>CM071841.1:5634422-6969005 GCA_036507285.1 Trichosanthes cucumerina
ATTTGATAATGGTTTGGTTTTGTTTTTATGATTTTTTTGAATCATTCTTATATAATAACTGCCTTATTTAAAATAATGTAGCTAATTTTATAAAACTGATTCGAAAACCCCATTTATAATTAGTTTTTTAAAAAATTGGTTAAGGCGTCGAGGGATTTCAAAGGTCAAAAGTTTATAGAAGAAATTCTTAATTTTTTTTTAAAAAAAACAGAAACATAAAATCAAAATCATTTGATAATGGGGACTTGGGATTTGTTTTAGGATTAATTAAAAGAATATTTATCCTAATGTCATAAAAATGTATAGTGACGATGAAATATTTATAGGATGTACTCACATTCTTAGATAATATGCGCATGATTTCATTTATATACACTATCTATTTGGGTCTTGTGCATGAATTTTTATGATTATCACGTATCAATAAATGTAATTGAAAATGTAATAGAATGAAGAAAAATTTAACAGGCTTTTGTATGTTCAATCTGGTCATCCTTTTGTCTAAACATTCTTGTGCGGCTTTTTTATATTATAGTGCCTGGGCTTTTGAAACCTTTGATGTTTCAAGGGGGTTTTCGTCTTCTAGATAATTGGATTTTACTGACCCAGCTAACTATGAACTGTTACTGGTCTTTGAGAAGATCTCCTTTTAAAGTTTAGGTTCTTGTTGCCAAATATGGCTGTGCCACCTTAGCTTTGTTTTTACAATGAATTTTTTATATGTATATTTTATATTTATTATTATTACATGCATATTGATTTTATTGAATTTATTACACCTACTATTCATCCAGGAAATATGGAAACCCTGTTGACACGACAGTGTTCGTGTTGGACACATGTCGGACATGTCTGACGTGCAAAAAAGAATGTCTAACTTCTAAACGTTGTTGAATTTTGGACACGTGGATATATCCCTCTGAAAAAAAAGATAGTGAGAAGTTAAAAAAGAACTCTGATTTGTGAGAGTATTTATACACTGCAATAGCCCAGGTTCCCAGCCCTAAATAAACAAAGTTTGACAAAGTGAATGATTGATGCAATTGCAATCCCTTAAAAGAAACCATTCAATTGGCTTAACTTTTTAGCTTCTAAGTGAAGCACGTTTTCTATTAAAATGTTAAATTTACACGCTTGATCCATATTCTTCTCACTCGAATGTACTTGTAAGATGCAGATCTTTTGTTTTTTGGGTCAAATTTCAATGTGGTATGATTTCTGTTCCTTCAGTGATGAACTACTCCTACAAGATGACGGTGATTCAGATATCAGCAGCGTTGCGGCTGATTTCAGCAACATGCATGTTGGTTCATCAAATCCATCGATTGGGATTGGAAGATTTAGTATGCCAAGTGCTAGTTTGAATTTAACCTCACAAAGGTAGGTATCACCTGCTTGTTTACTTGTTGAGACATTCTTAATTTTTGACTTGGTGGTACTTTGTTCGAACATTATGTGAATAGTACTTACCTATTCCCCAGTGCAAGGTATTTGAGTTAGTTATACTCGTGTATGTTCAGCTCCCCACTTGAACCAAACATTATGTGCTTTGATTATTTGAATATTTAGGATGAAGTGGATCCATTGAATAATTAAGTCACTCCCCCACTAAATATACATTGTAAATTTCTCTTGACCAGGTGGCATGATTTTCTTTTTCTATTCTGGTTCTAATACTGAACTGCCTTTGGAATTTCATGTTTTTCATTTTCAGTTTTCCTTTATACCATTTTCATTCATTACGATTTCAGAAAAACTGGACCTGTCCAAGCATTTCCGCATGTAGAGGTGGGTAGCCCGCCCTCAGCTCAAGATATGCACACTGGATATGCTCGTCCCTCATCAAAGCATTCCCATTTCATGCCTCATAGTTCACACAATTCCCCTAGCCGCTTGGGGCAGCAACCTGTTCAGCGGTTCAATCAAGGGAGAAGCACAAACATTCGAAGTTACGAGTGGAACCCTGTGAAGATCCAACCACCCCTTCCCAGCTATAATTCTGGAGGCCCTCGTTCTCCTGGAAGTGGATCCTTCAGCAGTGGCATGTCATGGGGTAATAAATATGCTTTCAAGACAGTATATGACTATTGACTATAAGCTTTGACATATGTCCTTTCTAAACGAACCTTCGGTCCAGATAATTTCATATTGCTTATAATATCTGTATTCTCCCGTAGGATATAGAGCGAACCAGCCCGTTACAAGCATTCCTCCAGCATCCCGTGGAAGAAAAGACTATGGGAGGATCTAGTATTTGAACAGCTTACGATTTCATCTCAAAGAGAGTTGGCAGGAAAATTGTATTGGCATTTGAATTAGTTCACCTGCTTAGTGGGCTCTTGCCAGAAAAATCTTCATTCAGACTATGTTCATTGATTGTTTGCTTGATAATATGATTTGTGGCCATGCTTCTTCAACCCCCCCGTAACACTGCTTTCTATTTTTTTGTCATTCAGTCAACAATTGCCCTACAACCCTCTTTACGTTTCCTCGAATGCCAGTCTCGTTCATTCTTTCTCATTTGTTCTAACTCTAATAATTGCTTTGCATGTTTCGAAGGAACGATTTCTGATATTCATTGCTGCTGCTGAGATGATTACTGGGAGATTTTGATTATACAAGATTTAAGTTCACCCCCATACCTTCACCCCATATTAGATAGAGGCATTATCATTTTGTAAACTTGTTCTTCAATTGATAATAGTGTTGGTGTTTTCTCTTCTTATTTTTGGTTTTCATCATTAGATGGGGTCTTAGTTTCTTGGGGCTTCTTTAGATTCCAAAATTTGTCTAGCTAGTATTTACTATTTACTCTGCAGCAATACATCTACCACTGTCCTATCCTATACCTATAAATTTTGCTTGTGAGTTGAGACAATCTTTTGAAATGGATATGGATTGTTTTGTCTTTGCCTTCTTCTTTGACATTTTTTGAAATGGAATTGTATTTGCATCTTCCTCATTATAAATTATGAACTCTCATTTATCTTTGCTTATTATAGAAATAGTGATTCTAAAAGATAGCCAAAAGTATTGGATGTTGAATGAATAGCCAATCATAAGGGTGTATTTGGTGAATTTTTAGATCAAAATTACCCCTACTACTAAATCATTCATTCCCCAGTCATGCAAAGGAGTTTTTCAACGAACCACTATTACTTTTAACTAAAGTTAGGTATGGAATTTCATCTAATTTTGAAACTCGTGTGTGATTACAACAAGGAATAAAATTAAAGAATTAAATCTCTGATTCGAAATTCAAATATGTGATTAACGGATTGTTTTCGAAATCAGGGAAGATGATGTAAAATTTAAATTCAAATCCAACTGAATTCATTAGAATTAGAATCCAACAATTTCCATTTAAGACAAGGAAACAACGGGACATTAAATTGAACATTTCATATAAAGAAGCGACAATTGGAATAGAAGAAACTGAATTTGAAAATTAAAAACATATTAAATAAGGATGGAAATACTAACGATTTGATTAATTGAAGCCACATTAGAGTATATACATATATATACCTTTGGGATCCAGTTCATATCAATGTATGTAGGTATTGTTTCATTTATATTTTGTATACAATTACAAATATAAACTACATATTTAAATGCCAATTTTGATGATGGTAAAAACAAAAATGGCAAATCATATTTTAAGGTGATTTTGTTTGTTTCTTTTTTTTTTTAGTTCAACAATATTTGAGAGTGAGAACTCACACCTTTTACCTCTTGGTGAAGAGTACATGTTAATTACTGTTGAGATATACTCACTTTGACGATTTTGTCATATTTATCAAATGAGATTGTCCCTAATATTAAATTTATTTTTCATACATTTTTCTTGTTGATTATTCATCAAATAATTATTAACGAATAAGAGATGAAAAATGGTAGGAAAAATCTCTAATTTGAAATTCAAATCCATAATTAATTGAATATTTTTTAATGGGAAAACAATTTAAAACTAAAATTAAAATTATACTTAGCAACTGACTATATTAGAATTTTAAGCAAAAATGTTAAATATGAATGAAAATATATAGACATTTCGAGGAAATGTAATTTGAAAATCATTCGTGGAATCAATAGAATGAAACACCAAAAAAAAAAAAAAAAAAAAAAAAATCTGGAAGCAGGAAATAAACATTTCACACATAGAAACTTTAATGGAACTATGATGAAGTAGAAATTGAGAATGAAAGACATTAAATACTGACCTTTGATTTGGGGTCTATTCAATCTCAACTATTGTCATTGCCAATAGTGGAAGAAATTATTCAATGAGGCCTGTCTCATAATAACCGTTGGATGTGAATCCAATAATTTTCATGCCCCCTAATAACCGTTGGATGTGGAGGCTTGTGTATGAAAGTTTGCGTCGTCTGATGCACTGGAACGTTTTTTTTTTTTTTTTCTTGAAGAAAGGTGCACTTGAACTTAAGAAGTAAGTGACATTATAAATCAATTTGCATGATATCAATCTTCCATCCCTTTACTTCCTTTTTCTTTAATATTTCATCTCTCTCTTCCATCCTCCCTCACAACTACCCTTCTCAATCTCTCAACTACACAACGGTAAGTCGATTTAAATTAGAGAACTAATTGGACTTAAGAAGTAAGAGATGGTTTGGTTACTTTGTGAAGGATCATATAAGCAGTTATGACCATATCCATACACACAACTCATTTATAGTGTATTACAAAGTTGGTTGATTAAAAGGTTTACATCGTTCCTTAGAAGCACTTAATGTACAAAAACTTTAGGAAAAGTTGCATAATTAGCCAAAGAAGAGAGTCCAATTATGAATGTGTCATCAATTTTGTGAAATATCCAAAATAACCTTCATGTTTAATCCTTGTGTTTACAATATAATTTCTATCAAGGGTATATATCTACTGATACACTAATGAGGACAAAACTGGAATAATAAGAAAATGAAAATTAGTTTTAATTTTTTTTTTTTTTGCTATATTTACAAATCTCTAAAAATCATAGCTAAATATGTAACTACCCCAATCATTTTTGCTACTCATTATAATTCCCTAAAACTTGATCCATAAGCCATGTAAAGGAAAAGTTTGCCCTTCATATCTTTTAGTGGGATACTATTAGCTACTAATGCAAATCTGGTTAGAGGACCATGGTTAGCTTCCTATTTCAAATTGTATCTTAATGTGAATGGCTACATTGCCTACGTCAAGAGACTTGTAGGTGAAATTAAGAAGAGAAAACCAGAGGAGCCTCTACACAAAAACCAAATATTGTGTCTGAACCTACTTTGTTGAGGTTTTATTTTACCTTCCCTTTTGCTGATGAATCCATTTCAGCTGGGAAGATTAATTTTTGTACCAAGCTAATGATATACTCAATGTGTAATTAACTAAAGGATACGAGTCAATTTTCGAGGCTTTGGCAAGACAGGTATGAATGGCAAGACTCGGTTCGAATTGTATCTTTTCTATTCATAAATGTTACATTATGTGGACGTAAAACATGTTACATTATGCAATATGCACAACTTTTACCACTAACAGTTTATCACAAGATCATGGCACAAACTAATAAGACAAAAAGCTGAAAGAGCCAAAAAAAAAAAAAAAATCGACCAACAGACTAGTTACAAAGGACTGAAGAGCATCATCATAGCAAGAGCTCACCAGAGGTTGTTGCCAATCATATCTGGAGATCATCCAATGAGAGCTCTTGTGCAGTCAACAGCTTAAGCTTCTGTAACAGTTAAATACAATATCGGTGAGAAATGATGGATGTCATATCAATGGCAGAAAACAACTACAAATTTGAATATACAAGGTTGAAGCTAAATACCGTAATAAATTGTGGAGGATCATCAATACTTGTTGAACCTAACACTACTTCTCTCTTCAACTTCGTTGTAAGCTTGTGACAAACTCTAAGCTGTACGTTAAAAACATATAATTTATGTATGCAGATAAGTTTATTAAAGAGACATTTTCAAATTATACAAGAACAAAACATACCTCGGACCTAGTTGCTCCACCTACAATAAATACAAAGATACGCTGGCCCATCTTCTTAAAATCACTAGATGCATGCCTCAATATCGAATCACTGTTCGAAAAGAGATTGTTAAGCCCACAACTATGCATAAAGAAAGTATGCGAGAGAAAAAAATCTAATCTCTCAGATTGTTACAGGTTCAGACCTCGATGCCTTAATAATCTCAGGGCAAACTATAAGCATCAATGGTTCAATAAAAATTAGAAAGGCATCATCAAATTTGTATCAAATGGATCACAGAAATTTGAATGCCATCTAATCGACAAGCACAATGTACAATCTAAAAAAATAATAAAATAAATAAAGCACCTTGAGTATCCATCATCGGAATTACGAGGTCGGGCCCATGTTGGAGTCCGTCTTGATCTCATTGAATGAGCAGCTGGAGGTGGCTGAACAGCTGCTATATGAGATGGTCCATGGTAAGTTGGACTGGGGTCATTTAGACATGGATAATCCTCCTTAGATAATTCACCTTTGCTAAGTTTTTCAACTAGTTCCTGGAAATTACTTTGGGTCAATAATGACATTGTGATTTTGTATATATTTCAAGAAAGGTAAATACCTTAAAAGCCATTAACTTTGGACATGGCATCTCCAGCTCAAAATGAGCACACTAACTATGACCAAAAGGGTACGTTACGTGTAACCCTGATTTTATTGAATTTTATATATTCGGTCCAACAAGAAATGCAATGTTCTTTTAATTGTGAAGCAACATCAATAGACCTGGCCAGTCTGAAAAGGCAATAAGAGATATTGTTTATGGTAAACACCACCTGCTCAATAGTTCTAAAAGAAAACTGATTGGATGGGTCTCTGGGTCCTACATTACCAACATGTTATCACCACTACACCTAAACGCTAAATGGGATGGTCAGGGGAAATTCTTCTTTTTAGTATATTCTAAACACTTCTTTATGAGTGCACCTTTTTTAATGGAAAAACTAGAGGTTTGGATCTGCCCCTAAGTGGTGGTCTTGTTGGTAAGGGCTTGAGGCCTTTTGGTCATACCAGCTTAGAAGTTTCATGTTCAAGCCCTCGAGTGAGCTTAATAAATAAAAACTCTTCATGTCTCCCGGGTCCAAGCCTTGGGATGCGCAGGTGCCCCTGAGTATAGGGGGACCAAAGCTCTGACACCCGATTATCAAAAAAAAAATAATAATAATAATAATAGAGATTTGGATCTTAACACACGGACCACTCATCAATGATTGATATCAATTGAAGATGAAATAACATTCTCGAATTTAGAATTTGAAATCAAGGCATACTCTAATATCATGTTTAATCCCTACCACATCAAGCTGAAAGGTTAGAGCAAAAATGAAAATTTCAATACATGCTGAACAGTATAAAACATCAAGCCCGCTTCTGTAAAGGCTATCCAATTATATTTTACTCGATAAAACCTATTAATAATTGCATATAGATTGAACAAATAAGTTCGACCATGGTTTTACCTCTATTATGGGATAAAAGCGTGATAATTGCCATGTTTCTTCTTCACCATTTTGTTGTTTCCTAACTGCGCGCTTCTTCTGATAACAAAAGTATTGTCAGATATTGGACAAATAAATTCATGAAACTAAGGCCCTGTTTGATAACCATTTGGTTTTTTAAAATTAAGCCTATAAATACTAAAATGTTACTTCCACCTATGGATTTCCTTGTTTTGTTATCCACTTTTACACATGTTTTCAAAAACTAACCCTAAATTTTGAAAACTAAAAAATGTAGTTTTCAAAAATTTGTTTTTTTTTTTTAAATTTGGCTAAGAATCTAAATGTTTTCTTAAGAAAGATGAAAGTGATTGTAGAGAATTGTAGAGTAATGATGAGAAAACAAGCACA
Source organism: Trichosanthes cucumerina (assembly GCA_036507285.1). Taxonomy (NCBI): domain Eukaryota; kingdom Viridiplantae; phylum Streptophyta; class Magnoliopsida; order Cucurbitales; family Cucurbitaceae; genus Trichosanthes; species Trichosanthes cucumerina. Next base: position 5,642,322 of record CM071841.1, read on the forward strand.
ATTTTCAAAAATAAAAAACCAAATAGTTATCAAACGGGACCTAAAAAATGAACACTTTTACCTTTTGAATATCAAACTTAAAAGAAAATGACCCTAATGAGCTTTTCTTGCTATCGGGTGTGCCACCAAGTAATCTCATATTGGTAACTGCATTCATATCCTCTTGTGGTAGTTTTGCTAACTGCCAAGAGTTAAACTTCGTCAAGATACAAAGTATGAAGAATAAACGACGACAATATCTTCACTATGCAATCTTGCAAAAAAGAAAAATAAATTAATTAATCAACGGTCGGTTGAAAAGGTCGTCTTTCCCGTATTGGGGGCGAGGCGGACTACTAACCTTCATTAAATTTTGACATTTCTCACCCTCAAATTTCTCAGGATAAATAGCTGCAAGAATCATTAATAACCGCAACTTATTTTCGCGACTTATATCCTGCAAAGATGTTCAATGTAGGTTTCATGTTCATATCTCCAATGACGTATTTAAGAACATTAATATAATTTCAGCAATCACCTCGTTGGTTGTCAAAAATTTTATTACATCTTTTGTTCCTGCATCTCCAAAAACAAGGTCCTGCTCAAGTTGCCCTAGTTCTCTTAGCCCCTGATCCTTGATTAACTTGTTTAGTTTTACTGCAATCTGAATTAATAAACTCAAAGTCAGTTCCTAAACAATCTTCAGAAGTTAATTCCAACTCTTCTGGAACATTTTTCCTGTTTCTAAGGTTGCTTCATGCAGCACAGTTCTCAACCACAATACAAAATCAAACCTGATTTAATAAATAAATAAATATATATATATATATATCCTTTCTCTCCTCCATCTATAAGCTGAAAAATATGCATATGTCATTTTGTTCGTCTACAAGAAACTAACCTCCACATGTAGGGAGAGCTTGTCAATTTGTTCGCTATATTGTGGCAATGCTTGAACCATCTTCTGCAGATCCCGTGTGGAGAGTTCACTACTATTTCTACACCACACCAGAAAATATTAGATCAGAAAAGGAAATCATTGTAAAGTAGACTTGAAACCGAATATCTATCTAACAGACCACAGGAAATTAGCTCACATAGGTACCCAATGCTTGGTCGAGTTTGGTAAAGAAAAAGAATTCCCTTTTCTTTTGTTTATTTGATGAGAAAGGTTATTGTTAAAGGGCAAGCACAATATTTTCTTTCAGAAAAGAGGCAAATGAGGCATTCTTCCCGTAACCCAATGATTTAGGAATATGTTTCCAATTAACTTGTATCAGAAAAAAAATATATATAATTACAAAAGAGATTAGTCAAAATGACCCATCATTGAAGCCTGGAGAACTAAATTTATAAATAAGCTCTTCAACATGAAGCCAAAAATCTTCAAAATTGCACCTATTATTGCTTTAAAGCCACACTCGTCAAACCATGGCACCAACCACCATGACCCATCATTAAACCTTGACCTTGGTTTTTTATTTGCGACAAACGAAAATATAAAGGAAGAGTACCTTTCAAACTACAGTTCCAATTGAATTCAGAAAACGAAATACTAGATTTTAAAGGCCAGCTTAGAGTTTACAAACAATGACCTTGGGTTCAATTGCGTCATTGCACATGATGCACCGAGAAAAAAAATTAATTAAAAAATGAAGTTTGAATGCTTCTATTGGATTCAATCCACCAAGGTTTTTTCTTTTTATATCAATTGTATAGGTGGTGCCGCACCCCATTAATCAACAAGATGTCACATGCCCCATTACCAACCTTTTGGTTTTGGCTCTGTGGTGTCAGTTGTGGTTTGCCCCATTACCAACTTGATTTCCATTTATTAAACTTTCCATCAGGAGGTTTGAATCCTAGACCTTGGAGAGCTCTCCCTAAACATCGAAAGTCCTTATCACCAAGGCTTTTCACCATGCTAGTTTTATAGAAATTTGCACGAAAGACTCACTTCCACGCGCCTTGATGTCATTTGACCCGTGATGTGAAATTAATAACATATAACCCTTTTCGTACTCTGCATCCCGTCCAAACCACCGTGAGGGCATCGTGCTCTCACTCTTGCTCTAGCTCTCTCGCTCATGATAGCAATGAGTGGTCGAAATTCGAAAATAAAGAGACAAGGAAAATCGCTCTCTAGTTCTCGCTCTAGCTCTAGCTCTGCTGCTCTAGTTCTAACTCTTCTCTGACTTAATTTTTTCTTGTCTTTTTTTCTCCAGATTTTCGACCATTCATTTGAGCGAGAGAGCTAAAGCGATAGCGTTTCTGCGTATGAAAGCAAAAACAAGCAGGGTCACCTCATATTGCCCTTAGGGGTAATTTTGTGTGTATTGTCACGTCATAATGGGTCATATTTTATTGTTTTCATAACACATGTCAACAGTCATTAAAGCGCGTGGAGGCAGGTCATCTGTATAAGAACCCCCAAGTTTTACTGTGAGAAAGTCTCCAAAAGGAGAATCTAACACCAAAAGAAGCAAGTTGATTTGACAAAAATTCACGCTGATCTAGCAGAATTTTGAACATGGATTAACACTAGACATCCTCTGTGCCAACAAGAGCATAGCTCAACTGGCATCAAGTATAACTTATGACCAAGAGGTCATGGGTTCGAATCCCCCCACCCCCGAATGTTGATGTACTCAAAAAAAACTAGACATCCCCTATTTTGTCAATCTTCCATATTCTACTATCTTGGAGATTTAAGAGTCTGATATAGCTGATAACCGCCAGGCTAAAAAAATCACCATGCAATCACCCTCTTACTGAAGTTTCTTCTCAAGTTAAAAGCTGTCGCGTTTATTCATATTCATTCTGCCACTTTAGCTTTGGCAATGTGTGGAATAACTTTGGAAAAGACATTTTGATGGATAAAAGGAAACCTCAATCTCGGAACATAAACTTCCTTTAGAGTGGAAAGACCGTCGCTCAACGATAAAAGTTACTCTAGGGATAACAGACTGATCTTCCCCAAGAGCTCACATCGACGGGAAGGTTTGGTACCTTGATGCTGGCTCTTTGCCACCATCCTCCACTTCTTCCACTAGGGGACATCATTGAACAGCAGAAAACCCAAAGTGGGAAGATACTGAATAGCCTCATCAAACGTTATAAATTAATTCCGTCAGTAAAGCTCTCATAGAAATTTATCTTCACGCCTTCACTTTCTAATTGCTACTGAGTCGCCTCATCAAAATTTTAATTTCTGCGATAAAGCTTTCATAGAAATTTATCTTTATGCCTTCACTTTCTAAATGATCAAGAATGTGAAAGATCAGAAGCTTATCTTGATAATTGGAGCAGAATACCACGGGCTATTATTAGCAATTCAGCATACAGGAAATAGGCAAGCTAAATTCCATTAATCCCAATTGAAAACCCTGAATAAGGTTCCTAATAGCATAATAAATGAGGATTTTACACAAAACGTCAGCGCCAAAAGGAGGAAAGGAGACAAGTGGGTCTCCTAAGTCCTAACCTTAACAATTTCCTTAATAAGGTTTTGACCGAGCAATACACTCCAAAAGATTTAAAAGATCACTGTGATCATTTTACTCGCTACATTAGGCTCCAAAAGTCATGATCCACATGATCAAATCCCTTGTCTTTCTTAACTATCAACTAATCGACATCTTCATTAAGTAAGAGTCAATAACTATAACTTGTCTGCCGTTGCCGAATGCCCTAGCTTTTTCGACATGCTATCCAACACTAGCCGCATTCTAGTGGGCCATGATTGATCATTTCTGTAACGGAAAATTCCTAACTTTTTCCGCCATTCTTTCTTGTGAATAAGATTTATGTAATTTTTGCAAGTGTAATGCATGCAAGATTTGTTTCCATAAAAATTATCTAGCACCTTCCAAACATCCAAAGCAATTCCAGTAGGCTTTAAAGAATTCAGAAGCAAACCCATCAGGACAAATGAATTTCCCATGGAGCACACAACATTATATGCCTCTTCATCCCAAGAAGTCTTTCTACCCCACAACTTAAAGAAAGATGAGGAAGTCCCTTTGAAAACAACAAACAAAAAAGGAAAAATTGCATCCAGAAATGCTAAAAAATTATGTGTATATGAAAATCTAATTGAACAAATTTTAAGCATCCAATCATCGGTAGCATGATGGATGGAAAGATAAAAGTTCTAGTGAAACAATGAGGAAAGCATGCGATTGGGAAAACAACTTCTCAAATACTTTGCCTACCCCTGAAGTAACAGCACAACGTTAACCCCAGGAACCAATAATAGAGAAGAGCCATCTGAAACCTTAGGTAGAAATATGAAAAATGATTCCTCACAAAAAACATTTCTGGTATTTAGGTTTATTATCCATTAGAGTGACACCTGAATACCTGATTCCCAAAATCGTACCAATACCATCAAGCATACCCCAAAAGCAAACAAACACAACAGCACTAACCTTGAACCTTGATGGATTTGTGCAGCCTTATTCTTAGATACGAAGTTGGTCATCTTCTGATGCAACCGTTCACTTGCCTGAAAAAGCCATTTATTACAGAAGAAAACAGAGAATAATGTCCAAAAGAATTCAATAAGCACAAGGCATACATCAGCAATGTGCGCATGGCGAAGCTCTAGCCAAACTGGATCATGGTCCTCCAAGAGGACCTCTTTCTTCTCTGGTGGACCTCCAACTTTGCTTGGAACCTGAACAGTAAAATATCTTATGAAAAAAGAGACTAAAAAAATCAAGTCCAGAAACAAATAAAGAACTAACAGAATGCTAGAACATACCTCGTGAACATATTTATTCCCCTCCATGCTTAGCAAATCACGGCACATTGCATCATATGTCCATTCATGTATAACAGGAGCAATCTAGGGAGGGAAAAAAATCCTCACTATAAACCAAACCCACAAAAAAATTCTAAATCATAAGTGTTTTATACGTTAAAATAGCCAAACTATTTATGTTATATACCTGATCTATGGACCGATCAAGAATCAGCAGCTCACACGTTTCTGACTGAGGAAAATTAGGGATCGATTTCTTATATTTCGTAATACAGTCATAGACACCAGCAGCAACTTTTGTAGGAATGAGGTCACGGAAAGTCGTCATTGTAGTTGCATCAAGGGACTTGGCAGCTCGGTACCGAACAAAAGGAAATTCCTGAAGAAAGAAAAGGATGGGGAAGATATGAACACTAAAATGTAATTGCAATATAAAATAAATCCACGGTCTCAGAAGGTGCTTCAAGCTTAAGCCTTGAGGAGTCTCAAGGAAAAGCAATATATTTTCGCCTCAAAGCTTATGCCTCATGGATCATGCACCTACCATATTTAAGAAACGCAAGTTATCAAAAACTTCCCTCAACTTGTCTATTGCCTTCTTGTTGCTGCCTTTGTCACCAAGCAGGAGAATCTCTAAATCATACATTTTTTAAATGTTCAGATTCGATGCCATGTTGGTTCAAACTTTTCAGCATCTTCAAGTTACAATGGGTTTTTCATTCTACAAATTTTCATTGGCCCTCCTTTTCCTTTGTGGTCTCATTCTCTTCAGGTCAATGTAGTCAAAGCTTTGATTTCAGAGTTATGGTTCGAAAGATTGCTCTTGGATAGATCATTATGAGTCAGCTCATCTCAAAGCTTCTCTCTGGCATTCTCTTTTCACATCTTATTCTGGTTTCTTTTTACGGGACATTTGTTAAGACAGGGAAACAAAACCAAAAAAAAGTTGGTTAAAATCCATGGGTCTTGATCTGATCCTTCATGACAAGTCCAGCCTGAACAAGAAATTGTACTGGACATCTGTTTAAATTGGAATGCTTTTGTTTTTCCTTTCTAACTTTACTATTTCTTTTATTTCACTCCTTTCGGAGTTTGTATTCTTTGAGCATTAGTCTCTTTTCATCTCTTCAATGAAAAGATTTGTCTCTTGTTCCCAAAAAAAAAAAAAAAAAAAAAGGACTAACTGGTTGCATCCCCTTCTTTTTAATAAGAAACAAGCTTATAGCATTGCACAGAAAACAAGAACAGCCTAATGGGCTGGGGGAAGAGAGATCCCCCTCCCAGAAAAGACTAGTTATTATTTGGCTGCATCTTAACAGGGCTTATGTTTGGATTTATGGAACGAGCGAAACACCAGAATCTTCAAGAACAAGGAGAGTTCTTTTGAAGCTATTACTGGACATATTATTTTTTTGGCTTTGTTTTGGTGTAAACATGACCAATATTTCAAGGATTATCCTCTAACTACACTTATATCCAATTGGAGAATTTTTTTGTAGCTTCATTTGTATAGGACTTGCTATTTTTTTGTATCATTTCATAACATCAATGAAATTGTTTCCCATCCAAAAATAATAATAATAAGTATGACCTCTGCTGGAATTTGAGGTGTGGGGTGAAATAGGTAAACTGGATGATGAAAGAGGGGAGTGGGCGATCCTTGGTAGCAGTTTGGATGTTATTTATGTTTCCTTTAACAAAGATTCTAGACATTGGAGCCTCCCTCGCTGGGAATTTTCTCTGTCAACTCTCGTTATCATTTGATTTTCCCTTGATAAACAAGATTATCAAGAGAATTAAGAGTTTGTTCTGGAATTTCTTTGGACTAGTCGTGATGAGGATTATCATATACATCTAGTTAAATGGAACAAAATTCTCCTTCCCATAGACAAAGGTGGGCTGGGTGTCCACAGTATCAAAGACAAGAACCGGGTTCTATTAGCTAAATGAGTATGGCAATATCAAAAGAAAAAAAGGCTCTTTGGAGGTTGATCATTGACAGAAAATTCGCCACTATCATCTGGGTAGTTTCTCTCTACACACATCCTGTGGATCTAGGAAGTCTATATTGAAGCATTAGTCTATAGTTCACAATTTTGTTTTATCTAAAGTTGGAAATGGGAATTCTACTGACTTTGGGCATGACCGTTGGTTGGGTACTAGACCTTTTTATCTCTCTTTTCCCATGCTATTCTCGTTATCAAACTAAAGTAAGCCACTGTCAAGGAAATGTGGCACTATGACTTGGCTTTTTGGGATCTGAAATTCAGAAGAGATTTTAAGGATGAAGAAATTGTGGAATGAACAGAGTTTTATTTTGCATTATCAAGCATCCATTTGACTCAAGAAGAAGTTGGGTCTGGTGGTATCTTGATAAGACTGGGCTTTTTTCATTGAAATCTTTGCTCAATAGTCTCGATACGTCAATGGAAGACAACCAGCCTCTATCAAAGGCAATATGGCATGGCGATATCCACAGACGATCAAATTTTTCATTTGGGAGCTGTCTCATAGGGCTATTAACACATATGATAAGATTCAAAGGAGGCTTCCCTATATGAACTTATCACCCAACCGGTATATCCTTTGCAAAACAAACTCGGAAACACAGTCTCATATTTTTATATGTTGCCATTTTGCACAGATTTTTTGGAACGATATGAGGACGGGGTTCAGTTGGAAGTTGGTCTTCTCAAAGGATCCTTACATTCTCCTTAATCTTCTCTTTTTAGGCCATCCCTTTAGAGAGAGTAAAGAGATCCTTTGGAAGAATTTTATTCAAGCTTTTTTGTGGTCAATTTGGATGGAAAGAAATCATAGGATATTTTAATCGAAGGAAAAAACCTATCCGGTCTTTTTTTATAATGTTTTTTTCCTTGCTTTGCTTGGTGTAAAATGGACTCTCTTTTTACCTCTTATAGTTTTTCTTCTCTTTTGTTCAGTTGGAAATGTTTATTGTAACTCCTCCGGATTAGGGTCTTCACACATTTTTTTGCAAATTTCACACATCTAGGAAATTGATTCTTAAAAAAAATAATAATAATAATTAAAACAAAAAACAAAAAAGAAAATCCCTAGGAGGGACCTTATCCCAAAGGAGTTGTGTTAGACGATTTGGGAGTCTTTCGTTTTGGCAGCCTGTGATTAATAATATCAAAAGGAGGTTGGACAGATGGAAGCGATTTAATTTATCAAGAGGGGGCCGCTTGACTCTTAAAAAAAGAAGCGTAAAGCTTCTTGTGGTCAGTTTTTTTCTCAAAGGCTTCAATGCTAATAACATTACCATGTCCTCGGTAGAAGAAAAGAAGAATTGGCCTTCCATATTTTTCTTGAGGTTCACTAAATTAATTTGGTGGAACTTGGAAGCTTTTTGAGCTCTTCAGTTTTAGCTTTATATGGACCAATGATTTGATGGACTTCATTTTCCAACGTCTAAGTAACCTGAGGGTATCTTTACCATTTTGGGAAGGTATGGTGGAGAAATTAGGCTGTCCTGGAGAAGAAGTTTGGGAACTTGACATTTTTGTAGGTTTTTCCTTGGCTTCTTTCTCTAAACATTTTTGGAATCATTCAAGCAGTTCCGTTCTGTGATGATAACAAATGGTGATTTCTTTCTGTTACCCGTTGTCCTTTAGTCTTTGTAAATTTATAAATCTGTTTTTCATCCCTCCCCAAAAAGAGCTCTAAAAACATTACCACTACTAACACAAACAATGAAATAATCATGGATGCCTTTTTTGCCTTTAAGCACAAACAATACCTTTAATGATGCAAAAACTGTGCCAACGCGGATAGCCATCTCATTCAAGCACGCTGCACCTTTTTGAGAACTTTCGTCATCACAAAAAAGTTCCTCAAGAGCTTTCTCGCTGTTGGTGATAAAACCCTGGAAACATAAGAATACTGACTCATATATGAGTTAACTATTTTATAGAACATAACATTAATGCATGAATAAATTTAAAATCACAATATGCAGTTCAAGATATAAGTGTCCACGTTTCCCCCTCGATGAAGAAACATTATTCAGATTCAAAATATTACCTTCTCAACCAAGAACAAATGTATTATTTCAGTATGGACAAATGTTGGAAAATAAATTAATCTCTGTAAAGGACTAGTGGGTAGAAGTCATATAATCATTCTATTTTAGAAAAAAAAAATCAAACTAAAATATTGTCTACAAAATTTCTGAAAAAAGAATAAAGATATGAGAGCTACAATAATTAAATTATTGATCAACTCCCGCACTGATCAACAAGTAGGCTAAGACGTACCTGGCTGTCTATAGCAAAGTATTCCAAATTCATCTGCATATTGACACGAAATGGAAAGTGAAAAAGTTAATATTCATTTGCATCTAACAATTAAAGAGAAAAAAGGAACCAACCAACTAAATAATAATCCAACAGACTGCAATGAAGAAAAAAATCAAGCAGAAACTTTAGACTTGGCCTGGAGATCAGTAACCTCTTTTAGGGCAGCTATGCGAGGTAAAACAGTCGAATCCCTCTTGATTTGAGTGACTAACTCTTTTGATATAGGTGAACTGAAGAAAACAAATGCCCTTCAAGGATACAAAAGAAAATAGATTAAAAAACTATTACATAAAAATATTCAACTAGAAGCATTACATAACTGGGAGATGGGTATGCATACTTCCGGTATAAAGGAGACCTCCCTGACATGTCTGACAAGAACATGATTACACTGCAAGTTTAAAAGAGAGAGATAATGAAGAATTCATCTCCAATTTATGCCGTCAGTCTAACATAATAAACAATCCTAAACTTACTCCATTCCTGGGTTTACACATTGATAAGAGACGTAAGATATTATAACGAAAAGCAAAGGAAGAGGGGTCCTTCTGCCTAGGAGGTTAGAAAAATCTCCTCTGCCTGAGGGGGTTCTATTTCATGTATCTAAGTATGAAATAGATAAAAGGCTCCGTTTCATTATACTTATAGATAAATGAAATAGAAACGTTTTCTTTTCTACTTCAGTTTATGCAATATAAGAGCAATAAGCACAAATTAAGACAAGATCAGAATGAGATTAACATTCAAGTCATAACCATCAAAGAGAGAGAAGAAGAATTCTAGAAGCAGAAGGCCAAATAAAAATCTAATCAAACATTTTATTTAATTTTTTTTTAAGGAAAAAATCTAATCAAACATAAAAGATGCATTACATTCCAACCTTGCAAAGTAAAAGATAGAGCCAAAGTATGGTCTTAAAGTTTACAATTAAATGAAACTATCAGATGGAATTGTATAAATCACATAAAAGTATACATATATTACTTCTCTCGAGAAGGCTGAATGAAATAGATAGCATCCATGGACGGCAGTGGCTGCCTTCGTCTGTATATGTCTTCTACCACTGCAGCACCAAAACAATCCAGATATTTTCAAAGCCCAAAAACTATAAATTCCAATGGAGAATAGATCTAGGTTCCAAAAAAAATTCTTTAGTAATTTACCACAATCCCAAACGCTAAGAAAAAGTTTTAAATTCTTCTTCATTTCTGCTTCAGATAAGCAACACATAAATAGCTTTGAGTTATGGATAGATCAACTAAATAATACAAATCATTACCTCAAATATATTTACTGCCTACTAAATTAAACTTAAGGATTCAAATCATTGTGATTCAACGTCAGCATATTTTGTTATATTCAGAAAACAAAGAAGAGTTCTTTGACAGGCTTGTATTTTTGCTGCATTTTTGTTGTGTTGGGAGGCTATGGCTTGAGAGGAATAGTAAGATTTTTTAGGGGTGTGGAGAGGTCCGCACACGCAGTTTGGGATATTGTTAGTTTTAGTGTCTCATTGTGAGCATCCATCTCTCCATTTTTTTGTAATTTTTTAGAACTCAAGAGCACAATTGTACAACCTGTAGAACAGCTCTTGTTCAAGCAAGGTCGTCTCTCCACTTTTTTTTTTGTAATTAATGAATAGGTCTTATTCTTTTGGATTGAAGCCCATTTCTTAGTTTTGAGACTCCTTTTTGTGAGGCTATTTTTTTGTACACCCTTGTATATTATTTCATTTTCCTACATGAAAACTTGGTTCCTCATTTAAAAAACAAAAAGAAAAAAGCAGAAAAGAAAAATTCGAAAACAAAGTCAGCCAATGAAATGAAAAAATGAGTTACAGTGAAAATTGGTGAATGAGGTATTAATGTTTTCACTTCCAGAGTTGCGAACCACCTCTGCATGGAGCTAGTTTTTTTTCCTTTTCTTTTTCTTTAAATTTTTGCAGTAAGTACAACCATATAATATCATGAAAATGCAATATATTGTCTACACAACACATCACGAGCAAATCACAGACAGCAATATCCAGAATCATTGGTGTAAAATTTCTTAGAGAATTTGTTTCTGGTTCTTACATGAAACACCTTCATCTGTGATATCAGCCATCTTGCATGAGTATGACATTATCTTGACGGTAAGTTTGTCCATGATGAGAACCTGCAAATAACAGATCCAAGCACCAAGAAATTTAAAAGGGCAAATGTGGTGTAGTAAACCAATAATTCTTGCTGGTTCAAAAGAAAACGAAACAAGATCTCAGCAGATTTTTTCACCAGAGGAGGAGGAAGACACACACAGAGAACTTCCACAAATTTCAAATTGGAAATTCCCATTTTTCCCAAGTACCGATTACAAATTCCATGTAAAAAGAAAACTGCTACATTAGACTTTCCAAATTTCATAGCCACGTTTTGTTTAATGAATGAAGATGAGTAATGAATAGGTTCAAAAGTAATTTGTTTAAATGAAGATGGTTATGAAAATGATATACCTTCCAAGTTGATTTGGAATCCCCTGTTTTAGCTGAGCGAAGCATCTCATGCAGCAATCCTGAAGGTGAATTTAGAATGGATATAAGTAAATTGGTCTATTAGGTGCCATAATGCAATACACTGGTCATCTGGGAAGATTATATATCTAAGGTCGATCATTTGTAATATGCATTATTATAAAAACATGAAAAGTTTATAATGATGAAAGTTCTGTTTCATATCAAAAAGAGAAATGAACAGTTGCTAGGAGGTAAGTAAATTAAAGGAATGTTTTTACAAGCCCCTCTAAAGCAACCAACAAATTTATATTCCACCCCACCAGGAACTCTCGAGCCTTTCGAGGTGGACAACACCTTGGATTTCAGTGACATATTAATGGTCAGTTCACTGGCTAAAAATAAATACCAAAGAACAATTAGACCAATTCCAAATCATTTGTGAAAGATAACTTAGAGTAGTTTATAAGAAAATAAGCAATTATGTGAAATGCCGCAAGGGACTATGGTAATATGTCTTCACTAACACGTTCACATCTTGCGGCTTCATCCATACCAGTGCCAGGATGCGTGCCAACCCAGAATTGAATGCATGGTTTCAGCACATTCGATTATGCATAAAAGACATTACCAATTTTAGTTCAATTCTCCATTAAGCTTTAGAAGGATTTTTTCCAAAACATTAACTACCTTGAACCGGCAGGAACATAGGGACACTTAATGGTTCCTCTTATCATAGAAACTAGAGTGAAAAAAGGAAAACCTCTCCCCAAATCCCACTTATAAGTTAAAGCAAGTTCAGGAGGCTACATTACAGTCGTGAACAAAACCTCAAGTCCAAGCTTATAAATAGATAGAGACTTCAAAATAACCAAACTGGAACCAAAATCCCTCATCACCCGAATTCAACTACCAGTTACAACACGCCAAGCTCTCCCGGAAAAAAATTAAGCTTAGTATAACCTTCCATTTCAGACTGCGATGGAATTATATAGATTCCAGAAGACAAAAACCGCATTGTAGGATTAATTCAATAGGTATCCGCCACAAGCTAGGTGATTCAATCAAGAACATTCTAAAATGGGGGGAAAACAAAAGAAAACAAACACAAAAAGAGAGATATGAAACTCACGCTCGCGGCTAATTTGCCTGAAACTTTTGTGATCACCCGCATGGGAAGATGAATCTGAATCAGAGAACGACATGGTCCAAGACCAAGAATCCCTCCTCCTGATCGCTTGGTTTCACCGGATAAACAGAGATCGTTTACCAATTGCGGAAGTTCTGGAAGAAGAAGAGGAATATCGGAGAGAACGACAAAGAAGAAAATGAGTTTCACGCAGAGATGATCCTGAAGATCAATCACCCACCAAAAAAGTAAAAGAGGTAGATCGATTATATTGAAGTACGGCCGGTGGGGAAGAATTTCAAGTTCTGGGTTTTGGCTGACGGGTTTTGACTCGTCGCGAAGGCTGAATTAGCACTCGCGATTCTTCCGACTCGGAGCCCGCGACGAAGAGGCAACGAAAATGGACCAAATTTCTTCACCACCACCACCATGGATGTTCGAGTCCTCCGTTGGCCACGTATTCTCCTAATTACCATTTTGCCCAACAAAATTATCTTTTTAGATTAAATTGATTTTGGTCAATTACGTGTTTTAAAATTTAAATGATGGAGCTTTGCTGTTCAAAAAAAAAAAAACAAAAATTTATTTTGTTTCACCTCATTTCTCTTTTTTTTAGTACGTGGGGGGATTCGAACTCATGGCCATAACCTCTTTGGTCATGAGTCATACTTTATTTCAGTTGAGTTATATTCTTATTGGCTTTAATTTCTCATTTCAACTTTTACTCACCTACTAAATATCACCTTGTAGGAAAATTTATCATCAATGAAATTGGTATAACTGAAAAAATGTTATAACATAAGGGACTTAGTTGAAAGGAAAAAACTCAAATATTGTGTTTAAAAAAAGAAATAAGTTAAATTACAAATTTAGTTCGTGAATTTTTAGACTTGTGTTAGGTTTCTGAATTTTAGAAATGGTCTAATAAGTTTCTAAATTTTTAATTCTATGTCAATAAGTTTCTAGACTTTAAAATGTGTAATAGGTATTTGAATTTTTAAATTTGTGTCTAATAAACCCATTACATATTTGAAATTTTTTAAATTAATTGTTCTATTGACAAAATTGAACTTTTGTCTAATAGAACCATAAATTTTATAATTTATATCTAATATATTCATGAATTTTAGAAACGGTTGAATAGGTCAAGAACTTTATTAAACTCACCATTTAAATCTATAATACACAAAATTGCAAGTTTAGGATCTATAGACATTATGTAAAATTTTGAGATCTATTAGATACAAAATTAAAAGTTTAAAACGTATTAGACAATTTTTAAAGGTAATGGATCAAATGGTACAAATATGAAAGTTTAGGGACTAAACTTGTAATTTAATCTAAAAACATAAGTATATTCAAAGTATAGAAAATAATGAATTATACAAATTACCTTTAAACTTTGAAATTGTTAAAAAAAAAAAAATGTACATTCAAATTTTTCATTGAAACCACATGACAATTGAGATGTAAAGTTGAAAGCCATATGTGATATGATTTGCATGTCATTCACGTAAATTAATGTGGCAGATACGGAGCGATGTTATAAATGACATGTTACACATACTTTCCAATTTTTACACATAACTGTTTTTTTTTTCCCCAAGAACACACATCCATGTTATGTCAATCTTTGTCCATCATTTTAAGAGAAAAAAAAACTCTTATAAACCATTAAAATTAAACTTTAAAAGTGTGGGGGCATAATTGATATAATTTAGGCTATATTTGATAACCAGATAGTTTTTTATTTTTTGAAATTAAGTAATAAATACTACTTCTATCTATAAATTTTCTTATTTTCTTATTTGTTTTTTATCTATATTTTAAAAAACAAGCAAGTTTTGAAAACTTTTTTATCTACCTTTTAAAAAACAAGCAAGTTTTGAAAACTAAACCTCCATTTAATAACCATTTGGGTTGCGTTTGTTAATCGGTTGGTTTTTTAAAACTAAGTTTAAAAATACTACTTATACTGATGAGGTAACTCAAGTCAATTTTGAAAACTTAAAAAAAAAATAATTTTTAAAAAATTTGATTGTGTGTTTTAGAATTTTGCTAAAATTCAAAAGTTTCATTAAGGGACATGAACCCATTGTAGAGAAATTGAGAAAAAAGAAAGTTTAATTTTCAAAAATCAAAGCACAAAAAATTGGTTTTTGTGTTTAGAATTTACTTAAAATTCAATAGTTTTCCTAAGAAATATGAAAACCATGGTAAAAAAATTGCAAAAAAAAAAAAACACATTTTTCTAAAATAAAAAACTAAATGACTATCCAATGAGATACAGTTTTTAAAATTTTATTTTTATATTTAAAATTTGACTTAAAATTTGAGTGTCTATTTAAAAAAATATATATTGTAGATATTTTTTAGAAAATAAGTTTAGTTTTTAAAAGTAATAAAAAAAAGAAAAAACGAATAGTCAAATAGTTTTTTTTAAGTACAAAAACCTAAATTATTAAACCGCGTCATAACCATTAAAATTATATTTTGTGATTTTTTTTAAGCATATGTATAAATCTTGATTAAATTAAAACAGTTACCTAATTATTCCGCATGAAACTGAAATCAGAAATGTGATTCAAATTTAAAGGAATCCTCGGTTTACGATTCCATTTCTAGTTTTTTTTTTTTTTTTTAAGTTTATGTGACGTCACTAATTCGCAATTTGGGCTGCTTTGAGCAATTCCTATCCCGCGTACGCTGGTTTTGGAAAAGTCGTTTTTTCGTATAATTTGAATATTTTTAGAAGATTCCGTGTGAAATTATTTAATTTTTAATTCTAATTGTCCGAAGCAATTTGGATTTTTTAAAACGACATTATATTATTAAAATGTTATTTGACAGACAGAGACAGCATAGTTTTTGTAAAATTATAATAGTATTTCAAAGAGAGACGTTCGAGTTGTTTTATCATCTCTTCATATCTAATTACTATTTTTTTCATATTTGAAATTAAGATTATGCAAAATTATCTCGTTGTTTATTCAAATCCTCATTTCAAAAGATAATTTCTTTTAAATCGCTACAAATTTCAAATAAGTTCTCAAGTCATTTTACTTATTTAATTGAAACATTCCACTTTGTAGTCAAAAGTAAAAAGTACAGCAGAACTTTGACTTTAGTTATCTAAAACCCGACATATCAATAGAAATAATTGTTCTCACTTATATACAATAAATCTCTACCTTCTCTAACCAATGTAGGATTTTGTTAGCACTCATAACAAAAAGTTAAAAAAAAGTGTTGATATATTTATAAACTTTAAATTTTGTGTTTAATAAATCTTTGAACTTAAAAAATGTATAATAAGATAGACCTCTGACATATATGATTTTTTTTAATTATAAAATTAAAATTTATGTCTGAGATAACCTTAATGGACTTTTTTTTTTAGATTGCAAACTTTCAATTTTGTGTTTAGTAAAAATATGAATTTTAAAAATTATCAAATAGGTCAAGGATTAAACACACAATTAACCATTCATACATATTAGACACAAAATTGAAAGTAGAAGAATCTCTAATAGACATTTTAAAACTTCATCAATTAAGAATAGACACCAATTTAAAAATTCAAAAATTAAATTTATAAGTTAATCTCTTAGATTATTAGCTCATTAGATAAGAAACTAATTACTATTTATGTCACGATACAGATGATTTGATCTTCTACCTCCATAATAATCCAACTTTAGCATTTTGAGTTTCATGAATCTCAAATGGAATGAGGAAATCCAAAGGTACTGATAATACCTAGAAGTTATGATTTGGAAAATTTTTGTTGGGACAATATTAATGTAACAACCAACCATATTTGACCCATTGGACTTGTAGTTGTAGGAAATTCTTTCCAAAAAACAATTAATGATTTTTCCTAGAAAAATTGCAGCCAATCCCATGAATGTCCCTCAACTCAAAAACTCTTTTTTTTATTTCATTCATTTTCATCAACAATCTATTAGAGATTAAACTCCATAAACTATGTGATTATTAACAAAAAAAAAAAAAAAAAAAAACTCGTACAAATATAATATCAGAAATAACGAGTTCGTTTATATTCTTATAATGATATAATATTATCAGTTTAAATCTACTTTTATTTTTCTTTGAAACTTTCACAATTTATTGATGTAAAATTTAGTCCTTGCTAGGATTTTTTTTTTTTTCAATGAGAACCGGCCAATCCCTCATTAAGTAGACGAAAGAGTGATTGAAGAAAAAAAAAACTATGTGAGTTAGATGGGTTTCCTATCGTTGACCCGTTTAGTTATTATTAACCATATATATTATTGATTGTGAATCGTAATATTTAAATTTAAGGTTTGATTAAATAATTTATGATATATTATATCGATAATGGAATAATTTGTTATGAAAGATTGCTTTATTTTTCTCAGAATATTATCCTTAAAAGGAGGATTTGTGGGGAATAAAAATTATTTTGACTCTAGAAAAAATCTAGATAGAAAATAAACGTATGTTTGATATGCCTTCTATATTATGTTTTATATTTTTTGAATTCACTAAATTTAGTAAATATGTGTTTGACATATGTGTTTTCGAAAACCATTTTGAATTATGTGATCCAAATAAAAGAAATTCTGAAAACAACATTTTATGTTTTCATTGTATCTAGATTCTGAATTTAAAATTTTAAAATGCAGAATTATATTAAACAAAGATAAAAATCATATATATAATATTTCATGTTATAAACTCAATTTACTTTTTTAAATTAAAATATGTATAGTATAATAATTATAAATTATATAATATTATATTATAAAATAATAATTCTATAAAATGTATAAAATCATGTCAATAAATTAATTAATAATGACTTATATTCAATCTAATAATTAGTTTTGCACCTACAACTAATTTTGTGATCTATAAACATGTTATAGGACACTCTGAACAACTGTTTAGAATGAATCAAATTTATAAATCTGTTACCAAACACATATCTAAAAACATGAAATACAACTCTGTTTTCATTGAACCCATTGTTTTTAAATTTATGTTTTTCAGATTACTTACCAAAAAGACCCTAACTTTGGTAAAAATTCTAATCCTCAAAATTTTCAGAGAAAATCCCGACTCCATTCCCTTCAAAATTTAGAAAAAATCTGCAAGATGGAAATTAAATGGAATCTGGACATGGGGCACATTTTAACGATTTTTTAGTACAATATTTTAACTAATAATTTTTTTAAGACAACAAATATGGACTATAGAAATTTAAACTATACAAATCACGGTTGAATTATGCTAATGACACATTTTAACGAATATTATCTATTACGAGCATATTTAAGATTTTGCTCAGCTGCTTCAATTATACTGTTCGGTACATGGGTTTTGGTCCTAAAATTTGGAGCTAAGGTCCACTTGTAGGCTCTTTTGGGCTCATCCAATTCCTTTTACCAATAAATTTCTATGTGCCTGATTTTGCATTTAATTAATTCCCAAATAATAAAATTTCCCTTTATTTGCTTTTAATTTTCAATGGTACTGTTTTGATAGATTCACATCAATTTTATTAATTTGGGATCGAAATTGCAAATAAACAAGATGATATGATGAAAATAGGAAAGAAAACAAACAAATATAAGTACCACTGCCCATTTGAGTTTTATTGTATATAACTTTATCGAACTTACATTGTTCTTGACCATTATTGATGTCGATGAGGTAAATAATTAGAAATAGTATAAAAATAATTTTTAATTAAATCTCATTTAAAAAAAGTTTGTTTGGCGTACCATTCTTTTGTTTTAAGATTCATTTAAATCAAATGAATTTCATAAGCACCATTTGATAGTTTGTTTTTTAAATCTATTTTTTAGATTTTATGATCTAAATAACAGAAATTCTTAAAACAATATTTTGTAAGTTGCATCCAAATTATAGATCATAAATTTAAAATTTAAAATCCACAATTACACTAAAAAGATTAAAACTTTGGTTAATATATTATTTCATATTATAAATTCATTTTAGTATTTGGAAATTCTTGATAAAAATATATATATACCTTAACTAGTTGAGCTATGTTTAAATTGACAAACAAATAATATATATTATATATTTTTAAAAAGTAATTATACATTTTATCAAAAAAAAAAAATATTCATAAATTGTTGAAATTCAACCAAATATTCAATTGGTAACTACCACTATTTTTTTTTTTACTTAAAAAACAACTATTTTTATTGTTTGAAAATATAAGCATTTTGAACTATTTTTAAATTGAGGTTTGGTCTCTGAATTTGCTATCAAATACAAAGTCGAACGCCTTAAAAACATGAGATAAAACTATGTTCTGAATCCCTTGTTTTCAATTTCTATTTGTAGCTCACTAATCAAACATATTTTACTATTTTAATTTGAACCCTAAACTTAGAGTTTCAAAAATATAATTACTATATTTGATCCTTGATATTATTATATCTCTAGTATTCTCATCAGCTACTTATATAACTTTAGTACCTGGCCAATGTTAGCACAGTAATATATATATATATATATATATATATTTATTTATTTATTTATTTGAATACACTATTAATTTATCAGATAATTGATGACCAAAGAAAGAATATCGTCAATATAACAAAAAATTGTTACTTTTAAATTTTAGAGTCACAAATAAACATTTTAAAATTTTAAAGACCTAAATGGAGCAAACCTAACTGATAGTTAAATTTTAAAATAAAACGTCATTTTAAAAGTTGAAAGACAAAAAAAACAATTATACGAGTTCAAAGATTAAAAGAAAAAATGGTATTCAAACCAAAACATTCAAAGACAGATATGAAAGAGTAAAAGGAATTTATTATTGTAAAAAATTTGAACGATGATTTAATGGACAATTCGACACAACAAAAACTAGTGACATTTTTATCTTTCATATTTTTTGTCTGCTCGAATAATAGTCAGTGAGTATATATATTTGGGATTTAAGAGGCAAAATTATAGAAAGTTGACCTATCTTCACTTTTATACTTAAGATTTTTCCTACTCTTTGAGCACTTATTTGGAGAACATGTTATAATAATCTGTCTTATTATAACCTATGAAATATTCTGCACCCTAAACATAAATTATTATAATCTCATACTATACTGTGCATTTTAAATAATATTATATAATTCTATAGACTATAATAACCCACATATTATTATAAGTCTCTGTTATTATAACTCACTCAGCGCCCCAAATAATCCTAACTTTTTTATAGAAGTACTCACTTACTATTTTAACTATAAGTTTTTTTTTTTTTGTGTTGTTTTAACTTTTAACTATAAAGGTTGATTGAGGCGCTGAATGAATTATGATAGTTTATGAGTTATTATAACCTGGAAAATCATATAATATTATTTAAAATACATAGTAATATAATCTGGGGTTATAATAGTCTTGTTTGGAGTGCAGATTATTCCACAAGTTATAATAACTTATACTCAAATAGGTCCTAAGTCTTTTAAGTTCTCAACATAATATTTATATTTAACTTGAAATCCAGGCTACTAGAAAATGTATCCCTAAAATAGAAAAAAAGTCAAACCAACTTAAATGAATATAATTGAACTAGCAACATCTAATAGCTTATTTTAGTTTTTTAAAAAACAAGCATTGTTTATTTATTAACCTTTTTAACATGATTTAAAAAAAAAAAAAAGAACGAATTTGTAACCAAATTATGACAACAAGAAAAATAATGGTAAAAAATATATACATTTTTTTTAATTTTTATTTTTGCATCGAGACTAGAAGCGTTGAAAACAGATAAAAACTAGACAAAGAAAACCTACCTATAATTTAGTTATCATAAATTTATAGTAAGAAAACAAACTGTCAACGGCTCCAAGAGATCACACATTTTTTTTTTGTTTGAGAAGTCCAAGAGATAACACATTACGTGCAATTATTTAAAATATTGATAAATGATATAAGATATAGACAAACTAAAATATCTCTTTCTTCAAAAAAAAAACAAAAAAAAAAACATCCGTTCTCTGAAAAAATAATAATAATAAAAACAGAATATCTTCGTTTAAGAAATGAAACATTAGGAAAAAAAACTAAGTTAAATATATATAATAAAGCAAAATATATTTTTGATTCCTAAATAGATAAGGTTTTTAAGTAGAGTTGGGTTTGGAGGAGTTTTTTTACCAACCCAATCATTATTTTAACCCAACCAACTCAATTAATGAAAGTAACTCAACCTAATATTTTTGGATTAATTAGGTTGGGGTTGATTTTTTTATAAATTTTAATTATTTAAAATATTTTTTCTTGAATTAATAACTAAAATCACATAAAATTTAAATATTAAAACTTTAAAGTTCATAACAACATAACATTGGTTAAAAGTCTAAAAGAAAAACATCAAAAAAATGACAAATAATTCATTTATAAGTATATATATAATTAAAATAAAAAATATAAATTTTGGGTTGGGTTGGGGTCAACCCGAGCTTAAAAAGCCCAACTCGAACTTTTTAGTTTTCACCTAACCCAAATCGGAACCAAAAAAAAAACACAACCCAACCCAACCCAACTCTTACAGTTTGGGTTGTATAGTCCAGTTGCTCGAGTTACTGGGTTGTTTATACCCCCTACCTTTAAGTTCCCAACATAATATTTATGTTTGACTGGAAATCTAGGATATGAGAGAAAATGGTCATTGTATATTGTATCCAGATAAAAGTAAACCATTTTTTTTTAGTACAATGGGAGTTGAGAGTATTCGAACCATAAAATTTGTGGTCGTTAACACATTCTATATGTCAGTTAAACTATGTTTTCTTAAACAAAAATTAAACAAACTTAAATGAATATAAAAGTATTATATATAGCTTTTTAAGCAAAATACACTCATGATTCCTAAAGTTTGAGATTAGTGTCTGTTCAGTTACGATGTTGTAAAATGAACGTTTTTATCTGCGAAGTTTGAGAAAATATCTAGATGGTCTTTGAACGTTTCGAAAAAATTATGTGACAATAAATGAGCGAGTTAGACTCCATTTGATAACTATTTGACTTTTGGTTTTTATATTTTGAAAATTATGTTTTTTTTCTACAATTTTTTTCATCGTTATCTACCACAATTTTCATCTTTCTTCAGGTGTCATTTAAGTTTCTACCCAAATTTCAAAAACAAAACACAAGTTTTTGAAAACTATTTTTTTTTAGTTTTCAGAACGCTTGCATACAAAATAGATAAGAATAGAAATAATATTTTTAGGCTGAATTTTTAAAAACTAAAAATAAAAAATTAAATAATTATAAATATCTTAGTTTTTTTTTTTTAATAATTTTGTTGAGGTGACATTCTCCATTTTCTCCTACTCCTCATTTCATCTTTGCTCTGGTGTGGGAGAAATTATTCGGTGAGTCCGCCACAATGTGATCGACAGTTTTGCACCGTTGGATGAAGAGAGAGAATTACCTCGAATTTATATCCAAAGGATATGAGGGGCATGAAAATTAGGTTATTATGAGGGAGCGACATTGTGACGGTTACATTGAATAATTTGTCCTGGTGAGGCAAGCTAGGATGATAGTAGAGTAGCATTGTTGAGAAGGATAAAAGGACGGGAAGGATAAAGAATACTATATCAACGAAATAAAAATAGCCAACTCATTTTTAAAAAAATGTCACATCATTGAGTCAACTCATTCATTTAGAACATTTTACTCTCATTTTATAAATTAAAAGTGTCAGTTTGGAAACTTACTAAATAAATAGTAACTCTAAACCCCACTGTAGGTTAAATTATATAAAAAAAATACCCTTGATTTATGGAGTTGGTTTCAATTCTACCGCTCAACTTTGAAAAGTTTCATTTAACTCATTAATTTTGAAGTTTGTTTCAAAACAATCCTTGAATATTTTTTTTTATTAAACTTATGGATGAAAAATATCGTATTTGCATATGTTTTGATTTTTTTTTTCAATTTATGTGTTCAAATCTGTTCACATGAGCAACTATACAAATGTTATAATGTTTTCCATCCATGAATTTAACGAAACGAAGTCTTCGAGGGTTATTTTGAAATAAAATTCAAAGTTCATGAGTGTAATTGAAACCAACCCGGGTATTTTTTATAATTTAAACAAACATGTACTTTGCCCTAATTCTTTTTAATTCAAAACCAAGTTAAATAATTTAATATTAGAATAACATGCCAAAATCACATTAGTAATTGTAATTCACGTATCAAGAGATCAAATAATTTCTAATAATTTACTTGAACATACAACCAAATCCATAAACTTTAATTTGTTATGGTTTAGTCTCGGTACTTTCAATTTTGTAACAAATTAGTTTATATACTTTTAAAAGGGTAACAATTTAGTCATCTTTAAAATATTGATAATATTTAATAAAATTTATAATATATATATATATATATATTTTGGTGTAGGAACCAAATACACTTATAAATAAACAAAGCATTACATAATATAAATTAACAGGTAACTTGTTACCTACTAACGATCATATATTAATTCATTACTAAATTTTAACCTTAAAAAAAGCATTAAATTTGTGAAGATAATGATATAAGTGGGAAATATTGAGCAAGAAAAGACAAGAAAAGACAAAGGTTAAGAGAATTATTAATTAAAGTATCAAAAGATCCAAAAGAGTTGCAGAAGAGAAAGCAGCTTCACTCACATGGTGGCATCCTTCGTCTTCCTTGGATCTGTCTTCAACAATAAAAAGGTAAAGGCAAAGCTCTGTCTCAAACTTCTTAAAAAAAAAAAAAAAAAAAAAGAACAGACAAAGAACAAAGCTCAAAAGAACAATAATTCAGAAAGGAAAAAAAAATGCAAATTTCTTGCTATTCGCTTTCACCATGGGGAAGAATATCGTTATTGTCTTCTTCAACACTAATTAGCAGCAAACCACAGTACAAATTCTAAACAGAAGTTTCTAAGATTCTACTTTGATTATACCAATTAAATCACATGTTTTGGATTGATAGAAAAATTAGGAAGAAAAATGAGCCAGAAAATTTGTTTTTCCCCAATCCTTCCCATGGCTACGGTGAAAATGTGGCGGCGGTTACGGCGGCGTTATACCTGCACAGCACCTTGCATTTGACTACGCTGCCGTAAACGTAGAAACCAGGGGCGACCATGATTCTGACGACCGATGGAATCAGCTTTCTGGCCTTGTCGCCGCCCATGTCCTCCATGTAAACGGAATCGAAATCGGCTTCTTTCTCCACTCTGAAGATCGGAAGATTGGGATGAACGGAGTTTGACAGGAGGTGGAGAAGCCACACGCTCTTCGACGCGCCGAAGAACGCCTGCAGCAGCGGCTCCGGCCAGGCTCTGTTCCATCCGAGCATGGCGACGATCTCGCTCATTTTCCGGTCGCAAAACCGGCTGAAATCCTCGCTGAAATGCTTCGTTCCTTTGTTTAGAACCTCCTCCCACGTTAATTCGCGGAGGAAATTGAAACATCCGAAATTCGCTTCGCATCTTTCAATCGGATTGAGAACCTGAGTGAAGGCGTTCTTCTGGAACCCTATCGATTCGAAATCCTCGAAGAAAGCTCGGTTGAGCAGAGCTTCGAGGTAGAAAAGCAAGCTTCTAGGGTTCTTCGAGAACGAGATTTTGACATCGTAAGGTTGAAGAAGAAGGGAAATTCTTTCGTATACTTTGGCTCCGACGTGGCGGAGTTGCAGAGTGAGTGACCGGCTGAGAAACCGGATCGACGATCGAGATTCCGATACTGAAACTAAGAAATGTTCGATTACTTGCTTCTGATTCGTCTGGTGAAAACTCTGGATTTGATGATGATACTTCCCAATTTGGCAAGGCGAATTGCCGGCGCTGCATTCTTCGAGTCCGGATTTCAAACTGTGGCAATACGTCTCGAGTTTGTCAAGTTTCTTCTCTAATTCAGCCATGGCGTATTTTAATCTAGAAGCTTCCATAATAGCCTCGTCTCTCTTCCTCGTCGTCTGAACCAGCTTCTGCGAGAGCTCCGTCACGGCGGCCCTCCATTGCTCCTCTCGAGCCGTTAGGGCCGAAGATTCGTTTATCGATTTCGGACTCTTCCGCGTCAACGACGAAATTAGGGATTTGAAAATGCCATTAGGGCTCGCCATGGAGAAATACGTTTGCTTATTAACGCCATTGTTGTTATCCAGAGGAACAACGGAGATCTTCTCCCTCGCGTGAGGTCGGCACCGGTTGCACGACACCGGCCCGTCGGAACTCGACACCGAATCCGACTCCGACTCCGACCGTTTCTTAACCGTCTGCGATTTCCCATTCTTGCTCCGATCATCAGCCCGATTCAGCGGCGTCGGATGGTGCTTCGGACTCGTTCCCCGGTCCGCCGCCTCCGCCGCCGACTTCCGATTCTCAGCAGCAAAATCCTCCTCCTGCT
Organism: Trichosanthes cucumerina; assembly: GCA_036507285.1. Taxonomy (NCBI): domain Eukaryota; kingdom Viridiplantae; phylum Streptophyta; class Magnoliopsida; order Cucurbitales; family Cucurbitaceae; genus Trichosanthes; species Trichosanthes cucumerina. The sequence goes on from CM071841.1 coordinate 5,667,430, forward strand.
CTTCCCTCTCGCATTCTTGAATCTGCAACAAAACCCATCAAATTCCCGAGTAACAAACAAACAAAACAAACGGGCGAAATCTTAGAGTATCCAGTTGAAAACACTCACCGGCGTGAAATGGGATGGTGAGTGGTGGCGGTGGGTCAGAGCCGCAGAGGAAGAAGAAGAAGAAGAAGAAGGAGCAGCCATGGCTGAATTCGAATTCAGAACAGCTACATCCACATCCAGTTTCTGTAATCTGCAAAACAACAAGAGCTACGCGGGAAAGGAGGAGGAATTAAGGGCATTTCGTTGTCTTTCATTTTCTTAGGTTGCAGTTTCGTCGTCTTGTAATCATGATTACGATTCACAGACAGAGATAAAGAGCTTCTCAATCCTCTGGTCAGCCAAAAGATTAAAACAAAACGGTCTGAAATTTTCAGGGCGGAGAAGAGGGGAAAATGATGACTCGATTCCAATGCTAGCACAATTTTCCATTCCCCAAAACCTATAAAATGGGAAAATCCAAAAAATATTTAAAATAAATAAATAATAATGAGTAATAACTATAAGATGCAGTAAATTAAATTCAGAACCTGTATTTCATTAAATTCAAGCGCTCTCGCCTTGCTTCATTTAAATTCTCGTTGACAAAAATGGCAAAATCTGCAAAAATGTTTTGAGAATTTGTTGAATCACAATGCTAACATGGTCGAGGTTAATATTTAACAGTAAATCCAATATAACAATAAAACATGGTTTAAAAATGTATAGTTCAATTCATTATTGTTGAACTAAAAAAATAATAAAAAAATCTATTTTAAATTTTATTTTGTTAAAATAATATTTTAGTCCTCATACTTATTTTATTTGAGTTCATGTACTTTTAATAAATCTTAAAATTAATCTTTATATTAATTTTTTATTCAAACTTTTTAAAAAATATTTAATCTCTATTAATTTTTCTTCTATAAATTTTAGAAATATAATCACATCATATATTTTTTTAATAAAAATTATTATTACTACTATTATTTTACTCAATTCGATAAAAAAAAATTAACTCCAAACTAATAATAAAGACTAAGTTTACCATTTCAAACTAAGCTAAACATAGCTCAACGCTAATGGATATAATTGAACTAAAAAAAAGTTTGATATTGAAAACTAACTATAAAGATTAAGTTTAAAATTTATTGAAAGCACAAACGGTCAAACTAACATAGAACGAGACAAAAGTACACAGAACAAAAATGATATTTTGGCTTCTTTTTTTTTAAATATTGTTTACTCATTTATATAATATCTTATCTCACTAAATCATCCTCTACAATTTGTAATCTATATCTTTGATGTTTGACTTATCACATTCGATTTATTCAAACATGTTAATTATTTAAAATGAAAATAAGACTAGGAACAAAAAAAAGATTGGCAAACATCACAATTTTTTTGTATTCTTATTGTTTTTAGTATGGCCACTATGCGAAAATAATAATAATATTTTCAAAAGAAATAGTCCAAACCCTTTCTTTTTCTTTTTCTGTTTTTTTAATAGGCAATGAGTACAAACTTTTTTTTTTTTTTTGGATAAATGTAATGAGTCCAAACTTTAAGGCACACGAGTTGTCCGTAGATGAATTAATCATATGGTTCACAATAGCTCTAAATTAAGAGATTCTAAATATCAAAAAATATATATATATTATGCCTATTCTATGTTATGATATTGTACGAATAATTATCACAAAAAAAAAAAATTCTATATATCCAATTAAAAAAAGAGAGAGAAATTATATATAGGCAGCTTCAGCTACACATTACAATTACATTAGATTCCCCCAATGTCTAAATTTGCCATTGCCTGCACTTTTCAGATTCCAATATTAATTAAAGTTAATTCAATAAAACCAAATGTAAATTTAGAAGGAAAAAAAATCGTAACTGTTTTTTTTTTTATTATTAGAATTACCGTAATTATATTAATTAAACAAATTGACTTTTTTATCTTTGGAAAAAGACTTTTATTTGACCGTTTTCCACTTTTAAAGAGGATGGAGGAGATTCAGCTTGGGTGTAGTATTCACAGTATATACATGTGTATGTAATTTTTTTTTCTTATTTAAAAGATGGCCAATCTAATATATTTTTTTAAAAAAACTTTATACAAGAAATATGGAATACTTATTTATTGCGAAGTCGATTAGTTCTATTTAAAATATATTTTTAATCCATAAACTTTTATACCCATTCCATTTTTTTCCTATATCTTCATATATTCTATTTCAATTACTAAACGTTCGGTTAAAAACTAATTTAGCTATCTCATTTACTTTTTCATTCATCATTTAATAATAAAAAAATCAAAACCATTTTAAAATAAAAAACATGTCTTATTTGATAATTATTTGGTTTTTTAAAATTAAGCTTATAAATACTATTTCAACCCTTAAATTTTATTGTTTTATTATCCACTTTTTACTCATGTTTTTAAAAACTAATCCAATTTTTTTTTAAAAAAAATTATCAAAAACTTATTTTTTGAATTTAGCTAAGAATTCATTTTTTTTAAAAAGAAATATGAAAGTCATTATAGAAAAACGATGAGAAACCAAATAAAATGGAATAACCCTAATAAATTCAAATGTTCGCTTTATTTAGACATCAATTAATCAAGTAAGTAGGGGGGCATATTAACTAAAATTAACTAAAATAGCTTTTTTTTAAAAATGAAAATAGCCAAAATGGGATTTAAAGGAAACACTTTTGTAGATATGTTTCTTAATTTGATAGGCATTTAAAACAAGATAGATTATTTATTTATTCATTTGGTTAAATTACAAGTTTAGTTCATGAAGTTTGAAATTTGTGTTTATTTAGTCTCTGAACTTTCAAAAATGTCAAATAAGTCCATGAACTTTTAATTTTGTATCTATTTGTTCCCTAAACTTTGAAATGTGTTTAATAATGTTTAAATTTTCAATTTTGTATCCAATAGGTCCATGAATTTTCAATTTTGTGTCTAATAGATCCTTGACCTAGTGAACATTTTTTTAAAATTCATGAACTTACTAGGTATAAAATTGAAAACTTAAGCTTCTATTGGACAAAAAATCAATTTTATATATAATAAATCGCTTAATTTTTAAAAAATTGTGAATTTGTTAGAGAACTATTAGAAGCTCAAAGACTAATTAGACATTTTTTAAAGTTTAGAGACTAAATAAACACAAACTTCAAATTTCATCGACTAAATTTGTAATTTAAAATATTTATTTTTATGAATATTTGGATTGAAATAATTGGTTAAAAAAAATATGGGGGGGTGAAAAAGTGAGTTGAGAGAAATAAATGAAGGGGGCGTTTGGTGGGAGAGACTAGAGAGAGTTAAATGCAAAAGAGAATGGAAAGGCATTGAATGTGAGCGCAGGCTGCTGTGGTTGTTGTCAAACATTTAACACTCACATCTAATCCTTCCAACTCCACCTGTCCTCATTTATTACTCTACTTCTCTTTCACTCTCATTTTCAATACAAAATTTTCAAATTCCTCTTATTTATTGTTATTATATTTTCATAAATTACCCACGGTTTCTTAACTTGATTTTTTAAAATATTCGTAAAAAATAGGTACAAAATAAAAAAAAATTCAAGACAGAAAGTAGTATTTATAAGTTTCGTTTTTAAAATAATTAAAAACTAAATGGCTATCAAACAAAGTATACGATCTCATTTGATAACTAATTTGATATTTGAAAATTAAGAGTTATTTCCTTATTATTATTCTACCAATGAGTTTCATATTTTTTAAGAAATCATATGAATATTTAGTAAAATTTCAAAAACACAAACAAATTTTTAAAATACTATTTTTTTTTTTTAGTTTCAAATTTTAATTTGGATGTTAGAAAACATATGTAAAAAGTAGATAACTAATAAAAAATTAGTATAACGAAAAGAATTTGAATATATATAGCTACCGGCTAATGTATATATGTGTCAAACTCTAGAAAAAAAATACAGGAAAAATATTTTTAATTAAAATACTATTTTGATCTTTGTAGTTTGTACTTTGAACTTCATTTTTTTAAACATACTTGGAGGTTATTCCATTTTGACTTCTATACTTTTAAATGTCTAAACTTTGTCTTTATACTTTTAATAAATCTTAAAGTTGACTACTTCTATATATTGAAGTTAATTTATATCGAAATTAGTTAAATAACAATAATAATAATTTTCATGCAAGAAAATAAACAATATAAACGTATTTTTAAAAGAGCAAAATTTGGGTGTAGTCTTTTGCACCCATCTTTTTTCATCCCTCCATCTATACAATGGAAAGAAAATAAAAAATAAAATAAAAAACAGTTTACTACACGACAAACTGTAAATTGACAAATGAATGAGATGCACAAAGATAGATACAATCAATAATGCACCTAAGTTTTTCCTTTTCAAAATGTATAGAGAAAAAACTAATATAGACTACGAGTTTTTTTTAGAAAAACTAACAATAAACTAGTCGTAGAGACAAATTTTAAGTTTTATTGATAATACAATGACTAAATTTGAATATTTGAAAATATATTGACCAAAATAAAATAAAACCTGAACTACAGGACCTACATAAATTTAATTCGTTAAAAAAAACATCTTTAATACCAACTTACACTTCTAACGAATCAATTGATTATCGCTTATAAAGTAATTATTTATACCATAAGTCAACGATCTATGGGTTGGGGAATTTCTTTTCCTTTTAAAACATAAAATTTTGTTAGGGTTATTTTTACTTGTGGATGTTGATCTTAAAAAAAAAAAGAAAACAAAAATAGTAAAAGACAGAAAATATTATATTATATTTCAAAATGATTTTATATTTTGGGGTCTAAGCCAAAACCAACCGAACCAAGTCAAGCCAATTAGTTTAAGAACTAAAAATAAATAAATAAAATAAAATAAAACTCAATTAGTTTAAACTACAATTCCTTGCCAGTTAAGTTTGGATGAAGTTGGTCTGTTTGATTAGTTCCATGATCATTTTTGTTGGCTCGAATAGTTCTTACTGCCTCTTATTTTGTCCTCCACATTTGCCAAATAATAATAATAATAAATTTATATTCTTAAACTTCTCATATTGAATCAATTTGACCCATTGAACTAACAACAAATTTGGAGTAGGGTGGATTTAAACTTCCGACCTCAAAAAGGATGACATGCTAACTATCATTGTACTATACTAACTTTGACAATTAAAAGTTAATGATTGTATTATTAAAATCTAAATGCTCATAACTTATAAGTGTATCAATTTAGGTCATATTCATAATTATTTTCACTTGATTTAATCATTTTAAATCAACTTAAAAATTATCTACATAAACAAGGGTGAATTTAGTTAAGGACCAGAGGGGGCTCCAGCTCCCCCTCAAAATTTTTACTTTATATAATATGTATAAGAAAAATCAAATTAAAACACCAAAAAGTCTCCTGGGTTAGTAGTTACTAGTTAATGTGTCTTTAGCTCCCGGTTCAAGTTTTAGTATGGACGACTTTCAATATTTTTTTGAATTTTATATTTAAGCCCACTTGATAAAAATTTTGGATCTGCCACTGACATAAGATTATTATTCTTATTAAGCAAGTAGAGAAAAAAAAAAGATGACTAACCACTCATATCAGTTGCTAGCTACTACTCACTTGCATTCCCAATATTTTCCTCTAATGTTCCATTAATCCTTGCCTGCAGAGAAATCTTACACGTGTGAGAATGATTATTTACATTTTAAATCCAAAATCATAATGAAAATCTATATTAATTTTCACTTATAAAATTAATTTAGAGTTAATTGATATAATTATCAGTCTAAAGTCTTAATTGATTCGACTGTAATTATTAGTCTAAAGTCTTAATTGATTCGACTGTTATAGTTTAGGGATACAAATTAATTGTTTTACCGAAAAAAAAAAAAAACTACCGTGGCTAAGGACATTTTTGGAAGCTTCTTAAATTGGTCTATTTAGTGGTCTACGATTCTATTAGTATATTGCAAATAAAATTTGAACATTAAACTGCATCCAAAAAAATTTTATCCGTGGATAAGACATTAATTAATAATCTTTAGTTTAGGATTTGATTCTTTGTCCCAATATTTGTTAAACTAAAAATACAATATCTAAAAATAAATTAAAATTAGGCATAATTTCAAAACTATACCATCTTTAGAAAATTCAAGACAATGCATTCATTAGATATTAAAAAAATGGCCAAAAAGAGTAAATAGAAACTATCAACAAAATTTAGTGGATATAATACTTATAACTATTCCAAAATTGATGATTTGATCCTCACTTTTACAATAATTAAACTGAAAAGAATGAAACTACATTTCACAGTAGAGTCAAGATTTGTTGTTCATCTACTTGAACTTCTATCTACATATATTATGGAAAATTGCATGGTTAAATTATTTTCTAATCATATATTTTGTGATCTATATACTAAAAGTACCATTTAACAAAAAAAGAGAAAGAAAAACTCATTCAACAAGCTATATTTAGAATAAATATTTTGAGTTCATTAAATATCCCTCTTAATATAAAAATTCTAAATAAATTATAATGGCTATGTTTCACTTTTTTTTTTTTTTATCTAATGTACATTATTTTATGTAGAGTGTGACATTTTTTTTTTGAAATGGGAAGTTCAAATTTTCCTACTGAAAAAAAAAAGAATAATCTATACTTTTTTCTTCCTAGGTTACCTATATTAATAAAGCTACAACAAATAGAGCCTAAATACTTAAAATATGGGTCACACAAACTTTTAATGGGAGATCTTTGTAAGTGGAAAAGAAGATGGATAATAAATGGTGAGATTAATTGAAGATGGACTAATTTCAATCATTTGCCCATTAATTCACTGACTTGAATAATTAATAATTAAAACAAATTAACTGATTGAAATTAATGTTAATCAATATATTTTTAGTTCAATTGAATGTAGAGCGAAGTATTCAATTGAAAGCTAATAGGTGATTTATCTACTAACCTATATTTAAATTGATAAAAATTTAATTAATTGAAATTAGCTAATTTATGTAAAATATTAGTGAAGACTAAGTATAATCTTCGATGATTTTTCAATTTTAAATTTTAAGATATTTATAAAATTTCGACATATTTGATACGCATTTAGTTTTTTAAAAAATATATTAATTTAAGTAGAGTTGATTGAGTATATATGTATGTGTATATACACATATATTAAGTACAATGAGGTTGGAGATTCACACACATACATATATATGGATGTGTGTGTTGTAGCCTTTTCCCTTTGTGGGTGTGTGTCTCAAAAGGCTATTCCATCTTGAGGTAAAAGGCTACAACATCAAAAGAAAAAACATTATGATTTGAAGAGTAGAAATTAGTGTGGGTGGGTCACGTAGAACTCGACACTAACTTAAGTCTCTTGTTTACGAGAAATTATTCAATTTGACCTTAATATTATGATTGCTCTCTTTCAAATTATAAATTATTGGAGGAGGTCAATACAATAATGTAACTGATGATTTTACACTGTTGGATGTATGGGGAAAAAAAATTACATAACGTATTTCAAATCTATTTTTAATGGTCATCAAGAATATGGTTTCGAATGTACGTTCAATTGTAATTAGATGGCAACCACACTACAACGATCTCGTTCAATAATTTTTATTTTAAACTCTTCGACGAAGTTAAATCATAATTTACAATTAGAAAAATAAATTATTGATGTGAAAATTGAAGAGTATGTTTTTTATCAATATTTATAGGACATGTATGATGTAAATTTATAATTAGAAAAATAAATTATTGATGTGAAAATTGAAGAGTATGTTTTTTATCAATATTTATAGGACATGTATGATGTAAATTTATAATTAGAAAAATAAATTATTGATGTGAAAATTGGAGAGTATGCTTTTTATCAATATTTATAGGACATGTATGATGTAAATTTATAGGCAGAGAAAAGTGAAAAATATTGTTTCTCCCCTTGTCAACAATTGAATGCAGAGTACTCATGAAGCCTCCATTGGAAGGAAAAAATTACTTAGGTGCATCTCATCTTTTTACAACTCATCTAGTTGTCCATTTACGGTTTGTCATATGACAAACTCTTTTTTCTTTTGTTTTAAAAATATTTTTGAATTTTTCTGCCGTATGATTCAAGTGAGTTGGAAAAAAAAGACAAAGTATTCAACGTGGTTACTTCATAAATCCAATAATTTACCAGCCTCCTAATAATTAGGAGATATAAATTCGAGATACTTCTCTCCCTACATTCAACTGTAAAAATTGTTAGCCACATTGACGGCCTCACCGAATAATTTCTAAAAAAAAAAAAAATTGATAGGTACAATTCATAATAGATCCAAGTATTGCTGTCGATGTAAACGTTTAAAGGAATCATTTCTCCAGGTTGACGCTTTAGGTGATCTTATCTATCTGCATTGCATGTGTGACGAAACGATGGCAGTGCCTGGTTGGCTGGCTGGCCGGCCTTTGGTTCGTTTGTAACGGAACCCAGACCCAGACCCAGACCCAGCCCCACCGGCCGTGGCCCAGGCTTCTGCCACTGCCAAGCAGCCTTTGCCCGAAACTCTGGATTGGATATTTGTTGTATTATTCTCTCGCATTCGCACCAGTCAATGCCCTCCAAAACTCCCACTTATAATGTCCTTTGATTTCTCTTTTCTTCTTCTTCTTCTTCTTCTTACTCACTATTCCCCTTTGCTTTCACAACAAAATAAAGTTAAATTGTTCTTTTCAGGGTACCCCAACCTTTCTCAAAAGCAACACATCAAAACCAACCCCACTCTTTTTTTTTTTTTTTTTTTTTTTTTACCTATTTCCCAAACCCCCATCTCTATTTTTTAGATTATATATTCATGATAGGAACAACGATAAACCCTCGTTGCTTTGCTTTTGGTTTCACCCAAAAGCCTCATACCAATCTCACTTATATACTCATGATCTTTCCCTTATCTAGCCGATATGGAACTTTAGTCGCACTCCCAACAATCCTCCGCTCGAACAAAGTACCAATCGAGTCTCTCTTCAAATAGTCATGTCTAACTCTTATCCTGACTATCTCCTTTACCCGGAGCACATCACTCGTTTATATTTAGAACTTTCAATTTTGTGTCTAATGAGTTTTTTAACTTTAAAAATGTCTAATATGTGTCATTAAACTTTCAAATTTTAATAGGTCTACGATGCATTGATTTTTTTAAAATTAATTGATCTATTAGATATAAAATTTAATTTTGTGTCTAATGAGACTCTAAATTTAGAATTTAGGATACCTAGTAAGTTTGCGAATTTTGAAAAAATACTGAATAGGTCAATGATCTATGAGACACAAAATTGAATATTACAGAGTTGGATACATAATTGAAAGTTTAAGATATCCTCTTAGATACCTCTAAAAGTTTAGAGACCTATCGAGAAAAAAAAGTTTAGAAAATCAAATAATACAAACTTTGAATATTCAAAAACTAAAGTCGATTTAAACTTTTTCTTTTTTAATTTTTAATCTACTAGAGTGGAAATTTGGAACGAGGGGTTGAATTTGAATTCATTTTGTTCAAGATTTTAATGATGTGTGCTGCCAAGTGTCAGCCATGTGTGTTTGTTTGTTAAGATTTTAATTCCTTGGAATTGAAGGGGGCTTGGAATTTAGGGAGACTTTAATTTGTAATGTGGTGCCTATATATGGTGTGATGTGATGGATGCTATTTGGTCAAGAGTGACTGTGACATAACATGTAATATTATCACAAAAATTTAAAAAAAAAATGCTTATTTTCCATAAAAAAAATTAGGCATTTTACTTAAAAAAATATATCATGAAGTTAGATGTTTGAATCTTCATTCACATATTGTTAAAAAAATTATAATATTATGTATGTTCAAATTAAATATAGAACAAGTCTCATCCATCTTTAAAATTAGAATAATCATAATTTTTTATCAATAAAGAGAGGAACAAATTTTGAAGATATCTCATTGCAAACTATTCATAAGTTGGATTTAGGTCTACTTTCAAGAAAGTCTCTCTTGGCCTTACCTTATTTTTATAAATGTACATAATACAATACTATGATTATTATGATTATATATATATATTTACTTGACGTTCAATTACAAATTTGGTCTCTATAACTTGAAGAAAGTTAAAATTCAATTCCTATCATTATAGAAGCTCGAATTTGTCCCTAGGGACTGTTTTTAAATGAGAGTTTTATCAAACCATAAGAATTATTTATGAGGTTTTATCAAATCATAAGAACGACTCACTTTAAAATCACGAGGACTAAATTCTAACATTCTCCAAATCACAAGGACCAAAATTTTAATTTAATATTTGTCTAATATCCTTAGTGTTTGGACGTACTAATCTTATACCCATCTCGACCAAACCAAACTTATTTACATATAGTAGACCTAACCAATGGTAGAGTCTATACTATGTAACTAAGCTTGCAAGTTATCTATAATTCAATTGCAGAGAAACTTGTGAGCTTATCTTGAAATGCTTAGGTTAAATTAGATTAATATTTTTAATCAAGGTTTTCTTGAGTTTTTTTTAGTTCGACAATACGTAGGAGAAAATTCAAATCAAGTGACGATACTTAAACTAATTGAGTTAACTTATTTTTTAGTATTGAAAAAAAAAAATACTATCTCATAATGACCTCTTTTAATTATAATCAAAGTTTTAAAGGTATTCATTTCTATGAATTTTTAAGAGTAAAAAGAATTTGGAATAAAATAAAATTTAAACCGATGCATGCATAAAAATTTTAGAAAAAATTGAAAACACCTCATAAACTTAGTTGTCACAATTGTGTTAAATCCATCAAATCCTCCTCAGTCTATGAAATTGTCGCAATTAACTGTTAAATATTGAAAAGACGTAAACCATCCTTAAACTATAAATGTTATTTCAGTTAAACTCTCAAACTATAGAATTGTTATATTCAAACTTAAATGTTTTATATTATTTTTTTTATTGATAGATATCATAGTTTTTAAATTTTATCGAGTTAAAATTGGATTAAATTGTAACAATTTTATATTTCAAGTGTATGATTGTAATAATCTTTATAATTCAACGATGGTTTGTGCATTTTACAATATATATAAGGACTTACGTAAAATTTGGTAAGTAAGTTTGAGATGATTGATCAAATTGATAATTTAAGAATATAATTATATAATGACCTTTATAATTCAGCCTTCCTCGGTGATTTTTGTAATTTTTCTAAAATTTGTTAAAAGAACTATTTAATTAGTCGATAATAAATTTGTAGTATTTTTATTGACTCAAATTAACATGTGTATAATAGTAGTAGGTCATGCTCCTAGCTCCTACATCTTTTTCTTGCGTTGTTTCATCTGTTTTCTTTCAATTAATTTTAAAATAACAAAATCAGATTTTTTTTCTCTATGAATTCTTATTGAGGTGTTCGTAAATTTTGAAGCAAAAAACACTAATATAGGATCTGAAACCAATAAGTAAAATAGCAAAAAATAACAAAAAATATATTAAAAAAAAAAAGAGAATCGAACCAAAGAGGAACCGAACCGGTGGTTTTGTCATTTATTTGACATTGGTTCGGTTCTTCTCTTAATAAAACTTTTGGGTCAATTTAATTATTGATTTAACCTAAAACTAACGAAAATCGAATGGATATCATTCCCTAATACTATTAGCTTGACCTCATCGGGTCGTGGTGATATTGATTTGGGAGGTCAAACTATTAATTTTTAGTAGGTGTAAAAATTTAGTAACTTTTTTCTTTCTTTCAATTCTAACCCTTAAGAACTAAAGAAAGAAAATTGCTTGAAAAAAAAAACACAGAAAAAGAAAACATTTTTTTTTATAATAACGAATAGACTTAAAACTTATGGAAGGACATTTACATGTTAACATAAGGGCATTTACACAATATATTATTGTTAATAAAAATCTTACTAGACAAAACATTATTATATATCACTATAAATGTAGTACTACTAATCTATATTCAAGTTAGCAAATTTTATAAATATTATTGAATAAAATATTTGATATTTTTTAAAAATATTAAAAATAAAATTTAAATTTAAAATATTAGTGAGAGAACATATATATAAGACACACACATGCGAGAACCAAACAATATTTTTGGCCTCCCTTATTTATTTATTTTTATATATGGATATTTAAAAGACATATCACAAACGGAATAATATCTGGCGTTAACTAATAATATTAGATCAAGTAAAAATATAGTGAAAATAAATAAAGTTATATATGAATACTTCAAAAGAGAAAAGGTGATGAAATTTTAATTTAGTTTTTATTATGTCTCTAAATTTTCAAAACTAACACTTTGGTAATTGAAATTTAAATTTAGTTCTACTTAGTCATTGAAGTTTCAAAAACGACATCTTTGTTCTATGAGATTTAAATTTGATTTCTAATTTGTCTTTAAAGTTTAAAATTGATTTCTAATTGATACTTGAATATAAAAAATAAAAAATCCAACTCATTTTTAAAAAGTACATATAAGCAAAGTCTAATGAAACATATTTTAATTGTCACATCATTATTTTCAAAGCCAACTCTACTTGAAATATGAAATTAATTTCTAAATAGTCTCTAAGTAGAGTTGACTTTTTTTTTTTTTTTTAAAAAAGCCAACTCTACTTAGAGACTATTTAGAAATTAATTTCATATTTCAACGATGTGTTAAAAATCAAATTCAAATCTTATGGATCAAAGACGTTACTTCAATTTCGATGACCAAAAATAGAAGCTATATTCAAATATCAATAACTAAATATGTTAGTTTTAAAAATTCAATAACCAAATAAAAATTAAGTTCAAATTTCGGGGACCAAAAATTTATTTTCCCCTACTTGTTTTAGACCATTTCAATTATCACACAATCAAATTTATTTAAAACCCAAAATCGTAAATGACAACATAATCGGGGGCTTTTGTGATAATAGTAGATTTAGTATATGATAAAATATTTTGTAAAACTGACATAAATTTAAGAATTTGTTTCTTAGGCACCGTTTGATAATCATTTGATTTTTGAAAATTAAGTATAAAAATACTATTTGTACCAATGAATATCTATTTTTTTATCTACTTTATATCTATATTTTCAAAAACCAAGCTAAGCTTTTAAAATTAAAAAAAAAAAGCAGGCCTCATTTGATAACCATTTGGTTTTTTTAAATTGAGCTTACAAATATTATATCTACCTATGAGTTTATAAGTTTTCTTATTTACCTTTTACCGATGTTTTCAAAAACCAAGCTAAGTTTTGAAAACTAAAAAAAATAGTTTTTAAAAACTTGTTTTTGTTTTTAAAATTTGGCTAGAAGCTCAAATGGTTCTCGTAGAAATATGGAAATCATAGTAGAGAAGATGAAGAAAAATTGTGAAAAACAAACATAATTTTCAAAAACAAAAAATCAAATAGTTATCAAACGAGATTGTAGTCTTCGTTTTTGAAACTTGGCTAGAAATTTAAATATTACCTCAAGAAAGATGAGAATTATTATAGAAAATATGAAAATAAATGGTGGGATAACAAACCTACTTTTCAAAAACCAAAAATACAAATTCAAATGGTTATCAAACGAAGTCTTAGTGATGTTTTTTTTATTAGTCGTGCAATCTTATTTTTTTAAGAAAAATTTGTTATGTATCAATAAAAACTATAAATTAATAATTGTATCAATTTAAACTATAAACTTTTACGAGTGTGTCAATTTACATCCTCTATCAAATTATTTTTTAAAAACGTTAGTTCAAATTTATAATTATATCAATTAAACTCGTAAACTTTCTTTTTTACAAACGTTATTTCAAATTTATAATTATAAATCAATTAAACTCGTAAACTTTTACAAGTGAATAATCTAGACCCTGTTACAAATAATTGACGCTTTTCAAATGAAGGGTCTAGATTTTTAAAGAAGTCTACACATGTGTGAGGACGTGTTGTATGAACGATTTTTAAATTGAGGACCTAAATTGATTCTTATGACAGTTTAGACGTTTGATTGATAGAATTATATATACACACACGTATAAATTAACCTTTTTCAAATGAAGTTTAACAAAGAGATAAATTGATACACTTATGGAAATTAATACAATTAATACAATTAATAGTTTAGGATTTTTATTGATACAACCCCAAAATTTAGGAGTATAAATTGATTTTGCCCTAAAAATGATATACAATGACATAACTTTATATTAGTGTATAATTGACACAATTTATGATATTAATGATATATTTTATATTGGGTAATTGATGGTATAAAAATGATGTATTAATGATATAGGAGAGGAAAATGATCTTGTTTATAAATTATTTTTTTGGTTAAATTACAATTTTCATCCATAAATTTTGAGGATAGTGTGTATTTTATCTCTCAACTTTTGAATTTTAAAAAATTTTAAGACGAGATAAATACAAATCTTAAGAGTTAGATTAAATTTGTTAAACTTATTTTTTGGAACGATAAATTTGAAAATACAACCAATTTTTCAAAAGTATAATATACTAAGCAATGGAGAAATATAGGGCTCGTTTGATAACGTTCATGTTTAATGTTTTTTTGTTCTCATTTCTCATTTTTAAGAAACAGACTTGTTTGATAAACATTCATGTTTCTTGTTTCTATTTTTCTTAGAACTTTTCTCAAAAAGTGGTAGATTTTGAGAAATTACAAAAAATAGTTTATCAATTATGTTTCTGTTTCTTTTCTGAAGTTTAATACATGTATCCCTACTCTTACTCTCTACACCCATCTCTCCTCACTCTTATTTTCCCCTCTTACACTCTATTTTTTTTTAAATATTTTTTTCTTTTAGTTTTTTCTCTCTTGTTTCTCTCACTTCCATCCTAATATTTTGTTTTCTTTCAATAATTTTTTTCTCTTTTATTTTATGTCTTTCTCTTTTCGTTATTATTTTTTATTTAAATCTCGATTATTTTTTTTCTTTTGTTACGATTAAATATAAAAAAAATATATGTATTTTTTTTTCTAATTTTACTTTGTGTGTATGACTAATGCATTTTTAAAGGAAAAAAATTATTATTAAATTACAGAAATGTGGGTATGCTCAATTGACGAACCTTACCATTCATAAATTAATCTAATTGAACTAACTTTTATAAACCAAAATAGTATAAAGGATAATTGATTTGAGTGATAAATAACCTTACAAATCAAGTTTGAACACGATAAAATTTATTATTATTATTAATTTTGTGTTGGTTTGGAATAAAATACTAAAATTTTTTTATGATTATTTTATATTTATTTTAACATAAATTATATATTTTATTATTTTTTATGTACTAAATTTATTTTTACTAAAAAACAAGAAATAAGAAATAATTATCAAATGCATTTATATTTCTATTTATTTTTTTTTATAGAAACGATAAACAGAAATAGTTATCAAAGTTTTTAATTTTTAAAAAACGAGAGCAAGAAACAAAAAATAGAAAACCAGAAACGAGAACGTTATCAAACCGACGATTTTTTCTGTTGTTGAATTCGCACACGGTTTGTCGACGACGCGTCGTAACCTTCTCAAACGATTAATCGGAATTATCTTCATAATTTTGGTTTAGGGGCACTTTCTTCTTCTGGAATTAGTCCTCCGCCGTTCGTTGATACCACTGTTAGATTTTTTTTTTCTTCCCTTTTGAATTCTTCTTCCTCTCCTAATTATCCCCAATATGTTCCCCAATCGGCTCTGAAATCAGAACGCCGATCATCTTCGCGGCTGCTTTTGGATCACCGATTTCGCACTCCGTTCGTGATTTTCACCGTTTCGCTTTGCGAGATCAGGATTCAAGAGCAGCTATGTCTTGGAATGTGTTCAAATTCTGCACGCCACTGCGTGCTTTGGGTTCCATCATGATCCTCTTAGTTCTAGGTATAGTCGGTCTCTCCTATTATGCTTTGGTCGTCGTCAACTATGGTCCGGCTCTCTTTCGTGGAGGTCTCAATTCGCTTTCAGCTCTCCTTGTCTTGCTCTTGTTTCATTCTTTGGTAATCTATTTGTTCCTCTTTCAGCTGCTATTTCATATGTGCACTAGGCCAACTGTTGATTTGACTTTGGACAATTCAGCTAGTTGGGAGGAACCTCCGCAGTTCCTGTGATTTTCCTTTTCTTTTCAAAGGCATGAATTTTGGTAACGTGAATTTCGACTTAGCTTAAGATGAGCTGCTTAGAAATTGTAAAATTGTGGAAAATTTAACTTTGTAATGTTATTTTGTGTTGTTTCGTAATAGTTTTGGGGCTTAAGGGTCAAAATTTGAGCGCAATCTTCAAATTTCTTAAGAGTACAAACTTAAGATCACCTTTTACATTCGTTAATTTCTCTAGGTGACCACCGTTTGATTTTTCTTCTTTTATTTCTAATGAGGCGAATTTATTAGCTTGTGGAAGAGCGTTATGTATAGAGTAGAGTATCTCTGGGGACTCTTCTTATTGTTTTGTTGAGAAAACGACAGTGCTTTGGGCCAGAATAACTTAAAAGAGAATAAATACTATGCCTTATTCTGAAGTGGAAATGATGTGTTGTAATATTTGTGTGTTCATCTTTAGAATAGCATATATATATTCATATAGCTTCAAACCTTCAATTTACCAATCTGTTTATGTAGTTGGTGATGCTATTATGGAGCTACTTTTCTGTTGTACTAACAAATCCGGGGTGTGTTCCACCTTATTGGAGACCTGAGTCGGATGAAGAGAAAGGTGATGCTGATCCATTAATGGCATCAGAATACAGTGGTCCAGGTGCTGCTGTGCCAGAACAAGGTACTGTGCCAAGTGATTCTGCAAATCAAAAAATACGGTTTTGTCGCAAGTGCAACCAGTTTAAACCACCTCGTTGCCATCATTGTTCTGTTTGTAAGTTCTTCTTAAAACTTTTCCATCCGTTTATTTCCTGTAGAACTTTACTGTGGTCCTAGTTTCTAAACAAGGTTTAAATACTGATTATGCTTTCTTTGGTAGGTGGAAGGTGTGTATTGAAAATGGACCATCATTGTGTGTGGGTTGTCAACTGCGTTGGAGCAAAGAACTACAAGTACTTCCTGCTATTTTTGGTATGAGCCAGAGTATTTGCTTCTTTCTGATCTCTAGTTCTTTGTTTCCATGGTTCTCGTGATGGATTTATCTCCTATGATACCCATGATATCAGTTTAGAAAATAAATAATGGCACTTACATAATTATGTGTAGATTCTAGTTCTTTGGCAATTTGCAGAAGATGATATAACCTGCCATCATAGATATTCTAATTCTGCTATAGAGATGTTTTCTGATGGTGTTATGGCAGCATCATTGCTTTGAGATTATTAAATCATCTTGCTTGTTTGTTTCTATGATCTTTGTAGACCAACAATTCTTTTTCCCTCGAGTAGTTGAGAATATAATTTCTTCTTCTTTTGGCACTTGTTATGCCTCGCTACAATTTTGTTTCATCACTTAATGAGAAGTGAATGGCTAACTAGAGATATGTGGAAGTTCCACTAACCATCATATTCTGTTGATTTTTATGCAGTTCTACACATTTCTTGAAACAACCCTTGTTACTTTGTCATTATTGCCATACTTCTTAGCTTTTTTCTCCGACGCTGATATAACTGGAACACCAGGCAGCCTTGCAGCAATTTTTATAACATTTAGTAAGTGTATAAGCGACAATTTTGTTCAATAGTTAAAATATTTTAACATTTATCTCTAATTTTAGTTGCTTGTTCCTTACAGTTCTGAATTTAACATTTGCACTGAGTGTTATGGGTTTTCTGATATTGCACATATCACTTGTAGCAGCCAATACCACTACAATCGAGGTAATGCCTTCCAGAAGTAGTATTTTGTTTGTTTTACTTTTAAACATTTAAAAGTGGCTGAATTGGTCTATGGATATTTGATTCACCGTTGTCATCAGGCATATGAGAAGAAAACCACTCCAAAATGGCATTATGACCTTGGTCGCGGAAAAAATTTTGAGCAGGTATTTTATTCTCAATTCATTTGCCCTTTCCTTGCGGACATTCACTTATTGATGGTATAGTTGTCTGTTGGTACCCCACAGCCAGACGCTGATTTTTCTTAATGATGTCCTTTTTTAGTTACAACCTACCCTAGTTTCCAGAGGCTTGATACTCTCTTTCTACCAAAGTTTCTTCCTCTAGTACTTAACTCACCCTACTGCTCCAGCTTAAAGAACTCCCTTATTTCCCATCTTTCCCGAGAAAGACTTGTAATTTGTCTGTATTCCAAAATGACATATTGGTCCCAATCTTACATTCATAACAACCGACAAACTCTACTCCACTGCTCCCTTAACCTTTTTTTAAGAGTGCAAGAAATTAAATCGGCTGGCATTACTCCTATCGGCATCCTATACTGAAGTTGTTAAGTGGTTATATTCAGTTAGTCAAATGCGTCTATGGGGGTCACATATTTTAGGATAACAAACCAGAATATTCATCGTCTCAGATTTTTATATAAATAAAATCCTCATGGATCTCAACTTTTTGTTACAATATCTGCAATTCCAATATTTGATGGGAGTATTTTCCATGAGAAAGAAATCTTGAACATTGAATTCAAATGGAGTAGCTTGCGCTATGGGACAACTTAGGATTCCTTGTATCAAATATTTTTTTTGATATTTCCTTGTATCAAATATTTATATGCTGAAGATTTTTTTTTTTCCTTCTAACGTATGACAATGAATTAATTCATGAATCAGGTGTTTGGGATGGATAAGAAGTACTGGTTTATCCCCGCATTTTCTCAAGATGACTTAAAGCGGATGCCTAATCTCCAAGGCATCGAATATCCAATGACGTCAGATTTGAATCTACTTCAGGAATTGTAAAATCAATGTCACAGTTAAACCTGCAAGCTTATATTGTTTGATACAAAGCGAATTGCATTTCAGGGGAGAGAGGCTGAGCCCAGAAGAGGATATCACCTTGATCCTTAAATTGAATGACAGGTCAGTTAAAATTCCTAACAAACAAATTATAAAGAATGGCCTTCTCAGGTGGTGCGCTGTATAATAATAGTTGGAAAAGCCCCATTTGTTTGCTGAGTGAGTGATGCACAAATTTTAGTTCTGTATCCAGTTTTAGCACAATGTTCACATATTTATGTATATTGTTTGTCTTAGTTTAACAATTGCGGGGTGGGGATTGAATCATCAACTTTTTCTTTTAAATGTATATTTGTTATTCGTATGAAAACCGACTTAGTTTTGGGATGTAGCCTGTTATGTCGGTGCATCTGGCATCATATCTGCCCACACCAGAAGGTCTCATAAACATTTTCAGAAGGCACTCTCGAGGGAAAGTCCGACCCTTTGGGAATTAGTGATATTATTGGAACTTCTTGTTCTAAACTAGCAGGTGGCTGTTTTATTCAAAGCTTGTTTTAACACCCCAAGTTTTTGCAGATATTTCCCTCCATGTGCATGTGAAGAGAGGAAAGATAGAAGACAGGGGAAGAGTTGAGTTGAAGGGGGAATAATTAGGAGCCTGAATTTTAATTTTTGAAGAATAGTATCCAAAATTCTAACCATGTTTTAAACATTTTGATATTTAATGTACTACTAGTACTTTTCTTCCTTCTATATTGAGGTTTTGAACTGTTTTTTTTTTATAAGAATCTTTTTAAAAATTGTTAGGGTTGTTTGGAGCGCTGAGGGAGTTATAATAACAGGGGTTATAATAGTTCATGAATTATTATAATCTGGGAAATCATATAATATTATTTAAAATGTAAATTAGTATAGTTTAAGGTTATATAGTTTGTGTTTGGAGTGTAGAGTATTCCACGGGTTATAATAACACCCCAAACAAGCCTTTAGAGAATAACTCATTTGACCTATTTACTTAGTTCAATGGGCTAATTTTGTTTTTTCTATTTGATCAAATTAAACCAAGCCTATATTAGTATGGAAAATTTTAGGGCATGTTTGGGGCACAGACTAAAATAACCTGTGGATTATTATAACTTCAGACTATACTACTCTGTCTTTTAAATAATATTATATGATTCCATGGATTATAATAACCAACAGGCTATTAAAACCCCTTGTTATTATAACCCACTCAGAGTCCCAAACAATCTTTTAGTTTTTACAAACTTGTTAATTTGTATCAATTTTAATCCTAAACTTTTAATTTCATCAAATTGGATTCTAGATTTTAGATAAGTATTCTAATTTCTACACGCCATTCAATTTTTACTAATTTGCCAACTAATTTTAACAAAAAGTAAGGTAAAAATCTTCGTAAATTTACTAAGTTTAATATCTAATTTGCTATTCAATTTTTACTAATCCACCAACTAATTTTAACAAAAAGCAAGGTAAAAATCTTCGTAAACTCACTAAGTTTAATATCTAATTTTTGATTAATGTAAAATTAATCGATAGGATCAAGTTAATCAACTCATTCATGATAGGTTGGGCCCGACTAGTGTTTAATGGTTTAGATTAAACCTTCAATAATTAATTTGAAATGATAGGTTGTTTGTACATTTGAGGACATGATGTCGTGTCACTTGATTCCATGTTGCAAACGTGATTCGAACTCTTGTAGGTCTTGTCCAAATATTCAACAATTAATTATGATGGTAACACTCATAGGTCTTGTTGTCCAAATATTCAATCAACTCTGATCGTAACACTTGTAGGTCTAGTCGTCTAAATATTCAATAATCAACTGAAGTGACGAATGTAAGAACGATGCCCGTGTTAGTAACCTAGTCACACTAATCATGGTTGACTTTTGATGTGTCCATCTTGACCATACTTCTATTAGAAAATTCTCGTGAGCATTTTATGGAAGGTGCAAGGAAAGTTTAATGTAATGAAAGCTTCTAGGACCGTGGCAAAAATGGTGACTGTTTCCATGAAGGGGCTTACAGCGAAGGATAGCCATTTTAAATTTAAATTGTCAGCCAAGGAATTAATTTGATTTTTTTGACCAATTCCTACCTGAGAAGGCTGAAAAAAGTACCAGCATGATCGAAATGCACATCCCAGCGCTTTTACTGCTCCCCCTGAAAGCCCCATGCCTTTATCTGATCTGAAAGAGAATACAACAAAGACCAACCTCGTTCAAGACTGATCTCTATCACCATTACGAACATAAAACGAAACCTCTTGAGATTCCATATCGACAATTTACACTCTCAAGCTGCAAAGTTGTTCCGAGGACCAAGTAAAAACAAAGGATGAAATAGAGATGTTCACTGGACAGGGTGGAGCCAAGGAATGACTTCCCGTTTCTGTCTCCATCCCTACCCTATTTCATTCATTGTCTCCGCAAAAATTCCCTACCCCATTTCATTCCTCATCTCCGCAAAAGTCCCCATTTAATTTCGCAGAGATCAAGTTCCCCATAGAAAATAATTCCACATTTATAATTTATATTTTTCTAAATTGTATTACATAATTACTAATTAGAAATTTTTGTTTTTGAGACATTTTTTCCAATTTTCTTAAAAAAGTAAAATGATATTAAATAAAAATTTAGAATTATAGTTTATTATATTATAATAATAATAATAATAAATAGGGTCGGGGAATATTCTCCATCTCCATTTAGCCAACACGAAAAAATTTCTCCTCATTCTCGCCTAAACAGGGATTCCCCACCCTATTAAGGGTGGGTCCCCGCCCTGCCCCACGGGCAAAATGAACCTCTAAATGGCAATAAACCAAATGAAAGTTCACCTTTCCAAAGTCAAATACCTCCAGCTTCAGAGTTCAGAATCTCATAGTATAGATACAGGAACAGCTACTCAACAATACTAAAAGCTTGGACAAAGTGTAAAATTGAACTACGTCCTCCTCGTTGATAATTATTTCCCAACAAAAATACTTTTGCTTCAAGTTGATGGTTTTGGTCGCATTCATATCGCAAAAAAAGAATTTTCAAACAGAACTTGACCTTATAAGTTATACCTTCAAAATATATAATACACCTGTGAAAGAAACATCCTGCCATCCGAGGCAACGCAGTCTTTTCTGGTTTGCTTTATAAATCTAGCCAAATAAGTCTACAGATTCCAAACTAAACTACTAAAAAAAAAAAAAGACGCAATTCTCAGTGATCCACCTGACCTCGGAAAATTATAGCCACCAATCGCCCTTACTGAAAATTATGCAACCAGGGTGCTGGCAGTTGTTGACTCGCTGCAAGGAAAAGGAAACTTCATTAGGACACGGATGATCCTCGAGAGATTTCCTATATCTAACAAACTAGTAAAGGTGAAATTTTTATCGGGAGTTGAAGCCAACTTAACCGTTAGCAAATTAAGAGAAATTAAAGTAATATGGAAACGAAGGAATAAATTATAATTTAGTCAATAAGCTTCCTACATGTTTCACATTAATCGTGAACAAAAACAAGAATGCATTCCAGCCCTAGATAGTAAATCTCCCTATTGTATTTAACTAAAATTTTAGACCAATTTCAAAGCTTGATACCCATTCGGTCAGATCAAATGCAGCAGGAAGTGTAGAAGTCCACTCATTTCATATGGTACATGTGGACACGGGATTTAGAACACAAGCTTACATGTTATTGAGTAAGATTCTCTTAAAACACCCAAACAAATACCAAAATAAATTTTTATGCAATGTCCAGATACCAAAATAGAACTTTGGAAAACAAATAAAATAAAAACTAAGGAACCATAATCTAATGTCAGAGCTTGGCTCCCCTATACCTTGGGGCACCCGTGCCCACCCCAAGGGCTAGACCCAAATCAAGGGTTTTTATTTATTAAGCTCAAATTGAAGGCTCGAACCTGAGACCTCTGAGCCGGTATGACCAATAGACTCCAAGCCCTTACTAAGGGGGCCACCACCTCTTGGAGGCTATAATATAATAACAATCAATTCTGATATATAGCTACCTTGGTAACATGATAGTAGAAAAAGTTTAACTAACCCGTTAATCCGAGCAACCCGAAAGGGTTGGGTAGGGTTATGTTTTTTTCGGTTTGGGTTGGGTTAGAAATTTGGAGAACCGAAAAGTTCGGATCGGTTCTCGGGTTGGGTGTTTTAGGCTCGGGTTGGGTTAGGTTAATCTCATGAATAGGGTTGGTTGGGTTGAAGGAATGACCAATCTGAATTTTCGGATTGGTCCAAAAATCTCCCCCAACCCGGCTTATGTACACCCCTACACCCAAATCAGGTTACGAAATCAGGTTACGACATTAGCACTAAATCGAAATGCAGAAGAGGAAACTGGCACTCAATAGAACGAGGTCACAAGCATCACCTTCCAATAAGAATAACACAGCCGAGAGGATGATATTCAAATAACCCCATATGTAAAAGAAACACTAAATTTAACAACTTGCTA
Source organism: Trichosanthes cucumerina (assembly GCA_036507285.1). Taxonomy (NCBI): domain Eukaryota; kingdom Viridiplantae; phylum Streptophyta; class Magnoliopsida; order Cucurbitales; family Cucurbitaceae; genus Trichosanthes; species Trichosanthes cucumerina. The sequence continues at coordinate 5,690,896 of CM071841.1, forward strand.
CAAAATGCCGAACACTTTCATGCTCCAATTTTTCTTAAAAAGATAGTAAAACCAACGCAAGTATTCTACATTGGATAACAAACAAAAATGTATTTTCTTCTCTGTTTCCTTCATGTACTTTCTTCTTACTAAATTTTTGAAAAATGGATTATGCACCATAACATATTTTAACATAAAATTTCATCTGGTGAAAGGTCAACATGATTGTTGATTGATTTGGTTGAAGGTAATTTTATTGAGAAAAAAACTCAAACCACAGACCAGGCTTGGTACCCCAAGCTCCAGCGCAGGGCAGCTCAGAATGAGAAGAAAAGTAACTAAATTAAAATATGAAACTAAATTAATGATTTGATAAATTTAAAAATAAAGCTCGACGTCAAAAATAAAGCATAACCACGAACTACATTCTTTGAATAGATCATATCAAATACGGCATATCAGTGTCAGTCTAACTGAACAGAATACGAAGAAAACTTACTATTTCCAAACTGGTGGAAGCTTCTTGGTCTTCTTGTAGTAGCGAGCAAGCCTGTGAATTCTGCTCTCCACAAGAATCAATCTGAATTTGGAGTCCTTGTCCTTCCTATTCCTCTCCAAATGCTTACGGATGGAGACAGCTTTCTTGATTAAGTGATAAAGATCCTCTGGGATCTCTGGTGCCAGCCCTAAATAGTACAACCCCAAACTCAATTGACAAAATTGCTCATAAACAACTTGGCAATTACTCTAAATCGATATGCTCGACATGGAAAAGAAGAATACCATGGGCTTTAAGAATACGCAAGATTTTGCTTCCAGTAACGCTTTTGACCTGAGCGATACCGTGAGAATCACGAAGAATGACACCAATCTGAGAAGGGGTTAAGCCCTTCTTCGCAAACTTGCAGATGTTATCTTCAACCTAGATTCAAGAACCAATACGAACAAAAAAAAAAGCCTATCACAGAGGGAATAACAAAATCCTGAAAGCTACCCTCCAAACTCATATCTTCCCATCGCATTCACCATCCATCAAACAAACAGACAGAGGGAGTCAAGAAAACACTTACATCCGTAGAAGAGATCTTGAGCCAACTCGGCGGCGTCCTCTTGTAGGGCAATGCAGAGGCCGAAATACCCTTACTGTAAAAGAAAAAGGGAAGGAATGTTGGGAATGATTTCAGCAAATGAAATGAACAGATGAAATAGAATTGAATCTAAAACGAATCGGAGAATAGAAACGAACCCTCGACTGTGCATACGACCCATGGTTATCTTCTAGTCTAAGGCAGTTGAACTCTGTGTTGCCCTAGCTCTGGAGTTCGATAAGAGTTGCTCCACTGCGATGGCCGAATATCCAAAACCCTGGAAGACTTTGGCAGAGCCCTTTTATACGGACACGGAATGTGATGGTGCTGTGGTGGAAGTATTGGGCTTCATCTCCAAGCCCACATTTACATCGTTAATTTTTTAATTTGGTTGCGAAGATTCGGGGATGAGATGATTTCTGGGATTTTCGCAAGAATAATTGATTTCCACGCATTTTAATGGTCGATGATATACCTTTTAAAAACAATGAAATATGACTCATTTTAATACACTAATATACGTAAAATTACTCATAAGAGTAATATAAGAAATATTTATTGTTCTCACTCAAATGATTGAACAAAAATATTGAGAAAAAAAATCAGAAAAGAACTATAGTAAAATTAGAGTGAAACCGAGAGCGAGAAATATAGTGCGATTTTTTTTCTTATCTTTTCTTCAAAATTTTGATAGCCTCATTACTAGCATGAGCATTAGCGAGACTTGAGCTAGAGCGAGGGAACTAAAGTCAAAATATGATGTCGTTACGGTAATTAGGACAAAATGCATGGTACAAAAAGGGTCACGTGTCATTAATTTCAGAACACGTGTCAAATCATATCAATGCGCGCAAAAAAAATCTTCCGTACAAAGTTCTCGTGGTTTATCCTTCCTTATTTCCATCCCATTTAAATTTTCATTCTCGCGAAATTTTTCTGCATAGATGGAAGTGGAGATTTTCTGCAAAAAAAAAAAAAAAAAAAAAAATTATTGGGGATCGAATTTGTAACGAAAAAATTATTATTCGTTCAATCAAGTAATTCTTTTGATAAAATTTTGTTTTCATGAAAAATAACCATTAATTTTCAAGTAAATTATTAATTATTCACACAAAAATCTCATATAAATAGTTTATTTTTTATAAAAATAATATATATTTATTTATTTATTTAAATATAAAATTCTTAAACCTCTTAATAAAAATAAAACAATATTTCATATTAAATTATCTAATTATATATCAATCTAATATATATTTTAATTGATTGGAATTATAGGTTAAGTTATATATCGTCTATTATATTTTTTTTTCCTAAAAAGTAATGTATTCTTTATTATATTTTTATTTGAATGCTTCTTTATTTTTGTCATTGAGAATCACACGTGATAAACTTTTTAAACCTACCTTAGGTATTAGTTGGGAGAAAAAATAATTATAATAATAATAACCATAATATTAATTACTACTATATTAAATCTCCTATTCCACAGGATAAGCCAACCAGATCAAAGTCACAAATAATAAAATTAAAATATAGGGAAAAGAGAACGACACCAGAGTTTATACTGGTTCACCCTAAACTTGAGACTACTTCTGCAACTGCAGGTTCTACTAAATTTGGGAGATTATAAGAGAGTTTCACAATTCAGCGCCACAAACTAACTCTCAATAGCCCAACAAAGACTATTGACTTCCAAGTATCACAACTCGATAGCTTGGAATAAACAATAAAGAAAAACCTTCAACCCCACAAGAGAAAAAACATTTGGCTCATTGGCCTTTTATTTTGTCTCCACACAAAACCCAACAATCTCCCACTTTGAGACGTAACAATCTCCCACTTGGAGACAAAACTTCAATCTTGCCTCACACTACAACAAAACTTTGATCACCTTAGTAAACTCCAAGGCACAATTCCCACTACAACTGTTATTTCTGATCTTCTTGGCAAACTCCAAGGCTAAAAAAAACCGGAAAACACAACAAACTCATAAAAATAGGCAACCATCAGAACATGAGCATTTGTGCTTGCCCCGAGGTATGGGTTTGCTACGTGGATCTATCTCCCAAAAATGCATACACGCGTTAATTGCGTAAAGAATCAAGCTTTATCAAGAGTCTCTCAATCTTCATTTTTCATTCCGTCCGGTTTCTTCTTCAAAGCCTTACCCAACTTTTTAACAGTCAAATAATCTTTGACCATCATCTTCCAATACCCAAAAATTTTTCCATTGAACTTCATGACTCCATCAAAATTTGTTGGCTCCACATATCCCATGATTCCTAAACCAAAAGCTCTGATACCACTTGTTGGGAGAAAAATAATTATAATAATAATAACTACAATAAGACAACCAGATCAAAGTCACAAATAATAAAATTAAAAGATAGGGAAAAGAGAACGACACCGAAGAGAAAAAACACTTTTTTCTCTCACAAATGCTATTTGGTGACACACAGTTTTCTTCTCTATGTGTTGGCGGCTACACATAAAACATCATATATATATATGTGTGTGTGTTTACAAAAACCTAATATCCAAATGGGTCTTGACCCACTTGTCTTTTATTTTGTCTCCACATGAAACCCAACATTAGTTGCATAAAATTTTGAAGTCAATATTTTTAGAGGTGAGACAAGAAACTTTCAATACCACTAATTTTTTATATATATAATCTTTTAATTCTAAAAATTCAACATTATGGAGGATCAAATTTTCTAACATCTCAAGAACATAATTGAATTCAATTTCTCATTTCTTTTAATAAAAATAAAAAATCACATACACCACTAGGTATCAGGGTTTTTAAAATTAATATTGCAAGTTTCAAACTATTTAAAAGAATATTACACTTTTTATTAGTTGGATTAGATGAAGGTCGTCTCTTCAAAGACACTTTGTACATGCGACGAAATGTTGTGTTTTATAAAAACAAATACACATCGATATGTCACGTGTACCCATATATTAACAAATATATAGGACTGGTAGAGTGAATGATTTTTTAATATAGTACCCAAGAGTGCATGTGTTCAAGTATATATAAATGATTTTTTTTAAAAAAAAAATCATTTAGCTTTTTTCCTTGATTTTTTTAAAAAAAATTAGAACATTTTTTCTAAAACTTTATGATCATAGTAATATATTCTAATTACTAAAGAAAATAATTATTATTCTATTAAGATTATACTCCATCATAATTTTTTTTTAGTATAACACATTTGAGTGTGGAGAATTCGCAACCATGACCTATTAGTCATAAATAAATATTATAAAATAAATTGATACTTTAATTATATCCATTTATATTAGTTATTTCTTTTATTTTATAATAGAATGAAAATATTTTAAAGAAATTTTTAACACAATACTGAACACAAAAGCTAAATAAAACTAACCATAGATTATATTAATAGTTATTTTATTTTATAAAAAAAAAACAAAATATTTATATTCAAGTTTAATTTTTTTAAAAAAAGAAAAAGAAAAAATGTTCTTTTTTTTTTTTTTGAGAAAATCAAGGAAAAAGCTAAATGAAATAATAAAAAAAGAGATTTACCTAGACTTGAGCCTATGTCGTCTTGAAAAGTAAGTCAAAAAGCTAACAATTCCACTAATATGCAAATATATATGCATAGTTTGTCTTTTGAAGAAATGACCTGTAAATTTTTTTTTTTAATAAAACACAATAATGGTCGTCTCTTGAGAGACTACATTTTGCAATGTATACAAGGTCAAGTGATGACATTCATCCAACTTATAAAAAATGCAATATCCTTTTAAATAGTTTGTAATTTACTATATTTTTATAATAAGTTTGTAAACTTGCAATATTAATTAGAAAAACCCTTAGAGGGCGTTTGGATCGCAGAGTTTGGTTGAGTTGGGCTGAGTTATGCAGAGTTGTTTTGTCAGTGAGTTCTGTAAATCAGTGTTTGGTTTGCAGAGTTGAGTTATGCAGTTTTTTGTAAAGTGAATAAGTTTGATTTTTTGTGACTTTTTTTTTCCACCAAATCAATTGCAAACATATTTGTCTACAATTTCAAAACTTCATTATGAGATCAAGACTTTTTTTCCTTACTTTGTTTTCACAACAAATCAAATACAAACACATTTGTCTACAATTTCAAAACTCAATTATGTGATCAATTATAAAAATACAATATATATTACTATTTGCCAAATGTATGTTAGGAGTATTTGCAAAAGTAATGGATATTGGGTTTGATATCAATATTTTTTTTTTCTAATAAAATTCATTATTTATAACTTTTACTCTTCAATATGAACTTTATTCCTTTTTTTATGCACATGTTCACCACTATTTTTTTATTTTAATTTAGGTAGGTCTTAATTTAGTATTAATATTTTGCATATGAAGACTTGAAGAGTGATTATTTAAATTTGTCTAAACACATGCATTGTCTATGAACATTTTTAGAATGAAATAAATAGTTTACCTTGTGAAGATGTTGAAAATATGTCAACATACTTAAATATTTTATGTCATATTGAAGTTGCATATCTACAAAATATTAGATATGTCATCAAGGTTTTAGTAGCGTCGTTATGCTACCAGAATTTTCAGTGTAGGCAATGTTGCTTAGTAACGTCCATAAGAAATTTTGAGTTTGAAAAATTAGGGTTATTCTGATTGGTATCGAGCATGAGTCTTAGATTTTGCATACTCGCTTACACATCGTAGGCAACGATCCTTATAAAGCTCTCTCGCAGGAAAGTCTAGTTAAAGTTATTTGAGTTGGCTTTGTGTGTTGACACTTGTTATCTTTATGATTTTGACTTATTTGTTATTGTGCAAATGTAGTTTAGAGTTTAAGTTTAGATTATGACTCGAAGATGTGACCGTTGTAAAGTTCTAACAACTTTCGAGGACGAAAGTTTTTATTAGATGAGTATATTGTGGCGCCCCGTAAAATTAGATGTTTTAATTGTATTTGTTTTAAATTTGAATCTTTGGATAATCAGAACAAGATTAGAAAATGGTGTTTCAAAGTTTAAAAAAATATTAGGATTTCTGTTTGCTTAAGATTTCTTTTTCTAAAAGGATTATGACTTTTTGGTGTCTATTTAAACTAGAGTATTAGCAACTTAAAGACACACTTCAAAACTCTCCTCATCTTCTTATTTTCTCCACTTTCTTCATCGCACCGGGCAGTCGTCGGAGAGTCGCCGGACTATCGTCGGAGACTCGTCGGACCATCGTCGGAGACTCATCGGACCGTCATTAGAGACTCGTCGGAAAGTTGTCGGATAGCTGCCGGAAAGTACCGTACGGTTGAGTTAATAACTCAACTCCATGAGGTTGGATTATTAAGTCACCGATTATAAATGTTGGTGAAACAAACAAGGAGTTGGGTTATTAACCCAACTCAACTCAACTCAATCCCATAAACCAAACAACCCTTAAGTATTAGGGTAATAGTTTCTCATCCCCATCCCCAATAAAAATGAAATTCAACTAAAAAAACGTCCACCAGACACGTGTCGTTTATAGAGCTCTCCACGTTTTGTCCTTCAAAACCACAACTTTCACTGTTCAATTTCCCTCCAATTTCCTTCTCTTTCATCGGCATCGATGATCGCAGTTCCGAAACTTCCGCACTCTGGCTCAAGCTCAACTCTCTCCTTGCTGCGCCGCCACCCCATTTTTCCGGCCAAACTGTCGGCGAATCAAACTCCTCTTCCAGTTCCCTTCCCTGTTCGTTATTCGGTCAAAAATGGCCTCAAACATCTCGAATTCTGTCCAGTCGGGCCGGATTCGGGTTTTGACGAATGGAACGGGTTCTCTCGATCGACCCGTCGGTCCGGTGGTCTATTGGATGTTTAGGGACCAACGGGTGAAAGACAATTGGGCGTTGATACACGCCGTTGATGAGGCCAACAGAGCCAATGTTCCTGTTGCAGTTGCGTTCAATTTGTTCGATCGATTTTTGGGGGCAAATTCTCGGCACTTAGGGTTTATGCTTAGGGGTTTGCAACAACTTCAGCATGATCTTGAAGAAACGCTTCAAATACCTTTCTTCTTGTTCCAGGCGAGTTAATTTACTGTCTATATTTAGGTACTAATGTTGTTTGTTATCGTTATCCCTTTTTAGAGAAACTGGGGAAGGCCCAATTATTCATAAAATACATTCTTGCAACTGTTTGGTGCAGTAACTACATTTTAGTGAAATGAGTAAAGGGGATTGTTCATGCTTCTTCATGGTTTTGGGTGCTTGTATTACCTAAGTTTTATTTTTGTATCTTTGATTTCTTTGAGATTTTAAAAATATGCTAGCTAGATACGTTTGTCATGTGCCATTGGAGTTGCAACCAGGATTGCTTTATCTTTGATTTCGTTAGTTTTGTATCACCACGACTCATAGTTTTCTGGGTTGGCATTCTTAGGGGGAAGCTGAACAGACTATACCAAATTTCATTAGAGAATGTGGGGCTTCACTTCTAGTCACAGACTTTTCGCCTTTACGAGAAGTTCGGAAGTGTAAAGAGGAAATTTGTAAGAGGATAGATGAATCAGTCAAAGTACATGAAGTTGATGCCCACAATGTGGTACCCATTTGGGTTGCATCTGAGAAATTGGAGTACAGCGCAAAAACTTTAAGGGGCAAGATAAATAAAAAGCTCCCGGAGTACCTTATTGATTTCCCTGCTCTGCTTATACCAACTAAGAAATGGCCTTCCACTGATAAGTCTATTGATTGGAATAAAGTTATGGCTGATAACTTGAGGTTAGAGCATTATTTTGTTTTGCCTTCTATACTTCAAATTTGTTTAAGTTGACATTTTCTATCACCAGGAAAGGAGCAGATGTTCCTGAAATTGAATGGTGTAAACCAGGGGAAAAGGCTGCACTGGAAGTATTGATGGGTAGTAAAGATGGGTTTTTGACGAAGAGGTTGAAGAGCTATGCAATAGATAGGAACAATCCATTAAAACCTAGGGGGCTCTCTGGCCTCTCCCCATATTTGCATTTTGGCCAAGCATCCGCACAACGTTGTGCCTTAGAAGCACGTAATGTACGAAAACTTAATCCACAGGTAATGTAAAGGAAAAGTTTGGTTACCCTTTATATCTGTTAGTGGAATACTATTGGGACAATATTAGCTTGGAAGTATCTGTTCATATCACTATTAGGTTCTACTGCATTTAATAGGATCATAGTTAGCTCCTTTTTCAAATTGTATCTGCATGTGAGTCCATTTCTTGGACCTTTTTCAACCATTAGTTCATTTTGTCTGATTCGTTCTGTCTTTTATCTTTTGCATCATATTATAAGGCAGTTGATGTGTTTCTTGAGGAGTTGATTGTTAGAAGGGAACTTGCTGACAATTACTGCTACTATCAACCTCATTATGATTCACTGCTTGGGGCTTGGGAATGGGCACGTAAAACCTTGATGGACCATGCTTCTGACAAGCGAGAACATATTTACACGTAGGTGGGCTGTTTGCTGTAATTGGAACTGTTGGTGCTAGTATCCGTTCATAATTAGTTTTGTAATTTATGTTGTTACTGTTGATTTATCAGGAGGGAGCAATTGGAGAAGGCACAGACTGCTGATCCAGTTAATATATGAACGGATAGAATTATTATCTTTTCAATACTCATTGCTTTGCTTCTTTCATTTTTCGCTGTTATTTCTATTCAAAAACTCACATATGCTATTACACTTTTCAGCTCTGGAATGCTTCTCAGTTGGAAATGGTCTTCCATGGAAAGATGCACGGTTTTATGAGGCAAGTATTAATGAATTGATGATCATTTGGAGAAGTACGTTTATTTAGTTTTATGTCCACATTTTTTTTGGTAAAGGGCTAGAGATTCTTCTTTGATGATTTTTTTACATTTGTCCACTGTATTTCTTCTTGCTAAATTTTCCTGTCAAAGACGCATAGTTTACCTTTTACCTTTTCCATTAGTTTTACCCTAATCTCACTGCAAGATGTTTAATGATATTTCCATATTGTGATTCTTGCACTTCACATCATAACATCTGACAATATCACAATTAATGGTGTCAAATTATATATATATTCCCTTCTGCTTGAAACATTTTCGTTATCTTTTTCTCTTTTCTGTGTCTGCTGATGATAATTTTTTGCTCCCAAAGTCCTGGAATGTCATGGTAGAATTCATGTACAGGATGTACTGGGCCAAAAAGATTTTGGAGTGGACAAGAGGACCTGAGGAAGCCCTGGAAATTTGCATATACTTGAATGACAAGGTATATTATTACTCTACATTTTTGTATCCGGTTCTATTGAAGTGAAAATTCCTAATCAAGAATACGACTTATACAGTATGAAATTATTGAAGTGAAAATTCCTAATCAAGAATACGACTTATACAGTATGAAATTGATGGGAGGGATCCAAATGGATACGTTGGCTGCATGTGGTCAATCTGTGGCGTTCACGACCAGGTTTATCATCAGTTTTCATCTATGATCAGCTTCTCTTCCTGATTGATTAACCTTAAGTTGATACAGTTATCTTCTCGCATATTCCTTTTGTTTTCCTTGATGAGTAGTCCATCTTTACTGAAATCACGAATTTTCTTTCTGATCAATCACAAATAACCAACATGAAATGTTTGTTCATCTATGGGTTCATGTTCACATTTGTTGGTATTTCTTTAGGGTTGGAAAGAGCGACCAATATTCGGTAAGATACGATACATGAACTTTGCTGGGTGCAAGAGGAAATTTGATGTGGATGGCTACATTGCCTATGTCAAGAGACTGGTGGGTGAAATCAAGAAAAGAAAACCAGAGGAGCCTCTGCCGGATAGAAAGCCAAAGAAAATCCCTTGTTAGTTATGTTTAGTTTCATTTCGAATAGTTAGAGGGTTGAGAAGCCTAACTGTAGTGATAGTTTCATGAAAAAGACTATACATATTTTGTAGCTTAACAGTAACTATAAGCCCTCAAGCTCCTTTACTTGTTAATTGTCATTTGTAATTTGTGAGGAGGCCACAGTTGTTCGAATCTTCCAACTAGCTACATTTTTCGTATCGATATGACTTGCAAGTTTCATCTTTGACTGATCTCCCATCTCTGAAACTATTTTGTTGTGTTTACTTTACCTTTCCTTTTTACTGATGAAACCATTCAGCTGGGAAGATTAATTTTTGTGGAATGACAAGGCACTGTTCCAATCATAACTTTTCTATTAAGAAATGTTACATAATGTGAATGTAAAACATGTTACATTATACAATGTGCACAACTTTTAATGCTATTAGTTCATAAAAGATACGCTAGATGCATGCCTCAATATCGAATCTGTTGGGTTTTGACAATATATTAGAAGGAAAATTGTCCTACATCTGGAAGGTTTAGGAAAGTGATGAATTGTCCTACATCTGAAAGGTTTAGGAAAGTGATGAATTGTCCTACATCTAAAAGGTTTAGGAAAGTGATGGGCTCTCGACACTATAAAAGGAGTCTATGGCTTTGGTTTCAAAAGCATCCCAGGTTAAAACACTTTAAACTTGGTGTACTAGCTCTAGGTAAATTCCTCTTTATATTCTGCAGTGCGAGAGTGAGAAGAAGGGTGTGAGTGGTATAGAGTTTTGGGAGAGTGTTTTTGTAATTGGGGTCGGGGAGAGAATTCTATGTGATTGTAACAATTTTTCACATAGTGAAATTTCTTTCTGTTCGTGGTTTTTTTCTTCGGGTTTGGAATTTTTTCCACGTAAATTCTTGTGTCTCTTATTTTGTTGGTTTCTTTTAATTTCTCGTTTATTTCTGCTTATTTCTAGTGGTGGGAGGTTTTTTCCCAACAAGTGGTATCAGAGCTTTAGGTTGTAGTTTCTTGAGTTTCTGAGTATGCTCTGTGGTTGCAGCATTGTCTGAGCTTTCACATCAGAAAGATTTCTTGAAACGGGTTATAGTTGTATTCACTAGGAGGGACGCAGATATGTCAAGCTGTTTGAGTCCAGTAAAGATTGATGTGGAGAAATTTGACGGAAAGATGAACTTTGGCCTGTGGCAAGTGCAAGTCAAAGATGTGCTGATACAATCTGGGTTACACAAGGCTTTGAAGGGAAGACCAAGTTGTGGTGTTCCTGAAAAGTTAAGCAGTGATGGTGATCCAACGGAGTCCGGTGGTTCCAGCAGAGGTTCTAAGAAGTCCAACATGAGCGATGAAGAATGGGATGAATTAGATTTGAGAGTTGCAAGTGCAATCAGACTAAATTTGACTAAGAATATTCTTGCAAATGTACATGGAATTTCGACAGTCAAAGAGCTTTGGGAGAAGCTTGAAGCGGTGTATCGGGCAAAGAGCATCTTAAACCGGTTGTACCTGAAGGAGCAGTTTCACACGCTGCGAATGGAGGAAGGTATGAAAATCTCGAGATCATCCGAGTGTTCTCAATAGCATCGTCTCTCGAGTGGAGGTGATCGGGTGAAGATAGAAGATGAGGATAAGACTCTTAGGTTGATCTTGTCACTTCCGCCTTCTTACGAACACATGAAGCCAATCTTGATGCATGGCAATGAGACTTTGAATTTTGCAGAAGCTACTAGTAAACTTCTATCAGAGGAAAGAAGGTTGAAGAGTGGTGGGTGTATTTCACAAGAGGATTCAACACTGGTAGCTAGCAATTGGAAGAAGAAAGACTCTGTGCAAAAGAAAGGTTGCTGGGAATGCGGACAGTCTGGACACATGAAAAGAAATTGTCCTAACAGAGCAAGTTCGTCAAAAGGCTCTGGGTCGGATGCTAACGTGGTCTCTCTTTGATTGCGTCTGAAGAAAGACAGAATTCATCCTCATGGTATGTCCGCTTTGCCATGATAGAGGATGTGATGTTAGCGGTTCCACAAGTTTGCACACGGGCATTAACTTGGCGGCTATGCAAGGTGTGTGGTGGAAGTTATGTCGATGGCTGAAGAACTTCCGAGTGAGCCAAGTAGGTGGAAGTTGCACCATAAATTTCAGCTGGGTATATCGGCATGTAACGAAAAAGTAAAGTCTTGGAAGGTGATATTCCAAGTGGTCTACTTTTATGGTGGAGTAGGTTATAATTCTCTGTATTGAGGATTATGATTGTCGGTAAATACAATGATGCAGCAAGAGATGTGGATTCTTCAAATATCTTGTCAAGGTGGAAATTGTTGGGTTTTGACAATATATTAGAAGGAAAATTGTCATACATCTGAAAGGTTTAGGAAAGTGATGAATTGTCCTACATCTGAAAGGTTTAGGAAAGTGATGAATTGTTCTACATCTAAAAGGTTTAGGAAAGTGATGGGCTCCTGACACTATAAAAGGAGTCTATGGCTTTGGTTTCAAAGCATCCCAGTTAGAAACACTTTAAACTTGGTGTACTAGCTCTAGGTAAATTCCCTCTTTATATTCTCTAGTCTGAGAGTGGGAAGAAGAGTGTGAGTGGTATAGAGTTTTGGGAGAGTGTTTTTGTAATTGGGGTCGGGGAGAGAATTCTATGTGATTGTAACAATTTTCACATAGTGGAATTTCTTTCTATTCGTGGTTTTTTTCTTTGGGTTTGGAGTTTTTTCCACGTAAATTCTTGTGCCTCTTATTTTGTTGGTTTCTTTTAATTTCTCGTTTATTTCTGTTTATTCCTAGTGGTGGGAGGTTTTTCCCAATAGAATCATTGTACAAAAAGAGATTGTTAAACCTACAACTATGATCAAAGAAATATGCCAGGAGAAAGAAATTCTATCTCCTAGATTGTTACAGGTTTAGTTATGATATTTTAATAGTCTCCAAGCATGAGCATCAATGATTCATTAATGAAAATTAGAAAGGAATCAAATGTGTATTGAATGATCCACATAAAGTTGAATGATATCTCAAGTCTCAATGAGCACAATGTACGAGTGAAAAAACAACACTGAAAAAATAAAATAAATAAATGGGTTAACTACGTAGATGGACCATTTGAAGACCGATTTTATGCCAATGTTTAAATTCTACAATATTTATAGCTTTGTTTGTCAATGATTCAAATTCAACTAGATGAAATAAAAAATAGGGGTGTAATTATGTATATATGCCTATTATTTATGTTATATTTTATACTTATTCAAAAACACAAAATTTAGAAAAGGAAATGATATACTGAAATATTTACTATAACTATTCTTCACGTCCTTTGATATGAAAAGACTAGTGAATTGAAATTAGAAATCTTTAGCTATATGAATCTCTAATTCACAAATACTAAAACCATCAAATTCATTTGATTTCAATCTTAAAAATTAGATTAGACATTGAATTGTCATAAGATCAAATCTCTTGAGACAAAAAACAAGTTTTTTTGCTTAAAACTCGAACACTCTACTAGATTGGATCTTGGCATACAACTAGAACACATGGACTAAAAAAAGATCAAAGAAGCTATGGACTAAAATTGACGGAAAAAAGAAAAGATAAAAAGTTAAAATTCAGTTCTTCATTATCTGTTCGGTACAACCCAATGACAAAGCTTTAGATAAACTACCCAAGTTAACCATCATCGATCATAGAAAAGAAAAAAAAAAGTCTATTATTGACTAATTTAGTTAATGTGTAAATTAATTTTAACTGCAATAACATATCATTAATTAGTTTATCAATCATCTATTATAAATATTTTAATTAATTAAAATATTTTAAAAAAAATTAAATCTAATAAAATTTAAATTATTTTTCCCACAAGCGAAACCTTTAAAATAAACCCATATTAAGTATACAACATATTAAAACGGAAATATTTATTTCCTAGGCTTAATTTCCAGATATTTAATATCTATATCCATCATATAATATGAACAATCCGAATGGGCCTAATAAACTAATTAACCTTCAATGAAACATCTTAATCATAGAAAATATAAAAAATATAGTAGAAAATCCAGTCAAGTTAAAAGATGAAAATCTTCATAAAATTTGACACTTGTGAATTACAGAACAAACTTCTTTAGCATATGAGTGGGAAAACATTATAAATGTAATGAACATAAGTAGAAAAGCAGAGGAGATATTTGAAGAGCTTTCCCTTCTCCCTTTAATCCCATCTCTTGATTTTCTCTGCTCAGATTTTTCCTACCCTACAAAATCTCAGCCGCAAGCTAACTTCTATTTCTAAGCAACAGACTCAAAACTTCTTACCAATTCAACCCCCTCTGTTCTCTACAATCTCAGCCTTCTCCACTTCCAAAAACTGTTCCTCCTCCTACATAATCTTGTAGCTACTGCAATGCAACAATGGAGACCCCATTTTCAATGAGCTCTTCCACTTTGCCTTCTTCAGTCATTCTCCTGGTATCTGTTCCAATTGAAAATGCAAAACCAGCTCCACTTGTGCTTTCAGTAAGACCAAATCATTCAAGAGATTTTGAGGATCACAAGTCATTTTCTCTAATGTAATCACCATGTGATATTCTAGTAGTATTCGACATACATACTCTATTGAATATTCCATAGTATTCCAACTCCTTGGATGCCTGAATGGGGAGGGGATCGCGGAACTAGAAACGGGTGAAATGGGTTGTCTGAATTGCATTTAACTTGGTAAGGACTGGACTACTCTGTTCTAAAGCTAAGACTGCCAAGATTTAGGAACCTACTACTATCACATTGACAAAAACTTAAAACGCTACTGGGCATACCAACAGATTTCTTACAGAAACATGACAAAGGAAAACAGAAAACAACAAGAAATCAAATGCTATAGCTCGTAAGATCTTTGTTCCTCTTCATTTTCTGGAACTGAAAGGCATTTCAATCACAGATCCACACATGAAATCAAGTTAGAAACTAAAAACAATAAGTTATTTGAGCAAATATAACAACACCAGGAAAGGAAAAAATCCACCAAATTTAACTGTACATTACATGGTAGAGGTTTGCAACACATAATCGAAAAGGTAAATAACTAGATAGTTGACATCAGTAAACATTCTAGCCCATTCACATCATAGAAAAAGTGATTATCATTTCAGCCAGAGGCTGAAGATTTTGTCCAAAAGCACAGCATACAGTTCATACATTACCCAAAAATAACACAGCTAGCATAATAGTCTTTAAACTCGGGAATCCCACAAGGACTCTAACTGCACTTTGCCAGCCTTTAAGAGTGTCTCAATTTCTCTTGGAGGGTTCAAACCAAGATTACAGGCACGCTCCCACCGTTGCATTCTGGTCATTCCAAGGCAAGGTCCATAGACCGTGTTCATGTCAAATTGCCTCAACATATTCTCAGACTCGCCATAATCATCTAAAACAAAATGAAACAGAATGCAGTTCATAAAAATTGCCGAAGCAAAAGTTACATAAATATCCCGGCGGTATAGCCATATTAGACGTCCAAACACACAAGTCAGAGAATAGTATTGCAGTCGAAAGTATAAAGAAACCCGAGCATTAAGTGACCAAAATTCAACTATTACATAACTTAATAGCAACCGGTATCCCACAACCTCTTGACTGCATGCTTAATCCTTCATAAACATGAGGCAGAAGTCTAACACATTAATTTAATAACATCTCACAGTCGAAAGTTACAGAAATCCAAACAATGGATGTCCTTAATTCAACTATCCAAGGACTTCAGTGATACCCATGAACTTCTAAACTGCAACATGCCTAATCCTTCATATCACGAGGCATAAGACTAAACATATTAACTCGATAATATTCTTCAGCCGAAACATTAAAAATGATCCAAATATTGAAAGCTTTTAATTTCAACTATTGAATAAGTTAATTGTAATCATGCAAAATGTTTAATCCTTCACAATCACGAGGCACAAAGTCCACAACAGTAATTGCAGTTTCAAAAAACCTAATGAAGAAAACAGTTTTCCAGGAATGGGAGGAAATAGAAGAGTCGAGAAAAGAAAAGAGAGAGAGAGAGATAGACCTCGAAGATCCAGGGAACCGTGAGAAATAAGCGCCGCCGGTTGGACGCCATCGGAGCCCAAAGTTGCAGAGTTGGCCGGAGATTTGGTTTTTCTAGAAGAGGATTTTGAAGCCTTGTTGTTGGCCTTGGAGATTCCACTCTTTTTCCTTTGCTTGTAGAAATCTTTCAACCCTCCCCGAGCCGAAGCCATTTTTCTCCCTCTCTATCTCTCTGATCGATTTTCAAATTTTGAATTTGTTGTTGTTCTTCTTCTTGGAGCTCGATTCGATCTGAATTCTGAACTCTCTTTATATGGACCCTAAGTTATCTGGGCCGGGGGCCTATCGAGATTCCGGCCCATGTTTTTTTTTCTTTTAAAAGATTTATTTTTTATTTTTTATAGCATCGGTACATGGCTGACTATTTAAATCATTATTGTTTAGAAAAATATGATTTAAATTAGAGATGTGATTGAGGTGGGGCTTTACTGCTTATAATTTAATTTTTAAATTTTCCGTGGGAAATTATTCCATGTTTAGTTATTTTTTTAACAAAATTAATTAAATGAAATAATTTTTAAATTTTTTTTTAAACTATATAGTTAATTTCTATGAAAAAATTTCATTTAAATGGTTGATTCTAAAAAAAAAAAATTCTTAAACCTTTTAATAAAAACAAAAACAAAATATATTAGCTATCCGATTATCGAATTATTATTATATATTTATAATCACAATAATAATAGTAATAGTGATAATAAATTTTTAGGCATATGGTGGAGGTGAGGGCAAATTTTTTCATCTCAATCCTCATTTAGCTCATGAGAAGTTTTTTCATTTAAAAAATGAAAATCCATCGTTTACCTTCTATTTTCTTCTCGAGTTTTCATTTTTTTTAATGTGGGTTTCCACAAATTTCCAAACATGTTGCTCTAATAAATTGATAATACATTTAATGTAATTATTTCTTTTACTTATAATATTATGAATGTCTATGCATTATATTTTTTTATGAGGGTTTAAATTTTAAAATATTATTAAATCTTCATGTTGATTTCATTTTGATTCTAGAATTTTCAAAAGATTACTTTACCACTATTTTGTTGTCAACTATTTAACAAATAGATGACATGATTTTGAATGTGATTATTAACACATTGACATGAATATATAATATTAAAATCAAGTAGACTCTTACAAACTAGAAAAAAAAACATAGTTTAATTGACATATCGAACATTAATGACCGAGATCTGTGATTCCATGTACTCAAAAAAAAAAAAAAAAATCTGTGATTCTAAATCCTCGACTTCTATTATACTAAAAAACAAAAAGTCGACTCTTACAAACTCGAATTTTACTTTTAAGTATTCCATAAAATTATGTCCCAAGAAAATCGTAGCACCTTCTCTTGCAAATGTCTTACTTCCGAGAAATTATTCAATGAGGCCACCACAATGTGGTTGCCTTATAATAACCGTTGGATCTGGATCCAATAATTTTCATGCCCCTAATATCCATCAGATATATATTTGGAACACTTCTCTCCATCCGATGGTGAAAAACTACAACCACATTGTAGCGGCCTCACCGAATAATTTCTCCTTACTTCCTCCTTTGCTTTCCTTATTTTGAGTGGAAATAAATAAATAAGATAGAAGCTCAAACAAACATCCTTAAAGAGTAGAAACAACCTTAATTTAATTTAAGTAAGAACTCTATATATTTTTTAAATAACTATACTATGAAAAATATGCTTAAGGTCCATAATCTATAGGATTAATACTTTTCCGTCCTAGAAGACATATGCCATTAACTATAGAATGAACGAACAAATCCATAATGATCATTTTGTATAATATCAACATCGCAGGGTTAATATTATCGATAGATAAATGAACACAGAGGATCATATTAGGATCTAGAAATTACATTTAATTTTCTTTTTTTTTTCTCTAAAAAAAGAAAAAAATGAGTTAAAAAAAAGAAGAAGAAGGAAAATAAATTGGAGTGCGTACCAATAAACGTCTATGATATGAAATTTTTGAGGAATTTGAAACTAACAACCTTGTTATGGAACAAGATCTTTAGATCACAAACTCAAAACTCTCAGATCTAAATGAAATAATAAAGCCAAAGATTCTAATGTCAAAAAGGTCAAGTAACTTTTGACAATTGGATCTAACAACCTTGTTAAAGAAACCAAACCTTTAGAACTCAATCTCAAAGACCCCAAAACGGACTTTGAAAATCAACTTAAGGAAAGTAAAATCGGATTACCTCGTCGATCAAATATCTCAAGTCAAGAAAATAATGCAATGTCCCAAGATCTTTAAGAGAAAAGGAAACATCCAACATTGTAATCAATGTAGATATGTTTGTGTTCGAATTTCCCATAACCAGAATATCATCCACATAAATTAAAACATAGCAACACGAACCTCCATCACATTTATACAATAGAGATCTGTCAGCTCGGGAATGAAGAAAACCCATACCTGTTAAAAATTGCGTAAAACGTTCAAACCAGGCACGTGGTGCCTGTTTAAGACCATACAATGCTTTCTTTAACCTGCAAACTGTATTTCAGCCACCTATAGTGCTAAAGCCAACCGGTTGATCTATATAAACTGTCTCATTCAACACACCAGGTAAAAAAGCATTATTAATATCAATTTGACGAATAGTCCAGTTAAAAGCAAGGGCAAGGGTGAGTAGAATTCGTATGGTAATCGGTTTCACAATAGGACTAAAAGTTTCAAAATAATCTATGTCTGGGGATTGGTGAAACCATTTTGCAACCAATCGAGCCTTATATCTACTAATAGTGCCATTAGAGTTCCGTTTGATTTTGAAAACCCACTTGCAACCAACCACTTTCTGACTCACTGGTTTGGATACTAACTCCCATGTGTTATTTTTAAGTAAGGCATCATACTCTTTTTGCATTGCCTTACGCCAATGAGGACATTTTAAAACTACCTGAACACTACGAGGTTCAGTTTCAACAAAATCAGTGGCTGCTATTAAAGCCTTAGGTTTAAAAATGCCACTTTTTTCCCTAGTAACCATGAAATGTTTATTCGAAACACAAGGAATAGGGAATGAGGTATTGGGTGAGTTTTGATCATTATTTTGGGAGTCATGAGCTGAAGGTAAGGAGCTGTCCAGTGGTGTTGGTAATGGAGAGGATGAAACATCCCTCACCAAGGGCACATGGGGTGGAACAAGAGACTCAAGGGAAGGAGACTCAGAGGGTAAGGTTGGAGATTGTGAGGAAAGAATGGGAGAGTAGTTGAGACACCAAGGTTGGAAGATAAAGAGGTATGTGATTGCGGAGAGGAATAAAAAGGAAATGAAGTCTCATCAAATAAAACATGTCGCGAGATAAACACCCGACCATCATGAGATAAGCATTTATAACCTTTGTGCATAATACTATAACCGAGAAAAGTGCAAGAACTAGAACGAAAATCAAGTTTATGTGAGTGATAAGGTCGAAGATAGGGAAAACACTTACATCCAAACACTTTAAGTTGAGAATAATCTGGTAACTGGCCAAAAAGTTTCTCCAAGGGACTAATACCATTAAGAACTGGAGTGGGTAGCTTGTTAATAAGAAACACAGAAGTCGAAAAAGCATCATCCCAAAACATAAGTGGCAATGAAGAATGAGATAATAATGTGAGACCAGTATCAACAATATGACGATGTTTTCTTTCAACAATGCCATTTTGTTTGGATGTATAAGGGCAAGTGATGCGATGTTCAATACCATGAGTCTTTAAAAAAGGAATAAGAGGTTTAAATTCCACTCCCCCATTAGTTTGTAGGCGAAGAATGTGAGCATTCAACAATTTTTCAACATGAGTTTTAAACGAACAAAACACATTGGAGACTTCAGTTTTGGACTGAAGAAAATAAATCCAAGTGTACCGAGAATACACATCAACAAAACTTAAGTAATACCTAAAGCCATTTCTAGATTTAGTATAGGAAGGTCCCCATAAATCAGACACAATTAATTGCAAAGGACGAGTATATTCAGTGAGAGAACGACTGAAAGGAAGAACATGAATTTTGCCATTCGCACACGCATTACAAAAAAACATAGAAGTATTATTTTTGGACAGAGATGCAGGCATGCATCGTTTAAGTATACTTTTAACTATGGGAAAAGAAGGATGACCTAGTCTCTGATGCCACAAATCAGAACTAGGCCATTTTACAGCAGAAAAATAACACGTAGGGGAAATAACAGAAAAATTAGTCTGAGGAACATGGAGAGAAACTGATGATGGAGTGGAGGGGGATAGATCGAACTTGTATAGTCCCTTATGGAGAGTCCCTTGGAGCAACATTTGTCCAGTTGCTAGATCCTTCACACAACAAAAACGTGGATGAAATTCAAGTTTTTTGTGATGGAGGGAACATGAAGAAGATTATGTAAATGAAAGACTTTATTAAATGGAGAAGTAAGGGAACCATAACCATGGTGAGAGATCGACAAACCTGCTCCATTACCAACCTGTACCTGATTGTTGCCTAAGTATTCAGAGCTCACAGACATATTGCTGAGGCTATTAGTGAGATGGTTGGTGGCCCCGTAGTCAGGATACCAATTACAATCCTGATTGTAATTTGGTGTGGTAACCATAACTGCTATTGAATTCAAAGAAGAGTGATTATAATTGGAATGGTTCTGTCCATAGGACCCACAGGAGCCGACGCTTGATTAGAGAAGTTTGGTCGAAACTGAGGCTGAGTTTGAGGTGGATCATAACGGGAATAACACCTAATGGCTGTATGGCCAAATTTGTTGCACAATTGGCATTGAGGCTTGTTCCGATTATTCCAAGAATTTCTACCTCCTTTGTTTTGTCCAAAACGACCCCCTCTTTCTCGACTATTATTTGGATTGCCTCCTTGTTGATTGTCATTCTCCTTCAAGACAGAACTTTGAGTAATGACATTAGCAGTGGGTAAAGTCCCATATGCATTCACAACTTTGGACTCTATGCGAATCTCATGGGTCAGAAGCAAAGCCATGGCATCTTGGACTGACTGAGAGCAAATAGAAGCAGTAATAACAAACACCATAGATTCAAATTCAGGACAAAGACCAGAAAAAATATATAAAATATGATCCTCAACCGATACAGATTTTTCAACAGCAGCCAACGCATCTACACACTTCTTTATTTTGGCAAAGTACTCATTCAAGGACATACCACCATTTTTTAAGTTGTGCAGAGTAGACTTAAGTTTCATTACTTGAGCAAGATTTCGAGAGTTAAAAAGTTGAAGTAAACAATACCAGATATCCCGAGCATAATGACAATGAAGCATTTGTTCTAAAATGTCTTCAGTCATTGATGCAAGAAGTCATGAACAAATAAGTTTATCCTGTTTTTCCCAATTAACATACTCAGGATTTAGTTTCGTAACAGTAGATGAATTCTCACTGACTTGGATAAACTCAGGAGGTTGAGTGCCTTCATGGAAATGAGATTTAAGTAAGCCATACCCGTCAAGCGCGAATTCAACTTGAAACTTCCACAGAAGAAAGTTCTCGTTGTTCAACCGAACCGTAGAAATCTTGCTCCCTGGGTGTACCACAGACGGATTCAAGACGGAAGCACTCAACAGATCAGAACTAGGGCTTGTATCGGATTCTTCCATCGAGAGAAGATCACCAAAGATAAAATAAAATAAAGAGAACACCAGTCGTGAGACGGTGGCTCTGATACCATCTGAGGATTTAAGAAGAAAGAGAAGGAGAAGAAGAATAGGAATATCAAAACCAGGAGAAAACCCTTTTCCATTAATGAGAACTTTAGATTTCTTCTCTCACACACAAACCCTAAGTTTTGAGAGAATATATAGGAAAAGGATGAAAAACTCCTGAACCTACCTCAACAATAATACAACGGAAAAAAAGAGGAACAAACCCCTTTTGCACAATGAAATGAAAAACAAGTGATCTTGTTCTAGAAGTTTTCTTGTTGGGCCTTTGGGTTGAAGCTCAATGGGCTTCTTTCCTAACATATATAAAATTGAATTCACTCTATATATCTAAAAAAGATTATTAATGTCGTGTTTGATAACTACTTTATTTTTAGTTTTCTATTTTTTTTAAATTAAGCCTATAAACATTATTTTTACTTATAGTTTTTTTTTCTTTATTACCTACTTTTTTATATATAAAAAAATATTTTTAAAAACTAAGCTAAATTTTGAAAACGAAAAAGAAGTACGGTTTATATTTCATTTGATAACCATTTAATTTTTAGTTTTTGATTTTTGAAATTAGGTTGGGTTCTCGTCAATTTTCTACAATAGTCTCATTTTTCTTCACAAAACATGAAAGAGGAGCTCAAAAGATATCAATAATTATCGAGAAAGATAGGTTTCAATAAATATTCTTCTAAACTTTCAAAAGTTTTATTTATACGCTTGAACTTTAATTTTGTTTCAAAACAAATCTTTTATCAATTTTTTTTAATTAAAATAAAGACAAAAAAGTGATATGATGATGGCATAAAAACAGTGGTATGCGTGTGATAGATTTCAATTATACTCATGAACTTTTAGTTAAGTTTAATTTCAATTATGTTTTTCAAGAGTTTCACTAAACTCTTAACTTTTGAAATTAGTTCAAAACAACAATTACATTAGCTTTCTCGTTAAGAAGATAAAAATATAATGTGACGATTAATTAAAAAATAAAGGTTCTAGTGGGCGTACTTTGGTGGTGAGCTATAAAAAAAAATGAAGGATTTTAGGTATTCAAAATGTTAACTCGATTAGAGGGGAAAAATAGATTTAGGAGATTGAGTTTAGTTAAAATGTTTTAACACTGAGGAAGTCACATATGGTAAAAAAAAAAGTCGTGCACTTGTAAAAATCAATAACTCTTTGACTTTAAAAAATCAAACATTAAGGGGGCGTTTGGATTGAGAAGTTGGGGAGAGTGGAGTTGGGAGGAGTTAATAACTCCCCCAACTCCTTGTTTGGCTCAAAGAGTTATTAACTACTTCTTGTAGGCTCCACAGCTTTATTAACTCTTTGTTTAACTCTTTTTATGGACCCCACTGATTTTTAACTCCTTTTTGTGGGCCTCACATACTTTTTTACTCCTACTCCCTACAACTCCTACTACCCAACTCCCCAATCCAAACGCCCCTTAAAAGAAAAGATCCGGAGAGTTGAGAGACAAAACTTCATGTGAGCACGAATATATTTAAGAAAGAAAAATTGTGAAAGAGTAAGGTCAATGAAAAGTGTTGGTCTATGAAAGTTACGAAAATAAAAAAGAAAAAGATCGACTAATGAAAGGAAGCAATTTTCATCATCAAATGTAAAAAAAATCTATCAAGAAAAAATGGTACTTAATTAGTTTTCATTGTCCTTGATTTCTTTGTTGATCTTTTTTCTTCTTTATTCATATTCTTAACATTAATTTTCATCAATTGATTGTGAGATAGAGACTCCAACTTCGTTCGTCCTTTGTTGTTTATTTATCCCTAAAAAATTTTGTTTCCCCTCAAATCTCTTACTTGTGAGGAGAGGATAACAATATTTTACCCAAATCTCCAAAATATATTACTTTATTTTGTATGTGACTAGGACTCTTTGATATATTTCTTACGGCTCATGACCATGTCAGATATTTATCTTCGTTCTAAACATGGAAGTTAATGAAAATGGTTTTTTTTAATAAACAATTTCAATGATTAGAGGTTAAAATGAAAAAAAAAAATTATAATTGAAACTTTGTCACGTGTACCACTATTTTATAAGTCATCATCACGTCATTTTTTCAAGAGAACATTATTGAAACATTTTTTAAAAGTTTAGAAGTATTTTATATAGCTTAAAGCAATTGTGTATATATAATATAGGGAGAGTAACCGGGGAGCTTGAGCCCTTTTGGGTCCTAACTAAAACTCATAACATAATACGTGCAACCTTCATTTTCTCATTAATTGGAAGGAAAATTTGTGCATCTGTCCTTTTTTTTCAATTGTCAAAATGATAAATGGCCAAATTTTTAAGATATAAGTAAATCATTAAGGTGTTGGTTGATAATAATTTGATTTTTAAAAATTAAGTTTAAAAATATTACTTCTACCAATTAGTTTCTATATTTTTTTTATCTACTTTGTATTTATATTTTCAAAAACCAAGCTAAATTTTGAAAACTAAAAAAAAAAAAACTTTGTTTGCTAATCATTTAGTTTTTAGTTTTTTGAAAATTAAATATAAAAATACTACTTCTAAAGTTCTACCAATGAGTTTCTATGTTTTCTTATCTACTTTATACGCACGTTTAAAAAAACAAGTTAAGTTTTGAAATCTAAAAAAAATAGTTTTTAATTTTTTTTTTGTTTTTCAAATTTGACTAGAAACTTAAATGATAACTCAAGGATGAAAATTCAATGTAAAAAAGATGAAGAGAAATTGTGAAAAA
Source organism: Trichosanthes cucumerina (assembly GCA_036507285.1). Classification (NCBI taxonomy): domain Eukaryota; kingdom Viridiplantae; phylum Streptophyta; class Magnoliopsida; order Cucurbitales; family Cucurbitaceae; genus Trichosanthes; species Trichosanthes cucumerina. Next base: position 5,715,312 of record CM071841.1, read on the forward strand.
ATAAGTATAAATTTAAAAAACCAAAAATCAAAAACCAAAAACACAAAACCAAATGGTTATCAAACGGGACCGCAATTTTTAAATTTTTGTTTTATTTTTAAATTTGGCTAGAAACTTAAATGGTACCTCGAAAAAGATGAAATCATCGTAGAGAAGATCAAGAGAAATTATGAAAAAACAATCATAATTTTAAAAAATCTAAATGATTATCAAACGAGTGCCTAAGGTTGTTCAATAATTAGTTGATTTTTAGTTTTTTATTTTTAAAAATTAAATTTAATTATTTTGTTATCTACTTTTTTATACATATTAAAAAACCAAGCCATGTTTTTTAAACTACTTTCAAAACTTGTTTCTATTTTTAAAATTTGGCAAAAAATTCAGATGTTTCCTTAAAAGAAATGAAAATCATCGTTGAAAAATTGGAAGAAAACAAGCTTACTTTTTTTAAACCAAATAGTTATAAATGAGACTAAAAAATCAAACAAAAAAAGAGACTTTTTTCCTCCTTAATATTGCAGTTTTAATCAAATTGATGCAAAATCACCTCTTTCATGTAAGAATTAAATCTAGTAGAAAGGTATGTTAAGATTTGAATACAAATCATCTAAAATGCTAGGATGGAAGTCTGGCCAAAAATAATTTTGTTATCAACATAAAAAAATTTACTTATCATTGTGCAAAATATTCCAGAAATGACACACCTCATTTAATTAAAGGGCACTTCAAGTAGAGTGATTTCATGACACTTGGCAAGATTTGTCTTTTAAAAATATATTTTATTTTAAAATACATTTTAAAATATTATATCTTATATTTAATCAGATAGACTTATATTATACGCAGTTGACTCTAATAATTTATTCAACTCAAAATAGCTTGATGTTATAGAAAACCAACAAACCAACTCATTGAAAATGTTAAACTAACCAAAAAAAATTGTAATAAAAGAAAACTATTTTTAAAGTACTTACAATTATTTTTCTAACATTGGGTGTACGCAATTCTTTTTTTTAATAATAGTCACATGAACATAGTTCAATTGAGATAAAATATATATTAACAAAAAAAAAATTAACATGTTAAATCAAATCACCTACAGTTGAAAACAAAAAAAAAAAGGAAAAAAAAACATTGAAGAATAGGAATGATCCAATGTTAAAAAGAAACCAATGCATTAAAAAGGAAAAAATGAAACTTACAAAAGAAGAAAGAGTAGGCTAAAGAGTGTTTGTTTCTCCTAGCTTTTCTTTTTTCATTTAATAAATGCATACCATGAGAAGTAAGTAAATACTACATAGATTTTTACATGCTTAATTTCCTGTTGGTTTCAAGATCAACTTTTCACCTTTCTAACACAAATGCAAATAATGTACAACAATACCAATCTCACTTTCTTCTACCATATTCAACAACACATCATTCATGGAGAAGTTATAACAAAATCCTCTCCTTGGATGAATCACACATTGGAGGAGTTCTTCTCCTCCCCCTCGAAAAAAGAAGGGAAAAATAAAATCATTAACGACCACGGTTCTGATGCAGTGTTCAAAACCTTTCTTATGAATACGAACCAAACACGGGCTAAATACAATGGGACCTAGGATTGTTGTCGTCGTCGTTGTCCTTGTCGCATAACCTCACACTTCGAGTATCGGACTCCTGGATGTAATCCTTCCTCTCGAGCTCGACTCCTCGATCTTTGCAGTCACCTCAGCTATAACGAGCCTTGTCAAAAATAGCCCTGCTATTAGAGCTGAGACCATCAGCATTACGAACACCGAACTCCAGCTTTTAGCTGATAAATATCCCGTTAACAAGGGTCCAAGCGCAGCCCCAACTGAGCCAGTTCCATCGATAATCGCTGTCACAGTAGCGAGCGCCCGAGAATTCCCGTGCAATGAACTGTGGGTTCCCAAATCGGCAGAGACAGCGGTTGTTATGAGAGCATATGGTCCATTGACAAACATGCCAGTGATGAACATGAGACCTACATTCATAGCTATGGAGATGTGACCGTAGTTTCGGTAGCAGTAGAGTGCAGGAATGGCACAGTACATGAAACTTGCAGCTGTTATGGCTCTAGCACCTAGGCGATCAGAAATATGACCAGCAAGAATTCCTCCTACAACCCCTCCGATATCGAACAACGTCGAAAGGTTTCCTGCAGTGGTACTTGACAAATATTGCCCGTCGATAACTGCAAGAGCATTAACACACAAATTAGGTTTGTCGTAGCAATGTGTCAAGTAAGATAGCAATACTTCATTCCAAACAGAAGAATATGAGAGATCATGAATCAAATAAGAACATTCTAATAGAAAAATAGAACTCCTATCTTTCATTATAATAGATTTCATAAGCAAACAAGAAACAGAAATGTAGCTCTACCTGTGTGGCTAATGTAGAAAGGAAGCCAGTAAAGGAATGTATAAGCCACCAATTTGGCAAAGAAGAGGCAAAATGCAAAAGGTGCAACACCAGGAATTCTCCATGCTTCCATAAAACCGACCGCCTTTTCAGTCTCCGATGACAATTTCAATAGAGGTTCTGTAATTCCCTCCCTGCTTTTCTTGGGAGAGCCCAAGTCATCTCCTTCTTTATCAATTCCAACAGACTCGGGATTCACAGGAAGAAACAGAAAGACTACCAAGCCCGAGAGCGCAATGATCAGACCAGGGACAACCAATGACCAACCCCAACCATAGCTCAACAAGGCAGATGCAACCAAAGAGCCAGAAATGTTGCCAACAGATGTGTGAGCATTCCATATACCCATTATTAGTCCTCTCTTGCGCTTTCCAAACCAGTTACCGACCACCGCAACAACAGAAGGCCAGCCAGTAGATTGAAACAGACCAGCAAACATTTGAACTATCAAATAGTAAGAAAATATATGCATGTTTGCCCAATATCCTAATCCAAAGAGCGAAGTAAAGAGACCAGTTCCCAACATTCCCAAAGTCAAAAATATCCTCAAATCCGTTCTATCGCCCAATTGGCCAGAGAAGTACATTCCCCCAGCATATATCCCTAGGAAAGCCAAGTCAAGCTCACCTAGTAAAGATGTCCCTTCTGCTGCATCAAATGGAGCCCAACCACCACTAGCAAGCGATGTACGGTTGCTTCTCTCAACCGGTGTGCTGGAATGGCTCGATTTCCATAGGTTGAACTTCAGGCCTACATCAGGAGATAGGGGATCAAGGGCACTCTTAATAATGCTCGTAGTTTTTCGAGAGGCGTGGTAGTTAGCATACGCCAAGAATGTCACGAGTAGAACAATGACTTGATGAGCCTTGTAGGAAAGAGGTCGTTTCCTCATCCACTCAAAAAATCTGATACCATATGGCTTTCTGTGATTTACATCACGTTCTGATTCTGATAGTGATCCCATTACAAACCCTTGAGGCAAACAAAATGAGAACGAAGAACAAGACTAGTTTCCTCAACCAGTGCAATCTGCAGAAAATCACAGAATCTTACATTAGGCAACAGTTAAAAAAAGAACACAAGATCAGAGAATTCTAATTCAATCAATAATTTAGCTAGAAAATCATCCAGTTAAACGTGGATTTAGATTAAGAGCCTCAAATGTCAACTAGAGCTTCTAAAAAACGAACCCACGAAGTTCTTACGAAAATCAAATTCAAAAACTAATTTCTCAACATCGTGTGGGTTCCAAAAACCTTCCAAATTCGTACAGGGCAGATTCTCAAAGACACAACAAATTCGAAACCAAACTCAAACTTCATGAAAATCAAAAAGCACAATCCAACTTCAATTAAACCAACACCCAAACATAAAACCAAAAAAACCGTTCAAAAATCCCACCAAAACCGTCGTCCAAATTCAAAATTTCCACCCCCACCGCAACAATAACCCCTAAAAACAACCACCACGAAAACAAAACTACAACAACGAAACCAATGTTTCAATCAACAAAACAACGGAAACATCATCGAACTTAAGAAGGAAGAACTCAAGAGAATCAAAAGCTTACATGCTGAACAAAAGATAATCGAGAAAAAAATCGAAGAAGAAGATTAAAAATGAAGAAAACATATTGACTTGAGAGAAAAGCATTCTGAAGAAACAAAGCAAACCTTCTTAGAAGCGGATTTTTTTTTTTTGGTGGGTTGCTAAATTTTCTTGGCGCTAGAATCCTGCCTCTTGAGCTCTTGAAATCTCTATTTCTCTCTCTAGAATTTCGGCTGCCTTGTTTTCAGGATTCTTCAACGAACAGGGTTGCTCCTTCAGTTTTTTCTCTGTTTTTCTCTCTTCTTCTTTCTCTTATGTAATGGAAAAAACTATGAGGACGATTCTTAATAGCCGATGGGGATCACTGTTTTTCAATTTTGAAATGACTCAAATGCCCTTTCCTGCATTTTGATTTTCTTGTCTGAGAACGATGCCTATTGGACCGAACTGCCCCTGCGGTTTTTTTTTTACCATTAATGGGCAATAATGGTGGAAAGAATAAAATGAAACTGTCCTTGGATTCTTTTTCTTTTTTTTTTTCGGGTACCGTACAGATTTTTAGGATCTTTTCTATTTTGTGCCTATAGTTAATAGATTTTTTTTTTTTTACTTTTTGGATGGATTTTAATTTGTAAAGAGATTTTTTTTTTTCTTTTTTGAGTGAAAATCAAATCAAAATATTGAAGTTTAACGATGATAAACGATATTCTATCCACTACCTTACATTCGAATAAATAAATACATTAATATCTAACTACTCCAACTATGTTGGAGTTAATTTTGTTTAGTAGAGTTGAATTGTTTATAGATGAATTATTTGATCTTACCGTGAGAATTTAGATTGATATTGATACCTTTAAATGATATAGTTTTAAAATATATATTTTTGAATTGAACTAGTATGTGTATGAATACTTTGTATGTCCTTGATTTTTTTATCGATTTATGTACGAAAGAGTTTGATTCTTTTCCCAACTGATAAGAGACGTTTAAAGTTTCTTGAAAAATTTACTATGAAGGAAACCATGTTTATGGATATCGTTACCTATAATTTAATAGTTACTTCAAATATTTTAACAATCTATTTAAAATATTTTTTAAGTTTTCAAAAATACTTTATAGCACGTATAATCCAATGGGGGTATTCGTACAGATAACCCATTTTTCCATGCATTAATGACATTTGACCTGACATTTCAAAATAATGAAATATGACCCATTCTGACGTGGCAATGCGCGCAAAATGACTCATAAGGGTAATATGAAGCGGTCTTTCTTGTTCACGCTCTCGCACGCTGTTCACGCTCTCGCTCCCGCTGTCTCGCTCTCGTTGTGTCGCTCTCGCTCTCGCTCAAATGAATGAAAAAAAATATAAAGAAAAAATGACAAAAAAAAGATAGAGAAGAGCTGGAGTAGCAGAGATAGAGCGAGTCAGCGAATCAGCGAGAGCGAGTCAACTATAGTGCGATTTTTGTTTTTTTTTTTTTTTCTTTTCTCCAGAATTTTGACAACTTAATTACTATCATAAGCGAGAGCGAGAGCGAGAACGAGACTTGAGCGAGAACGAGACTTGAGCGAGAGCGAGAACGTGACTTGAGCGAGAGAGCTAGAGTCAGAGTATGATGTCCTTACGGTAATTTGGACGGAATGCACAGTACAAAAAAAGGTCAAATGTCATTAATTTCAGAACATGGGTCAAATCACATTAATGCACGTGAAAAAGAATTTTCCATGCAAATTTCTCTAATCCAATCTCATAAAATGTTCTAAATAAATTTTTAATTGATAACCATGTAACAACTATCTAAGAGAATAAAAACATGATCCTCTTGTTACTTTGATTTGTCTTAGATTAAAAAGTTTATATAAAAAGTTAAGAAATTTTATAATTTGTCCACTCTAAATTTTTAAAATTGGAAAATTATATATACGAGTGTTGCAATATCATTTTAAACTACCCTTATCATTAATACCAATTATTCATTATATATTTGTCGTCTTTTTCATGTGATTAATTTTTCAAAAAGCCTGAAAGCTACTTTGAAAAATATGACAAGCTACTTGAAAAATATATAAAAAATAAATGTTAAGTTACACATTTTTTTAAAAAAATTTTAAAATTATATAGCTTAAAGTGAGCATAACTCAAAGATAATTGGTATATATCTTCGACCAAAAGATTAAAAGTTTGAATTTCCTACTAAAAAAAAGTTATATCTATGTTTTAGAAAACTTTTATAGTGTATTAGCTTTTAATTTTGTCAATTTAATGTTTATGTAATGAACTAATTTTAAGCCGTTTTAGTTAAGAGTTTGTTTAGTAAATTTTTTTCGTTTCTTATTTCTGGTTTATTTTTTCCTCATTTCTTCTTTTTATTAAAGAAAAACATAATTCTATTTGGTAATTTGGTAATAGTTTCTTGTCCTTTCTTCTTCTTCTTCAAAAAAAGTAGAAACTTGTTTTTGTATTTCTTTCTTATTTTTTGTTCTCTAAAATTTTTAATTAAAATTGTAAGATATTTATATAAAATTAATTTTAAAATTAAATATTCTAAACTTTTAGTTTATATTTATCTCTAAATATTTCTTATGCACTTTTTAAGTCAATCATGATAGAAAAAAAGTATTTTTATTTGCATTTAATAAAAAAATAAAAACAAGAATAAAAAACTTGATTTTGTTGTGAAAGTGAGTTAATTAGTTATGTGGTAATTGACATGTACTTCTTCCAAGTTAGAGGTTCAAATTCTTATGCACCATATTTATTCTACTAAAAAAAATTCAATTGTACTATTTTTAAAATTTTGGGCAAAATACACTTTTGGTCCCTGAAGTTTGAAGTTGATGTCTATTTGGTCCCTAAAATTTTAAAATGAACACTTTAGCCCATGAGGTTTGGAAAATAGTTCTAAATGGTCACTGGAGTTAGTTGACTAACGGAAAAATCATGTGTCAAAATTTATATTTAAAATTATGTAGTTTTTTTATTTTATATTTAAGATTATTTCTTTTCTTTTCTTTTAGAACTTCTCATATGCATTTTTTTCGGTATTCCATTTCTTACCTATGTAGACTAATGGAAAAATGATGTGACATGTTATTGAATTGATAATTTTTAAATGAGGTGTTAAAATTTATATTATTTCAACATTATGTGGTTATTTTTAAAAAAATTATTTTTACTTTTTCTTCATCTTCTGTCTTCTTTTCTTTTCTCTTCTTCATTTATCTCTATTTCTTCTTGGTTGTCTATTTTTTATTCTCTTTTTATTTCCTTGGCTCCAACACCAATATCGAAAAACGATGACGACAAGAAAAACTTTTTCATCAGCGTTGATGCACGCTTACTCACCCCACCTTCTTAATCCTAAAAACGCGTCTCATCCACAACTTTGAAGTACCCATGTCTTAATTTTTCTTTAATTGATTCGATTTTTGCGATGAGATTCTTATTTTTTTGTGGTTCTATTTTTTTTTATTATTATGTAGAGTTGTGGTTTGATAAAAAGAAAAAAACAAAATGCATAGGTAAGAAATGGAATACCGAAAAAAATGCACATGAGAAGTCCCAAAAGAAAATAAAAAAAATAATCTTAAATATAAATAAATAAAACTACATAATCTTAAATATAAATTTTGACACATAATTTTTTCGTTAGTCAACTAACGGTCAACTAACTCCAGGGACCATTTAGAACTATTTTTCAAACTTCAAGGACTAAAGTGTTCATTTTGAAACTTTAGGGACTAAATAGACATCAACTTCAAATCTCAGGGACCAAAAGTGTATTTCGCCCTAAAATTTTTGAAAAACAAAAAATAGTTGTGAAATACTTCCATTGCTTCAAAATTAAAAATAAAAAGAAAAAAAAACAAAAAATAGGAAAGGAGAAATAGACCCGTTACCGAACACGGCTGTTAAAAGTTTAAAAACACGAAACTTTGGATTTAACTTAGAAAAAAAATTAAAAAAGGAATATTGTGCTTTTATGACAAAATTGCTCGGGTGTCAATTTTCAAATTTCACGTTTATCACTGCAATATTATGCGAATGACAACTAACTTCCAATCGGCTGTTCCATTGTTTATTTCCACAAAGTTAAGATTTCATCATCCAAAAAAATAAAAAATAAATAAAAAAAAGGTCATCCAATTTAGATTTTGTTTTTCTTTTTAATTTCCACTCAAAAAAAAAAAAGAGAGAGAGAATGATTCTTTCTTATCTCGAAACAACAAAATACATTTTTTTTAATAATAATAAAATAAAAATAATAATTGAACAGATTATCTTGGATTGAAAATGAGATAAAATAATTTCAAATATAGTTTGTCCATATTGTATGGTATATGGTTAGCTTGTTGTATATATATATAAATATAAATATAAGAATTAGACAAGAAGGGGGAATATGATAAGCTTATGAAAATGATTTTTGTTGTCCAAAATGGTAACTGGTGAGAGAGACTAATTAAAGAGAGAGGTTTGGTCCTGGTCCATTTTGCTGAGCCTTTCATTTTCAATTCTAAATACAAATTTCTCTAATTTTTGATGGGTTGAAATTTGCTTATATTTTTCAATTATTGGTGTTGGTTTCTGTGGAATCTCTATCAAATATTACAACTTTTTTCCTCCTCAAGAAAAAAAAAAAACTTTCCTATTTTCCTATTTCCAACTTTTGGTTCCTCTTGTGCCTTTCTCAACAGCTTTTTAAGACTTTTTTTTTAAGCCACTTGGATTTTTTCTTTTTTAATTTTAAAGGTTAAATTATAAGATTAGCTTTTAAATTTGTCTCTAATAAGTCTAAGTCATTAAACTTTCAATTTTGTGTCTATTTTTTACTTTTATAGGTTAAAGTCTTGTTTGATAACCATTTGGTTTTTTGTTTTTAAAATTAAATTGGTTTTCTCCTAATTTCCCTATCATGGTTTTCATCTCCCTTAAGAAAACATTTGAATTTTTAGCCAAATTCTAAAAACAAAAACAAGTTTTTGAAAAATACTTTTTTTTTTTAGCTTTCAAAACTTATTAACTTGGTTTTTGAAAACATACGTAAAAGATAGATGAAAAAATATAGAAATTCATAAGTGGGAGTAGTATTTTTAGGTTTAATTCTCAAAAACCAAAAACCAAAAATCAAACAGTTATCAAATGGGGCCTAAATTACAAGTTTAGTAATTAAATTTTTAGTTTTATGTTTAATAGGTCCTTGAACTTTAAAAATGTCTAATAGGTGATTGAACTTTCACTTTTGTGTCTAACACGTCATAAATTTAAAAAGTATCTAAAAAATCTTTAAACTTTCACTTTTGTGTCAAGATTCTTGAATTTTTATTTTGTATTTAATTGATCTTAGAACTATTTGACATTTTTTTGAATATTCAAGGACCTATTAGGATACAGAATTGAAAGTTTAGGATCTTATATATGCACAAATTTTAATTTTATATCTAACACATTTGTTAATTTTTTTAAAATGTCAATATGTCAAAGACATATTAGACATAAAATTGAAAGTTTGGAGATTTATTACACATGTGATCATGAGCATAGGAAACTCATCGACGATTGATATATACTTATTAGACACAAAATTAAAAGTTTGGTCTCTGTTTGATAACAATTTGGTTTTTTTATTTTTAGTTTTTGAAAATTAAGCCTAAAATACTACTTCTACCAATGAGTTTCTATGTTTTCTTATCTACTTTGTACTTATGCTTTAAAAAACCAACCTAAATTTTGAAAATTAAAAAAAAATATAGTTTTTGAAAAACTTGTTTTTGTTTTTGAAATTTGGCTAGAAATTTAACTGTTACCTCAAGAAATATGGAAATCATTGTAGAAAAGATGAAGAAAAATTGTTGTAAAATAAGCATAATTTTAAAAAATCAAATGATTATCAAACAGAACCTTAGTGACCTATTAGACATTTTTTAAAATTGAGGTATCTAATTAGATACAAACTTGAAAGTTTATAACTAAACTTATGATTTGCCAAAGTGAATATAAGCATAATTTAACGGGTGACATATGCTCTCTTGAGGTGGGAGGTTCAAATCTTCATACTTCATATTTGTTGAAAAAAAAAACTAAATTTATAATTCAAACTCATTTTAAATAAGGTAAAATTTATGTTTATTCTATTTTAGTCCTAATTAATGTGTGAAATGTTATGTTTTACTAATCATTTTAGTGCATGTTTGGGAATGATTATAGAAATATTGATTTTAGTGTAATTGATTTGCCTATAATTGATTTATTAAAAGTGATTTCCATATAATCATTTTCATGTTTGGTTCTACACTTTTAATAGTGATTTTGATAAAATTAAGTGATTTTTAAAACACATATTTGGGAAACAACTTTAACATAAAGTGTTTTAAACTAAGTGATTTAATAATAATTAATTTGTTTAAAAAGTATTTAGTTATAAATTATTCAAATCTTTGGAGGATAAAAATTAGAAATATAGAGGGATAAAAATTTTAAAGGAAGGGACAAAAAATTCAGAGAGAGAATTTTAATAAAGAGAGTAAAATTCAAAAATAGAGAGATAAAAAAAAAATGGGGCAAAATCATCAAAATTTTAGGAAGAAAAACTAAAATGAGGAGAAAAAAAGTTAAGAGTTAGGGACAAGTAGAAAGAGATAAAAAAACATTAGAGAAAAAATTTAAAAAGATGCGAAAATTATAGGGAGGAACAAAAAAATTAGAAATAAAAAAATTCAAAGAGACTTAAAACTATTGGAGAGAAAGGAAAGTAAAAAATATGAATTAAAAGAAAAAAAAAATAAAGTAAGATACATATTATAAAAACTTTAGAGAAAATTTGTTATTTTATAAACAATGACGGATGAACTTAATAAAATGATATTGCTTTTTTATGGAAATTTATGAATTTTGACAAAAGATGACGGTTTTTACCCGTCATTAAAAGTATACTATTTCCAAAAATGAAAATATAGTTATTTTAAATTACAATCACTTTACAAAAATCACTTGAAAATCACCTTTTAAGGGCATGTTTGGGAGTGATTTTGGAGTGATCAAATTCACTTTTGACATGTCTAAAATCATTTTCCTACTCAAAGTGTGATGTTTGGCAATATTAAGCAAGTGATTTTGGAAGAATCCAAAATCATTTGAAGTGATTCTCTTTCAATCACTTGAGAGGTGATTCCCAAATGATTTTTGTCAAGTGATTGTAATTTAAAATAACTATTATTGATTTTTGAAAATAGTATACTTTTAATGACGAGTAAAAACCGTAATCTTTTGTCAAAATTCATAAATTTCCATAAAAAAGTGAATTTTTTTCAAAACCAAAATCACTATTAAAAGTATAGAACCAAACATGAAAATGATTATATGAAAATCACTTTTAATAAATCAATTATAAACAAATCAATTACACTAAAATCAATATTTCTAAAATCATTCCCAAACATATACTAAGTGATTGAAACAGAATCACTTCAAATAATTTTGGATTATTCCAAAATTACTTACTTAATATTAGCGAACATCACATTTTTTTTTGTAGGAAAATGATTTTAGACATGTTAAAAGTGATTTTGGTCACTCTAAAATCACTCCCAAATATGGGTTTAGTTGTTGTCATTAATTATATTTTAATAAATTATTGAACTGAAACTTGACATCATGTCTATGTGGATCAATCTTTGGAATCTTTTTGGAGACACATGTTAGAGTAGGTAAGGTGTTGGAGTTTTTAAGTTGTATTTTGGTTCTTGTTGATTAATAATAAATAAAGACTAAAATAATTAAATATGAAAGTTTAAAAGTTACATTCATGGGTATTTACTAGGGGAAGGCCATAATTTTTTTTTTATTACTATTCTATTTTTTTGTTTACTCCAAGTGTTTCATATTTAAAAAAGACAATAAAGATTATATCCTTTTGAATCCATTTTTTAAACATTAATTTTAAATTGATAGGAAGTGTCCATCTCAATTATTAAAATTCAAAATAAATGTGAGATGAAAAAGTAAGTTGATTAATTAATTAATTCAATACAGAAAAAAAAGTAAATGAAAGTGATATTCAATTTCGTTACTACCATTCAATAAAATTTAATTTTATTGTTGACTTATATACCAACTTATCTTTTTTTAGTTCAACAACGAGAGTGAGAGAATTGAATCTCTAACTTCTTAATTGAAAACACATGTTAATTATCATCGATCGAGTTATATTCACTTTGACTTATGTCGTATGACTCTTGCAATAATAATAATCCTAATATTCTCACAAAACATATATTTAATTTTTTTTAGTACAATATTTTATATTTAAAATTATGCTTTTAAATTTATTAATAAATAATTTAATAATTAGTCTCAAAATCTAAAACTTGGTTAATTTTCTGGATCAATTATCAACTCAACAACAGGGATCTTTTCCACAAAAGAGGTAACATAGATTCCATCGATCCAAAGTTAATTAGTTTATGTTTATCATATCTCTATTTTGAATTTGATATTGAGAAATTAATATTACATGATGGTTATAGGAAATTGGAGATATGCCATTTTTCTTTTTACTCTTTTTGATAGATAATCAACATTTTTACATACCCATGTATTTGACATTGATATAGAGTTGAATTGACATTTCTATTACATTATAAAAAAATGAAATATAAAAATAGAAATAAAATGTCACTAAGTATAATATAAATAATATGCCTTTTAACTTATTTAAAAGTATAAAATATTTATTTATTAATTTAAATATTTATTTAATTTATTTAATTTTTATAATTTTCAAGAAGATCTGTCGAACTCAACAATTTATCGATATTTTCATAAATTTGAGACTTCAACATTTTCGTCCACGTCGGCATTTTGAACTTTTTGTGTCTATATATATGTTTGAGTTTTATTTCTTGAATCGATCTTATTTCAATTATTTCAATTTTCATATGGATTAAAAATATCTTGGTGCAATATTTTAGCCAAGAATGAGATATTTGAGATAAGAACAATAAATTTAAAAAATCCATAGTACTCTATAAAATCATGTGCAATAATTCATATGCAAAGCACAAAAAGAACTTAATTAATACTCAAGTTATAATTCATGTTTTATGTAACTTACCTTTATAAATTATATACCACTTCAAAATTTTGATTTTCAAGATGGAATAATCAAACCTTGCAAATAGTTGAGAGTTATTAGGATTTAATTATAACTTGTATTTTTGCCAACAAGAGTATAACTCAACTGACATAATCGATAATATATAGAAAATTTTACACAGAAGATGCACCCTTTTATTAATTAGAGGTATGAATCTCTAACATTTATTAAAATCTTATATTAATAATTTCCACGTATGGTGCTTTTTTTTTTTTTTTAGTACATCAACAATTGGGGTGGGGCATTCGAACCCATGATCTCTTGATCATGAGTCATACTTGATGTCAGTTGAACTATCCTCTTGTTGGCACGCATATGGTGCCTTTCATTAAAAAAAAAATCTAACTTAATAAAATTATATGGGGTACTGTGCCCACTATGTAATTAAATAATTTCATGGACTATTTTTTTTTTGAAATAATGGACTAATATTTAATAAATAAATATCTGGTAAAATTTAGGATTATATGGTATATTGTGCCTACTTTTTTTTTAAATATAAAATAGTTGATGAGAATTCGAATCACAAACCTCAGGAACGTTAACATATTCAATAGTCAATTGAGCTATGCTTTTTTTGGCAATATTGTGCCTACTCATGTAACTAAATAATTGTACGGGCTAATATTTAATAAACAAAACTTTGGTAACTTATGCATTAATTGAAGCCAAATTAATGTGACCTTATAAAACTCTTTGAATTGCAAGTTACTTGGATAATGGATTAAGTGAAGGTCACACAAGCATCTTAAAAAAGAGGGGGAAGGCCGAAAATGTAGGATGTACAACATTAAATATATAAAAACTATATTTGAGTTTGTTAATATTTATTCTTTGTACAATTCATATAGGGAAATAGAGATTATATAAATGGTTGCTTTTCAAAATTATACAAATCCATAATTTTCAAACTCGTGAATCAAATTTTCTTTAATAATTAAGAGCTCGCATTGTTTTCTTTAGAATGCCGTAACTATAAGGCAATTCTACCATTTAAGGGCATTTTGGATATATTAGAATTGAATGAGTTCTCATATAATTCCAGTTAAGTTATAAAGTAGTTCTTGAACTTTGATGATTGAATGTATTCCGTCTTTAATCTTTTTTTAAAAAAGTTAAATTATAAATTTAATCTTTAAATTTTTAAGTTTGTGTCTAACTAATATATTTCTGAAATTTAAAAATAATCGAGTAACATGTTCCTAAAATTTCAATTTGGTATTAATGTGATAAGCCTTGGAATTAAGGCTTATTTAACTCCTAATTACTTAAAATATTCTTATTTTATCTTGATATCAATGAAAAATAACTAAACGAATCATGAAATTAAGAAGAATAAAGAATAAACACAAATTAGGATAAAAATCTATTGCAAAACTGATGGTTTTGCATTCTTACTGAGGTTTCACAATCTTGCCTGGAACAACAGACGGAATTGCAAAACCAAATTGCAAAATTGATGGTTCTGTATTCTGACTTAGATTTTACAATTCTTGCCTGAAACAACAAAAAAATTAAAAAAAGGAAATAAAAGATTCGGGAAATCCTTATGGAAAACCAATGATTACTCCATGATTAGAGCGATTGAGAGCATAAAATTCAACTCTAATGAAGTCCTACTTAAGGAAAAAAGATGGGTGAAGAACCCAAGTCGTTCAAGATCGATTTTGAAGTTTTCTTTTTTGGGGGGTTTCTTTCCAATCCAATTCAAGAATTTAAACTGGGATTGTGATGATGAGATTTACTCGTAGAAATATGAGGAAATTTTAATCGATTGGGAGAGGATTGAAGTTTGTGCTAGAATATCCATTTTCTTGTTCTAGATTTAGATGAATGGTTTGAATTGTCACTGTGATACAAGAGTTGATTCAATTTATTTGAATGCACAATCTTTCTTCTCAAGCATGTTTTGGTTAGTTCAGTGTTGAGATGAATGAAACTTCTTTGTATTGGAGTTTAATTAATTTAACTTGAATTTAGCTATATTATTACTCCTTTCTCAGTAAGCTCGAGTTCTTCTTATTTGACTTTTAGGCAAAGATTTTTTTAAAAAAAATTTAGTACAACATGAAGAATTTTTCAATGTTGTATTTCAACACTTATAATTTCATCATGAGCTAAAACTTTTTTAGGGAGTTAAAAAATGTGAATTCTCTAAGAAAATAATTGTAGCCAAAATTACCAATGAAGTCAAGCCTATACTTCAATTGTTTTCTTGTGTTAATTTTAATTCCGTTGGAATTCTATATTGATCAACTAGGGTTACAACTTAAGTTTAGATCTAATACGATAGGGTTAGAAATAAATGAATTTCTCACAAGTAATGGAGACACAAGCTTAGACATAAGTTGATTCTTTACCCTAGATATAGAGATTATTAAAGACTCCAAAACCCAAGAAGTTATTGTGTCCAAATTACCTAAGATAGAGGGACTATGGACATATAGGTCTCTTACTTAGTCTCCTAAAACTCGAACATCGAGGTGAATGAGAGTTGTAATTTCAATTTACAATTGAGTGTAGAAAAGGTAGAATTGCAATTCATTGTTTGCAATTACTACTTAGGGCAAGGACATTTTTTAGCTCCAATACATTTTCTCATGAAATTCTTCAATTCATCATTGTTAGCATTTTGTAATTCGTTGTGAGTTTGCAATACTACCAAGTTTGCAATCCAGTTTTGCATTATGCACTGTTTTCAATTAATATAGTTTTTGTTGATTCATATACAGATTGCAGAATCCCAGTTTTGCAATTTGCACTACCTTCAGTTTCTGTAGTTTCTAGTTATTTGTTATTCAGAGCAATCCATGTTGGGGTTTGTGCCCTAAACTTATGTAATTTTGATCAAATAAATAAAGAGTTATTTGTTTTGATAAAATTATATTCTTGCTTTATAAATCCAATAAACTAAGCTCCAAGGTTATAATGTATCTTGAACATCAATGTAGTAGACACTATTTGGATTATGTTCAAGAGTATAACCTAAATGGTCTATGGTATAAGAATAAGGTTGGAAATCTTATTCTGGTAATACCATGGATGCGACCCACTTTGTAATTAGTACAAATGAGGTAATCCAACTCATTCATGTGGTTGACATGCGAGTGGGGGCATCATGTATGAAAAGTTCATACAAGACCGGACTGCGAATTATTAATCTAACCAGTATAACGCCGTTAACAGGATAAGACTGATAATTTATAGATGGTCATTAGTGACTCGACCTGAATCCTGAGCAAGTTAATAACTCATGCTTATACGGGTTTGTCCTTAGACTAGTATGGGTGAGAGTGGCCTGTAGCCGACTCAATAAGCTTACCTTCTCAGGGACAGAACCTCGTAGGTAGCTGGGGACTTAACTATGCAAGATGAAATTCACTCATTCCTACACTAAGGAATTAGATAGGTTGTTCCCTTAAGAACTGACTCAAGGTCTTGAACAACGGGACCCCGCCCTCTAAGAGTATGAGTCTATGGTAGGACCATAGGCTTGTTGTTCATTAGAGGATCAATGGTGCTTAAAGAACAAAAAGGTAATCACAGAGGTAAAACGGTAATTTGACCCAACCGTGATTACGAACAATCTGTGAAGGGTCGACTCATGGATAATGATTATATCAATGGACACAATATAATCTACAGTGAGGAGAGTGCAACTACAAGTCTAGAGTAGAGTGACTTGTAGTTAATGAATATTGATTAACTAGATCAAAGAGTTTGGTTAGTTAATCTCAAATCATTGGAGCTCATGAACTGTAGGTCCATTAGGTCTCTCCGTTGGCTCAATATGGTTATATATTGAGTGTATAAAGTTAGGAATGAAATTGAAGTGTTCAATTTCATACTTGAGGTGTTATATCAATTATATATGATATAATTGATATAATATATGGTTTTAATGTGAATTAGATTCACATATAAACCATATAATAGTGGGAGAATAAAGGAAAGATAAGATGGCAATTTTCATCCTATTTTCCTATATATATAGTTGCATGAGATGCAACTTGAGGACACAACTTGAGACTAATCTCTTGGAGAAACCCTAGTGCATTCTCTCATAGTGTTGGAAAGAGTTCCAAGTACATCTTGATAAGATCATCTCACCTCACCTAAAAGGAATCCACCTTCCTCCCTCACCTAGAGAACAACGGAGAAGATCCGGTGGTAGTGTCCGTGATTGCTCGGGTTCGTGTTGCTGAGATCGTGATTGTGGGAGAACGAGCACTTGAAGAAAAGTTATTCAAAGGTAATATCTTGTTGTCCATCTTGTAGAAATACATGCTTAATCTAGATATATTAGTTCTTGATTGTAATCCATGTAACTAAATTAAGAACGCGCGATTAACAATCGCTTCCGCTGCGGGATTCGATCCCTTTAATCCAATTTTACAATTTGTCTTGATTCATTATCTATTTTTCCAACACACCACCTCCACTTTGATTTTACCTTTTTTTTTTATTTCTACTTGAAACTCTCTTGCATTTCTGCTAAATATTAATTTTGTTAATATTGTTCTCTGAGGGATCGATACTCAGAAGTGTTCTTATTTTAATACTTGCATCAATAGTGTGTACTTGCACTGAGTAGAACGTAAATTCTTTAATTTTCTTCACCCAAAGTTCACCCGATCACAAAGGAGTAGGTCTTTATACGTATCTAACACTTTTTAAAATTAACATATTTGTTTGGTCATAAAATTAGATTGTCTAATACAATCTTAAATTTTCAATTTTGCATACAACATATTAATGATTTTGCAAAAATGTCAAATAGGTCATGAATATAATACAAAATTGAAAGTTTTAGTCTCGTTTGATATCCATTTGATTTTTTATTTTTAATTTTTAAAAATTAAGCCTACAAATACTACTTTCACATATGAGTTTCTATGTTTTTTAATCTACTTTTTACCCTTGTTTCAAAAACTAAGTCTAAAAAAAAAGTAGTTTTCAAAATCTTGTTTTTGTTTGTGGAATTTACTAGAAATTTAAATGCTTCCTTAAAGAAAAATGAAATCATGGTAGAGAAATTTTGAGGAAAAAAATACAATTTTCAAAAACAAAAAATAAAACCGGGTTTTAAAAATTATGAGACACAAAATAAAAAAATTAAGTACTTATTAGACATAAAATTGAAAATTAAAAATTTAGAAATTTATTAAAGATTCCTTAAAATTCCTAAACTTATTAAACATAAACTTTTTTTTTAGTACATCAACGATTGGAGGTGGCGGGATTTGAACCCATGAACTCTTGGTCATGAGTCATACTTGATATCAGTTGAGTTATACTCTTGTTGGCTATTAAACATAAACTTAAAAGTAACTTCTAATTAAACTCAACAAAATTGTGTACAAAGACATTCTGCAGCTAGAGTTCAATTAGATGCATCCTTTTATGTTAAAGTGAACTTAACTTAATAGTAATTGATGTCTAAAAAAAATCAATAGTAATTGATATGTACTTATTTTTTTAAAAAAAGTTAGAGGCAAGGTTTAAAATGTCGATATCGATAGAAAAATCGAGGTCTCAATTTCATGGAAATGTTGATGAAAATATCAATGACGATGGATATTTATGGAAAAATTTTATAAAAAAATATATTATAATTAGAAAATAAACCTTCTATACTTTTTAAATGAGTTAAAATACTTGTTATAATATTATATTCACATAATGTTACATTTTGTTGCTATTTTCTTTAATATGTCATCAATTTTGTACGATATAACAGAAATGTCGATTCACTCATGGTGTTGGTGTCTGTTGGTACCAAAATCCGGACATGATAACTCACCTGACCTTCACGTGACAACCACTGTGAATTTATTTGAAGAGGGGAAGAACTTGGCTTGCAAAATAAGAAAGATCTGAACACCGGTGTGGTGCTTGCCACACAGGCTCCGATGCTTAAGTCAGAGAGTGTTTAGAGGAATTTAGCAAGGGTTTCTAGAATAGAGAAGAAGTTATCTTTCCTTTGATAAGAGGAATATTTATAGGTATTTCTAAGGTGCCAACTCATATACATCATGAAACATGAAAAGGAGAGGGCCCATCTTCGGATGCAGATTGGGGCCCAGAAGAGGAAGAAGAAGACAGATCTATCCCACAAAGAGGTTAGTCTCGGCCTCGACCTCGGCTGGGTTGTGGTTGGCCTCGACCCAATTGGGCTTGGCCTCGGCCTCGGCCTTGGCCAGGCTAAGGCCGATCAGAGATCTGGCTTTCGAGCCCAATCCTCACCTGTTGTACAGTCTGAAGGCCCAATTTCTTCTGTCTTTTGCATGGTCTCAATCCTTCTTTGTGTGTTTGCCTTTTTGTTTCCTCTGTATTTCAAATTTGTACTTATGATCCAATTTCACCCATAACAATGTCGAATCCATAGACATATAAAAGTATAGATGGAAATATCGACATATCGATGAAAATTTAATATCATGAGTAGAAGTTAAAATCTCAATCCTACATATTTATTGTAAAAAGAGAATATATATATATATAAACCTAACCAATGACTTGTATTTTAAGCTTAAGAAGTTATGCCCATGGAAGAAAAATAAAATTGATACTTGACCCTTAGAAAGAGGGAGAGAAATTTGAATAAAGGTACAAAATCCACACATCTTCTCTCGAGTCTCGAGTCTCGACAGCCATGGAGAGGGGGAGGGGCGGAGCTAATCTCACGGTAACAGACAAGGGCGTTTTTATCATTCATCACCGCACTGGGTCCCACACCATATCTCATGCTTTTCGTTTTGTTTTCGTTTCCCAATAATTATGTCCTCCTATCGATATCTCTCACCGTACACTCCCATCATTCTTTGGAAATATATATTTCTTTGCTTCCTAATATTCCATATTCCCACATAGATATTAACAATCTCATGTAATCTAAAGTTTCATTAAATGTATATGAATAATACATATCTAAAAATAAGAAATATTTGGTGATAAGATAATTGTATTTTGTTCCACATGAAAATATTATTTAAATTTTATGTAAATAAATGATATTTATATTTATTTGATGAAATTAATATATAAATCTTATGTAATATATAATTACGATCTATAAATGATATACAAATTTATTTTATGAGATTCATCTTATAAATTTTATATAATTATTATTTATTATTATTAAAAGAATAAAGATTGATTTCAAAATAGAATATAACTTTTTTTAAATTAATAATAATAAATTGTTAATTGATCCTAAATAATTCAGGAAAAATTAATTATAATGATTAACATATCATAAATTAATAATATTTATAATTAATTGATTAAATATAATATTAATTAGTGATTTAATATTTTCATAATGGATTTTTATAATGAATGTTTATACTTTCTTTATGAAATTAATCCTAAAAAATTATTTTTGTACATCATTTTATGAACTAATTAAAATTAATTTCAACTAATAAAAAAATTAATTAATTATAAATATTTTTAATTTAATAATTAATTATGATTATTGAAAATTACCACATCAGGCTGTTTGGAACGTTAGTGAGTTATAATAACATGAGTTATAATAGTGTGTGGGTTATTACACACAATGTTTTTAATTAAATAATTAATAATAATTATTAAAAATTACACACACACACATCAAGTTGAGTGGGGTATAATAACATGTGAGTTATAATAGTTTATGAGTTATTATAGTCTATGGCAGGGACGGATTTACCGAGCCCCCCTCAAATTTTTACCTTTAATAATATGTATAGAAAAAGTCAGATTAAATAACAAAAAAGTCTTCTGGCATAGTGGTTAATAGCTTATAAACCTCCCCCCCTTTAAGTCATAGGTTTAATCTCTGGTTTGTTCAATTTTAAATAATTTTTTTCAATGTCATATTCAAGCCCCGCTCGATACAAATTCTGGATCCGCCACTAGTCTATGGAATCATATAATATTATTTAAAATGCATATTTATTATAACACAATTTACAATAAATTGTGCCCCAAACAAGCCGTTAAATATTAATAAAAAAAAGACAGGAAGAGAGAGAAAGAGAGAGATGGATGAGAAAAAGTGATAAGTGATACTTGTGTTCATGTTTACAAACCTTATTCTAAACAAGGGGATGTAAAATTCTTACCCATTACCATCCTCATTTTCCCTTCATCTAAACGACCCCTTAGGGACCATTTGATGTAAGGTTTTGAGTATGAGAATGAATAAGAGTTTTAGATCTCTTTGTTTGGAACAAAGTTTGTAAACATGGACATGAACATATTTTATTCTGCATCACTTTTTCCCATGATAAATGAGTTTTTTATAACATTCAAGAATGATGGATTTTCTTTACACCCACCTCTCTTTTTCTCTCTCTCTTCTTTACTAATATTTTAAGTATATATATATATGTATCATTTTCAATAATCATAATTAATTATTTAATTAATTTTTTTACAATTAATTGAATTTTTTATTATTTAAAATTAATTTTGATTAGTTCATAAAATAATATACCAAAATAATATTGTAGGATTAATTTCATAAAACAAGCCTAACATCCATATTATAAAATCCATTATGAAAATTTTAAGTCACTAATTAATATTAGATTTAATCAATTAATTACAAATGTTATTCATTTATGTTAAGGGTGTCATTATAATTAAACTATATTGGAATATTAATTTATTATTTAATGTATTACAATTAAATAAGATTTATATATTAACTCTATCAAACAAATATAAATATTATTTGTTTACATAAAATCTGATAACATTCCGATGTAGAACCAAACACAATATCTTATTCACAAACATTTATTATTATCAGACATCTTATTCCTAGGCATCTATTACCCATGGGCATCTAATAAAACCTTAAAACAAATGACCCCTTAAAGTTAAAAAATATATAGTCTAAAAAATTAAAATTGGTATCTGATTTTAGAATGATGAACCCAAAGAAGCACTATTTTGAGAGAACATGTTGAAGATTTTACATTGAAAAAATGTAGATAGGCCTCATACTTTATAAAATACACAAGTTATTTTTCTTATTATCAATTGGTTTTAAGATGGACTCTATGTAATCTTATTTTCATTCTATAAATTTTAGAAATATGTACCCATGATGTGTTTTCCTACCTGAACATTATTATTAGTTTTAAGGTTTGTTGAAAGTATAAGGATTAAAATTGGACATTTGAAAATACATGGACTAAATAGAATTAAACTCAAAATGCAAGAATCAAAAAGAATATTTTAATCGCCAACAAGAGCATATCTCAACTGACATTAAGTAAGACTTATAACCAAGAAGTCATAAGTTCAAATCACACCTTCTAAATGTTGTTCTACTAAAAAAAGGTGATATTTTAATCTAATAAAAAAAACTTATTTTAAAAGGGCCTAAGATTTTGTTAATTTTAAATATTTTTTAATGGATTTTTATATTTATGATTCTTTTAGAAATATTTGTTAACACCATGGTATTAAATTTTCATTCACATGTCGACATTTCCATCGATATTTCCACATGTCTATGGGTTCGACATCGACACTAGGGGTGACATTATGTAACATAATGTGAGTATAATATTATAAATAAGTATTTTAACTCATTAAAAAAGTGTAGAAGGTTTATTTTTTAATTTTAATATATTTTTAAAATTTTTTGTTTTTAAAATTTTTTTAGAAATATCCATCGATATCGACATCTTATCGATATTTCTATCGACATTTTCATGAAATTTAGGCTTCGATATTTCCATCGATATCGACATTTTAAATCTTGGTTAACACTGATATTTATCGGATATTTTCGTAAAAGTGGCTCTCCCACATTTCCATAACATCTAGTTTTAAAATATTGGTTATAATAGACCGATGGAAATATATCCGGTCAAATTATGTGGGAAGTTTTAACATGTGAGAGACCTCAGTCCAAAAAAAAACACAAAAAATGGGAAGACCGAGGAGGACATTTTGGTCAAATCAACGTAAGGAAAATCCAGATTCGAAGTAATGGCAAAGTGGGGAATTAGAAAAATCGAGAGGGGTAGAACGGTCCATGTGGAAATCAAGGCAGTTTAATTAATAGGAAGGTGGCGGCAACGGATATTCGCATATGCGGACGGAATAATTCCTGACTGGGCGGGGAATATCCGCCTCAGTTGTTCGCTGATAGGGCCCACAGGGATTTTGGTGACGTGGAGCTTTTCGTGGCGCCTAACAAACAGAGGGTGCTGACGCTGGCAAAGGAAGCCACGTGGACTTGCAAATGGAATGCCAAATCAAAACACTAGGCTACGGGCTGCTGCCCGTTCCCTGTCCACTGCCCGTCTCTTTCGATTCTTTTTTTTCCTTTTTTTGGCCTTCACTCACTCGCATGCGAATTCGATAGGCTTCTTTGGCTTTACTTTTTGTGGAAACTTAAAAGTGCGTTTTCGTTATCTGTCTTTCGTGGAAAACAACTGCATTTGTTATCTCTCTAAATTAAATGAGGGAAATATTAAGGTTACCCACTTAATCCCTTTAATACGTTTTTATACTTTTAAAAAATATTTATAAATTTTTAAGGACAGTTTGAGGCACTAAATTAATTATAATTTAAGTTATAATAGTCGGTAGAATTATATTATTTAAAATAGAGAATTGTTTAGTCTAGATTTATAATAGGTGCAGAATACTTTATGGATATTATAACAAACACCAAAGTCTCAAACAATTCCCTAAAGTTTACTATCTTTTATTAAGTTATTAAACTTTTAATTTTGTGTCTAACATATTTGATATTTTTTAAAACTTGTAAACTTTTTACGTATAGTATTGAATTCATGATCTTTAGATTTTGTATTTAATAACTATGTAAGTTTTTTAAAATATGAATGTGTTAAAAATCTAATAAACATTTAAATTTTAAAAGTCTACTAGATACAACCTAAAAGGTATAGAAATTTATTATTCCTTTAAAAAGTTTCAAAAATATCACTTAACTTTAAAAAATGTTAAAAAATACCCTTGTCGTTAAGTTTTAGATGGAAACTGTTAAAGTTTTGTTTCAAAAATACCAATTTCAAAAATACCCTTAGCTTTTATTAGAGATAAAAAGTTGTTACCGTTGTTACTGTTAGTTGGGCTTGTTATACTAGTTGGACTTGTTGTACTGTTTATTGTTAGATGGGTTTGTTATTTTGGGTTTGTTAGCTTTTGGATCCATTATGTATTTAAATAGAGTGGATATGAAATAAGATGGACAAGTGTCTTTTATCCTCAATACCACGTCTGTTATGGTATCAGAGCAAAGGAATCTTTTCTTTCCTCTTTTTTTTTTTTTTCGTGGTTTTCTCCTTTCTCCTTTTTCACCATGGAACCTTCTCAACCGATAACTTCTTCTTCTCTCCTCCCTCTCGATGGTGATTGATCATCGCTAGCCCTTTCTTTCTTCATCATCACGACACTTCCAACTTAGTCCTCGTTTCTGAACTTCTCACTGAGGACAATTATATCACATGGAGTAGATCAATGCTTTTGGCGTTATCAATCCGGAACAAGATTGGATTCGTTGATGGTTCCATCTCTCAGCCCACTGATGACCTCCTTCCGGCATGGACGAGAAACAATCATATTGTGATTGCTTGGATATTAAATTCAGTGTCCAAAGGAATCTCCTCCAAAGATTCTTTTTTCGATTCGTAGCGTTTATATGGCTAGATCTCAAAGAGCGTTTTCAACGGAAGAACGGTCCGCGGATTTTCCAACTTAAACGGAGCCTTGCCACTCTCACTCAAGATCAGCAGTCAGTTACTACCTATTTTTCAAAGTTGAAGAGTTTCTGAGATGAATATGTGATGTATCGACCAGGATGTTCTTGCGGCAAGTGCACATGTGGAGGCCATCGAGCAATTTTGGATTTCTTCCAACTTGAGTATTTGATGAATTTCCTAATGGGACTAAATGATTCGTATGGCCACGCTCGTTCCCAGATTCTACTAATGGATCCACCCCCTTCCATCAACAAAGCTTTTTCGTTAATTGTGCAAGAAGAGCAACAACGGTCTGTCTCCATTCTTCCTACACCGCCGATTGCTCTTGCTGCTAATCAGGGTCATCAGTTATCCACAACCTCACACAATCAGTCGAAATCTCGCAAAGATCGTCCCATTTGTACCCATTGTGGATTCCAGGGGCACACCGTCGACCGATGTTATAAACTACACGGATATCCTCCTGGGTATCGTTCTCGTAGTCAACAACGTTCCTCCTCACAACAGCATCACGATGCAAAGCCTCCCGCTATTGCTTCTTCTGTTCAGTTAGCTGACACCTCTATCAATTCAGTCTCTGAAAAGGCTGATACACTTGCCCAATGTCATAGTATCCTTGCTATGTTGCAATCAAAGCTGAATGCAATCAAGATTGAATCGAATCGGTCCGACTCTACCCATATTGCAGGTATCTGCCCCACTCGTCCTCTGCCTACAAATGCTTGGGTAATTGATTCTGGTGCCTCGGTTCATATCTGTTCCAATAAGTCTTTATTTGACACTTTATGTCCTGTTCACACATCAGTTTCCTTGCCCGATAGTTCACGCATCCAAGTGCATTCTGCTGGCACAGTTACTTTACTTGGTTCTCTACCTTTGCATCATGTTTTATATGTACCAGAATTTCGATATAATTTGCTGTCCATCAGTGGTTTAACATCCAATTCCCAATTTCTCGTTAGTTTTCATACTAACCATTGTGAAATTCAGGACAAACTCAGTTTGAAGATGATTGGCAGGGGTAAATTGATCGAGAATTTGTACTTACTGATTTGAATCTTGTCCTGCTGGCTGAACGATCTGTACCTGCCTCATTATGGCATTCCAGGCTTGGGCACCTTTCCTTTCCTCGTTTACATGTTTTGAAAGAGTTTTTGCATTTCCATGTTACAGATCATGCTCCTTGCAACGTTTGCCCACTGGCAAAACAAAAGCGTTTGTCATTTGTTTCAAATAACAAGTTATCTGCATCTTCTTTTGATCTTGTACATATTGACATTTGGGGCCCGTTTTCTACTCCTTCACATGCTGGTCATAGTTATTTCCTTACAATAGTTGATGATTGTACACGATATGTTTGGGTTTATATGCTTCGCCATAAGTCTGATGTGTTAACTATTATACCTCAGTTTTTCCAGCTCGTTCTCACTCAATATGGTAAACATATCAAGTCTGTTAGGTCCGATAATGCCCCAGAACTTTCTTTTACTGATTTTTTTCTTGCAAAAGGAGTTGTACATCAGTTTTCATGTGTGGGCAGACCTGAACAAAACTCTGTTGTAGAACGTAAGCATCAACATTTACTTAATGTGGCTAGAGCTTTATATTTTCAGTCTAGACTACCCCTTCAATTTTGGAGTGAATGTATTCTCACTGCAGCCTACCTTATCAACCGCACTCCCTCTAAAGTCCTTGACTGGAAAACTCCTTATTTTTTGCTCCAAGGTTGCTTGCCTGACTTCTCTTCTCTAAGGGTATTTGGTTGTCTTTGTTTTGCTTCCACTTTACCCCACAACAGGTCTAAGTTTGAGCCTCGTGCTACACCAGCCGTTTTTATGGGATACCCCCCGGGTATGAAAGCATATAAGTTGTATGACATAGCCAATCGACAGTTCTTTATCTCTCGAGATGTTGTCTTTCATGAATCTATTTACCCTTTTCACACAGTAACACTTTCCAGTGAGCAGGTTGATGTTTTTTCCACAGTGGTTCTACCGCGCCCAGTTGATATTGATGTGCCTATCATGGTTCACAATGCACCAATGACTGAGATTGCTCCTGCCACAGACCCCTGTAGTGTTCACAATGAACCGTGCTCTGTCTTACCAGATTCATCTTCAAGGCCACGCAGGTCTACACGCCCTTCAAAACCTCATTCTTATCTACAACAATACCACTGCAATCTGCTCACTCGTCAAGATGTTTGTCTGTCTCCACCAGCCACTCGCTATCCTTTACAGCAATACATCTCTTATGATCATCCCTCACCTTCATACCGGACTTTCTCATTAAGCATCTCTGCTTCCTATGAACCCCAGTTTTACCATCAGGTCGTGCCACATGCTCATTGGAGAAAGGCAATGGCAGAAGAATTACAAGCCATGGAAGCCAATGCTACATGGTCCATTGTTCCTCTCCCTGAAGGTAAACATGTTGTCGGATGTAAGTGGATATATAAAGTGAAACATAAGGCTGATGGGTCCATTGAGCGATATAAAGCTCGCTTAGTTGCAAAAGGGTACACACAGCAAGAAGGTCTAGATTTTATTGAAACCTTTTCTCCAGTTGCCAAGCTTGTCACTGTCCGCGTGTTACTTACTATTGCCGCTACCTATAATTGGCCCCTAGTCCAATTAGATGTAAATAACGCATTTCTTCATGGTGATCTGTTTGAGGAAGTTTACATGGATCTTCCGCTAGGTTATGGACCAAAAGACATATGTTCCTCGTAAGGGGGAGAAGTTAGTTTGCCGCTTGCATAAGTCCATCTATGGACTAAAACAAGCTTCCCGACAGTGGTTTGCGAAATTCTCTGATGTTTTGTTTTCTCTTGATTTCAAGCAGTCCAAATCTGATTACTCACTGTTTATTCGTGGTTCTGGTGCTAACTTTGTCGCTCTTTTAGTCTATGTTGATGATATCATAATCACAGGGGCGTTCCAGTCAGCCATTGATGCTCTAAAACATCTGCTCAATGATCGGTTTAAACTCAAAGATCTAGGATCTCTCAAGTTCTTCTTAGGACTTGAACTTGCCCGTTCATCCAAAGGCATTTATCTATCACAGCGGCACTATGCACTTCAGCTAATCGAAGATACAGGCCTTCTTGGAGCTAAACCAGAAAACACCCCCATGGATCCATTGTTAAAGTTACAGCAGTCAAATGACAAGCTCTTGGTGGATCCTTCTGCCTATCGAAGACTCATTGGGAGATTACTTTATCTAACCATCTCTCGGCCAGACATTGCTTATGCTGTCAACAAATTAAGCCAGTTTGTCTCACAGCCTTGTCAAGTACATTTAGTGGCTGCCCAACATCTTATCCGTTACTTGAAGTCAGCACCAGGCCAAGGCATTCTTCTTAAACCAGTTTCCTCATTTCAACTTAAGGCTTTTGCAGACTCTGATTGGGCATCTTGCATTGACACTCGGCGTTCGACCACTGGTTTTTGCATCTACCTAGGAAACTCTTTAATATCGTGGAAATCCAAGAAGCAGTCTATTGTTGCCCGCTCATCCGCTGAGGCGAGAATCACAGGCTTTAGCCTTGACTTCGCTTGAAATTATGTGGTTTGTCCTACTTACTCAATGATTTACAGGTACCATTGGTCTCCCAAAGACTACTATTTTGTGATAATCAGTGTCTTATCCATTTAGCTTCAAATCCCACATTTCATGAACGGTCCAAACATATCGAATTGACCGCCATTTCATCCGTGACAAGATTGTTGATGGTTTTCTCAAGCTTTTGCCCATCAACACCCATCTCCAACTCTTCGACATCTTCACCAAGCCCCTACCTTCCCAACTTTCTCCGTTCACTTCTTTCCAAGATGGCCATTGTTGATGTTTTTAGCCCATCTTGAGGGGAGTATTAGAGATAAAAGTTATTATCATTTGTTATTCTTGTTAGTTGGGCTTGTTATACTAGTTGGACTTGTTGTCATGCTTTATTGTTAGATGGGTTTGTTATTTTGGGTTTGTTAGCTTTTGGATCCATTATGTATTTAAATAGAGTGGATATGAAATAAGATGGACAAGTGTCTTTTATCCTCAATACCACGTCTGTTAGCTTTAATTTTTTTTTTAAAAAAAAATACTTACCATTAAGTTTTGGATGAAAAATGTTAAAATTTCATTTCAATAATATCCTTAACCTTTCAAAAAAGTTCAAAAATAGAAAAATGTAATACCGTTTAAGTGTATGGATTAAGTTTTAATAGTGTATAAGAATGTTAGAGTATCGTCTGTATAGTATTGATATTCTAATTCACTTAATTACCATGAATATAATCACCCAATTTTATTTGAAAAAAGAAATAGAAAAATGAATAAGAGCAAAACAAAATAAAGACAAAATAAATGAGGAAGAACACAGACCAATAATTCAATTAATTAAACAACGTAGATAATTGACATGCAAATATTCATAAGTCAGGAAAACAAAAGTTAAGACTACGGAAGCAAGTGAATGTTTTGGATTTTTTACATCATTCTCGGAGGAGGTTCAGACAAATTTTTAAAATTTATAATAGATTGATTAAATGAAATTTCAAGGAATCCCGTTAAATACCAAAAGAATTATTGAATTTTTTTTTTTTTTAGTTTTTTAAGGCCAAAGGTATTTTTGAAACTTTTTTTAAGTTCAATGGTATTTTTTAACCTTTTTAAAACTTTAGGAGTATTCTTGAAATTTTTTAAACTTTAGGGATGTTTTTTTACACAAGCCCCCATACTTTAGGGGCATTTTCTATAATAAGCCTAAACTTATTGGACTTTGAACTTAGGTAATAAAGAAGAAAACACGCGATCAACAAAAAAAAATAAAAAATAAAAAATAAAAAAGAGAGAAGGAAGATAATTGACGTTTAAATTAAGATGGTTTATCTATCTATTTATTTATTTTTATAATTATTTATTTTTTGGTTATTATCGAATTTTCCGAGTTTATTTTTATTTTATATTTTTCAACGATTTATGCAATGGCATAATATTTAAATTTGACAATATTTTGTAAGCTATCATATTTTATTTTTATTTTTTTTGTAATACTATAAATATCTTAAAAAAGATTTTGACAAAGAATGAATTTATTTTATTTCAAAAATTAATTACTAGTTGAATTTGGGCATTGTTTTTGTTTGACTTTAGGTATTTTATTGGTTGAACTTTAAATCATTGGTTATTAGCCTTATTTTCAAGAATTTAATACTTTCAACTTCTATTAAATTTAAGAATCACTTGAATGGAAAAAAAGAAAAGTTAAAAGTTTCATCCGATAATTATTTGGTTTGTTTGATTTTTCTGAAAACTGTATTTTATTTATGACAATTTCTCTAATCATTTTTCTTGAGAAAATGTATGAATTCTTAGCCAAATTTCTAAAACAAAAACATGTTTTTAAAAATTATTATTTTTTAGTTTTTAAAATTTATCTTAGATTTTAAAAACATCGATACAAAATCGATAAAAAAAAAAAAGAAATGTCTATAAGTAGGAGTTGTTTACCAGCTTAATTTTTAAAAATAGAAAATAAAAAATAAAATAGTTATCAAATGAAGCTTAATTGATTTAACATACAAGTTTTTACTAAAAAAAAATTAATTTAACAATACTACTTTTTATTCACAAATAGTTTTAATACTTTTTAATGAAGTGACCTAATTGAAAATTTTTAATATATAAGGAAAAATTACCTATTTACTAGAACACTATATATATATATATCCAACACTAGAGAGAGAGAGAGAGTAATATATCTTGGATGAATTTGAATTCTTTTATTTTCTTAATTAATATGTACCTCAAATATTTAGCAATATTTAACAGTCTAATTGAAATTATATGTTAGACATTAAAATTATTAATTTATTCTTAATCACATATATCAACTACATTAATTATATGTTTTTGTTATGGTTTACATAAAGTTTTCTTTTTATATACTTGAAATAGACAAATATAGATTTCTGAAAGATTGAAAATAACATGCTCCACCACTTTACAAATTATCTAATTGAGATATCAAGTATCATTTTCAAATTTAAACACTAGAGATTTCATTGACTTTGTTAATTTATATAGAATTTTGATTTGGCATAATTTTATGTCTAACCATTAATTAACGACCATTTTGGTGCCTTCCACATAAAACATTAAGTTAAAACCTTTAGCTAATTTTTTTTTTATTTAAAAGAAATGGAATTGAAAGAAAAAAGAGTAATTTGTTTTAAAAAAATATTATTCACAAGTACGAGGTGAAATTTAAATCAACAATATTTTATAAGAAATATAGATGCTTTAACCACCGCAATATTTCTCAAGCCTATGAAAAATGAAACCGTTGCCAATTTTATTAATTCATTTGAGAACGTTTGCAATCACATACATTGAGGATGTGTCCCTTATACCATTTTCTTACCTTTTATTTATTTTTATTATTTTATAATTATTATTTTTTAAAAAAAGTTTTGGTTTCTTCCTTTTTGAGAAACTTCAAGGAAACTACACTTTCCATTCATATTTATGAAGTATGATTTATTCTGTCATGAGGTTTGGATTATTTCATATTCTATTTTCTAAAAGAAAAAGGGAAATTTTTGGAGTGGTTTTAATTGCTCGTTTTTTCATTTTACATTCTTCTAATAAAGTTTAAATTCCATTTTTGGTTATTGTGGTGTTTGCTGAAGCAATTCCAATAATCAAATTATACGTTATGGTAAATAGAAAAAGAAAAATGGTAGAATTGATCTTTGAACATTTTATGATATAATATTTCTTATTAAAAGGAAGAATTATATGTCGAAAACATTATGATTAAGATAAAATTATTGTGAGTGCTCGGACTCATTAAAAAATATATCCATAAAATGAGTGTTGAAGAATAACATATAATTAAAATGATTATTAAGTTCCTCTATTCATAAAAAAAAATGTTACGCGAGTATAATTTCTAGAGAGATTCATTGTGACTCTTGCCTAACAAATATATAATTAAATTGGCATGCTTTGTTTTAGTCATTAATTTTGGGATGTGTTGGCCATTTTAATGTCTTCCACGTAAACACTAAAATAATTAACTTGTGGCCTAACTCTATAGTATTAAAAGAATTTTAGCTAAATTTTAATATGATGAGCTCATATATGACATTTGTGTTAATAATAGCTTTTAGGAACCATTGGATAACTATTTTTATTTTAGAAAATTAAGTATATAAATACTATTTCTATTTATGAGTTTCTTTGTTATCTATTTTTTATAAATATTTTCAAAATTCAAGTCATGTTTTGAAAATTTAAAAAAAAGTAGGCTTAGTTTGATAATCATTAGGTCTTATTTGATAATTATTTGGTTTTTAGTGTTTAGTTTTTAAAAATTAAGTTTGTTTTCTCTCAATTTCTCGATAATGAGTTTCATCTTCCTTAATAAATCATTTGAATTCTTAACCAAATTCTAAATTTCAAAAAATATGTTTTTGAAAAGTACTTTTTTAGTTTTCAAAACTTGGCTTGGTTTTTGAAAACATAGATAGAAAGTAGATAATAAAGTAAAGAAAAACATAGGTGGAATAGTAATTATAGGTTTAATTTTCAAAAATCAAATGTTTATCAAACGTCGGACCCTTAGTAATTTATTTTTTATTTTTGAAAATTAAGCTTACAAATACCATTTTTACCTATGAACTTCTTTGTTTTGTTATCTATTTTTTAAATATGTTTTTTCAAAATCCAAGATAATCAAAATCTCATTTGATAACTATTTAGGTTTTTTTTAGTTTATGAAAATTAATTTTATAAACACTACTTCCATCCTGAGTAATTTCATTGTTTTGTTATCTACTTTTTACTAAATGTTTTAAAAAATCAAGCCAAGTTTTGAAAACCAAACTTCATTTTATGACAATTTAATTTTTGAAAATTGTACTTATTTTTTCGTCATTTCTCTACAATGGGTTTCATCTTTCCTAATAAAATATTTGAATTCTAAGTCAAATTCCAAATTTTAAAAAGAAACGTATGAGAACTACTTTTTTTTTAGTTTTTAAAACTTGTTTTATTTTGAAAAACATATATACAACGTAGATAACAAAACAAGGAAACTCATGGATGAAAGTAGTATTGATAGGCTTAATTTTTAAAAATAACTAAAAACCAAAAACCAAATGGTTATCAAACGGAACTTTAAAAGAAGTAATTTTTTAAAACTTGTTTTTATTTTTTAGATTTGACTAAGAATCTAAATATATTTTTTTAAGAAAGATGAAAACAATTATTAAAAAATGTAGAAAAAACAAGTACAATTTTAAAAAACCAAATGGTTATCATACAAGAACTAAAAAAAGTAGTATGAAAAACAATTGAGAGGAAATGTTGAGAAAATAAGAGCAATTATACAAAACCAAATAGTTTTCAAACGAAATAATAATTTTTTTTTTTATAAACTTGTTTTTATTTTTAAAATTCGGCTAAGAATTCAAATAAACATAAAAACCATTGTAAAGAGAAAAAAATAAGTACAAATCTTACTAAACTTAAACTTATATTTAAATGAAAGAAAGAAGTGATGGAGAAAAAAATTGAGGACATTTCCCCCCTAAAAAATAAGAAAGAAATAATGGTAGAGAAACAATTACCAATCTTATCAATGTTTGGTTATCATTCATTTGGGAAGAAGCTTCAAGGAAGTTTCATCTACTTTTACACATGAGAATGTGTCCCTTGGAGTTTGGCCTTTTTATTTTAATATTAATATTTATATTTATATTAATTTTCATTTTTCATTATTATTTTTTTAGTTTTGGTTTCTTCCAATTGAGAAGTTTCAAGGAAGTTTCGCTCTCTATGTCTTTTATGAAGTATGAGTTATATACAGTCATGAGGTTAGAATTATTTCATATGCTATATTTTTAAAAAAAAAAACAGAAGAAGTTTTTTTTTCAGGAGTTTTGATAGTTGAAC
Organism: Trichosanthes cucumerina; assembly: GCA_036507285.1. Taxonomy (NCBI): domain Eukaryota; kingdom Viridiplantae; phylum Streptophyta; class Magnoliopsida; order Cucurbitales; family Cucurbitaceae; genus Trichosanthes; species Trichosanthes cucumerina. The sequence continues at coordinate 5,749,150 of CM071841.1, forward strand.
TCTCATGTTTATTCTATTTTGGTTCTTAAATTTAAAAAAGAGTTTATTATTATATTATATGACAACGGTTCGATCGCCAAGAATACTTAAGAAAAAGGAGAGGAAGGAAGAGTAGAAGGGAAGAACCTACTTCAACCGACCCCAATCATAATATAAAAACGTAAATTAGCTCAAGTACTTTTTACGATTTTTCAAATTTCAAGGGTTGAAGTGTTTCTCTTGAAACTTCAAGACTCAATAGATATCAAGCTCAATCTTTAAGAACCAAAAATGTATTTTGGTTGTTTTTTTTTCTTATAACATTTAGAGATTATGTATTATTGATTATCAAACTGTAATAAATTATATTATGTTTGATATTATTTTATTTATAGGAAACAAAACAAGCATTTTAAAATATTCATTTTGGTGCCAACAAGAGCAAGTATAACTCATGACCAAGAGGTCATGGGTTCGAATCCTCCACCCCCAATCCCCCAATTGTTGATGTACTCAAAAAAAAAAATAGATATTCATTTTGGTTCTCTCTATTCTCACGCTTTGTGCTTTGGTTCATGTACTTTTAGAATATCCATTTTGGTTCCTATTATTTATTTATTTATTTTCATTTTAGTCCTTGTACTTTTAAAATACTTGTTTTGTTTCTTATATTATTAAAAAGTGACCATTTTCATCCTTGTTTGCAAAATTGGAAATTCTATTTATTAATATAAAGTATGGCCATTTGAAGAATTTTATAAAAATGAGATTAAAAAAGAAAATTAAAGGACTAAAACGCAGTCACTTTAAACATCAACCAAAACGAATGCTTCAAAAGTAAAAGATTAAAATAGACCAAAGATGAAATTACAGGACCAAAAAGAACATTTTGAAATTACCTACACCAAACAAATATGGTTTTATAAAATATAATATGTATGGCTTGATAATAGTTTGTTATGCTTCAATTATAAATATAAATTTAAATAAATTTTGGAATTTTTAATGGATTTTTTCTTTTTATTAAACTTATAGTTTTTAAAAAAAATTAAAAAAATAATTAAGTAAAAAAATAGTTTTTAAAAAAACTATTTTAATCTATATTTGGTATCAAGGAAAAAAATCAAATTTTTTTAAAAAAATTATAATATTATATTTATAGAATAGATTTGAATTCATTAAAGAAAATATGATTCACAATGGATAAAAATCTAAATTATTTAATATCTTATTAAAAGATTAAAAATAATTGTGTTTTAGAATGAATATGTATATAGAAAAATAAAAACTAAACATTTTGAGGGCATCAAATATTGAAATTAGGATCTAGAAATGGAAATGAACAAGAAAGCCAAGAGTTAATAAATAAGCCCACTTCAATGCAAATAACAAAACTATACTTAATAGTTAATAATTAATAATTAATAACTACTAATTAAATTTAGCATGAATTAAATTAAAATATATAAAAAAAATGATTAGTTAAGAGGCCGAGCTTTAGGTAGATCAACCATATGTTTTTCCTTGAATATGTCTTATCACGAAAGGAGGCATGAAGGTGCCTCACTTTTGCCTTTAGTTACTTGTTATGCCTAAACAATCCACTATGGATTTTTTCCTTTTGTCACAAGTGGGGGCATATTCGTCATGATTTGATGATTTTTTCACTAAACTTTGGTGACAAAAGATTTTTTTAAAAAAAAAGTTTTAAAGATCAAAGACTAAATGACCGTGTGCCCCTTAAATAATAAATAGTTCTCACATGGTATGTCATGACTACTGTACGAGTGTGTTTGCAACTTCATTTCTTTCATTCTGCCTAACTTCTCACATGGTAGAAGGAGTTTGAGATGGAGTTGTGAAAGCGTGAATGAAGTTAGATTCATGTCTCGTCGACTTTTATTGTGAGTGTAAGAGATTATAAGAATTAATACCCTAAAACCTTGTAATATTTGTTGGGAGATATGCCCAAAACGCGAGGTAAATTAGCTATGCACATATACTTAATAATTAATGTGCATCTTGTTGCATAAATTGACATTTAATGCTTAATCGCTCCTCAACCACCATATGTGTTCTTAAAGTAGGTATGCAATAGACATATGAGAGGATTCAATTTAAGAGTAATGACTTAAATAGTCTACGATACATAGATAGGGTTAGAGACCTTATTATGATAACATTGTTGATATGATCTACTTTGTAATTATAACAAATGGAGTTGTTTGAATTGTTCCTATGATGTCAGGTGAATGAAGATATCATATATATGTAATGAGATTGTCTAAGAGTGATTACTTAAGATTGCCTAAAATTGAAAAACTAAACTTATAATTTAACTTATTTATAAATCATTATCAATTTTTCATCCATGTATCAAAAGATAGGATGTTGGAGAATCATTTTTCAACAATTTTACCTTAACTCTTTAATTGATAATTTAAATAATGAATTTTAAAAGTTAATTGATCAATTAAATAATTTAATTTCTCAAAAAAAAAAATCTTTATTTTTACTATACTAAAGGTTGGGATAGTGGAGAATTATTTTTATACCTATTTATCCTTTATCTAGTTTTAAAATTCCAACATGAAGCTACCCTTGATACTTTATACTAACATGAACCTACCTAATAAATGATACTTTATACTCGATTTATACTATTATTGTTAATTACCATTAAATTCAAAATACAAGATACTTATTATAGTTATAGTTAAAATAGGTAAATTGGAAATGTGTTTTTTACTTAAAAACTAAAGTCTAATTAAAAACAACTCTTAAAAGGCCAACAACAACATAACTTAATTGACATGAAATATAAATTTATGTCTAATAAGTCATAGGTTTGAAATTCTTTATCTCAAATGTTTTTTTTTAATATGACAAATGTTTTTTCTTTTCTTTTCTAATTTACTTTTAAAAAAAAAACTTTTTTTTTTATATTAAAGCTGAAATTTTAAACTCCCATAAATATTTTTCTTTAGATACTTTTAAAACTTGAAAAACATTTCAAAATGTTTTCCGAAGAAAGTATAGAATGAAATAAATATTATAATTCACCTAAAATCTTAAAAGAAACACACACACAAATCAAAGACCCCCCTGTTTTATTATGAAAGCTGGCTTAATTGGCTAACATTTTTTTAACAAAAGAGAGAAACAAATAATCAATCACTTTATTTTAAAAAAGATTAAATAAATTTGTTTTTAAAACGTGACCTAAATCTCGATAAATAACTAAAAAAAATGCTCCAAAACGAACGCATCCATAGATATTTACTAAACAACCAACCATTCTAATTTTTTTTAAAAAAAAATGAAGAGGCAAGAAGAATGCAAGCAAACAAAGGCTTATTTTATTATTTTTTTTGAATCCACAAATAAAGACCTTATTAATTATTATAATTATACAGAGTCATCCGCACTTAGAGTTATAAAAATCATAAACTTAAAAAAATAATGTCATAAACTTTAGTAGTTAATTAATTTAATAAAGTATCCAATTAGGTGCTAACTATTGATTGCATATGAGATATTGACATCTTAGTATAAAGTTGTTTGGTGGTGAAGCTTTCAATTAATTTCAGCCCTCCAATCTTATTCTAATGGAAAATTCATTGTGCCCACCACTAACTATAAAGTTGTTTTTACCTTTGCTGAGATGGATTTTTGTTTCCCATGGAAATAAAGCTACTCAACTCATTTGATTTGAAAACATTGGGTTAAAATACCATTTTGGTCCATATACTTTTAAATGTCTAATTTTAGTCTCTGTACTTTTGATAAACCTTAAAATTGGTTTGTACAACGTAGACATACTTTTAAAATTTGTAAGGAAAAAGCTAACAACGACTATTTTTTAAAAAAATAATAATAATAAACTAATGATATGGACCAATTTTAAGTTTTATTGAAAGTACAAAGACTAAAATTGGACATTTAAAAGTACAGGGACCAAAATGATATTTTAACCCAAAGATGTTGATCTAAAGAATTGGTTTTTTTTTTTTTATTGGAGAATTTCTCAAGAAAAACAAAAAAAAGTGACATCTATGATCTGTTAGAGAGTCTAAGGGTCGGTTTGGTATGCAATCCAGATTCTGTTTTATGTTTTCAGATTCACTGAATTCAATAAATATGCATTTGGCTGTGTTTTCGAAAAATGTTTTCAGATTCTGTGATCCAAAGAGTAGAAATTCTGAAACAACATTTTTATATTTTCATTGTATCCAGATTCTGAATTTAAAATTTTAAAATGCAGAATTATATTGAACAAAGATCAAAATCTTAATAAATACAATATTTCATGTTATAAACTTAATTTATTTTGTTAAATTAAAACATGTATAATATAATATATAATATATTATAAATTATATAATATAAAATGATAAATCTATCAAATTTATAAAAAACATGTTCATAAAATAATTAATAATGACTTATATTCGATCTAATAATTAGTTTTACAACTACAACTAATTTCATGATCTATAAATATGTTATAGGACACATTTTAAACAATTGTTTAGAATGGAATCAAATTTCTAAATCTGCTGCCAAACACATTTCTAAAAACATGAAATACAACTCTGTTTTCATTGAATCCATTGTTTTCAAATTTCTGTTTTCAGATTGCTTACCAAACAGGCCCTAAAGTCTTCTGGATTATTTTTTCGTTTGATTTGGTTTTTTCCTAAAAATTATTAATTTGCTTTAGATGAATGTTATTAAATGATACTTTACTTAAAAACTTGTATAATATTAGTCTAAACTCGGCTTAAGGTCAAATTTTAATTCAACTAATAGTGAATTCATTCATGCATTTGGATTGAATATAGACTTTTTTTTTGTAATTTACATGTACATGCATCGAATAGAAAAGGAAATAAAGTTACTCACCTGCCTAAGAAGATTACTCTAAAATTTGATTCTTCTCTAATTTAATTGGAAGATTTTTCACGAAAGGAAAAAAAAAGTATTCATCTTCTGTCAAGAGAGTTTAAAGTCTTATTTTGTCGCTTGGTTTAATTTTTCCTAAAAAGAAGTTGGATACACGTATATGTCTAAATAAAAAATTTATTCTTTATATATTATACTCTAAAAAAATAGGTTTCAAATTAATTTAAAAAATAAATGTGTAGGAAACTAAATATATACCATATAAATTTAATTGCTTAATGGAGGAAAATAATAATAAAATTATCCTAAATTTTATTAATTGAAAATACCAATACAAAAAGTTAGGCTAATGTTTTAGGGAAAAAAATTATCTAATTGTAGAAAGTTGGGCTTGGGCCTGGGCCGAGCCTAAAATATTATAGATAATCCATGAAGTAAGGTAATTGAGTTTAAAAAATAATAATTAAAAAAAGTGAAGAAATTGGCACAATTATCTTTTTGTTTAAAAATGATTTTTTCCAAACTAAATATATGATAAATTTCAAGAAGAATAGAAGAATACACTAATACATTTTAAATAATATTTATCAATATTTTTCAAATTAACTGTTGAAAATAAACATCAAAATATTGATTGTTATTCATGTCTCTTAAACTCATAAATTGATTTCTAACGTTATATAATATTATATTATAAAAACAAGATTTATTAACTATTTTATTTATAATATACATGAAATAATTAAAATAGGCAACTAAATTAACCAAGAGTATTTTGCTTTATATGATACCTATGACTAATGATTAGAAAACAACCCATAAAAGATGTTTGAGTTAGGAACTGAGGATTAAAAGGCTTCGGATATTTTTTTTTTTTAGTTCAATATATGACGCCTTGGTCATAAACCCATATTTTATGGCCGTTGAGATATGCTTTTGTTGGCAAAATCTAAAACAACAAATTTTCATGGGATATTCATATATATTTAAAATGTTGAATCTTGAACATAACATTTCTAGATTTCATGAGCAAGATTTTAACAATGTTGAAGCATTTGAAATTATGGCCAATATTATTAAGAAACTACAATACCTTGGCACATAAAAAGTTTGAACACTTGTCAGCCTTAAATGAGATTGTTTAATTTACCGACAAAGAATTGAATAAATTCTCCAAATTTTTACCTATAATCAAAATTAAAGTATTGATTTCGATATGAAGATTTAAGTCTAAATTATAGGAAATATCCCTAATCTTTGTCCCTTATTTAAAATTTTAACTCTTAATCAATATTATCCTGAACTAAATCACTGACTTTTCATAAATGTTTTAGAACTACATTTGAAGTATAAAAACCGTTAGAATGTTGAATAAAAAATCAACATGTCTAATAGAAACCAATTTTTATGAATAAAAAAAGACGTCATATGAATATAATTCTAAAATTTATAGAGGGAAAGTTAATGGAGATCAATTTTTTAAAGAAAATTTAACAATAAAGACCACTTTTAAGCTTTATTGAGAGTACAAACACTACATTTAAACCTTAGAAAGTCTAGAGACTAAATCAGAATGAAAACACTAAATTTAGACTTTAGAAAATGTAGAGACTAAAAAAGAATGAAATACATGGACCAAAATGATATTTTAATCTACTTTTTTATTTTTTTAGAATTTTTTTAATTATTTTAATTAATAATTAAATTCTTTTCATTTTCTAAAAATGTTATAAATCTTATAATTATTATTATTTTTTATCTGAACAGTACATATCAATTGTCGCTGAGAGTATATATTATAGATCTTATTATTAATATTTTTTAAAGCCAGTATTATATTACATGGATGACTAATTGATGATATTTTTTATGTTCTATATGAAATATCAATTGATTTTAAATATTAGCCAACATCGAAGAATATGTCAACCCCATTGATTGGAACTACAGGGGTTAAAGTAGACGTTATCTGCCATTCATGTTTCAAGATAGGGATTGAGCTCAAACAAGTCAACGGATGACATCATTTGAATGATCAATGAAATTTTAAAATATATTCACTTAAAAAGTATTCATTTGTAAACTTGTAATTACTCTAAGAACATGTATAAATGGATTACAAAATGTAAAATGTATAGGAATATATTATATTGCTAAGGATAGCTCGCCAATCATATCTCATTTGTTTAGATCAAAACTAATTTCAAAGCTTGCCATTCCACATAATGGTTTGGCTTGTTAACTCATCTTTCAATCCAAATGTAAAAGGAAAAGAAGAAAATAACCCAACCTTCTGGCCTCCCAAAGGTGAAAACTGAAGATCGAAAAGCCGAAAAAAGATGTATTTTTTCAAAAACTAGACAACTTGAGAGAAAAACTTAGGAAGACAGAAAAAAGAAACATCATTTGCTCTCTGTTAACTTGTACGCAATGTGCTCTAAAACAATCTCAGATTCCTAATAATAAAGGGTTGCTTCAAGTTCATCAACCAGTATGAAACGCAGAACCTATATCCTTAAGTTCTGGAAGAATTAAACATTGCATTGATTTCGAATAATCCCAAATCGACGCAATTCAAATGGTTCGGAAGTACCATATTGGTGCTATTCAAATGGTTGGGCAAATACCATATTGGTGCATTCAAATGGTTCAGCAAATATCTTCTACTTTGCAAAATAAATTCCCTGCACAAATCATTCCTTACCGTGTAGGTTTGTTCCACCGGTAGGCTACCGAAAAAACCGTCCAATACATTTCCTGCAAACTGTATGGATTAAAGATCATGCTATTTTACAGATTAGCAGTCAAATTACCTTCAAACACCACAAAGTTGCACATTACATGATGATATCTCATACTTCTTCTTCCCACTTCTTTCATGAAACCAGAATTTTGATGCGGAAAGCACTGTACTCAATAAAAGTTATACCTCCTTTTAGTAGTAGGTATCGAGCTCCATTTACGTAATCAAAACCTCCATTCTGCTAAGAAAGAACAAGGCATGTTCCACCATGATGCTCTAATATTACCCACGTTTTCCTAGATTCTATACTCAACACCAGATGATAGAAAGACGTTAAAACTTAATTCTATGAAAATTCCCAGAAAAATGTCTTTTATGAGATGGAGATATTGGTTAAATGCTTCAAAAGGCTAGATTTAGATCAACTTCATGTACAAAAAACATGGGCAATAAGACACTTGCTAGTAATAGATCATATTTTTGAAGACCAAAATACTTTTTGGATGCAGGGTTGATTAACATGAAATGGTGATAACACGGTCTTAAGAAAGAGATGAGATTTATTTTGTTACCTCAAAAATGAGAAAATAAACGAACAGCCTTCTCAGCAGTAGAGTCAAACATGCATATATTTTGTTCCTGCCCTATTAAACATGTGACAAACATCGAAGTAGCGCAAGCTCACCCAATATGAAAATATAGGGAAGGCATTGAACAGTCTTTTATAAGAATCTATTATCAAAGAAATGTGCAGGTCAAAATTCTAAACTATACTTGAAGAAGAGTCATAACAATAAAAAATACCTACCTCAACCCTTTTCTCCTCTAATAATAATGATGAAAGGGAGATGATACAGTCAACACAGCTGTGAGATAGCAAAAAAAGTTTTACCAATACTGACAAAGTTAACTTGAGGTACCAAAGCATACATTCATAAGCTTCGAACATGAAGAGATCTACCTCATTTAGTCTCAAAGCTCAGACACCTCTCAACACAGTTCAAAATTATGGGCGTACTGGACTTCTAGATGATCTCCTGTGACCATGCCTTACAGGGGATCTTGACCTGCTCCGATCACGATACCTATCCCTGCCTCCATCTCTTCCATTCCTAGACCTCCAATCCATTCCTCTTACTTCATCTCGGCCACCTCTTCTAGACCTTTCACGATCTCGTTCTCGTTCACGATACCTATCTCGATCCCTGTCTCGCTCTCTGTCACGATATCTGTCCCTCTCACTAGAGTCACTTCTCTTTCTTCTCTCATACTCCTCTCTCTGCTTCCTCCGTTCTTCTGCCTCTTTCTCCCTAACTAATCTTTCTTCTTCCCTTGCTTTCTCCTTTGCTTCCTGCCAGGTGAAGCCCACTTAAACATATTTCACCAAAAGAAAAAAGATGGTACTTTCATTCAGTTTTATGAATGCCTTACCTTGTGCTCGGAGATGAAATCTCTGACCATACCATAACCAACATGCTGCTTACCTGTGACATGAGACTGAACTCTCTCTGCAGCATCATTTGCTACAAGAAAAGAACCACATATCTCACAGAGGGCCATTTTTTTCTCCTGAGCAAGCATCAGTACCTTATCATTTTGGGTTTGTTGAGTCAAGGCTGTTTTCTCAGCATTAAGTGAATCCACCTGAAATGAAGACACCAAAAGTCCCATAAGAATAAGCATTTTTTTCTCCTAGTGACTAAATTAGTGGTTCACAAGATGTTTTCTTGGAATAGGAATGGTTCATGAGATGTCTTATTATTCAGTATCTGGAATCTAACCAAAATACACTAAATAATATCAAATTCATTATGAATTATTCACAATGTTTAATGGGAGAGATTCTCAAATTGCTTCTCATTTAGAGTAAATTCTTTTCAAATAAAGTCTATGCAATGGTGTATGGAATGGTAAAGGGAACAAAGCTTGCATTATAAGCACCTTTCTCATCAGTGCTTCAGCTTCATCCACTTTACCCGCTTCACCAAGGGCCTCCACCTGTTCCAGTAAATTCTTTATTTTTTCTTCCAGCACCGATAACTGCTCTGACTTCTCAGCTGACAATGGAGTTGGTGGTGCAGGTTCAACCTCTTGGGCAAGACGTTCTCGCCCACGCCTAACACGTCGATCCAAGTCCATTACCTGTATAAATGATTGTAGTTTCAATAATACTTTAAAAAAAAAACACACACACAGAGTACAGACATCCCATACAGCATCAATCTAAAACATATAGCAATAACTAACCAATTTCTCGCAAAACTGGGCAAGTTCAGCCTCAAATTTGGGAACATAAGCATCATGCCTGGGTGACTTTTCAAAGCTGAAGTATTCAACAAAATTAAGAAAACATTAAAAGAAGATAAAAAACATTTGTATATCTTGAAGTGAAACGTGTATTAACTAATCCCATGCGTAAAATAAGAACCTCAAGAAATTTTTGGTCCTCGACGAACCAAAAATATGCTCAAAGTAAACACATTGGTAAGACCAAGCCATGTATCGAGATGTCCATACTAGTTGTCTTAATGTTGTTCAAGACACCCAAGAAGATTACTTTTACTTCTCCAGTTTAAAGAAATTAGTAAAGTGGAACTCTTTTATGACCTTACTTGAACCGGATCTGTTCTATAGGGTGTACATCTGTGTCCTTGAGTTCTAAGTAAAGTGAAACTCTTTTATCCACAGCAATGACGTGATACTTGAGCCAAATATATCAGAAAGATATTTTTCAGATTCATAGTTCCAAATAAAGCAACAGACAATAGAACCCAATAATTCAATTGATCCACAAACATTGCAGAGGGAGGGAGAAGCCCCAGATTCAAGCTTCACAGAGGAAGGCATTAGCACAAGCTGAAGCTGTTGGTGTGGCTTTTCCCTAAATGTCATTATTCTTATTCTTCAGAGAGGATATTAAAAGGCCTTCTGCCCTCATCTCCCAAATGCAAACATTCTCACTATCATTTTTTATAGAAGTTTCATTTATCCTTGAGAATGGAAAAAAAGGGATTCGTTTGCAGTAAGGTCTGCTCAACAAAGGATCATATGTTTTTGGTAAATAGTATTTTTTTAGTTTTATCATTACATAATTGAGTCCTTTTTTCCAGTACATCCCGAGCTAGAGTAAGGGATCCCTGATCCAGAACTTGAATTCGATTTATAAATTTTTTGTTTAAATTGATTTTTTTTGTTCATTGAGATAATTCCAAGGATTATCCAATTCATCATAAGAAAGTTTTTCTGTTGTGAACAAAGATATCTTTTTGAAGCATCGCCATGTTGCAAGAACATTATGTCCATGGTGACAAAATGGCCATCATGGTATGTACCTCAATATAAAGGTGCACACCATGGTTGGCAATGAAAGCAAGAGGCAACTCGCCTCTCCATAGCATGCACCTTAATTACACTTCATACTATCAAAGAACGTTAACTGAAAAGGGATGAAGATATCATACAATTGACCACTTATATATCATAAGATAGGCTTGAACAGAAACAATAAACCATACAGATTTAGGGCTCATTTCTACTAGCATGTTATTTCTTTGCAAGTTGCTTCAATATACTGCTACATTTTCCCTACCTTAGAATCATCAATCAACATTCACATAGATCGAAAATATTTAACAGATAATTCTTCAGCAGGAAAATCAAGCACGCATCTTACAACACAACGCTTCTTTTTTGCGAGACCATATGATACTTCTTTAAGTTCCATGAGAGGGGAAGATAATTACATTTGTACGAGATGTAAGCGTGTAGAATAATTTATAGAATTACATTATGAAATGAAAAGTTGACATGTATTAAAAAAAATAGCCAACTACCTCTCGTGAAAATAAATTGTCAAAAGTCATTATCTAATATTTCCCAGAACACTGCTAGTGCAATTGCCAGAGAGTTGTCCAGTCAAAGAGTTTTCCAAATATAAATAGCAAAAACATAAGCTTTCTTTTATAACCACATGCAATGACAACTACTAAATCAAATACATAAGGAAGACAAAATTCATTAAGCAAAGCTAGCTGGTTATACAAGGACTCAAAATTGGTACTTGGTTGTCACCTTTCTTTCAATTTCTGGTCATGTATCCTAGGACAAGGACCTGATACAAAAAGCAGAAACAAGAATTCACTCTTAGAAACAAATTACTCTTCCTAAATATTAAAGTAGACCAATAGTCTGCAAATAAAACATAAACAAACGTAAATTTATTATTTAAGTAGAACTATAAACACAAATCAGAATCTAATCCAATAAGATTAAACATTGAGATACAATCAAACATCACACAAAAACATACTCGGAGTTAGCATTTCACCACCTCAACAACTGCAACTGACTTCTTGATATTTTGAGAAAGAAACAGAGAGATTTCATTGATAAATGAAATGTTAATCCCACCAATGGTGGGTTACAAGAACTGAGTTCTTGATATTTCACTTTATTCACTTAGAAATTTCACAGATTCCAGATTTATGATTAATAAAAAAAGAAAAGAACGCACCAAGGTCACTCCGAGTATTTACGAAAAGATCATGTGGGCAAAAGCGAACCATATAGAACCCACAGACCTCCTTATCATCCCACATAACTTCCTTGTATCCTCTTCTTTCTTCCTCTGTTAAATTCCGCGCTACAAAAACCAAAACAGATCGCAAAAATTAGTCATGTCGTTAGAAGCAAAGACAACTTCCACTATGTAATTAGAAGGAAGGCATAAACCACATGAAAACACAAGCAAACGCTAACAAAGATCGAATGGCAACAAGAAATATGAGAGGAAAAAAAAAACGAAAAACAGAAGAAAAACCCTGTTGGTAATCAGAAATATGGGATAAATATTACAGAATAATTTGTGATAAATTGCACTCCTGGTGGATAATAACCCCACATTTCTTTCCAAATTCCTCTAACCAAACAGAGCCACTTCTATTCCTCTCCAACTAGATACTCCACAAGGTTTAGGATCAATAACACGCAAATGGAATCCGATAACTAGACTGATTAGATGCAGTACACAAAATATATGAGTTTATACCATATCGAAGCAAATTGGAAATGAAATTTTCGAAGAAAAAGGACCAGTTCAATCAGAAGACAACCTGAACCCATGAGTTCGTCCAGAAGAGCTCTCTGGGCGTCCATGCTGAAGAAATCCTTTCCAGAGGAACAGAAAACGGGGATACCACAACTTGAAGAAAAAACCCTAATTCAGCAACTTGGACTTCAGTGTTCACAGGATTAAAATGGTGTTTTGAGACTCTTTGTAATGTTTTTGGAGATAAATTGTTGGTGCTGGCGCTAGGGTTTGAACGGCAGCACGAAGAGAAAACTCAATACAGAACAGAAACGTAGGAGAAAAAAAAAGTAAGGAAAAACAGAATTCGTACTCTTTTAAATATAAATAAACACAATGGGTTAAATTATCAAAAATACTTGTTAAGGGTAGATTTTAAAGAGTTTCATTTTAATCTTTGAACTTGAAAAAATATTCTTGAAGGCTTTTTTAGTTAAATTCATGGTTGAAAAATGTTGTTTTTACATTTGTATTGTTGCTTATGTGAACATATTTGAATATATACTAGGGGTGTACAAATAATCCGGTCACCCGAACCTAGACTATCTAACCAAACTGTAAGGGTTGGGTTAGAATTTTTTTTTATTTAAATTGGATTAGAAATTTGGAAAAACAAAAAGTTTGGATTGGTTCTGGGTTTGAGCTTTTTAGGCTCGGGTTTGATGTTTTTCTTCTAGACTTCTAACAAATATTAGGATGTTATAAATTTTGAAGTTTGATATTTGAATTTTATGTGATTTTAGTTATTAGTTCAAGAAAAAAAATATTTTAAATAATTTAAAATTTATTAAAAAAAATTAACCTCACGACTCAACCCAACCCAACTCGAAAAATATTTGGTTGGGTTGGATTACTCTTATGAATAGGGTTAGTTTGGTTAAAGAATAACCAACCCAAATTTTCAGGTTGGTCCAAAAAACTTCCCCAACCCAATCCCACTTATGTACACCCTTAATATCTACGTTGAAAAAAAAAATCAAAACATATGCAAATACGTTATTTTTCATCCATAAATTGAACGAAAAATCCTTTCAATAATATTTGTTAAACAAACATCAAAGTTTAAGAGTTAAAATGAAACTTTTAAAAATCTAGGGGTATAATTAAAACAACCCCTATAGTTTAAGAGTATTTTTGATAATTAAACCTAAATACAATAGTAGCCGGTTAATACTTTTGGCCTAAAAAAAATACTTCCTTAAAGCTTAAACTAAGAATTTGGACCTGATGACCATTTTATTTTTAATTTTTAGGGATTGTAGTTACATTTTTTTTTTGTCAATTTTCAAATAGAAATTTCATATTTTTGTAATAAAATATTTGAATTATTAGTCAAATTCCAAAAATAAAAATAAGTCTTTGATTTTTTTTTTTTAATATTTTCAAAACTGAACTTCTTTTTTTTACAACATAGATAAAACAGTTGATAATAAGACAAGAAACAAATAGTTATCAAATACGTCTTAGTTTTCTTTTGTTAAAAAAAATCTCTAAAACTTTATTGTATTTAACAATTTCATCCCTATATTTTCCAGTATGTAATATTTAACCTTTAAACTCTAATATGTAATGATTTGATTTTTGTACCTTAAAATTTGTATTCATCAACTTATGTAAAAACTAAATTGATGAATTATATTGTTTGTACCTACTAAAATTCAAATACTTAATTGTTGCAAATGCAAAAGTATAGGGATTGCATTGCTACAAATTTGAAAGTATATAGATTACATTGTTACGTATAGAAGTTTAAGACTCCACTTGATAATCATTTGGTTTTTTGTTTTTTGTTTTTTAAATGGTACTTGTTTTCTCATAATTTCTCTATAATGTTTTTTCATATTTTCTACCATGATTTCCATCATTTCTTAAAGAAACGTTTGGGTCAGTAGCCAAATTCTTTGACAAAACTATTTTTTTTAGTTTTCAAAACTTGAATTTGTTTTTTAAAACATGTATAGAAGGTAGATAATTAAATATAGAAATCCATACATGGGAGTAGTATATATTTATAACCTCAATTTTAAAAAAAAAAACAAAAACAAAAAACTACATAGTTATCAAAAAGGCCTAAGAAATCGGTATTCTTTTGTTAACTTATATATTTCATCTTTATATTTTATCTTGCAAATCTAAGCATAAGTCAACCGATGAAAACACATATTACCTTATTCAAAGTTGAAAATTTTATCCATTTAAAACACGTGTTTATATATATATATTAGTTCATAATATGTTGGGTGAAGATTTGAAACTCTAACCTTAATAGATGGAAGAATGTTATAGGTATAATTTGTTTTTTTGGGAGATTTGAATCTCCGACCTCGAGGGAACGAGTACATATAAATTAATATAAGTCATGCTCACTTTAGCAACTATAGGTAAAATTAGAAGTAGTGTTTATCAACTTAATTCTAAAAAACATAAAAACAAATAAAATTATTTTGAAACGAGACATAAATGGTTACATACTAAAGTTTATGAACTAAATTAATACAAATTTAAAAGTACGGGAACTAAACTATTACCTACTAAAGTTTGGAGACTAAATTTTTATTTTAATGAAAATAAAAAGACCAAAACTATTATAAATCTTTTTTAATTCAAAATGACTAGAATAAAATCGAAACAATTGTTTCTACCTCTTATTGGGCATTGATTTAGTTCATGTTTTTAGAAAATTGATTAGTTTGTTTCGATTCTCGGTTGGGCCCAAAACTGAAGGAATTAAACCACTCTAAGTCTAAGAATGATATCAGACAACTCATTTAGGGGGCGTTTGGGAAGGGAAATTGGGTTGGATTGGTTAAACAAGCCCAATTGGCATTCGACCCACAAATATGCAAACTGCCCACATTGTGTTTAATGCAACTTGGTGGAGTTCAATAGTTCCATGCATTTTTGTTCCTCACACCACTCTCTCTTCATCTTTTCTACAATGATTTCCATCTTTCTTGAGGTATCGTTTAAGCTTCTAGCCAAATTTTAAAAACAAAAACAAGTTTTTGAAAACTATTTTTTTTTTTTCAAAACTTAGCTTAGTTTTTAAAAGCATAGGTACATAGTAGATAATAAAATATAAAAACTAATATATAAAGTAGTATTTTTAGCCTTAATTTTCAAAAACCCTGAACAAAAAATAAAATGGTAATAAAATGGGGTCTTAATTGTAATGCCCCAGACCCTAAGATCCTTTACGACCTGGTTGCGTCACTATATCATCTATGACTGCTTGTAAGAGTGAAAACATTATCCCTACAAACCAACACGGAGTCCTTTCAGCATGTTTTGTCCTCACTCACATGCTCCATTGGAAAATTCCCAGGAGGTCACCCGACATAAAATTGCTCAAAGCCAAACACGTTTAACTGTGAAGTTCTTATGATTGAGCCACTGAAAAGGAAGGTGCACCTTGTTGGTATAGGTAAGTAGCTATCAATTTTTTTAAGTCTTTCTCAACTATACTTTCATATCCTCATGGTCACTCGCATGTACCCCTCTTCCTCGGCCACCATACTTTCATATCCTCAGGATCCCTCTCATTCAGTTATGGACTCAGTTCATTCATGTATCTCTCTTCCTCGGGCGCCAAAAAAAACAAAAAACAAAATTTTATCCTTAATTTTCAAAAACCCTGAACAAAAAAACAAAATGGTAATAAAATGGGGTCTTAAATTTTTGTTTTTGGTTTATGGTTTTAGAAAATTATGTTTGTTTTTTCATAATTACTCTTCATCTTCTCTACAATGACTTTCATATTTCTTGAGAAATCATTTAAGTTTCTAGCCTAATTTAAAAAACAAAAACAAGTTTTTAAAAATTACTTTTTTTAGTTTTCTAAACTTAGTTTTGTTTTGAAAACATAGGTACAAAGTAAATAAAAAAAAACATAGAAACTTAATTTTCAAAAACCCTCAACAAAAAATAAAATGGTAATAAAAGGGGTCTTAATTTTTTTGTTTTTGGTTTCTGGTTTTAGAAAATTATGTTTGTTTTTTCATAATTTCTTTTTATCTTCTCTACAATAACTTTCATCTTTCTTGAGAAATCATTTAAGTTCCTAGCCTAATTTAAAAAACAAAAACAAGTTTTTAAAAATTACTTTTTTTAGTTTTCTAAACTTAGTTTTGTTTTGAAAACATAGGTACAAAGTAGATAAAAAAAAACATAGAAACTCATAGATATAGAAACTTAATTTTCAAAAACCCTGAACAAAAAACAAAATGGTAATAAAAGGGGTCTTAATTTTTTGTTTTTGATTTCTGGTTTTAGAAAATTATGTTTGTTTTTTCATAATTCATTTTTATCTTCTCTACAATAACTTTCATCTTTCTTGAGAAATCATTTAAGTTTCTAGCCTAATTTTAAAAAACAAAAACAAGTTTTTAAAAATTACTTTTTTTAGTTTTCTAAACTTAGTTTTGTTTTGAAAACATAGGTACAAAGTAGATAAAAAAAAACATAGAAACTCATAGATATAGAAACTCAAAGATAGAAGTGGTATTTTTAGGCTTAATTTTCAAAAACAAAAAATAAAAAAACCAAGTGGTTATCAAACATGGCTAAATTGTTATCAAATTGAGTCGTAACTTTTAAAATTTTATTTTTTTTCCTTAATGAAATTTGACTAAAAATTCAAAATTGTTTTTAAGAAATATGAAAAGGGTGCTAAAAAAAATTGTGGGTAAACCTAAAATTACAAAAAACAAAGAATAAAATTGTTATCAACCTGAATTACTTTGTTTTAGTTTTCTATTATTCAGAGTTATGCTTGTTTCCATAAATTTCTTTGATATATATTTTTACCTTTCTTTAAAATACATTTGTATTTTAAGTCCATTTTTATTTTTTTTAAAACCACTTTATTTTAATTTTACAAATTTCGACTTAGATTAACATTTTTAAAAAATAAGTACAAAAATAAAGAAACATATATATTGACTGAAAACAAAATCACGATAATCATTTGTTTTTTTTTATAAATTTAAGCTTATAAATGTTACTTCTACCTATGAATGTCTTTGTTTTGTTATCTACTTTTTACCAATGTTTTTATCACAAACAAAATTTTTAATTTTTTTAAAAGTAGCTTTTGAAAAAATTGTTTTAAGTTTGAATTTGACTAAAAATTCAAATGTTTTTTTAAGAAAAATCAAAATCATTGTAGAAAAATTGTAAAGAAATTAATTGTGAGAACAAAAGAACTCAAATTTCAAAAACCCAAAGAATAAAAAAACTAAGGTCCCGTTTGGTAACTATTTGATTTTTGGTTTTTGAATATTGATATTGATTTTCTCACCATTTCTCTACAATAGTTCATCTTTCCTTTACAATGGTTTTCATCTTTTGTAATGAAATATATAAGTTTCTAGCCAAATTCCAAAAACAAAACAATTTTTTTGAAACTATTTTGTTAGTTTCCAAAACATGACTTGATTTTGAAAATATATGTGTAAAAAGTAGATATGAAAATTCATAGGTGGAAGTAGTATTTATATGCTTAATTTTTAAAAACGAAATGGTTATCAAAGAAGCCTACAATACTAATTCATAACCATTTGATTTTTAAAAATTAAACTTATGAATAGTTCTTCCACTTATGAGTTTCTTTGTTGTCATCTACTTTTCTACCAATGTTTTAAAAAATCAAGCAAAGTTTTGAAAACTAAAGTGCAGTTCGATAACCACTTGATTTTTTATTTTTAGTTTTCATAAGCTTGTTTTTGTTTTTGAATTTTTGTTAAGAATACAAATATTTTCTTAAGATAAGATGAAACTCATGGTAGAGAAATGATGAGAAAACAAACGAAACGCATGGTAGAGAAGTGATAAGAAGACTAAGAATACAAATGTTTACTTAGAAAGTATGAAAATCATGAGAAAAAAAAACCTAATTTAAAACAAAATGGTTATCAAATGAGTATCGACCTTTATCAACAAACACTTTTCTTTAACTTTTGTTTTTTTTTAAAGAAATTCTTTAGGTTTTGTTCTACACATAGCTAAGAGAATCACTCAATCAATAGAGAAAAAAAAAACAGATGCAATATAATAATAATAATTAGAGGAAAGAAACTACACCAAAACTTAATTAGCTTAATTAAACCCCAACTCCACAACATTAAATCCGCGAGCTTCTTCTGTATTCAAGTCATAAATCACTGTTAGTAACTTTCCATTAATCAATGCACTACCAACAAACACAACCCCCCACCTCCAAACATATTGTTGAGGAGAAAAAAATGAGGATAGAAAAAATATGGCAGAAACAATCAATCAGATAGAGTCTCAGTGTTTGTTGAAAAAAAAAAAGAGAAAATTAAAAATGAGAGAGTTAATCGAATAGATGAATAGGCTTCTATTGAAGTAAAAATATTGGTGATACAAAAAATGTAGTACATCACTTCCTATGAAAGTTTTTAATAGAAAGAAAAATAAAACCTATTTAAATTTAATAACTTAAAACTTAAAACAACAAAAACAATATGAATAGTAAATATTTAAATGGAAAACTTAACAATTAAATCTAACCATAAATGCGAAACTTAAACAACACAAAACTAAAATTTAATTAAGAAAAAACATGAGATCTCAACACATATATAAAGCACAAATTACCTGACCTCCTTCTGCATATATATGAACTGGACAAGAAAAAACCATGAAAGCCTCTTATAAGTTGTTTGTTTCATGGGTGATACTGATTAGTAGATCGTGGTCGTCGAAGGTTCTGATTTCAGGATTTATGATCAGAAATGACAAATCAAGGGATGTTATAATACACAGTGTTTCTCATTTGCTTGTTCCTGGTGGACCAAACCCACTTCACAATTGATTTGGTAAACCATGGATTTTGGTTCAAAACAGTTTAAATAAGATTTCAAATGAGGTTTTTTTTGGTGCAGTGAATAATTATTGAGATTTAATGGTTGTACCTTTTGGCTTGTGTTTCCTATGGGAAGATCATTGTTGTTGTTTGTTATTATGATATATATACATATTTGAAGTCAATTATGAATTCATGCCAAAATGTAGATGTCGAGAGGCAAATATCTTATACAAGCGTGTATAAATAGAATGGTTTTTATGAAATATTTTTCAATCTTTTATATAAGAAAAGTTTATGTACAGATTCGTATATTAATGTTTGGGGAGACGACAAATTATTTTAATATAAAAAAAAAATGATCATAGTTAATTTGAACCCATCTCACATTATGTTGACCTAAACAATTATTAGTAATAAAAATAGTGGGTGTTTTGAAGACTCTCTAACTAACTTAGAATAATTTTAATGTCTTATCAAATAAAAAAATGTTAAATTAAGAGTTTAAGTCCGACACTAAAAAAAATATAGTCTATATTTATGTATGAATTATTTTTAAGAAAAATTATATATATATATATATATATATATATATTTAATTAATAAAAATAATAACCATTTTTAAACTTATATATAAAAGGAAATTAAAAAAAAAAAAGTAAAGCAATGTATAAAAAAGAAAAAAAAAAGTTAATATTAATTTGCGGCTAGTAGCTCTTCAACGTTATCTGCTAGGCAATCATACCTTTGGGACGAAAGATGATATCATTAAATTTGATGTATAATATAATAATAATAATAATAAATAGTATATTATTGTTTTTTTAAAAAAAAAACATTACTATAGACTATAGAGTATTAAATAAAAAATTTTGGGAAGGTCAGTCTTTATATAGGTCCACCCGTGTGTGGGGGCTAACATTTATGTTTTGAACTAGCTCCAGTTGTTTTTTAAAACATTTGGAAGTCGGGGATTCAAACCTTTTGACATCTTAGTTGAAAGTATATGTCAATTGTTGAACAAAACACTCAATCATGAGTAGACCGACATTAAAATTTACGTGAGGAAGAAGTTATTAAATTTGTGGACTCTGAAAAACTCTTTCATGGTTAAGTAAAAGATTTAGTACACAGTTTCTTTTGTATTTGAGAATGATTTTGGAATGACCAAAGTCAATTTTGTGGTGCCTTTTTAGTGATTTTGGAGTTGTTTGCAGGTGGTGCGACTCTCTAAAAAAGTACACTGACAACACAGTAGCAACACAGTTCTTTGCGTTTGATTGTATACATTGTATCTCCTTTATTTGAGCACCTTTGGATCTGAATTTTGAAACCACGACTTGATTGTGAGTCTAGTTTCATCTCCATTTAGTTGTATCACTTTTCATTCAACCAATTGAAAGTTATATCAATATTACCACTCTTTGTTCAGAAGTCAGCTGAGAACAATGAAATTGCAAAATAGGTGAGTTTGAGAAAAGATCTTGTCGCCCTTGTGGATAAACTAATTGGGTGAGCTATCCTTTATAAGGAGCTGACTTGATCACATTTGTAGGGTATTTGAGCTTTCTACACCTTTTTAAAATTTGTTGCTCTTTGTATTTGTTCTGCTTTCTCTCCCAATAATGGTAGTTTACTATTTTGGTTGCATTTTCCTTTTGCCTTGTTTTGTGCATTTCTATACTAGGTGCATTATTAAGTCTATCCCTTAATCAAGTGGTCATTAACCATGATTGTTGTACAACTTAGAGACTAGACCTCACCCCCACCCCATGTAAACTCAAATGGCTTGGTGACTATGTAGAGACTAGAGTGTCTAAGCAAGCCTTAATTAGTACCTTTTTCCCTAGGGAGGTAAAAGAACAAGGTCTTATGTGGAGGACAGGTCGTAGTTAATATAAGTAAAGATCTTAAAGTCATCCATAATGTCGAGGGCACTCACGTCAATATGAGTCTTTCAATCGTCCCTCAACATGACATGTTCGATGAACATCTCACTAAGACCATCTTCACCATTACTAAACTTAAATCTCTCAAATTTCGTCTCTGGGCCTTTAGTCGTCACAACTTCTTTACCCGAATGGAAGACAAACCACTGTAGTATTTCATAGTTTGTATATATTCTCACCACCCTTTGAGAATGCCACAATCCGTCTAGTAAGTTGAGAAATCATCTTTGAGAGAAACAACTTTGTTCCCTAATTAGATCGTTGAAATTGATGGCACCATCCCTCTTTTCTTCCACCTCCCTCAACAAAAAGTGATGCACCAGTTGCACATTCAACACGAGATACACATTTAGGAGAGGACAAAAACATATATTACTAAAAAAAACATGTTTAGATTGTTGTTTCATAATTTCCTTCTTAACCAAACTTATTGTGTTTCCGACATGGGCGATGCAGGAAACTTGTGCAAGGAAGTAGTCATCTAGGTCGATCTTAGTCATCAACTTTATTTTTTGTATTCATGTAAATAATTAAAATAACATAGGTAAATGTTCTTAGAAAAGCTAATTCAAACAGAACACTCTGTCTTCATCATAGTGATCATTGCATACCATGATCACTACTATCTCGGTATCACAATCGAGATATCAATGATATATTGCTCGGTGATTGTGGTCATATCACATTTGCATTTTGCTCCTCACATACTTTTATTGCGGTCTTGAGCAACACAATGACATTATTCATGACCACAATATTAGTGCTTGCAATCGTGTTATTGATCGCGTGATTGTGTACCATAAATGAACATCGTGATTACAAATCTTAATCACAACACCTATCAACTACTTATTTACACAAATTGCAATTTAATACATGCTCGAATAAGGTTGGAAGCCACATTAATTCGTTAATGCTCACAACGCTAAAAACAAAAAATTCAATCTACTTCATCCAATGAGTTCATACGTTAACTTGTGCAATTTGGAATGTTCTTAGGGTACAATTCATACATAGAAGCAAGCAAAAACGAGTAAAATATACCTAGAAACCTAATGGGAATTGATGGTTGCAATGTGCTTTGAGTGGTGATGAATGAGCAAGAGAGAAAAGAAGATGAATAAAACTAAAAAAAACAACTAGAGAATGCAGTAGGACTCAATGTGCACGTCTGTGTGTTTGAAGAAGGTTCTTTTTAACTTAGGATAAAAATGAAATTTCAAATACACAAAAATTAAAAAGACATACATTTCGCCTACAAGAACATAACTCAACTGTAATGAATGATGGACTTATGACCAAGAGATCATAACTTCGAAACCCCCCACCTCAAATGTTGTTGAACTATCATATATATATATACACACACATACATACATTCAAATTTCAACATGTTTTCTACAACTTTATGTCATGTGGGTTATCTCTGGCAACTATCCTTATACCAATGATTCAATATCTAAATTTGATACGCATTTGATGTCTCCAACATTTCTTTACATCTCCTTTGAACTACATATATTACAAAATGTCTTGGGTTGCTTTTGAGATGGAAGATTATCTTTATGAACCAAACAAATCATTTTCTTAAACTTTCACCTAACTTAAATTTGTTCAAAACAAAACATTCTTAGTTAAGAATGAATAAATTATTAAAAAGAAAGATACCTTGTAAAATATGCAATAACTGTCAATTTTTTTTTAAGACTTTCTTAACCATGTTATTGTCTCATATTTGCCTTATATCACATGTCTCATAATTAGTATAATTTAGATCTATTTTCAAAGAAATTTTATCTCCCATAAGGCATACCCTTAATTGCAAACTTAAATGAAAAGAAAAAGAGTAGAAAATACAAAACTAAATAATATATGTAAATTCATCAAATTATGGGTATTTAGCCTATAATAACTTACTTGAGTTTACAGGGGTAAAATACCATTTTTGCTCCGATAATTTAGGTTTTATTATATTTTAATCTATCGACTCAAATGTCTAAATTTAATCTCTATACTTTTAATAAATCTTAAAATGAGTCATTTCAAGTTAATTTTTATCGAAATTGGTTATAAGAAAAAAAAAATATTTTTTAGAAAAGTTAATAATTAACTAACAATAGAAACTATTTTTATTATTTATTGAAAGTATATGAATTAAATTTGGACAATTAAAATTCTTGAAACTAAAATAAAACAAGTTTTAAAGTACATGGACAAAATGATATTCTTACCTAAAAAAAGTTATACACACAATATAAAAACTAAATTATAGAAAAAATACACATGAACTTGATCATTTGTTTAAAAAATGCCTAGGTCAAAAGTTGCAATTTTATTTTTAACATTTCATAAATAACGTATCAAAATTACTCTTAGAATAGAAATTCTTTAGAATGTTAGACAAGAAGTCAATGGTGGTGGATGATATGTTCATGACTAGAACGTTTGTCTAAGTTAAGTCTGAAAAACGATAGATAAGTATGTTGATTTTTCACTCGGTATATTTTATCAATTTTTATTTCAAAAGTAGTTTTGAAACTTTTTTATAAAAGATGAAAGACAAAGTTTATAGTATTTTTGAAACAATTGAAACGAAAAAGGTTAGAGTGCACTTTTTATAATTTAGCCTAATATAATATGTGATTTTTTTCCCTCTAAATATGAACCAGTCTAGATGGGATTAATGGAAGCATAAACGACACCGTTCTGAGCTTGAGTACCTAAACAAATCTTCTTTCTCAAAGAGCGGGAACAGTTCTCTTGATTCCCGCCATTTTCCAAGTTTCTGCATCATCGTCTCTTCAGAGCTTCGTGTTTTTCTTTTCATCTCCCAAAGCAGAGGAATCTGAAATCGGAAGCCATAGAAAGATGCAGATTAAGATGAAATGTAACTGTGGCGAAACCAAATGCTTGGAATGGGCCGTCGTTGAGTTGCAAGGCGTTGTTGAAGCTCAACCCTCTTTCCAAGATCGCCTCCAAAACCTCGAAATCGGTATTCTATGTCGGCCATCGGCTCAGGTGCTTTCTTTTGCTTTCTCGTTTATTGATCGCTTAACAGTTCTTTCAATTTCTTCTTCTTTTGCATCTCATTCTCAGCCCCCGTTGTAGCCCTAGAATTGAATTCCCTGACAATAGTATGAAATCGTTTAGACTAGTTAGCTTCATAAGATGAATTAGTTACTGGATCGATAGAATTGAAATGGATTTCTCTATTAAATTGACCTTAGTCTTATTGTACTGATTGTCGATCTAACCTAACTGATGATGAATTTGCAAAATCGGTCCCCAAAAGTGATTAAACTCATGGTTTTTTTCATTGCTAGGGTGATTTGTAGCATTAAATTACTTGCCTCTAATTCTTTCAATTGATTGAGTTCTTTTTGGTTTATAGGAAGTATATACTTTTACAGTAGGATACCATGAACTGACAGGAAGCAAAGTGCCTTTGAAGAAGCCACTGTTGGTGTTAAAGAAAAAGAGGTGCATGGATGAGGATCAGAGTGGCGATACCAATTCGGCTACTGCAGAGTTGGAAGTCATTGGGATAATCAGGCAGCGGATTCTGTTTAAGACCAGACCAAAGGCCCTCATATCCAGTAAGTTTGTCGAATTTTTCTATCGTTTGAAAATGGGACTTTAAAAGTAAGCTTATACCATAAAGAATTCATTGGTTAGAAAATTCAGTTTCAAAAAATAGATAACATGAAACCAAATGGTAAACAAATCTGTTTTGAACAATATAAATCTTGCAAAATCAATGGAAGTGTTCGGATCGTTGTGAGTGCAAACAAAGTCTCACATTGGCTAGAAAAGGAGATTATAAGAGGGACACTATCTTCATTGGCATGAGACCTTTTGGGTGAAACAAAAGCAAAGACTTATGCCGAAAGTAAACAATATCATACTAATGTAGAGATCTGTCGGAGTCAGTTGTTCTTAACAGGGAGTCTGATTGTGTTTTGTTTCCAGCTGAGAACATAGAGAACAGAGAACAAGTTGAAAGGCAATAGATTTAGATGCTAATTTTTCCTGCTAAAGGACCTACAAATAGAAAGATAAGAGGGATTTTTAGGCATTAAAACCTTGATTGTTGAGCTTGGATTTTGGTAATGCTTCAGTAACCTCGATAGTTTATCTCTTTTACAAATGTTCATGTTGTTTCACTCTCTAATCTTAATGATTCTCTTAATGAATTGCTTAGATTTAGAGATGTTTTCTTTCACTTTTCTTCTCTTTTTTCGGTGCAATGTGTAATCCTATTATGGTTTTTTTCCTATCAGAACCACAACCATTGGCGAAGGAAAGATCCCGCGCTTCAGGATCTGCAGTGACAGGCCAAACAACATGAGC
The DNA here is from genome assembly GCA_036507285.1 of Trichosanthes cucumerina. NCBI lineage: Eukaryota > Viridiplantae > Streptophyta > Magnoliopsida > Cucurbitales > Cucurbitaceae > Trichosanthes > Trichosanthes cucumerina. The sequence goes on from CM071841.1 coordinate 5,774,988, forward strand.
TCTGTTTAAGGATGTGAAATTCATCCATATATTTTACTGGGTTGGGTTCAATCAGAAAGGTGAAATGGAACGATTCATTCATTCACTCATCTTGATATAATTATTTTCTCAACCAGGAAACAAAGAGAGGAAAGGAAAATCTTTGGAAATCTTAGCCCCAGGGTATACAGTAACAAGTAAGTTCCTTTCCAACTTTACACAACAATATAAGATTCAGCAGCCTTAGTCTCAAGCACCTCGATGTTCATTTCCAAATTTATAGGCTTAAATTCTATTTTGTCCCAAAATCTTTATGCTTATTTCATTTTAGTCCTTAATTTTTCAAACATTTTATTTTAGTTCTTATAATTCCGAATCAAACACTATTTTAGTAATTGTTATTAATTTTAATAAGTTATTTAGCAAAGATGTGTACATATTTTGTTCATATACCTATTCAACGTATATTTTTGTAGACAAATGTTCTAAGTTCTATATAATAAGTCAAGTGTTAGTTTTTAAATGGATTTAATCGTAGTTAAATGATTAGTGAAAATTTAACCAGAATGATTAAAATAGTTTGTGCAAAGTTTAGAAATTAAAATTGAATGTTGTAAGTTTAAAAACTGAAATGAAATAAGAAAGCTTGAGGGTTGAAATAAGATCTAATAGGATATCCTTTTAAATCTTTAATAAGATATCCTGAGTCCTTACATGCCTTTACAATGATAGGTACTCAGATTAAGTCTATTTTTTCACTAGCCCCATTGACTACGAATCCAACTAAAATTGGATTCTTTTAATATTATTAATTTTAAAAATAGTTATTTTGTAACTCATTTTCTTAATATTGTTATTTTTTTCCATCGAAATGAACTTGCATAGAAAGAAGCATTTCATCTCTTCAAGAGACGACATATCCTCTATCCTTATAAGTAAGGTTGTATTTTCATCGCTTATTCAATTAATGATGCTTTTCCTTTTTTTTTTTGAAATTTCATTTTTATCAATTAATGTCTAGTACTGATATTTTAAAATTTTTCTAATTCTTTTTTAATTATCATTTAGTTTATTTTGATTTTTTTAACAAATATTCACTTCTTTTTAAATTGACAAGTAACCAATTAAAAATCATTTCACATATAACAAAAATAAAGCGTATTGATGTGTCATGATAAAATTTAATGTACGCCACAAAACGTGGTCACCAAGTATGAGTTGATTGTTGTCATCAATCCTTTAGAGCCTATTTGAACTACGAGTTATAATAATTTGTGTAGTACTCTTGACTTCAAATATAAACTATTATAATTTCAGATTAAACAACTCTATATTTTAAACAATATTATATATAATTCCATAGATTCTTATAACCCACAAACTATTATTATAATACACTCAGTGCCTTAAATAGCCTTGAGTATTTGAACATTTGAACATTTTGTTTCCTCTTATTCCTCACCTCATTAGGTACCACAAGGGGCATTGTACTCTTCCTGTGTATATCCTTTACACCTAGAACCAGTAGGAGGTGATGCAGTTGCTTCATGTTTGTTCCATGGTTGTCGCATAACTAACTAATTAATCTCTAGAAGTGGTGAGATATCTCGAATATATTTGAAGTACGATCTCTTTAAATGATGACATAAATTAGACAATATTTAAAATGAATTTATACTTAAAAGTAATATAATTAGGAAACTCAATCGAAATTTGTATTGCTATCAAAGGTTGTTCTTTGACGAGTGATGTAGTGCCTAGTTATATTTCGATACCGACTCATATAGTATGGAGTTATATCTCTATCAACATCCACTTGAGCACTGACTATAATAAAGTTTTCGTGTGAATGTCATTGCATGCACTATGTAAGGTGCAAGCTAAATCAACCAATCTTCTAAGATCTATGTTATGTAGCTTAAGTTGTGTTGCACGCTTATGAGACAATCTATTTCCTACCAAATTGTCACTATAAAAATACGAGTCAACTTATTGTGTGTCACATGTCATGATCATTTATACAATAAGATCAATGACTATGATATTGTTATATGGCTCTCAAGTTAAAAAATTGATTAAGAGTAAAATAAGTTAAAGTATATTAAATTTTTATTTTATTAAGTACACTTAGTTAGGTTTAAAGAGATGACTATATCAGCTTAGTACGTGTGCAACTGGTATTCATACAAAATTGGTCTTTTCACCTATTAAATTTTAATTCAATCATATCAACCATAAAAAACAACATTAAACCTGAAATTAATTGATATATTGAGAACTACATGCTCATCCAACTAACTCATGGTCGTTGATGTGGTAGCGTTAAGATTTAAAGGAGAATTACTAGTATAACAATGTTGCGAGCATCTAATTTTGTAGCCTAGCAAAGCTGCTTATACAATTATGTTAAGTTTGTTTGGATGAATGAAAATAAGGATAAGAATATGTTATAATAACATGTATTATAATGGTGTATGAAATATTTTACACTTCAAATACAAATTATTATAATCCAAACTAAATAATTATACATCTTAAACACAAATTAAATAACTCCACATAGACTATTATAACCCACATATTGTTATAATTCAGGTTAACATACTTCGTCTCAAATAACCCTTATGATGGATTGATTTTTTATATCTTTCAAGGAGGGCAAGTTTTTTTATACCCACCCTCTCTCTCTTCTTTATTAATATTTTAGTATATATATCCATATTTATTTTCAATAATTATAATTAATTAAAAATATTTAAAATTAATTTATTTATTTACTTCTATTGGTTGAAATTAATTTTTATTAGTTCATAAAATAATGTACCAAAAGGATTAATTCCATAAAACATGCATAAACGTCCAAAATACTAAGTCGTTGATCAATAATATATTTAATATATTAATTATAAATACTATTAATTTATGGTATGAATAATTATTATAATTAATTATTCACAAGTTATTTGTGATCTATTAATTATTAATTATCACTTTTTAACGAAATTATATTCTTTTTTAAATTCTTTTTTATTGTTTTTATTAATAATAGATAATTATTATACAAGATTTATAAGATCAATCTCATAAATGTTATTTGAGTATTCTTTTTAGTTGAAACATTGTTACCTCATAAAACAAACTTGCAAAATATTGACCTAATACGTTTACTTCATCTATTACCTATAATTAATTAAACAAATATTTCTTTTTAGGACAACACAAATGAGGGTAGGCAGATTTGAACTTTTGACCCGAAAGAAAGAAGTATATCTCAATTAAATTATATTATTAGTATATTAATTAAGTTGTATTTATTTATTTGAATGTTAGTTCATAATTTAATGTATCACAATCATAAGATTTATTAATATTAATCTCATCAAATAAATATAAAGATAATTTGTAAAAATTGATGATATTTTCATGTAGAACCCAACACAATTATCTTATTTCTTTGCCTTTATTATTTCTAAACAATAGACATCTTATTTTCATGCATCTATTATCCATCAGCCTGTGATAAAACCAAAAGTGACAAAAACATCCAATTTTTCCGATGGTTTGATTTGGCTCGTTTGTTTACACACCTTTAATTAATCCCCAAATTCACCCCCTCTTCCCCTATTTTAAGAGCAATCATAAAATTTATGTCAATATTTTATGACACGTTTTTTTTTCTTCTTTCTTTTGCAATTTCTAACTAAAGTTTACCCATACACGAACAAGGACCTACCTAATTGGCATTTAACACCACGACTTTTTGTCATTGTAGCCACGTGAACACATGGTGAAACCAAGTTTGGCACGTAAAACTTTAACAACCACGAAAATTATAAAGAAAAAAAAAACTTAATATAATCAAAATTATCTTGTACTCTCAAAAGAAAAAAAAAATCAAAATATCTTTAATATCACCTTTTTTTTGTACCCTTCAATAACACCTTACCATCATGGCAATCCTCAACTCTTAGATGACAATTAGCACTTAAAATTTGGAGAATTGTAATAGATCGCAAAAAAATATTATGATATTTGTCAATTTAGTTATAGTTTCTGAAATTTTTAAATATAGCAAAATTTTTTGAAATCTAATTTTTATTTTTTTTATTCCAATTTTAACTTTATTGGTCTATCAATAAGATATCTGATATACTTAATATTTGATATATCAATAGTATACTTGATATACTTTATATTTGATATATATCAATCAACTAATATATATACCTAAACCGAAATGTATTAGTTGCATATTACTGATACACTATCAATACACTTTTCTTTTGGTATACCAATTAAATGATATACTCTTTATATATCTATAACCTATCATGAATATTTTGTATATTTAGTATATCATTGATATAATTCATTTTATGTATGTTCATTTCAACTGATATACTTAACATTGAGTATATCAGTAGTATATTAGTTATATTCTTCATTTTAGGTATATTTGATATGCTCAATATAAATTTCTTATATACTACTGATCAAATGTATCAATTAAACAAGTCTAATGACTAAAAAACTAGTAGATATAAACCATTAATAAAGTAAATAACTAAAATAAAATATATCACTAGTATATAGTGATATACTCTATACTACATGTTAGGGGCAACTGACTCCGACAGATCTCCACAATGGTATGATATTGTCCACTTTGGGCATAAGCCCTCATGACTTTGTTTTTTGTTCCCCCACCAAAAGGCCTCATACGAATGGAGATAGTGCCCCCACTTATATACCCATGATTGTCCCCTTATCTAGTCAATGTGGGACTTTGGTTGCACTCCAACAATCACAACACTACATATATCTCATATGTGAATTACTAATAAACTATTGATAAACTTCATCATATAAGTACATTAGCACTATATCAGTTATATATTTCATTATTATATGATATTATTACTGATCGATTACTGCAAACTTCATATTGAAAAGTGGGAAGAAAATAAAGTATATCACGAGTGTATTAATAGTGATAGCTCTATTTTATGTATATATCATATGTACATATTTATATACTCTTGATAAACTTAATAGAAGTATATTGATAGTTTATCAGTGATATACTTTATATTAGGTATATCAACAGTATATCATTGATAGTGGAAGCGTTCATTGGTAAGTTTCTTTCTCTATTCACAGGGGGTTACTTAGTTCCATAACTGGAGATATATATGATCGTTCCCCCGACTCCAAGCCATGTAGAAAGTGAGTAAAAAAAACCTGGCCTGGTCAAGGAAGTAGGTGATCCACGAGCAAATCATTCTTCATCACATAAGCCCATGACAAGAGTATATTCACAACATGATAATTCATCTTGGGCCTCTTTCTTTTATGGTCCTTTGCATCTTGAAGGGGATTTTTTGGTTGAAAGAATGGATCTTGATCTTTATTGTGAGGGGCTAAGATGCTTGGGTGGCGTCTTTAATATCACATATTGGATTCATGAGTGGGTGCCTTAGTGAAGTTTGTCTAAAGATCTTAGTTGGGTGGCTTTTGGAAGTTTGGCATTTTCTCTATGTTGTGGGACCTGCAATTTGAAATTTTCTTCTTCTTCTCAAGAAGAGTGGAGATCCTTTTGGAATGGCCTCAACCTAAATGTGAGTCGATTTGCCCTATGATTATAAGGGATGCCATTTTCATGGAGTATTCAAGGTTTTCTTGCTTCAAGATGGTGTGTCTTTGTTAAGGGTGATGGTGGTGGTGGTGTGTCCATTTACTGACATTAGTTTGTAGATGTTTCTTTGGTAGCTAAAGTTGCGGGTTTGGGCTAATGTCTTTGGTTATCAGTGGTCCTGTGACTTTCAGATTTTTTTTTTTCATGGAGATTTTGCAACTTTGGTCTAATCGTTTGTTCACAACATGTTTAGTTGTAACCCCTCGTTGCTCTCTTTCTAAGCTTAGTTTTGACTTTTTCTTTATACGATTTTTGTTCTAGTTGGCTTTTGTGTGTTTCGTTATAATTTTCTTATTTTTGTTTTCTTTAGTTTTTGTTTGTTCCGTTTAGCCGTTTGTATCTTGAGCATTAGTCTCTTTTCATTTTATCAATGAAAAGTCTTGTGTCATTCACAAACAATGTATTATTGATAGACTACTGATATACTTGCAGGAAATAGAAGGATATTTTTTTTTACTTTTTGTGTAGTCTGTTTGGGTTGAGTCATTTCTTTTTGCTATGTTTATAAATTGAATAAACAGTAGACATAACTAATATATATATATATATATATATGTATGTATGTATGTATTCTTATTCATGCAACTAACCCTTAAAATTGGACAATTTCCCCTTTTCTAACTTGTACTAGAAAGTTAAAAGAGTTCAAAATTTTATCTCGGAATGAAAAAATTAATTTTAAATGTAAGTCCCAAAAGGACAATATTTAAAATAGGTTAATATATAATTTTCGTCAATTTTAGTCTTTATATATGAATTTAGTTTGGTACTCTCAATAAATCTTAAAATTAGTTCCTATGATTAGTTAGGATTAACTTTTTTAAACATAATTTAGTCTCTATTAGTTTATTTGTAAATTTTGAAAACATATTTACACGGTATTTTTTTCTTAAATAAAAATTATTATTATTATTATTTTACTAAGTTTTTTTTTTAAAAAAAATTGACGTTAAACACTATTTTGATCTCTATACTTTGACATTTGTTCTATTTTAGTGTTTGTACTTTCAAATGTTCAAATTTAATCCTTATACTCGCAATAAATGTTGAAATTAGTCCATCCTGATAGCTATGGTTATGTTTTTTTTTCTTAAACACAATTTAGTCTTTATTAGTCTTCTTTGTAAATTTTGAAAAATATTTACAACATGAATGGAAATTATTATTATTACTATTATTTTATGAAGTTCAATAAAAATGACTTTAAACTAACCATTAGGACCAATTTTAAGATTTATGGATAGTAGAAAAACTAAATTTAAACATTTGAAAATACATGAACTAAAATAGAGTAAGTCATAAAATACATAGAACAAAATAGTATTTTATATTAGAAGTGTTAACAAAAGTCTCACATTGGATGTATAAGAAAGAGATTCATAAGGTATAAGTAAGAACAATTATCTCTATTAATATGAGATCTTTTAAGAAAAAAAAGAAAATCACGTGCATAGGACAATATGCACACATTTAAAATATTGATGTGAAGACAAATAATAGAAAGCCGTCATTTAAAATGTTTATGTGAAGACATATAATAGAAAGCCGTCGCGAATTATATAGCCACAAAAAAACATGCATTTATCAATCTTGTTCTATGGAGGATTTATATACTAACTAATTTATATTATATTTGATAAATGAGTAGATTTTTTTTTTAATTTCACGAACCTATAAGGTAGAGAATTTTAAACCTTTAATTTCCTAGTTAAAAGTATATGTGTAAATCAATTAATTAAGTTACACTCAAGTTAATTAAATAAATAGACTTGATGGATATTTTTAGGTACAGTTTTCATATTTTTGTCCATGAACTAACTTAGATGGTCAATTTTAACTTTAGAAAGTAATTCCATCCAAAACTTAATGAGTGGTGTAGTGAATACCTTTAATTAGTTAATTTTTTTTATACTTTTTTTTGTTGAGTACATCAACATTTGTGGGTCGATTCGAACCCATAACCTCTTGGTCATAAGTCTTACTTAATTTAATACCTAATTGAGTTATACTCTTTGTGGACCTTTTTTTTACACTCTTTTGAACTCTACTATTTTTTTGGTAATTGATTTTTTCATTTTTTTTGTCATGTTAGATTTGTTTTCCCTCATTTTCATTAATTTGTGGTAGAATTTAAGTTTTTTTTAAAAAAAACTTTTTTTGGTTTATTTTTATTGGTATATTTATTTGAAAATTTAAGGATGAAATTATTATTTTTTAAAACCAAAATATATATCTTAATCTCTAGTATTAAGTGTTTTCTCCATTTGTTTGAAAATTTTCAATTCAGTCCTTTATATTTTAATATTTTTAAAGTATACTGTTTCCATAGTGAACTATTAAATGTGACTGATGGTAAGTTAACGTCCCATCATACCTAACAAGCGGGGGATTTGAATAAAATGTCAATATCAATTTCTTAGAAATTTGAATAGAGAATTAAAATTTTTCCTATCGTAAGCAATTCTAGTGATCTCCATCTAAGTACATGTCAATTCAAAAAATATTATGTCTGGTAAATTTAATATCAACCACATTTTAGCATATCCATCAACAAAAAAATACTAAAAACAAATATTGCACACCAAAAAGTAAAAGCAGCTTCTAGGTTATAGCAAAAAGCACAGTTGATCTTGAACTCTTATAAAAGGGAAAACTAAGTGGTAAAGAGAGGAAGGAAATAAAGTAGTAGCCATAGTGAAAAGAGAAAGAAATGGAGTTAACAATTAATGGCATTCTCTTTCTCTTCTTCTCATTTCTCTTCTCCCTTCTTCTAGTGTTCCATTCCATTACAAGAAAAACCAATCCAAAGCAGCTTCCTCCAGGGCCCAAAGCCCACTTTCTCATAGGAAATTTAATGGAGATTGGTCACAAACCCCACCAATCTCTAGCCAAACTTGCTGAGTCCTATGGCCCTATCATGTCTCTAAAACTAGGCCAAATGACCTCAATAGTAATTTCCTCCCCAGCCATGGCCAAGGAAGTCCTCCAATCCCACGACCAAGTTTTGAGCGACCGAGCGTTTCCCGATGCAACAACAGTTTACGACCATCACAAGTTCGCAATGCCCTGGCTTCCTGTGTGCGACCTATGGAGAACCCTTCGAAAAACATGCAACAATCATATATTTTCTCACAAGACCCTTGACTCATATCACAATATTCGTCAAAAGAGAATCCAACGACTTCTGGTCGATCTTCGAGAGAGCGCTGTGAAAGGCGAGGTCGTAGATTTCGGAAGAGTTGTGTTTGTTACTACTCTCAACATGCTTTCAAACATGATTTTTTCAGTTGATTTGAGTGGCGAGTACTCGAAATGTGAATGGGGGAACGATTTTAAGGAGATTGTGTGGAATATAATGGGAGGAGGCTGGGAGATCAAGTGTTGGAGATTTTTTTCCAATCTTGAAGAAGATGGACCTCCAAGGATGTCGAAGGCGTATGAAGGTTTTCATAAACAAGTTTTTAGATATCATTGATGAAATGATTGAAAAGAGAATGAAAGAGCCAAAATTAGAGGAAGATAATGACGTGCTTCAAAACCTTCTCAAAATCGCAAAAGAAAGCGAAGATTTCGAGTTTGAAGTTCAATTGATCAAACATTTGATATTGGTAATATATAAATTATGTTTTGTTGGATTGTCTATCGTATTATATATTTCTTCCGTTTTGGTTCTTCAACATTTAAAATGTTTATATTAGTATTGGACCTATTAGAAATTAACTAATTTGATGATTTAATTTTTCAAATATGTATTATTTTGGTCATCATCCCTCTCCCCTGTGCGTGTTTTTTCTAAAGGGGCAACAACTAGGAATGCATTTTTCACTCATCGTTTTTTTTTTTTATATATTAACATTCATGTTTCTTATTTTTAGTTTTTGAAAAACAAAAATATTCGATAACGGTCCATCGTTTCCAAACTTTTAGTACATTTTCTAAAACGTTTTAAAAAATGCAACAAAATTAGGTTAGGTTGATTGTTTTTGTTTCTGAGTTTGTACCAAAACATAAATAAAATAAAAGCATTATTTTATTTTTGTTTACTTGCAAAATACATAATAAATTTAGAGACTAAAATAGAATAAAATTACACAAATGCGATCCTATTTTGGTGGTCGTCACTTAACTTTGATCTTTGCATTATAAAAAAAAAAAAAAAAGGTTATATTCCCAGCCGGAACCGACACAACAAGCTCAACAGTAGAATGGGCAATGGCAGAGGTTCTAAGAAACCCAGAAATCCTTTCAAAAGCGAAAGCAGAATTGAAAGAAGTGATCGGAGAAGAGAACCCAGTAGAGGAATCAGACTTTCAAGGCTACCATTTCTTCAAGCAATTGTTAAAGAAACTCTCCGACTTCACCCGGCAGCGCCGCTACTGCTTCCGCGAAAAGCACGAGAAAGCACTAAGATCATTGGAGGCTTTGTGATTCCAAAAGATGCTCAAATTATTGTCAATGCGTGGAAGATTGGGAGAGATAAAAGCGCTTGGGGAGATGATGATGATGATGATGATGATGATGATGATGATGTTGATTCGTTTAAACCAGAAAGATTCTTGGGTTGTCGTTGGTCGGAAAAAAATATAGTTGATTATAAAGGGAGAGACTTTGAACTGATTCCATTTGGTTCTGGCCGGAGAATTTGCCCTGGATTGCCGTTGGCTACAAAAATGGTGCATTGGATTCTTGGTTCTTTGATTCACTCCTTTGATTGGAGACTTGAAGATGGAGTTACACCCCAAACTTTGAATATGGAAGACAAAGTTGGTTTGACTCTCCTTATGGCTCATCCCCTTCGAGCTATTCCTCGACTTCCGTAATTTTATTTACAAGTTTAGTCTCTCAACTTTGAGTTCCGTGTCTATTTGGTCACTCAACTTTTAATTTTGTATCTATTTGATCTCTAAACTTTGAAATGTGTCTAATAAGTCCTCAAATTTTCAATTTTATATCCAATATGTGGCTGAATTTTTAATTTTGTGTCTAATACGTCCTTTCTATTAGACAAAAAAATAATTTTATATATAATATATCGATTAATTTTAAAAAATTGTGAATATGTTAGGGACCTATTAGAAGTTTAATGACTAATTAAACATTTTTAAAGTTTAGAAACTTATTAGATACAATATTAAAAGTTTAGAAGCTGTTTGTTAAGTAATCCGAATTACATTTTATGTTTTGATTCACCAATTCGGTGAATACGCGTTTGGCGAGACGTGTTTTAAAAGCTGTTTTTTCGATTCTCGTGATCCAAATAGTAGAAATTACAAAACAACATTTTTATGTTTTCATTGTACTTAGATTCTCAATTTGAAATTTTAAAATGCAGAATTATATTAAACAAAAGATAAATATCTTAGTAAATATAGTATTTCATGTTTATAAACTTAATTTAATTTTGTTAAATTAAAATAGCTATAATATAATATATAATATATTATAAAATATAAAATATTATATTATATTATAAAATAATAATAATATAAAATTTATAAAAAAATAACATGTTCATAAATTAATTAATAATGTCTTATATTCAACCTAATATTTAGTTTTGGAATTACAACTAATTTTATGATATATAAATATATTATAGAACACATTTTAAACTACTTTGTTTAAAATGGAATCAAATTTCTAAATCTACACACCAAACACACGTATGCAAAAACATGAAATACAACTCTATTTTCATTGAATCCCTTATTTTCAAATTTCTGTTTTTGGATTGCCAACCAAACAGAGAGATCAAATCCACTCAAACTTCAAAGTTTATGGACTAAATTCTGTAATTTAACCTTTCAGTTACTCCTAAATTATGTTTAAGTTAATAAGGCGAAAGCTTTTTTTTAATTATTTTTAATTTAGATCGCTATCATTTTTTTTTTCTTTTCTAATTTTTCTCTCCTTAAATTTTTATTTTTCTCCATCTTTCTAACGTTACTTTCTCTAACTTTTCTCTTTAAACAATTTATCTATCTCCCTGAACTTCAATTTATTTATATATCTACCAGTACCACCACATGTATTTTGCTTTTTCTAACCTTTCTTTTTACATCTCTAACTTTTTTAAGAACAGAAAACCACTAGCAATTGTCAAAATCAATTACCATGCATGTATGATTTTTTTTTTTAAAAAAAAATAGAAAACCAAAAAGCAAAAACTGAAATTGTTGTTTAATATAATGGAACTGGAATGTAACATTTCAATCTTAAGTCTAATAGATAATAACTTTTTACGCCAAAAAGATTAAGAGTCTATTTCACAAAAAATTGAAAATTCATGGTTAAAGCCTTTAAGCTTCAAATACCTATCAAACTTAAAATTGAAACTTAAAAGACTTATCCAATACTTTTTAAAATTGGATCTATGAGATATACAACGAACTTTTTGAAAGTTTGAAAACTAAACTTATAGTTTAACATAACAAATAAAGGGAAAGGTACACTTTTGGTTCTCGAGGTTTGGAAGTTCCTGTCTATTTGGTCCCTAAAATTTCAAAATGAACACTTTAGTTCTTGAAGTTTGGAAAACAATTTTAAATGGTTTATGGAGTTAGTTGATCGTTAGTTAACTAATGAAAAAATGATATGACATGTTGAAGTGTCAATTTTTAAATGATATGTAAAAAATTATATTATTTTAAGAATTATGTAGCTTTAAAAAAATTATTTTCCTTTTTTTTTTCCTATTCTCTCTTCATTTCTCCTCTTACTCTCTATATTCCTTGTACTCCTCTGACCGGTCTACTCTAATCTCCATCATTATCATCCTCTTCTCCTCTTTTATTTCCTTTTGCTACAGTACTATTTCTCACAAATCCTCATTCTTCCCCATGTCCCAAACAATACGGTAGCTTTTTTCTACAATTTTCAAACCGCATCAATACCCACCACCTAAGTCAACTCGATCAAACTCAAATTCTCGGCTTTGTGCCTGATTTTCTTAATTCAACCCCCTTTTTTTTTTTGTTGAATTTCAAAAATTTCTAAACCAAATCTCACCAAATTGTAAATTGAATTATTTCTAAATTCTATGATTCTGAAACTTGACATTCATTCTACAAAAACCCAAAAGAATATCCAACTCCTCGATAAATTAAACAAAAACAAGGATGCTAAGCTTTTCAATTGTTTTATTTTCTTTTTATCCAACCACACCACTCTACAGAATAAAAAGGTAGAATTGCCAAAAAAATCAGAACCTATCACTAAAATCGAATCAATTAAAGAAAAATCAATAGGTGGGCATTTCAAAGTTGTGGATACAAATAAGCTTTTGATGATCAAGAAGGGTGGATAGAGTAAGACGTTGTATCAACACAATGATAAAGTCTTTTTTATCATTATCGTTTTCAATGGTGATGTTGGAGCTAAGGAAATAAAAAGAAAATAAAAAATAGACCCCGCTGGAGCAAGAAGTGATAGAAATAAAGGAAGAAGAAAATAAAAAAAAAGAAGATGAAAGAAAAGTAAAAATAAAATTTTAAAAAATAACTACATAATGTTGAAATAATATAAATTTTAACAGCACATCTAAGAATTGTTATTTCAAAATACCACATCATTTTTCCGTTAGTCAACTTAACTCCAGGGATCATTTATAACAATTTTTTAACTTTAAAGATTAAAATGTTTATTTTGAAACTTTAAAAACCAAATAGACACAAACTTCAAAACTAAAAATATATTTTTCCTAAATATAAAAATTTTATTTTATAATTACTATTATAATATAAGTTATATAACTAATTAGACGATCCGAGAAAAGCATAGCTCAACTGACGAGATAGGGAGGCATTGTAGTTTTGCTTTCGTGTAAATAGGCCCTTTCCAATGGCAACCCAATGGGATTTTTCCAAAGGCCCAAAAGAAGATGGGCTCGGTCCACAGTTCCTCTCTGTCTCTCAATTCCTTTCTTCCCTTTTACATCTCTCTCCTCACCGGTCAATCTCATCTCTTCCATTTCCGTCTCTCTTCTCTGTCGCGGTTTCTCTCTCTCTCTTTCTCTCTCTCTTTCTTTTTCCGTTTCCGATCCCTGTTGCATGAGAGCATTCGGCAGATCTTGGATCCCAAATCCTCCGCCTCCTCTGTTCCTTCTCAAGCCGCTTTCTCATACACTCTTGTTTTTGTGGCAAACGGAACGGCCCTCAGGACGTTGACGAACGGTAAAACTCTCATCCCTTCTCACTCTTTCATGACTTTATTTGCAGATTATAGACGGTTGCTTTATATGCTTGGGAGAACTCTGAAAAACAGTGAGAGTTGGACAGAATCAAAACAGATGGAGTTTCTTTTAGGGATTTTAGGTGGTCGTTTATTTGCTGGTGGATTTCTGTATTGAATAATGAACAAACAAAAATAAAAAGTTGCAAACGAAGCCGTTTTGCGCTTCTTTTTTTTTTTTTTTTGTAATAAATTGATTTGGGTGCATCGATAGACTTAGAAATGGATGTATGACTGAATCTGTATCGGGAAAATTTATTAGCATGAACGAACATTTGTTTAAAGATTTGACGAGTATTGAACAAAAGTGAAATTGTTTGTGTGTAAGCTGATGCTGAAGCTCATGCGATAATCATCTATCTAGACCAACCAACTATTTGGTGTTGGAAAGTTTTCAGATATTTAATATTTTAATAAGTTGGTCACGGTGGATTCGGTGGTTGAATTTATGAGCTGAGAAATTAGGAGCCCACGTTTTGCAAATATGAGATAGTGGGACAAAAGAAATTTAAGCATCGTTATGTTCTTGCTGGTGGTTCCGTGAAATGGGTTAGTCACCAATTGCTTTGGGTTTCTTTTTCATGGACAGGTTCATAAGGAGGTGAAGATGAGTAGAAAAGAATCAAAGAGGTATGAGTCGTTTTATGCATTTGTTTGTATTGTATCTGTATCCTTGATTGCCGCCAAAATAGAAAGTAGGACCTCTGTTCCTTCCTCACTTCCTATCTAAGGGTGCCTGTGTCTTCCCACACCCCATGGTCAATACTTCTCCTGTTTTGTTATCACCCAAGGGGCTGCTTGCTTATATTGTTATTATTTTGTTTTTGGCTCAGGCTCCAAGACTGCAGTAAATGGGTTTAAATGGTTTGTTTTTTTAAATTTATCCATCAATAATTTTTTAGGAAAAAGGTCATTTCATTTAAAAAATTAAAACAAGACACATCCAGTGGTTTCCTCATATCAGCAACCAGCAATCCAATCCCTTGGCTTTTCAGAAGTAAGAAAATTGCGAATAGCAAGCTGAAAAAAGCCTATACCTCTAAATAATAATGTAGTCAGCTTTTAGCTCCAAATTATACAAGGCAAGGTTCCATGTTTAGAGTGGTAGAGAGGGACCCTTGTGATGTGTGGATCTTTGTTAGGTTCTTTATTTGTCTTTGGGCGTAAGTGACTAGGTTGTTTTTTAATTATTCTTTAGGTTTTATTTTACTTGATTGGAACCCATTTCTTTGGTGGGGTTCTTTTTTGAGGGCGTGATTTTTTGGATGGCCATGTATTCTTTTATTTTTCTTCAATGAAAGTTTGATTCTTTATTAAAGAAAAATACAAGGCAAGCAAGAACCTGTTGAAGGGAGGGCTTTATAGCCTTTCCATTTTATTAGAGAAGGGGGTTCTTGTTATACAAAACTAACAAGGTCTGGAATTCTACTCCTTAGTAATAGGGCTGATTGTTGGCATTAAAGCCCTTTATTACTCGTAAGATGGGGTGGAGGGTGCACAACCTATTTTGCTCCTTTTCTAAGCATCTTACACTAAGCTCTTTGATTCTAGGCTTTGTTGGTATGGTAGTATGTGTATGTTTAGGTTATGGACCTTCAGTTGTAGTGATGTTTAATACAATCATTTGAAAATTTTCTTCTTCTTTTGTTGGTTGACATTGGAGATAGTTTGACTAATATGGTATTATGCAATTTATTTCAGTGAGGAAATATCAAGTGTGCAATTGTTTATGTGCTTTTGAAATTAGAGGAGATCACAATATTAGCAAGATAGAGTACTGCCGGCATTTTCTCTTGATATGTGTTTAAAACTCCCCTTTTCTCATGTTTTTATGGGTGGTGCTAGTGTTTCGAATGGCTATTTATTCTTTCATTCACAATCTTCATTTTCAAATGTTCATGTATTCATTGAGTCTCTGGATGAGATAATAGTTATTACAACTTCAAATAATATTAAGAGTGGTTTTTCCATGGCAGAATTACATCTCACATACTTATTCTTTTCATGATAATGACAAATGTTGATTACTTATTAGAGAGAATCAATAGTCTGCACCACTTGGAATATTCTCATTAATATTTCATGGCCGGATTCTGTGGTTTTACTCTCCGACATAAATTTAGTTTACACTTGGTGTCTACTCTACGAATTTGAGCTTTATCTTTCTGCTCTTGTAGTGGCCGTGGGTGCCATGTGAAATGGGATGAAGATAATATTGGTCAAATTGAAGCAAATAAACCTGTGCGGCAGAAAATTACTGAACCTAAAACGCCTTATCATCCCATGATTGATGATGACGGTATGTTTTCCGTCTATCAGAAGCACTAACCCAGAGGATTTTTATTTATTGTTTGATAATTTTTAATTAAAAATTTCAGAAGATCGTCTTGTTTAGATAAATTGCTTTGAATTTTAATTTATTTTGATAATTGTTGAACTTGGGTCAGTTTATCTTTTTCCAAGGAAAAAAATTAGATGTATTCTAGGAATTACTTTTTCATTTTTGTTTAAGATAAAGCTTAATCATTTTTAAAAATATTTGTCAGATAAACTTCTTTTTATCTGACAAAAAATTTTACTAAAGAAGATTTTAGAAAAAGATATTATTATAGGTAAGATCATTTGATTTTGACTTAGTTTCTTCTTGCTAAGTTTAGATAAGAACTTAATAAAAAAAAGAGAAAAGGAAAGAAATTTTTTTGGTTGAACTCAACGCTTCCTACTTTCTATGAGTAATGGTGATAACAAATATAAACTTAATAGAGGTGCGACAAGAAGCTTTTGAGCAACAATAATGTATAAAATTATATTTTTGTCATTTTTATTAGATTGTTGGGATTTTGTTAGGTTCATTTTCTCACTTTTAATTTCTTCCCTTCTCAATTTATTTCAAAATTAATTTCATCTAAAGTATTTGCGTGTGAAATTTATATGCAACATGATTAAAATCTAAAATTTCTTCAATATATTTATAAATCAGTTTTCACTGAATATTATTGAAATTTTAGAATTGAATTTTGTGAATATCAATCGTTTATGAATTGTTCTACATTAAAATTTTGATACTTTGCTTAACGATTTTCTGATTTCTATAAACTATTTCACAGACTCATAAATTTTAAATATGTTAAAAAAAAGGCTATCTAGATATGCTCTTCGTTTTTTTAGTAATTTGTGTTTGCTTATCTGGAATTAACGAATATGAAAACTCCTAAGGGGAGGACTTTTATGCTATGTTGTACTTAGTGTGTGTGAAGGCATGGATATTGCATTAATGTATTTGGCCTACGTCTACGGATTAAGATGGTAATGTGAAATTGATTTTGGTGAGAAAGCATTGATATGCCTTGGCCATCTCGGTGGGAATGCAAATTGATCTGTTTAGGAGTAAAACTTTGTTCACTTCAACAATTTACCAAAATAGTGCACCACTAGTTTCTAATTGTTATTTTGTTTGATACAGATTCTCTTTCTCCTGTGGGGGACAGATTTGACTTGTGTGTTGGCGATGCAATGCATGCAGAAGCCATTCGAACTGCATTGAATGATGTAGCTTCATCAAGTGGTAAAAGCAGCCCGCGATCTAGTGGTTGGACATCTTCTGAGGATGAAGCAGATGCAATGGACCAAGACGATGAAGGTTCCAATTTCCCTTTTCTTATTTCTTTTATATCCATTTGCCCAACTTAACATGTTTTCTTGGATTTCAAGTACAAGTAGTTTTATAAAATGATCTATTCTTAGGATCAAACAAGCAATAGTAATCATTGCTTGGTTGATAAGTTTTCTTAAGGTTAAACCTTCCCGATGCTGTTTATCAGACATGTTGTGTTGTTTGACTCCTTTTTGAAGATTGGCTGTTAACATCATTTTTGAAGGGGAAAAATCACATAAACTTGGGGACTACCCCACTATTAAATGTTCTTTACTATTTCTGGTTTGATATTTTCCTTTTGTAAGTTCTGTGAATGCTCATGCTCGACCCTTTTCTGCATTTGGTGGTTGGGTTTGGAAACAGATAAGGGCAATTTGAGCTTTAAGGAACACAGAAGAGCTCACTATGATGAATTTAGGAAAGTTAGAGAACTCCGAAGGAATGGGTCACTTTTAGTCGACGAGGACGACGAAGACGATGTTGAGATGGATATGACCAGAAGATGTGATTCATCTTCATCACTAAGTGCTGGTGTGAGGGATATAGATATTGAGAAAAAGGATAAAGGTAATTTCTCTCAACAATCGCCTTCACCAGCCAATGGAGTTGGAGGTTGATCCAAGCAAAGGCAAAAACATCCAACTCACTGTTAGAGATATTTGATACGAAAAGTTATTGTTTGGGTGCAAAATTTCTAATGACCTCTCTCTCTCTCTCTCTCTCTCTCTCTCTCTCTCTTTAATTTTATCTATGTAGTATGTACTTGTAAATAACTTCATTTCTTTGTCCATCTCAAATGTGGCAAGAGTATGATACACCTGACTTCTTTTCCTTTTGTTGGTTTAATTGGCCATTTCATTTGGCAATATACCATTTCTACTTTGTCATAATCTTGAACTCGAAGCTAAAAGGCTTCATGAGCAAAACTTGCATGCTTATAATTGGTGATGTGTTGCTAGTGTTTGTTAGATTCCTTCTTGCTCGCTTTAGTTTCCATGGTTATTTATATGGGGTGATTTAATTTATCGTTTATTTATATTGCAAATGATTATATTCTGTTGGATTTTCACTACGCATTTGTAAAGTTTATAAACTGTATCGTTCTATTGCTTTTTGTTAGTTATTTTATGGCTTGTTCTATTTAACAATCGACAGACTATATAGAGATATAGTTGGTAGTGTTGATTAAATGAAGAGAGGAAAAGGAGAATTTAGGTGGCGATTGGTCATTCATTTATATATTGTCAAAACAATGAAAATGTATAAAGTATATAGTTGAAAAATAACACAATTGCAAGGATGAAGATCGAACCATGATGACATTTTTTTTAATAAAAAAATTCAAAAGTTTACAGTGTTTGTTTAAAAATTGAGCTCAGGTACAAATAAGTACTGCTTAAGATGCAATTGACTATTTTAGGACATTTTCATAACTACATTGACAAGGCCAAAGGAGAGGTCTTCAATTTTTCATAAACTCATATGAGATTCTATATCTTTAATCAACAACTTTTTAAAAGGCTGATAACATTTTTTATGCTTGACAGTTCCTGCAACAACTTGACTAATAGCTAGACAACAACAAAGTTTCAATGGGATGAGTAAGTATGGTATATTTTGAATCAAACTTTATGGCTTTTTATATTTTAGCTAACTCGCTCACTCTTTACTCTTATGTATCAGAATTTAGTTCAATCACCATGTCAGACATTTAATTAAGATCAAAAGTTCATAGGCATGAGATGAACTACATAAACATGATTATTAAGAAAATTTGTAATTTAATCTAAAAATACTGATGTGTGGGGGCCAGTAAGCTATTTGATATTAATGATGAAAAAGAGGAAAAGGAGGCCACCTTCCTGGGATTGACTTGTAATAAATAGTATTCTCTTTTCTTTCTCCTACTGACATCCATTCAATTATATAATGAAAGTTGAAACTACAATTTCGACATACAAATTTTACAACCTTTCCCTACCTATTAGTACAGGCAGCAGCAATTACTTGAACCAGAACATGCTCAAAACTCCTGCTAATGCCAAAACAAATTATTCACACCAACCAGGCCTCCTAAAGCCATCAGGAAAATTGGTAATACAACTGGAGAAAAACGAGCGCCAAACTTTGTATCCACGACATCTAGATCCACTGAAACTTTCAGAATGTATCGCTGTTACTATAATTTCTCAAGTCTCGTCGAGATGACCGACTTGATACCGACCAGAAACGTCAAGCGTTTATTTCTGAATTGCATTGATTCTCCCTGCTACAGCTTCTTCTGCCCCAAAACATGCTTGAACAGCTAGTTCTTTCTGGTCTTGGACCTCCCAATTTGTCCTGGTCTATTGGGGTTGTTTGCGAATGACGAGGTGATTCATCTTCCGTTCCAACATCCCGGGACTCAAAGGTTGGGCATGGACCATCGTTGCACGTACACAAAGGAATGGCAGCAGAAGGAAATGGGCTGCAAGTTACTGGGCAGAATACATCTGAAGAAACTGAAGCCACACGATTCTTTCGGATCTCTGGCGTGCAAGTTGAGGCCTGATCTTCAGCATCACGGGTATGAAGAATGCATGGGTTGCATATGCTAAGAGACAGATGAAGTTGTTTTTCCTTTGCTGTGGCACCAGACAATTTTACAAAAGAAATAATTCCATGTCTGCAAAGGGGGCACGGAATCGAGCCCGATGAACCAGTCATTTCTGATTGGATATTGCTAGTCGAACAAAGATAGAGTGCACATCTTACACAAAGCTCATGTCCACATCCTACAGAAGCAAACAAGTTCATCAATACTCAACTACCAGAGTACATTTGGATATAATAACCACAAAAGTATCGAATATATATATTTGGGCAAACTCAGAAATTCAAGTTCAGAACTCAACAGCCAATTTTAAAGAAATTGAGAGTAAAAAAACACAAAAAAAAAGAAGTAATTGTATTGTTGACATAATTCTTGGTACTAAATCTTTTAGTCCCTATGTTTCAATGAAGGTTTTAATTTAATCTCTATACTTTTAAAAGTTTAAAGTTGAATTATAAAGTTAGTTCCTATGGTTTGAAAGAAGTCAAAATTTAGTCCCTATAAAAAGTTAGAATTCCATCCTTATGGTCTGATAAAAGCTCAAAACAGTCCCTTTGATTTGATAAAACTTTCCTAAATATTTCTATGTAAGGACTATTTATGAGGGTTTTATCAAATGAACTAATTCTAACTTTTCTAACTTTTAAAACTATAGGAACTAAATTCTAACTTTCTCAAAATCATAGAAACCAAATTTGTAATTTAATCAAAATTTAATTACCATTCTTGCCCTTCAAATTAAAGCTTTTATCAGACGTCTCTGTTGTTAGCGAGAAGTAAAAGAAATCCAACTTGATAAATTACCAATGGTTGTGCCCTAAAAAGGAGTTACGGTAACTCAAGAAACATTATGATTGCAATTGAAAAAGGATTAACCCTTACCCCTTCCTACATTTCAATCCAAAAAATGTCTCAAAACTTGACTCAATTTATACAATTCAACCAATTAACTATCTAGACCCCGTCATTAAAACAAAGTATCACATCCATAAATGACTCTATATGTGGAGTTTATGCTACACCACACTAATAATAGGATTATTTGATATGATTTAAAAATAAAAATAAAATATATAAATAAATAGAACAACAAGAACAAGAAGATTAGCGATAATGATACTTGTAAAAGCATAAGTACCAAATTGGAACTAAACTAAGATTAACGCATCGTCTAAAACTATAATTTAACCTATTTATGGTCCACTTGAACTTGACAAGTTCAAACCCAAGATACCAATTGAAAAACAACGAGAAGTTCAAATAGATTAGCATTCACAGGCTATGGAAATTGGAGAATGGCATTATTTATTTTTCAAATAGGCCAAGACTCCCCTAGATCTTGAAAATTGGTTGATAACATGCAGGGTTCCGCTCATTTCGACTACAACAATCAAGCGCTAAAACAGTGGTGACTGGTGAAGAATAATTAAATTGAACTGCTTCTTGAGAAAGTTTTTTCTGTTACGATATATCAGACAGATGCAAAACTTGCCCCATCAGAGAACGCAAAAATAGTTAGCATGAGAATCATCTCAATAAGCCAACCAAAATATGGCACCAAAGTAAAGCAAGATTCAGATGTTAAACTATGAAAAAGCAACTTACCTTCTGCTGCCACAGAACATACTCTCTCCAAACAGACAGCACAGGTATCCCCATCGTCAGAGGTCACTCCCATAGACTTAAAACCGCATTCCCTGAAGAGAATTCCACATGTCATCATCCACATTTCCAATGCGCTAAAGAGCAGCCTAGTTTTATATGAGGAATGCAACTTTCACCAAAATGCAGTTTCCAATATCATGACATTAAGTGATCTAGGTATTAAACACAGCATAGCCACTCTTTCACGAAACTGGTGTAAACAAACACTGGTCCAAAAAATGAAAATTTTCAAACTTACACGGACCCATCCTAATCGGGTCTCTTTTCCCACTAAAAGATGAGGATAAATTACTGCAATGGCAGGAGGCAAGGATTCAACTGGTTCATTAATTTAACTTGCAAATAGTGTCTAACATTTGTGGAAATCCTTTGAGTCTCTTTGGTGTAACGAAAGAAACAGCTCCTTAATTCATTAAGCTAAATGATCAAGTCCATCTGTTTTCGTATACAGTTGACTCTATAACTTCAACTTGTAAAACTAAGCTTGAAGAGGAAGAACAATAAATTAGAGTTCCTACGACCTTAATTGAACAAGATATGTTCTATAGGTTGTTCAACTGTGTCCTTGAGTTCTAAAAAAATTAGAGTTCCTCGTTTTTCATTTTATAGGTCAGCACCAGAAAAGTTGGCCTATGCATCAAATTATACAAAGAACTGCTTATTTTATTGTCTGAAAAAAAATAGAGAACCTTGTGCCCATGATATGTTCCACCATCTGAATCCATCGCGTCTAGCTATACAATACTACCATGGAAGACATACAGATTTGGCCCATCTTCCTCCTCTTTTATTTCACCTTAAGAGTGTCCAATTTCAGTCCAAGATAGATAAAGCATATGCAACTAACACTACCAACGACCTTTCTTCTCAGGTAGAAATAGTACTTTTTTCAAAAAAATTCATGCAATAACATCAATAAGATGCAGAAATTCATTCCAATGCCATAAAAAATGCGAACCAACATTGGCAACTACAAAACATAGCAAATAACCAAATACCTGGCAATGTTTAATGCACTCATTAGAGGCAAGGATAGGTGGTTGGAAGTGGGGAATCTCGGTATTATAGAGTCAGAATTGGGAGCTAGCAGAGGTTCAAGCCAGTGGCGTCCCCACATTCTGGCTACATCTAAAGGAAGCCACCTGAAATGGTAGTTGCATTATAAACTAGGCAAGTCACAATTAAAGATAGAAAACTAAAAGCAAGCAGAGACAAATATACCCATTGCAATTTAAAGTCATCCGAGAAGCACCTCTTGCAAGGAGAATCTGCTAAATTTAAAACCAAAAGAAATGTGAACGAAATATTCAAATCTCATTCATTGAAGCCAAAAATTTAAATTTACTATTGAAGTCAGAAGACATCTTGCCTGACAGCACTTTAAGTTACCCCCACAAGCTGCATAATGCAATGGAGTGCTTCCAGCTCCTATAAGGATATAATCATTTGTTGTTAATGAAAGATCACGAAGCACCATTAAGATTAGAAGCAGGTTTTGAGGGAGTTACCTATCAAATCCATAGAGGTCCCGTAATGAAATGTTACTGCAGCAACATTAGCATGAAGGTCAAGAAGAAGATGAACACAATCATAATATCCATTTAATGCAGCCATATGAAGAGCAGTAATGCCACCATCAGCTGCCTTATTTATAAACTTGGACAAAGCACTGCACTGGAAACACAAAAATAAATCACAAGAATAATAAACAGGGTAAGAAAAGTCTACAATACACTATGGTAAGCAACCAATATATCACAACTTGTCATTCAGTCCTAAAGACAGTAATATAATCATAGTAGTAGAGAGTCCACAGTTTGATTTATTTTCAAGAAAACCACATTCATGTTTTGTTTAAGGATTTCACAACTAAAACTTTGTCCTTTAAAATCAAACGATCCTGTCATTTTCTTCAGCCAATTATATGAAACTTGACTTTATCTACCTATTCCTATAAAATCAAACCAGCCAGCAACTATACAAAATCTATGTTTCAATGTAAAATGAAATGAGTCAAGTACCCTTGTTCACATCTGTTTTTCACATTCGCACCATCACTTCTGCTAGCATCCGTCGGACTATTAATAGCCTCATAGGGAACACTAGGAACAAAGTCAGCAACAATAAGTCTTAGACATCTCACATGACCATTTACAGCAGCAAAATGGAGAGCAGTCCGACCGCTAAGGTAGTCTGCTCTCATTACCTGATTACAAGGAAAAAAAACTATTGTCACCACAACTCAAACTAAACCAATAGGTAATAGGCACTGACAAAACACTTTACATTTTTTTTTGTACATCAACAATTGGGGGTGGGGGGATAACACTTTACATGATCAAGAAAACGAAACAACTAAAAATTTCCATGGCCTTGTGGCAGTTACATGCAATAATATTTCTCTCACGAGAAATGAGAGTATAAATTTCCAACTTCAGCTAAATCAGCTTAACAAAGGGCAGCCATTTTCATGCCCCAGACATGCTAGCCACCAAACAACTTATAAATGACAGGAGCAAGGCTAAATTCCAATTTAAGAACTTACATTGCATCTGAAAATTAGAAGAGTTTGTACAACTTCCCAGTGCCCATATCGACAAGCTTGCATCACTGCTGTCTTCATATACATGAACAACCAATACAGAACAAGTAAAAGGCACATTCATTTCAGGGTAATTACATTTTTTTAAAAAAAGAAAACAATGCTGCTGCACTAAGAGAATTGAAAAACGAAAAGCAGAGTATCCTCGAAATCTTGCTCATCATAACAGAGTAATTGTAACAATTCCCAAGTTTCTAATAATCCCATTAGACCCTATGAAGAAAAGGAAAAAAACAACCGGGGGGGAACCCAAAATTAATTCATAAATTTGAGACAAAAAGTAATAAACCTAAAATCCTCAATCGAAACAAAACCCAGAATAGAAAAAAAAAAATCAAAGTCACGTACCTGCCCACAGTAATTCCTGGAATTCACATCGGCTCCATTTTCAAGCAACAAGGACACAATCTAAGAAAAACACGGACACCCAAGAAAAAAGAAAAAAAAAAACAACAAATAATCATAACAAAGCCAAAAACATATCAGAAAGATGAAACTCCAAATCAATTAGGAAAAAAAAAAGTTTAAATGCACAAATTAGAGAAGCAAAATAGGAAAACAAACCTCGTTGTGGCCTTTAGCAGCCGCAAAATGGAGAGGGGAATTAAGGCCACCGAAAGTGGAGTATTTAGCAAGACATGGGTTGCAATCTAAAAGCATTTTAGCCTCAACCAAATCGCCATCTCTCGCAGCCGATACCAATCTCTCCCCAGAAGCCGAACACCCAAACGAATTACCCATTCTCAGTGCCAAATGGGTGCAAATTTGAAGTAGAAAGAAGATGAAGATCCTTCTGAAATTTCTTATGCCTATTTAATCGCACCCTTTACTTTCAGCACCACATTTAAGGAACAGAAACAAACCAAAAACACAAACAACAATCACAAGAAGAAGAAGAAAGGGGAAAAGTTGCAGAGACAAAATGGGGAGCCGAATTTTTTTTAGTATTCAAAGAAAAAGTAGAGAGAGAGGGGCAAAAGAAAAAAGAAAAAAAAATGTTATGCCCAATTTTTCTACTTTTTTTTTTTTTCTGCTGTGAGATGCGACTTTCTTTTTCTTCTCTGTTTGTAACTTAAAAAGCTAATAAATTCACGACTATTTTGGTGGTTGAACTCACAAAAAAATATATCTTTAAATTTTTAACTACTTTATTAATAAATGGAACTACTGAGTTTTAAATAAATATATATTTAATTTTTTTAAAAAAAATATATATTTCTTTAATTTATAATGTTCTGACTAGTTTAGTCGTAATTTTGTTGATCTGGTAAGATAATATAGATAAAATAGATTTTGACATTATATTTAGTTTTTAAGAAATTTGTACCATTTTGATATCACTTAGATGAGTGATTTTTTTTTTTCTTTTGTGTTGATTTTAACTCTATATTTGGTTGTAAAAAAAAAAGATTTTAAGATATTTTTTAAAGTGATTGCTTTTGGTGTTAGTATTTTGTTTTCGAAAATTAGTCTTTATTATTAAAATAAAAAAAGTCAGTTTCAATTTTTTTTAAAATACTTATAAATTTTTAATAAAAAACTTAGAATAAAAAATAGGTTTTAAAAAATTATTCTTCTTGACCCTTCTTTATTAAATTATTGATGATTTGGGTTTTTCTTTTATAATTTTTTAAAATTATGATTCTCAACTCGGAAATCTTTTACTTTATTTTTAGTCGCAATTCTTTTACTATATTATTATCTTTTCTATAAATGCTTTTGAATTTTGAATTTTTTTAATTTAAAATAGATTTGGCATAATTCAATCAGCATATTGAATGTGTTAACGACTACGAAGTATGTGGTTGAATTCTCCCACCATTATTGTACTAAAAAAATGCTATTTTTTTAGAAAAAATCTAAAAATATATAATTATTTTATGCTATTTAGGTAAATTACTCGAAATAAAACAATTACTAAATGGATAGATATTTAAAAATGCTATCAAAAGGAGAACACAAGCATGATTTTTAGAAATGTGAAACGAATGGATCCTAAAATCTTAATTTTGAATTGGATATTTAAGCCTCCATTGTAATTTTTCAACTTTTTACTTATATTAAATAAGGTTTGATTGAATATCAAACCATTTAAAAGTTAAAAAAGGGAAATTGTTTTGAAAAAAAGATAACCTAAAAGTGATTTCTTTTTACTGAAAACATGTGAGAGATGTGTTTGTCCATTTTCACTGTTATAATTTTATTTTATCTTTTTAATAAGGTAAGATGTTATAGTATTTTTTTTTTTTTTTTTTAAGAAAGATGGTATTGTCGTATAGGAAAATGGTATAGTTTTTAGGGGAATAGATGTTATAGTTTCTTTACGAAAATACTAGTTTTTAAAATATAACATTATAATTATGCAACAGAGATTATTCGAACTTTCAACCTAAAGAAAATGTTACATATGTTTTAATACTTGAGTTATGTTCACGTTACCCAATTAGAATTAAAAATTTCTTCTAACCACTGATTTTTATAGTAAAATTCTGTCATTATAAGTCCATTAGTGTAAGATTAATTACAACAATATCAAGTTTAAGAATAAAATTAGAAAGATGTGTTAAACATGTTTAAATAGTTTATAGATTTATAGATAGTTTTTAATTTTTATATTTAATAAACTATTTGCACAAAAAAAAAAAAAGTCTAAATGCATGTCTTTACTCAAATTCATGTTTTCTCAACGTCATGTTATCTCGATATGATAATATATTCACGTTTCATCCCAATATTTTTAGCTTGATCTAGTCATATCAACATATACCCTTTGACTTTAGCTAAGAAAACTTTTCGATCCACATATGTGAACTCGATGATCTTGGATACAATACAACAAGTGCTCACTTCATCTAGAAACGCACTTGAAAAAGAGTCCTCAAATACATGATTAAAATGATATTTTAATAATTTTTTTAATATTTATTTTGCATTTTATAAGTCAAATACGAATATACGATAGTGTTGCTTGATTAAATTATAAGTTTAGTCCTCCGCTTTCAAGATTTTATTTGATAGATTTTTAAATTTTAAAAATAAGTCTTTAAACTTATTATATATTTTTTTAAAATATTTATAGAATTATTAGACACAAAATAAAAAAGTCAAATTTTTATTAAACATAAATTTTAATTTTGTATCTAATATATTATTCTTAATTTTATGTTAAAAAAGTGTTGAATAGTTTAAAAATCCATTAAACACAAAATTTAAAATTTAAGACCTACAAACACAAAATTGAAACTTAGATATTTATAGGCAATACTTTTAAAACGGATAGATTCATTAGACATAAAATTGAGAGTTAAAAGTAATTTTTAAAATTTAAAAGCTTATTAAACATGCCTCTAAGAATTTAAAGGACGAGCTCAACTGGCATCAAAAAGACTTATGACCAAGAGGTCATGAGTTCGAATCTCTCACCCTCAAATGTTGTTGATGAATGTAAC
This sequence comes from Trichosanthes cucumerina, assembly GCA_036507285.1. Lineage (NCBI taxonomy): Eukaryota > Viridiplantae > Streptophyta > Magnoliopsida > Cucurbitales > Cucurbitaceae > Trichosanthes > Trichosanthes cucumerina. Next base: position 5,802,855 of record CM071841.1, read on the forward strand.
ACTTAGTATTCATTAGTTTTGAATTAAATTCATATTCTTAATACCTAACTTGATATTTATTCTAAAAAGAACATAGCTACTGGCGTGAAGTATGAGTTATGACCGAAAATGTTGTTGAATTGAAAAAAAGAAAAGATATTTATCACTTAGAAATAGAATACAAATCCATGTACACTATTTATGACACAAATGAAAATATAATTTTTAATTAGAAAGAGGCTAAAATACGATAAATTAATTATACAGTTTAATTAATTACCAATTTTCTTGGTTGTCTCTAGTTAGTCCCTTAAATTTCGAGCAGCATTAATAAGTCCCTAAATTTTTATATTGTATTCACTGTCTAATAGGTTCTTAAACTCTAAAATTTGTTAGCAAGTCTCTCTACTGTGCTGAATTTTATGTTTGATATATCTTTACTCTATAACATTTTTTAAAGCTCAAGACCTATTAAATAGAAGATTCTTGGTTTAAGAACTTATTGGACAAAACGTTGAGGGGCGCACCATGTTGGGTTTGGAATCCAAACCCAAAATATTGTTTGGACACTGTATCCAATCCCAATGGACTTGAAACACAAATTCATGGTTTTGTTTCACTAATTCCAACACTATTTACACTAATTCCAATATTGTTTCGCTAATTCCAATATTGTTTCGCTAATTCACAAACATCAAACACTATGAGTGAGCAAAAAAATATCGAAAACTGACTCGTCCGACCAAAATTGATTGAACCGAGGTCGGTCGATCAGTTTTCAGGAGAATCGATTGGGGTGCAAAACTGACCAAATTTTAAGAAAAATTATATATAATAATAATATTAATAAAATAAAATGGGTAAAAATTGTATATATTTATATTATATCTTATAAATATATTAAATAAATAATTAAAAAAAGATTATAAACCGACCAGATCGATCAGTCAGTCAGTTGGTTTTGGTCGGTTTGAGGCAGTAAAAAAAAAAAGAGGTCAGCCAAACCGACTAAGTATCGGTTAAGGTAAAAAACTGACCTCGAACGACCGATGATCACCCCTATCAAATACTGCATATCAAACACTATTTTCTGATTCTCAGGATTTCGATTCCAAGGGTTTTGATTTCGAAACGATGCTCCAAACGCCCACTGAAAGTTTAAGAACCTACTAAACATAATTTGGAATATTTATGTATCAAACTTGTAATTCAACCATGGAATTTAAGCATAAAATAATTATGATAAACTTTAAAATAAACTTTAAATTATTTTTTATATATAAATAAATTTAGGTATATTACAAGTTTAGTCCATCAATTTTAGATTTGGGTCTAATCGATTCTTAAACTTTAAAAATAGTGTAATAAATCTCTAAATTTTAAAATTTGTATCTAATCTATACATGTTACAAATTTCTGTCATAACTTTTCAATTTTTATGTGTAATATGTTTGTTACAAAATTCAATTTTGTATCTAACAGTTTTGTAAATTTTAAAAGCAGTTGAATATGATAAAAATCTATGAGACACAACTCTAAAAATTTATGGGTTAATTGGGGTATTGAGTGGGTTAGAATAGTCGGCAGGTTATAATAGTATGTGGAATTATATAATATATGTTTAGAATCCAGAGTTGTTTATTGTTTGGTATGAGTTATAATAATTTTGTGTTTGGAATGTAGAGTTATTTTATTTCACATACTATTATAATACAAATTTTTATAACTCACTTAACACCCTAGACATGCCTCTAGCGACTAGAGTCATAATATAACCATAAATAAATGAAGTAAATTCAATAGGTGGAAGAATTTTTTTTTTTTTTTTTTAATTTTATTTTTGGATTTCAATTACAATGGGTGGAAATGATCCATGGATATTCATATTAGGATTCGACGTTGGTCGATCAGTTTTATGTAGAGTTGATATGTGTCGATTTTGCAAATTTGTAAAATCGACTATCAACGAGAGAAACCGACCAACTGACATACAATATAATTATATAAAAAAAAATGCCCTTATGTTTGCAGAAAATTCCTTGTTTTACGACAATTTCAAGTTCAACCCTAGACGTGATTCCCTCTTCCTCTTCCTCATTTCACGATTTGCTTTTCTTATGTCATGACTATCGACTGCAGTTATCCCTTCTCCTCCTCAAGAATCTTTGTCTCTCGTTGTCGTTGTTGCTACTATCTTCGGCTTGAAAATTTGTCTTTGTCTCTCCTTGTCATTGCCATCTCTCCTTACCATCGCATTGTTATCATTATCTTCCGCTTGAAAATTTGTACAAAAACTAAAGAAGTAGGAATCAATATTAATTGGAGGAGGAATTGACTTTAGTAAAGTTTAAACATAAGAGCTCGTATTCTGATATCATGTTAAATCACCAAACAACTCAAAAAAACTTAAGTTGATAAGTTAGGATAAGCTTAATGATATGAAGATTCCAACATTACCCTCTAAGACCATTTATTTCCATTTAATGGAAGCTAACTAGTCGACCAATGGATACGACTCCTAATTCCTATCTATAAATAATATTAAAATTAAGAACAAGTTGGTTTGGGCAAGGGAACATCCAATGAGAAGGCAACACGTAAGAGTAAAGAATGGAGCGGTGGGAAGTTGGGTTTGGTGAATTGGAAGATCAGAAGGTGGAGGATTTAGGGACAAGTTGATCAAAAAGTGTGAGCGTTTTATTGCGTTTGCCTCCAACAATACGCAAAGGCCAAAAAAAAAAAAAAAAAAAAAAAGTGCTGTTTTTGTTTTTGGTGGCTCCCACAAGTTAAAACGATAACGCCTAGTCAACTTTTTCTTTTTCTTTTTCTTTTTCCTCTCTCTTCCTCTTCTTTCTCTCTTTTTTTTTTTAAAAAAAAAAATCTTATTTTTTGCTGTTCCAACTTTCAGTTTAAAAAAAAAAAAAAAGAAGAAATTTGGTAAGGCATGTATCAATTTTTATTTTAAACTCTCAATTTAATTAATCAAATGTATTGCAATTCTTACCTTAAATTTGAATCAGTGCTACTATTTATATCTCCTAATTGAATAATGGTTAAAGTAAGTATTCTTTATATGACTTCCATGCATTATAAAACATATCTCTAATATAAAGTTAATAAAACTTAAAATAGAGTAACACACTAGGGGTGTACAAATAACCCTGCAACGCCAACAAAAATGTAACTCAACTGGCATCAAGTAAGACTTGTGACCAAGAGGTCATGGGTTCGAATCTGGACATCTGGACTACCTCCAATCTGGGCAACCCAACCCACACTGCAAGAAATTGGGTCTTTCTTGATGCGGTAAAACGTCGGTATAGATAACAAAACGCATCGAAATTAGTTTAATGGAACGACACTTCAAGCTACTTCAATATGAGCTTCATTTACTAATGGATGGTTACAAATACCTAGAAGAATGAATGCAATATTCAATCTCGCATTCATGCCCCTTTATTATGTATTTTTTCAGTTTTTAAGCATATTTCATAAATTTTAGGTTACATTTGAGTAGTGGATAGTTATGGAATTAAAGTTGTAGAAGTTTCAATATTAAACATGTCATTTTGGCTTATTTTAGGTTACAATTCAAAAGCTATATAAAGCCATAAAAAATGTATTGTAAAAGGAGACTTGGAATCATGTTTTGAATGAAAAGTTGCATATTTTGCTTCTTAAGCCATGAGCTTGTTTCTTTGCATATCTTGTGTTTAGATTTGCATGCTAGGATCATTCAAGTAGCATTGGTCAAACTACTTGTGGAGTGATTCGAATATTGAATTTAGAAACAAGTTTTCTCTACTCTTGATCTTGATCATCAAGGTAAATCCGTTTTATCTTCTTCCTTGGAATGAAATCATCTAGATTTGGGGTTTTTGAGTTTTAGATCTAAAGGTCATGTTCGTCAACAAGATTGTTAGATTTAAATCATCAAGAGTTACTTATCATGTCGACTTGGTCAATGACCGCATCGGCATAGGCTCATTGCATGATCTATGTCGACGTTACGCATCTGGCGTCAGCATAGACTCTCTATGCCAACGCGCAACACAACCTCGTCGCCATAGCCTTTACTTTTTTTTTTTTAGATTTTTAATTTCTCTAATCTAAAACTCTAATTTCAACCTTGTTGAACGAATATACAATAAAATAGAATGTAAAAGGTATTTGAAACATAATATGCATTAAATAATAAAGCCAAACTTTAAACTAAACATAATAAAGTTAGAGATGCATAATAAAATTATGTTTACATAATAAAAAACTAAAGTATCATAAATCGAAATTAGAGATACATAATAAAATTACATAAACTAAACAAAAAACACAATCGTAGATCTATGTTCTCGCCTGTGTATTATTCCTAGTCTTCGAAGTATCTAAAAATAGAATAAATTCTTATTAATACTTTAGTTATAGTAATTCATAAACAACAACGTAATAACAACTAAACATAACACATTCAAACAATCATAACAAAGTCCAACAAACAACTAACCTCAAACTTATTAAGTAGTTAAATTCAAATTCAAACGTTCAACTAACAACATAACTCCAAGTTCCAACACCTACCATCAAGAAAGAAATTAAAATCTAACTTGTTAAACAATCTCAAACTCCAAGAAAAGACTAAACTCAAACAATCTTAAGCTCCAACAAAAATAATTTGAGATTGCACCCAACAAAATGCTCGAATAGATGTTATAGTTTCTTTACGGGTCCTTTCAGCATGTTTTGTCCTCACTCACATGCTCTCTAGGAAAATTCCTAGGAGGTCACCCAACATAAGATTGCTCCAAGCCAAGTACACTTAACTTTGGAGTTCGTATGATTAGCCACAGAAAATGAAGGTGCACCTTGTAGGTATAGGTAGTAGCTATCAATTCTTTATTAAGCCTTTCTCAACCATACTTTCATATCCTCAGGATCCCTTTCATTCAGATGTGATCCCTGCTCAATTATGTACCCCTCCTTTATCTCGGGTGTCACATACTCTTATATTCTCATGATGACTCTCATTCAGATGTAGGCTTAGTTCATTCATGTACTCCTCTTTCTCGGGCATTACACGGGCATCACAGTTACTTATGGTAATAAAGTATGAAGATTATTACAACTATTCAAATACCTCAAGAAAGGTCTAGAGTTTTATTTCCGGGCTATAAAGAGCCATGCAAGTTTTCTTTACAAATGAGACTTAAGATTTATTAAAAATGTGGTAATATAAGCTATTAAGCTTATTGAGCTATATTTAACTAAGATTTAAGTGTTTTTTGCAATTCTACGTATTTCATGTTGCATGTAAAAAATCATTTAAATTACTTGACTTAATCTATCTTGTTTGTGAAATTATTCAGATCAACATTATTCCTTGACCTGATTCATAGGTAATCTGATTTTTTACTTTCCTTGAGTTGATTTTTTAATTTTGATTTTTTTGGAGTTTATGAGATTTAATTCTATGAGTCTTGTTGTTAACCATGTTTTTAGATTCAATCATCAAATGTGTTTAACACAATCAATTTCGTACTAGAGAAATATTTTATAATTTATTGAACTAAACACATGATAATGTGTGTATATATATTTTTAACCATTCTTCAAATTAAAGGATACCAAAAGGTAAAAGTTATAGTACTTATTCTATTTTTAGGTGAAAATTGTAACAATTATTTAAGTTTATGATATGATTTGATTATTGATAAATCCTCTTAACCACTATCTTACTAATAGTTTTGCCAAACTAAGTATGACTCATGACTAAAAGGTCATGGGTTCGAATCCTCCCACCTCCAATTATTGATATACAAATATTGTTTTTAAAAAAATATTCATCGACATTGTCATTGTATAATTTTTTTTCATAAAATTAAGATTTCAACATTTCTATTTACCATCACATTTTAAAATAATAACTAATAAAATAAGTAACTCTAAAATTAATATTATATTAGAGGTATTTTTCATATAAGCGCTTCAATAAAAAAAGAAGAAGAAGAAGAAGCTACTTAATGACCAATGATTTTGGTGCTACTTGAAATAATTTTGTTAATTTTCTTTTACTTTAAAATTTTGAATTGTTGATTTCGATTTTAATTTTTTTTTTACTTTTTTTTAGTACATCAACCATGGAGAATGTGAGATTCGAACTCATGAACTATTGGTCATAAGTTTTACTTGATACCAGTTGAGTTATGCTCTTATTGACCACTAGTAGACGTTTGTTAATCTTTCAATGAGTGATTTTGTTATGAAATTTTTTCAAAGTTTACAAATTTAAAATGTTGTTGCTATATTTACAATTAATTGAAGTATTTTACCATATATGTTACCACCTCATTAAAAATGATAAGTAAATAAGCATACTATACAAAAAAGAAAATTAAAATATTCTTTTAGCTCAATATAATAAATGGGGTGGAAGAATCGAACTTCTAATCGAAATCGAGTACGTTAACTAGTTGAGTTATGTTCATCCCGATTAAAAAAAAAAACTTAGCAAAGCTTTGTTTTTTTTTCCTCTTTCTACAATATTCTATAAAGTACTTTTCACTCAATAGACATGTTTTAAATTATTAACACAAACATATATGTAAAGTAATTTTATTATTGAAAATGCGTTGAAAGAGAGACGTTCCAAATTGCAAAAAGTCATGATATATAGATCAATGCGGCAATGTGTATGGAACAAAACTAGTGAGCACATGCTTGCATATGTTTCCTCAAAAAAAAAATAATAAATAAAAAAAAAGCAAGCTTGTATATGTAGAAACAAAACAATAATAAAATATTTGAGACAAAAGTAATTCATATTTCATCAAAAAGACAAAAACTTATATTCTATATATTAAGCAATATGACTATTTTATATTTTTACATTCAAGGAAGGTAGTGAATATAGATTTGACATGTGTTTTCAAAAACTATTTTTAAATGGTGTGATTTAAATAGTGAAAATTTTAAAAACAATATTTTTTTTATTTTTATTGTATCACAATTTTTGAATTTCAAGATTTCAAGGATAACATTAAAAATGATAAAAATTTAAACTCAATTTATTTTTTTGTTAAATTTTAAAATATATAATATACTATATTAATAAGTTATATGCTATGAAAATAATAATTATAAAAAAATCATAAATTAATTAATAATAATTTATATTCAACTTAATTTTCATGTTTTACAATGACAATTAATTTTATAATCTATAAATATATTATAAAATATATTTTGAGTAATGATTTAAATTAGAATCTAATTTTTAAATTTATCATCTAACATATATCTGAAAACATAAAATATATTTATGTTTTCATTAAATTTATTATTTTTAAAATTCTGTTTTAGATTATCACTCTGCCTTAATTTATTAATTTTTTTTTAAAACTTCCTTAATCTATTAAATATGATATTTTGAATCGGACAAATTATTAGGGACAACGCCCCTCTTTTTATTCTTTGTTTCGCCATATAGCACTCTTTATTTTTTTTACCCCTCTATCATAAATTGCATCTATAAAATTCTAGTAATAAAATAAGATTTAAATCAACTTATACTTGCAATAAGAGCATAGCTCAACTTAAGATTATGACCGAGAGGTTATAGGTTCGAATTCTCCACCCTTAAATGCGTTGTTGTATTAAAAAAAATCAACTTATACTATTACTTTAAAAACAAAAAAAAAAAAAAAAAAAAAAAAAAAAATCTACCTTTACTAAAGATATGCAGTCACAATGCTCTAGATAAACCCATAGAAAAGGATAGAGGAATTCTCTAGAGAGAGAATAAGTTTTTTTTTTTTTTAGGGGATTCATTTTAAAAAGCTGAAACTTTAATTTGAATGTATATGAGATGAGAACTGGACTTTAGGTCTAAATATTAAATGCACTTATAAATGCATAAACATAAAGCTCTATACTTATTGTTTTGGTCCTGATTTTTTCTTGCATTTTAAAAAATTATATTTCAATTTTAGTTTGAACTTTCAAAAGAGTTTTATTTTAGTCCCTAAATTTGAAGATGTTTATTTTATATAAAAAAAAAGGGAAAAATATATATTTTTTATATTTTAATCAAAATTTATTTTAGTCTTTTTGTTAGTTCACTACTTATTTTACTATCTATTTTTTTTTTAAAGAAAACTTAATTTTCATTCTTGTCATTTATTTTTATGTTAATTGTTTAGCAAAGATAGATGACCTAATTCTAAATGTATGGCGTGACATGTAGTAGAACCATATGGATTGATTGAAATTAATATTGAGTTGACAAATATTAAATCGTAGAATAACTATTATGACTAGAATAGTTATTTATTGAAGGTTAAATAACTAAAAAAAAACATTTAAAAAACTAAAATAAACATTTTAGAAATTTATACACTAAAATACCTATATTTATCAATTTAATGCCAAAAAATAGAGATTTAAAAATCAGAGATATCACAATCCAAATAAATGTGAAAGTTTAACTACTAAAATAAGATTTAATAATATATTAATATAAAGATTGCATTATTGTTATTTTGTTAAAGGAATCTTTGACTAATATATATAATAAAGATGAAATAAGATAAGGTCATGGAAAGCAAGATATATATAATTCATGTTAATTTTTTTCATTAATTTGAATTTGGAATTAACATGCTCACATGTGGATTTGGCTCCAAATTCAAAATATTGTGATGTAATTTGATAGTGAAAAGAATCTTGTCTTTCTTGGATCCAAATCACTCCAACACACTTGTTCAAATATTTAAAGGCTGTGTTTGGTTTAATTTACATGTCAAAATAAAAAATCTCATCAATTTTAAATTATACAAATTACATAATTTGTTTTCCATAGAAGTAAGTAGGAGTAGTTAGCCACACGTAGAAATAAGTTGTTAGCCACTTCTTAAATGTGTTAATAATTTATCACTTAAAATACGTGATTTAATTGTTTTTTAAGTATTCAAATTTGAATAATGAGATTGGGATATTTGAATCTATATATTGTTGGAAGAAATAAGTTGAGTATAATAATTATGTAACAAATTAACAAATAAATTACAACATAACTAGCTAGCTACAACTTAGAACTACAAAGTAAATAAGATTACAAACTCTCTATATAACAAAATTACAGAAATAAAAAAAATCAATTGAGAAAAATAGATGCTTTAATGGTCGTAGATTACTAGAGTGACAACAACATTAGTAAATGAAAAGAACTTGGAAAACACAAAAACAAAAAAGAGATTTATATTCGAACTTGAACAACATTTTTTTGTCTTGTTTGTCGAGACACATTTCTAAAGTGTTGATCCGAAGATGATTTTATTTGCTTAGTTAGGGGTAAATTTAATTATATCAACATAGTCTAACACTCCCCTCATTTGTGAGCTTGGAAATTTGATGAAAAGCCAAACAAGTGGAATCAATATTAAATGGGGAGAAAACTGACTTTGCAGAGGTTTGAATTCAAGACTTCCTGGACCACCTTCTCTGATACCATCTTAAATCACCAATCAAACTAAAAGCTTAAGTCGATAGTTAGGGGTAAATTTAATTATATCAACATAGTCTAACACTACCATGATTGTTTCAGCATGATATAATACTACCTCCAGTAAAACCACAATCTCGAACTAAATGGACCTGAAAAAACTCTTAGATGCTTACTTTCAACCAAACACAAAAATCAAAAGAGTAGATAATTTTTTAAAGAAAGGAAAGAGATTAAAATTTAGTGTATTTAACTATCGTTAGTACATGAGTTTATAACTCCATTCTCAACATTATCATGAATTAATTAAAGAACAAAATTGAAACACCAATAACAACTAGGGTTAAAAGTTATCTATCTAGTAAATGTACGTATATATACATTTACATTGGGGATGTATGTGATTATATACTATTCAAAGATGGAATATAAATAGTCGTTTAGTGGATATAAAAATAATTACCATAGAGCTTAAAATGAGTATTTACAATAGATATATGAATAAATATAACAATTGAATAACATAAGTACTCGATAACGCTATTTATGTTCATATATAACACAACTACAAATTTAATTTATAGACATTATTAAATTCATAGTTAAGCAACAGTTTAAAACACAACTACATATTTAATTTCTAGACATTAAATTTATAATTAACAATTGAATTACATAAATACTTGAATCTTTTGTAAGGTTATTAATGTCTTTACCACTTGAAGACATGTTTAGTAATTTTTTTTTTATAATTTAAAAAATGTTTCATATTTCTTTAATTTTACCTTCTTTCTCATAGAAAAAGAAGCACTCTTTAAAAAAAAAAATGTTTTTTAATAAAAAAAATCAAAAGTTTTACTTTGAAAAAAAATTATTTAAAATATAGTACTCAAATCATTGTGCTATAGAACTTAAAAAAAAAAAATCATTGTGTTATATTTATTTTTAAAAATATTTATTATGCTAAAAAATGAAAGAATACTTATATATATAAATAAAGTAGATTTTCTTTTGTTTCCAAAGCTTGTAAATGATTTTGGAAATATTTCTTAAAATTTAATAACGTATTTAGCATTAATTGGAAACTTCCAACCATGTTTCTTAACAAACTAAAAAATGATGTTTGTTATTTTTCTTCCAAGATGTCCATAAAAAAGTGAAAGTCAATCCAATTGAATTAAAAGAGAAAGAGAGATGTAAAACAAAATCGATCAAATTTTAAAGTTGAAAATAAAAAAAGGGATCAACCAAATGGTTCATCAATGGATCATAGACAAAATTTGAAGTTTTGGGATGTTAGTAAGAAAGAGGAGCGTGTTTTAGGTGATGATCATAGATTGGAAAGAGAGATTTGGGCGTTTGGTTGAAACTTCAAAGAGATGAAAATGAGTAAAATGTTGCATGTAAGAGAGAGAGAATAGGAAGCTCTTACATGTAGAGATCAAAGAGAAAAGAGAGGAAAATTAGAATAAGTGAAGTCTTGCATGTGAGAGAGAGAATCCATGGGATCTTGCATGTAAGAGAGAGATAGAGAATTTAGAGTACAATTAGAAGGAGGGAGGTAGAATAACGTAAATGAGTAGAAGAGACCACAATGCAACGTAACGATGGTAAGAAATAACATAGTGTGAACAAAGGGAGAGTATGATATTCTTGTAGTATTAGAAAATTTCTTGAAAATTGGTGATTGAGTACGAAGGGTGTATGTGCGAAATTTTTCTAGTACTATGAGAGTACCATTAGGAGTGTGCACGGTTCGCTTCGGTCCGGTTTTAGATCGAACCGAACAGGTTGGTTCTACATAACACTAAATCGAAGTTGAACCAATTTTTTCAGTTTCGATTTTTGAACCGAACCGCCGTGTTTGGTTATGGGTGATTTGGTTCGGATAAAACCGTTTTTTATTTTTTATTTATTTATTTTGCCTTTTTTTCCCAATCCAAACAAGCATCATTTTCTTCTTTCTATTAAGCCTAAAAAGAACTTATGGGGCATGTTTTAAGCCATGAAAAATCTATCATATAACACACACAAATGCATTGTGCCAATATACAGAATCATATAACACAAAAAAATTATTTGCGTCGGTCAGAACAGGTGGGTCGTGGAGGCGGCGTATGCGTCGATCAGAACGAGTGGAGGCGGCGGCTGCGTTGGTCAGTGGGGGCAACGTCTGCTTCTGTTAGGACGGAGGCGACTACTGCGTTGGTCGAAACAAGTGGGGGGTGGCGGCTGGTCGTTGGTGGTCGTGTTCTCTTGTGGCCATGGCGTGAAAGGGAAGTGAGAAGAAGAAGATCGTATTTTGAGATTCTAAGAAGAAGAAAAATTGTAAAGGAGTGAAGGAATACGAAGAGAGAAGAAAATTGAGAGTGAGAAGAGAAGTTAGGGCTTAGGGTTTCTTTAAATTGGGCTAATGAGTTTGGGCTTTACATTATACATTAATAGAAATTTAAAATAGTGGGTTGGACTAATTTATTATAAGTAAAATCTCTCGGTTTGATTTTCTTCGATTTTTAAGGATGTGAACCGAACACCGAACCAAGAATATCAGTTTTCTCTTCATATAAACCGAAGAACCGATTCTTTTTTTTAAAAAATCGAACCGATGGTCTCGGTTCGGTCCGGTCCGATTCGGTTCATCGGTTCAGATCAAGTTTCTGCACACCCCTAAGTACCATACTCTATTTGTTCACACTATATATGTTCTAGGATTTATGAATACAATAGTACGATTTTGGAATTTCATGACATTGGAAAACTAACATAACTATATTTCATGACTTTTTTTTCAGCCCTAAAAGTCACCATCAAGGAAACTCTATATGAGACATCAAAAATGTCATAATTAAATATTTTATGATAATTCATGGTTGTAAAAAAACATGTATTACATACATTTGTTAATAGTCATGGTTAACTTTTTATGACAATTAAACATTGTCAATAAATAACTTCTCGATGTTTCCGTCAAGATATATATATTAACGATAATTTTTAAACGTCATAGGAATTTTGTTAATGACATGATTTCAGTATCAAACATGTTGTTTCTATGACAATGAAAAAACTTTTAATGACAATATTCTTGTGCCAAGTATTTGGCTTTTTTTATAGTTTGTAGTTATCAACAAAAAAATTTACTCAAGACCCAATTTACTTAATCTTAACAAGCCCACAAACTGTAAAAAGTCGATGTTAATTTTAATGCTGAAAGAGTCCATATTAAGAAATCGGAAGCAATTTTGGATCTTGAATACTCTAATTTGATCAATTTTACAAAATAAAAAAACATGCTCAAAACTGAAAAAAACAGAGAGTAAGAAAACTCAATTTTGATGATCAAATTCTCCTCACCTGATAGATGATTTGTAATATGAACACTTCGTGGACCAACTCTAGTGTCTTCCCTACTATCCTCAGGCCTTGGGACGGATTGTGGGATCATAGATTGAGAGAATTTGGAAGAAGAGTGATCAAAGGTCAAAACCGAGAACACTATCAATTTTCTGCAAAATTCTCTCAAATCTCCTCAAATCTCATTTAAATAAAGCTTCATTAAGCTGAATGTGCCAATACATGAGTGATAAGGATGATTTGAGAATAAGGTGACCAATTTTGGCTAATTTTGAGAATGAGTAAGATTGAGCAAGTTGGCAACTTGTATTTTAAGATAAAACTTGAAATTTCATTTAATTTTAATTCAAAATTAATATAAAATTAAGGAGAAATTGGGCAAATAGAAAAATAGGCCTAAAATATTGCAAATATAGTAAATTGTTAAACTATTTGCATATATAGCAAATTTTCATTTAAATTACTAAAAAGTCCATGCACATATGTTTTAGCTCAAATGAAAATTGTGATTTATCTTCTTTCATTTCTTGCTCAAACTGTTTTTGATTTTTTGCAATTTCTTCTTCTTTTCTCCAACTTTTAGTTGATCGACTAAAAATCCTAAGTTCAATCGATGTTTAACGTTTAACTTTTTCTATAGTGGCTGGAGTCTATCACTAATAGACTTCAATCACTGTCTTGTGATAGAAGTCTATCAGTAATATAAGTTTATCACTATCACTGATAGAATTCTATATGTCTTGTTTCTCTATTTTTTAAAGTATATTACGTATATACTTCTATCACTATCATTAGGAGTAGTGTGTGATTGAAGTTTCTTACTGATAGAAGCATATATGTTAATTGTTATGATATGAATTACTAGAATTTTTAATCTTGAACCAACTAGAGTTATTAGGGCTAATTTTTATCCTTGAATAAGGTAGGGTGTGTGATTGAAGTCTATCACTAAGATGTTTATTTTATATATCACTATGATAACATTCTATCACTAATAGAAGTTTATCATTGATATACTCCTGAGTATGATAAAAGTCTACTAGTTTATTACTTCAAGCCTTACTTCAGTTTTACAGTCTATTAGAGTCTATCACTGATAGATTTTAAATTGTGATAAGAGTCTATCAGTGATAGAATAATCTCGATAAAAATCTATCACTCTAATTCATGCACTGCATTCTATCACAATCTACACTATTAGACTTCTAATTGTTATAAGAGTCTATCAGTGATAAAAATTTATCACTGATAGAATCCTAACTGTGATAAGAGAGTCTATCACTAATATAATCTTAACTATGATAAAAGTGTATCAACCTACTCCAAACCTTGTATCAAAATTGCATTATACCACATTCAATCACTCATAAGCTTCTAACGGTGGTAAGAATCTATTAGTGATAAAAGTTTGTCACTAATAGACTCATAACTTTGATATGTGTCTATTAGGATGACTTCAATCCTTCTGATAGATAGTTCTAATTGTGATAAGAGTCTATCATAGATGAAGTCTATCACCAATAGATTCTAATAGTGATAAAAGTCTATCAGACTTCAATCAAGGGTAAAACGAGAATTAAAACATATTATTTAAAATATTTTCTTTATTTATAATTTTTTAAAACAACTTGTTATATTTGCAAATAAGAATCCATATTTTGCTACCCATTACAATTTTTCTAAAATTAATTTCAATTTAATTAATTAAATAATTTAAATAAATAAATAATTTAATTAAATAATTTTAATTTAATTTAATATCAAATATTAAATTAAATAATTTGACCAATCCCGATCTCAAAATCAAATTTTCGAACATAAATCCCTATTCATGCTATAAATCAAACCAATATTTAAATCATATTTAAATATGTTCACCTCTTCTTAATCATAGTTTAATTCATAATTAAGCTATGACACGTTAAATATATCGCATATAACTAATGCTTTCTCCCAAAATCGAATTTGAACAATTCAAATTCTTTTCCTCAAAATGTTACTGGGCTTAGTCCGAGCTAGTAAGGAGAACCTAATGGACCTACAGATCATGAGCTCCAACGATACGAGATTAACCGGTCAAACTCTTTAGCCTAGCTAATCGACATTCGTTAACCACCAAGACACTCCACTAAAGCCCAATGGTTGCACTATCATCGCTATAGATATATTTTTGTCCACTCGATATAACCATGATTAGTATGTCGATCCTTCACAGGTTGTTT
The DNA here is from genome assembly GCA_036507285.1 of Trichosanthes cucumerina. NCBI lineage: Eukaryota > Viridiplantae > Streptophyta > Magnoliopsida > Cucurbitales > Cucurbitaceae > Trichosanthes > Trichosanthes cucumerina. The sequence goes on from CM071841.1 coordinate 5,817,903, forward strand.
GTAATTACAGTTGGGTCAAATAAACTGTTTTACCCTTATAATTATTTATTGTTTCTTAAGTCCTACTGATCCTCTAATGAACAATTGGTTTGTGGTCCAACCAACAAACCAAATCCCTCTCGGGCCAATGAGAGGGTGGGTCCATTGTTCAAGATCCAGATTCAACACTTAAGGAACAACCTCTCTACTAATCCCTATAGCGGGTAGGAGTGAATACCATCTTGCAGGACTATGTTCCCAGTTATCTACTCGATTTTATCCCCAAAATGGGAGACTTATTGAGTCGACGATTTCGGGTCACTCTCACTCATGCAAATCTAAGGATAATCCTGAATAAACAGGAGTTCATAGCACACTCAAGATTAACATCGAGTTACCTAGGTCATCATATGAATATAGTTAGTTAAGACAGTAAACAAAGTTATAAAGTCTAAGTGACTATTTCGCGGTCCAGTCTTATGCAAACTCATTTCATAGGACGCCCCAACTTGCATGTCTCCACGTGAACGATTTAGGATCATATCGTTTGTACTTTACAAAGTGGGTTGCGTCCATAGTGTCTCCAGGCCGGATAAGGTACCCAACCATATCCCTATACTATAGATCGTTCTGGCTATAACTTGAACTTGATCCACTTTTATGTCACACATAAAGTTCAAGTATACATCCTATAGCCAATGGTCTTTATTGGATTAAGGTTATAAAATACACAATTCACATTATTCAATAACATCTTTACTGAATATACCTCAATAACAATTTTATTCCAAAATAGAATATACATTCAATTTACAAAACCACGAGTTTTAGGACATAAAACCCAACAAATGCTAAAATGAAGAAGGGAGAGACATTTTATAGGAGAAGATCATCTCTCCAAAACACAAATTTATTTTTCGATGTGGGACAAATGAAGAATGAGAGTGGAGCTTGACGTTGAAAGACTGTCATAAATTTGTGATGGTGAAAAACTGTCATAAATTTTCGAAAACACAAAAATCTCCATTTTTCCTGCAAAAAATGCTCATACAACTATCGATGACAGTTTTTTTTTATCTATGTCATGAATGTGTTTGATGTTGAAAAACTTTCATAAATTTATGATGTTGAAAAATTGTTATAAATTTTCGAAAATATGAAAATCTTCGTTTTTTTCTGCCAAGAATGCGCCTCCAATAATTTGTGACAATTTTTTTCTCCCTCCCTTTTATTTGACTTAGTTATGGCGTTATAGAATGTCAAAATTATAATAGTGATGGTTTTTGAATGTTTGATAATTTTTAAAAGAATATTAACATGATAAATAATTAATAGAAGTACGATTGTACTAGAGTTTTCTCTATGTTGCCCTCCAATGGATGGGAAGGTTGGTTTGGTCGGTTTCAATCAAACTTTTCCCTCTTTTAATGTCACTCCCAATACCAAAAATCAAGAATCTTTAAAAGATATTCTTAAAGTGAGTTGCAATATCTATATGAGTAAAAGAAAATGATGGAATATTCAACACTATTTTGATTAGACTACATCAATAGTAAGACTCCACTTCTACACTTGCAACTCACTCCAAAAGAGCTTTCAAACTTGGACATTTTGTCTTCATGCCATATCTTGCAACAACTTTGAATGTTAGAGGATATTTTCCAATACATGAACATTTCAACATAAGGTTTTTAAGCTATTATTGATGAAGTTGACTATTAACCTTTATGTCAATTCCATCTTTTAGAATACACTTCTTTTTTGCTCTCTCTTTGGTGCTAAAGGAGCTCCCATCTTCCTCATGATCTCTAGCATGTTGCTCATTGCAATAGCATTATTTGAAACTAGTCTATCACTATGGTTTTTTTTTAAAAAAAAATTAATTTAATATTTTTACAAATAGAAAGAGAAAGGAAACACTACCATTACTAGTCAGAAAAAAAATACAAATAATAGCAAGTAAGAGAAGAAAACTTAGATATATATGTGTGTGAACTTCTTTTAAAGATATTTACTTTTTATTTGACAATTATTTTAGACAAACATTAATATACAACTTCGGAATTATAATATTTCAAACCTAGAATTCAAGTTATGATTAACACATACATATCCGACGCTTCTTAAATATGTTACTCAACATAAAGTTGCTTTCGAGATTAAAGAGACTTTAAAAAAAAAGGGAGGGAACAAAAAATAGATAAAAATTAAGTGAAGCTCAAGTTGTTTATGAACAAATGGTGGAAAGTTAGCCTCATCAAAGGGCCTGCGACCCAAACGCCAACCTAAGCTCGACTCAAGCTCAATTCGACCCAAAGTCACAATTTGGTTGAGCTAGCTTGGCCCAACCCACTTACGAATTGGATTGGATATAAATCATCATTTTGAAAAGTAAGTTGAACCATGAAATAAGCCGTTTGAGCCATATTTTGATGGAAAAATTTGATGGCTAAAAAAAATGAGTTGTTTTTATTAATGGTCATTCGACTTTTCTTTTTAATTATGGCCATACATGAGTTGCACATGTGACATTTCTTTTTTTTAAATGCCCATTTTGTCCACGTACATTCTTGATTTTTTTAAAAAATCTCCCTCTCCTATTTTATTTAAATTGTATCTAATTTGTATTTTGAAAGATTTACATTACATTTATTATTTCTATACTTATTTTTTTATTCTCTTAATTCTCATCCCTCCAAAATCCTCTCTCCCCAAGAGGATTCAAAATTCTCTCCCCAAACAATTTTCCGTCTTTGCTCCACAATCCAATTTCATGTCCTTTCTTTCTCCTCTCTCCGAAATTCTCTCTCCAGGAAAATCTTCCTCTCTCTGAATTTTAAGTCATCGGTATTTTTTCGGTTCTCTCTCCTCAAGACAATACTCCTCTCTCCAAATCTCAAGTCGTTGACACCATTATTGTACAAGTCAATTTCATGTGCGTAGTTGTTCACTCGCTTCATTCTCAACTTTCTGATAGTTCGAAAAACGATTTGGAGCTTTTTGAGTTTTATGATTTTCCAATGAAAGTAATATTTTGAGTTTTAAAAGAATAAATAATGTGTATTTCTTACCATTTTTTGTCAGACAAGCCTAGAAATCATCTTGTTGAACAAGATTTCCTGACAAAGAATAAGATGAGTTCAACAACTTTGGAACTTTGAAGCTTTGAAACTCAATTGAATTGTGTGAAGAAACGAAAAAAGAAAAAAAAATCCTATAATAAATGAGTGAATGGTAAATCTTTCTCAAAATGGTCATTTGTGTAGTTAGCCCTATCAAACCGATCCAATAAACCTATCAGAGAGTCAATCCAAATATATATGTGTATATATAATTCTTTATTATATTATATTTGGTCTATTTTAACAAGTACACATTTTAATATTTTTTTTCCCTAAAGCACATTTTTATACTTTGATATCATATTTTATGATTGATTAAAAAAAATTAAAGTGTCAAAACTTAATAAAAAGTTGGTAAAAGCAATACAAATCACCATTTTGAAATGAGGCTTGGGCACACGTAGAAAATTCAATTTGCAACAAAAAGGAAACACATATTTCAAATGCCTAATCTAATCTAATACATGCTTAACTTTACAAAATATCTAGCTAGTAGATTAGAAGCAAGTTTGGGAATGATTTTAGAAATATTGATTTTAAGGTAATTGATTTATCTATAATTGATTTATTTAAAGTGATTTTCATATAATCATTTTCATGTTTGGTTCTATAATTTTAATAGTGATTTTGGTTTTGAAAAAATTCACTTTTTGATGGAAATTTTATGAATTTTGACAAAAGATTACGGTTTTTACTCGTCATTAAAAGTATACTATTTTCAAAAATGAATAATAGTCGTTTTAAACTACCATCCCTCGACAAAAATCACTTGAGAATCACCTCTCAAGTGATTGAAAAGTAATCATTTCAAATGATTTTGGATCCTTCCAAGATCACTTGCTTAATATTGTCAAACATCACATTTTGGATAGGAAAGTGATTTTAAACATGTCAAAAATGATTTTGGTCACTCCAAAATCACTCCCAAACATGCCCTAGAAAAATTAGAGAATTGTTCGAAATGCGACCAAAGTCCTACATCAGCTAGATAGTCAGAAGATCATGGATATATAAATGAGAAACACTATCTCTATTGGTATGAGGTCTTTTGGGTAGAATAAAAAACAAAGTCATGAGATTTTATACTCAAAGTGAACAATGTCATATCAATGTGAAGATATGTGGAGGATCATCCCTAATTGTGGTATCAAGAGTGGACGGATTTGGATTGTATTCACATTGGCTAGATAAGGGAAATATTATGATATATGAGTGAGGACACCCTTCTCAATTGGTATGAGGCCAAAGTGCAAAACCATGAGGGTTTACACTCCGTTACCTTCCGATACTTCGAACCCAAAGAGGAAAGAAAAAAAAAGTTCAAGAATTTAAGATATTGTGTTCATTTGTTTTCCTATCTTCCTTCTTTTCAGGAGTTGAATCAATCTTCACTTAAGATTTTATATACTTTTTAGATTTTAAAAATGCATGAACTAAAATAAACAAAAACTAAAAGTATAGAACTAAAATAGTATTTACACCCCTCTCCATTCTGTGCATGTCTTTCCTCTTCTTTTGGCCCACTTCTCCCATAGTCTCCCCTCCTTTTTTCCAAATTAAAAAAAAAAAATGACATAAATAGAAAATCAAATAATTGGAGTAAGACAAAAGAAAAGGAGAGAGAGAGAGAGAAAAAAAAAGCTAAAATTGAGAAAGAATTCCACATGATTGTGTAAAAGAAGGAAAGAAGAAAACAAAATAGAGTTCAAAATGAGAAAGGGAGAAGTGATGTTTGACTTTGAGTGGCTCAATGCACTTTCTTTTTATTTTATTTTACTTTTTGAAGCAAATGCACTTTTGTTTTTATTTCTTCCAATGGATATGGAGTTAGAATTTAATCCATGCAAGGTGGATTCATATTTCATAGCATCACCCTCATATTTCTTCTTTCTTTTTAGTATAAAATATATTTTTCGTCTCCCAATTTTATATTTAATTTTCTTTTAATCTCTCACTTTTCAAATTCAACAATTTAGTCCATCCGTCTTTCCATCCAATTATCTGTTAGTCAAAAGTGGTTTGACACCTATTTTTTATTAAAAAATATTATTTATTAATATTTAATTATTTTTAAATTAAAATTTATTTTTTATTTGACAAAATATTTTTTCTCTCAATTTTGTATTTGGTTCTATTTTGGTCCCTTAGCTTTTAAGACTAAACAAATTTACCCTCAAGTTTTGCATTTAATTATACTATTAGTCATTCCATTCAATTTTTTCGTTAGTCTTAAATAGTGACATGACATCTATTTTTTTTATTAAAATGTTATTTCACTAATATTTAATTAGTTTTAATTTTTAATTAAAATTATTTTTTTTTTTCGTTCTTCTTTCTTGTACTTCCTCATCCTTTTCCTTAAACCTAGCCAGTCGTCGTTGGGTGCTCGTCCACTCACACCCAAATGTTGTGGAAGGAATAAGAAGAAAGGAGAAGAAAAAAAATAAAAATAAATAAATTGAAAATTAAAAATAATTGAATGGAAGGACTAACAATGTAACTAAATGCAAAGGTAAATTTGTTGAGTTTCGAAAACTTAGGGACCAAAAGAAAGCGGAGATATATTAACAACTAAGCCAGAAAACTTTTGTTATTTTAATTTGATTTTTTCTATAGATATTATATAAAGTAAAAAAATTGAGAGGGTTCGAGCCTCTTTGGGCCTTAACTAAATCTGCCTCTGTCCATCTCCTTTTATACTTTCTCTTACTAACTAGTTTATTTCTACCATTCAATTTCTCTCATCTCCCTCAAACACATAAAATTTCTCATATTTAAGTCTCTCTCTACATGTATCCTCTCCTTTTTGTTTCATTTTAAAAAAATAATTATTTTTAGTTTCAAAATTTTGATGATTTCAATTGTTTTCATTTTAGAGATATATAAATTCTAGAAATATTTGTTTAAGTAAATATTAATAATAAAAAAACATTTTCAAATCTATCCTAAGCATTTATAAAACTTACTAGAACCAAACAAAAAAGTATAATTATTAAACTCTTCTTCCTAACTTCGATAGAAGTTATAGATAAAAGAAAGTAACATCGAAAAGAGAATGCTTAAAAAAGATGAAATAAATAATGTGAGTGTTTTTTTAGTACAATAAGAGTTAGGGTGGTTCGAACATTCACTAAATAGCACTAGACCAAAGTTGTCCATATAATAATTGATCGGGTGGTCGGTCGGTTTTGTGGATTGAACAATATGTGCTTTGTGTCCCTTTTTTTTTATAAAAGAGTTCACACAAGTTGATTAGTGAGATGTAACAATCGGATCCATAATGTCTGATTGCCAAATATTGTGCTAGGGCAATCACTTCATAAGAAAAGAGGCAGGTTAAATTATTTCTAATGTTATTTTTACATGTTGGACTACTAGACTATTCATTTTTGGATTGTGCTACATGAAGCAATCAAAATTGTTAGAGATCTTATTAGTCTGATGTCCTTCTTTCCTTTGGCTGTATAATTGTTCTAGCCTTCTACATCCATTGGTATTAACTTCTTATTCTAGTCCATCTGGAATGACAACCTAGAAACCAAAAAAAAAAAAAAATTGGCCTAAAATAGATGAACAATAGGAATATAATCTTGAAGCACATAATCAAATATTAAATTGATTTTGAATGATTAAATACATATTTTAGAGTGATTTTAAACATGACAAAAGTGATTTTAACCATTTCAAAATCACTCTCAAACATGTCCTTACTTGTATTGTTGGTGGGGAAATCGAAGAGGCAGCCGACAAGCAGTCTCAAAAGAAGAGCATAGAGAAAACAAGGTATAGGTACCTTTGGAAGGTTTAAGATGTTTTTAGGGGTGAAGGGTATTGTTGAAATTTTTTAAGAGAGAGACATTTTTTAAAGAAATACTAAAATTCAGGGCTATTTTATATAATTTAGTCTAGTTATAAAACATTTGATCTAATTACTTTATATTCCAAAACTACATTTATAATAATCTAAATAAATAAATAAATATTATTTAAAAAAAAACCTTTGGTACATTAGCAGCTTAGGCCATGGTCTCAATAGCTATGTCCTCTTTAACTATTTGAAAGCAAAAAGCTAAAGGGCAAATAGTTGTCCTGTTTAATCTTTCTTACTACAAGGGATCTGCTCCCCACCATATCCAAATACTGTTTTGACTTTTAGCTACATTAACTCTCAAATATCTCACCATATTTTGCCAAATATCAAATTCCCATAAATTATTTTCAACATTTCTGATTTCAAGTTAGGATCCACATGCTCTATTTTCTAAGCAAATTACACAACATGGTTCTACAAGTTCAAGGACAATCAACATCATATCTATCAATGATTACCTTAAAAAAAAATGAAGCCATCATAATTACAAGAAATATTACACAGTTTTGGATTTCCATCAAGAAAATTTGCAGACAGTGAATATGATGTAGGCAGATCTGAGTTTCAAGACATTATACGATATAAGTCAAAAAAAAAAAAAAAAAGTTACAGTAACGTGAGAGAATATCGATCACTGCATGACATTCCTAAATGATTGCTCATCAATCATCATTTCAATCTCTTCTTATCAAAACCCTTTTAATAACACCATTGTTGAATTGAAGCATATCTCAATCAATGGCAATGATGAGAAAACCAACTGATACATACATAAGGAATACAGGATAGAGTGCAAGAGCTTTTCTTCTTGGGTTCACTGCTGAACTCATGAAAGGATATGCAGCCCAAGAACTCCATGCCAATGTCACACATACCACAACTATCTTCACTACTACATTGTCCTTCAACATGCAGATCAATGCTCCAATATCTAGAGGAAACAGGCAATATCCCAAGAGACTCAAGCTCTGGAAGAAAATTATATGACCACCCTGCAGTAATCAAAGTGAACTCCCCCGGTTATTTTGAGCAAACCAAGGTGGGTTGTTCAGTCAATTAAGTGAAGAATCAAAATCTTGTTATAGATTAGTTATAGATTAGATTAGAGATATGATGGAAATGAAAACTCATTAAGTGATGCTTATGTCTAAATCCTGACCGTGGTTAGTTTGCTTGCCCACCAAATAGTGATTAGTAATTTAGTACAATACAAGTACTACAAAAAGAGACTTCATTCACCCATTTCTAGGAAACTGATAGAGCACCCAACCATTACCAACTTACCCTATTAAGGCACCAACCTACCCTGTTAAGGCGCAATACCCCCTCCTCTAAAACTTGAGGGCGAGGCAAAAATATCCGAAAGTATCAGTGAGATGAAGCGCACAAATCTCAAAGAGATTCTCTACCTTCAATCTCAATCAAGAAAATTCAATTCCTTCTTAGCACCACCAAACAAGACAAAAAAAATAGCACTGAAAGCGTCTCCCCACGAAGTAAAAGCTTTTCCTTTCCTTTTAATGAACTTCCACAAAGAAGAAGATGGATGGTATTTTCACAGAAACAGGGAAGAGGGCTTGGAATTAAAACATATAGGGAGAAGATTCCGCCATAAACCAATGGAAATAAGCATACATAAAATATTAAAAAATCAACCTGAAGGATATTTTTTGCCAAGGAAACAAGCAATCAACCTGAAGGATGATAAACAGAATTTTCCATTTTCCTCAATGAGAAATCTTGAGGGTGGGTGGAGACCTCTAGGGGGCTTAAAAAGAAAGATTTTTTTTTTTTTCCTTTCCTTTTTATGTTGAGAATTGATAACTTGAGCCCGCTGTTAATTCAAGATGAGAAGGTTGGTATGGTAAAGGGTTAATTGGAGAATTGTGTCATTGCCTTCAGAAACAAGGGAATTTGAAGAAAATGAATCAGGCCTTGCTTATTAAATGGGAAAAAAGAGGAAACTTCGGAAAATTATAATTATTAGCATCTGTATCTATAATAAGGAGAATTGTGGTTACTGTAAAGGAAGAAAATCAGAAAGCTTGCCGAGCACAAGGAAGACTATTTCAATGCTTGGATCATTAATTGATAAATGTTCCTCAATTAGAGTTAGAATTAGAAATGGGAAAGAAGACGTTATTCTGGAAGGACAAATGGGTGTAACCTCAATCTCTTACATTGCTTTCCTAGAATGTTAACAGTTATTCAAGAAAAAGAGACGTTATTAAAAGATGTTTGGGAGGAGAATATAGCTCACTACAATTTTTTGTTGAGAGAAATTAACAGAATATGAAGAAGGGGTGTTCCAACAATTGCTTCAGCTTCTTAACGGGGATTGTATTTATCCAAGGTAAGATAGAAAATGGGAATGCTTATACTCACCGGGTATGTTCTTGATAAAATCTTTGTTCTTTTACTTCACAAATGTGAGAAATTGTCAATGAAAAGGATTGGCTTTTTTTTTTTTTTTGACAACAGAAAAGAATTGGCTTTTAATGAAATGGAAACATAAATTACCATTTAACCTATTATGGACTATTTATTATGTATCATGGAGGCTTAAACACAGTAGAAGGGACCCATGGTAACTTCCTTAGTATGAGTCTTCAGGCAGGTTGGTGTGTGTGATGCATTGAGTTAATAGGAGGTGTATTATGTTTTTCATTGCTCTTTCAATTGGCAATTACATAAATTTCAAGAGTCAGATCTTTGAAGAAGTGGCCAGAGATATCACTGTACAGTTATGTTGGTTAAGATAAAATAAAAAAATAAAATGAAATAGGAAATAAATAAAAAGTAAAGATTTTGTGGGTCAATAGTCTTTGGCTAGAGGAACATGAAGAAAAACTACCAAATCTTCCATGAAAAGGAATGTGATTAGGAGAAAGCTTTGTATGGCTGAGTTTCATTGTTCTTCATGCTCTCTTTCTAATTTCTTATCTAATTATACTCCCTTTGTTACTAATTCTAATTGGAAGGCTATTTGTTGAGTTTCTTTTTGGGAAAGCGTGTGGATTATATATAGAGAGGTTTGGTGTTGAAATGGGAGTAGATTTTATAGTATCCATAGTTTAGTCTGGGATTCCCAAGTTTTTGTTACTATCTTTAATGCTGCTTCATTTGTAACCTTTCACTGAGTCAATGAAAAGTTTATTTCCTTTTTCAGGAAAAAAAACGAAGAAATAAAAAAAAAAAAGCAAACAAAGTTCAAGTTTATGAGTCTTTCAACATGAAAGAGATTATACAAAATCACATGGCAAAGACCTAAAATTGAAAATCTTTGTCACTAAATAGGTCTCTCCATTATTAGACTTATTGCCCTCCAAATCATCCCCTTTAGTCTCATTTACATATTTCTCCATATCTATCGGAGAGAGAGCTTTGGGTGAGAAAGTCAAACGAAGGAGATGAACCCATATGTTAAAATAGTGCAATTACCAATGTGAGCTCAGAAAGAAAATTAGCTGTCACATTTGGCAACAAGGAACTAGGGCTTTTTGGCAGAGGTATAGGACATCTTTTACCATACTGCCAAAGAGAACTAATCTTGAGATCTCTGAAGTTCAGTTTTAGAGATACAAAAAATATATCATAGTTGGTTCTCACTTCTCGTAAAGAGGTCAGTTCAATTTTCTGTAACAGTGGGGTTTGATCAATTTCCATTTTTCTCAAGCTGCTTCGGTAATCATGTTTACTTAACCAGACAACACTAGACCCAACTCTTACACTCCTAAGTCCTAACAATGAACACATCCAAGAAGGCAACAAAGTACAAAATAGGATAAGTATCAACTCTATTTTCTAATAGACAAAACAAAAGCGATGGTTAAATGATGTCCTTGAATAGGTTGGGAGAGTGGAAAGAGAGCAGGGGGCAGAGTGAAAAAGAGATTAGTTACCAGGAGAAGCACATTCAAGGTCAGAATCACTGCACCGGCGGCAAGAAGTGCAAATGCAACAGCAAACACTTCAGACTGAAGATAAAATCAATCAAAATCATTAGTAGGATACCAACAAAATTTTAAAAAGGGCAAATGAAGGTTAGAAAAACATCAAATAGATACATAGAGAATGTTTAAGAATGTTTCAAATGTTAAGGGTGATTGTGGAATACAAGAAAACAACAAGATTATAAAGATGTTTTATCATACATCTGCATTGTGTTTGTTTCCTATTTAAAAAAAAACAAATCTGCATTTGCGCATCATAAATGAGGACAACTTATAAGTTTTTTCTAACACATACAAGCATGCATATAGTATAAGATATTTAAGCTAAATATCAGGGTCAGATCTATATCGAACTTGATCTTTAAATAGAAGGATACAACTATTCTAAGTTATCTGATATCGTAAAATGCAAGGACCAATGCAATTGAGACAATTTCTAGGCATCCAAATCTACTTCCATGCTATCTAGATTCCATTCTCAAAGACATTTGCTTCTACCTGTTTCAGCAGGAAGTGGGATTAGGGAAGGAAGTTTTATAGCTCGATCCAACATTGCTACGTAGGGTAAGGAAAGGGGATCAATACGAGCAGGCTAGACTGATCTGATTAATTTGGCAACATATACACACACAAGAAAGTTCATTGATAAGAACAGAACAATACAAGACAGATGTGTGAGACAAGAAACCCCATCCAACAAAAAGGTATTCCATAGGAAGAATAATTATAAAAAGTCTTTGTCCAGAGTGCACCATCGATGGGCAAGAACAAAAATCTCTATTTGCATTGATAAGAGTCTCCATGCAACTCCTCAATTCTTCTGTACCTTTCTCTCCAAAAACACTACACATCATAAATTTTTCCAAAACTATTTTCTTATTCACTTTGAGGATCACCCAGAACAAAATCTGCAGCAAGAATGACACAACACCCACCAGCTACACCAAAACAATTGAAGTGCATCCAAGCTCTTTAAGGAAAATCACACTTAAAATGAGGTGGTCTCCAGCACTCTTCCTACATAGGCCACCCTAGCTGGGATTGATTGAAATCCTCGGATATCTCCTTTGTATCATCTCATACATCAGTTTTGCCCAGGTATAATCACAAGAATAATTGCAATTCATGCAGTCTTAAACTTCTACAACTTGAAGAAAATATCTCTTTGGACCCTAAACTACTTTTCAGCTAGAAACCCATATTCCATTATTTTTGTGAATAACAGCCCACTTTTAGTGAAGTATTTCAGGTTCAAAGCAGCGAATAGTACAAGCTAATGAAAAAATTAAACATTTTCATATGAGAAATGCAACTTTCATTGTAAATGATGGGAGACAAAGAGCTGCGCTAAAGAATTCAAACCCAGCTTCACAAGTAGATACTAGAAAGGGTTAACAAGGAATAACAACTCAGTAAAATCAAATAACACAATAACCATAAAAACTAGTTAGAATTTCCATGGATTCTAAATTTCTTGGAGGTGAAGTAATAAGTAAAGTATGGTTATACGCCTTGGTCTAGCATCCATAGTCGTATATGCACATATCCTAGGGAACAATACCCCCTGACCGAAAAAAGAGCAAATGTTATTTCTATTGAAGCATTCAGTACACAACATTGTTTTTTTATATCCGAGTAACAATATTGCTACCTTGGATTAATGAATGAGAAATGGAAATCCTGACAGCCCTTCATATCTACATTTCCTCTTCTAAATCTTTTCTTATAAAATCCATAATGCAATGTGAAATTTGAGGTGTTGTCCATGTGCATTTCATTCTTCTGAAGACCTATGCTGTCCTCAAGCACATAGATAATGGTGTGTGTCCTACACACCATTAAAACATACTTTATCTGTATTTATTTATGCATTTAAACGAACTATTTACTGAACTTTTGCATCTATTCAATTAGCTTTCAGCCATTGATAGAAGCTCGTACATATTCCTGTAATTTCCGCATGTTCTCAGTGTCTAGAATCACCGGTTCCTATTAAAATCCAATGAAACAAACTAACCAAGACAGTTTCAAGAAATCTTAGCAAAAGCGCTTCAACCACTTGATTTACCACTACTGGATACTCTCAGGTACATAATACCAAAGTACATTTGACTTCCAACAATGAGTTCAACTCCATTTCGAATCTAAATAATTGCAGATAGCTAGTTTAACCGAACCAGAGAATCACAAGGTCAAAAAAGACTGATATAGGGAACACCAAAAACAGCTAAAAAGCTTGATCCGCGAGCTTAAATCAAACAAAAAAAAAGATAGGCAATTTAACGATTTCAACTAACTCAAATTTTAGGACGCTGACCTTCTTGACCGATGCAGACCAGGAAAGAGTAAGACCGAGGAACACAATGAAGAAGAAAGGCCCCCACAGATCCCAATCCCTCAAAGCCTTTCCGGGGTCCTCACGAAAAGGGTTGGGAAAAACCACAAGCTTCAAATTGCTGACGATCCGGGAGAGATCCCTCTTGACCGTATCCCATACCGGTTCCGTGAGTGTGTTGGGTGGCGATCCGAAACCAGTCGGGGATGTATCAGACCTGCCATTACTGGAGACGGGCAGCGGCGGCGGAGCAGGGAAGACAGTCGGCGGCTTCTGGTTGGTGGATTTGGGGGGAAGTGGGGGGAGATTGGACTGCATAAACGGGGAGGAGGAAACAGGAATCGAAGCCCTGGGAGGACTTTGGGGCCGAGCTGGAAGAACAGTTGAGGGACCGGTTTGGACGCTGGCGTTGATGAGATTCTCGATCTCGTCGATGTCCGACTGGGACGATTGGTGAAGAGGAATTGTATCGCCGTGCGACATTTCCCGGGAAGGGATTTTTCTCGGGAAAGTGATGAGAAAATGCGTCGAATTGAAGAAGATGATCAGATCCAAACAGGAAGAGAGGAAATTGGGAGTTGGGAGATTTTCGTTCGTCGAGAAACCAAGAAGAAGAATTCTGTTAATGCCCCTTCCATGGGGGTTACGCCAAAACGTCGTCGTTAAGTAAGTAACTGAAAAAGGCGCATGTAATTTGGATCAATTTCGGGTCGGACAACTTTTAAGATGGGTTAAATTGTAAATTTAGTCTCGTAGTAATTTAGGGTTTGTTTGGTATGCAATCCGGATTCTATTTTATGTTTTCGGATTCACTGAATTCAATAAATATGTGTTTCTATTTTCGGATTCTGTGATCCAAATAGTAAAAATTCTGAAAACAACATTTTTATGTTTTCATTGTATCCAGATTCTGAATTTAAAATTTTAAAAAGTAGAATTATATTAAATAAAGATAAAGATCTTAATAAATACAATATTTCATGTTATGAACTCAATTTACATTTGTTAAATTAATATATATATAATATAATATATTATAAACTATATATTATTATATTATAAAATGATAATTCTATAAAATTTACAAAATCATTTCATAAATTAATTAATAATAACTTATATTCAATCTAATAATTAGTTTTGCAACTACAACTAATTTCATGATCTATAAATATGTTATAGGACACATTTTAAACAATTGTTTAGAATGGAATCAAATTTCTAAATCTGCTACCAAACACATATCTGAAAACATGAAATACAACTCAACTCTGTTTCATTGAATCTCTTGTTTTCAAATTTCTGTTTCCAGATTTCTTACCAAACAGACCCTTAGTCTCTATAGTTTAATAGAACTTTAGAGATAGTCTTTATCGATAAAAAGCTACTAATATATTGAATACGTACCAGTCAGCTGTTTATGTGTCATTTAGCTGATTGGGTAGGTTAACTAGCTAACGCGATAAAAAACGAGTGGTCAATTTTTTAAGAAGCTATATTAAATTGCCAATTTGCAATCCATTTTTATCTAATGAGCTACTTAATCCAATCATCTGAATACAAAAAAAACTACTTCATTGACACATGATAGTTAACTGCTCAATTCATCGGTGGTTTCTAATCGTAAGACTATTTATGAGATTTTATCAAACCATATGGACATAAAATTCTAACTCTTAAAAACATAGGGACTATTTTTTAACCTTTTTCAAACTATAGAGATCAATTTTGTAATTTAACCTTTAAAATAATTGATGATAGTGTTTGATAAGTTGAAATCAAATGGATCTGATTTAGTTATAATGATCAAAATAGACATATTATTTTAATTACTTTTATGTTGGTACGCAATATCTAAATTCAATTATGATAAATTATTTTAAATTTTATATGGTTATTACTATTTTTAATATGTAGAATAGGAATTCAAACCTATTAACCTCTGAATTGAAAGTACGTTCTTTAATTTATTTATACCAATAGAACTATGCTCATGTTGGCTTATATAATATAATTAAAAAGCATATTTTGTTTACTTTAAATTATACGGAAAAAGAGTATATAAAACAATTGTCATATAAAATTGTAATGAAATTATCAATATGACCATAACTCAACTGACATAAACACATGTATTCTCAACCAGTAGGTCAAAAGTTTGAATCCCCCAACCCGCCATATGGTTGAACTCAAAAAAAAAAAAAATCTCTTCCAAAGAACAAACAAAATGTAAGAAATTATTATAAACAAACAAATGTGTAAATGCCCCATTCCACATGCCTTTTTCTACCCATGCCACATGGCAACCCCTCCTTAGCCATAGTGTCCATGTGTCCATTTCTTACCAATGCTTAGTGTCCAAATGTACAACTCATCTCTTGTCATTTAGCCTATAAATAGTCGCTTATGGTGGTTTATGGAAAATATCATTGGTGAATTTTTCTCCAATTCTCTTCATTCTCTCCCACTTTCTCTTTTAGTCTTTATTTAATTTTCCATAAATTTCCACTATCTCTTTATTTATATTATATATATATTGCCCCCACTTTCCAAACACTTGTTTTATTATTATTATTATTATTATTATTATATTATTATTATTATAAATATATTATTATATTAGTATTTAAATATTGGTAAAATTATACCCGGTTTCCATCCTATTTTTACAACACGTTATCAGCACGAAGCTCTGCCGATTTTTCCACTGAAGGTAGGTCCTCGGGGTAAGCCATTTTTTTTAATAATAAAATGTTATTTTGCATGTCTAATTGATTTCCTAATGTAAATGCAATTTCTTTGTATATAGTATTACTATGGCAAATCTTGCAAAATTAGAATTTCATGACCACGGATATTAATGGAAATAACTACTTGTCATGGGTCTTTGATCTTTGAGATCCATTTAAACTCCATGAATCTTGGAGAAACAATTAAAGAAGGAAATGATGCATCAAATCAAGAAAAAGCCAAAGCTATGATCTTCCTTCGCCATCATCTTCACGAGGGATTGAAAATGGAGTATCTTACAATAAAAGATCCCTACATTCTATGGCAAGGCTTGAAAGAAAGGTATGATCATCAAAAAACAGTTATTCTTCCAAAAGCTCGTTATGATTGGATGCACCTGAGGTTGCAAGATTTCAAATCGAGAAGTGAATATAATTCGCACTATTCAGAATTAGTTCAAAATTAAAATTATGCGGAGAAAAAATTACTGATGTTGATATGTTAGAGAAGACATTCTCCACTTTCCATGTTTCGAATATGCTCCTGCAGCAACAATATCGAGAGAAAGGCTTTAAAAAATATTCAGAACTAATTTCATGTCTTCTCGTGGCTGAACAAAATAACGAGCTATTAATGAAAAATCATGAATCTCGACCAACTGGAGCAACACCATTCCCTGAAGTGAATGCTGTGAATTTCAATAATCGTGGTCGAGGTCGTGGTCGTGGTCGAGGTCGGGACCGCAGTAGAGGAAGAAATACTTATTTCCGTGGTGGACATTATAATTTTAAGAAACCCACACGAACTGATGATCATAAAGGAAAAGCTCCACAAGATAAAAGTTCAAAAGGTGATGAACATAAATGTTTCCGGTGCGGAATGACTGGGCACTGATCACGTACCTGTCGTACATCAAAACACCTTGTTGATCTCTATCAAGCTTCCCTGAAGGAAAAAGGAAAAGGGAAGAATGTGGAGGTGAATCTTGCCATTCAAGAAGATGATGTATTCGATCCCTCCAATATGGTGCATCTTGATGTGGCTGATTATTTTGAATCTCCTGGAGAGAAAATTGATGCAATCAAACAAGTAGAGGATGCTTTGTATGAAGATATATAATTAAGTACTATTTCTAATTATAATATGTTTTTCTTGTTTTTGTATATATATTTAGAACTTTTTGTAATCGCTTTTCCTTTCTTATCAATGAAGAAATATGGACAATTTCAATATGTTGAGTAACTTAGAAAATGAGCAATGAGGATTTATGTCTAGCAGATCGCGCAACTACGCATTACGATACTCATAAATAGAAAAAATATTTTTCTAAATTGACAATCTTTGGAAGCAAAAATCAATACTATATCAGGTTCTGCAGACCTGATTGAAGGTTTTGGAAAAGCAAGTTTTATCTTGCCTAAAGGAACAAAATTTTCAATTAATAATGCTTTGTTCTCTAGCAAATCAAAAAGAAATCTATTGAGTTTCAAAGATATACGTAATAATGGTTATCATGTTGAAACGATCGTAAAAAATAATATAGAGTATCTCTATATCACATCTATTGTTTCACATGAAAACGTATATTGGAAACACCGCCACCTTTTTCTTACGGATTATATTATACTCATATCGAGAGTAATCGAAAGTTATGCAACAATGAACCGTAAGTTCATGAATCCGAAATATTCGAGTGTTTGGCATGATCGACTAGGTCATCCAGATCGATAATGATGAGGAAAATTATTGAAAATTCACATGGACATCCTTTAAAGAACCGAAGATTCTTCAATCCAATGAGTTGTCATGTGATGCTTGCTCTCGAGGAAATTAATTATTAGACCATCACCGGCAAAAGTGGGCATTGAATCACCTACATTTTTAGAGCGAATTCAATGTGATATTTGTGAACCTATTAACCCACCAAGTAGTCCATTTAGATATTATGGTATTAATTGACGCATCCAGCAGATGGTCACATGTATGCTTATTATCAAGTCGAAATCTTGCATTTGCAAGATTACTTGCTCAAATAATTAAGTTAAGAGCACAATTTCCTGATTATACAATTAAGACAATTCGACTTGATAATGCTGGTGAATTTACATCCCAAACTTTTAATAATTATTGTATGTCAATTGGGATAAGTGTTGAACATCCTGTAGCTCATGTTCATACACAAAATGGTCTAGCAGAATCATTTATAAAACGTCTGCAATTAATTGCAAGACCATTGCTTATGAGAGTTAAACTCCCTACATCGGTCTGGGGTCATGCTATTTTACATGCTGCATCATTATTACGTATTAGGCCAGTAGCCTATAATAAATATTCCCCCATGCAATTAGCTTATGGTCGTGACCAAATGTATCCCATCCGAGAATTTTTGGATGTGCGTGATATGTTCCAATTGCTCCACCACAACGTACTAAGATGGGTCCTCAAAGGAGGTTAGGAATATATGTTGGATATGATTCCCCATCAATTATTAAATATCTTGAACCCCTGACGGGTGATGTATTTACTGCACGATTTGTTGATTGTCATTTTAATGAAATAAATTTTCCAACATTAGGGGGAGGAATTAAGAAGTTGGAAAAAGAAATTACGTGGAATGCATCATTATTATCTCATTTAGATCCTCGAAGAGATCAATGTGAACTTGAAGTTCAAAAGATAATTCATTTGCAAAATATAGCAAATCAATTACCAGATGCATTCATAGATGCTAAAAGGGTGACTAAATCATATATACCAGCAGCAAATGCTCCATCAAAAATTGATATTCCACAGGAACAAATTATCAATAATGAGTCTGGAGCACGCCAGAAGCGTGGTAGACCAATAGGTTCCAAAGATAAAAATCCTCGAAAAAGAAAAGTAGTTGAGAATCAAAATGATTCGATAAAAGATATGGATGTTCCAGAAGAAATCCAAGATACAACTACTCAAAAGAGTATTGATGAAAATCAAACGCTTGAGGATAATAATGAAATTTCTATAAACTATGTTACAACAGGAAAGAGATGGAACCAAAATGATATTATTGTTGACAACATTTTTGCTTATAATGTTGCTCACGATATTATTCATGAAAGTGACGATTTTGATCCAAAATTTATCGATGAATGTAAACGTAGAAAGGATTGATCAAAATGGAAAGAAGCAATCCAAGCGAGTTGAGCTCACTTTCAAAACGTGAGGTTTTTGGACCATAGTCCTAACACCGCACGGTGTTAAACTCCGTGGATACAAATGGGTATTTGTAAGGAAAAGAAATGAAAATAATGAAGTCACAAGATATAAAGCGAGACTTGTTGCACAAGGATTCTCGCAAAGGCACAGTATAGATTATGAGGAGACATATTCTCCTGTGGGTGGATGCAATAACATTAAGATATTTGATTGGCTTTGATCAGATATGAAAAACTTGATATGCATCTAATGGATGTAGTCACGACATATTTATATGGATCTCTCGGATAATGACATTTATATGAAAATCCCTAAGGATTTAAAATACCGTAAACATATGAATCAAGTTCTCGGAATTGTATTCGATAAAGTTACAGAGATCATTATATGGATTAAAACAATCGTGACGAATGTGGTATAATCGCTTTGAGTGAATATCTCATTGAAAGAAGGATATCAAAATAATCCAATATGTCCGTGTATTTTTATAAAGAAATCTCAGTCAGGATTTGCTATTATAACTATATATGTTGATGACTTAAATATAATTGGAACTCCTGAAGAGTTATCCAAGGCAATAGAATATCTTAAGAAAGAATTCGAGATGAAAGATCTTGGAAAAACAAATTTTGCCTTGGTTTGCAAATTGAACATTTAGCGAGCCAGGATATTTGTTCATCAATCAACTTATACAGAGAAAATCTTAAAAGATTCTATATGGATAAAGCACATCCATTGAACATTCCAATGGAGGTTCGTTCACTGGATGTAAAGAAAGATATATTTCGACCTCGAGATGATAATGAAGAACTACTTGGTCCTCAAGTACCATATCTTAGTGCAATTGGTGCACTTATGTATCTAGCTAATAACACAAGACCCGGATATTGCATTTTCAAGAAATTTATTAGCTAGATATAGTTCATGTCCTACAAAAAGACATTGGAACGGAGTTAAACATGTACTCCGATATCTTCGAGGGACGATTGATATGGGTTTATTTTATTCTAACAAATCTAGTTTTGATCTAGTTGGTTATGCAGATTCTGGTTATCTATCTGATCCACACAAAGCTAGATCTCGCATGTGTTATCTATTTACATGTGGGGAATGCTACATCATGGCGCTCGGTGAAAACAGACCATCACGCCACTTCTTCGAATCATGCTTGAAATCCTCGCAATTCACGAGGCAAGTCGAGAATGTGTATGGCTAAGATCGATGACACAACACATTCGTGAGACATGTGGATGGTCTTCTAGTAAACATCCTCCAACAATATTATACGAAGACAACACAGCATGTATAGCTCAAATCAAAGGAGGATATATCAAAGGAGATAGAACGAAGCATATCTCTCCAAAGCTTTTCTACACTCATGACCTTGAAGAAAATAATGAGATCTCAAAGACAACATGATTTGTTCAAGGATAACTTGGCGGACATATTTACAAAAGCATTACCAACTACAACATTTGAGAAATTGGTTCACATGATTGGGATGCGAAGACTCAGAGATCTCAAGTGATGTCGTCATGAGGGGGAGTTGTATTATATAAAATATGTACTCTTTTTCCTTCACTAGGGTTTTTATCTCATCGGGTTTTTCCCTAGTAAGGTTTTAACGAGGCATATATTATATAAAATGGGCATTTAAGGGGGAGTATTATAAACAAACAAATGTGTAAATGCCCCATTCCACATGCCTTTTTCTACCCATGCCACTTGGCAACCCCTCCTTAGCCATAGTGTCCTCCATGTGTCCATTTCTTACCAATGCTTAGTGTCCAAATGTACAACTCATCTCTTGCCATTTAACCTATAAATAGTGGCTTATGGTGGTTTATGGAAAATATCCATTGCTGAAATTTTCTTCAATTTTCTTCATTCTCTCCCACTTTCTCTTTTAGTCTTTATTTAATTTTCCATAAATTTCCACTATCTCTTTATTTATATTATATATATATTGCCCCCACTTTCCAAACACTTGTTTTATTATTATTATTATTATATTATATTATTATTATAAATATATTATTATATTAGTATTTAAATATTGGTAAAATTATACCCGGTTTCCATCCTATTTTTACAACAGAAATAAAATTAATGTTATTTATTTTGTTGTGGTCAAACTTTCAAACTTGTAGCAATACTCTGTCTTAGAGTCTCTAATTAATTTTTTAATGTAAAAAATTATTATTATGATTCACTTCAGTAATACTGAAGCCAGTACCGTAGCACATATGTGCTCGTTTGGGCACCTAGGCGTCGTATTTATTTATTTATTATTATTACGTTTACTTTTCAACTTGAAAGTCTTAAAACTTTGATTTTCAAAATGAAGATTTTCTTACTCATCATTTTATAAATCATATCTTCTCTCCCGGAATTTTTAATAAAGCTCTCAAAAAGCTTGAATATCAATCAAAATACTCTGGGTCAATAATTTAAACAAAATAAAAAAAAAAGAGTATTTACCACATAGTAATGAGTATTTGCCACATAGTAAAAATTTATACATACTCTTAACATGTCAATAATTTAAACAAAATACAAAAACACATTATACAGGTCATTAATGAGCAGTTGATTTAAGCATATATTAATCATATATATGCTTAATTGCATCATCCAATGAAATAGATTTAATAGTCAATAAGAATTAGATATAGAGAAAATATATTAAGTAACTAATATGAATCGAGGTGTATTAGTCATGAGGCCTTCAAGAAAGATGTCTAGATTGTATCATACATAAGGTCCAAATTGACAACAAAACCAAGAGTTGCATTTAATGCACTTTGGTTTCATTTAGACAAAATTAAGATTAAATATAGTTGTATTTATGACACTTAGAGTTAGAGCTTAGATGCATTTAATGAACTTGAGCTCAATTCAAGTTATATTAAATAAACTTCAGTTGAGCTTAAGTTACATTCAAATAAAGATAAATAATTCTTCATTAATAGAATTAGAACTTCAAACCTCAACTCAGCTTCAATTATTCTGAGATGGTTACAAAATTTTGGGTTGGTTGATTGGAACTTCAATCCACGTATTTATGGAGGTTTCTTTGTAAATTTCAATTTAAAACTTTGTTTTTAATGTTTTAGGTTATATTTTAGCTAGGTATATTAATGGGCGTGAGAATTACAACTTTTCAATTGACCGCAATTTTAGGGTTTTCCTTTGAAGGCTATATAGAGTCGTTCATATTGTTTCTTTAAAAAATCAAATTTAGAAATGTAATAAAAATGAGCCTTTGAGCTTTATTTTAGCTATAGTTAAATAAACTTTGCAATCTTGTGAGAGCTTGTATTTTTAAGATCATTCAAGTAAAACTTAGCTATATATGTTTCTTGTAGTGTGATTTGGATATTAGACAAAAGAATTTTCGTCGTTGCTTCGAGATACTAGATATATCATAAGGTAATTTTTTTTTTTTTCACTTTCCTTAAATTGATTTAAGAGACATTTTACAACTAACTCTGAATGTTTCACAACATAAACTAATTGAACAATTTAATTAACATAAATATAATGCTTAAGTGCAATTTCATTAACAATTTATTGAATTCAACATAGTACATGTTAAACAAATAAACATTTATAATCATAACATGTAAAATAGCAAATAACATATTGATTATGATAAGATGTATATTAATAACGTTGAATATATATAAGATATACACACTCTATATATGTAATATATAAGACACGTTTGTCACAAATTATGAAAATAAAATTCTATTTTTATTAAATAAAAATGATAGAAACTTATATTGATGATGGTTATAAAATAAGGGGAAAAAAACAAGAACAAAGAAAAGCACAAGAGAGAAATGGGAAAAAAAAGGTAAAAAGCAAAGTGAGATTCTTTGAGTTGTGTTGTCTATTTCAAAGCTTCCATACAATCAACTATTTATGAGAATTTTCAATTTCTAATATTAATATTATTACTCGTATGTTATATTATATGAAAAATATTAAATTAGAGCGGTTATAGACAACATTGTTTGACGTGAATATGTATTTCAGTAAATATTACTGAATGAGATATTAAGACCCCGTTTGATATAGTTATCATTTTTGTAGATGATTTCTTTTGAAAACAATTTGATTTTGATTTTTTTATTTTTTAAAATTAAGCCTATAAATGTTACGTTTATCTATAGATTTACTTGTTTTGACATCAACTTTTTTACATATGTTTTAAAAAACTAAACGAAGTTTTAAAAATAAAAAAATCAAAAACTTGTTTTTGTTCTTGATAAATATGAAAGTCAAAAGTAGAAAATGATGGAAAACAAACATAATTTTTAAAAACTAAAAATTAAAAACCAAATGATTATCAAACAATACCTAAATTTTTACATATGTTTTAAAAAACCAAACGAAGTTTTAAAAACAAAAAAAAATTCAAAAACTTGTTTTTGTTCTTGATAAATATGAAAGTCAGTGTTAGAGGATGAAAAAACAATCATAATTTTTAAAAACTAAAAATTAAAAACCAAAAGATTATCAAACAATACCTAAGTAACTATATATATATATATATATATATACACATACATCCATAAAACCAAATTGACTATGTGAAAAGCTAAAATCGACCCAAGCACAATTCAACTACATTAAAAAAAAATGCTAAATTAGAAAAATACTTTAGAACACACCATTACCATTTATTTGAATGAGCTTCACTAAGATGCTTATCTTGATTAAGTATAAAATAAAGACATCCAACACACATTTAGTCTTAAAATTTTTACTAAAGATTAAGGGGGCGTTTGAGCACCATCTTAGATTTAAATAGTTTTAAAATCCAAATCCAAAACGTTGTTTGGATCACTATGTTAAAAAACCAATAGATTTGAAATACAACCTCATGATTTTGTTTTGCTAATTACAACACGATTTCGCTAATTCTTAGACATCAAACATTACGTACCAAACACTGTTTTCTAATTTTCATGATTTCAAACCCTTAAAATAAATTAAAGGATTTTGATTTCGAAATCGTAATCCAAACGCTCCCTAAACGGTAATATAATAACTTATATAACTTGGTTTATTCTACATACTCCACTCTCTGTAGTTCGACAGCGCCATCTCACTGTTCTCTGGATCAGTTCAAGGAGGTGAAGAACTGTGAAAATGGCGATTCTAATGAGGCTAACTCAAATCTCTCAAATACCCAATTCTTTCAACTCCCTTATCTTTCTTGCCGCTCCTTTTTGTACTCATCTTCATCCTCATCCATCATCAGAACCCACGAACGAAATCGAAAGAATCGCCAAAATCATCAACGACCATCCATTTCCCGATCAGCCCCTTCGCCCCACTCTTCTTCACCACATTCCATCTCCTCTTCCTTCAAACACTTTCCTGAATGACGTTCTTGGCCGCCTCTTCGCAGCCCATTCCAATGGCCTCAAGGCCTTGGAGTTCTTCAAATTCTGCCTCCACCATTCTCAAGCTTCCCCAACTCCGGATGCTTTCGAGAAGACGCTTCACATTCTCGCAAGGATGAGGTACTTCGATCAATCATGGGAGTTGATGCGTGAGATTCGGCGAACTCACCCTTTTTTGCTTACTCTCAAGTCGATGAGCATCTTGCTTTCGAAGATCGCAAAGTTTCAATCCTACGAAGAAACGATCGAGGCGTTTGAGAGAATGGAGAGTGAAGTGTTTGTTGGGAGGAAATTTGGTACTGAGGAATTTAATGTACTGCTTCGAGCCTTTTGCACTCAGAGGCAGATGAAAGAGGCCCGATCAGTGTTCCAAAAGATGTATGCTCGATTTCCCCCAAATACTAAAACCATGAATCTCTTGCTTTTGGGGTTTAAGGAATCGAGCGATGTTACTGCTGTTGAGCTTTTCTATCATGAGATGATTAGGAGAGGTTTTAAGCCAAATGCAGTGACTTATAGCATTAGAATTGATGCATATTGCAAAAGGGGTTGTTTCTGTGATGGTTTGAGAGTTTTTGAAGAAATGGAAAGGGCAAATTTTAAGCCTACATTGGAAGCAATCACTACTCTGATCCATGGAGCAGGGGTTGCTAAGGATATAACCAAAGCCCGCCAACTGTTTGATGAAATTACTCTGAGAAACTTGTGTCCTGACATTGGTGCTTATAACGCTTTGATAAGTTCCTTGATTCGGTGTGATGATGTGAAGTCTGCAGCGGCTTTAATGGAAGATATGGAGGCTAAACACATTGGACATGACAGTATGACCTATCATATGATGTTCTTAGGTCTGATGCGATTGGAGGATGCTGGTAATTTTTTTGAGTTGTATAGCAAAATGATACGGCAAAATTTTGTGCCAAAAACACGAACGGTTGTCATGTTGATGAAGTTTTTCTGTGAAAATCGTCGGGTTGATTTGGGTTTGGAATTGTGGGGTTATCTAGTTGAGAAGGGATATTGTCCTCATAGCCATGTATTGGATCTGTTGGTGACAGGATTATGTGCCCGTGGAATGGTCCTGGAAGCATTTGAGTGCTCCAAACAAATGTTGGAGAGAGGAAGGCAAATGAGTGAAGCAGCATTTCTGATCATGGAGAGATCTCTTTTGCAGGCAGATGCAACAAACAAATTGGGGGAGCTTGAACAGTCGAGGAAGAAGCTTAGAACTGTTCTGCCCCCACCAAAGCAGCTTTCGTCTGAGATCCCAGTATCCTCCTAGACAAATAGTAAGTTTGGAACAACTTTTGACTCGATGAAGACTACTTTTAGCTAACGGTAGCACTTTAATATCCCTTAGATATATAGATATATATATATATATATATATATATATATATATATATATATATATATATATATATATATATTCTATGTACTCTTGGATATAGATTCGAAATACTTTAGTAATTTTTCTCATATATTCAATAACATAAAACTATCTGCCATAATCTCTCTCCTAATTGACCATTAGAAAATTTCATAGCATGGTCAAAGAGTGATTTTACAATTCAAAAACAGTGTTTTGGAAGAAATACTTCATTAGTGCTTATTTCAAAAGTTAAAAATGTTTCACTTTCAACCAACCATGGTTCTCCACTGTAATCCAAAGTTCACTCATAGTAAGAGTAACACATTTGTTTTCAAATTTAAATGCTTCTTAGGTTACGATTATTGAAAATTTTCTTGTCACCTTACTGGAATTATTGCCAGATTTCTGAAACGAGGAGATTTGACCGCAGACATCGTAGACCAGTTCTCTTGCACACATGTTTGAATAATCCTGTGCCCCGACAGTAATAGAAATACAAATCAAATCATTGAAAGTGGATCCTCTGATGCTGTGAGCGGCCGTGTCATTGCAATTTCCACCGATCGCGAGGCACGAGACCTTGAAAAGTATGTAAGTTTTGACACCCAGGTTTTATATGGCATTAGAATGTTCATGTTGGGATGACTGAAGTTTCACTTTCGTGTTTTTTAAACTTCACAAATAAAATCTGTGTTTTAAAGATGGTTTCATTTCAACCATCCTTGTCGTTCACAAAATCTACAAATCATACATTTCCACTGCACAGTGTAGAAGGTTGAGATTTATATTGTTTGCAAACTTTTTGAGTGTTCAAAATCATTGATAAAATATCCAGATGATAAGCAGAGTTCACAAAACAAAGGAATGCTAAATTATCCTTGCAATTTCTTATTCTCTCTTATTCTCTCTTCAAGTCTTATTGATGTGTATTTTTCCTCTAGTTCTGCAGCATTTGGTACCGTATTGGAGGAGCTTGCTTCTTTGGCATCAGCCCCCTTAAAAGTCTCATGCTCGATTGCTGCAGTTGCCTTTGCGTACAGTTTTTCAACATGTGTCGGGCAACGGTATCAGTTCACCACGCTGTGTTGTTAGAATAAAATGTGGTAAAGTAAAAGACAGTGATTTAATAAGTTTGTGGCTTCTTGATTTAGTACAATAATGTGGGAGCTGTGACTTTAACTTTAAGGAAGGTAGTAGGTGTCTTTATCTATCAAGCTATGCTAAATTTGTAGTAAATTTCAACGTTAAAAGCAAATGTACGAAAGTAGGTTTTGTAGATCTTGTACATGTATTACTCAAAAGCAGCCTCAATATTATAAAAATGTTTAGTAACAAACATTACAATTTTACAGAATTTAGTAAAATTTCAAACAACTATGCAATAATAAAAGGATATTTCATTCAATTGAATTTACAAGTGTTATATACAAAATAGTTACAACTTATATTTTCCAAATACATTCATTTGAAATTACAAACATCGCTAAGATGGGAAAGTCAGAATAGGAGAGCACTCATCTTGGGCTGGACCTACTACTTAGACACTTTCAGTAGTTATTTGCTTTGCACTTGGCTATCCAACGTTTACCATGGATAGATAACTGATACAAAAGTGTGTCCTTCCCAATCCTCTCAATGCTCCAATGCCCACATTGGATATAGACCGAATTGTCTCACAACGTTACAATACCAATTCATGTATCGCTTTAATGGATTGCCCAACTCTTGGAACATACAACAACCTCAAGTAGCGAAGAGCTGACATCGAGGTGTCAAACCTTCCTTTTAATATGAGCTCTTGGAGAAGATCCATCCGTTGAGTAACTTTTATCCATTGAGTGATGCCCTTTCCACTCAACACCGTCGAATCACTAAGACGACTTTTGTAGGATAGTTAATAAAGAACCTTCTCAAAATAATAATAATAATAATAATAATAAAAAAAAGAAGATTAACATTTTATGGTCATTCTAAATTTATAATTGTCATTAAAAAAGGGCATGGTGAATAATAATTAAAAACTAAATTTACAGAATTTAGAAATTAAAATTTACTTGAATATCTTCAATAAGGCTGGTTTTATAAACCTCTTCCACATGCTTGATCTGTTTTAACCATTTTGAAAATATCATTGAGAGAGAGAGACTCCCTCTACATGAATGCCATTTACCAATGTAAATAATTTATTAAATCATTGATTGAGAAAGAGAGAGAGAGTAATGAAGTTTTTTGAGTGAATTGAAAGCCACCTAAAACAAAACTCTTCCAGAGGCTCTCCTTTTCCTTGCCATATCAGCTTGAAGCTAAACATGACACATCAAGGACTTCCCATATTGTGTGTTCTGCAGATTCTGGCCATTAAGTTGGAGGGATTCATTTGCATTTTACTCAATTCTTCTTCTCCTTCAGAATTTGGATTCCATGCCTGTGGCATCTTCAACTTTAAGTATGGCGCCACTCCTCTTTCAGCCATGGTATCCCCTTCACACTACCAAACCATATATTCATCCAAAATAGAACCAATTGAATAACGAATGCCAACATCAAGATTAAGGCCATCATGCTCGTCGCTCCTAATAAACAAAATTCGTGTTTGAAGAGCGCTTGCATTTTAGTTCACAACAAGGATAATCTGTAATGCTAGCATTCAGAATGTTGTGTCAGTCGGGTCTTCCAAATGATATTTGAGGCCCCATCCCATTGTATAATGGAAATAAACTAGGCAGCTCCAAGAAAATTGCTGTGACTCTGAGATTATGTTACTCGGTTATATTCACATCCTCTACCTCGAAAGTTTTATCATCGCTATCATTATCATCATCAGATAAATCGGATTCAACATCAGAACCCATGTCTGAGTCCAAAACATCTCTCAAATTGCCTTTGTCCCCAACACCAAAATCTTCAAATTTATCCTCTACGTAATCTGTCCTAAAACTTTCCATTTCATAGCCCACCCTCTCTCTCCTGTATCCACCAACAAGTTCCCGGTCTATTTTTGCCTTCCTTGGACTGAGTAAAACCAACTCAGCCAACTTCCTTCTAGCCAAATACACATCATTTGGCTCTATTAACTCACTCCTCCTATAAGCCTCTCTGAGGAAAACAGTGTGAAGCTTCCCATGGTTTCCTCGGGTTGAAATGTAGAAAACCCCCTGATGCTGAAGAAGGAACTCCTTCAACTTCTTTGGCAGATTCATTGCCAATCGAAAATGAGCAATCCGTTCCAAAGTGATCTTCTTCTCCACAGTCAAAGACAACATTTCATGGATTGTTGCCACTGCCCTCTTCTCCATCCTCTTCTGAGCTTCAATGGACCTCATATCATACTCAGAAACGTCCTCGTACGGCGACCAATAAGGAAGCCGCTGCCATTTCCACACTGCAATTCTGTAATACTTCCCTATCTTGAACCCAGGAGGAAAATTCACAATGAAAGAGAATCTAATATCCTCAGCATCACTTCCTTTCTCCCTATAAACTCTCTCCCTAGCTCTCTCTATTGCACAAACAGTAAGGTTTGGATCTCTTTCTACAATTTCAATGTATTTATTCCTAGTTTCTTTTGCATCAAACAGTCTAAAGAATTGAGGGTACTTGAGAATTACCGAATATTCGAAATCCTCGGGCAACCCGAATTCAGACCGGGCAATCCGAATGTGCTCGAGGCGAAGACGGCCATTGTTGGACATCATCAAGAGTTTCCTCAGCCGAGTCACAGCATCCGGAATCTGGGCAATCACAGCCTGCTTTTGCTGCTCGATTTGGAGGTGGGCTTTTCGGGTTAACCTGCAATAGAGGATTCGTTGAACAGGGTGTTCGTAGATTTCGAATACATGAGGGAATTTGAGAACGAAAGCCCCAGCTTCGTGCTGTTTGAAGCCAAGGCGACGAGCTAAGACATCGAGGCGAGAAACTGGAATCGTTTGGTTAATTTGGGTGAGAATTAGGTCCTGAAACTTGAGGACTTTGCGGGTTTTTTTCTCCACCTCCATGTAATTATCGTAGCCATGGTCACGGACCCTTTGAAGCTTTTTGGGAATGGAGGTGGATTGGGTCATCGATCTTGAGGGATTGAAATTGCAGAGGAAACAAGCCGTAGTACTGAATGATGAAAAAATGGAGCTGAGGAATTTAGGGTAATGACCAAAAAAGATCATCATGCTTCTGAATTGATTTTGTGAAATTAGGGTTTAGGGTTTTTGCGTAAGAATTTGATGGGCAGAGGATGCACATTCACAGGAGTAGGGTTAGGAGGCCATGGAGACTGAGAGGAGTTGTTTTTCCCTTTGTCAATTGAATCACTATTTTGCTCTTTATAGCCTAAAATTTTAAATTAAATTCTAAAGAATATTTGCAAATTTAGTGAAAACAATTGCTATAAATTATATAAAAAAAAATTGCAACTATTCTTTTAAAAGTTACAATATTATTCTTGACATTTCATATGAAAAATTGACATGATAGTGACTTAGAATGACGTAAGAGTGACTAAGACACTTGTTTATATTAAGTTTGAAATAATAATATTCACATATGTCGACGTTTCGTCCATGATTCTAACAGTTTTTGTACTACAAAGGTGATTGGATAATATTGCAACTTTTGAAAGAGTATGAGTATTTTTTTTAATATAATTTAGCCTAAAATGAGTGAATAGTGGTTTTTTTTTTAATACATCAATAACTGGGGTGGAGGAATTCAAACTCATGATTCCTTGATCATAGTGGTTGATGCAAAACTTTTGTATCACAAGGGCACATATATTATATGCATATATTTGATTCATTTTTTATGTTGATGTTGGACTCGGACATATGAAAATGTCGACATGTCAACAAAAATTAAAAGTTTAAAACCCTACGTTTACAACACAAATCTTCTCTTAATTGTTTGATAGGAGATATTATCAAGAAGGTCGATTGTATGACTCTATTATATAAGAGCTTTTGTGATAGGCAATCTAGATTATGTTTTATGTTTTTTAGATTCACTAGGTTCGACGAATATGTCATGACTCTAATATATAAGAGCGATAAAAACTTCAATAAATATATCATTTTATGCTATAAACTCAATTTGTTTTGGTAAACTAAAATATGTATAGCCAAAATGAGTGTTACAATTGACATATACTTTGACTAAGAGTTCATCTCAAATATTATGAAATAAAAAAATTAAAATATATAATATAATATATTAGAAATTATATGATATGGTAAAATAATGACTATACACAATTTATATCATAAAATATGTTCATAAATCAATTAATAATAGTTTGTATTCAATGTAATATTTAGTTGATAAGATAACCGATAAAGCACATATCTAAAAATATGAAATATAACTATGATTTCATTCTATCATCGTTTTCAAATTCTTGTTTTCATTGAATGGCATGTGTGTTCTCAAAAGCTTAAATGTAAAAAATAAAATAAAAATAAAAGCCCTTAATTGAAAAAACATCACTGACTTGAGAAATGACTACTTCAATTTTATGACTTTCTTTTTTTTTTTCTCTTTCTCTTCCTTTTACTTGACATGTTTATTAAATAAATATTCACAAATTTTATCCTATTGAATAGAGGAAGAAGGTAGGTGTTTGAATAAAATAACATTGACAAGTAAAAAAATTGGTATGAAAGTAAATTAGATGCATTGCAATACCCGCAAAAAGAAACATAAACATATCAATAATTGGGGGCGAGAAATTCGAACCTATAACTTCTTGGTCATGAATCATACATAATGTTAGTTTAATTATGCTCTTGTTAGCAGATCAAACAAAAGTTAGAATTCTTAAAATATCCCAATAATTAATAATTGCAACACTTTAACTAATGTGATCATCATTTATACCTTCTTGGCTCCTACAAAAGGATAGCAATAAAATGATCACTTAACAAGTTTGATTGGAGGCAGTCTGTTTTTAGGAATCAAAGACAGAGGCTCCTCTTTATGATATGCAACGCCCATTTTTCCAGTTAGATCCAACTTTGAAGGATCCTCATTATTAGGGAGAGACCAATCAAAGTTTCTAATCAAAGTGGCTAAAATTAAGTTGACTTGCAGCACACCCATGGGATAACCAGGGCAAATCCTCCTCCCAGAACCAAATGGCAGATACCGAAAGTCGAAACCTTTGTAGTCGATATCCGATCCCAGAAACCGATTCGGATCGAACGTCAAGGGGTTTTCCCAGACGGTCGGGTCACGCCCGATCGCCCAAATGTTGACGAAAATGCGAGTGTCTTTCGGGATCGTATAGCCCATTACTTCACAAGTTTGGAGGGCTCTGTGGGGGAGGAGGAAAGGAGCTGGTGGATGCAATCTTAGAGTTTCCTTGACGCAGGCTTGCAAATAATGAAGCTGTGGGATTATAGATTCATCAATAATGGTGGCATTTTGATCCTTAGTTTCTGTTTGGAATTGGATCTCCTCTTGAACTTTGTCCATTATGTGTTTGTTCTTTATCAGCTCCGTCATCGCCCATTCCACAGTTGTGGATGTAGTGTCTGTGCCTGCAGAAAGCATCTCCTGCAAATTGCAAACACACAACCATTCATTTATTTTGGAAACTATATATAAACTCATCTTCCATACAAAACTGATCTTTTGTTCCTCCAACTTTCGAATTTAAATGGGAACTTACAGAGATTAAGTATCTCATTTGATCATCACAGAAGCCCATATCAAGCATGGAATCCAAAAAATCCCCACATCTTCCATTCCCATCTCCATCTTGATCTCGATATCTCCTCCTCTCAGCAATCAAATCATCATAAACAGAATCCACACGGCGAGCCAACTCCGCCATTTTCTTCTTAAGACCCTGAAGATCCAACCCACTCAAAATGGGATAAAAATCAGCCAAATTAGGAACCAAACCCAGCTCCATCATCTTCTTGTAATGCTTCTTGAACCCAAAAGCCCCATCTCCCTCAAACTCCATAAGATCCTTAGAAAAAATAACATTCGCCAAAGTGTTGAACACAGTCGTTAAAACCACATCTCGAATCCCAACAGGAACAGAGTCCCCTGTTTTGGAGCCCAAGTAATGGAGCAAGGCCAGAATGTTGGATTTTCTCGAAAGGGATTGGGATTCGAGGGCTTTGGGGGTGAAGAGATGTGTCCGACATGTCGTGCGGAGGAACTTCCAGTGGTCGTCGCATTCCGGGGAGAGTAAAAGGGAGAAGCGCCGGAGGCTGTGGGTGTCGGTGGCCATTTGGAAAATGTAACGGGCAGAGAGAGTGCGGTCGTGGGTGCGGAGGATTTGGGCGGCGGAGGCGGGGGAGGAGGCGAAGACGGCGAGCTGGGAGCCGAGGCGGAGGGAGATCAGAGGGCCGTGGAGGGTGGAGAAGTGGGTGATGGTCGGGAGGGGCTTGGGCCCGATCTGGAGGAGGTTGCCCAGTAAGGGCCATGGTTTTGGCCCTGGTGGGAGCGGCTGTTTTGGACATGGGGATTTCACGAGCTTGAGGATGAAGAAGAAGAAGAAGGGGAAGAAGAGGAGCAGAAATGGAGCGACGAATTCAGTGTCCATTGGGGAATTGCTTGCTTGAAAATTTGAGGAGCTTGATGATGCTCTGTTTTTTAAGAGCGTGAAACTATCACGTGGAAATGCACGTGTAGTTCTCTTAAAATTATGATTCAACCAAAATATTAGTGAGAAAATTTCTACTCCCTAGTTGGAATCCAAGATTTCCCTACCTCTTCCATTAATTTTGTGTGTTTATTATTTTAAATTAATTTTTTATGTAGGTGGCGCCAACTTAAATAATATTCCTTTGTTCTCTCTTAAAAAATATATATTTTTCTCTCTCTTTGTTTATCTTTCTTTTCTTTCCTCTCTCTAATCTCTTTTTCTTTTGCCTCCGCGAAGTAATTTTAAACTAAAATTTTGCTTTGGGTTTGTTTTGTGGTTTGGTAAAAGATTTTTATCGTACAACCTTTATCTCCAATTTACTCTAAAACAAGGTTCTATCTATAGTTATGTTCTCTAACTTTGACTTATTTTCTTGGTTTATTTTTCAGATTTTTTTTCTTTCTCAAAAATTTAATTCCACATTATATCGTTTAATAACAAAGAAAATAAAGAGAAAAATCGGTCAACTACATCAAAATCAAATCTCAAAATTTGAAATTGAGTAAAGTGTGAGTTGCAACCATGATAAAATGAAGAGCAAATTAGAGGGAGAAAAAACGAAAGAAAAATAAAGAGAGAAATAAAGATTTTCATTTTCCTCATGGCAAAGGAGAAGGAAATTAGAGAGAAGAAAAATAAATAAATAAAGAGAGAAATAGTATAGTGAAAGAAGAGTTGTACTTGGGTGTGATTGCAACTATCTATGGTGCATCCGATTTTCCAACCACAAAAATTTCTTTTATAAAAAATTAAAAAAAAAAACTTTTTTTTGTAGCTCTCCATTGGGTTGCATAATAGATGGATGCAACCCAGGCTGCAACTAAGTATTTTTTTTCAATGAAAGAGAGATATATGAAAAAAAAGATGTCATTTAAATAAGGAGAGAGAAAAGTATATTGAAAGAGAACAAGAGAAGAGATACGTAAATAAGAAAGAGGAAGAATAGGAGGCAACACCCAAATATCATTTAAGTTGGTGAGACCCATGTAAAAAATTAATTTAAAACAATGAACACATGTAATGGAGGAGGTAGAAAAATCTTCCCGTAGGACTAGAAATTTTCCCAATATTAGTAAGTATTTTTTTTAAAAAAAAAATCAAGTGGAAACGTGGGGAGGGAGAGGCGGTGGCACGCCGTGCTCGCATTGATGGGTGGAGAGGGGAGAGATGTCTTTAAAATTATATTTTGAATCGAACAACTCGAATGCTACTCATTCCTTTTTTAACTACTAGTTTATCTTTTGAAAAAAATCAAAACAAAAAAAAAAATGTATGATTAGCAAGTGGAGAGCACAACACTTGAGTGTTGGCTCGACAACACTCAAATTTTTTCCTTTCTGATCGTTATTTTAGAATAGTTTCACAAGTTAAAAGTTAAAACATAATTTTTTTTCCCTTTCCAATCATTGTTTTGGAATAGTTTCAAGAGTTAAAAGTTAAAACGAAAATTTTGAAATGATGAAAACATATCATCGACATATATCACTAAAGTTTAGGGCATAATTGAAAATTAAAATAAAGTTCAAGGACATAAATTGAAATATTCAGAGTAGATGAGCATAATTGAAACTAGGGCCTATATTGTCATGTATACCACTATTTTACAAGTCACTATCAAATTATTTTTTTTATCTTTGTTATGGGTGAAATTGAACCAACAAGAATGAACTTACTAAAAGCTACAATAAAGGGCAAACAAGTTAAAAAGTCAAATCTAATGTAAAAAATGGGTTGAAATTGAAGGAGAACCGACTAGGACGCGAAATTAAGGACAACACCTAAGGTTGTGGTTGGCCTTGGCCGCGACCATGGCAAGGCCCTCTTTTGGGAGAAATTATTCGATGAGGCTGCCACAATGTAGCCAACAAATTTTCACTGTTAGATGGAGAGAAAAGTATTTCGAATTTATATTCAAGGAACATAGGGGCATGAAAATTATTGGATCCACATCTAACGCATATTATGAGGCAACCACATTGTGGCGGCTTTATTGAATAATGTGTCCTCTTTTGGGCATTGTCTTGATCCTCACGACTCGTATATACACGACCAACCTAGTTCGATCCTTTTGTTTCCAATTGAAGCTCTCTCTTAGGGGGAGAGTAGAATAAGTTTATTCCACTGGCAGAGTTCTCAAATTCTCATTCTTTTCTAAACTTAAGCATGAGGATGTGTTACCTACCCATTACAAAACAAAAGGTAAAATTGAATAAACTCACGAAATTCAAACACAATAGATTTTCTTATAATAAAATAAGAGTGGATGATTCATGTGGTTATAGTTGATGATGGCAAGTCGTGAATCACGTTTTTCTGTAAGTGTTCTTTTTTTGTTTTTTTTTTTATTGTTATTATTTTTGCATTGGGGAGATTTAGAGTTAGATTATTCTCAACTTTTTCAATGTTTAAACTTGACATTATTGAATGGTTTAGCCGGAGACACAAAGAGCATCTAAAGAGAAATTATTCGGCGAGGTTACCACAATGTAGCTGACAATTTTTCATCGTTGGATGAAAAAAGAGAAGTATCTCAATTTTATATCCAATGATTATTACTAGACATAAAAATTATTAGATATACATCAAACGGTTATGATAAGATACTCACATTGAATAATTTGTTATCTAATATGATCTATCTACCAAAACTCCAACATACTCTAAATTTCTTATTTACAATTTTATAAAATCAAATGAGTTCAGTAAATTTCAAAAATCACAACTAAAACTTAAAATGGAACTCTATTTTTTTTTATTAAATTTCTTATTATTGAACAAACATCCAAAATAACTTGTCTTTTTATCGATTTATTTTCTATATTTATATAATAAATGATGTATGAAGATTGAAACTCTAATTTTAAAATAAGGAATAAATGCTAATTATCATTAACACTATTGATACAAAAATTTAATTAATATTTCTATAATATCGGAGTTGACAAAGTAAATAGTGTCAACAAAATATTACTAATATAATATCAACCTAATATTTATTAAAAAAACTTTTAACTGGTTTAAAAAGTGTTTAATATTTATTTCTTTATTTAAATATGCGTTTAATAAATTTCTTGATTTGTATATCTTTTCAAAAATATCTATTGACAACTTGAAATCCACATATTTTTTTTATCCTACACTAATTATATATTTAATAATTTTAGATTAAAGGACAAATTTAATCTCTAAACTTTGAAGTATATGTGTATTTGTTCTTTGACCTTTCAAAACTTTAAATTTAGTCTTTGAACATTTGAATTTTTTAAAATTTACGAATGTACTATACAAAAATTTAGATTTATATCTAATAATCAATTAGTTTTTTTTCCAACAATAACATAACTCATCTGACATCACGTATAATTCATAACCAAGAGGTTGGTCATGAGTTCGAATCTCCCACCCCAATGGTTGATGTACTCAATAAAAAATAAAAATAATCAATTAGTTTTTAAAAATTCCAAATTTATCAAGGACACAAAATTAAAGTTAAAAGACTTATTAGATATAAAATAAAAAATTTGAAGATTTATTAGATATTTTTTGCCCATCATTTTAACTTCTCCCAACTTTCCATAAAGAAAATCTCTAGTAGTACAAGAATATCATTCTCTATGTTCACACTGTGTTTTCAAAAGTTAGACTAATCTCACATGATTCATGATGGAACTTACATAGAAAAATACTTGGGTGCAGCCTCAGTTACACTCATTTAATATGCAACCCAATGGAGAGTCACAAAAAAATAATTATTTTTTTTAACTTTTTATAAAAAAAATTTGTAGCTGGAAAATAGATTGCAGTGTATCCTGCAACTCATTCTAAAAAAGATCATGACATGACAAACAATCATTTTTCTTCCTCCCCTACTCTACTACTCAAGTTTAAAATGTCGTTATCGATGGAAATATTGAAGTCTCAATTTCATGAAATGTCGATGGAAATATTGAAAAATTTTCGATGTCGATGGATATTTGTAAAAAAAAATTAAAAGTAAAAAATTTTAAAAATATATTTAAATTAGAAAATAAACCTTCTACATTTTTTAAATGAGTTAAAATACTTGTTATAATATTATATTCACGTTAGGTTACATTTTATTGTAATTTTCTTTAATATTTCATCACTTTTGTATGATATAATGGAAATATCGATTATCGCTCGTGTCGATGTCAAACCCATGGACATGTCTACGGAAATTTAATATCATGCTACTACTAGATATTTTTCTCAATAAAGAGAGGTCTTCAACAATAATAATTCTAAGCCATAACTTACTGCAGATTTCAAAGATGGTGATTGCCAATGGTGAAGATATTCTTTCATTTCCCTTTCTTCTTCTTCTTCTTCTTCTTCTTCTTCCTTTAATTTTCATTATTCTCAAACACATCAATTCTCCATCTTCAAAGAAACTCCCACTTCCTCCAGGTCCAAGGCCATGGCCAATTTTAGGAAATCTCCTTCACATTGGCCAAAATGCTCACATTTCTATCACTCACTTTGCTCAAATCTACGGCCCTCTAATATCCCTCAACCTTGGAGCTCAGCGCCTCGTCGTTGCTTCTTCTCCTGCTGCCGCCGCTGCCATTCTCAAGACTCAAGATCGCCTTCTCTCTGCTCGATACATTTTCCAAATGACTCCTGACAGAGCTTTCCATGACGATTCCTCTCTTGTTTTCTCTCCTCACTGTAACGATCGTTGGAAGAGTTTGAGGTCCATTTGCAGAGCCAATTTGTTTACAGCCAGAGCGATAGAATCCCAAGCCAATTTCAGACGAAGGAAGATGAATGACATGGTGGACTTCTTGCACTCAAAACAGGGGTCCGTTGTCGAGATTAAGGATTTTGTGTTCACCACCGTTTTCAACACTCTTTCTAACTTCATCTTCTCGAGGGATCTTCTTGGGTTCGTTGGC
This sequence comes from Trichosanthes cucumerina, assembly GCA_036507285.1. Lineage (NCBI taxonomy): Eukaryota > Viridiplantae > Streptophyta > Magnoliopsida > Cucurbitales > Cucurbitaceae > Trichosanthes > Trichosanthes cucumerina. Next base: position 5,856,441 of record CM071841.1, read on the forward strand.
GATGGATTCAATGGGATTAAAGCGCCTTTCAAGAAGATGATGAATTTGGGTTTGACCCCAAATTTAGCTGACTTCTACCCTTTGCTCAGAAGCTTTGATCTTCAGGGTCTTCGAAAGAAAGCTGCCATCTACCAGGAGCAAGTCCTTTCTTCGTGGGAGATTCTCATTCAAGAAAGAAGAAAAATCCATTCTCAAAATGGCTCTGCTGCAGATCGTGACTTCTTGGATGTCTTGATCGAAAGTGGATTCACTGATCAACAAATTTATTACTTGATTGTTGTATGTGTGTAAAGAATCTCCTATTAAATTTAACCATAACCTCAAAAATTTGAGTTGATTAAGAGTCTTAAATGAATTGCAGGAGGTGTTATCAGCAGGGACAGATACAACTACGACGACGGTGGAGTGGACAATGGCAGAGTTGTTGAAAAACAGAGACATAATGAACAGAGTGCAAGAGGAGATGAAAAGGGTAATAAATAATGGAAGCGCCATTATTGAAGAATCAGAGATCTCTGAGCTTCATTATCTATGGAGATGTGTGAAAGAAACTCTAAGGCTTCATCCACCGGCGCCATTTCTTCTTCCACGAGTAGCTCCAGAAGATTGTGAAGTAATGGGATATTCCATTCCAAAAGATACTCTGATTTTTGTGAATGTTTGGGGGATCGGACGAGACCCATTAGTTTGGGAAGATTCTGAATCGTTCAATCCAGAAAGATTCGTTGGTTGCGATGTGGATTTTAAAGGTTATGATTATCGATATCTACCATTTGGAGGAGGAAGAAGAATTTGTCCTGGACTTCCCATGGCGGCTCTGCAAGTTCCTTTGATCTTAGCTACGTTAATTCATAACTTTGAATGGTCCCTTCCTAATGGTGAGGATTTATCGAAGCTGGATTTTAATGGAAGGCTTGGTGTAACATTGAAGAAGGAAGAACCTCTCAAACTTATTCCTAAAAAGAAGATTATGTGAATCATGTGATCATTGAATAACATTAATAATAGAAATTTATATGTTTTTCCTTTTCATTTCATTGTGAAACATTGATTTACATCAATGGAAAATTAATTATAATTATACTCATGATTAATTTTCATAAAAAAAAAGGGGCAAAATACATTTTTGGTTCCTCAGTTTTGTGTTTAGTTCTCTTTTGGTCCCTGAGTTTTCAAATTCAACAAATCTACTCGTGTGGTATGCATTTGATACCATTTTTGGTCATTCTATCAACTTTTAGTTAATTTCTAACGGAAAGCTGATCTGACACCTCTTTTTATTAAAAATAATATATTTTTTATTTTTTAATTATTTAAAAATATTATTTTATTAAAAATATTTTTAATTTATTTTTTTTCTTTTTCTCTCTCTTCCTTCTTCCCACTTTCCTCTTTTTTCTTCTTCCTCTTTTCTCTATTCTCCCATGGTCGACCAAGCTTGATTTATCTATTTTTGGTGAACGACAGCGACGGTCGATGGTGGAATGCCTTGGCGCGTGGAGCGCGTTTTCGAAGAGCTCGAGAGTCGATCTATTCAAAACCGGTCAAAACGATGCGAAAGTCGATTGAAAACTGGGTCTTTTGAACCAATTAAGACGTTGACGACGTGGGCTCACCGGCGATGCGACGACGGAAGATCGGCTCATGAGTGGTTTGTTGTTGTCGTTGCGGCTTGTGGCGGTTTGGTACCTACACCCACAGAACGCGGCGACTGACATTCAACATGAGCAACGATCGGAGGAAGTTAACGGCAACTGAAGCTTCTACCAGCGGACGTGCGCCCGAATGCAAACTTCAGGGGTAGATTTGCCAGATCAATAATATTTTTAATAATTAAAAAATAAAAAATATATTGTTTTTAATAAAAAGATGTGTCAGATCCGCTTTTCGTTAGAAATTAACGGAAAAGTTGACAGAAGGACCAAAAATGCTACTAAATGCAAACTTCAGGGGTAGATTTGTTGAGTTTGAAAATCGGGGACCAAAAGAGAACCAAATGCAAAACGGATGGACCAAAAATGTATTTTGCCCTGAAAAAAGTAAAAGAGGATACGATAGAAATATATTTTCAAAATTTTTGAAGGAAGAGTGGTAGAGAATCGAGACTAATTTTAAGATTTATTGAAAGTGTATAAATTAACAATAGATATTGAAAGTAACCTAATGCATATATAGTGTTAGAGACTTAACCTCGAGTTAGAGCAACATGGAGTCACTTGGAGTTTCTTTAATGAATCAGGAGAACACAAAATTAAAAGGTGAATCTCAACCTAATGGATCGCAAGACAAGATTGGAGACAAGTTGGGTTATTTAAGGACACAACCCTAATTTTTAGGGTATCTGTAAAGATGTCTTGAATCTGTTATCTGCCGGTTCGAATGACCAAGTACGGAGTGGGCATATTAGGCCGACTTTGTATTAGGGTTTAGGAGAAGTGCCATATATAAACCCCCCAAACTCCTATACGAAATTAATCTGTTTTTCTGTGTAATTTGTTCTCTTGTTTCTTTCTCAATGAATAAAATTACTCTCTCCATCTGTTCGTGGATGTAGCTAACACAACGTTAGTGAACCACGTAAATACTGTGTGTTGATTTTCTTTTGTGTCTCTTCGTTATCTACTGCTTTCGTTTTTAACAGTATCATTTCATCATCTTCATCACTACCTATCATCCACCATTAGTTAAATCAATATGAAATTCGACTCTTTAAGATGAATTGTATATTGTAGTATATGTTCAAAATGGAAGTAAACAATATTGATGAATTTTTTATTTCAATTTCATATAACTCTCGGTAAACAACCTCAAAAGAATAACATTCTCATCCCAATTGATTTTCATTTAAATTCATGATGAGTAAATGAGGCCTAAATTTCTAAGAAATTGGCATATTATTATTATTTTATTTTTCTTCAAAGAAAAGTTGGCAGAAATTTGAATTTTTCTTCTTTTAGTAGCGTAATCTCTCATCTATTTTTTTGTGGATCGATCAAGTATCATATTGAGTAAATTTATTGTTAACTAATTTTAAACATTTACTAACCGAAACCTGGGGTTTTTTTTTTATTAATATTTCAAAATTTTAAATTCATTATAAAAATGTTAAAACATAGTAAAGAGAGAATAAAGTACAATAAAATATTCAATTTACTTAAAATATAAAAATATTTAAATAAAATAAATAAAAGAAAGAAAAGGAGAAAAAAGAATAATGAAAAAATGAAAAAAAGGGAAGGAAAAAAGAAAGAGAAAAAGTGTATGGAAAAAAGAAAAAAAAGTTTAAAAATTTACATTTTGTGGTACTTGAACCCATGCACTTTGACTTCTTAAGAAATTTGATGAGCAATATACCAGGGAGATGGTATTAAAATTTGGAAATGGTTGTCTCTATCTACAATTTTTTTAAAAATTTTGTAACGAATGACAACATTGTCGAGACGACCATCTACCTCGGCTCTTGAAAAGACGATAATTGCCAACACATTAAAACTATAATATTATTATAAATAGTTTAGAAAATACAATCTTTTTATAATAAGTTTAAAAATTTACCATAGTAATAAAAAAAGCCACGGAAACCTACCATTAATGAATGATTTAAAAGGTAAAAAATGAAATAAAAAAGTTTTAAATAAGAGAGACCTGAAAAAAAAATCCAAATATGTATTTTTTTGAAACATAAAAAAAATCAAATATTAGGATTGAATGAAACATATATTTAATCTTGAAGTAATAATAATGTATTTCACGATTTGTTAATATCCTGGATCAAATCTCTATCATATCACGTGTATATATGAAAATGAAGGGGTTTACTTTTGCAATATAAAATCAAAATTTGAGGATTTTATGCAAATATAATTTTGGCTTTTACCTCTCTTATCGCTTGCCAATACCAGCTATTATTTATAATATTTTCTATTCTCATATCATTTGTCACATATTTGTTTAGATCTAAAATATAAAATATAATTAGATCAAGCAAGTTATAAGGTTTAAAATATTGATCTGAATAGAAATGTGGAAATCTCAATTTTATAAAAATATTAGTAAAATATCAATGTCAATAGAGATGCTTTTGAAACTAATTTTTCAAAAATATTTAAATTAGTAAATAATTATTTTGCACTTTTTAAATGAGTAAAATACTTGTTATAATATTATACTCACGTTAGATTACACTTTGTTACTATTTTTTTTTAATATTTCATCAATTTTTATACAGTATAATAGAAATGCATATTTACCCCTTGATGCCGAACTCATGGACATGTGAAAATACTAAAAAAAAAATATCTACATGTGACGAAAATTTAATGTTAGGAGTGTTAACAAAGTCCCACACTTGATTAGAGAATGAAAAGATCTATGATATATAAGTGAAGATAATTTTATTGGTATGAGACCTTTTGGGAACAAAAAACAAAACTATTAAGATTTATACCCAAAGCGGTCAATATCATATCATTACGAAGATGTGTGGAGGTATGTTGTTATACACATCTATTTTTATTAATAATCCTTTCTAATTAACTTTTAATCAATTGAATTGGTACGGTAAAATGATTTTTATACATTTTTTTTCAATTCAACAGCTGAAGATTTGAATTTTTGATCTTTTTGTTGAGAATACAATATACTTCACTAATTCAACTATATTCAAATTAAAGATCATACTTTCATAATTAATGATTAAAAGAAATCTACCATGAAATTATAGTTTTTAGTTGCGAGTTTTAAGATCTTACATTGAACCGTTTGAGTACTTTTTTAGTACAACAACATTTAAGGATGAGGATTCGAACTCATGATCATTTGTGCACCTTGACTATGCTTTTATTTGCGATGGAACCTTTTGAGTTTGATGAGATCGAGAACAACTCCATCTCAAAACTGTCAACTTGTCCTAATAATCCTATAAAATTAGTACAAAGTGAGGGAACATTGACTTACAAGTTCAACAACGCATTGAAGAAAGAAACAACTGATTTCATAAACATAAAATATTTCTTGAAGAGAAGATCTTCATCAAAAGGACTGAAACTTGAATATGATAATCAGAGCCTCTTTTTCGGAATGAGTTTAAGAGGTTCTTCCTTCTGCAATGTTATGGAAAGCTTCCCAGTTAAATCTAGGTTTGAAAAATCTTCACCATTAGGAAGAAACCATTCAAAGTTATGAATTAAGTTGGCTAAGATTAAAGGAACTTGCACAACCGCCATGGGAAGTCCAGGGCAAATTCTTCTTCCTCCTCCAAATGGTAGATATCGATAATCATAGCCTTTAAAATCCACATCGCAACCACCAAATCTTTCTGGATTGAACGATTCAGAATCTTCCCAAACTAATGGGTCTCGTCCAATCCCCCAAACATTCACAAAAATCAGAGTATCTTTTGGAATGGAGTATCCCATTACTTCACAATCTTCTGGAGCTACTCGTGGAAGAAGAAATGGCCCTGGTGGATGAAGCCTTAGAGTTTCTTTCACACATTTCCATAGATAATGAAGCTCAGAGATCTCTGATTCTTCAATAATGGTGGTTGTGGTTCCATTATTTATTACCCTTTTCATCTCCTCTCGCACTCTGTTTGTTATGTCTCTGTTCTTCAATAACTCTGTCATTGCCCACTCCACTGTCGTTGTAGTTGTATCTGTTCCTGCTGATAACAACTCCTGCAATTCATTTGAAACTTTTAATTATCTCAAATTTTGAGGGTATGGTTAGATATTAATATTGGAGATTATTCTTTACACACATACAACAATCAAGTAATCAATTTGTTGATCAGTGAATCCACTTTCGATCAAGATATCCAAGAAGTCAGCTGAACCATTTTGGGAATGGATTTTTCTTCTTTCTTGAATGAGAATTTTCCACGAAGAGTTGACTTGGCCCTTGTAGATGGCTCCTTTCTTTTGAAGACCCTGAAGATCAAAGCTTCTGAGCAAAGGGTAGAAGTCAGCTAAATTTGGGGTCAAACTCAAATTCATCGCCTTCTTGAAAGGCTCTTTAATCCCATTGAATCCATCGCCAACGAAACCAAGCAGATCCCTCGAGAAGATGAAGTTAGAAAGAGTGTTGAAAACGGTGGTGAACACAAAATCTTTAATCTCGACAACAGATCCCTGTTTTGAGTGCAAGAACTCCACCATGTCATTCATCATCCTTCGTCTCAAATTGGCTTGGGATTCTATTGCTTTAGCTGTAAACAAATTGGCTTTGCAAATGGACCTCAAATTCTTCCAACGATCATTGCACTCGGGAGAAAAAACAAGAGAGGATTGGTCGTGTAAAGCTCTATCAGGGATCATGTGGGGAATGTATCGAGCAGAGAGAAGACGGTCTTGAGTCTTGAGAATTGCAGCGGCAGCTGCCGGAGAAGAAGCGACGACCAGGCGCTGAGCCCCAAGCTTGAAGGAGATTAGAGGGCCGTAGATTTGGGCAAATTGGGTGATTGAAATGTGAGCATTTTGACCAATTTGAAGAAGGTTTCCGAGAATTGGCCATGGCCTTGGACCTGGAGGGTGTTTTGAAGATGGAGAATTGATGTGTCTGAGAATAAGAAATAACAGAGTAGGTAGAAGGAGAAGAAAAGGAAGAAGAAGAAGATGGGGATGTGAGAGAAGATCTTCATAAGCAGCCATCTTTAGTTTCTAATTGATTGATGATGCAAGAACAAGCTATTAATCATATATTTATAATATTACTGTATTCCATTTATAATTTAAATCTTTAATGAGACGTTTGGATTGAGGAGTTGTAGAGTGAAATTGGGACGAGTTATCAATAAAATTTCTATTATTACCGTGGTACCACATTCTCTATTTTCACACTTATTTTAATTTTTAAGGATTGTTGACACGACAAACAATAAATGATATTAATATGTAAAATTTTCCGGGCAATAATATTTTAACTCCTACAATGAATCCATAAATTTATGACAAATTGTGATAAATGATCACTTTTGAAGACTCATTTGTAGTTTTGGCCAAAAAGTTTAGTTTTTTTGTCTTCCATTTCGAAAAAACCGAGTTAGCTTTAAATTTTACTTTATTAAAATATTTATTCTATTTACTTTATTAAATCGTATATTGAAGGGAATCGAAGTCCCGCAGGGGAAGCGATTGCTAATCGCACACTCTTGATTTAGTTACAACGATTAATTCAAGAACATAAAACACTAGATTAAGCATGTAAAATAGAATGAACAACAATATAATTACCTTTGAAGAATCTTTCTTCGAGTGTTCCACTCTCCCACGATCACGATCTCAGCAACAGGAACTCCAACGTACGAAGACACAGCCACCAGATCTTGGAAGGTGGGTTCCCTTTAGGAGATGTGAGGTATTTTGAGAGAGATGTGTGCTTTGAAACTCTTCCAACAACACAACATGAGAGAGCTTGTAATTGCTTAACCTAGTTGCATCTCATGCAACCATATATATAGAGAAATGAGATGGAAATGACCATCCTACCCCTCATTTAATCTCTCTTTAGTATATAGTTTATATATGAATCTAATTCACATTAAAACTATATATTATATCAATTATATCATATATAATTGATATAACACTCAGTATGAAATTGAACACTTCAATTTCACTCCTAACTTTATACCTCAATATTACCATGTTGAGCCAACGGAGGATCTAATGGACCTACGGTTCATGAGCTCCATCGATGTGAGATTAATCGATCAAACTCTTTTGATCCAGCTTAATCAATATTCATTAACTACAAGTCACTCCACTATAGACTTGTAGCTGCACTCTCCTCACTGTAGATATTATTGTGTCCAATGATATAGTCATTATCCATGAGTCGACCTTTCACAGGTTGTTCGTAATCACAACTGGATCAAATTACCGTTTTACCCCTGTGATTACCTCTTTGTTCCTTAAGCACCACTGATCCTCTAATGAACAACAAGTCTAAGGTCCTACCTTAGACTCATACCTCATAGAGGCGAGGCCCCATTGTTCAAGACACAGAGTCGATTCTTGAGAACAACCTATCTAATTCCTTAGTGTAGGAATGAGTGAATTCCATCTTGCACGGTTAAGTTCCCAGCTACCTACAAGGTTCTGTCCCTGAGAAGGTAGGTTTATTAAGTCGGGTACATGCCACTCTCACCCATACTAGTCTAAGGACAAACCCCTATAAGCAGGAGTTCTTAACTTACTCAGGATTCAGGTCGAGTCACTAATGACCATTTATAAATTACTAGTCTTAATGAATATATTCTTATATTATACTATTGTATTGACTATATTAAAAAAGAAATATGTATATATGCATTCCAACACAATATTTAATAAATAAAATCATATGGTATTCTCCTAACATATATAAAGAGAAATGAGTTTACAGTGAGTGACTCACCGATACCAACAAGTATATGAGGAGTGAATTATAACACCACAAATTTAAATATACTTGACAAAAACACCAAAAATAACCAAGAAAATTTTGTAAAATCATACTTTTAAAATTTTTGTAACTCAAAGAAATCGATTACTTCCAACAATTCTTTTTTGGTAAAAAAAACCAAAACAGAGCAAGCCTCTTCTAGAATTATTTTGAAATATATATTTTGGTAAACATCATCCCTCTAAAAACCCACAAAAACTCACATACATGCATTTAACCTTCCTCCTGCTAAAACTCACCAACATTTTTTAGTTTTCAACCAAAATACATGTTACATTTTGTAAATAACAGTGATATACTGAACACCCAAAATCTTAGATAACTTACTTTGTGATATGTACTATGTATATTTGACCGCAATGTAAAGCAAGACTCTACCTTATTTTTGTTTTTTTGCCGTTTGTGGCGTCGATCTACTGAAAACCCTAGTCGTCGCTGATTAGATGAAAGAATCTTTGAAACACAATGGTTAGTAGAGAAATAAAATGAGTTTTGGCGAATTTGTTGGATATTTGCCTATTTTTAGAATTCTTTTATGACATTTACTTATTTTTAGGAATCTATAACATTTGCTTATTTTTATGAATCATTTATAAAAATAATTGAATACAGATGTGTGTTTCCTTTTTTAGTATTTTCATTTTATTTTTATTTTTTAATATATAATGGGTACAATAGTAATTGGATCTCTAAAAAAAACTTTCTTTATTTAAATTGTTGGACATGGATGCAAATTTATAGACTTTTGGACATATTTACAATTTGCCTACTTTAAATGACCCATTTATGTAGTTAACCCTAAATTTATTAATTCCCCTCTAACTCCTTAGTGTAGGTCCCCACTATGGGCTTCACGACTTTCTTATTTTTTTTCCTTCATTCCTGCCCAAGTCTCTTCTCTCATTTCCTTTCTCTTTCTATTTTTTACACATTTTTTTAATTTCTTAATTAAAAGTTTTCCTTTAAAAATTATCATCATTATTACTAACTACTAATTAAATATAAATAACTATTTAAAACTATTTGTATTTTTATCCTATAATTTCAATAAATTATTAACAAAAATATTTTTTTTGTTATTCTATAATTTTATGTTTTAAATATAAATTATATAAGATTTTTTCTTATATAAATACTATTATATTCACATTAAAATTCTTAACCTACAACATATTTTTTTAATTGATAAAAATATCTCTATCTCGCTCCCTCCACTTGTTATTTACCTTTTTTTTAAGAGTTCAAACAAAAAATTACTTATGACAAATAACAATCTTATTTTTTTTTTTTAATTTTTTATTACTAACTAAAACATATATATAATTTTATGATTGGAAGATAAGAAAAACATATTTTAAACTAATATGTATTACCATCTCAGAAATTAGTAGGTAAAATGGTTATATTTTAAACTAATCAATATTACTATTTAAGAAATTAGTATGTAAAATGGTTAACATAATAAAAAGTTTTAATTTTCAAAATAATCAAAGTAAAAAGATAAATGATTTCTCCTTCCAAACTTAATAAATTAAAATTAATACAATAAATAATATAAATATATAATAATCTGAACAAAAGTATATATGATATTTCTTTTAGTGATGTTAAAATATCTTAAAATAACATAAATATTTGATATTTTATTTTTAACTTAGTTATTTTAAAACTTCAAAAAATATATTATTTTCAAATTAATCAAAATTTAGATATAAACCATTGCATTGATTAGTTAGAAAAATGATATCTTAAATTGTACCCAAAAAATTATTTTATTAAGCTTGAAAAATAAATATTAAATTAAAATTTTCAAATTGACGAAAATGAGTATTTAGCAAAATTGTAAAATATTCATATAATAATATAATTTAAATTCTTAATTTTAGAATGGATGGAAAAAATCTATATTATTTATAGAATTGAAAGAATAAAAACATAAAAGTGTTACAATTTATTTGAATTAAATTAATTGGATTGGAATCTTTTTGGAATCGTGTGTAATAATTAAAAAAGTATGGTTAGAATTTCTTTTATTTAAAAATTATTCAAGGTAAATGAATAATTAATGTGGGAAATATTAAAAAAAGATGTAGGATATTTTGTTCAAAATATTTTTTCATTAAAAAAATTTGTACAATACACGTAAATCAATAAAAACAAAAAATCTCAATCTTAGAATTCATAGGACAAATTCTTAATAATTAAAATTTGAGAAATGGTAGAAAAACAATACATAAAATGCTACAATCAACTCATATTTCAAAATTCTCGTGATCCATTTTCATTTTTATGTTTTCGAAAACAAAAAATACAAGACAAACGATAAAAATGCATTTGGTTGCAATTATTTTTTAAAAATAGTTTTCAAAATAACTTTGAAAATGACAAATTTTCGGAAATGACAAAGGGTTGTTTTCTTTGTTTTAAAAAATTATGAAAACTATGGATTAAAAAAAAAAGATTTTCATCAAAACAACAAGATTGTATATTACAATTTATCTTTTTTTTTTTTAAAAAAAAAACTCATACACGTACCTCTATCTACGAAGTGAGTCTATCTTTAAATTTTTATTACAAAAACTACGAAAAATAAATATCAACTAACCAAAGTTATTGAAAATATTTATAGATGATTATACTATTGATTTAACTAACACAACATTAAATAAACATTAATCATTTTCAATAAATGATTTTTTTCTTTCTTTGTAGGAAAAAAATTATTTTCATTTTTGTGGTAGAAAAAGTTTTATTGATTTTATAAGTTTTATCGCTTGTATTTTAAGAAACCAAAAATCTTTTGAACCATTTCTTATTTTGGTGTCTTTGTTATCTCTACATTTTTTATTTTCCTTCTTGACAATAATATATTCAAATTCATTGTTGCAAGAAATAATTATATTAGTTTTTTCTAAAAAAAATTGATTACATGAAACATATATTAATCATTTTCTACATTTTAAAATTTCAACCAAACACTATTTTCAAATTTCGAATTGAAATTCAAAGTTTTTAAATTTGAATGTTTCCGGATATAATGGAAATAAAAAAATTGTTTTTGTTTTCCATTGTTTTGGAAAAAGAATTCGAATCACAAACCAAACAGGCCAGTTTAACATAAATTTGCACCCCATACACAAACACAAACTTCAAAACTTCTACTTCCTACAATTCCTTGCCCCAAACACATACTTCTCAACTTCAGACTAAACAACTTTGCACCCTAAATACAAATTTCTTAATTCCCCAAACATATTAACTCCTACTCCCTGCAACTCCTTGCTCCAAACAACCTCTAGATAGTTTCTTCAGACAGTCTAAATAAGCCTAATTTAATTGTAATTGATATGTAGCTTCGAGTTTAATATATGGATCTAAATAGAATGTCAAAGGACAAAAAACAAAGATTATTTTTAAATACGTAATAGATCCTTGATTCATTCCCCAATAATTTTTTTTGAAACCAAAATAACATTATATTAAAAAGAGGAGATCAACCCCTCAAGAGTGTTACAATCCAATTCAAACCAAGTGTGGGTTTCCCTAATTTGCATAGCTCGTCTGGCTAATCTATGAGCCTCTATGTTTGTTGTACGATACCCAAACAAAAATCGAATCTTAGTCCATCGTCGGGCTGACTGTTGTATGTCCATTACATAATTCAATGCCTCAGTGAGGAATTCACACTCGTTTTTTTATCATAGAAATCGCGTTATAAGAGTTCGATTCAACCTCCAATGGAATTGAAACATAAAGAACACAAGACAAACCCATAAGAATAGCAGACAACTCGCTTATTAGAAGTGGCCAAGAAGTAACAAAATACTTATGACCTACCCCCAAAATATTGCCATGCAGGTCTCGAAGGATCTAACCTAACCCTCCCCCTTTGCTTCTAAATAATTCCAGCATCTACATTCAATTTCAACCACCATTGTGGAGGTGGCTTCCACACCTCACTATTCTGTAGAGGAACATGAGGGGCACCTATAATTCCCACAGTCCACCATGCTGGAGAATCTCTTGTACGTAAACATCAACAACTTGAAGAATCGAATTCCAGCTTCGCTCCTGCACTCTAGCCGACCGGTGAACCCCTTCATTATGATACGTCTATATTCGCCAAACAACAAATATCATTTCACACATGTTCTCCTCACAATCCAACCCTGTCATCCAATCAAAATAGTCTGCAACCATTTATGTTTTCCTGTTCACAAAAAACAAAGACACAAAATTAGGTAAAAAATAACACCAAAACTAAGATGTTACCTTACAACCCCAAAGGATGTGCACCGTTGTTTCCTGCAAATGGTTACACAATGGACATTGGGGAGTGATCAAAAGACCCTTAAGAGAAAGGACACTCTTTGTTGGCAGAATATTATGAAAAGCTTTCCAACAACATATTTTCATCTTTGTCGGGCCTTTCTGTCTTCCAAAAAAAATTTTCAGAATTTTTCACGTTGCACCGTATAAGAGGTTGAGGGTAGACTTGCATTTCGAAGGTCCATGCTCAACATGTACGCTACACTCTTCACTGAGAAATGACCAGTGGGAGTCAGCTTCCAGATAACCTCATCTAAATTACCCCAATCGCTAAAGGGATTCATTCTTCAATAATAATGATTAATAAATTAGAATTAGGAATTGACTTGTATATTTTAAAAATATGGCAATTAGATTTTTTTTTCTAAGATATTGATATCTTTTATGCACAATGGCAGATCTAGGATCTTAGGTTAGGGGGACACAAATGCATATAAGGTTAAATTACACGTTTAATACTTGAATTTTTGATTTGTATGCATGATTCCTGAATTTTCAATTTTGTATCCATAGATCTCTGACATATTCAAAAATTCAAAAATTAAATGTTTTATTCGACAAAATTTTAATTCGTATTAAATTTTATGTCTAATATAATAGTTAAATATTTTTTTAATATGTTTGAGACATATTGGACAAAATTTCATAGATATATAAACAATTTAAAGTTCAAAAATTTATTAATTTTTTTTTTGAATTTTGAAAATTCAAGAATTAAAGTTGATGTATTAAAAAAAAAATTTAAATGCATTGATATGTAATATTTAAATTGAGTTATATTAATTACAAAACTATGATAAATCATTATAAAATTTCCACCTAAATATACAAACAAGGAATTAAATTTGAAATATTTATGAAAGTTTTTTTTTTTAAAAATAGAATTAAATATTTTTAATTAATTTTTGTATAATAATGAACTGAAGCTTAAAAAATATTTATATACAAATATGTTATATGTGTATGAAAAAATTAAGAATGATTTAAATTCTAATTTGTTCACACTAAAAATTAAAATAATAGATAAATATATGTATTGCAAACAAAATAAAAATCATGGTATTAAATTTCCGTTGATATCTCGATATTTTTCATCGATATTTTCATACGTATATGAGTTCGACATTGACTTAAGGATTGAATCTATTTTTTTCATTATATCATACAAAATTGATGAAATATTTAGAAAATAGCAACACAATATAACATATTGTCAATAAAATTTTATAACAAGTATTTTAACTCATTTAAAAAATGTAAAATGTTTATTTTCTAATTTAAATATACTAGTTAGATACTACGTGTGTTGCACATATTTCATAACGTTGTTTCATAATATTGAAAAGGCAATATAGAAGTTGAAGGTAAGAACATATATATATATATATATAGAAAATAGAGAATAACACTTTAACAATTTTTTTTTAAAATTTTGATTAAGTATTATTTGATTATCTACATAGTATCCAACTTTAATTTAAACTAAAATATTATTATTATTTTAAATTTTTATTTACATCATTTGATACTCCATTTCAAACTTATTATAAACTAAAATATGTGTACAAATAATCCGATAATCTGATCAACCAGACTATCCAACCTAAATTGAGTTGAGTTAATTTTTTTTCAGTTTGGGATCGGATTTTTTAGACTTGAGTTGACCCAACCCAACCCAAAGTTTATATATTTTTTAATTTTATTTTAATTACATATATACTTATAAAAGAATTCAATTTTTGATGTTTTTCTTCTAAAACTTCTAACAAATATTAATATATTATGAACTTTGAAGTTTGATATTTGAATTTTATGTGATTTTAGTTATTAATTCAAGGAAAAAATATTTTGAATAATTAAAAAAATTAACCCCCGACCCAACCCAACCCAATCCGAAAAATATTGGGTTAGGTTAGGTTGGGTTACTAATAGAATTAGTTGGATTAAAGGAATGATCAATCCAAATTTTCGGGTTGGTCCAAAAAACTCTCCCAACCCAATCCGACTTATCTACACCCCTATTCTTATCTACACCCCTATTCAAATGAGTCCAATCTTAAATAAAAAAAAAATAAGCTGGACTAATTTAGAGTTTAATTCAATTTGAATGGACTTTGAAGCCAAAATTTTGTGCATACTCCAAATATTATCCAAAACTTAAATTTAATAAAATTAATTCTCTCCGAATCAAATAAATCATGATAGAAAGTTAAATTTAGGCATACCCCAAATTTTATCCCAAATTAAAATTGAGCCAAATTTCAAATTTTCCTTTAAGTTGAAATAAATAAATTTGGTAAAACTCCAAATCCTACCTCAATTTGTCAAAATTTTATGCCAAAAAATCAAAATATTGACCAAAATTCACATTTCAATAAGTTGGGATGAAAGTGTGTTCTGATGAAAAGAATCATGAACCAAACTCATATTTCGATTAAATCGACACATTAACTACAATTTAAATTAAGAGAAAAATATTCTAAATTTTGACTCAAAGTTCTATTTTTCGAGATTCACATACACATACTAGCGCAAAAACTTCGAAAAGGGCATCTGTTGAAATAGGAATTTCGACTAATCAAAATTTACCATGTCATTACTTAAAATTAATGATAAAATTATTTATTTAATTAGAGATTATTTAAATTTACAACATCCCCAAATTAAATGAAGAAAAATTCATATGTAATTGAGTTAGGAGAATTGTGACCAATGTCTAAAATAAATTGTGTATAATGAAAAATGTCTAAAAATGTTTCATATTACAATTTTGTCTACTTATTTTTAAGGAAGGAGTGTGATGAAAATTCTATGCCCATTTTTCCCCTGGTATATAATTGAATTTACAGTCAAACCTAATTCATCCTAAATCTATTCCAACCGATTTTTCCTAATATTTGACCCCCCATTTTTTGGGGCTACCATCGATTTTTTGGTCAATGGTTATTGAGAATGTGTTGTAGGTTCTGAGTTGCACGAAGGTAGATTGTATCTCATTGATGGTTTTTGAGAGGGGCGAGGGGAGATGATGAAGCATTGTTGGCAGAGTTCATAGAGACCAAAGGGAGATGAAACAACATTGAAGATCGAAGAAAATACGAGAGTTTCAAATGAAATGGCTGTCGGGGAAGATGAAGACAATTTTTTGTCATTTTTTTAATTTTATGAGATCTAGCGATTCACAAATAAAAATTGTTGTTGGCTAAATGGAAGGAAAAGAATGGAAGGAAAAGAAAAGAAGCTGCATAATAAAGTCGATTGAACACATTCGATTTTCGAAGGTAGAAACGACAGTAGATAGAAATAAATACCTCGAACGAGACAAGCCTAAAGAAAACAGTAAGTAGGAGGAAATACCAACCGAAGAAGTCTTTTGTCGTCCCCCAAAGAATTAAGAAGATGTAAGAATGAAAAAAATTGAACAAATACATTTAATTTTCGAAAGCAAAAACGACAGTAGATAGAAATATATTACCTCACAATTGACATTTGTGTTGTAGATACTAATATACACAGAGGCGAGGCAAACTAGAGAATCCAGGAAACAAGAGGAAATAACAAGAGGAAATGAGAGAGGTCAGGGTGTATATTGTGGGTCATCGAAAGGAACCTATAAATAAAAGGAAATATCTAAGGATTCAACAATATAACAACATGTGAGCGTTGTAGATACTAATATACATATGGACAAACAACCCTAGAGAAACCAGGAAACAAGCGGAAATGCCAATAAAGAGGTCACTATGTATACCGGATCGTCAAAAGCAACCAGTAAAGTAAATAAAAGGAAATACCTAATGGTCCAAGAAGAAGCTACGGTATAAATAAGCATGAGGTTTAGGTAGAGTATTATGACAGGTGATTAATGATGACATTTTTACCTCGGTTAACCGACATGTAAGGTATCGATTTTTATATTAAGTTTAATTTTTACTCGCTTAATAGGTAATTACACATTTCCATTTCATTAAATCAACATAGATGTATGTCCAATACATACGATAAATCCAATAAGCTAGTCATTTAAATCGTTCTACTCGTAACCAATGCATTATTTTCTTCTTTAAACAATGTTAACTTAATAGTTTAGATTTGATTCAAGTTTTTTATATTTTGTTACTAATATTTCTCTCTCCCCTTAAAATCCTCCATTTTTATATTTTTTTAACTCTCTCCCCTTAAAAGCTTGTTTTTTTTTTTTTGTAGGCTTTTATTTCATTCCTTGATTTACTCATTTTTTTTTGTTAATATAGTTAGATACAACTCCCAAATATTCATATTTTCGTCTCAAGACTTTTATTATATTTCATGGAAAAATCGTTTTAGTCATTTTTAGCAATTGAAACTATTTTAGACATTTTTCAAGTGAGGTGGATTAGATTTAGACATTTTTCTTGTTGCCCCATTGAGTTATATGAAATTTGGGTCAATTTGGACAAAGCCATATGAGAGATCTAAATCCAACAATGTCTAAGCCCAAAGACTAGGCCCAAGGTCAATCTAAAGGATACAAGCCAAAACCAACCATAGGCCCGGTCCAACGGCCAGGCCCAAGGCCAACCATAGGCCCAATCCAACGGTCAGGTCTAAGCTCACTTGGGAACTCTGTAAATAGAAAGCTTCTCATTCTTCATTTTGAAGATTCCGAAATTTCATTCTCCAGAGACTTAGAGAGAATTCATAGCCAAAGTCTTAAGTAATCCTCTCGTGAGTCAGCTTCAAACAACCTCGAGGCCTGACGGATGCACACCCGTCATTAAAACCCAATTTTGTACTAGTGTACATGTCTCATTTCTATTGATTTGCTGATATCACATGTTTACATTTTCGTTTTTATTATTAATTTTTAAAATTATTATTAAAAAAATAAATATTTAGTTGAAATATTGAAAATGATTGAGATTCAAAATTTTTTATTCAAAATAGAGATTATTTGCCTATAAATTTTAGAACATTTATTTATTCACATTGAGGATAGAATGAAAAATATTTCAATTAAGAAGATCATCACGAGATGTCTTTAAATTAAGAAATGACAAAAGTTTCTCTATCACAAATTTCTTCCGCCATTTATATTGGATAGATTTTTAAAATTATTTATTTTTATTTTTTTTTCAGAAATATACATCTCCATCACATTTTATCGAAAATTTCATAGATATTTCCATAAAATTGAAATCTCGATATTTCGATTGATATCCTATTTAGAATTTGAAATTGCAGCCAGCGATCACAATCGTGACAAAGGAATATGTACTTAGAAACACTTAGTCATCAAAAAGAAATTCAAAGAAAATACATCATAATAAGGCTAAAATTTGGTAGAGACCATGAAGAGAAATGGTCAAAAAACAAATATAATTTTCTCACTCTTGATAGCTTCTTTCAATTTTGGACGACAAAATCGAAGAGATTTAATGGGCCTTTAAAATGAGGATTTTCCTTATCTTGGTGTGGAAACTCCATTGAAAGATGAAAGGAGCTTAATAAATTCAAAGGTTAAAAATGAATTTTTGAAGAAAATACTAAAAGAAAAATTGCATGGAACATCTTCAATCAATAATCAATGGAGGAGGTGGGCATAACTATACACGATTTAACTTTAAAAAAAAACTATATACGATTTCCATGTTAAAATTGAAAGTATAGTTCGGAAAAAAAGAAAAAATTATGTAAATTAAAAGATGTTTCCATTTTAGCAAGGTATGGAAATCTTAGGCGAGGTCAAGTAAATTAAAAGATGTTTCATGACAAAAATTAAAAAAATAAAAAATTTTCAAAATTTCAACGGTACATCTCGTTATCAAAAGAACCCAGAAGATAAACACGAGAATGGAGGGAGAGCCTTCATCCATTACAAATTTTTATTATTAATTTTTTTTTAGAGAGGGTTGATGTCGCTATCATCCACCATTCTTGTTGAAGAGGGACTATATCTAAATCGTGGTAATTGTTGTTCTCGTATTCTAACTTCAAGAAAATTTCAAAATAAATACTATATATTAAAAATAAGAAAAGAAGATACTTGTATGCATGTATATATATACACATTAGACCATTTACGGCGTGATAATGAACCTATATAAGAATTTAATTACTAATATATATATATATATATATAACAATTTAAAATACTATAATATTTATAAAGAAATCTCATGCAATAGAATTAATGATATCTAATTATAATACTAACATTAAGGTCATAAATAGCCATAAGTATGTTACTTTAAATGCCCTAATATTTTAGTCCACATTTTAGATACACCTCTTTGTACTCCATATCCGATGTTAAATCCATATCCATGGGCAAATCAGCTCCTTAATATTAGTTCTTAATATAAAAATGTATTCGAAGAAGAAGGTTTGACAAAGTCACAACAGAACCCATAACTTAGGAGTACTCGTTTGCATTTGATTAGTTTAGGGTGACACGTAGACATGGGAGACCATCCATGTAATTGTCATCACTCACCTGAGTTTCCACCAGAAGTTATGGACTTGTATTCTCATATTTTTGGAGATACTATTCGAAACCAGGTCCAACTTTTTTTTCTTTTTTTGAGTTCAACAATGAAATGATAAGATAGGAATTTGAAATAATCGACTTTCTATCTAACATTCTAACAGAGTAGCTAGTTTTTATTATAACTTTTTTTGAAAAGAAAAGATGGTATCAAACAACCATTATTGGAAGAACTAAAAATTGATGAATGTTTTGTAGGAAGCTATTGACGAATATTCACATCATGGGAGGTTTTTGAACGGTAGATTTGGAGATATTGGTAGCAGTAACTCGCAGTTGGAGGCAGACTTTAGGAACCTGTCTGTCATTGGATCAAACACAACTGAAATAAGTAACCACAAAATTTCCCCTATACATTTTTTTTTTAAATTTATAATATGTTTTTTTTTTTGTTCTGACTTTTGAGCCCTTAGCACAACAAAATATAAAATAGCAAAGAATATGATGGAAAAATGACACCATTTAATTTGGTTGTAAAATCTGCAGGGGATTTTGATGTGAATTATAACTATGGAGGAAACTTTTCAGGGGTATTGAGCCATATGATTTCTTCTTTTTCTTTTCACTTGGACAACTTTTATTAATGCCAAATTACAATTTTTTTTTTTATTTGTTTAAATTTATTTTTATATGGTAAAAATCATATAGGTTGGAACTCAAGATAATATTGATCCAGATAGAATGACTTATGAGGTAAACTCTTTCCAATCATTTGTTTTAGGATCAGCAAAATATAAATTTAAATTCTAAGATTTTAATTGTTATTTTAGTCTTTTAAGTTTCCATTTTATTTTGTACTTGTCAATTTGAATAATGATACTGTGGATTTTATGACATGTACTGTTAGGAACTACAAAGTTTAGATGAATCGAATGGAAATGTAAGCAAAGGATTGTCTGAAACCCTTTTGTCAAAATTACCATCTCACAAATACAAATCAGGTCGCTCATCAAACTTGTGGCGCAAATCCACTCAAACTCACAATGAGTAACATTTCTCACTCTCTTTTATATATTATCATTTTATATTCCCTTCAATTTTTCCCTTAAATTACAATTTTGCACTTGAAAAAAAAAGGTTAAAATTGCTACGCAATTTCATATTTAAGGGAAAAAATAAAAGTAGATGACACTTCATGTATTTGTTCAATTTCTAAGGTAATTTTAAAACATAAATAATAGAAGAAAAAAAAAGTTTAATTGAAATAGCTTATATAATTTAGGAATATTAAAATTATAGTTTAACTTTAGGCAATAAGTTAATAAATTATACTTTTGAATGCAAAGTTAACTTAACTCTCTCTGTCTTTTGGGTCTGTGTTGCCTAGGTGTGATATATGCAAATTGAATTATCAAGTGAATGACATTGTGACTACTTTGCCCTGTGCCCACAAGTATCATCAACATTGCATCTACACTTGGCTAAAGGATAATAAAGTAATTTTCTCCCTCCATTTTTCATCTCCTTTTTAAACCCTTCAGATCCTGAATTTTCCACCTTCATAATTGTGATTTTCTTTTAGTTAAAAAATTTAAACCTTTAAACTCAGGTTAAAAGTCATGTCTAAAGTTAAACTAGTTGACCTATGTTTATTGACATTAATGGTAAATATTTTGTTTGTTGATGGTTCATTTTAAAAATTTAAATTTTTTAGTAAGATTTTTTTATTATTATTTGCAAAGGACTAACCATTTTTTTTAACAATACTTTTGAATAAGTTTTCAAGATTTAAATTTCCAATTTAAAAATAAAGGAAACAAAAATCACAATTAGTAAACGAGATTAATGTATATATATATATATATATATATATATATATATATATATGATTTAAGATGGTAAGAGAAATGTAATGGTCATCTTTTAATAGCTTTCGAAATTTGATTCAGATATAAAAAATGCATTTGAAGCAAGAGTTAAAATGTCGATGCTGACAAAAATAGTGAAGTCTCAATTTTATGAAAATGTCGATAAAAATATCGATAAAATGTCAATGTTGATAAATATTTTTTTAAAAATATTTTAAACACAAAATTTAAAAAAAACTAAATTAATAAAAAAATGTCTTATGTTTTTTTTAAATAAGTTAAAATACTTGTTATTAATATTATTTTCACATTACTTACATTTTATTGCTACTTTTGTTCATATTTTATCGATTTTTAAGGGTATAATAAAAATATCAATTTATTCTTCATGTTAATGTAGAACCCAAAGACACGAGAAAATGTCAATGGAAATGTTGACATATCAACACAAATTTAATACATTGGTTTGAATTATGAAGATCTATTTTTTTTAATAAAAAATAATTTTTTTATAACCATTTGATTTTTAAAAATTAGGCTTGTTTTCTCATCATTCCTCTTTGCAATGGGTTTTATTTTATTTTTTTAGGATTTAAATTCTTTAACCAAATTTCAAAACAAAAACAAGTTACTAAAAATTATTCTTTTAGGCCCCCTTTGATAACCATTTGATTTTTTATTTTTATTTTTGAAAATTTAGCCTAAAAATACTAATTCTACTAATGAATTTCAATGTTTTTTTTTATCTACTTTGCACCTACATTTTCAAAAACCAAACTAAGTTATGAAACTAAAAAAATAGTTTTAAAAAACTTAATTTTGTTTTTAGAATTTGAATAAGAATTCCAAATACTTTCGTAAGAGAGATGAATCTCAATATTATATAAAAATTGGAAGAAAATAAGTTTAATTTTCAAAATTTTTAAATTAAAATCAAAATAGTTATCAAACGGGGCTTTAGTTTTCAAATTTTGGTTTAGATTTTGAAAACATTAGCAAAAAAATTGATAACAAAAAAGAACCCCATGCTATAAACTTAATTTTAAAAAACTAAAAACCAAAAATCAAATCCTTAAGTCTCGTTTGATAACCATTATGTTTTCAGTTTTCTGTTTTTAAAAGTTATGTCTAGTTTCTCTCAATTTTTGTAGTATGTTTTTTATTACAATTGAAAACACATTTAAGTTTCTAACCAAATTTAAAAAACAAAATTTTAAGTCCTATATTTTTTTTAGTTTTCAAAACTTGATTTGGATTTTAAAAACATGATAAAGGGTAAAGGTAAGATTTATAAATTTAATTTTTAAAACTTTTTTAAAAAATTATCTAACAAGTCTTATCAAAATGGAGTATCTTATTAAATGGAATGTAAATAAATTATTCTTAAAGTCCAAATTTGTTAATAAATGGCCTCATTTGTGATTTATTATTTCTTTTATTTTTTTAAATATAAATCAGAATTGCTGCATCTGTAAGGAAGAGGTGGTTATATCTGGATGAATCCAAGGACTGCATGGAGGAGGAATTACAGCCAACACTAAAAAAAAAATCAATTTTAGTTTTTTCTTTTCTTATTCTCAGGATAATCATAATAAATTTAAAATTATTTATTTATTATTTTTTTAATGAAACAATAGTTTAAGACAAAAGAGCTATGCAGATGAGACGAGGAAACTACTGTCTTCACTTCTTTTTCTCTCAATATATATTTTCTTGTATTCTTTTTTTTTTAAAGTATATTTCCTTATATTCAAAAGTTCGAAAAATATGAAAAGTTAGCCCATTCATAAAAATATGAACGAAATATAATATCTATAGATTAAATATAATTAATGTGAATATAGATATTAACCATGCTTATTTATTTAATATAAATATTTTTTAATGAATTTATTTTATGATCTTCTAGGAATATTTATGGACATTGATAAAATCCATATCTTAAAAAAAATTGAGTATATAGCTTTTTTTATGAGAGGGTTTTGTTGGTAAAAATATCTATTTGATCAAAATAAAAATGTAGAATATTTTTTTTGTTCAACCATATTTAAGTTGAGAAGATTTAAACCTCTAATCTCCAGGTAAAAAATACATATATCCATTATCACTTTACTAAGCAACTTACACTTTAGCAACATGAAGCAATTCTAATCCAATAAATTAAATGTATTTTGACAGCTATCATCATCAAGATGTATTTTTACGTACGTTTTCAAATGGTAATTAAGATTTTTTTTTTCAAAAACTAATACTTAAAAGTATGATTTTTTTTAGTAAAAATGTAGAGGACGTGGATTTGAAATCCTGCCAGTTTTAAAGAAGTTTCACTCACACATTTTTTTTTTTACGTAAAACTAAAAGCTTGATTTTTTTCCTTTCTTGTAATTATTAAAGCATGAACTCCAAATCTCACAAGATCAACCATGATTGAAAAAGGATAAAAATATAAAGTAGGTTAGATAATCATTTTGATTCTTAATTTTTAAAATTGTGTTTGTTTTCTCATCATTTCTTTATAATAGTTTTAATCTTCTCTATAATAATGGTTTCATCTTTCTTAACGAAACAATATTTCTATCCAAATTCCAAAAACAAAATCAAGTTTTCGAAAACGACTTTGTTTAGTTTTGGAAACTTAACTTGATTTTTTAAAACATATGAAAAAAGTAAATATAAAAACATAGAAATCTAGATGAAAGTAATATTTATAGGCTTGTAGAGGACTGACCAAAAATTAAATGAATTTTTAATTAATTAATTATTTTTGTATCATTTGAACTTATAATTTGTAGGTCCACTTGTTATCTCGACATAACACCAAAAGATTAATTTAATTAAAAGAATTAAAATATTTATTTTGAAATGTTCAAATTACTAATTTTTAAAAATAAAAAACAAAAAAACAAAAAGTTATGGAATGACATTTATTTTATATCCTTATGTACTCCACTTCCACATCCCCTAAAATAACAGTTACAAAAAAAACAAATAGATATTCTAAAGCCTGAGAATTAAAAAAACAAATGTTTGAGTTGCACTATTCAAAATCATCCGAATATATTTCAAACACCATGAGTTTTGAACTCAAAGACCCAAGTACCATTTTGATATTCTCAATACAATTATAAGATTACTAAGCTCTATATATTGAGAAGCTTAATAAACCGTAACAATAAACAATGGCTCTAATAAGGAACCATTAGTTTAAAAAACATAAAACTAATTACTAATGTAAAATACGAGAATGTTAAACTATGTTGATATAATTAAATTTACCCTAAACTATCAGTTTAAACTTTTGGTTTGATTGGTGATTTAAGATGATATTAGAGCAGATGATCCAGGAGGTCCTGTGTTCAAACGGGCAAAGTCAATTTCTTCCTTCCAAGTCCACAAGTAATGAGAAGTGTTAGACTATGTAGATATAAACCATAAACCTTTTAGTTTGATTGGTGATTTAAGACAAAATATAAGTACATAGAACACGAAGCCCGCCTAATGTTAATATTGTAGCAATGCACCAAACTTTTTCTCATGGGCTTATGTTCATAACTAGACTCCATGAAATCCAACATTGGAAAAGAAAATAATAATAATAATAATAAATAGTAACTGAACATAATTTTTAAAAGAAAAAGTGTTATGTCACACCTAAAATGATTTTGATAAATGTTTGCAGGAAGCTATTCGTGAATCACTCCTTAGGAAAATTATGAACGATGGATTTGGAGAATGTGGTAGCAATAGTAATTCTCCATTAAATGGACCTAACAGCTTTGGAATCAGTCAGACAAAATTCAACAAACTAACACTATGTTTTTTTTTAAAAAAATAATGATGATATATTACATTGTTTAAAAAGGGTAAGAGGTTAGAGTTAATTTTTACTTTTTTTTTTTTTTTTGTAGCTTTGAGTTTGTAGTATAATGCAAATATTCGTCTTATTTTATTTAATTTAAGATTCAATCAGCTAAATTTGAGGACATTCATAAACTGAGATGTGTGAATGAACAAAATAAGTTGGTTATCCAAATAGATAAGAGAAGAGGGATGCACGAGCTTTTTTTTTTTTTTTCAATAAAGAGATGGAGGTGAAATCTTAGTAGATAAGACACTTGTTACGATTGTGAATGTCAATAGTTTGATCTTCACCTTAAAATTATTATATTAAATAAATGAAAAATAAAGAAGTGGAGAAATTTAAACCTCCATGAGGTGTTGTCGAGCACAACTTAAATGCAATTAGGTTGTACCCAAGTCTTGTGCAATCTACTTTAACACAAAAAAAAAGTTATTTTTTTTAAATCCTGTGGCGCAAAAGTATATTGCACAATACATGTAGTACCTTGTCGCCACGTACCTGCGACGCGGAGCGGCCGACGTCCTCAAAATAGGGATATTTAAAAGGAGTCGCCACCAATCTTTTTTATGGTGTGATTGGACACCAAAAATAGAATAAAATAACATTTTTTATAAAAAAAAAATGAAAAGAAAAAAAAATGGTATGCGAAAACCAGATTTGGATTCGGGAGTTGTTTGTGTATGGGGAAGGTGTTAACACCCCACAACACCCGTTTAAAAACGGTGGCCAAATTTTAATCTTGAATTGCAAAAAAAAAAAAATTAAGGAGAGAAATTTAATTCAAGTAAAAGAATTTTTTTTTTTAAAAAAAAATGTCTTATTTTATCCATCATTACTCCAATATTGGAGTCACGACCCCATAAAATAAGTGGATTTAAATCCATCAATTTGGCTACATTTGAAATTATTTCCAAGATTCTAGAAATAATATCACCTCAAGAATATGAGAAAAATTTAAAATTTTCTCAAATTCATCATAGGATAACCTCTTATAAAAGAATTTTTTTAAAAAATATATTTTAATTAAATTCATTTTTTCTTGGGATCAAAATCTCTGACTCCCAAAGATAATGATCCTCACCTCAAGAATTCTAGAAAATCAGACTCCCAAATATTTCTAGATTCCGTCATAGGAATTTGTTTTAAAGAAAAACGATTTTGTAGAAAATTATAAAAATTTGAAGATAACATTTTTAGTTAAAAGACTTTATAAACTCAAAATAAACAAGCAATGTTAAAAGTTTGAAAATAAGTTTGCAAAATAAGATTTGAAACCATGAGCGATAAATAAAATAAAATTTAAGTTTGAATAACAGAATATAAGAATACAAATTAAAAGCCAAATTACATTTAAGATAACAAATTGGTCAAACAAATAACTATAGTAACGAATTTACAAAGAAGAAAAAAAAACATATTGAAATCAATCTTGGACTTCCAAGGAATCAATTTCTCACATCTAGAAAACTAGAAAATTGGACTCTCAAATATTTCTAGATTCCGTCGTCGGTCCTTTTTTTTTTATTTAAAAAAACACATAAATTAAAATATTAGAAATCATGTATCAATTAGAAAGAAATAAAACGAAAAAATAAAAAAAAATAAAATAAAAATGCAAAAAGCAAAAGGTTGAATCTTAAATATATAAATAAAAAAAATAATAATGACTGACGCGTCTGACGCGGACAGCCCATCAGTCACACTTCTTTATTTTTTTTTTTTACATATATATATATATATTAATAATGATATTAATAATATATAATAAAATTTAATATAAAAGTATTGATTTATATATATAAAAAAAATTAAAAATAAAAAATATATATATATATGCGATGGGCGGCAAAACAGCCGCCCATCTGAACCTTTTTTTTTTTAACATAATAATAATAATAATTATCATTATTATAATAATAATTTTACTTTTTAAAACAAACAAAACCCTTTCTCTTTCTCTCAAACCCTAATCTCTCATTTCTTTTTCTTTTCCTTCTCTCTTTTTTTTCTGCCTTACCATCCTCTTCTCATCTCCTCCTCAAACCTCACATTCCACCATTTTTCCCTCTCTTTCTTTCAAACTTAACACACCTTCCTAAACCCTCTTTTTTTTGCAACATTTTCCTTTACAGAAAGCAAAGATTTCTTCTATGAAGGTATGCTATTTGCTTTTTTTTAAAATTCTTTTTTTTTACAACATGTTGCTTCTGTTTTTTTTTGAAGTTTGTGTGTGTGTTTTTATTTTTATTTTTATTACTTTTACAAAGATGCTTCGATTCTTTTTTTAGTTCAAACACTCTCCTCTTTTAGGCTCATTTTTTTACTTCTAGCAAAAGAAAAGAGATCTAGGAACAAAAAAAAAAAAAAACGGAGAGAATAATACTAGTAATAAAAAAAACAGTAGCATATAGAAAAAAAAAGTGTGATATTAGTAGCAAATCAAGAACACCGTAATAATATGTAGGATAAGAACACCAACACAAAGATATAGATTAGTGTAGAAAAAAAAAGAAAAAATAAATAATAATAACAATAACAAAAAAAGAAAACTCCCTTACTCAACTACTATTTTTCAGGGATGATTCGAGAATATAGAAATTGGGGAAGGAATGCAACTAGCTCGCCATTTGAAGTGCGGATCCTTGGGTCCAAAACCCTACCAAGTGCAACTTCCGGCTAAGCGTAGTTGTTTCTTCTTCAGATTCCAAACCCTACTTTTTGCAAAGAAATACTGTGAAAAATAAGGAAAAAAAACTTACTTTCTTTGCTTTTTTTTTTTTGTGTAGATGGTTGTGGTGAGATTTGGAGAATAGAATATTTTTTTTTGTGTTTTTTCCTTCTTGGAATTCCCCCCTAGGGTTTTGAAAAACTAGGGTTTATAAAGGAAAACTCCTTCCCTTTTTAGGCAAAAACAAAACTCTCATTTTCTTTAAAAATGGGCACTTGCACCAAAAAGGAAGAAAATTTTTTTAAAAAAAAAAAAAGGTTAAAATTTGACCTAAAAGTTTACTTTAAAAGAAAATATCAATTTTCTCACTTCTTTCAAAATCCAACTTTTCACACTTAGCAAAAATTAGCAAAAATGCCACAAACAAACATTATAAGATTAAAACTTTAATTTAAATTTAATAATTAAAATCGATAAACAAGCTGGACAAAAAAATGTGGCTACATACCTAATGTTTTTCAAATAATATTTTGACCGGTCTACCCAAGGAGGAGGGTTGCATGAAGAAGTACATTTGGCAGGGGAAATTAGGGAATTTTCTAATCCTCCTATGGTATCATCGAAAATTCTTCATAGTACTCCTATTTATTACTTGTCACGATAATATCTTTTTGAAAATCATATGGGTTCACCACCAACTAGGATTTTTGGATGGAATAGATTGCGATAAATATGTAATATTAAAAAAAAAAACTATTATCTCATAAATATATATTTTTTTATCTCACTTTGCAAATTTGTTATTCAACCTCATCAATGCTAGTATATGGAAGTATAGTAAGATTTAACAAAAAATGTGACGATTGTAAAACATTAACAATTAATTTTTTAAATGTATATTTTAAAGAACAATAATAAACCAAAAAATGAGTTAACGAGGGAAGTGGTTTTAATTTTTTTTTTCTTTGTTGTATTCCAACTTTGAGGCTTAGCACCATTTGGTTGTAATCTGCAGGGGATTCTGGTGTGAATTATAATTATGGAGGAAATTTTTCAGGGGTATTCAGCCATCTTTTCAAATTTTTTTTTTTTTTTAAAAAATTTAGTCAGCTTTTATTAAATGCCAAATTAAAATTTTTAAGGTGATATGGATCTAGACAGAATGATTTTTAAGGTGAGTCTTGTCTAACCATTTAATTAGGTTTGATCAAATATATGAACATAAAGTTCGATTATGAAACCCTTTTTTTTTTTAATCTTTCCATTTTATTTTATACTTCTCTGCATATCTTTAAATATTATTTGTTTAATATCTTAACAATGATATTGTGGTTATTATTGAATGTGTTAGGAATTACAAAAATTGGAAGAATGGAGTGGAGCTTTAAGGAAGGGATTGCCTCAAGACCTTCTATTCAAGTTGCCATCTCACAATTATAAAGCAGGCAGTTCATCTAAGTGGGAGCACAATTCCCTTTCAAAATTATTATAATGGGTAGCATTTCATCTCTTTCATTATAATTTTATATTCTCTCTAATTTAATTTGTATTAATAGGGTCTAAGCTAAATCAAATCTAGGTTATATTTGAGGGTGTTTTTGATATGACCATAATCACTTCTTCTTCTTCTTAAAATTATTATATTTGAAGGTAACATAAAATTGCTCTTAAAAAATATCAGAAGTACTCAGTCCAAGTGCTTGATAGAGAAGTACTTTGAGTACACACTTTTAAAATGTGAAATCCAAGAGTTGATTACCATTTGGTTTTTGTTTTTAGTTTTTGAAATTTAGGCTCATTTTCTAACAATTTCATTTTCATGGCTTTCACGGTTCTTAAACAAACATTTGAATTTATAGTCAAATTCTAAAAATAAAAACAAGATTTTAAAAATTTATTCTTTTCTAGTTTTCAAAATTTGACGTGGTTTCTGAAAAGAAAAAAAAGAGTAGAAAGTAGATAACAAAACAAAAAATCTCATAGGTAAAAGTAGTATTTATAAATTTCATTTTTCACAAAATCAAAAATAAAAAATCAAATAATTATCAAATGGAGTCCTAATATATATCCTTCGAAGGGATATTCTTAAAAAAAAAAAAAGAAAACCTTACAGGAAAAACACTTATATTTTAGAAACACTTACAAATATATCTGGTACTTTTAAGAAGTCTCTATGGTGTTAATATAATTAAATTTATCATAATCTATCCGCTTAAACTTTTGAGTTAATTAGTGATTTAATATATAGTATCAAAGGAAAATGTCCTACATTCGAACTCCGATGAAGTCGTTTTCTCCTAATTAATATTGATTTTCTCTTGTTAGATTTTTGTTTAAATTTTCAAAACTTTTGAGTTAATTGGTAATTTAACTGTCTCAAATTTGTTATTTTAACACCCTTTCCCTTTGGGTCTGTGTTGCCCAGGTGCCATATATGCAAATTGAATTATCAAGAGGATGAAACTCTGACTACTTTGCCCTGTGGCCATAAATATCATCAACATTGCATCAACACTTCGTTAATGATTAATAAAGTAATTTCCTTCTCCGTTATTTTTCATCCTAATAATTGTGAATACTTTATTTGACGATAGTCCCTTTTTAAAAAATCAAGTTTTTTTTTTTACTAACATTTATTTTATATTTTAAAAAATACTACATTTTTAAGATTTCCATTTTAATTTTAAAAATAAAACAAACGTTATAATTTTATAAACATGATTAATTTCTTAACACCTCAGTTGGCAAAAATAAGGGAAATGTAATTTTTCAAAATTATTTTTTCCTTTTACTTCCAAATTTTGATAAGATATCAAAAATGTTTTTAAAGCATGAGGATCTGAATATTCTTTTTTCCTTCTTTTTTTTTTTTGGTATAAATTAGGCTTGCTGCATCTGTAAGGAAGAGGGGGTTATATCTTGATCAATCAAACCCTCAATGGAGGTGGAATTACACTAGCCAACACTCAAACAAAACCCACTCCTTTTTTTTCTTTTCTTATTCTCAAAATAATCATAATAAATTTTAAACAATTTATTTTCTTGTGTACTTTCTTATTTAAGACAAAGGATAAACTGCCTGATTCTTCCAATCTTTTTGGATATTTTCATAGAATAGGAAGATGAAAAAAAAAATCCAATATGAATGGTTTAAATGAGGTCTAGGTATTAATTAACATGAATGTCAAAATCTCAATTTTATAGAAGTTTTAATGAAAATATTAATAAAATGACAATGTTGATGGATATTTCTAAAAAATTAACAAATAAGCATTTCACTCTTTTAAATAGATTTAAATTTCTTATCATTAATATTAGATCTACGTTAGTGGTATTTTATTGATACTTTTGCTATATTTCATCGATTTTTCTATAATAATGATAGTCTAAGCATATCTTTTGCAAGTGTAGTTTATCTAACAATGAAATCTCATATATCAACCAATCCGAGGATAGTAGTAATAATTGACATATACTCCTTCCACTTGAGGTCGGTACTCCAAATTTTCATACTCCATATTTATTGTATTAAAAAGAATCATATATCAGATTTATAACTAAGGTGGGCTTGGGACGTATTAAAAAAAGTGTTCTAAAGTGAAATATATTTTTTTCTTAAAGTAATTAAAACGGGGAATTGTAATGGGTGGCAAAAAGAATTAGGTAAATTGCAACTTTATTATCTATTTATTACTTTTGCAAATATAGCAAATTTTTTGATATACTAGTGATATTCTAATGATAAACTATGATATATCGTAATGATTCTCATAAACAATTTCTTGTGATATACCATTGATATACTAAATTAAATTTCCAGTTCATTTATATATGTAAACAAAGTATATCATTAGTATATAACTGATATACCATTGTTGAATCAATATTGTACTCTTTATATAATAAGTATTTCTTTTTTTTTTATTGATAATGGTTTATATATTAACTGATAACATTCATATTAGGTATATTATGATATATTGATGGTGAATAGAAGAATCAACTACTGCTAAATAGAAATACCGTTGATATACTAATGATACATTGTGATATATTGCATTACTTGTGATATTCTAATGATACATTATGATATATCATAATTATCTTCATAAATCATTTCTTGTGATATATCATTGATTATACTGAATTACATTTACAGTTCATTTCTATATCTAAATAAAGTATGTCATTAGTATATCATTGATCTACTTGCTTTAGATGATCTCATATACCATTAATGAATCACTATTGTACTCTTGATATAATAAGTATTTCTTTATATATATATATATATATAAAGTATATCGACAGTATATTACACTAATATATACTTAATGTTAGTGAAATCAACGGGTATCAATAGTATATCACTCATGTAGTTACTTTTTGATTAGATATATCGTTGGTATATTAGATATAATGTTGATAGACTACTAATTAGATATAACGTTGATAGACTACTGATTTTCTTGATTTTGTAAAATATGGAAAGAGCATTTTGGACTTTTTGTTTCATATTGTTGGGTTGGGCTTGCACATTTTGCTATTTCTGCAAATCAAATAAATGAATGATGCGGCTGCAAATATAATAAATCATATTGACATCTATGCAAGTGGTCCAATTAAAACATTAACCAAGTTGTAATATAAATAGTAATGGGAGTTAATTACAACAATCTTAGACACACTTCAATTGTTTGGGGCGTGAGTTATAATAGTATGTGAAAAATTCTAAACTTCAAATACGGGTTATTATAACTCGGAATAAATTATCCTACATTTTAAACATAATTAAATTACATAACTTCACAAACTACCTATCGATTATTATTATCTACTCAGCGCCTCAAACAACTTTTTAAAGAGATAATTATTCGAATAAAAAAAAATTCTAGATTATAAAGGTAGCTTTTGTAGTTTTTCTTAAATTGTATTCTAATAAAATTAGAAAATGTTATCACACCAATGATTTTTCTTTAGGAAAAAAGAATAATTATGAGTCTCTCTGGTTTGTTTTTTAATAATTTTGTATTCCAACATGCATTGATAATTGAGATATGAGTTGTTTAATTATATTTAGTAAGGTCTTTGCAAATTTTATATTCCAACATGCATATGGGAGCTTTGTACTAAAACCTCATACCTCAAGCTAGTTTTGTTTTTTTTTTTAGTACATCTTACCTCAAGGTAGTTGATAATGCCAACGTGATCTATTTCTAATATATATTTATAATAAAAAGAAAATTATAAATATGATCTAATTTTAACCACATTCTCATCTTAGTAAAGAGAGGGTTTTTTTTTTTTTTTGAAGTTTTATTTTAGCATCAGATCAAATTCAATTGTTGTTTCCTAAACAATATTTTATTGAATTTTTTTACTACCACTCGCATACAAAATATTTTTTTATTAAAAAAATTATATGGCAGCATTTTACATGCATTAATAATTCATAACTCAGGAACTCAAAAAAATAATAATAACTCACAACTCATAATGGTTCATGCTATTTTATTGTAGTTTGAAAATATTTAAAACTAATCTTTTTAATCATATATATTTGATTAGAGATGGGAGGTAATTGATATGTACTACTTCTTTTGAAGTCAAAGTTCAAATTCTTATACCTTATATTTATTGTACTAAAAACAATAGTTGTACATTAATTTTAGCATGAATATATATATGTTTTTTCATCTTATTGACAGAAAATTAAATCCAACCATAAATTTTTAAGGGAAAAATCAATTTTTACCCTAATGTTGCATAAGATGTATCAACTTTTACTATATACACTTCTAGAATTCCATAAAAATGTACATCTTAAATTTTTTTTCTTTTAAAAAAAAGGTGCAATATTTACCTTAAAACTTGAATAAATCTTGCAATTTTCACATTTTTGATGGATTTTTATTAAAAGATTTTCCAATGTAAGTATTTCAGATGCATTCAATAAATTATATAATATATCTCTCATATGAAATTGATAGCTTTCAAAGAAAGAATCTTACAGTGGGATTTTTTTTTTTTTTTTAATTTTGGAGTTTTTGACCAAGTTATTCATGGTCAAATTTTGTATCTGATTCAAATTTTAATTTTATTCAAATCATAAATTCCATTGAAAATAGTGAGTTCTGGAGATTATTACATTGTTTTTATGTTTTTAAATTACTGAATAAATTATTAAAAAATTAAGTAGAAGGTAAAAATAGCGACTCTCATTTAAATTTAGAGTCTAATCTACTAAAATTGGAAGTTAATGAAAAAAATAATGGATATACTTCGTCAAATTTAGGGGTAAAAATTCGTTTTCTCTCCCTTTTCTAATCTATATTTTGGTTATTTGACTACCACGTATATATAAAGATAAATATATAAATTTATTTAAAATATAAACGCACACTAGTCAATTGAAATAAGTTTATATAATGACTTAAAAGGCTTTTTTTGGTCATTCTAATTTTACTAGATACGCATAAATCCTGAATTAATACTTCTTTGAACCTAAGATATATACTATAACTCTATTTGTTTTAGACTATATATTATATTTCAATTTATTTCAAAACCTTTTAGTTAAAAAAATGAAAACCGTTATTAAGTGCTATATTTAATATAAGCAATCATAGCATATGACATCTCAACCCAAAATAGTTTTGTATTGATTCTACCTAATGTTGTAATTAATATAACAACTAGATCAAGAAAATCAGATATCATCTCTTAAAAAAATCGAATATCATCTAATGTCACAAAGATTTTTAGTCCTGTCTTAATTAAAATAAAACAGTTGGGGTATAGATTCCAGATATAAATATCTTCATGACATACTCAATCATTTGATTTTCCATATCTTTTATATATATATATATATATATATATAAAAAGAAACACTTGTAGGTAGGTCCAAAATTGATGGGGAGAAAAGAAATAATTCTTCCACTCGAATGGAATTAGCTGAAAATAAGCTTTTTATTTATTATAACGTGTGCCTAATGTAATTTGTACAAAATGTCTCTCAATATAGGGAGTTAGTTTTAGTTTCCTTGAAACGTGTTTAGGGTACATGTTATAATAATTTGTGTTATTATGACATGTGGAATGCTATATACCCTAAACATAAATTATTATAATCGACTAAATAATTCTGTATTTTAAATAATATTATACGATTCAACATATTATAATAACACACAGACTATTATAACACATTAAACGCTTCAATCCATCCCTAATAGTTTAAAAGATTTAATTCTACTCTAATATTTTAATTAATTTGATTAGAAAAACCCTGGTGAGAAATTTGAGAGGTTATGAGCAAAATTGGCACTAATTTATTTTATTCCAATTTTGTCCCTAAATCTATATAACTCATTTTAATTTTATCTCTAATAATTTTTTAATAATTTTCCTTTTTGATAACCACCCGGTTTTTAAAAATTGTGCTAGTTTTCTCTTCAATTCTCTACCATAACCTTAACAAAACACATTTGAAATTTTAGTCAAACTCAAAAAGCAAAAACAAGTTTTTAAAAAGTACTTCTTTAGTTTTTACAACTTAACTTGATTTTTGAAAACATAGATAATAGTAGGGGTGTACAACTAACCCGGTAACCCGAGTAACCCGGACTACCCAACCCAAACCGTAAGGGTTGAGTAGGGTTAGGGTTTTTTTCGGTTTGGGTTGAGTTAGAAATTTGGAGAACCGAAAAGTTCGGGTCAGTTCTCGGGTTGAGTTTTTTAGGCTCGGGTTGACCCAACCCAACCCAACCCAAAGTTTATATTTTTTTAATTTTATTTTAATTAAATATATACTTATAAATTAATTATTGGTTAATTTCTTATGTTTTTCTTCTAGATTTCTAACAAATGTTAAGATGTTATGAATTTTGAAGTTTAATATTTGAATTTTATGTGATTTTAGTTATTAATTCAAGAAACAAATATTTTAAATAATTTAAAACATTATAAAAAAATAAAAAAAACTAACCCGGTGATCCAACCCAACCCAATCCGAAAATATTGGGTTGGGTTGGGTTGGGTTACTCTCATGAATAGAGTTGATTGGGTTGAAGAAATTACGAACCCGATTTTTTGGGTTGGTCCAAAAATCTCCCCCCAGCCCAACTCAACCCGGCTTATGTACACCCCTAGATAATAGGTTAATAACAAAATCAGGAATGGAAGTATTATTTACAAGTTTGATTTTTAAAAATCAAAAACAAAAAATGAAATGATTATGGAATAGGATTAATTATTTCACTCAAAATGTTAAATTTGTCAACGCTTTAATGAAATTTGCTCATGTAAAGTTTTTTCTTAAAAAAAAACTCAAAATAATTAAACTTAATGAGGGTAGAAGTAAAACTTTTTGGAATATTGAAAGAAAAATCGAAACTAATGCAATATGTACACTTATAATTAATACATTTTCGAAATAATACACAATCTGATATAACATTTTAAATAAATTTATTAGGTGGTTAAGTTCTTCTCCAACAAAAAAATACATTGGAATTGAGTAAAGCACACCCTCTTTTAATTATTTTTTGATATAATTGATTATGCAAATTCAAGTTATGTATTTTACCCACATAAACGTAAATCTTAGATAAATTCTTTGCTCACATGTGGAGGAACCATGTCATCTATATCATAGCAGTCTATATGAAGCAAACTTGTGACTCATAAGGTCGGTCGTTAATGTATATGGCTAAGATCAATAATTCAACACATTCGTGAAACACATGGCTTGTCTTCTAACAAATATATCTTCTCATAATATATAAAGACAATAATACAACATGTATAATTCAAATTAAAAGCGGATATTTTAAGACACAAAACAAAACATATTTCACCAAACCTCTTCTACACCCATGATCTTGACAAAAGCTCATCACCAAACCAAAGCTCTTATTAGTCATCTTTTTGTAAAGAATATTTGTATACACAACTTCATAAACGTTGAATAATGGTGTGTTTCACATATCTTCTACTTCACTTATTCTTGAAATATTTTTAATAAAAGATTGTTTTTATATCTTATATTTTTAAAAATTTTCTTTAAATGTTTTTTTTAACACTACATATATTAATTACAAATATTATCTTTTATAAACGATCATTTTTCAAGTATCTGATCTTGATAAAGAGTTTTAAAGTTATTTTCTTTTAAAAAAATGTTTTTTTTTTTATTTATTATGTTTAAAAAACACTCTTTGATCATTTAAAACACCTTAAGAAGTTATACAAAAAAAAAATTTAAATTAAGTTTAGAGTTACTTCTAAAAAAAGTGAATTTTATTTAAAATATTTTATTTTCAAAAGTTATACCAATCACGCTGTGAAAATGACACATATGCTCTCTATTTCCCTTCTTTGCATCTCTCTGGTTATTTCCTAATTCTTTTGTTCTCTTTTTTTTTTTAATAACAAAATGATCTTAATGTATAAACATCACTATAAAATTTGAATTCATAACAAAACTATTTGAGAGTACAACAAAAGTTTTACATTAGCTAGATAAGAGGAAAAATATGGATTTATAACTAATGGACACTATCTCTATTGGTATGAAGTCTTTTGAGTGAAACTAAAAATAAAGTCACGAAAGTTTAACTCAAAATGGACAATACCATATCAATGGTGAGATTTGTCATAGTCAGTAGTCCTTGACAAATGGTATCAAAGTCATGCCCCTGATTTAGTAATATCGATAGAATACTTGAGTGTCAAACATAGAAGGCGAGCCTTGAAAGCATAGTCATAGTGAATTCGTGTGGTTGAGTTTCCAGATGAGTCAACTTCAATGGGGAGTTGAAAGCATAGTATACTCAAGTGAGGAGTCGTCAATCTATCAGTAAGAAGCCATCAATAATTTGCTCGTGTGGTTGAGCTTCCAGATGAGTCAACTTCAATGGGGAGTTGAAAACATAGTATACTCAAGTGAGGAGTCATCAATCTATCAGTAAGAAGCCATCAATTATTTGCTCAAGTGTAATTTAGATGGATGACTTGAGGGAGGCTCAAGGTGGTACTTTGTTTGAGCGGAGGATTGTCCGGACCAAAGTTCCACATTGGCTAGATAAAAGGAAAATCAAGAGTTTGTAAGTGAGGGTCACTATCTCCATTGGTATAATGGGTTTTGAGTGAAATCAACAACAAAACTATGAAGAGTTAGGCTCAAAATGGACAAATATCAAATATAATCGATGTGGAGATCAGTCAGAGTCAATTGCCACTAAAAAAAACAATATTGAACCGACACCACAAAAAGCATCGAATAATAATAAGGAACAAGAGAAACAATAAACGAAGAGTTTTAGAAGAAATTATGACGGAGCATCTATAGAGAACGTGAGAACTCCATGATATCAAACTTTACATTCACATTTCTAGGGAGATTAAGCGAACAAGACCACCACACCAATTACATTGTGGAAGGCATTTGGAGTCACGACCTGGTCGTGTTTTTTTTAGTTCATCAATATTGTTGATCGATTTCTATTGATCGATTTCACACATGTACGAATTGTTATAAGTAATATAGTGATTGAATATCACGATCGTTCTCTATAGGAAATGAATTCTATCAATTACCAAATTCTCTGGCCTCAATTTTATCTTAACACTAAATTATCAAGATAAGCAAAATTTAGTTTGCTTAACAAATTAAATGTGACTAAAAATAGAAGAATAAACTTAAATGGTACGAGGTCTAGAGACTTCACTGTTTTCTCCTCCTACTCTTTATTCATTAATAGCTAATGTAATCTATTTCTAGGTTGTTGTCAAGCTCTGCCCTATAAACTCGATATTCTTTTTCAAGCAATAGCGATAATATTCGTTAAAAAGTTGTCTATATCTTTATGAAAATTCAAACAATTCAACTATTAAGCCCGTAGAACCTAATTTTGTCACAAAATCTACAAGGATAACTCTATCTCAAGTATAAATTTGAGAAAATAACTCAGTTCATCAACAATTCATGTCTCTCAACCTCAAATTATTGTCACAAAATCAATGTAAAGAATGACCAGATCTAAACATGTGCTAAGTTTAGAAGAATTTTAACAACTAGCCACAATTAAAATAGATAAGTCAACTATTAACTAAGAAAGAGTAAAATTTGAATATCAGTTGCATCAATGCTCTAGAAAGAAAAACTTAGTTCATAATATAAAATTCAATACACCTATCTAAATTCTAAATTAGAGTCATTATAACCAATAAAAGAGAAGGAAAAGGGAAAAGAAACAAATCCAGACGATTCCACTAGTTTCCAATCATCGCTCTCGCTCCGTTTGGTTGCTCGGATTCTCCAAAACAATATCCAACCGTCTTTCACTCGTTCTCCCCCTTCAATCCCCTGCAACTTTCACAAATCTGAGGTATTTATAAACCAAAAAATCTTAGGCATGGGTCACAGATTCACAATTCAAAGTTCGTAGCACCTAGGCACGGACAATCTATCCTCCTGCACAGTTTGTAGCACTTAGGTGTTGTAATTCTTTTTTTTTTTTAGTCTTCAATGTGAAAATTTTTGAAGTTTGACCTCCAAAATGAAATCTTTGATTATCTATAAAAATAAAAGAAAAGTATGAATTAAAATCCAAAAAGTATAAAAAAAAATTAAATAAAAATAACCTAAATAAGATATAATAAATAATTATAAAATACACTTATTAAATATATAGAGTGAGATTCAAAGTCTTTAACCTATTAATTAATAGTACTTATGTGATGTATTGTTGTTTATATATACTTTCTGCCCATCAAATGTTGGGTAAGGTTTCAACTTTAACGTTTTCTTTAGTGTTTCAT
Organism: Trichosanthes cucumerina; assembly: GCA_036507285.1. Taxonomy (NCBI): domain Eukaryota; kingdom Viridiplantae; phylum Streptophyta; class Magnoliopsida; order Cucurbitales; family Cucurbitaceae; genus Trichosanthes; species Trichosanthes cucumerina. The sequence goes on from CM071841.1 coordinate 5,895,905, forward strand.
TTTGGGCTTGCAAGTCCAATCTTTTTACTTATTTATATTAACTCCAATTCTCTAGGTAGGATTAGGTGGCCAAATGCATTATAAGGCCAACCTATACATTGTAATTAAAAATTAAACTTTGACTAATAAATTAGTCTTGTGCTCTTGAATTTTTACAATTCTCATTTAGAGTTCCAAACCAAAGAATATTGAGTAAAGCTCTATTCATTTGTAGTTGCACCATATATATATTCAAAATTAATCTTAATCGAGGAATTTATTTATTGTCTCACGATCATTGATTTAAGGTAACTCTATCTAATTCCACTTTAGGGTATGCACCAAATTGATTGAGTAGTATAGGATTTTTGGAACTTTTCATTTCTCCTCTGAGTAGATAATACAACTTTTGTTAAAAATTTAAACTATATCGATTATAATAAAGGTGACAAATCACATTTATTTCCAATCTTTTTAGTTTGATTGTGGAATAAGAGACTATAGCATGGAAAGTTTCTTTTGAAGTATATACAAATTACTTGGCAGGATATGATGAAGTTCTCTAGGTAGTTCTCTTTCTTTCTTTCCTTTTTAAGTAAAGTTCTTTTTGTAGTTTTCATTACCCATTAAACCTCATATTTAATGAGAATAACAATAATAAAAATTGAGTTAAACTATAGAGAGATTTTTGGTCTATGGTAATTGGTTTCAATTCTCCTCTTAATATTTGAAAAGTTTCAATCTTATCTCTGATCTTTTAATTTGTTAAAAAAAAAATCAATTGGAAATTTTCATTGTAATTGAAACTTAAAAAATGTGAGGAACCAAAATTAAAAACCAAATAAATTATACAAAGTGCTTCATTTATGTAAATAGTTTCAATATATCCCTTTCAGCTTTAATTAGAGTTTCAACTTTACCTATGCGCTTCTAACTTTTGTTATGCATTTTAAATAAGGACGTTCTTAACCAAGGGTATTGTTTTCGAATCAAATTAAAAGGTGGAGGATAAAATTTAAAATTTTAAAAAATTGGGGACAAAATTAATCCAATCACACAACACATTGGGTAGAGTTTGAGCTTTTTTTTTCTTTTTTTGTTCATCTACTCTAGGAGTGAAAATTCAATCTCCTCACTTTTTTTTTTATTGAAGATATTATTTTTTAGTGATTGATCTATTTTCCTAATATGTCCAATATTTTGTATAATTTAATCAAATAATTTAGGTATTTTTACGAATAACCTCTTTTTGCGCACTTTAATGTCATTTGACCTACATTATGAAATTAATGGTATATAGTCTTTTTCATACTCCATTACTCGTCTAAATTATTGTGAGGGAAACATACTCTCGCTCTCGCTTTCATTCTCATTCTTCTCTAACTGAATTTTATCTTATTTCTTTCTTTTCAATCTTCTTTTTTTCATTCTCGCTCTTCTCTAACTTAATTCTATCTTCTTTCTTTCTTTTCAATCTTTTCTTTTTCAATCTCGATCTCGCTTTCGCTCTTCTTTAACTTAAGTTTATATTCTTTTCCTTTTTTTTTTTATCATTTCTTCTTCAATCTCGCTCTTGGTCCTCGCGATTATGAACGAGAGAGAGACTTTGTGAACGAGAGAGAGCATCCAGGAGCGAGAACCTTTTAAGATCCATGCAACATTGTTGACGTGGCAAGCAAGAGCGAAAGCATCACCCTATCCATCAAGAAATTATTCGTGAGGTCGCCACAATATAGCCGTCAGTTTTTCACCGTTGGATTGGAGAGAGAGAAGTACCTCGAATTTATATCCAAAAGATATGAGGTGACATGAAAATTATTGGATCCATATCCAATGGTTATTATGAGGACATTGTGACGGCCGCATTCAATAATTTGTCCTATTCAAGAGTGTGAGCAAACAAGGCGTTCTTATACTGTTATTCGTGATAATTTTGTACTTGCTACATCAAAATGAATGATATTTCATTATTTTCAAAAAGCAAGTCAAGATGATATCGGAGCACGTGAGAATGAGTCATCCGTACAAAAATCCTCCAAATAATTATGTATACGTGGAAGTAAGGTAAGGTGTGTGAGTGTATTACACGTGGATTGGATAGTATGAAAAGCCGACATGGTGGGTTTTTGGAAAGGTGACGAGTCAGCGCCACGTCAATGAGATAACAGCAAAACGCAATCCTTGTGAATTAGTGGACGCCTTCATTTGCCCCCTCAAAAATAATTATAATATAAAACCCAAAAGCAGTAATAACAACAACAATAATAATTTTTTAAAAAAGGTGACCTGTCTGTCCATTCAAAATCCAAGTCACAAACCTTGGTCCTCTCATAGACCCTACCTTATTATTCAATTTCAGCCCCCATCATTTCTTTTGTTTGTCTATTACATTACATTACACCCTTTCAAAAAATGTCTTTTTTTTTTCCTTTTCTTTTTCAAAAAAAAAAAAAAAATAGTAATGATAAATCATGAACTTGAGTAATTGACACCACAACCATCATTCTCTTTGCCTTTGCTTCTTCAACTAATTTTCTTCATTTTTCGATAGTAGTATTGTGTAAGATGACAACGTTTCTCTTTTTTTACAGCCATTTAAGATGAATCCAAACAGTGAGTGATCTGTCAACATGAGCATAACTTAGTAGTTAAGACATTTACTTCTTTGAACGTTCAAACAGTGACTTTCTACAAAAAAAAATTATATTAGGATGTTTAGATTTTAAATTAAGTATTTTATTTTATTATTTCATTGTCTTATTGTCTTTATATTCTTCTATATTTATTTTGGGTTTTATCAATTTTATATTGTTGTTGTCATTGTTATTATATGTAACATTACAATTTAAATTAAAGGTGATAATTCAAGCTTACAATCTAAGAGGATGCTAATGTACTAACTTTAACTTTAAGTATAGTTTAAATGTTTTGAGACATTAGAAACCTTTGATAAAGGTTAAGATCTTTGAATGCTCTCACCCACGTATTTGCTTGAACTAAAAAAAAATGTGTCTAGATTTTTAAAATGTCTATCCTAGTCCCTGGACTTTCTAAAAATAATTACTTTTAATTCTTATTATTTTATATTTACTAACTAATATTTATTCCTCCAATACTTGCAGCTTCAACTTATATGTAGTTTTGATACATGAACAAATAACATATTATTACAAACAAAAAAAAACATATAAGTACACATTACTTGAAATCAGGTAATCCATTTGTTAAAATAAAAATAAAAATAAAAATAAGGTAAGGACAAAAAAAGGTAAATTTTTTCAAAATAGAAAAAACTTAAAAATTAGGCTAAATAGTTATAGAAAATACCTATGAACTATGGATATTGTTTTGATAGTATCCCTAAATTTTAAGAAGTTTTAAACACTCCTTATTTTTCAAAAACCATTCAAGAATACACTATCATTAAGATTTGAATGGAAAACGTTAAAGTTTCATTAATATCCTTAAACTTTCAAAAAGTTAAAAAATACTCTTACTAGAAATGTTTCTTCTCTTTTTCCTCCTCTTTATAAATTATTCCTCCATGAAAATTAATGACAGGTTTTTCTTCTCCATCAAGATAGCAACCCAAGAGCCTAACCATCATCTTATGTTGAAGCAGACAAAAAAAAAAAAAAAAGTGATTGTTTCAAAATAGAACAAACTTAAAAATTAGGCTAAATAGTTGTAGAAAATACTTATGAACTATGGATATTGTTTCAATAGTATCCCTAAATTTTAAAAAGTTTTAAAAACACTCCTATCTTTCAAAAACATTCAAGAATACTCTATCATTAAGTTTTGAATAAAAAACGTTAAAGTTTCATTAATATCCTTAAACTTTCAAAGTTCAAAAATACCCTTACTAGAAATGTTTCTTCTTCTTCCTCCTCTCTACAGATTTTTCCTCCACTAAAATTAATGAAATGTTTTTCTTCTCAGTCAAGATAACAACTTAAGAGCCTAGCTAGATTCTTATGTTGAAACTTCAAGATGACTTTTACTTAATTCTTGAATTTTTCATGTCCTTGACTTAATTTTGTTGATAGTCTTTTTTACTGCTATTTCACTATTCATCAATTTTTTCTAAATTTATTCTAAGCAAAATAAATAAAAATATTGTCATATAGTGGTTCTAACATTTTTTAAATATTAAAAAAAATCACATATCAAACTTTTAATTAATTAACCTTGTAAAGTGGATCAAGCCTACATTTTTCAAGAATATTAGTATTTGAAAGGTCGTAGCAAACAATTTGATCAAATAAATTCTAAAAACTTAAAATCATTACCATGACCTTCCCTTGTAACTCTACATAAACAAAAATAAAAAAATAAAAAAGCTTACCCCTCTCATCCTCTTCACCGCCCATTCATCATAATTGAAAACTACGACATTAATCTCTTGCTTATCACTAATACACACAAACAAAAACAACAAAAAGAAAAAAAAAACTATATTTTTTTCCTCCCACTTATCTTCCTTACACTTTTAAAAATAGAAAGTTCGATCTCAAACTCTATTTCCATTTAGTGTTTTGTTGCACATAGCCTTTATAGGTAAGATTTTGCATTAATCATGGAGAGGAAAATTTTAAGATATAGGAAGAAAAAATAAGAAATGTTTTCCACAAGAGTATTTTTAAAATTTTTTGAGATGTCAAAGATATTAATTAAACTTTAACGTTTTTCAAAAAAAAAAAAAAAGACTTACGATAATGGTATGTTTGAACATTTTTTAAAGGTTAAGGATGTTTTTGAAACTTTCTAAAATTTAAAGATGTTATTAAAACGAGAATCATGGTTTATGGGTATTTTTAGCATTTAACCTAAAACTTAAAAAGTTAATGAAATAATGTTAGGATGTGAATGAGACGAAATACAATCAATCTAAATTCTACCAGATTCAGACAATATATATTTTATCCCAAATCCCAGATCAGGTTATAATTCCAAATATTTTGCGGAAAAATCAATTTGGAATTAGTAAGCCTAAAAGAGTAGATAAACCAACCTAAACCTTTAAGCTACAAGAACGATAAATAAAAAAGTTTAAGGGATAGAGGAATTGACACCAAATTTATACTGGTTCACCCAATGATGGCTACGCCCAGTTCTGCCTTGCCGATGCAGGTTCCACTATAATCGCTCGTGGAGTAAGTTACAAGAGTTTACAACGCTCAATGGTGATTTCTCTCACTTTTCTCTCAAGGAAAAGGCTCACGAATCACTCTAGCTCACAAAACTCTTCAATGGAGAAAAACGTTCTCACAATGAACACCAAACAAGATCTTTTTTTTCTCTCTCAAAAAAAAATTAAAAAAACTAATTCCAATCTCCTCCTTCATTAACACCGCCATGAAACACAAATATATATATATATATATATATATATATATATATATATATATATATATATATATATATAAGTAGTTAACAAAGGTTAATGGGCCATGGGCCTCTTTTTTTATTAACACCGTTTGGCTCCAATTATGCCTAACAATCTCCCACTTGGAGACAAAAATCAAATCAACATGTCTCCCTCAGAACCTGGTGGCGACTCCTCCCTACTCGTGGAGAGTCCAACCAAGTTGCACACAACTTCGCTTTGTCAACAGAAGCGGTCTTGGTAAACATATCTGCTGGATTCTGACTTCCTGGAATCTTTTCAAGTACCAGCGCTCCATCTTCCAAAACTGATCTGATAAAATGATACCTCACCTGTATGTGTTTCGTTCTCGAATGAAACACTTTGGATTCTTTGCTAAATGAATAAGACTGATCATTCACAATGCAAGGTCCCCTTTCCGGCCAAGCCAAGTTCTTCTAAAAAGATCAAGCCATATCATCTCTTTACTTGCCTCGAAGAATGAAGAATATACTCACCTCTCCGTAGTAGACAGAGCTACTATCTTCTGCGATCTAGAAACCCACTAATATAGCGGTAGATCACCCAAAGTAAAGACATACCCAGTAGTACTTTTCCCGCCATCTCAGTATCACCCGCCATATCTGCAGATCTACATAACCTAAAGCTTTAAAATCGACTTCTTAAAATGCAGAGCATAATTAGTTGTCCTCTCGGATATCTCGAAAATCCACTTCACAAACCTCCCAAAGTCTTTGCTTCCCTGGATTAGTCATGTACCTACTAACAACTCCCACTGCATGTGCAATGTCTGGTCTTGTGCAAACCATGGCGTACATTAGGCTTCCTATAGCTGAAGCATATGGCACTCTAGCCATGTGATCTCTTTCCTGCTCAGTAGTGGGTGAGTGCTCCTTAGATAATTTAAAATGACAAGCTAAAGAAGTACTCACAGGTTTTGCATCTTCCATGTGAAACCTGTTCAAAACCTTTTTCACATATTCTTCCTGTGACAAAGTCAATGACCATCTTTTCTCTCAATCCTCATTCCTAAGATTTGTTTGGCAGCTCCCAAATCTTTCATATCAAATTCTTTAGATAATTCAACCTTTATCTTCAGAATTTCCTGTTTGTTTGCACCTGCTATCAACATATCATCAACATATAGCAGTAGAATAATGCATGAGTTTCCTTGACACCTTATGTAGCAACAGTGATCTGCCTGACATCTCTAAAATCCACTGTTACACATAAAGCTATCAAACTTCTTGTACCACTGTCTGGGAGCTTGTTTTAGACCATACAAGTTTCTCTCAAGTTTGCAAACCATTTTCTCATGTCCTGAATCAGAAACCACATGGTTTGTACCATGTAAATTTCTTCCTCCAAGTCACCATGAAGAAAAGTCGTCTTTACATCCATCTGCTCCAAATGCATTCTCTTCTCGCCACTATTGACAACACAGCTTCTAATAGTAGTTAATTTAACTACAGGAGAAAATATTTCATTGAAGTCAATACCTTCTTTCTGTTGAAAGCCTTTGACTACAAGCCTTGCTTTATATCTTTTGCTGCCATCAGGCTCTTACTTGATTCTATAAATCCATTTGTTCTGCAAAGCTTTCTTACCTCTTGGTAACTCAGCCAGTTGCCATGTCTGATTCGTCATAAGAGAATCCATCTCATCCTTTATGGCCAACTCCCACTTGATAGAATCTTCCAGTTGAACCGCCTCATCATAACATTCAGGTTCACCTCTGTCAGTCAATAATATATAATTCAAAGTAGGAGAATACCTCTGTGGTGGTCTGATAGTCCTGATAGACTTCCCGATCATTGTGTAGGTGGCGTTCTCTCAACTTCATCAAGCTCTCATGACCGCTTCATTTGGTCCTACAATCGGGTTCCTCGATTCCACAACTGCTTCATCGAGAGTAATCAGATTCTCGATCTTCAACTCTCATTGTCCCGGTCTCAATTTTAGGAGGACTTATATACTGAGTCTTCTCTCTTCGTGCTTTCATCCGACTCTTTTATTAACTATTGTTACTGTCTTTTTGTACGTAACTTCTTCATCAAGATCACATCCTTGCTTCGAGCATCTTTTTATTTTGGTCATCCCAAAATTTATAGCCAATCTCAACTCCACCATACCCAATAAAGTAACACTTCTTGGATTTGGCATCTAGTTTACTCCTATCTGCAGACATCAATGTGAATATAAGACAAACAACCAAAACCTTTAGATGAGAAAGGTTTACATTTGCTTACCGCTCCGCACTTCTTCAGCAACTTGAAGTCTAGTGATGTGGTCGGGCTCCTATTGATCGATAGGTCGCCGTCTTCGATTGCCTCTGTCCGAACATCTTAGGCAATCCCGCATGTAATCTCATGCTCCTAACACGCTCATTCGGCCCATCCCTGTTCATTCTCTCACCACACACCATTCTGCTGCGGTGTCCACCTGGAATGGTCTTAACCATCACAATTCCATTATGCGCACGCGTATCTTTTGAAATCCCCATCAACATATTCACCACCGTTGTCCGATCTCAAGTTTTTAACTTTCGGACTGCCTCATTCTCAACCATAGCCTTTCAAGTTTTGAAAATGAAAATACATCGATTTATGTTTGAGAAAATAAGTCCATACCTTCCCGCTTGAGTCATCAATGAAGGTCACATAGTATCTGGAACCACCAATGGAAAATACTTGAGAAGGCCCCCACACATCCGTGTGAACTAACTCCAACTTCATGGATTTTAGCTTTGCTCCCGCTCTTTGAGAAACCGACACGATTTTGTTTCTCAAATACACAACCTCACACAACTTGTGTTCAACGCGCTTTAGTCCTCAGAATTTCCTGCAGAGTGAAGAATTTTCATACCTTTTCACTCATATGTCTCACTGTTATGCCATAAATCACTGACTCGAATTATCCACAACAACCACCATATCTTTATCATTCTTTGTTGACATACGAGTCCCTAGTTTGCTTCCTCGAGCAACTACCATGGCACCTTTAGTAACCTTCCGATTCCTTGGCCAAACAGACCTCACATCCTTCATCGCCTAACGCCTCTGAAATCAAATTTTTCATCATATTCGAACGTGACGTACCTTGCGAATTTTCCGGTGAACCATTCGCCATTTTCAATTTCACATCACCGATCCCAATGATGTCCAAAGGCTCTCCATCGCCTAGATACACCTTTCCATGATTTCTGCAACATAATTTTCAAGAATATCACGTTGTCTGTAGTATGAAATGACGCACTGAATCTATCACCCATGGGTCATGGGCACTTTCCACCGCCGTAACTAGAGCATCTTGTGTCTCATTAGCAACCACATTTGCACCAAAAGTTCATTCCCCGCTTTCTTTGGAGCCTTGCGCCTCCTTTCGGATGTCCGCCTTACCACGCCCAACATTCTAATCTGTTGTTTCTAGACTTACTTACGTTGTTTTTCGATTTACCTCGATTCCCGTGACTTCATTATTACTCCTCCTCTATCCACATTCAATGTCAACCCAAGTAGAAGTAACACACGAGTCCTTTCTACGAATCTCTTCTGCAATTGCGAGAATCTCTAACCGATGAAAAACTGTAATTTCTCTTTCCCACATGAATTAGAAAGTGCGAATTTCATGGTTTCCAATATCGTAAAGATCTCAACAACAAAATCGCATTTAGTTCATCAAGAAATTCTAACTCAATAAAGAATTTGATTTGTTTATCAACAAATCAAATTCATTAATATGGGCAGTAACAGATGCACCTTCAACCATCTTCAAATTAAAGAACTTGGTTGCGAGATATACCTTGTTGTTTACAGAGGGTTTTTCATACATGTTAGACAAAGCTTCCATTAGCTCTGTTGTGGTCGTTGCCTTCGCTACACTGCTTTGCACATTCTTTGTTAGAGTTAAGCGAACAATCCTCAAAGACCTTCTCGCCTAACTTTTTCCATTCAAATTTTCTCCCATGTCTTCAGGCTTTCCTTCTAATGGCAAGTCCAATTCCTTGGAATGCAAATAATCTAATATCTGACACTTCCAAAACGAAAAATCAGATCCATTAAAAGTAACCAATTTCTCATCTCCTCCTGACATCGTTCTACAACCCAATGCTCTGATACCACTTGTTAGGATGTGAATGAGACGAAATACAATCAATATAAATTCTACCAGATTCAGACAATATATATTTTATCCCAAATCCCAGATCAGGTTATAATTCCAAATATTTTGCGGAAAAATCAATTTGGAATTAGTAAGCCTAAAAGAGTAGATAAACCAACCTAAACCTTTAAGCTACAAGAACGATAAATAAAAAAGTTTTAAGGGATAGAGGAATTGACACCAAATTTATACTGGTTCACCCAATGATGGCTACGTCCAGTTCTCTGCCACCGATGCAGGTTCCACTATAATCGTCAGGGAGTAAGTTACAAGAGTTTACAACGCTCAATGGTGATTTCTCTCACTTTTCTCTCAAGGAAAAGGCTCACGAATCACTCTAGCTCACAAAACTCTTCAATGGAGAAAAACGCTCTCACAATGAACACCAAACAAGATCTTTTTTTCTCTCGAAAAAAAAAACAGCCGCAAAAACTAATTCCAATCTCCCTCCTTCATTAACACTGCCGCAAACACAAATATATATATATATATATATATAATTAGGTTAACAAAGGTTAATGGGCCGTGGGCCTCTTTTTTTTTATTAACACCGTTTGGCTCCAATTATGCCTAACAAATAAAATATAAACAAAAGTTTTTTCAACATGTAAGAAGGGTAGAGACTGCCTAGAGCCTAAAATTTAGGCAGCCAAGGTAGACATAGTTGAGCGTACACTTATTAAGAAGTCAGAAACTTAGATCGCTCTATTTCAAATATGATTGAGCTAAAAAAAAGGCAATAAATTAATTATAGCTTTTTATTAAACAAATATAAACTGTATTTGAATGTAAAGTGTTTGTGATTTGATCATTTGTTGGTAGATTGTTGGATTGTGAAAAAAAAAAAACCGTAATAATTTTAGAAAATAATAAAACTGAAATACTATAATTAAAGAAAAAAAATCTAACTTAAAAAATAGATGGATAATGAAAATTTTACAGTAAATTTCAAAAGTTTTTTCAAACCGACATACTTTACCAAAAGTAAGGAAAAATCAAATCAAAATAAATTAAAGTGAGTTTGGGTGTTTAATTAAGTATTTACTCTCTCATAGATGTTTCTTAAAAGAACTTCAAATATTTTCTCAACTCTATGCATAGTCAAAAGTGAATGTTAAATTATAATAGAATTAGTCTTTGAAATTTCTAGTATTTGTTTATATATATATAAAAAAAAGTGTAGTACATTTATAAAAAACATTTATTTCGATTAAAACTTAAAACATGCCTTTTATATAAATAAAATGTAGAATGAGTTACGTTGAACAAGCGTATGAAATTAATTATATTAAAAAATACGCTTATTGTTATAATTATAAATCTAAAAATTTTTAAAATATATTTCTTTATTATATAAATAATAAAATAAAGCCCTATAAAATTATAAGAGTTGTTTGATTTGGCTATACTTTCAGTGTTTTCAACTAGCCCTACGTAGACAGAGATATATTGTATCATTCGATTGATTCAAAAAGAACTTCTTCAACTTTTCTTTATTTGAAAAGTTTTTTTGTTTTTTTGGTGCAAAGGTCACTGTTTGAAAAGTTATTAAAACATCTTTGAATTATAGAAATTAATGAAATTTGTCATTGCAAAAAAAAAAAAAAAACGATAAGAGGATCATATTATGAGTTTAAGAATCAATAATATTTTCTCTTTTTTTCACCAACTATTATTGGAAGTTTTTATAAAGTATGAAAAAAATGTACATTTGTTAATGATGTGGTCATAAAAATTATAAATTGTTAAGAGGTTTAAGAATATTTATGAGAGTACGTTTGAGAGTGATTTTGACAAAAATAATTTATTTATAAGTGACTTATTACAATTGATTTTCATGTAATCATTCTAATGTTTGGATTTTATATACTTTTAAAAATGATTTTCATACAATTAAAAGTAATTTTTCGAATGATTAAGGGCATGGTTGGGAGTGGTTTTAGAATAAGTGTTTTAATCTTAAATGATTAAATTATAATTATTTTTATAAAAGTATTTATTAATATAAATTACTTTAATTAATATGTGATTCCACACTTATAAAAGTGATTTTGTTTTCATGATTAATAATATTTGTTTTTAAAATTATTTTACAACCTTCAAATTACTAACAAGAGAGTATTACATTTACGAGGAAAAGAATTTAGAGGGGCAAACAAAAGTTTTAGAGAGGAAAGAGTTAAAGAGAGAAATAAAAAATTTAAAGAGAGAAAATAGTATTAGGAAATATGTGTAGTTAGTTGGTTAATACCATTGTTAAGTTGTAACTTTCTGTTTTATTTAACTGTTGATAGTTCACTTGTATAAATATTCAGACATTTAATGAAGATGAGAGAGGTGTTTCAAAACCTATTGTATCCCTTTTCTTCTGCCTTCTTCTTTAAACCTTCCTTTCTGCGATACTTTCTGTGATTTCTTTTTTGGGAAAAGAAAAAAAAAAGAAAAAAAAAGTTTAGACGGGGAAGGGCAAAAGTTTTAGAGTGGAAAAAAAAAGTAAAGGGAGAAAATTTTTAATCGAAGGAGCTAAAATTCAAAGATAAAAAAAAAATAAAGTTAGTGAGATATGAAAAAAAAAACAGAGAGAAAAACTTTAAAGATAGAAAAGAAAATTAGAGTGAGAAACAAAAAAAATTGAGGGAAAAAAGCTAAAAAAAAAAAAAGGGACAAAAATAGGGGGAAAAAGAGATAAAAAATTGTAGAGAGAAAAATTAGAGAGGAACAAAAAAAAAATTTAGAGATAAAAAGTTAGAGAGATTTAAAAAATATTGAAGGGATAACAAAGTGAAAAAAAAGGAAATTTTTTAAGAGAGAAAATAAAGTGAGAATGAGAAATTTTAGAGTGTATGAAAAATTAAAGATGAATAATGATAGAAAGAGACAAATTTTAGAGGAAAAAAGTTAACTTTTTCGCTTTGTCATTTTAAAAACAGAATCTCTCACAATCACTTACCTTCTCTTGAGAGTGATTTTGGCATGATCAAAATTATTCTTGGCATTGTTAAAATCACTTTTATTTCTGATAGTGATATTTGGCAAATGTTGAAATTGATTTAGATAAATAAAAAACCATTTAAAATTGATTTTTTAATAATTAGTTGAAGGGTAATTTTTGGTGGGGGTGATTGATGGGGAATTACCTTTTTTTAGTTTCTCTTTTCTCTCTCATCTCCACACCATGTGTTTAGTTGGGTGTGATTCAACAAGTTGATCTTTATTATTTTTTTTATATTTATGGCCAAGTTGTTGTCATTCTTTTTTTTACTCTTTTTTTTTTATTTTTTCAAAAAGTAAAAAAGTCTCACTCTCATAGATTTGTCAAAGCTCACTTTTGATGCAACAACTCTCTTTTTCTTTTTTTTTCCTTAAGATTATTTGTTTTTGTTTCTACAAGTAAAAGGAATAGATAAATTTGTAGATAATTATTTTGTTAACAGAAATGTCATCTTATATAATTAATAATGATAATATTAATAGTTTTTTTTTACAACATATGGGACATGGGATTGTTAGCTCTTAGAATGGGAGCTAAGAGTGAGCTTTTATGGTGTTTATTTCTTGGTATTTTGAGTTTTCTCTTCTATTTTAAACTTAGAAACCCCTTGATTAGGTATTTTTGTGTGTTAATTGTCACAAGGTAGTTCTGAAGTACCTTAAAGCCATTAAAGTGTTTTTCATTGATGAATTTTGTCATTTTGGCCATTTTTACAGGAGTTTTTGGATGATTGGAATTTATTAGGTGTTGAAAGTCTATTTTGAATTGTTGGAGTTGTGTAATTGCTGAGGGATCAAGCTTGCTGGAGCATTTTTCGGTATCAGTTTGCAGATTAAGCACGTGTGAGTGATTTCATTAATTGAGCTGGACAATTTCTGCCACATCAGCCGCTGAGATCCAATGGGGCGCTGCCACACTTATTTTCCTTGTTTATTCAACCCTGATTTTAAGAGAGACGTGATATATAAAAGGCTTTCTTAGCCATTTTTAGAAAAAAAAAGGAGGAGAAGAAAGAGAAGACATCAACATTGGGGTGGAGAAATCGAGAAGGAGCAAAAAACCTATTTTGGGAAGTTGTTCTTCTGAAAAATGAGTTGGAACAACTGAAAATAGCCCTAGAAGATTCCCTCATTTGGCATTTTCTTCTTTTTCTTTACTCTTGAACTCTTTTTATATTGTAACTAGGATTTTTAAGCATGTTTAGAGTTAGATTTACTGTTTTATTGTTGTCTTTTCTTCTGATTATGAACTAATCACCCTTGGGGTAAGGATTAGGGATTTTATGTGGATGCAAACTTAATGAAGGAGTATTTTACTGCAATTCTCACTCTTATGCCTTATGATTTTACTGCTTGCTAAGATTTGTTTAGTCATCTCATCTTAGCATTATTTATTGCAACTTGGGAAAGGGAAGAGTAAACCGATTTCAAGGCATAACATTAGTTCTGATTAAAAGATTTACTTCTCTCAGGTGATTGAGGAGTCTAGGGATAGTCATTCACCTAGTGGTTACAGTTAAGAGTTAAAACTGAGATGTTTAGTGGGAATTAAGTGTCTAAATCGCAAGGAAATCTGGGAAGATTCCGTGAATTAAACTATTTTAGGTTCTGGTGAAGTTTTGAGCTGTAACATTAAGATTGTTGAAGTATAATTTCATTCCTAATCCAATTATCCCCTTTTTACTACTTTGTTTTTACACTTGTTTTTACTGCTTCTATTACGCACTAATTATTTTTAGCATTATTGCTTTAAGCTTGTTAATTTTTTACTTTTTATCATTTAGGTTCAACACTCATTTCGTTTATGTTGGTTATCCCTTTACTCATTAAAATCAACTCAACCTTGTGAAATTCCCATAACTAATCCCTAAGGAGACAATAAAATATACTTATCACTTGTTGCTTAGATTGTGTATACTTGCACAGTTTATGAGTGTTTTATTGTCACTATTGTAGTTTTGGAGCAAAATTTTGAACATACGAGTAACATGATTTTTGAGTATGTGTATTAACGTGTTGATATGGATATATATTATAGACACATAGCTTGGAGGCATTAGTTAGACAAAAATTAAGTAGCGAAATAATAGTAAGAACTAAAACGACTTCCTAAATTCGATATTTTAAAAGCCTCGGAACCAAAATAACCATTCTTAAGGATTTAGGAATTTAATAGACATTTTAAAAAATTAAAAACGCAAATGGAACCAACTCCAAAATTTTATAGGAAAATGAAATTTGAATCTTATTATTAAAATAACCCATGTGCCAAAAGTCCAAGGAGCTGGAAGTGAGTACAATAATTAAACTTTGGTTAAAATAGTAAAATAAATAGACATGTGAATAGCAAGGTCCGATTAATTAAATGAAGAATATGATTGTATTATTAAAAATAATAAGAATATGATTGTGTGTTGGATGCGGTGGGTAAGTGAAGAACGTGAATGTTAATGCATCACTATAAATTAAAAATCACGTTAATTAAGGAGTATAATACTATTATTTAATTTAACCTATTGGAGCATTAGATAGACAATAAAAAAATATATGGAAATGAGGCTTGTTACGTAGTTACTAAAATATTATTTTAAGAATTGTGATGGAGTTGAATTATATTATCAAAGTTACTGTGCAACTATTTATACATCTATGATATTAAAAACAAGAACGCCCATTTTAGCTATTTTTAAAATGATTTAGACTTAGTTGTACGAATGAATTAAGAGATTTGTTTTAGAAGATATCGAATCAAAGTATGTCGTTTTACTCATTTTTTGTTTTGAAAAAGAAAGTGCATGTTGTATGTTTGGGAATGATTTTAGAACTATTGATTTTAGTGTAATTGATTTGTCTATCATTGATTTATTAAAAGTGATTTCCATATAATCATTTTCATGTATGGTTCTATACTTTTAATAGTAATTTCATACAATTAAGTGATTTTTAAAACACATATTGAGAAACAACTTTAATATAAAGTGTTTCAAGTATAATTAACCTATTTAAAAAGTATTTAGTTATAAATTATTTTAATATTTGGAAGAATACAAATTAGAAATATGGAGGGATAAAAATTTTAAAGGAAGAGACAAAAAAAAATTAAAGAGAGAATTTTAATAAAGAGAGTAAAATTCAAAGATAGAGAGATAAACAAAAAAAATGGGCAAAATGATCAAAATTTTAGGAAGAAAAACTAAAATGAGGAGAAAAAAGTTAAGAGTTAGGGACAAGTAGAACAAAAGATAAAAATAATAAAATAAAATAAAATATTAGAGAAAAAATTTGAAAAGATACGAAAATTATAGGAGGAAAAAAAATAGAAATAAAAAAAAACAAAGAGAGTTAAAACCATTAGAGAGAAAAGAAAGTGAAAAATATGAATTAAAAGAATAAAATATAATAAAGTAAGGTACATATTATAAAAAAAAAAACTTTAGAGAGAAAAATGTCATTTTATAAACAATGACGGATGAACTAATAAGACGGTTTTGAGAAAATTCATTTTTTTATGAAAATTTATGAATTTTGATAAAAGAAGATGGTTTTTACCCGTCATTAAAAGTATACTATTTTCAAAAATGAAATAATAGTCATTTTAAATTACAATCACTTGACAAAAATCACTTGGAAATCACCTCCCAAGTGATTGAAAGAGAATCACTTCAAATGATTTTGGATTGTTCCAAAATCACTTGCTTAATATTGCCAAACATCACACTTTTAGTAGGAAAGTGGTTTTAGACATGTCAAAAGTAATTTTGATCACTCCAAAACAGGCCTTAAGAATCACATCTTAAATTAATATTTAGGAAAACATATAATAATGGTCATTTTCATTAATTATAAATGACTTCACAGTTGATTGTTAAGATTGTACTTTTACATGATCAACAACTGATTAAGACATATATTCTAAACCAAAAAGTTAGAGATTCAAATCTTCATACTCGTCAAAAGTGATTTTGGAAGGACAAAAAAAATTTATCCTCTAAACTCTATCATGTTCGATAATAAATAAAAATAGAAAATTAAATTGATTTAACATTTTCAATAAACATTTGAAAGTCATTCTTCCACGAGTGATTATAAAAATCATTGTAATGTGACGTCTTGTAAAATCATTTTTAGATATAGTGCAATCAAAAAATTTTGTAACTAAAATCTCTTTTAAGAAAAAAAAATGTAATCAAACACATAATATTTTTAATTAAAACTATTTGTTTTAAGATTTTTTTTTTTTTAAAAAAAATAATATTTAAACCCAAAGGTATACTAAAACTCATCCTAACTAAAAGACTTTGTTTAGACGATGCCGTTGTTAGATTTGGACAAAGTCACTAACTCGTATCAAAAAGAAGGGAAAAGGAATCTATTTATTTTCTTATGGAGAGTACAAATATAGAAGGCCAACATCTACGGACGTAGTATTTTAGTTGAATTATTACATAGAGAAATCTTGAAGTTATGAAAACAACAACGTGATTCTTTTGATAAAGAGACTTTGATGATCAAATTAATTAGTAACCAACTAAAAGGGAATCAAGATAAAATGTTTGAAGATATTAGAAGATACTGGGCAGACTCAATTCATTAAGTTGATTTGATTGTTGTAACTTAATTAGACTGAATGTTAGTATACATATATGTGAACACATGTCCAAGTGGGCACATAACTAAGAATGCTTAAGTGTTTGTGGAATGATAGAGCAGGCAATTCTTAACTTTCTTCCTAAAAAGGTTAGTTGGTTGTTGAAAGTAGTCTAATAATTTTACTCCTTAACTATGAAGGAGAATGCTCAAATACAATGTGGCTAATGAGTCACTAATTCTTGTCCAATCATTTGTCTACTCAATTCCAACTCCCAAAAGAGTCTAGAAGATTGGAGAGGATTGCACGGAAGATCTCTTTTCACGTGCATTGATGTAATTTGACTCATGTTCTGAAATTAATGACATATGACCCTTTTTGTATCTGTGTGCATTCATTCAAATTACCGTAAGAAGCATCATCATCTCGATTTATATCTCTCGCTCTCGCTCGTGATAGTAATGAAGTTGTCAACATTCTGGAGAAAAGAAAAAAAAATAACAAAAATCGTACTATAGTTGACTCGCTCTACCTCTGCTACTTCAGCTCTTCTCTAACTTTTTTTCTTTATATTTTCAGCCACTCATTTGAGCGAGAGCGAGACAACGGGAGCGAGAGTGTTTCCGCGTACGAGAGCGTGAACAAGAAAGACCTCTTCATATTACCCTTATGAGTAATTTTGCGTGCATTGCTACGTCAGAATGAGTCATATTTCATTGTTTTGAAATATCAGATCAAATGTCATTAATGCGCGGGAAAACGAGTTATCCGTACGAAAATCCGAGAAGATTGTTGATTCTTTCTATTATTTTTTATGCAAGCCATCTGTCGATATTGTTATTCTCTATTTGAGTATTCTTTATTATTCTTTCATCAAATGGTGTGATTAAATTGTATATATTTAGGGCTTCAGTCCCTTTATCGATTCAAGGAAATATTAAGGTATTTTACCCAGATTGTCTTCTCTGTTCTCAATACTTGACTGACTATATATACAAATAGTCTCGCCTAATTTGATCTTGCATAGGTTGAGATGAAAGAATCTAGAAAGTTCTAGGAATCCAATTTACTTGGTGATGGATTATAATGGTTTGCCCTTAATTACTAAGAGGGACGAGTAAGAACAAATTTGTGGCATTTTGTCTCAAAATTATTTTGATTATCCTCATGTGCAACCTCATAGTATAAAAAAAGAATCGTAAATTTATTATAAACATCAAATTCAAGAACAAGAAATAAATCATTTTTGAAAGTCTATAAACAAATGAAAGCATCTCTATTTCAACTATTCACACTTAGTCATACTACCATAACCACCAGCCTTTCTTTAGAAAAAGTCTTTGCTTATACCTTTTTTTTTTATTCTTCTTTTTCTTTACCTATTTATATTAAATTGTAAAAGTCTTGGATGTCTAAATTGACTTTAAGAAAACGAATAATGTTTTTAAATTATGAGTAGACTCCAAAATCAAAAAAGAGAAGGGAGAAAGAAAGAAAGAAAGAAATGACACGTGGCACTGATCCATTGGATTTTAAAAAAAAAAAAGTTCAAAAGTTTCTTTATTCTCCTTTTGGGCTGTTGAAAAATTCGCATTAAAATAAACACTTATTTTTTATGGGTTTGTTTTATAGATTTTTTTATGCGAAAAAAATAATTTAAGTTATTATATATAATTAAAATTATTATATTAAATAAATAAATAGCTTGAAATAATTAAAATCAATTAGAAAGTAATGAGTAATTTTCTCTCCTCTCTTTTTTTCTCCTTATTTTTTTTAAAAAAACCCTATTAAAAAAAACCTCATCTCAAAAAGCTCATGGTTCATGAAATATTTTTATTCATGGGTAATAATTAGTTTGGTTTTAAAAAATAAACATTCATGAAATAAAATAGGGTTTTAATATTACTGCCTAAAAGAAATTAGACAAATACATATCGTCTAAATGTTTTAAAAGTTAAAATTCTATTTCAGTTTTTTTTTTAAATTATTAGATATTTTAACAAAAATTCCTTAGAGAGAGTTCTTTCAAAATAAATCAGAAGATCGAGAGTCTAATGGTGACACCCAAGATAAGGAGGGGTACATGAATGAACCGATACCACATCTGAATGAGAGGGATCTTGAGGAGATGATAGTATGATTGAGAAAGATGAAAACATAGTTCAGAAAGGCATAAAAAAATTGATAGTTACTATCTATACCAACAAGGTGCACCTTTCTTTTGAGGGCTCAATCATAAGAACTCTACAGTTAAGCTCCACGGTAATTACAAAGACATGTTGGTTGTAATTGCAGGGTTATACCTTTTAACTAGTATATTTCACGGAAAAAAAAAGTTTCTTAATATTTTATTGTTTTTATTTTTTTTTTATT
This sequence comes from Trichosanthes cucumerina, assembly GCA_036507285.1. Lineage (NCBI taxonomy): Eukaryota > Viridiplantae > Streptophyta > Magnoliopsida > Cucurbitales > Cucurbitaceae > Trichosanthes > Trichosanthes cucumerina. The sequence continues at coordinate 5,915,389 of CM071841.1, forward strand.
TTTTTTTCTTTTGAGGTTTTTTAAAGTCTGTTTGGTACTATATCTAAATAGTCTACATATAAAGATTTGGATAAAATAGACCAGATTTATGTCTGATACTATTATAACTTCAAGATCATCTACACAAATCAATTGGATAAAAAAAAACTATGAATTGCCCTTTTTTTTTTTTTTTGAAGACGTGGGCCTCTCTCTCAAACATATGTAGAAAGGGGGAAAAAGTGAAACTGAATATATAAAATTAAGTTTTATATATATGAACCAACTTTATGTGTAGAAAAAACTTTTAAAAAAAAATTATGTGTAGAAAGGATCTTAACTTTTTGAAAACTTATAATATAAAATTTTGGCTTTTGAAAAAATAAATTAGAACAAATGCATTATACAAATTTGAAATATAATTATTTCATTTTATTTTCTTTGTTTTATATTTTTTAGAAAAAAAATGTCAGGTCTGAAATTGAGTTTTAGTTGTCCTTCCAATAATGGCAAGAAGAATTCTAGCCTCGTGCTTACCCTTTAATATTTGAAAGAAAATTATGGATATTTTCTTAAATTTCTTCATATATGCTTTTTGGTTAAATTACAAGTTTAATCTCGAAATTTGTATATTTATTTGGCTATTGAACTTTTAATTTTTTTGTCTCATAAGTCTTTGAACTTTCAATTTTTTTATCTAGTAAGTCCCTAACAAATTTAATTTTTTTAAAAAAATTAATTGATCTATTAAATAAAAAAAATTAAATTTTATATCTCATTGAACCCTAAAATTTTAATTTTGTGTCTAATAGATCTATGAATTTAAAAAAAAAATCAAAAGTTCAACAATTAAATTTATAATTTTGAAAGTTCAAGATTAAATATATACAAACTTCAAAATTTAGAGACTAAATTTGTGATTTTATCCTTTTTTTTTTTTTTTTAATTCAATTTGATTTAGTTCTTAACTAGGCTATGTTTTCAATTTCCTAGACGTGAAAGTCCATTTTTTTCTTTTATAATTTCTTTTTATCGAAAGAATCTAAAATGAGATTTTTTTTTAAAAAAAAAAAGTCAATGAATTATGGTGGTTTTATGAATAAAGTAAAATGTAAAAAGAGCAGGTATGGAAACATATAATATAATTTATATTTAAGATTAATAAAAAATATAATCCTATAATTAAAAAAAGGTAATTTTTAGTTCATAGTTTCCTCCATCATTATTTTAAAATTTTGATTCAATGGTAACCATCTATCTATTTAGAATATTAATATTTTATAAATTTAGCTAAATTATAGTAAATGCCCCTAAACTATGGGGTTTGTGTCAAAAATACCCTTAAACTTTAAAAAGTTTCAAAAATATCCTTGGACTTTCAAAGATGTTCAAAAATACCCTTGCCGTTAAGTTTTGGATGGTAACCGTTAAAGTTTTGTTTCAAAAATACTCCCAAACTTTTAAAAAGTTTAAAAAATACCCTTGGCCTTAAACTAAAAAAAAAATGTTTTTCAATAATTTCTTTAGTATTTAATGGAATTCTTTGAGCTTTCATTTAATCTGAAATATTTGCATGTCAATCTTATTTGTGTTGAGCTCCGTTTGATAACCATTTGATTTTTAGTTCTGATTTTTGAAAATGAAGCCTAAAAATACCACTTCTATCAATAAGTTTCTATGTATTCTTATCTACTATGTACCTATGTTTTAAAAAATCAAGCTAAAATTTGAAAACTAAAAAAAGTAGTTTTCAAAAACTTGTTTTTGTTTTTGAAATTTTGCTAGAAACTTAATGGTACCTCAAGAAAGATGGAAATCATTGTAGAGGATATGAAAAGAAATTGTAAAAAAACAAGCATGATTTTCAAAAAACAAAAATCAAAAACTAAATTATTATCAAACAGAGCTTTAGTTTTTAAAACTTAGCTTGGTTTTTGAAAACATAGGTACAAAGTAGAAAAGAAAATATAGAAACCTATTGGTAGAAGTAGTATTGTTAAGCTTAATTTTCAAAAACAAAAACAAAAAATCAAATGCTTATCAAACGGGGTCTTAATTAATTGAATTATTAGTCTGATTGATGAAATCAATTCCTTAAGATTGATTGTTTTCTTTCTCATTTGTTTTATATATTTATTTTGTTTTGCTTTTATTCATTTTTCTATTTCTTTTTTTAAATAAAATTGGGTGATTATATTCATGATAATTAAGTAAATTAGAATATCAATCCTATATAAACGAAACTCTAATATTCTTATATACTATATTAAAACTTAAACGGTATTGTATTTTTCTATTTTTGAACTTTTTTGAAAAGTTAAGAGTATTATTGAAATAAAATTTTAATATTTTTCATTCAAAACTTAATGGTAATATTTTTTAAAAAGTTTTTTAAGGGCAGGGGTATTTTTGAAACTTTTTAAAAGTTCAGGAGTATTTTTGAAACAAAACTTTAACGGTTACCATCCAAAACTTAACGACAAAGGTATTTTTGAACATTTTTAAAAGTCCAGGGGTATTTTTGAAACTTTTTAAAGTTTATGGGTATTTTTGACACAAACCCCAAAATTTAGGGGCATTTTCTATAATTTAGCCTATAAATTTCTCTGATAAACAAAATATCACGTAAATTCTATAGATAGTGATTTCGGAATCTAAATCAATCAAATTTATATATTATTTCTCTATCTCTCTTTCTTATATTTTCCTCTACCCTTTTATTTTTCCATTTATAATACCAAAAGATTTTCTTTGAATGAAGATTTATAGACTTTGTGGAAAAGTAAAGCACCGTCAATATGGACGAGGGTTCTCTTTCTAGTTTAATTAATTAGTTAATTGATTTTAATTTTAATGTAATTATATAATTCAAACTTTGACTAACCTTAGTTTCTAAAATAAAAAGTTTTATCATAATCATATTCATACGGTTGTAATTATATTAATTAAATCATCAATTAGTAGATATGCTATTTTATCCAACCTTGTACTATAAAATTTAGGGTCACTTGCATAGATGACAATATGATTTATCGTATTTGCAGTCGCATCATTCATTTATTTGATTTGCATAAATAGCAAAATGTGCAAGCCTAAACCCAACAACATAAAACAAAAAGTCCAAAATGTCATTTCCATGTTTTACAAAATCAAGAAAATCAGTACTCTATTAACGTTATATCTAATTAGTAGTCTATCAACGTTATATCTGATATACCAATGATATATCTAACCAAAAAGTAACTACATAAGTGATATACTATTGATACCCGTCGATTTCACTAACATTAAGTATATATCTGTATAATATACTGTCGATATAGTTTATTTATCTATATATAAAAAACAAAGAAATACTTATTATATTAAGAGTACAATAGTGATTCATTAATGGTATATGAGAACATCTAAAGCAAGTAGATCAGTGATATACTAATGATATACTTTATTTAAATATATAAATGAACATTCAGTATAATCAATAGTATATCACAAGAAATGATTTATGAGGATAATTACGATATATCATAATGTATCATTAGAATATCACAAGTAATGCAATATATCACAATGTATCATTAGTATATCAACGGTATTTCTATTTGGTAGCAGCTGATTCTTCTATTCACCATCAATATATATCAAATGTATCATGTAGAGATGCCCATAATGTACCAAATATGCATGTTGTCAGTTAATATATAAACCATTATCAATAATAATAATAATAATAATAATAATAATAATAAATACTTATTATATCAAGAGTATAATATTGATTCATATCAATAGTATATCAGATTATCTAAAGCAAGTATATCAGTTATATACTAATGATATACTTTATTTAGATTATATCACAAGAAATGATTTATGAGGATCTATCATAATGTATCATTAGAATATCACAAGTAATGCAATATATCACAATGTGTCATTAGTACATCAACGGTATTTCTATTTGGCAGTAGTTGATTCTTCTATTCACTATCAATATATCATAATGTACCATGTAGAAATGTCTATAATGTACCTAATATGAATGTTATCCGTTAATATATAAACCATTATCAATAAAAAAAAAAAAAAAATACTTATTATATAATGAGTACAATATTGATTCATCAATGATATATCAGATTATCTAAAATAAGTATATCAGTTATATACTAATGATATACTTTGTTTACATATATAAATGAACTGAAAATTTAATTAAGTATATCAATGGTATATCATAAGAAATGATTTATGAGGATCATTACGATATATCATAGTGTATCATTAGAATATCACTCGTATATCAAAATTTTTGTTATATTTACAAAAGTAATAAATAGATAATAAAGTTGCAATTTACCTAATTCCTTTTGTCACTCATTACAATTCCCCTAAAATTTAAATGAAAGATTTGTGTTTAAAAAAAATGAAAGTTTTTTTTATAACTATTTCATCATACTATAAGTTTTCTCTATTACTATTAAATGAGTATTTATTTATTAAATTTATGTTGAACCTCTCTACATTTTAATTAGGGATGCCCATTTTGTCTCTAGGGGAGCTCGCCCCATATCTCCGTTTATGCAGGGAGGGAGCAGAGAGAAAAAAAATTTCGTTGGCTAAACGGGGACGGGAACGGGAAATACATTCCCCGTTCCATCCCGATTTATATAATAAACTATAATTCTAATTTTTTTTATTAAATATCATTTTATATTTTCTAAGAAGATTGAAAAAAAAAGTATCTTAAATAGAAATTTTTAATTAAGAAGTAACCATTTAAATTTTAAAAAAAAATTAAGAAGAAAGAAATTATTTAATAAAATTTAGAAAAATAAAAAATGATAAACGGAGAATTATTCCTGCGGGAATCCAATCCCCATGAATTCTCCGAAATCCTCATTTCGTTTCCTGCGAAATTAAATGCGAAATTTTGAGAAGACGGAAAATGAAATGGGAGCGGGAACAAAAAAGTCATTCCCCGACCTCGTGGCGCCCTAGACATCTCTAGTTTTAATAATTCTGAATTTGCTCTTCCTGGCATTTTTTTTTAATCTTTTTCTTTTCCACATGGGATGCCACTGCCGTGACTAAGAGTTTTTATTTATTTATTTATTTATTGTTCCCTATCAATTTCAATTGCATTGCTTCTTTATTTCAGTAATTTTGTTATTATATTTTTATACGTGAACATTTTGTATTAAAAAAAAAAAGAAAAATTGTTTAGATATTTGCAATTGAATGAGAGATATTTGCGACTTATGTCCTAAAATGTCACCATCATATATGAATAGAGATGAAGCCAAGAACAAAAAGAGGAGCCTAAATTTTTTTTTTTTTTAAAAAAGGAATTTGGGACCAGATTACGAATTTACAATTCGAAGTTCTTTTCTTATAATAATAATAACATAATTTTAAGGCAAAATATACTCAATAATTCTTGATCTTTTAGATGATTCTCCCTTTAGTTTTTAATATTTTTAAATTCTCAATTTTATGTTTAATGTTTTAAAAAATCTCAATTAGGTCCTTTGTTAAAAAATTATTTAAAATTTTGTTTAGAAAAAGTTAATAGATCATTAAACTATTATTTTATTTGAACACATATACGCGCAGAGAGACAACTCCAAAACTATTTGAGACATGAGATCTAACTCTTTTATACTCAAAATCCAAACTCACCCGTCAATAAAAATCCAGTTTTTCAAGTGGTATGCCCATTTATTCAAATCGGTTAATAAAACGATAGACATAACTTTTTTTTGTTAACAATTTTAAAAAAAAAAAATGAAAGAATCTAATTGAGAATTTTCAATATATTAAAGATAAAATTTAAAATTTTAAAAGATTAAGGATTAAATTAAAAAGGATTGAAAAGATTAGGGAGCATTTAAATAATTTTAATTAAGGGACATGGGCATGATTGAATTTTAGGGGAGAGGGGTATAGAGGTCCTTCCAAGTTTGGAGGGGGTCATTTCATATGATGTTTTAGTTTTACCCACTGATTTTGAAAAAGAAAACTAATTCCTTATCCAATCCTACACCCCTTCTTAAATTTGCACTTTTAATTTTATCCTCTATTTTCTAAACTTTTTTTTCCTTCAAATAATCAATTTGTTTCTAGAACATAAAACGATAGGAAGTGTTTTTTTTTTTTTTTTGTTGTTGTTGTTTTTCCAAATATCACTAAAATGTTGATGATGATAGATATTTTTAAACAGAGACGGATTTACCATAGGCAGAAAAACTCAAAATTTCTCAAATTTTTACCTTTAATAATATATATAGAAAAAGTTATATCAAATAACAATAAAGCCTCCTACTATAGTGGTTATTATGTTAACAACTCCTGTTCAAGTCTTAGGTTTAAGTTTTAGTTTGTACAGTTTTAAATATTTTTTTCAATGTCATATTCAAGCCCCCTCGATACAAATTCTAGATCCACCACTGTTTTTAAACTATTATTAAAATAAAATAAACAAAATAAATATTTTAAATTAATAAATGAACATTTTATTATTTTAAAATAATTAGTAAAATATTTATTATTAATGAGTTGACATATCATTTTGGTCCTTGTAATTTAGTTCTCATTCTATTTTAATTAATGTACTTTTAAATATTTAAATTTAATTGTTCAAAAAAATATTTAAATTTAATTTTTTTTAGTACATTTAAATTTAATTTATATACTTTCAATAAAACTTAAAATTAGTTTATATGGTTAGTTTATTGTTAACTTTTCTAAAAATGTCTCTATTAGCCTTTCTATCTTTTCTGGATTGGAAATTATTATTGTAATTTTACTAATTTTGAAAAAAAAATCAAACTAACACTAAAGACTCATTTTAAGATTTATAAAATGAATCCGAAAGTATAAGAATTGAAATAGTATTTTAACCTTATTAATCTTATATTTATATTGAGCAACATTTTAGTCCTTTTGTTTAATGTTTAATTGATTTTTTTTTACAATATAATAGAAAAATTAAATTCATAACTAAAATTTAACTCAGATACTTTCTTCTAAAATTAGAGATTCAAATTTTTGTGCTCCATTTTTTATGTACTAAAAAAAATTAAAATCATAATTGTATCCGCGTGGACAGCACATACATATTCGCCTCTACCGCGGGGATGAAAAAAAAAAAAAAAAAAAAAAGTTATTCCATGCACGCTCACGTAGACTAGCCATTTTTATACATTCCCCACTTTCACTTTCTTCTTGGAATTTCAATTTCCTCAAACCCCCTACACTTTTCGAACCTTCCACTTTTTCCCCCACAAACCCATCTAATTAATCCCCTGATCTCCAAACCCCCCCAATTAAAACAAACTCACAAACATTATTATTATTATTATTATTGTTCTTCTTCTTCTTCCTTCTCTAAATTTTTATGGGGGCTGCCTTTGCTAAGCACTCCATTCCCCCTTGTTCCTCTTCCTTCGAAGCCGTGCCAGAGAATTGTATCTCCATTGTTCTCATGTACTTAGATCCTCCCGAGATCTGTAATCTCGCTCGTCTAAATCGAACCTTCTGGGCCGCTTCCTCTGCTGATTTCCTTTGGAATTCCAAACTCCCTTCTAATTACAACTTCTTGCTTCGTCGAGTTCTCGATCCTTATTCTAATCCTCATCCTCAATTGTCCAAGAAAGAGATCTTCGCCCGCTTGGCTCGTCCCAATCTCTTCGACCACGGCACCAAGGTACCTGTGTCTGCTAATGGTGAGAATTTGAACTTATGACTTTTTAAAAAAAATATATTGAAATGAGATTGTGTTTTTTCTTAGGAGCTTTGGTTGGATAAGAGTTCTGGGAAAATTTTCCTTTCGATTTCATCCAAGGCGTTGAAGATTACAGGGATTGAAGATCGAAGATATTGGAATTATATTCCAACGGATGAATCCAGGTGAGGAACAATTTCTGTTGATGATCATGATCTGATCTTGAATTTTTGTTTTCTAATTAACAACCAAACCCATTTTTATCATTTGTTTAATTTTAATTATCCCTTAATTAAAAAAAAAAAAAGAAAGAAAATCGACAGATATATTTTTATGAAATTAGGGGTTTGAAAGGAAAGTTTCAACAGTGTGAATGGGCATTAAATTGGAAGAGGAAGGATAATGACAGATGAGGACTTTTTCAAAAGAATTCAACAATGGGGGTTGATTTTTTTTTTTTTTTTTTTTTTTGCGTGTGTTTATTGAGACCTAATCGAATTTATTATTCTTTAAAAGAAAAAAGAATTAATTCTATTTATTAAGTTTCGTGCTTTTTTGCAAGTGGCTCAAGAATTCTTCCTTATCCCTTTTTTTTTCTCCACGGATGCCGATGCTTTGTCTTTTCAAAATATATAATGGAAGAAAGTTCGTGGATAATTATCTTTTAAAAAGTATATTTTTCTCAAATCCTCTTTCATAATGAACTTTTTTGGTTATTTTCCATTATGGTATCTCAGAATTTTTAAAATTTGAGATTTTGGTCTATCTTTTTATCCAATTTCCCTCATTTTATTTTATTTTTAAAATCTTGGTTTAGATCTTATTCTGATATTGAAATTTCATATTTATTTAATTTCAACCCCCTAATTTTCAAACTTTTGCATAAAAACAATTATGGGGCAATTAATTCTTCTTTAATCATTTTGCAAGAACTTAATTCATTTACGGACCTTGACACCCTTATTTGCTTGTTTGCTACATAGGGTTTCAAATACTAGTTCAGGTAGAAATTCACTGACTTGGTAAATAGACATAATATGTGTCCAACGGTTACATTTTTGTTCAATAACTTATTATAAATATTAGTGGTAAATTATTAAAACAGTTTTTTTTTTATCCAAAGTTTAAAAACCAAAACATAATATTTAGGGACTCTTTTGATAACCATTTTTTTAAAAATCAAGCTTATTAATACTATTTTTACCTAAAGATTTCTATGTTTTGTAATCTACTTTTTTTACCCCTGTTTCAAAAATTAAGTCAAAATTTTGAAAATCTTATTTGATAACCATTTAATTTTTTATTTTGATTTTTGAAAATTGTGTTCGTTTTGTTACCATTTCTCTACATAGTTTTCATTTTCTCTACAATAGTTGTCATATTTTTTACGAAAACATTTGAGTTTCTAGTCAAACTCCAAAAACAAAAACAAATTTTAAAAACTATTTTTTTAGTTTTCAAAATTTGACTTAATTTTTTTAAAACCTATGTAAAAAGTAGAAAAAAAATAAAAATAAAAACACATCCGTGAAAGTAGTATTTATAGGCTTAATTTTTTAAAAACCAACTAGTTATCAAATATGGGGTAAAAAACTAGTTTCTAAAAACTTTTTTTTTTAGAACTGGACTAAAAAAGTGTTTTTTAAGAAAGACGTAAATCATTACATTACATAGAAATAGTGAGACTAATCACAATTTTCAAAAGCAGCCCTTAAAGTTTAAGATCAAAATTGAAATTACAAAAGTTTAAAATGAAGAATACATTTTTTTAGACTACCACATGAGATTTTATCGGCTTTTTGAGAGAAAGTAGATGTCTTAACTATGGAAGTTTTGAGGTGTTGTAACATTGGATTTAAATAATAACAGGTTTGAGTCAGTGGCATATCTGAAACAAATCTGGTGGGTTGAAATACGAGGAGAATTAGAGTTCGAGTTCCCAAAAGGAAGCTACAGCCTATATTTCAGGCTTCAGCTTGGAAAACCTTCCAAGAAGTTTGGAAGAAGAGTTGCAGAAGTGGACCAAGTCCATGGTTGGGAGCTTAAGCCTGTGAGATTTGAGCTCTCAGTCAGCTCCAATGGCCAAAAATCCTCATCCTCTGAGTGTTATTTACAGCATTCTGGGAACTGGGTTTTGTATCATGTGGGTGATTTTGCTATTCAAAACCCTAATTCTCTAACCCACATCAAATTTTCAATGATTCAGATTGATTGTACTCATACTAAAGGTGGCCTTTGTGTCGACTCTGTCTTCATTTGTCCCTCTCAGTTTAAAGGGACCACCTTCAAATCACTTTGGCGCTAGGAAATTATTGGTTTTCTTTTTCTTTTTTTTTTTTTTTTTTTGGGGTGCAGATCTCTGTTTTCGATATAGTTTTTGGCTGAGATTTGTTGGGTTTTTTTTTTTTTGTAATGGATATATTTTTTGTTTGAGTTTTGTTTAGTTATAGGATTGTGAAATTGTTACAAAGATTGGTGTAAAGAAATTCTCAAAGAAGAATGAAATGGAAAAGACATATTCTTGTGTCGTTTTGACCATTTTGTGTGGATGTATGTGTGTATTATTGATTGGAATTAAAAAATGGATGTGATCTTACCATTTTGTGTGGATGTATGTGTGTATTGTTGTGAGCTAGAAAAGTTGAAATGTGTGTATTGTTGCTAAATTTTGGACAGGAGAATACACCTGACCTCCATATGACAATCACCGTAAATTTGTATTCTTTGAGGAAGAACGTGGCCTGTGGCGTTTGCCACACCGGCTCTCATGCTTAAGTCAGAAAGAAAAGTATAGTCATCCATAATCTATAAAAAAGTGTAACAAACTATAATTTAGAGAATGAGAGTTCAGTTGAGCTCTCAGTTGAGCTCTCCTATCTTAGAGTCAGAACGATCTATTTATAAGATATTTGACCTTCCTATTCTTTTTCAGATAAGAATTTAAATAGATTTCTCTTTCTATCTAGGAATGAGATTTAAAAAGGTTAATCTTACCTGATTTTACTTGTAATTTGGATTTATTATGTTTATGCATGTGAGTGTATATATATATATATATATCAAGATTTGGAAATGAAAATCCACACATGTTGTCCAAATTATATAGATGGGCTTAAGTAGGGCATCCTAGCAAAATGTTGCTTTTGGGCTAAACTTGGACTAGCCTTTAGGCCACAAGCCATTTGATGGCCATTTCATGAGGGGTGTGTGTGGCATGGACACTTTCAGCTATGGAACACTTATATTACACAGTGTAGCCAAATCTCTTATTTATCAAATTTCTTTCTTTTTGACAATGTTATCTAATAAAAAAAAGGGGGGATAGATTTAGAGATGAGAGAATGGAAGAAGGGGATTAGGAGGACATTGAAGAAGAGTGGGGAAAAAAATGGAAAGGAAACACCCAAATATGGTGCAGCCCTCTTGGTGGTCACACAAAAATTTGTCTGTATTTAAAAAAAAATAGAAAAAAAATGTGTGGTGAATAGGTGGGGAGCACACACTTGGGTGTTGCCCAAGCAACACCTAAGTATTGCCCGAAAAAAATAGAGAATATGGAAAAGTATTAAAAATGTTAAGTTAAATAGATGGTTTAGGTCCATATACTAAGTGTGAAAACATTTTTGAACCTTTTTTTAAAAAGGTTAAGTTAAGATTTTTTGAGTACAACAATATATATATGAGGATGAGGGATTCAAACCTCTAACCACTTAATCGAAGGTATATCTTTTATGGTAGTTGAGGACAAGTTAGGGTATTAATATAATGTACTTTATTATCAAAACAATAATCCAACTTCATGCGTATTTTCTATAATTTAACCCTTAAACAACCAATGGATTTTTATATTTTCTTATCTACTTTGCACCTATGTTTTCAAAACCCAAGCTAAGTTTTGAAAATTAAAAATATATATATAGTTTTCAAAAACTTGTTTTTGTTTTTGAAATTTGACTAGAAACTCAAATGGTTCATAAAGAAAGATGGAAATCATTGTAGAGAAGATGAAAAAAAATTGGGGAAAAACAAGCATATTTTTCGAAAACCAAAAACTAAAAATTAAATAGTTATTAAATAGGGGGTCTTTGTTTTTGGTTTTTATTTTTGAAAATTGTTTTCCACTCTCTAAAGAAAATGTTTAAATTCTTAATCAAATTTCAAAAACAAAAATGAGTTTTAGAAAACTACTTTTTTTTTTTTAGTTTTCAAAACTTAGGTTGGTTTTTGAAAACATCTATAATCTATGATATATTAAAAAGTTAGTGTTTCTTTTAAATTATAGTTAATTACATTAACCAAGACCTCATTTGATAACCATTTGGTTTTTTATTTTTTATTTTGGGAGATTATACCTTTTTTTTTTCAACTTCTCTTCATCATCTCTACAATTAATTCCATCTTTCTTGAGATATTACTTAAGTTTCTACCCAAATTTCAAAAACAAAAACAAATTTTTGAAAACTCCTTTTTTTAGTTTTCAAAACGTAATTTAGTTTTTGAAATCATAGGTACAAAGTACATAAAAAAAAACATATAAACTCATTGGTTGAGGTAGTATTTTTAGGCTTAATTTTCAAAAAAACTAAAAACCAAATGATTATCAAACGGAGACCAAATAATTCTAATCCGATTTAATTTTAAATACATAAGTTAATTTGATTAAAAATTTGAATTAATTTTAAATTGATAAATTTGAATCAATAATTTTAATTTGATAAGCAATTTAGTACTCTTATATACGATCCTTTAGATATTTTCTTTTTTTTTTTTTAATTTCAAAATAAAAACCTACTAGAATATATAAATTTCTTTAAATTGATATCGAGAACATTTTTTAAAAAAAAAACTATTAAAACATATAATTTTCTTCAAATTGATATTGAAAACATCTTTTTAAGTGGATATTGTTGGAAAAAATTCTCTCACTACTACCACAGGGATAATTAGAAAAATAACTGAGGAGTTAAAAGAAAACAACGAAATAAGAAACACAAGAATTTACGTGGAAGACTCCAAAACCTAGAGAAAACCCATGGAAAAAAGAAATACTCCACCATGTGAAAAAATTTTAGAACCATACAGAATTCTCTCCTCAACCTCAATTACAATAAACACTCTCTCAAACCTTTATACCACTCACACCATTTTTCTCACTCTCAAACAAGAGAATATAAACAGGGTATTTAACTAGAGTTAGTGCACTAGTTTAAAGTGTTTCTAATTGATATGTTTTGAAATCAAAGTTATAGACTGTTTTTATAGTGCATGAAGCTCATCACTTCCTACTTGTACCTTTTCGATGTCGGACAATTTCACTTTTAATATATTACCAAAAAATCCTACAAATTCCACCTTGTTGTATCATTATCTTTAAACGACAATCATAATCCTCAACTTAGAGAACTATAACTGTTCCACAATAAAAGTAGACCATTTGGAATGTCACTTTTCAAACTTTTTTTTTTTCGTCACATGCTGATAAACCTTATTGAAATTTATGGTGCAACTTCCACTTACTTGCTCACTTGGAAGTTCTTCAGTCATCGACATAACTTGCACCACACACACCTTGCATAGCTGCCAAGCCAATGCCTATGTGCAAACCTATGGAACTGCTAACATCACCATCCTCTCTCATGACAAAACGAACATACCATGAGGATGAATTCTATCTTTCTTTAGAAAAAATCATCATATCTCCCCCGACGAGAGAGACTATGTTAGCATCCGACCCAAAGCCTTTTTGACGAACTTGCTCTATTATAATAATTCTTTTTCATGTGTCCAAACTGTCTGCATTCCCAACAACCTTTCTTTTGCACGAAGTCTTTCTTCTTCTTCCAATTGCTAGCTACTAGTGATGAATCCTCCTGTGAAGTACACCCGTCACTCTTCAACCTTCTTTACTCTAATGGAAGTGTACTAGTAGTCTCCGTAAAATTCAAAGTCTCATTGTCATTCATCAAGATTGGCCTCATGTGTTTGGAAAAAGTCGGAAGTAACAAGATCAGCTTAAAAGCCTTATCCTCATCCACTATCTTCACTCCGATCACCTCCAGCTCAGAGACGATGCCATTGAGAATACTCGGATGATCTGAGATTTTCATACCTTCCTCCATTCGCAGCGTGTGAAATTGAAGTACAGTCGAGATGCTCTTTGTCTGATACACCTCTCCAAGCTTCTTCCAAAGCTCTTTGGTTGTCGAAATTTCATGCCCATTTATGCAAGAATATTCTTAGCCAAATTAAGTCTGATTGCACTTGCAGCTCTCAAATTTAATTCGCCCATTATTCATCACTCATGCTGGAACTCCTCTGGACCACCATCACTGTTTAACTTTTCAGGAACACTACCACTCGGTCTTTCCTTGAAAACCTTGTGTAACCCGTATTGTATCAATACATCTTTGACTTACACTTGCCATAAGCCAAAGTTCATCCTTCCGTCAAATTTCTCTACGTCTTTATTGGACTCATAAACCTTGACATATGTGTTCACTCCTAGCAAATCTGTAAATAGTAATGTTGTTTTGTTGTTGGTGTTTCTACTATTTACTTTTATTAACCTGAAACAAACACAATTTTAATAGAATATAATATAACTAAGTATAATCATTTTTAGGTTAAATACTATTTATTGTAGAAAATATTTTTAGACTCAAATATCCTTTCTTAATTACATCAATTAAAACTCATTGTCATTAATTTTGAGTTGAAAATTGAATTCAATATTTTTTTTCAATTGAAGATATGATTAGATTCAAAACCATATCAAATTATTATTTGGATCTAAATTCTCCAATTAAACTGTACCCAATTTTTTTTTTATTTATTTCAAATATCCTATCTTTTTTTAATACTATATAGGTGTATTTTTTTGCTTTTTGTTTTAAAAAAGAACTTGCATTTCTTTTTTCAATTTAGAAATCAAATTACTCTTTAAACGACCCATTCTTCATCTAATCTTTTAATATAATCTTATAATATATGATTGAGATTTATAATTAACTCGCTAAGAGTAATTTTCAATTTCAATAATTTCTAAAAGTTATGCTATAAAGTTGAATAGAAGTAAATAGTTTCAAAATTTTCAAAATCACTTTTAGAAAAACTTATGAGAAAAATTTTTTTAAATAAATCCACTCGTATGTTTCGCTATTTCAAAATTAAATTAATTTATTAATTAATTCATCCATAGTTATTTTATAATACTTTAAAATGTAAATCTAATTTTTAAAAATAAAAAATGCTGTCAAAATCATAACAAATTTTTAATTATTTCTTTATTGTTTAAATTATTTTCAATAGAATTTATATCAATCCAATTAAAGATTAGTTCAAAACAAATTTAAAAGAAGAAAACTTTTTTTTTATAAGTGGAGAACTGATCAAATTACCTACAATAAAATTGTATCTAATAAGTTGTTTTTCAAAAAATTATATTTCTTTTTTTCACTCTAATCAAATCATAATCTCTTAGAATCGAGAGTAATATTTCTTAGATTTCATATTTGAAATATTAAAAAAAATCCATTCAAATTATTAAATAAAATTATAATTCATTTTTCTTCTCTATAAAGAAAAGTTATGAAAGCTTAATTTATCAAAAAAAATAACTATATTAGATGTCATAAAATATATATTATATATACCATAATAATATTGATTACAAACAAAATTTAAAAAAACTTCAAAAGTAAAATAGAAAATTATATTATATTTAAATTATGTTATATGGTCTTAAAACAACTTATAGAAAATAATATTAAAATATTAAAATGTGTGAGATTAAACACTAAAACATAGTACAAATAACAAAATTATTGAAATTAATTAATTATAACAGAATCATAATACAAATATAGATAATAATTGTATTTCATAATATTGAACTCAAATTATTTTAATCTTCAAAAAATAAATATATATATTAGTTAAATTATAAATTTAGTCTATGTGGTTTGGAGGAAACCTAGAATTTAGTTCTCATGATTTTAAAAGTTAGAATTTCATCTTTATGGTTTGATAAAACTTCACAAATAGTCTATATGGTTTGATAAAATTCTCATAAATAGTCCTACAAATTATTTTATAAGTTTTATCAAATTATAAAGATTAATTCTAATATTTAAAATCATAGAGATAAATTCTAACTTTCTCGCAACTATAGAGATTAAATTTGTAATTTAACCTATATATGCACATGCATTGCAAGTGATAATAAATTAGTATGTAAAAGGTGGATAGCAAAGCAGGAAACTGAATAATATTTTTAGGCTTAATTTTTAAAAATCAAATGGTTATCAAACAAGACCTAAATGGTATAATTCCAAACAATGGCTCAAAATATTTTCAGTTGAGCTACGCTCTTGTAAAAGTTATGTGTATGCTCTTGAGGATGGCAAAATTAGTGTAACATAACTAGATGAAAACTGAGTTTAAAATTAAAATCAAGCTCTCTTTTCTTTACTCATAAAAGTTACGTGCAATATATTATAGTATTTAAAAAATTAATTTCTTTACTCAAAATGAAAATTTTCCAAATTTGTTCATCTCTATCAGTAGTTTAAAATATAGCTTACCAAGTTCTAGGGTAGAAATTGATTTTTTTTTCTTCCTTTTGATTTACATAGTTTTAAAAAAAAAATTTAAGTCTAGTTTGATAACCATTTGGACCATGTATGATAACTATTTAAGCTCCATTTGATAATCATTTTATTTTTTATTTTTTGGTTTTTCTAAAATTGTACATGTTTTCTCACTATTTCTCTACAATGATTTTCATCTTATTTACAATAGTTCCCATTTTTATCAAGAAAGCACTTGAATTCTTAGTTAAATTCCAAAACACAAAAACAAGTTTTTGGAACCTACTTTTTTTAGTTTTCAAATAGTTGCTTAGTTTTTTAAAACACAACTAAAAAGTAGATAAGAAAACATAGAGAACCATTGATGGAAGGTAGTATTTATAGGCTTAATTTTCAAAAATTAAGACTACAAAATCAAATGTTTAACGGGTCTTAGTTTTTTATTTTTGAAAATTAAGCTTATGAATACTACTTCTACCTATGAATTTTCCTGTTTTGTTATCTACTTTTTATATATGTTTCCAAAAATAAAGCCAAGTTTTTTTAAAAAAAATCAAAAACTTGTTTTTGTTTTTAGAATTTGGCTAAAAAATCAAATGTTTTTTTTTTAAAAAAGATGAACGTAGAGAAATGATAAGAAAACAAATACAGTTTTTAAAAATAAAATGGTTATCAAACGAGGTCTTAAATTTTGGTTTTTGAAAACTAAATCTGTAAATATTGTTTCCACCTATGAGTTACTTTGTTTTATTATCTACTTTTTATATATTTTCAAAAACAGAGTCAAGTTTTGAAAACTAAAAAAAAATATTACTTAAAAGCTTGTTTTTGTTTTTATGATTGGTTAAGAATTTTAATATTTTTTTTTAAGAAAGATGAAATCCATGATAGAGAAATGTTAGGAAAACAAATTCAAATTTCAAATTTCAAATGGTTACAAATGTGGTCTTAGTTTTTAACTTTTAAAAGGTTAGATTTAGATTCATGTCATTAACCACTTTAACAAAAAATCGTGGCACTCGTGTCCTCGTTATACATTTTAACTTTATTTATTCCTAGCTTTTAAGATAGACAATATATACTCTTTGTAATTATATCATCAAGTATAGCTATAAATATCTCTTTTTTTCTTTAGGCAAATGAATTTGGAAATCTTTCTACCTTGCATTTGTTTTTGTGGGATAAAAGGAGGTATTATTATTTTTTTTTAGTATAATAAATATTCAACTATAATGTTCGTAATCATTAATACATTCGATATGTTAATTGAGAACTCTGTTGACAAGAGAGATATCACTGATAGAATAATTGACGACTAATTTTATTATATATAACCTTTGATCTCGATTTCAATTTTAATATTTATTTTCATATTATTGCAAATCTCCTTTGTAAGCCTATCTTATCATAAAGGTCAAATGTATTAATGGGTGTTATGGAAACCAAGTACAAAATTAAAAAAAAAAAAAAAAATCTATAATTTAGTTTAATAAACGTTGATGTACTAAAAAAAAACGTTTATACTTTTGTGTTGAAGGTCCAATCCCGCGCACATGCTAATCTCAGAAACAGATACAGACAGAATAAAAATATTATTTTATAGATTGGTTTGATTCGCTTTTTTTTTTCTTTTTTTTTTTAAGGAATTTATCCGAGCAATTATATGTTTCTTCATCTTCCATATCCAACTGAAAGCCGATTGCGATTTCCCCTTTCTTAGGGTTAAATTGCCATTTCTTCTTTCCCTCCCTTGATTCCGACGATAAGCTGGTACGTTACTTTCCTTCTTCATCGCCTTTTGATTCCACCACCGAACGCAATTTTTCTTATTCCCTTTGTAAGATTTGCTTTTGACATTCATTTGTTCTTCCTCTTGAAGATCGTTGCATTTTGTTTCTATGATAAAGATAAAAGATGTGAATTTGAGCAACCCCACTGTGTTTGATTTGCATAATTGATTGTTTTGATTCTTCCGTTTGTGAGAATGGCAGTTCCATGCGATGAATTGATGTTTAATAGAAAATTTGATTCTGTATTTTGTATTTTTGTTGATTTACTGGGTTTTTTCCCCCCTCTATTTTTGCTGATTGAGTTTGCAATGTTCGATGGTTTCAGGCTCTGGCGTTATTGACCAAGGGTGAAATGAATTGTAGCTGGGATTTCTTGCCATGGCTTGGCACCGACTTGTCCTTTAAGATTTTTTCCCATTTGGATGATCCATGTGACCTTGTTCGGGTTAGCTTAGTCACAAGTTCTTGGCGTCAGTTTGGTGAGCATTCGCTATGTGTTGAATACTTTATTAAGTTCTTTACTACATTTTTGACTGATAACCTTTGATCACATTCTTGGTCGTGCATATGTTTTTCTGGGAATGGGTATGATGTGCTTTCAAATAAGTCCAATCAGCTTTCTCAATCTAATGGCATGCTTATATTATGTGTACAACGGATTTTCTTTCCTCATTTTGGCAATAAGGGAGTTATTTTAAACAATATGTCGTATTTAGGCATCTGATTCTCTTTTATATGCTCCTAGTAGTTCAACGGAGGTTGTAAAGTGATGCTTGTTTCTTGGATATTTGTCATCTTACTATGGAGGAAATGTTTTCCTAGGGAATACATAGATGTTGAAATTGGTTGATCACGTGATTAAAAGCAGTTCCTATATGTGTTTTTTTTTAGTCCAACAACATGTGGGGTGAAGGATTTGAAACTTTGACCTCTTGGTCGAGAGTATATGTTTAACCGATTGAGTTGGTAGTATTATATGTTGGGGGATAACTTTTGGCTAATTTTCTCTTCATGGTTCCTGCGATCAAAAGTAGTGCTCTCTTATATGAAGCAATTAGATACATACAGTGATGGCTTGCTCTTTTCATGCGCTTATTGCATCTGACTATCAAACTATGGCAAAGGGTAGTAATTGTGGTCCTAGAATCTATAGCATCCAGTTTGTGACATGAAAGATTTGTTTGATTTCAAAATGTTTTCTTTCTTGTTTCTGAATTTTCTGTTAATTTTCTGCAGTGATTGAGAATTGCCTCAGCAAGCATCTCTGCTTGAGATTGTTTCCTGATTTATCTGGTGCTCCCCATCTTATTGAAGTGAAGGACATGATTGATACTTCAACAGTTGTGTCTAGCAATGTTGCGAAATTGGAGCAGCTTCCGAGGTTCCATAGAATCTATTTGCGGCTAGCTAAAAGTCTTAACCCTGTAACTAGAACAGATTGCATTTCAGTGGCCATCGGTGCGACCTCCACTGATAATTATCCTATAGAACGTATTGAAAACACATTGGTACCTGGTGATAGGTTTCACAATCGACCGTATTATTGGTCCAGTTTGGGTTCAAAAGATGCTCATGTTCCTGAGACATTAACTTATGGGTTGATCACCAACCTATGTGTTGTTTCTGAAATTCGTATTCAACCATTCCTAGGTTTAGCCCAACTTTGTTCTATGAATTAATTAATCACACGCATACTTTTGGACCTGAACATCTCTTAACTAACTGATAAATCATGTCTGCATCAGCATATTTTCAGGATGGCTTCCCTATATATTCATCAAAGGCTGTTCGATTTAAAATGGGGCATCGAAAGGTTTTTGTAAACCCGAGTGCAAACATTTCAATTGGTTCAGCGGATGACTATAATTCAGGAAGTGGTAATTTTATCTGGACTTATGTCTCGCCAGAATTTCCAATGGCCCAAGTAAGTTAAAACACATCTATTTATATTTTATCATCAAAGAGTGAAGGACAGTTCTGTTATGTCGTGTGTGCCAATTGGCTTTCATGGTTCATCTTAATTCCATTCTCTTACCTATACTTGATGAATCATTCACATTCCTTGGTTTTGGCATCCAAATTCTGAGAACTTTTCTTTTTCACAAGTTAGTAAACATATGGTTCACTTTTGGCCATAGATCCATGGATGATGAATTGACTTTGAATTATTTTCATGACAATATCTTTTGCTACAAATTTATGTTCCTTACGACTTTCTCACTTATTGAACGATAACAGGAAAACACACTGCAAATATTTAAGCTTCCAGAGCCTGCTGTCTGCGTAGGTGGGATTCTGCAAGTTGAACTCCTGGGCAGAGTACAGAGACAAGAAATGGATGGATTATATTACTTATGGTTAGTTCCTATAAAGCCTCCAAATTCATTTTCTTTTCAATGACGGCCTATTCTGGCATTGGTCGTAATTGTTCACGGTTAAAATACTATTTTGGTCTCTCTACTTTCGAATGTCCAAATGGAGTCTCTGTACTTTCCATCAAGCTTAAGATGGGTCCCTATCGTTAGTTTATTGTTAACTTTTGCTTTTAAAAAATTAGTCTCTATTAGCCTTTCCTCGATAAATTTTAGAAATATGTTAACATCAATTATTGCTATCATTTAATCAATTTGGAGAAACGTTAACTTCCAACTAATTGTAGGGACTGCTTTTAAAATTTATTGAAGTATAGAGACTAAATTTGGACATTTGAAAGTATAAGAACTAAAATAGAATGAAACTTAAAGTATAGGGACCAAAATAGTGTGTTATTAACTATTATTTATTGTTGATAGTTAAAATGTTCATCCTACCTAGTGTAGGAATTCTCACCATTCTGTAGACCACACCTTGAGCAAATTTTTTTTTTTTTTAAAAATAATAATTAGAACTACATATATGATGCAAAAATTGTAGGTAGTCCATGCCCCCATATTGTAAGTTTCTTATTATTTTTAAAGAATAACATATGGTGCTGAAAAAAAAGAAAAAAATTACTGTGCTCAGTTTCTCAATAAAAAAAGAAAAAAGAATCTTACTTCCACTTGCTGAATCATGCATGTCAAAACAGATTTTAGAAAAATTAGAACTAGAATTGACATTTAGGAGGAACATTACATCATCTTCTTTTGCTGAATCATGTGTGTTCTTTAAGATAGTTCAGAACAGTTATAGTCTGTTGATTTCATATCTGTCAGTCAATATGACACATATCATTAATCAAACCCATTTGTACAATTTGAGTGAGTACCTTCTTTCCCCATATCATTTTGTACTTTTATTTACCTTCTAACATTGCTATTGAATTAATGATCCAGTGTCTCCCATATCCAAGTCGTGGGTCGGGCGCTCTCACCTGAATATGATGTGGATATAATTGACAACTCAGGGAAGAGCCTGTTGAAGTATTGCCCCGACTGGCACGAGTCGTCGTCTACTAATGGAGAGCTGATAGGTCATTCCCATGGTCGGAGAGGAGAGGTCCAGGGATGGGAGCATATGGTCTTGCATACATTAGT
Organism: Trichosanthes cucumerina; assembly: GCA_036507285.1. Lineage (NCBI taxonomy): Eukaryota > Viridiplantae > Streptophyta > Magnoliopsida > Cucurbitales > Cucurbitaceae > Trichosanthes > Trichosanthes cucumerina. Next base: position 5,936,987 of record CM071841.1, read on the forward strand.
TGGTGGCGGCGTGTTTGGGGACGACGACATTGACGAAGAAATTGCAGGATGGTAATGTAATCTTGGAGAGGTGATCAATTTATTTTAATATGTTTCCTACTCTTGTTTGGAGTTTTCACTGTCTGTCCTGTCCACACAAGGACAGTTGTATGTGTAAATACTATTCCAACTTCAATATGTGCGCATCTCAAATTTATTTAAAGCTGTGTGTTGCTCTTAGTTTAGTTTAGTTTAGTTTTCTGCTCAATTTTATTTGTTATCCTTTATCCCAAACTCTCTTCCTTCTTTCTCTCTCCATTCAGCGACAGACTAGGATTTTAAAATTTCCATCCACATTTCCCTACCAACCATTTGACGTCCAATCTAAATTTCTATTATATCTATGGTATTAAATTTTATCCACATTTTCATTTGATGAAATATTTTCCCCATATTGAAGGATCAAGTAGTTTAAACAAAAAAAAAAATCATGACTTTAGTGTATAATATAAAGCCACATGTGAAATCTCAGAACATCTCTCTCAATGCGAAACTGAAGCTGCTCTTTATAAGTCTTCACTCAGAGAAATTACACTTTTGACACTTGGAAACGAATATAGAATACCATACAGGAATATCCCTAAATACCTAATGAATTACTAAGAAGCTTGTTTCCATGGCAAATACAACATTCATTTGGGAAGAAAAACCCCCCAAAAATCAAAATAAAAAGTAAAGAAAAAAGAGATCAGAATAAAATATCTATCTCAAATATCCTCTGTACAAAATATATGTTCTCCACTTAACCCAAGGGTGGGAGCCAATTGTTAGGCCTGTTTCAAATTAGTTAACCTTTCCAGGCAAAGCACATATTATCGTCAAGATCACTGTTAAAAAACCCATTTTCTGTAAAATCATGGGCTATATCCTGGATTATATCATCATCCAAATGAAGATTTTGCGCCAAATCTGCACTTCTTTGGTTGAATCCACTGCTACGACCACCAGCTGCTGATACATCCCCAGTTGAAGCGCTTTTGAAACTATTACTCCGGCTTGGGGCAGGCGTGTTACTAGCAGATGCGTTGCCTGTGCCAGCAGCCACCACAGAACTGCCCCCGAATCCTGAATAAGTTCCGCCCATGCTTCCATTTGTGTTCGTGTTTGATCCAGGAAGTGGTTGCTGTTGCCCTCCCCCACTGTTATTAGATATCTGTAGTAGTTGCTGGATCATCTGATGTTGCATAGCCTGATTATTGTTATTGTTACCTTGGGCGCTCTGAGGATGGTTTTGCACCAGTAAGTTGTTGGCATTCGGGCGCTGATGCAGATGTTGTTGAACTTGAGATTGCTGAGATTGTTGTGGAGGTAAATGAGGACTTGAAAGAGCACTACCGGGCAAGTTCTGCATCGGTCCCGATGTTAAAGCAGCTGTCCCATGAAAGCTTGATGAAGGACTCTGGTTCGAGTTATTGAAGGATGATGATGTCTCCTGCTGGAGTGGATTTGAACTGGTTGAATTCATAGAGTTTTGTCTCATAAGCAGGTTCTGGAAGTTAGACAATGCCAAAGCGGCCTGCGCCGAACCGCTCAAAGTTCCTCGGCCGATTAGTTGATTTTGGCTATTCATTTGGTTGTTCAGCCCAGGATGCATCGCAACCATTCTACTAAGGGTGTTGCGGTCGTTTGGCAGGCCTTGAGCAGTAGCGACCTGTTCAATCTCTTGCATCTTTTGCATCTGCAGCTTGGCTGTGGCGTGCTGAGGATAACTTTTCAGACCCTCTGTGAAAAACTTTATCAGATTCAAAGCTATGAAACTAAAAGCACCCACAAAAATACGGTTTTAGAAGTCATCGAGTTAATTCAACTCAAGCAAGAAAAGAAAAATAAATAAATAAGGCATTAGCAACAGAAAATCATGTGAACTGAGACCCCATCAGAATTGACATGTTTATACAAAGGGCTTCTAGACCTGAACAAGTCAGTTTAGACTCTCATGCATCTTAAAGAGGTTTACACCGAAGACATTATGGATCATGCTACTGCAACTACTAATAATATAATTGCACCGTAAGAAATTAATCGCACTTTTCTAAGGAATTATATTTCCAAAATCAATAAAAATATACTCGGAACAAATCACAATGCTCACAGAGTTGTAAGGTTTATAAAATGTTTATTCATCTAGAACTGATTGTGGAGATTATTGGGAAGAATGAGGCATACCAACTGGTCCGGTTTTCTGCTCCCTACAGAAATCAATCAGATCTTTCATGCTATTGACGACCTCTGATATCTGTACTTGACAAAAAAGAAGACAAAATTATACCAAGCATGCGAAAAGGGGAAAGCAAAGCAGAAAAGTATCAAACAGAATCACAGATACTCTTTTGTAAAACTACGTGATAATGCACCTGCAAGCATCTAACGTATCTTTTAGAGAACCCCAAATCATTCAGCGACTGCAACTCCAGACTCTTTGCAAGCTGCTGCCCAGCTGTCAAAACCCTAAAAGAAAGGGATTGCATTAGAACCTTCGGACGCATTAGCATGGATAAAGGTGCTCTATCAATTTCAAGAAGCAAGAAAATGCAACCAACCAACATTTGTAGCCAGACAGAATTCAGATAGCCAATGCCCTCAACTCACATGTACTTGATAGAAATGCTCAAACATTTCTACAAGGTATTTGGTTGAATAAGAAAGGAAATAAAATATTCCAGAAGTGACAGCCCAATTAACGAAGTAAACCAAAGTATCCACCACGAGCTCAAATCTTTTCCACTTCCACTTATAATTTTGTCAAAACAGAAAGGTAAATAGAACAAAGTGGTTAGACAACCTTCAGCGTTAGGATTTGAAGTTCAACAAAACCACGATACAAGGTGCCAAAAAACAAAAAAGTGATACAGGCGCAAACAACAAAGGAAAATAAGCTGCACAAGGAGGGTTTATCTGAATGTCCTATTAGGGAACTCAAGTGGCTGGAGAAGAGTGGGGGTAGGGGAGGTTCCTGAACTCTTCCCTCATGTACTTTTGTTTTCCATCGAGTGAAATTATCTTCTAAAAGTTAGATAAGTATGTGTTCACTGTTCTCTTTCTTAAAATATGAAATGATTTCGTACTATAGAAATTATACAAGAACAAGAGGCCCCTATGACTAAAGAACATTATAAAAAGAAAACTGGCTATTTTGGACACATTCCATTGCCTCGATGTAAAAAGTGGCAGTCTGCCATGCCAATGGAGAGTGATGATTACACTCTAGAGGGAAAATTTATATGAATATTCTCTGCCACTCATCATCCCACTCTAACAATCTCAGCTACCTTCATGTGGCATTTAGTTCGATCAAGAGCGGTCATTAGAAGGGCATCAGCAGGCTTTACTATTCATATTATACTTTCACACAACCAAGCCAAGAGTTAGAAGATCTTCAAGGTCACATGATTTAAGCTAGCAAGAAACAACATGATTTAAATAAATAATTAACACTTTTCAGATAAGTATGGGAAATAGACAAATTTGATTCAATAAGACGGATTTCACTATCAGTTTAATCAACTTACATATTACTATTTGCTTGTAAATCCTGCTGAGAAGCCCCATCGGATCCTCCTTCAGCAATAGTGCTCTGGCATTTCTGTGCCACCTGGACCAACTGATTCACCTGTGATTAAACATTTGTCAATTGAATGGGTCAATCAACAACTAAAAGGAGGTCAAACACGAGAAGATTGATCACATCTAAATAACAATCACAAAACCAACATGAGATGCCAACTTCAAATCTGGTTTAAGAATCATGCATAATCTAGAAAGTAAAAAACAGATTATAAATTACTAAAAACTTTGGATGTAAAAAAATTAAAAGAAACAACAATTGGAAGCATTGGCAGATAAAAGTACCCATAAATCTTAATTCCAAAATAGAATGTTGCAAGTCTCTTTAAAAGAGAAATCATCTAGTTAGATATGCGGTTAAATTTATACTATTAACTTCGTTCCAAGAACTTAACATTTTTCTCACGCACAAACTGTTAGAACCCAGTAAGTATCAGAATATTTGTGCTACATGAGAGAAAATATATATAAACAATACCTGAGGTGCAACCAACCTACGAGGAAGAAGTTCTTCATGTCGTCTTGCACAAAATTCCCATGCCAATATCTGAAGTAGAATCCAATTGCCAAAATATTTTAGTACAAAAAAATCATTCTTAAATAAATTTAGAAAACTCAATTTGCATAATCATTCTGTTGACCTTCAATTCATGAGTAAATATGATACGAAGCTGGCCCTCACGAACAACACGAAGTTGCTCGTATACACTCTCTTGAACAGCTTTTCCATATTCTAACATCATAATTCCAGATGAATATCTGAATTCCCGTGGCATATCCAAGAACATTAGTTCATCAATTACTCCACTGCCAAATTTGATCTCATTAAGTCTAGGAAGCACTTCAAAGGAAGCCTCTGAAACGATCACATGAAATGGGCTTTGTTATGCTTTATATTGCAGCAAAGACAAATTTAAAATGTGAAATACAAGACATTAACTTCAATCTGAAAATGGGGCCAGACACATTGACTATATCAATATGTTAATTCAAACCATGATAGTAACAAAATATAAAATTACAAGCATTATATTGCACAATTTTTAGGCCTTTGATTCTACAAAGCACTTTCTAGATCAAAGAAATCTTTAGTGCTAACAGTGAATACAAACTGAAAGGCATTAACGAACTTTACATAGCTGGCTTCTATGAAAAGGCAATTTCTATAGGCCAATTTTCCCCAAGCTAACTTCCAAAAATAACCGACCAACTTCTTAACCAACCCTTTTCAACTATCCACGCAGGATTAGTAACTAGTATTCTCCCAACCATTTATCTTATAAGTAAAATGTATCCAACGTGTGGTGATGCTATAAATATCCACGGCCCAACCTTTAGATGGAAACTACTACAGAATTGTGTAAGAGGACTCCAAATTGATTGTAGAGACCGAATTCAAAAGCAATGGTCCTAAAATACCATATAGTATTAGCCACATTTTTCAGGGCAACTTGTCTGCATTTTGTAGTGGGGCAAGACCTGATAGGCAAGGGCAGGACAGAAGCAGCGTTGGCATAGACTGATATAAGGATAAGTCATCATCCATTCTCCAACCAAATTAACCTCTCTTGAGTTGCGCTTTATAAAGTTCTTCCAACTATCCTATATTCTACAACAAATCACAATAATACTGAGAAACGTTCCCTCAAAAACTTCAATAGAGGTTAGCAAAGCCACCATTGCCTCAATCTTTCTAATTGCTACAACAATTGCAATACTGCATGAAACAGTCATCATACCTACTTTATAGAACTCAAAGACACAGTCGTACAACCTATGGTCATTATGCCAACTTCAATATGACTGTAAACATGGAAGACTTCAGCAAATTTATTCGTGAATGCTTGAAAGATTAAAGAGAAGTAATTAGTTTCTTTTTTAGGGAGAAACTGATTGAAGAGAAATAATTAGCGAGACCAAAGGGAATTATTAAGAATTTGTAGAGCCCTTCAAACATGTCGAAGCCATAAAATACAGTTAACCTACATCTAAAGTCACCCGATCTACCTCAACCAACTCATTTCCAACTAGAAAGTGGTCAAGAGGAAATGCACATTGGAGATTGTGAAGAGAATGTACACGAAGGATCATTACATGACACATGGATATAGAAGACAAGAGGACAATGACAATCATGATCTTAGCTTTCAATGTTTCATTTTTCCTAATTCTTGTTACAGTCTTAATGTTGATTGTGCATTACAAGACATTATTGGGCATTTCATGTGCCCCAATTGAAAGAATTAATTTGCGAGAGAACTCTTGTACCTTGGAGGTATTAATTTGATGGAAGGATGTAATTACAACAGATGGTAGGTGGGAATTGGCTCATTTTATACATACTCCACCATCGATATTCATGTATATCCTTTTGGGAATGGGGTATTTTGGAAATGCTTTCTCCTTCACCTGAGCATCTCCGACCAACATGTCTGCTGCTCCCCAACAATCCTCTTCTATTTGGAATTACTCCACTCGATCGGTCCTCATTAGTCGAAAAACCTTCACGATAGCTTTCGATGAGTCTTCTAGGGGAAGTAGAGCAAGGATCACTGAACTTGGAAGATTCTCACCTTACTCTTTATCCCTCTCTTGGAGCTCTCTCAAATGGTTTTCTACCTCTTTTGAGGCTCTTTACAAAGACCATTTCTCTTACAAATTTTTTAAGAAACATCAGACTACCAATGATACTTTTTGGTTGGAGAAACTTAGTAACAAGTATGGTTTTTATGTGGAGTTCACCCAACTTAGTCACACTGGAGAAAGGAAGAAGCTTCTTATTCCATCGGAGGACAAGAAGCAAGGATGGTTTTCTTTCTTTTCTCTTATTTCTGATTACCCTGGTGAGGCTCACAAAAAGGATTCGTCTATGTCTTTTAGTGAGGTTGTCATGAAGCCATTTCTAAAGGAAAACCATGTTGATTGTGGTGTCCTACCAACCAACTCCCATCAACAAACGACAAATTCAACAGAGATTTGGAGTGGAGTTCTCATTTGTCAGCGTTTTTACCAAAAAGATTCTTGGCCAAATATTCGAATTGCCCTACAAGAAGGCTTTTCTCCTCGATGTACTATCAACCCATTTCAGGATAACAAGGCGGTGATTCATATTTATGATGCTTATCTTCCTGTGCAGCTTCGTACTAGTTCCTCTTGGCATTTGGTTGGGGATTTCAAGCTCAAATTTCATGTTTTCTCTACTTCTTCCTTTTTGCTAGACAGGATGATTGCCTCTTATGGTGATTGGATTGAAGTGTTGGATCTCCCTCTCAACCTATGGACAGAGGAAATTTTTAGGTTCATTGGAGATCAATGTGGCGACTTTGTTCAAGTTTCAAATCACACAGAAAGGTGGTTATCCCTCCTGGCGGCTCGGTTGAAAGTTAGAAGAAATTCAACTGGTTTCATTCCAGCGGTGATTGTTGTACCGGAATCCATTGCCGGAGTCTCGATCTCCGTTCACATCTGATCGATAACGGCTAGCGAACAATTAAAGGAAAATCCTACTATTATGGAATCTTTAATTGCAGTTAATGTTGACTCGTCGGTTTCCCATGATCACGCAGATAAAAAAGGCAAGCAACCTTTAATTTTGGAAGATCTTGTTGTTGAAGGAAATCGTAATTCGTGCTTGAGTGATTTGGTTGTTGATTCTCCTCCTAAAATTTCGATTTTGAGTAATTTGGTTGCTGATTCTCCTCCTAAATTTTCGATTTTGAATGATTTGGTTGCTAATTCTCCTCCTAAAATTTCGGTTTTGAGTGATTTCGTTGTTGATTCTCCTCCTAAAATTTCGATTTTGATTGATTTACCAAATCCCCTGATTCTGGTGGACCCCCCTTTACAAGGTATGAATCATTTGGGTATCTCTAAAGCATCATATTTTTCGGTTTTAATTGGGGAATCATCGAACACGAGCTCCCCTGCTCTGATACAACCAACTCTTCCTCCATTTCATTTATTGAGGGGCCCACAGTTGACCGGATTCCTTCAACGCTCCATATTGGATCGAAACACTTTACATCAGATGGAAAGCCAAATCTACCCTTCAATGCTTCGGATACAGAGGCGTATCTCTCTAGTCCCAATTCCATTCGATCAGGCCATGATGTTGTTTTCCAACTAGAACCCTTGGATTTCGCCATTTTCGGGGATAATCCATCCTTTGATACTGCTATTCCCTTAGACACTTTACCTCCAATTCCACAGGACTTGAATTCAAGTGTCACTGTGAACCAATCTCAATTTTTAAACAAACCACCTTTACCTTTTTCTCCCTCCTTGGAACCTTCCATTGAACCGTCTTCTCCAAGCTTCTCCGCGAAACATCATACCAACACTTTTCCGTGTGAGTTGCGTGACATTGCTCACCTTCTCACTGAGCATGGGTTATGAATCATGCCCATTCCAACCCTACCCCCACCTACCAAGCCTAAAAAGACTTATAATAGAAATGGGAAGAAGGACAAATTAAAGAGGGAGTTACAGAATTTACAAACCACTGTTCACTATGACAAATCTGCCACATTGGCTCTAATGGAGGGATCTTCAGTGTAAAATGAAATTTATAACTTGGAATGTTCGGGGTTTAGTTTCTTGGAAGAAACAATCCTTGTTTAAGGAATTCATTCTCAAACAAAATTCAGAATTGTTTAGGAACTAAGTATCTTTTGTCAGTGACCAACTGATGAACTCTATATGGAGTTTGGTCGGACTTTCCTTGATGCACTTATTTCTGTTGGTGGATTTTATTTTTTGAGTGAACCGGACTTTACTGTTAAAGAAGTCACTCAGGATTGGTAGCTTTACTTTAGTTTGAAAGAAATAGTTGTCTTTTCAGGGTTTTTTCTGTTCCTGTTGAGGTTTTATGGACAAAGTTTCTTTTAATTGTTTATTCGTGGTGCAAGATTGTTCGTCCATTTAGCCTTTTTGGTGGTTCTTTTTTTATTTCCTTTTGGTTTTTTCTTGTAATACACCTTTTGGAGTTTTTCTCCATTTCATTCGTCAATGAAATTGTTTCTTATACCAAAAAAAAGATATTCATACCAAAAAAAAAGATATTCATGTATCATAGAAAGAGAGTTAGGGGAAGGGCCACTTGTGAGTTAGCTGATCTTTAAGTTCGTCAATGGTGAGTTGGAAGTTGGGAAAGAAAGGGAGCTCTCCAATCATTCCCAAGCCATCAACCCCTTTATCGTAAATAAATAAAATTGAATTCTATCAAATGTGTTTCTCTAAATGAGTAGAAAAAACCTAATTCTAAAAATAGCTGCACCACAACCACCTTACTTCCGCTCCCATATAAACTGGATACAGGATCAATTATGCATTCAAATCCCCCGTCAATTCCATTGCATAACCCTCCAACATGCGCATGTGTAGGATAAGACAGTTCCAAAACTGGATCAGTTGTTCATGTCCAACACTCAAAAATGAGTCCTCAAAAGCAATTTTGGCACAATTGACACATTAAGAATCAAGCAATCATATAAACCTTGCAAATGAAACTTTCCTTGAAGGGTGGGGAGGAGGAGAGACCAGAATTGAAATAGATTGATTGAGACAACTTTGATAGTTACTTTCCTTTTTCTCTCAATAAAGATATCATTAAGTCCTATCAAAATAATCTGTAAAACCTCTACAACAGCCCCTCGTTAGCTTCCTACAGAATTTACACATTCCAGGCCATTACTTTGGAAAACTCAATTATCTACAAGTAATATAAAAAAGGGTTATCAGTATCATACCAAAACCCCGTCCAGATTTTGAACCACAAATGTCACACTGCCATGCATCCTGAAATATAGATCACAAGGGAGAATTAGGGGGTGAAGCTAAATGTCACGACTACCTAATTGGAATAACAAAATAAACATTGCAGACATCATTCCTGTAGCTTGCACCGACCAATTTTACTCATCACATAAGATTCTTTTCATGAAAAGATTAATCAAATTCCAAAAGACAATATTAGTATTAGTATTGTCAGAGCAAAGAACGTGTAGAAAAGTCAAACACTACAGACAAAAAAACCACAATAATACCAAGGTAAGGCAAAACTGACCATAGCTGCTTGAGGGAAAACACCAAGTGCATGATGACCAACATTGTCATATAATGACAAACACCATCTTTTCTTTGCACGAGGAGAATAATATTCTGTCACGAACTTCCTCCAATAGGCAATACTATTATCCTATCATAAGTCATAAAACTAATAGTTGATATTTAGGCATAAAAACAGTGCATGTAAAAGAGAAAATATGAAATAGAACGTAAAATATTTACCAGGAATGGATAAAGATAAACATAAATTCATGAAAGAAAACTTGTTGATAAATATGCAGATAATGACCCTAAGAAACAAAAAAGAAGACAGATGATGGAACTCACGGCAGGCCTTTGACGCTGATGGTATAGGTACTGCATTAGCCGCCGAGCACATACACCACCATCATTAGGCCGCTTCATAGCATTTACAGGTTGTATTGCCTGTTGTTGAAGTTGCTGTCTCAACTGTATCTGCTGCTGCTGCTGCAGGTGAGCTCTCTGCAAAGGAGGCAAAGACTGAAAAATTTGTTGCTGTTGCCGTAATCTCTGTTGCTGCTGATATAATGCTGCTTGTAACTGAGGCGTATTACGACCTTGCAGCTGCATGGAATCTTGTCTCTGCAGTAGCTGTTGTAGCACCTGCTGTTGCAGAAAATCATCCTGCTTAATATCCAAGCGTGGTTTCTTCTGTGACTGAGAATAACTGTTGGGATCTGTCATGAGAGATCCAGCAACACGTGCACCCATGGGGAGTGAAGCTTGGACGGTTTGAGAATTTGACAATGAAGCATCACCTGGAGCAACTTGTCGGCCCTGTGGCTGAGACTGCGGCAATTGTGGGGCATTATGATCCTGCTGAGAATTGTGCTGTACTACAGAAGATGCATCAATGAGTGATGCACCAGAAAGACTCATGTTATTTGATGTAAAAGACATAGGCGATGTAGGTAATCGCATGTATGATTCTGCATTCATACTTGGACTTCTCTGCAAGTGAGGCCCACCTGAAAGTGCAGAGTTTGCATCTGTAACCAACGAACTTGCCCCAACACTTGGTCCAGAGTTTGCCACACTATTTAACACTCCATTATTTGTCTCCCCAGAAACTGGACCCAAATTTGAATGGCCAGGTCCAGGAATTGAATTCGATGAGTTTCCGTAAGATGAGCCCAAGTGAGATTTAACAGTACCCTTTGATTGCCCATCTCCTTGGAAAAAGATCCCAGAACTTGAGGAAGATTGGGCTAATCCTCCAGCAACCCTAGAAGATGCCATTGGGAACACCAGTCCTTGGTGGCCAGCGTCCAAGTAGCTCTCTAGAGCCAGTCTTCACTAATCACTACTATAAAATATTTCTAACCCACAAAAAAAAAAATGATATTTAAACTAAATACATAGGAAAAACACCCCAAAACTTACATATAGACATCCGCGAATCTCAAAAACACATGATCGGACAACAGAGGCGTTCAGTACTCAACTAAAAATATAGAGAAAAACTGACACCTCGTTCTCTAAAGTTATCAATTAATAATCACATATCCTACAAGAGTACAAGTTCTAAACCACTCCATTGCAATGTGTCTGTGATCTGCGATCCTGATCGATATTTCAACAATATACAGAAGACCCTAAGGTTAAACAGAGAAAACAACAGCATTAGCAGAGACACACCAACGGCCACTAAAAAAAACAACAGTTTCCCAAATATAAATAACTTTTCACAAGTAGCCAAGCCACAAATGGGAGACGGAAACATAATTCCCCAATAACCACTTTTAAGACCCAATATTCCGTGTAAGCCATAAAGTACAAAAAATAGAACAAAAGTAAAATTCCATCTCAGAGAGAAACGCTCAGACTTTCAAATTCAAACCGAAATCATACGGCTTGAAAACCAAAAGTGAAATTTGAATCACCGGAGCTCAGTTATTCAATGAAAGAAAGAAACAGATAGCTAGCTAAAGCTCCGAAAACCCATAACTAAACTTAAATTAAGCATCGAAATCCATGAAAAGGCGGAAGATCAAGGAAGAAAAAGAACAAGGTGCAAAGAACGGACAAAAGGAAAAAGGGAAAAGTAGTATTGAGCACTGAAACAGAGGATCGAAATCCGACCCTAAACTTGTACAAAAACCGGAAAAAACAAGAAAATTAACGAACTAAAGAAAACCATTAAAAGCAAAAGGAAAGACAGAAGAGGGAAGAGAGTTTGACTACGAACCTTGAAAAGCGGAAAAGAGGCTGAAACCAGACAAGTAATGGAAGGTAAAGCCTCGGCTTCGCTGTGAATTCGAAGAATTGAAATCCAAAAGAAAGGAAGAGAGGAAGAAGAAATGGGGAAAGGGGGGTTCCACTTATATACATAGCGGGAATAGCCGGGATCGAAATGACCGGCTTCACCGGTAGCCAGCCTTGTGACACCGGCTACTGCCGGTAACGCGTTCGACACGTCGCTAAGAGTTGGTTCAAACGGAGTCGGTTCTCGTCTCATCCCACTGTTTCTGAGAAGGAAGATCGTCAGACACGTGGCGGAAATACATTGGCTGATCTCATGTGTTGTTTATGATGGATCATGATTCATTTTAGCTCGATCACTGTTCACCTGCTTCGATCACCTGCGCCCGTTTCTACCCAAAGCACTGTTCTGTTTTCTTCCGCTTCTTTGACTGTCAATTTGACTTTGAACGTGGCGGAATTTTATTGGTGCAGGCTCATGTGAGCTTAGAGAATATGGATGTAGGTGATTTAGGCCGGTGACGAGAGTGTAGTCAAGAGACAGTGACAGACTGTCAGATTGCCACGTGCGAGTGACACGAGCGATAAAAACAAGGACACGTGTGGCTTCCACACTAGCTGATGTTCACAGAAGTACTAGAGATTTTTTTATATATTTTTATTGATTGTTTGTCAGGCTAACATATTTTTGAAAATTATGTAGGTTTCCCTCGGATTTATAAATCGAAAAATATAGTTTGAATAAAGAGAGTATAGTACTCCGTACTAGAATTGGATTTTTTTGATGAAACGTTTGCTTCGTAGTAATTCAAAGTTTCTATGTGATAGATTATTCCATTAGTTTTATAGGAATGTAAGATATTTTGGCATTTCAAAATGCCCAAATATCTTAGGAGGCTAGGGCATCTAACCTATTTTGGATGTCTTTTTGAAACATAGACTTCTTATGTTAATGACATCTTCTAATAACATTTTTGTGTCGCATCAATTTTCTTTGTTTCACATTCTTGTATTAAGATCATATGTACTCACCTATATTTATATTTTGCATTTAGATATAAAATAAGTTTACTAGTTGAATTAATATTTAATATTTGATAAAAATTTCGAACTGATATAAATTAATGTGTTCTGCAAAATAACACATAAACGTTAGTATATACAAATATAACATTAAATTAATAAAAATAAAAATGCATGTGATATAAATTTAAATTATACTAATGAAAAGTAAATTACTTTCCGTAAGACATTCCTATACCCAAATTTTACAAAACATAGTTACCTTAATATTTTCAAATATTCATATAAATTACTCCTTCAAAACAAACATGTTGGATATCTATATTTTTTTAGTATCTATGATTTCAAACGTCTGAAGATTTCAGTTATTTAGGGCATGTTTGGTAGGCAATCCGGATTCTATTTTATGTTTTCGGATTCACTGAATTCAGTGAATACATGTTTGACAGACGTGTTTTTTAAAACTGTTTTCGGATTCTGTGATCCAAATAGTAGAAATTCAGAAAACAACATTTTTATGTTTTCATGGTATCCAGATTCTGAATTTGAAATTTTAAAATGCAGAATTGTATTAAACAAAGATAAAATCTTAATACATATAGTATTTCATGTTTATAAACTTAATTTACTTTTTGTTAAATTGAAATATGTATAATATAATATATTATAAAATATAAAATATTATATTATAAAAAAATAATTATATAAAATTTATTAAAAAAAATCACATGTTCATAATTTAATTAATAATGTCTTATATTAAACTTAATATTTAGTTTTGCAACTGCAACTAATTTTATGATCTATAAATATACTATAGATTACACTTTAAACTACTGATTAAAATTAGAATTAAATTTATAAATTTGATACCAAACACATATCTGAAAACATGAAATACAACTGTGTTTTCATTGAGTCCGTTGTTTTCAAATTTCTGTTTTCGGATTGCTTACGAAACAGACTCTTAGATTCTCAAAAAGCAAGTGGCAATTCGAAGGGATACAGTTTTTCGCAATGAATTATTATTATGTTTTTATGATTCCAAGCATCTGAAGATTTAAGCTATTTAGATTCTCAAATAGCCAATGGCAATTCGAAGGGATACAGTTTTTCGCAAAGAGTTATTATTATTTTTTTAATCTCAATTGAATTAAATAATTTTTTTATTGTACTAAATAATAATAATAATTTTTTTTTATATAAAATTTTGAATTGTTAATATTTTTATAAGCAATATCCATTAATTTTCAATTAGATAGTTAATTACTAACGAAAAATGTCTATTCAAATAGTCAATTTCTTTATAAAAAAAACTCTATTTACATCTCATTTGGATCTTGAATTTTGTTTGATATTAAATATATGAGAGTTAAAAACCTGGGATTTAAATATATGGGCTTTTGGATTAAGTAAGATGAATGTTTGTGAATTAATTTTTATGAATGTGTTGTAACTTGTGAATTAATTAAATGTATGTGTTTTTTTTTTTTTTTTTTTTTGAAAATATGTATGTATGTGTTTGTTTTTAGAGGTTTTGTTGATGGGATTTAAATAACATGCCTATGAACTAATCAAAATTGACAAAATATGTATATAATAAGAATTAAATTATTATTATATATGTATTATATGCAAATTAAAGTATTAACATTCAATCATGTTTAAAAATAAGAGTTTCAACTATCAATTTTCTACTTAACTTTCCTTCCTCTTTTAACTTTTATACATGAGCATTACATTTATATTAAATTAAGGAAGCTTAAAATTAACATATAAATCTCGGTTTATATTTTCTTATTCAATTATCAATAGAAATAATCCACGTGAAAATTGTTTATGAACAAGAGAATTTGTAATGGGTAGCAAGGATGATTTTACTATTTGTAGATATAGCAACATTTTAAAATAATTGCAAATATGGCAAAAATCTTTAAATTATTTTCATAATTCTTATTATACCCTTGGTTTAAATCTTTTTTTTTTCTTCCTCAGTATTTCCTTCTTCTTCCCTTTTCAAGAAAACAAATTAGGAAAAATAAAAGTGGGGCCCATCTAGTTTGTTAATTTGAGAGAGGAATGACACTTCAAATGAGTTGACACTTCCAAACTTCCACTTTCACACAACCCAAAATTAAGAAAATATTAATCAATTTTTTCTTCATCTTTTTTTTTTTAGTTTACATTACAAGAATTTTCTAAATCCAAACACTACCCCCTCCTCTCTTTCTCTCTATCGGTAGCATTTTCCTTTTCATTTTCTGGAAAATGTTAATATTAATATTAATACTTTAGAAAATTAGGTAATATTAAAAGAAAAAAAAAATATAGCAATGAGGATGTTATTAACTAACGCCATGTCGTTGTTTTGATGTTGCTTGGTTTTTAACTTTAGTGGAAGATCAAAATACAAGATATCCTTTAGTTGCTCATATTAATGATGCTTGTTTTGATGGCTCCTCTTGTGCAATTAGTGATGGGAGTGACAACTTACGGAGGTGTAATCCGCCCAATTGGAAATCATTCTGAATGGAGTTCGATAGATGTTGACATGAATGCATTACCTCCAATTGTTAAACGTCAGCGGGAAGGACCGTGAAAGCAAAGGATTTCGCCGATCGATTCTTTGAAGCAAGAAGTCACACAAAATGTAGTCATTGTCATTGTGTTGGTCACAATCGTAGGACATGTAATTTTCCACCATTTTTACCATGATGTAATTTTTGACAATTAGTTTTAGATATATTTTTCAAGATAGAACTCAATATTGTTGTTATCATACTATTCATACTATCAATACAAGGTTTGTGATTGTTTCAAAAGTTTAATATCAATACTATGAACACAAGGACTTTGGCATCCGATGAGAAAATTTGAAGACCACACAACAAACAATAGTAGTTAATGACAGACAAACTATCAATGTAACGCCTCTACTTTTCTATGACCAAATCCCTAGGGACATTACTACACATGCATGCATTTATAAGTAGAGAAATAAAAGAACTTAAAAGAAATTTCCATTTATCGTAAATGATTCGGGGATCCCAAAACAAAACAAGAAAAAATCGGTAAAACGTTAAATCAACTTGCTTTATTAAAACTGTAAACAAGTTCAATTTCAATTTAAATCATAGAGACAAAAATAGTTCAAAAATAAGACTATGCGGAAAATCATGCCGGTTCCCATGGTCCTAATCACGCTCTCCCGTCACACGCCCGCACGTCCTTTCCTTTACACAAAAAACATTTTTAAAAGAAAGGGTGAGTATTGCATAAACAATACCCAGTAAAGTAACCTCGCTACCGAGGTTTTGGGATATGCATACACATACAATCATGATCTTTAAACTCATTCATAACATACATAGATGGGAATTGAAACTTTCTAAAGTTGTCGGTCTTTAATCCATGGTCGCATATTTAAATGTCGTGCTTTAATCCATGATTGTTTCATTCGATTTGCGGTCTTTAATCCATGGTCGCTTCATTCAATTGCAGTCTTTAATCCATGGTCGTTCATAAAATTGCCGTGTCTTTAATCCATGGTCGTTCATAAAATTGCCGTCTTTAATCCATGGTCGTTCATAAAATTTGCAGTCTTTAATCCATGGTCATTCATAAAATTTGCCGTGTCTTTAATCCATGGTCGTTCATAAAATTGTGAGGCCGATCGTCATCCCGAGTCATTTCAATGATCTCGGGATAACCAATGTCCACACTATTCAATAATTCATTTCGGGACATACAAAATCATGCATAAGATCCCATCACCACATAATCATGGTGTACATATCACAATTTTCATCATCAACGCATCATTCATACTTTCTCATGGGGCGGGGTGATAAATCATACTTTTGTAAATAACATGAAACATTCTCATATACACCGCTGTCCTATTCTCACATGAAATAATGGAATCTCTATACATACCATACGAGAATACTTTCACATAAAATAATGGTTCAATTTCACGTAATACATAGAGGCATTTGCACATAAAATGTCGCGTATTCTCAAAATAATAATTGTGTATTTTCATGTGAAAACTATAAACTGATTCGCATAAAAACATGAAATTCATTTTCATTTACTCCCATTAAAAGTTCGGCACGAGGTCCCTTACCTCAAGCTTCGATTTTTATTCCACAATCTAATCGAACTCCCTGCTTATTCTCCTTTTAGCGAAACCTGATTCACATCATAACTTCCGAAATTAAACTCCAAATATTCACACTTAAACCCTAAATGTGCGATACTTAAACCACCGTATTAAGATATCCTATCCGCTTACCTCGGGTCCAATACAGAAATCCCTTATCCTCTTAGTCTGTTTAGACAATCCACCTCCAATCCCGCTCCGGTTTGTCTCCTACAAGCAAGCGTTCGAATCCGTAACCTAATTCTCAAACAAATATTTAATCACACGATAAATCATACGGTTTCCAATCGAGTATGAACCTTAAATCGATTCGCTCACCGTCCGAACTCGAAGTTCTTGAATGGTTGCTGGTCGGAGTGGTCACGATCGGCGGTGTAGGAGAGAGGTTTCGCGCGCGCGCTTCCGTGTCTCTCTCTCACATGCAGCTCGCTTGTCGCGGCGAAACTTCATGACGACGGCCGCGGCGGCTTCTCTGCAACAAAGCGGCGAGGCTGAGGTTTAGTTTGGCGGTGGAAAAAGTCTTGACGTGCCGGTGGGCGGTAGAAATTTCTTGGCTGCGATTCGCGATCGCCGGGTTTGGGCTGAAGAAGGAGAAGCGTACGCAGATGGCCGGCGACCACTTGCTGATCTGGAACGGCAGCGAAAATACCCTCCGGCCCACACGACCACTTCAGATCTGGACCGGCTCACGCGTTTAGTGAAGCTTCGTCAACCTATCGGCGTGCGAGCTTCTGCGAGTACCTACCGACGGCTTCTGCGAACGAGTAGCTGGATGAACGGAGACCTGTGCTTCTTCGGTGGTCAGTGGGTCGTGACGTCCGTGGCTGCAAATGACCGGCGTTCGTGAGGTGCACTATCGACGGCAATGAAGGTCTTCCAAGGGTGGTTGTTTTTCGTGGAGAGTGAGGGTGGAGCCGAGGAAGAAGGTGAATAGTGAATTTCTAGGGTTTTGCTTTAGGTTTACAAAGAGAAGGGAGGCTAGGGTTTTGCTAGGGTTAGGGTTTACTTCTTCTTTCCCTTGGTTTGAGACTTAGTGATACTTAAATACCATGCATTAGGTTAAATTTAGTTGCCAATTACATCCTCAACTAGATGTTAATAGCTAAAATGCCCTTGCAAATGTCCTTTTTCTTTAATTTCATAATTGATCTCATCTTAGGAACAATTCACCTAAGCTAAACAAAAATTACGGTCTCCCTCTCGCCAAGTTTGATTAAAACACGACTCCAACTAAATACAGCGGCTAATAAAGTGTTAAATAAAATAACTAATAGTACCTGGGATGGCGGTCGTCACAATCAATGATAGTGATAGACAACTACCACTGATAGAAGTCTATCACTTTTATCAGTGATAAACATCTTTCACTGATAAAAGTCTATTACTGGAAAGAAGTTAATGATTGATAAACAACTATCAGTGATAGACATCTATCACTGATAGAAGTCAGATAGAAGAAAAAAGTTAATAATCATGAATAACAAGAAGTCTAATAGAAAAGTTATGAATAATAGGTAATAGATAGGTAGAAGTCTATCAGACAACTATCACTGATAGAAACCTATCACTTCTATCAGTGATAGTAGTCTATCACTTCTTTTTTTTTAATTTCTATCAATCATTAATAGTGATAGTAGTTTATCACTTCTATTAGTGATAGACAATGATAGAAGTCGGATAGGAACAATAAGTCTAATAGATAATAGAAAAGTTATGAGTAATAGGTAATAAATGAGACAACTATGGTGAAGTCTCATCGGACAACTATTACTTGATAGATATCACTTCTATCGGTGATATATATCACAATAAGTAGTCTATCACTTCTATTAAACATCTATCACCGATAGCTATCACTAGAAAGAAGTTAATGATTGATAAACAACTATCAGTGATAGACATTTATCACAAGTCTGATAGAATAATATTCATGAAGAACAAGAAGTCTAATAGAGTTATAGACTTTTATCACTTATATCAGTTTTATCACCTAATAGACTTCTATCACAAATATCAAATGATAGAAGTCTAACACAGTAACACATTGACAATCGTTATAGACTTCTATCACTCATATCGATTCTATCACACGATGACTTCTATCAACGATATAAGATGATAGAAGTCTAACACTATAACACACCGACAATCGTGTAATCATTCCCAAACGACAAAAAAAAATAGTTATTAAATAAACAAACTTCTATCAGTGATATCACTAATAGCATCCTATCAATGATTTCTTCTTCGTTTGCTATCAATGGGGGTGATGGAAAACTAAAATTATAAGAAAAAATTAGTTATTAAATAAACAGACAAAAAAATTAGTTATTAAATAAATGGACTTATCGGTGATATCATCGATAGCATCCTATCGATGATATCACTGATATAACGTGGGGTGTTTTAGTAATTTCAATTCCTCTTTTCAAATTTTTGCTATTTTTGCAAATAGATTGAGACATTTGCTATATGGGCAATTATTTTGGGTCTTTTTGCTACCAGCCCAATTGCCCCTATGAACAATGCTTTGCGATTTAAGATCTACCCATGAAAATCATTCATGAACTCCTGCTAATATTAAAAAAAAAACAAACAAACAAACATTTACAAAATATATTATCCAATAACCATCTATCATTTCCTTTACTATTATCAAAATGATGAAAATTTTACCCAACTTGAATAGAAATGGAACTTTATAAAATGTCAAACACCTCTGGCTAACAACCACGCAAATGAGTAAACTATACAAGGTTCACAATTACCACTTTTTTCTTTTTTTTTTTTCCATTTCTCTTCGGGTGAACATCATCTCAAGATGTAGTTGGATCTGTTTCACTATAAGTTGTTGCACCTTGAGGAGGTGTTTGGCCCATGGTTTTGGGTTAAGGTGATTTTAGGTTTCAAACCCAAAACCATGTTCGCTACAAGCGAATTCAAAATCAAGGATTTTGAAACACAAACCCATGGGTTTTGAAACACAAACTCATGATGGGTTACTACAGTGCACCCTATGGGTTTTGTACCATGTTTTCTACTTGCATTTGTTGTTTTTCATTTTCGATGACCACTTCGAGAACAACTCCGATGACAACTTCGACAACAACTCCGGCGACTGCTCCGGTGACCCGACCAACTCCGACGACCACCAACAACGATAATTCTGACAATTACATCGACAACCCGACCAACTCTGATGACAACTTCAATAATCACACCGACGACCCGACCAACTCCGATGACAATTCCGACGACCACACCGGCGACCCAACCTATTCCGACGACCACACCGGCAACCCGACTAACTCTAACGACAACTCCGACGACCGCTTGATCACTACCAATAACGAAAACTTCGATGACCACACCGGTGACCTGACCACCGCGACGATTACCTCCATCGATAACTACGATGAAAATTCTATAGATTAATTAATTTAACGATCACCCCTGCAACTCAACCACCCAAACAACTCGATACTTTGATGCCCCAACCACCGCAACCTTGACTGGTCCGAACCACCGGCAACGACATCTGACAACCACTTCGACTACTAAACAACCTATAACCATAGTTGAAGACCACTCCGACAACCTGACAACCATAGTTGACAACCATCCCAAAAATTTGACCACCTAGCAATCGATGACCACCTAGTGACCACTTCAATGACCCGACCACCCTAGCAACTCGATCACCTTGATGACTACTTCGATGATCTCCCCAATCGTACTCAACCACCCAAAACCATTGTTGACAACCACTTGGTGACCACCCAACAACCCAACCATCATATTTACCACTCTGACAATGACTCCAGCGACTCGACCACTTGGCAACTACTGTCATAGTCACCAAATGACCACTTCGACGATATGACCACTCCAATGACCCACGATGACCTAACAACTATGCAATCACCATCGGCGACCACCGACAACCAACCACCCTAAAAGGTTAAAAATTAAATAAAAATAGTTACTAACAAATTTTTCTAATCAATTATATGTTTGAAATAGGTTTCAAAATATTATACAAAATATAGTTTCTAATTTTTTAATTTCTAAAAATTGCATCCTATTTGATCCTGCTTAGTTCAATTCAGGTTGGAAAGGAGAATTAAATTTTTTAACTCATTTATCTTTGAAATATGTTTTAAAATACAGTGAACAATTTTATTTAAATTTCATAATTTCTTAAATAAACCTCTAATATTTTAATTTGTAAAATAGAGTTTCAAAAATAGGTCTATGAATACTTTGTGAAATAAGGTTTTCTCTAATATCTTGACAAACTTCTAATTTTTTTAATCTCTAAAATAGAGTTTCAAAAATAGGTTTTTGAAAAATTTATAAAATAGAGTTTTAAATTCTCTAATTTATTAAATAGACTTCAAATTTTTTAATTTCTAAAATAGTTTTTTGATTATTTTGTGAAATAGAGTATTAATTATACAAACTACACATCCATATTTAACTTTTATTGAAACAATTGATCCACATAATTGGTTAAATGATTGATATGCACTTCAACAAACAATTATCACTAGAAAAAAAATATCTTAAAAAAAACTGTTATAAAAATACAGTCTAAACAAACACAACTCAACCCAACCCTGCATTCCAAACACAAATTTTCAGCAAACCAACCGAGCACCCCAAACACTCGAATCAGAAACTCGAGGGTTCCAGAACCACAGGATTTCTGATCCTCAAAACATCGCATCAAACAACCCCTCAAAATTGTTATTATTTTCAAATGGTTTAGGGATATAACAATCAACCCCAACAAATGAAACCATCCTGTTGAGTTTCTTTATTCATTACCTCAATCATGTCCTTGGGGCTTTCAGCTGATCCAAGTCCATTAGTTCCATCTTTTCCGAATACGAGTTGTAGATCTTCGAAGTGTGGAAAATATGTTTATTGTGAAGGCCTTTGGCTGTTGGATGACTCTACAACACACGAAAACAATTACAAAAGAAAATAATGTGTGTGTGTGTGTGTGTATACAAATAGGTAATTGTTTTAAAAAGCCAGTACCAAAAGTGACAATAAATTGATATGTACCAAATAGGTAATTATATTGTACTGTATTTTCAATAATCTCATCTTTGTCCCAATATGTGGTTGAATGATCCAATTGAAATTTTCTTGTTCCATCCATTTTTTAAGATTATTGCAAGTAACCAAGCTTGAATGTACCATTATCCCTGTGCTGGATTAGTTTAGTTCCACCAACCCAAGAACTAAATAAGCATCTTCTTACTTACTTTATGTTCGTTTTGCTTTAGTAGCTAGGTCTCTTGAAATGTTCGCTATCATCCATATTTATGATATAATTTTTCATAAATACATAGAACAAAAAAGAAAAAACAAAAATTCTCGAATCCAAACATTCAAATTATCCCATGCAAAAGTACACATTCATATAAAAGACTTCAAACCCATTTTTATTAATATTGTACTTTTTAAAACTTATTATAAAAATATTGTAATTTTAAAACTATTTATATTAATATTGTTGTTTTTTTACAGGTGGCAGATGATCAAAAAAATGGATGATAGAAAAGCATAGAAAAAATTACAGTTGGGTATACTAAAAAGTTAGTTAACCACTATGGCAAGAGTGTATATTTTCTAAATTTTTGAGATAGTCGTTTCTTGAAGAGACGACCATCTGCCAGATTGTGCACATTTGGAGATGGTCATCCTCCGTTTTTTTTACTATTTTCCACCTGTAAAAAAACAACAATATTAATATAAATAGTTTTAAAATTACAATATTTTTATAATAAGTTTTAAAAAGTACAATATTAATAAAAATGACCCACATATTTAATATCATATATAACACAAATAAATAAATAATAACGTTCTTCATTTATTGAACATTTCTCTCGCCAAACTATCCCTCCAATTTGTCCATTCACTTGAGCTCTCTACAAAAGCTATAGACGGGTGATTTATATAAGAATATGGTTAATTTTCAAACTTATTATAAAAAAGAAGTGGGTGGGGTTGGAAAATTATTTGCAAAAAAACATGCTATTTAAAAACATGCTATTTTTTTATTTTTTTGTGAATGTGTGTATCTGGAAGATACAGATTCTATCCTTAAAAGTTCTTATAAATTTTTTCTTCTCTCCATTTCCCTTAGTGTTTGACTCACTGCCTTCAGACCAAAAGCTCAAATTCTTTATGCATGGTTGGTTGATGTCCTATTCTCCAGTTATTTAAATGATATCTTTGCCCTCTGTATCGCGCTAAAAATCTTTCACCATTGGTATACCCAACATCACAAAGATAATAAAATCCTAAGAATTATACATAATTTGTTTAGTAAAATTGGGAATGAGAGATTATTCGAACCACAAATCTCATATTTTTTTTAGGAGTGCTCACAATGTCCCACATTGGCTAGGAAAGGAAAAGATATCTATGGTATATAAGTGGGAACAATGATCTCCATTGGTATGAGACCTTTTGATGGGAACCAAAAACAAAGTCATCAGAGCTTAGGCCCAAAGTGGACAATATCATACCATTGTGGAGATTTGTCGGGGTCCGTTGTCCTTATCAATTGGTATCAAAGCCATGATAAAACCTAGTTGTGTGTCGGAGAAATACTCAAAGTGGAACAAAGATTAGTGAGCCTCGGTTATGCTCTATCAAGATGTTATATCACTCACCTTGATAAGAGCAAGTGTGATCCGTATGTTTGTGCTCTATGTGGATGTTGCCTTGGGATGAACTGGTGTGGTAGTTTGTTCGAGGAAATGATTGTTAGATACAAACAAATGTCCCACATTGGCTAGGGAAATGATTGATCATAGGTATATAAGTGAGGGCAATTATCTCCATTGGTATGAGACCTTTTGGGGAAACCAAAAGTAAAGCCATGAGTTTTGATAATAAAATGCGGACAATATCAATACCATTGTGGAGATTTGTCGGGGTCCATTGTCCTCATCACACACAATATGATATAACCCCCACTCCAAAACAAATTATCGAGAAAACACAATATGCCCAACATATCCAGGAAGAAAATAAATGAAAAATAGAAAATGATGAAATGAGGTAATTTACACAACCATAACTAAAATAATCTAACAAGTTTTTGAATCTTTGATCCATCTCTCACAAAAATATTCTTCAAAAATTCAAATTTATTTACTCCCAAACCCACAAGTTTTTAATAAAATCGGACAAAATAAAAAGAGAGTGATAAGTATGTAATTATGTTATCCTATTTCCTATTATTTAGGCTTGTTTTATGATGATTCTATGAACTTTTATACCTATTTCTCTTAATTTTGTAGAAATCGAGCTTGAGGAGCAAAATCGAGTGTTTGTGAGTATTTTGGTGGAGTTTGGAACCTTTTTATGTCTAATTGAATATTCAAGCAAAATAGAGATGTATTTGAGCATAAGACACATTTTAGGAGATTCTATATCAAATCACGATTTCAATGCATCAAACCAGAGGTCATTCGAACATATGAGCAAAAAGATATAGCAAAAACGCTTAGGGTTGTCTATTAGCAGCACCTAGGGGCTACGATTTTGGCAGAACACATTTTTTTTAAGACGTTGCTCAATTTCTGCTATAAATACATCTTTTTCTCTTCGATTTTAGGAGTTCAAACCGTGGGAGATAACCCTAGTCTCGGTTTCAAGCTTTTTAGAGGGTTTGGGAAGGCAAATGTGAGCGGAATTGAAGAATTCGGGGTTTGAGGACCAAGGAGATAACATCGGGAACGCGAGATCAACTACCCTTTTGCCATTTTCTTCTTTTTTCTTTTAATTTAGCTATTGTTTTGGTTGTTAATTTAGAGATTTAGGAGTTTAATTTTTGTATCTTGAGTTCTTTATCTCTAAATACTTGGTAATTTTGTTATTGTAATGGATTCATACTTGGTTGTTGAAATTGTTGGACCAATTGCTTAGTTTAGAGATGTTTATGACAAATAGGGCTTTGAATCATTTATGCAATTGTTTCTTAATGTCTTTATTAATCATTGTTTCTCTCATTAATTGGGGTGTTTCTAAGTTGAGCTTGAGAGAGATTGCTTAGTTTAGTTTAATGTGCGATTAATTAACTACTTGAGTGACAACGAGATTAATAGTTAATTAATTGTAGTTGGTAATGAAGGTTAATTAGTTGGGCAATAATGGTTAATTAACTAGTTTTCTAAGTGGGAACTCAAAGGAAAGAAGCTTAGACAATAACCCAATTGCATAACTAGTATTTATTTACCTGAGTGACAGTCAGGGTTAATAAATAGATATTAAAAGTTCATAATTAAGAGTTTTAGCGCCTTACATGAGTTAACTAGCGCTAGGGAGACCTAGGTTAGTTAATTAGTACTTGAAAGTGGAGAAAACTGAGAGGAGATCTCACATCTTTAGAGCTTCTACACTTAATGAGTCCTAGGGGTGAGCATCGGTCGGTCGGGGTCGGTTTTCGACCCCAACCGACCCCCAAACCGACCAAGGTCGGTTTGAGTTACTGAGATTTTTTTAAAAAAATCTTACCAAATCAACCATGACCAACGACGATCGGTTCGATCGATCGGTTTGGTTTATTTATATATATATATATTTAAATATTTAATTAATTAATGAATTGATATTTTATTATTATTTAATAATTTATAATTATTTTATTATTATTTAATATATTTTGAGAAAATCTTTTTAGTTTTTTATTTTTTTAATAATAATAATAATAATTATTATTATTATTATTATTATTATTATTTTATATATATATATATATTTTAAATTATCGGTCGGTTTTGTGAGGCACAAAATCGACCCCGACCGAAAAAAGCATAAAACCGACCGACCGCCCTCGGTTTTGGTCGATCGAGTCGGTTTTCGGTCTTTTTTTCTCACCCTTAATGAGTCAAATGCCCATTTGAGTCATATTTGTCTGTCAGCTTAGTAATTGATCATTTCCAAAGACATCCCTCGTGTCTGTGTCTCCTATTTATTTTTTGCAATTTATTTTCTGTTGTTAGTTAGTTTATCTTCTTTTGACTTCGATTCCCTAAATAAAGTTAAGTGAGAGTATCTGTGGTAATTAATTGAATTAAAAGTCAATCTATGTGGATTTGATACTCGGTAGGAATATCGTTTATATTACTTGACTCATGCGCTTACAGAAACGTAAAAGTACGCTCATCAAGAGTGGCAAAAATATGAGCATATCTACAAAAAAAAAAAAGAAAAAAAAAAAGAAAAAAGAAAGCAAACTCACGTTGAAACTGACTCTCTAGACAAGAAAAATCACGTTGAAAGAAGCAAACTCACAATGAAACAAGAAAAATCAAGGTTGTTGAAAGAAGGAAATTGCATATTTCACTCCTTTCTCTATTAGATATCCCATTATCTCTCCTAATTAGATATCCCAGACAAAAAAAATCCAATCTCCCATATGGGTAAAAAAATTTCATGTTTGAAGATACTTTTTTACCAACCAATAATAAATATATAACAGTACTTGGGTGTTGCATTGGCAGCACCGAAAGTCTATGCTCCCCATTTATTCACTACATTTTTTTTATTTTTTTATAAAATGCACTAAAAAAAATGTAGCCTTGCACCATATTATGGTGTTGCCAAGTATTTTTCATAAATATATGACTTTTAATTTTTCAAAACCAATGTAACAAACATGGATAATTTTTATCCATGTAAAAATCCAAGTCCAACTTCGATGAAACAATCATGTCATTAAAAATAAAAGTCTTAATCCTCCTAATATAAATAAAATAATATCTCATATTAAATTATCTAATTATTCACATATATAACCATATAATTCAAAAATATTCAATTATCTAAATCGTTAACCATATATATATAAAGGGAGAAAATAAATCCAGGAATAGGGATGAAAAATACATTATTTGTCTCCGTCTCCGTCCTCATTTAGCTCGTGAAAAAGTTTTTTTCTTCCACTCCCTCTCAATCCCCACTTAAATGAGATTCTCTCCTACGTGAAAAATGAACATCTTTATCTCCAATTACAACAATAAATTTTTCTCTTGTTTTGTTAGTATTCACCATAAAATTTATTTTGTAAAATAATCTTTTTAAATTTTAAACATTTTTTTAGTACATGTGCATGACTATAACTTTGTTCAAGTGTATTATTACTTTAAATTTCTAATTTCATCAAATTAGACACTAAACTCAGATAAGTGATATACTTTATACTCTCTATTCAATTTTTACTAATTTACGATGCACTAAGAAAAATGAAAAATAACAAAAAGTAATGCAAAAATCTATATAAACTCACCCATTTCAATAACATCAAATTTTGCACCAATTTTAATTTAATCAATATACAAATTAATTATTGAATAAATTTGTCAAAATATACCTAGTTTTAACCAAAAAAAATCTCTAATATTTTTTTTTTTTTAAAAACATCCTATCAATTTTATGTTATAGGTGTCTTTTACAATTCATTGAACGCATATGAGGATGCATTTTTCTATTTAACGATCTTTCATACGACAACTTATTAGAGGGTAGAAAATTGCAACACTCCTTTAAGTTTAAGTTAAGATTGCAACATCTTAACTTTTGAGGTGTTTGATGAAATTAAAAATTTAGGGGGCGTTTGGATCGCAGAGTTGGGTTGAGTTGTGCAGAGTTGTTTTGTCAGTGAGTTCTGTAAATCAGTGTTTGGTTTGCAGAGTTGAGTTGAGTTGAGTCAGGAAGTCAGTGTTTGGTTTGCAGAGTTGAGTTATTATGTCAGGGATATCTGATGCAGTTTTTTGTAAAGGGAATAAATCTGATTTTTTTTGTGACTTTTTTCTTTACATTTTTTTGTTTCCACCAAATCAATTGCAAACATATTTGTCTACAATTTCAAAACTTCATTATGAGATCAATTACAAATTTACAATATATATTACCATTTGCAAGATATATGAGATATTTAGAAAATCTTGAATATTGAGATTGATATCAATTTTTCTTCTCCCCTAAAAATGATTTTTATCTTATGTAAAGTGAAAGGTCTGAATTTTTTGTGACTTTTTTTCCTTACTTTGTTTTCACGACAAATCAAATACAAACACATTTGTCTACAATTTCAAAACTCAATTATGTGATCAATTATAAAATTACAATATATATTACCATTTACCAAATGTATGTTCGGAGTATTTGCAAAAGTAATGGATATTGGGTTTGATATCAATATTTCTTTTCCAATAAAATTCATTATTTATAACTTTTACTCTTCAATATGAACTTTATTCCTTTTTTATACACATGTTCACCATTACTTTTTTATTTTAATTTAGGTAGGTCTTAATTTAGTATTAATACTTTACATATGAAGACGGAAGAGTGTTTATTTAAATTTGTCTAAACACATGCATTGTCTATGAACATCTTTAGAATGAAATAAATAGTTTACCTTGTGAAGATGTTAAAAATATGTCAACATACTTAAATATTTTATGTTATATTGAAGTTGCATATCTACAAAATATTAGATATGTCATCAAGGTCTTAGTAGCGCCGTTATGCCACCGGATTTTCGGTGTAGGCAATGCTGCTTAGTAACGTCCCTAGGAAATTTTGAGTTTGAAAAATTAGGGTTGTTACAGTTGGTATCAGAGCATGGGTCTTAGATTCTGCATACTCGCCTACATCGTAGGCAACGATCCTTATAGTCTCTCGCAGGAAGTCTAGTTAAAGTTATTTGAGTTGCTTGTGTGTTGACACTTGTTATGCTATGATTTTGACTTTTTTGTTCTTGTGCAAATGTAGTTTAGAGTTTAAGTTTAGATTATGACTCGAAGATGTGACCGTTGTAAAGTTCTAGCAACTTTCGAAGACGAAAGTTTTTCTTAGATGGGTATATTGTGGCGCCCCGTAAAATTAGATGCTTTAATTGTATTTATTTTAAATTTGAATATTTGGATAATAAGAACAAGATTATAAAATGGTGTTTCAAAGTTTAAAAAAGGATTAGGATTTCTGTTTGTTTAGGATTTCTTTTTCTAAAACGATTAGAATTCCTTATTCTAAAAGGATTAAGACTTTTTGGTGTCTATTTAAACTAGAGTTAGCAATTTAAAGACACACTTCAAAACTCTCCTCATCTTCTTCTTTTCTCCACTTTCTTCATCTCGTCGGACAGTCGTCGGGAAAGTCGTCGGAGACTCGCCGGACGATCGTCGGAGACTCGTCGCATCGTCGTCGGAGATTCGCCGGACCGTCGTCGGAAAGTTGTCGGATCGTCGCCGGAAAATACCGTACGGTTGAGTTAATAACTCAACTCCATGGAGTTGGGTTATTAAGTCACCGGTTATAATTGTTGGTGAAACAAACAAGGAGTTGGGTTATTAACCCAACTCAACTCAACCCAATCCCATAAACCAAACACCCCCTTAGGGTAAAAGTAAAACTCGTAAAAATTGATCTTCCTCAGAAAAAAAAAATAATAATATTGTGTGTGAAGTCATTTGTTATTCCTATTTAATTAATTTTTATCAGTTTCAACCTTATTAATCTTTGGTTAATTTCTATCCAAGGATATTCTCCTTTGCATTACACAACTAATTTCCCACCAAAAATTGGAGTTTCGACATATTAGCAGTCCAAATTGTTGAATTGAATGTATTAGAAATGTCACTTCAAGCTCGAGGAATGTTTTTATCAAAATTATTTTTAGTATGGAAAAAAAAAACGTAGTTTGTAAAAAAGACTTTATTTAGTTTTAATTGTTTGGTCTTGATTGAGTTCATGAGAGGATAATTGCTTGAAGACAGTGTAAATGAATTATCAGCAGCAACCAATTTATTAATATATGTTCAAAGAACTTGAAGCCTTGAAGCGTGTGATAGACACACGAGCTGAAAAAAAATAATACACAACAGATTTTACAAATAGTTTTTATTTTTCTTGAGAGGACATATTTAAGTTATTAGTCAAATTTCAAAACAAAGAAAAGAAAATACCTCATCACGACATTCTTATATGAATCATTTAACCAATACCTCATACTATGGAATGTTTAGTGAATTAGTTTGATAATGGTCCTCAAATTGATGTTTTAATTAATTTATTTATTTTGTAATATCTTTCCAAGATTTATTTTGAAACTTATGTTGGTTTAAAATGTTCTTTGTAAAGGCATAAGCCCATTCTTCATCTACTTGGCCCAAACCCCTTTTGACTAGTCTTTTATTTGCTAATTGTCATTAGGTTAGTTGTAGTTTTTCAAATTTGAGATTTCTCTTTTTTTTTTTAGTACATCAATTGGGGGTGAGAAGATTCGAACTCATGACGTTTTGATCATAAGTCTTACTTGATGTTAATTGAGCTATGTTTTTGTTGGCAAATTAGGATTTCTCATTGAATGATGTAGTTTGAATACATTTGAGTGAGAGTATTCTTTGGTCTGCTTTACTTGAGCAGTCTAGAAAACAAGCGAGTTGGATTGATCAACAAATTTATGGATTGTTTCAAAACCTTAGTTACGGAACTAAATCTGATCCTTATAATTAATTTGGTGTTCATCAATAAAATGTAGTCCCTCCTTGATCTTTCCTTTAGGTCTTTATCTTGTGTATGATGATCAAGTGATCTTTGTCTTTAGTATATGCTTAGGAGTCGTATAACCGATCTTTGTTTTGAGTGTGCTCATAGAAATCATATAACCAAAGGTTTCAAGGGCACCATTTAAAGAAGTTCTCTATGATTTGGTATCTGAGAGCTTAGGCTCAAAAGGCTACATTCCTTCTTGCTGCATGTTTCGTTTAATTTCTTTTGTTAACTTTCTAGCTTCATATCTTATTTTTTTCAGACCTTTGTTTTTTCTAAAATTAGTTTTGTTTCTCTCCTTTCTGAGTTAGCTTTCCAATGTGCCCTTCTGAGCCTAATTCCAAGTTAAAAAGAAGAAATTATTCAAGAAAAAGTGAAGGTTGTCACTAAGAAACTACTACAGAGAGAGAACTTATGGATTTAAAAGTTTTCTTTCTTTGTGTTTTCCTTTGCCATTTGTGTGTATTTTTCCTCTCCCAACTCGGAGAGTATGCCGTGTTCTTTGAATAGGGAGTCTTAAAAATTAGGTGCATTTTGGGCTGGACTCATTTTTATGCAACTCACTCAATTGCTCATTCTCGGTTTGTCATGTGGTAAATTTTTAAAAAAAATTGTTTCTATTGTGTAGATGGGAGAGATGCATAGCTGATCAAGTTTTGATGGACAAATATTTATGTGATTGCATTTGTAAATGTGTATAGAAAATAGAAAGAAACCCATTTATTAAACTTAATGACAAAGGGTATGGTCCTAAACAAAATTAAGTACACAAAAGAATCAAAGCAACAGAAGTAAGAAAGCTCAATCACACATCAGACAATAATAATAATAATAATAATAATAATAATAGAGAATAAAATTTGTTGTTGAAAAATTTTCAATCAAAAAATTCCCAATTGAACTTGGGCTGAACATGATTGTTGTTGTTGTTGTTGGCAGCTGCTGCTGGGATTGCAGTTGAAGAAGACGTTGGCACCAATGGTGGCATGGCGTCGAATATCTCCCATCTCGTCGTAACCACTGTTTCTGATGTGGATTTCCTTTCAGACAAATCCCCGGTGGAGGGTGGTTGTTGATGTCCATTGAGCTTGAGATGAGTTTGGTTTTGGTTTTTGATCTTCAATATGTCTAAAGTTTCAACATACTTTTGCACTCTTGTAACCTTAAAAAATCCGGAATTGTGAGGAAGGTAATTAAAAGAAATAGTGTTTTTGTTTGTTGAGAAAATGAAAGGTTGAATTACCTGGAATTTCCTCTGTAACTTGACATCTCCATCCCCCATGATTCCATCCAATTTAAGCAATTGATCCATAAGGCACTCAATCAAATTCAACACGGTTTTATCAGCCACTTTGCCGCCTTTGCCGATTACTGATTCCAGAGCTGAAACCTAAATATATTATTAAGGATGAGTTGGAGAAGAGAATTAATTAAGTAGATGAATAAATTAATTTACCACCTGGCCGGCGAGTGCATCAACCTCCAAGCTGATTTGAGAAATGGAATTGGAAGCCTTTTGGAGTTTGGCGTTTTTTCTCATTTCGAGCAATCTCTTCTCTTGGCTAATTGGGTCTTCCATCAACAATATTTTGGATCCATCTTTAACTCCACAAACATCAAGAAACGCCTTCGAATCCCTTTCTTTCTCTCTGTATATCACTTTCTGATCTTCGTGGTGTAACCCTGTTCGACCCACCAGCATTTTCTTCAATTCCCCTATTCAAATTATTTTTAAAAACACACCCACATATCATAACCCATCAAATCACGATCACCATTTTAGCAATAGACTCGTCGAAATTTTTTTAAAAACTACAAATGGATTGATGACATATACTCAAAAACAAAATTTCAATCAAATTCAGTATACCTCAACTAGTGTCAAATGTATTAATCAATTATGTGAGAGAGTGAAATTTACCGAAAGTAGCTTGAGAGCTAATGGAGATTTCATGGTAGACGGAGGCGTACTTGACCCGGACTCGTACGATGGGAGCCGTCACCGAGTTTTTCTCCGAGTCGGTTCGCTTCTGAACCAGCATTCCACCGGGTCTCATTTCCCAATCCATGGGCCTCGAATCGCCGCCGTTACTCGGTGGGGCTTTTGTCTTTGTTCTAAGCATCGTCCTTTCCGGCTGGGGATTCTCAGAATTCAAAAAAATTAAACCCAAAAATGCTAGATCTCGGTCTGACCGATGGGCTGCAACACCCTGTTCGGGCAGCCACTATTTCCAGCATTAAACCAACAGAGATCTCAGATTTTCCGGGTTGAATTTTCCCGAGAAAGTGATGGAAAATAAATTCAAGAAAAAGAAAGGACAACCCACAATTCTTTCAAAGGAACAAACAATTTCTCTCTTCTCTTCTCTTTCTTTCTCTGTTTTTCTTCTTGGCTTGGCTTCTAGAGAGAGAGAGAAAGAGAGATGAACAAATAATTTTAAAAGGAGAGTGGGCAGCTAACTTAGCTGTTTGCAGCTTGCTATATAAATAAACATAACTGCAATCATTACAATTTTAATTTATTTTTCTGCAAAAATTTTACAAAACTTAAATAAAATAAACAAATTATTGTGTAATAACTACGCATTTATTTATCTGTGCAAAAGCTATATTTCTCAGTAGGTTTTACTACCCAAACTCGGAACAAATCATTACCCAAAAAAAATAAATACTATTTATTCATACTTGCCTTGCATGAACCTTCCAACATTTTTTTTCTTTTTTCTATTCAATTATAAGTGGTTAAATTATCAATTTAGTTTCTGGTAGGAACTAAACTTCCAATTTTTTAACTCTAATCAATTTTTGTATGTATATTATTTTTTTTTGTCTAAATTTTAAACTGCTCTTAGGTCATGTTTGATAAGTCTCGTTTGATAATTATTTTGGTTTTTGGTTTTTAGTTTTTGAAAGTTAAGTTTATTTTTACATAATTTATCTACCTTAAGGAATCATTTGAACTCTTAGCCAAATTCTAAAAACAAAGTCAAGTTTTTTAAAACTATTTTTTTTAGTTTTCAAAAGATAGCTTGGTTTTTTAAAACATAGGTATAAGGTAAATAATAAAACATATAAACTCATTTATAGAAGTAGTATTTCTAGAATTAAATTTTCAAAAACTAAAAACTAAAAACAAAATGGTTATCAAACGGGACCTAACTATTAGTTTTCTACATTTTTCAATATCTTATTTACAATGATTTTTATCTTTCTTAGGGTGTCATTTAAGTTTCTAGCCAAATTTCAAAAACAAAAACAAAATTTTGAAAACTACTTTTTTTAGTTTTCAAAACTTAAGTTTAGTTTTTGAAAACTTAAGTACAAACTAGATAAGAAAACATAGAAGTCCATTGGTAGAAGTAGTATTTTTAGGCTTAATTTTTAAAAATCAAATGATTATCAAATTGGGTTTTAATATTTCAATCTTCTTCCAAAAAATCAATTTTATAATTTTTTTTTCGTCCTAAATTTTAGGTATGGATTTGAGTTGTGATTATTGCTAATGCTTTTGTTAATTATTTCACAAAAAGAATCAAAATCTATCTTAAACTCCAAAATTTCCATTGCTAGATGTAGCTTCAAGCTCTTCCCCATCTTCTTCCACATGGTTGATGTATGTGTGTGCCAAATAAATAAATAAATAATTTTGTTTTTAACTTTTTAGTTAGTTTGTTTATTAGAAAATTGATGAAAATAATATTGATTTTATGAAAAGTTCTATATTTAAAACAAAATGTTTGCAAGTTTAGAGATAAAATAAAAATAAATAAATAAAATTTAAAAAAAAACTCTTTCCGTCGGGGGACTTTGAAGACAAACAATATTATATTGACTTTTTATATATAAATCAACTGTTTTCATTTTTTTTTTTTTTGATGAACTGTTTTCATAATTCATCAACAGGGAAAGTCATTTCACATTTTTCCATGATTATCATTTTAATAATTATAACATAATTGTTGAAACGTATTATTAATCTTCCAAGTCAAAGTCCAAATTAAACAACTTTTATGAATGGAGTAAGATTGGATTATGTTATGCAATATTTTAAACCAATTACCATCATTTAAATGGTAGAACTAATCTAGAATGTTTATTAAATTATAAATTCAACCTAAACTAATTCATAGGAATTTGATTGAATTAGATTCAATTTCTTCATATACTAATTAAAAATTGCATTTTGATATTTGTTAGTTAGATTTATATACCTTTCGAATATGTTTTTACTTAAAGTTGTTTTAAGAAAATGGCTATCCCAAAAGTCTGGAATATAACTAATTTAAACTTGCTAGCTAAAAAAAAAACTTAACGCATGCGATTTGGGTTTAATTAATACAACCTAAATATAACAATAGTTATACTCTTCCAATAAAATAGAAATGGCTAATAGATCTTAAGATGTTAATTTATCAATTGATAAAAGTAATTAATTTAGAACTAACATTTAACAAAATTAATCGAAATAGTTTAATTGACTATTATATAAATTTATTCGTTCCTACACACGATTATAGTTGACTACATTTAGCATATAATAATAGTTTAATATTGTAGAACGCATCTATATAAAAAAATTACAATATTTAAAAAAAAATACATATTTTGTTCAACAATTGTTGTAATTATCTCGATCAATAACCATGTCAACCATCAATATATATATAAAATATCACTAGTGCTTAATATATTTTTACATTTTGATAATTAATCATTTTCAAATTAGTACTTTTTTGGAAAGACTGTACTATATTTATAATTAAATTTATACAAATTTTCAAACTGTGGAATTGTTTTTATCATTATAGCGAAAACTTAAAATAAATAAAAAAATAATCTTTAAACTATATAAATTGTTATAATTTTGCTATCAAACTTTTAGTTTTACCAATTACCCAGAGTTTAACCTCACAATATATAAGATATATAACATACTTCTCTTATTGCCAATTAGTTTTGAGATAGAACCCCATGTAATAATCTAATATGGTATCAGATCCCATTAAACCCAAACGGGAATTCGGTCCAACAAAATTGAAATTGAGATCCGATCCAAGAATGATGAACCTAAAGAGGCATCATCTTGATTATTGAGGAGACATGTTGAGGATCCGACGTTGAAAAAGTGAAGATTAACCTCACAATATATAAGATATATGAACTACTTCTCTAATTGTCAATTCGTTTTGAGATGAAACCCCATCTAATCTAATACCGAGCTTATAAAATGTAACAGTAAATTAAAAAGCCCTTAAATATTGTAAAATATATCAACTAATCTCAAACTATAAGGATTGTTTACTGAAAAAAAAATTAATGTAAAGAAATTGGATTTAATTGTAACAATCCTATAATTTGAGAGATTATATTGAAACAACCCACTTTAAACCCCAAACATAAAAAAAATTGATGTTAAGGGCATATTTGAGACGCTATGTGAGTTATTATAATTTAGGTTATAATAATTTATAGAGTTAAATAACTTTGCACCCAAACATAAACCATAATAACTCAAACTAAATAAATTTACATTCTAAATATATATGGTCTAATTTCACGTACTATTATAATTAATATACAGATTATTATAACTCTATTCGTCCTCTAAACAATTTCTAATTTAAGAGTGATTCATACAATAATTTTATAATTTAAAAGGTTGATTGATGAAATTAAAAATTCAAAAGTATGATTATTGTAATTTTTGTGGATAGTATGTGCAATGACAAGAAAAATAAACACACCAGAGAAAAGCCGCCAAAGGGTAAGTGGAAATTAGAGGGGGGCGGCAATAATTTTAGAAGAGGAGGAATGTTCGCATGCTTTGAGGTGCACTAGGACAGTACCATCTATACACTCCTTAGCTGCCACGTACTTCTCATTTTCTGCTACGGTTTTTTCTTATCTACTATTGTTATTATTATTATTCTAACATTACACTATGAATTTGAATGTCCCACCAAAATTATTAATATTAACTGTCTTCATTTTTATTTCATTCTCGTCTTTATTTTAAATGCTTTCTCATGAATTTCCCAAACACCATATGATGGCCTAATGTATTCAAAATTATTGGTTTTGAAACACAACTCCATGAGTTATAACAGTGCAACTTCATGGGTTTGTGTCATGTTTTCTTATTTTATTTGTCATTTTCCATTTTCGTGGACTACTTCAACAACAATTTGGTGACTACTTCAATGACCACACTGGTGGCCTGACTACCGTTGATGGCTACCTCCGACAACAACTCCGGTGACTCGACCACCGCTAACGGCTACTTCCAACAACAACTCTAGTGACCCGACTACTGCTGACGGCTACCTCCGACGACCACACCGGCAACCTTGACCACTGCTGACGACTACCTCCAACGACAACTTTGATGAGCATATCGGTGACCTGACCATCGTTAACGACTACTTTCGACAACCACTCAAGAGACTTATATACACCTACCCCAACAACCTGATCACTCGAGCAATCAACTACCCAACAACCTAACTTGCCCATAACAACCACCAACGACCACTTAACAAACCACTCCGACGACCCAATTACCTGACAACCACCACTAACGACCACGCTGACAACTCGACCACCCAACAATCACCATCGATGAGCGCCTGATGACCACACCCCAATGGCCCGACCACTTCGATAATCACTTTGACGACCACTTCAAGGACTCAACCATCCAACAATAATCTTAGTGGCCCGATCACCCGACAACCACTATCACCAACCACCATTGACAAACTGACCACCCTAGCAACCACCATTGACGACCACTCGTTGACCACTCTAGCGACAACTCTGATGACCCGACCACCTAACAACACGAATACCTTGATAATCACTATGACAAACACCCTACAACTACTCTAGGGACCTAACCACCCGACAACCACTACCGACGACCACCCAATGTCCATTCTAGCAACTTAACTACCCTGCAACCACTACCGACTACCACTCCAGTAACCCAACCACCCCCGACGATTTGACCACCTAGTTAATTTTTTTTTTTAAAAAAAAACTAAAAATAGATACTAAACAAAAATTTTAATTTCTAAAATAGAGTTTAAAAAATAGGATTTTGAATATTTTGTGAAATAGAGTCTTAAATTTCTTAATTTTTTAAATAGACTTCTTAAGTTGTTCTTAACTTCTAAAATAGAGTTCCAAAAATAGGTTAATACTTTGAAATATAATTTTAGATTCCTTAATTTATTAGATAAACTTCTACTTTTTAATTTCTAAAATACAGTTATAAAAATAATTTTCTAAATAATTTGTGAAACATAGTTTTAAAATTTTCAATTTCTTAAATAAACTTCTAATTTTTTAATTTTATAAATAGAGTTCCAAAAATAAGTTTTTGGATATTTGTGGAATAAAATTTTAAATTCCATAATTATCTAAAGACTTCCAATTTTTTAATTTCTAAAATAGAATTCCAAAAATAAATTTTTTTAATACTTTATAAAATAGAGTTTCAAATTTCCTAATTCATTAAATAGACTTCAAAATTTTAAAGTAGAGTTCCAAAAAATAATTTTCAAAATATCTGTGATGTGAAAACAAAGTTTTAAATTTCCTAATTTCTTAAATAGACTTCTATTCTTTTATTTTGAAAATAGAGTTCCAAAATTACTTTTCTAAATATTTTTTTAAATAGTGTTTTAATACCTAATTTCTTAAATAGGCTTTCAATTTTTTAATTTCTAAAATAGAGTTCCAAAAATACTTTTCTAAATATTTTGTGAAATAGAGTTTCAAATTCACTAATTTTTTACATAGAATTCTAATTTTTTAATTTATAAAATAGAGATTCAATTTTGTAACCAATTTATGTTCTACAAGAGTTTCTACAATTGACAAAAACATCCATTAAAAATAAGAGCACAAAAAACTAAAGGAAAAAAGAAAAAAGCAAAAACAACATAAACCCAAGATTCAGAACACTACACCTCAAATACTGTTTTCTTATTCCTAAACTTTAGAACACTGCACTCCAAATACAATTTTTTGATTCCCAGGATTTTGATTCAAAGACAGGAGGATAAACAACCCCCTAAATTCATACATTTTTACCTTTTTTTTTAAATTCAAAAATATTTATTCAAATAACTAAAAATAATTATTGAATGAAGGAAATTAATACTTTACCAATCAACCTTTTAATTTCTTATAAACTTCTTTTTTAGATATTGGTTATTTATGGTTAATGTTGGATTTTTGTTTTATAACCAAGTTTTGATACTTTATTACAACAAATTTTTTTTTATCTAATTGATTTAGCTTTGAAGTGTTTTGATTTATTTGTTGATTGGTTTGTAGGCAATTTTCTAATTTAACCTTGAGGATTTCTTTTAGAGGAAGAATTAGGAATTTCATCAAATATTTAAGTATATAGTTTAATTTGATTGAAATTAATTATTTAAAGTTAAATTCACTCACTAAGCTAAAAATAAATATTACATTAGAAAAAAAGTTAATAACATAATTAAATATTTTGGTAACATGTT
This sequence comes from Trichosanthes cucumerina, assembly GCA_036507285.1. Classification (NCBI taxonomy): domain Eukaryota; kingdom Viridiplantae; phylum Streptophyta; class Magnoliopsida; order Cucurbitales; family Cucurbitaceae; genus Trichosanthes; species Trichosanthes cucumerina. The sequence continues at coordinate 5,976,185 of CM071841.1, forward strand.
ATCTATTTTTTTCATATATAATAACTTGATTAAATAAATACATTTTTTAATGAATAGGATGAGTTTGAAATAACCTTTAAACTCTCATAAATAAGCCCTAAAACCCTAGGATTTGAAATAACTTGATTAATGCACTCTTTCATATTTAATAACTTGATTAAATAAATAAAAAAATAAAATGGTTATTTAGGCAACAAAATTAAAATACAAAAAGGAGGCGTCAATGTCCATAAGATAATAGTGGTTTTGGGCAGAACACGTGGCGGAAATATATTTGGTGTAATGTGACGGTCGGTGAAGTTAATTTTTCTTTTTTTTTTTTATTATTATTATTATTATTATTTAAAATTTATTTATTTTGGGCGTTGCCGGCACCAGCAAACAGAGCCTTCAGATTGGTGACCGTTCATTGTCGGTCAGCTCAGCAGCCACAAGCTTTTCTCTTTTTAATTTTTCTTTTGCCCTTTCTAATCACTGTAATTCCCACGCGCTTCCCTATTACCAAACCTTCACTGCTTTCGCGCGTGACTCACACCTACACGCGCTTGGTCAAGGCTCAGACTTCTCTGTGTATTTAAAGAAAATGTCAAATTACCAATTTACTTGCCATCGATTCGACTTAGATTTTTTAGCACAATAATGGTGAAGCAGAAATTAAACTGTCAACCTTTTAAAATAGTAATGGAACTTTTTTTTTTTAAATAGAACATTATATTTGAATGGACCAAATGTTGGTTTTAGAGAATGGAAGGGAGAAAAGAGAGAATACAAAAATGGCTAGGATTTATATGGTGTATTATTGTGTTATTAAGATACAAATCTAAAGATTTTATTTATAGGAGTATAAAATAAAATCAAATAAAATAAAATTTAATACAAAATATGACATGCTTTTTTTTTAACGTGGCAGCGAACCAATGTTTTTTTGAAATGATTCTGATGTCTTGTGTTTGTTTGATTGGGTTAGTAACTATAAAAAGGCTTAGTGCCAAGTAAAAAAACTAAAAAAAAAAAAACTAAAATAGTTTAAGATAATCCGTTAGATTTAGCTAAACCATATGACTAAATTGTAAATTTTAAAATTATAGGAATCATCTCGAAATTAAATCCAAAATATTGAGACTGAATTAAAACTTCTAAACCTATATGAATCAAATTGAAATTAAACTCATACTATATAGACCAAATTTATAATTTAACTTCTTACAAAAGTATTCAGCATGCTCCAAGAAGTTGTCTCCTCCTATTTTTTTTTTTTTTTAATGCATGGAGTGTGCGGTCAAAATGCAGGTTTTAAGTCCTTTCTTATAATTTCAATGGTATGCAATTATAAACTACATTATGCTTGCTGCTCAAATAATTTAGGTTAAATTACAAATTTGATCGCTGTAATTTGAAAAAAGTTAGAATTTAATCCCTATAATTTTAAAAATTAGAATTTCGTTCTTATGATTTGATAAAAACTCTCATAAATAATCCTTTAGAGTTTTATCAAACAATAAGGACTATTTGTAACATTTAAAACTATAAGGACTTAATTCTAATTTTCTTCAAATTATAGAGACTAAATTTATAATTTATTATCTATTTAGATTATATACTAATTTTAAAAATAAAAAAGTAAACCAAGATTGCTAAATCACCTTAAACTCGCAAATCAAATGAGTTTACCTAATTCATACTTCATGCCAGTAGATTTAAATTTTGAATTTTTATATTTATTCTATTTTGATATTTGAATTTTGTATATAAATTTATTTTATAATAATTCAAAGATTTTTTGTTAAATGAAAAACATAAATTTAACATTAATAACTAAAAATACTTTTTTAATGAAAGTTTCATAGCCTGAATATAAGATACTTAAAGGTGAAAATATTCCGGACAAGTTTTAAGCATAAAGATGGAAAGAAATAAAATAAGTATAATATATATATATATATAAACAAGTTTCAATTGTCATTTTCATCCTAATTTGAGTTTAGTTTCAATTGAGTTTCTATAATTTTACTTAAAATTAATTTAGTCAAACCCATAATTTTTCTTTCATCTCTGCCCAATTAAATAGTTGACATATTTTTGTTGGGTTTTATGTCCTAAAACTCGTGGTTTTGTAAACTGAATGTATATTTTATATTGCAATGAAGATGTTATTGAGGTTTATTCAGTAAAGGTATTATTGAATAAAGTAAATTGTGTATTTTGTAACCTTAATTCAATAAAAAACCCTTGGCTATAAGATGAATACTTAAACTTGATGTGTGACATCAAAGTGGATTAAGATCAAGTTATAACTAGAACGGTCTATAGTATAATGATAAGGTTGGGTACCTTATCCTAAGGACACTATGGATGCGACCCACTTTGTAAAGTACAAACGATGTGATCCTAAATCGTTCATGTGGAGAGATGCGAGAGAGGATGTCCTATGCAATGAGTTTGCATAAGACTGAACCGCGAAATAGTCACTTAGACTTTATAACTCCATTTACTGTCTTAACTAACTATATTCATACGATGACCTAGGTAACTTGATCTTAATCCTGAGTGTGTTATAAACTCTCGTTTATTCAGATTATCCTTAGATTTGCATGGGTGAGAGTGACTCGAGATTGTCGACTCAATAAGCCTCTCATTTCAGGGATAAGACCAGGTAGATAGTTGTGAACATAGTTATACAAGATGGAATTCACTCCTACCCCCTTCAGGATTAGTAGAGAGGTTGTTCCCTTAAGTGCTGACTCCAGGTCTTGAACAAAGGGTCCATCCATCTCATTGGCCCGAGAGAGATTCGCTTTGTTGGTTGGACCACAAACCAATTGTTCATTAGAGGATCAATGGGACTTAAGGAACAAGAAGTAATTTCAGGGGTAAAACGGTAATTTTGACCCAACTGTAATTGCGAACGACCTGTGAAGGTTCGACTTACTAATCATTGTTATATCGAGTGGACAAAAATATATCTACAGTGAGGAGAGTGCAGCCACTGGGCTTTAGTGGAGTGTCCCAGTGGTTAACGAATGTTGATTAATTAAAGCAAAGAGTTTGGCCAGGCTAATCTCGTGATCGTTGGAGCTCATAATCAGAGGTCCATTAGGTCCTCCTTACTAACTCGGACTAAGCCTTGTAATATTTTGAGAGAAAAGAATTTGAATTGTTCAAATTCGGTTTTGGGAGAAATCGTTAATTATAAGCGATATGATTTAAATATTAGATCGGTTTATAGCATGAATAAGGATTTATGTTCGAAAAATCGATCAGGATTAGGCAATTTATTTAATTTAATATTTGATATTAAATTAAATTAAAAATTATTTAATTAATTAAATTAATTTTAATTTAAAACCGATTTAATATTGATTTATTAATTAAAATTAAAAGAAAAATAAAAGGATTTTCATGATTTTCATGAAAATCAACTTGACAAGTTGCCCAATCCTACTTATCTTCAAAATTGGCCAAAATTGACCGCCTCCATCTCAAGTCATCCCCATCACTCATGTGTTGGCAACTCCTCCAAGCTTAATGAAGCTTTATGGAGATTTGAGAGGATTTTGCAGAAGTAGTTTTTGTTCTCGTTTTTTGACTTTTGAGCATTCTTCTTCTAAATTCTCTCAATCTAGGATCCCACAATCCGTTCTAAGGCTTGAGGATAGTAGAGAAGAAACTAAAGATGGTCCACGAATTGTTCGTGTTGTAAATCGTCCACCGGTTGAAGAGAATTTGATTTTTAAAGTTGAGTACTCTTATTCTCTGTTTTTTCAGCTTTGAGCATGCATTTATTTTACAAAATTGATCTAATTAGAGTGTTGAAGATCCTAAATTGCTTCTTCTTAATATAGACTCCTTCTGTTTTGTGAAGTAATGAATTGATATTTTATAGTTGATTAGAGTTTACTACTAAGTATACAATTTATTAAAAAAAAGAAAAGAAATGAAGTGGGTAAAATAGGATTTATAGACTATCTTTTGTAAAGTTATGCCCAATCATAGAGATGAAAGAGACTGAACTTAAACTATAAAGACTACATTAAAACTCTTTATATTAAAACTTTTAAAAGTGGAAAGACTAAATTCAACCTAAACTCAAATTAATAATATAATAGAGATGGCTAACTTGAGTAGCTATTTCAATTTTTAAATTGAACCGCTAAAATTAAATTTACAATTTGGATTACTAAATTGAAAATTTTAATTGGTGGCTTGATATTCTTTTTTCACTCTTAATTATAAGACTGCACACGAATTGCACTTGCAAGTGGAAAATAATTGGTCAAATGTATAAAACTTTGGTCCATAATTGTATCTCAATTTTTTTTTAGTGGGATGGGGGATTCAAACCATAGACTTCGCAATCAGTTGAGCTCATATTCTCTTTGGCATTATATCTCAATCCTATGCACATCAGATGCATGTACTTCATTTTATAATATAACTTTTTTTTTTTTTAGAGAAAAATGCAACTTTTTTCCTTTACGATTTGAATACTTTGTTACTTTATATATAAAAGGAAAAAAAATGTAAACAACGATAATAAATTATTACAAGTGCAAATGTAATAGAGACGATAATTAACATAATAAGCATGTGCATTTTTCCTTGAAAAGTATATAATTTCTTGCGTGAAGCTTATGAAGATACTACTTTGATTATATAACATTAAATTGGGACGAGAAAATCATATGGAACAATAACAAAAAAGAGAAGTTTTCTGTTAAAAGCATTTAACACTTAAGTTTCTCCTTTGTTCGTTCCCTTTTGCCATTGACTTCCGATGCAAAAGAGCTTCATGATTTATGGTAGGGATTTTAGGAAAGTTTATATTTTGCCCAATGATAAATATATATGTTGGAAAATTATTAATGTTTGGTTCCTATGCTCATAATTTGCATAAAAAAGAAATATCTGTGAATATATGATACTCTTTTTTTGCAGGAAACACATCGAAACAACCTCTTACCTTATATGAGATTGTAAATACTCCATAAAAGTTTGGAAGCATTTCTTTCCTATTTATGCATTTACTTTTTCCTTTAGTGCCTACAAGACCTTCTAGCATGGAGAAAAGATCAGATTCCACATTTAATTGTGGAATCAGACTCGGGGGATGTAATTTTCCTCTTAAATGGGGGGGCGATGTTGATCTTACTAAAACAAGTTTTGTTATTAAGGATATCCTCACGTTTATTAAGGATATTTGTCTTATTCTTTTTTGTAATATTCATAGAGAGGACAACAAAGCTATGCATTCTTTGGTAGGTTTGACATCTCCTTCCGGGTGTTCTTTAATCACGTTTATCAAGGATATTCGTCTTTTTTTTTTTTGTAATATTTCTAGAGAGGACAACAAAGCTGCACATCATTTGTAGATTTGTCATCTTCTCCAGGGTGTTCTTTAGTCTGTCAGGTTCTTGAATTTTTAATTTTAGAGACATACTAAATCACTAAGCCATAAAGCTTTTTTGCGTTTTAATTTGTTTTTTCTTATATATATTATATAAAGTAAAAAATTTGAGAGGGGGAGGGGGACTCGAGCCCTCTCTGAGCCTTACTAATAGGGTCCACAAACTTTCATTTATACACTCATAAACTTTTAATTTTATGTTTAATAGGTCATTGACCAACCTTTTTTAAAATTTACGAATCTTCTATATACAAACGGTAGGTATAAGACTGTAAGACTGTATTGGACAAATAATTCAAATCTTTTGTCCATCAACTTCGTTGAGTGTTTTTTTTCAAAAAAATGTTAAATATGTAAGGGACCTATTAGATACAAAATTAAAAGTCGAGGAATTTTAGATATTTTTAAAGTTTAAAGACTTATTAAACGTAAAATTATAAGTTTAAAAAATTATTCAATATTTTTTAAAACATAAATTTAAAAGCTCAATGACAAAACTTAAAAATTTAACCGTACATAAATGTTACATAGGAATGCTTACTTGGAAAAATAGTGCAACCTAGACACAATAATGATTTTACCCATTTACAAATATCTAAAAAACACTAATTGAACCAACTAATTAACCAACATAATTCAATAGATTAGAATTTTTAAAAACAAATTTGACTCGCTCAACTAAATACAAGACCGAAATTGATATTTTTTTTAAAGCCAATTATTTAATTTTCATTTTATAAATATGGGATGTAATGTAGCTTCAAAATATATATTTTAGAAAATTTGTTTCCGATGAAACATATGTAATAAAATAATCTCTCCTATCTCTCTATCTGCCATTGTCCCAACCCAACTAAAAATAAAAATAAAAATAAAAATAGAAAAGGACATTTTTAACCTCATATTTGTCCGAAACCAGGGACATAAAAGTCATTTTAAGAGATATTACATCGAAAAATTGGGAACTGAAAAGGCAAGAAATATAAAAACAAAAATAAAAATCATAAGTTTTGACAAGTACAAGACCAAAATACGTGGCGTCAAAGAGAGAGCAATTTAATGGGTTTTGCTAACGTCACCTAATTCTCTGCCACGTGGCGCTTATCCGTAGAATCAATTAATTTGTAGAATCTGTGGTTAGGCCACCGACACTTAGACACGTGTGAACGGCACGTGTGTTCAAAAAGAGAAAAAAGAGAAGCGCACTAGTTGTCGAATGAAATGACCGTACCAACGAGACAGTCCACGTGTGAAGTGTGTGGAGGGCCGGATTTCGTGCTGACGCACTTATTGCGGTCGTAGTACCGGAAATTCCCATTTTTCAAAATCCTTAAAACAATTAAAAAAAAAGTTTGAAAATAAATAAATAAATTTTTACCCACTATGTCATTTTCAAGGTACAAATTGAATTTTTTTCTACCAAATTTCTTTTAGGGGTCGTTTGGTACAAGGTTTTGTGGATGAGAATAGGTAATAATTTTAAATCTTTTTGTTTGGAACAAGGATATCACTTATTCCCATACATCACTTTTTCTCATAGTGGACGAGTTTCCTATGCCGTTCAAGAATGATAAGTTTTCTTTATCCCCATTCACATGTCTTTTTCTCTCTCTTTTTTATTAATATCTCTCTCTTTTTCTTAATTAATATTTATATATTTTTATTTATTTTCAATAATCATAATTAATTATTTAATTAAACATATTTATAATTAATTAATTTATTTTTATTGGTTGACAATAATTTTGATTAGTTAATAAAATAATGTTTTTAAGATTAATTTCATCAAACAAGCATAAGCATTCATTATAAAAATATTAAATCACTAATTAATATTATATTAATCAATTAATTATAAATATTATTAATTTATGGTAAGGATAATCATTATAATTAATTATTCACGGGTCAATTAATAAATTTTTTATTAAAAAAATTAATTAATTATTATTTTTTAAATACATTTTTATTATTTTATTAATAATAGATAATTATATATAAAATTTATAAGATAAATATCATAAAATAAATTTGCACATTATTTATTAGATCGTAAGTATATATTATATAAGATTTATATATTAATTTCGTCAAATAAATATAAAATATCATTTTTTTACATGTAAATCTGATAACATTCCCATGTAGAACCAAACACAGTTATCTTATTCCCAACCATTTATTATTCTCAGAAATCTTATTCCCAGACATCTATTATCCATTCACCTTAAACCAAACGACCATTTAATTATTGTTTAGTTTAATATCATTTGATTAGTAAGATATTCAAATAAATGTAATGAAAATGTAAGAAAAAAAAGTTATTTATTTAGGACTAAAATAGTTTTTTCTGTTTAAAAGATTTAAACCTGTGAGGGATATTTTTAAAATTAAACACTAAAGCAGAATATATACTTCAATGATTTAGATATTTTTATTTTTAAATTTTATTATAATTATTATTTATGATGATGGATTGAAGAGTGAAGAGTTAATAATCAATCATGGAATTATTTAAAAATTTTAATTTAAGGTGGTTGTTATTTGGGGACATTGTACCGACCAATTTAATACAGTAATACAAAATAAATAAAATAATAGATTTATGTGATTTTTTTTTTGAAAAAGTGAAGTGCCACATCTTGCCTTTGGGCAAAGGGAAAAAAAACCTTTTTTTTCGATCGCATGTGATTTATAATTTTATTATAATAAATATTTTTATTTCTTCTAAACTTATGTTATAACTTATAACTTATAACTATGGAATTCTTTTTTTTCTTTTCAAGAGTAGAAGACCTTTGAGAAATTTGTACGTAAATAACGTAGTTTGACCCGTGTTTTTAATGGTAGAAATTTGTGCAAAAGATTTATTTTCTTCTACTTTAATATCGTTTCATTCATGTTTTTAAAATTAATGACATATGACCATTTTCGTAATATGTATTCCGTCTAAATTATCATGAGGAAATCACCTTCTAACTCTATCTTTTTAGTTCTTACTCTCGCTCTTAATAGTAATTAATGATCAAAATTCTAGGGAAAAGAAAGACAAGAAAAATCTCTCACTCGCTCTAGTTCCCGTTCTCGCTCTACTACCCCTTTCTCTCGCTTAATTTTTTATTGTCTATTTTTGTTCTCCAGATTTTCGACCACTCATTTGAGCGAGAGAGAGGTAGAACAATGACGCTTTCTCATACAAGAGCATGAATAATGAAAGCCACCTCATGTCCTCATGAGTAATTTTGCACACATTAGTTCATTTTTTGTTATCTTTCAAAATGCAGGACATCAATCATTAATTCGCTGTAAAATGGGTCACTCGTACGAAATCTTCGACATTTTTTCCTTTTTCAAAGAAGACCTTTTTCCCCTCATTTGAAACAAAAAATCATTTTCAAATACTTTTGCCCGGTCCAAATAAAAATAATTAAAATGAATAAATATAATGATTTTGCTTTGTAAAATTAAATTTATAATGTTAGTTTTTATCAAATTTATAGTAGTATTTTTTAGTTTTTGAAATGTGACCTTAATTTAAAAAATAATATTTTTTAAAATAGAATAAAACACACAGAAAATATGCTAGTAAATGAGTGTATGCATGTATAACTAAAAATAAAAATCGCCAACTAGAGTGTAGCTCAACTGGCATCGAGTAAGACTTATAACTAAGAGATCATGAGTTCGAATCTCCCACTCTCGATTTTTGATGTACAAAAAAAAACTAAAACTAAAAATCATTTCCAACTTTGAGAATTAAGTAAATTTAAAAATATGACTAAAAATATATAGTATGATAATTTGTGAGGCTAATCAAACTTTCTTTTAAAAAGAAAAAAATATATATGTAGACAAAAAAAAAAATGAATTATTGATTCATTAAGCTATTGATATTTTATTAAAATTATAGTAATATAATATTTTGGCTATTTTAAATTATTGATTCACCTTCTTCTTAATGAGTGATTTTTTAATTGATTAATTTTAAAAATATTATTTTTTCTAATTTATATATTAAGAAACTAACATTTTCTGAAAATAAAACTATGGATCTTGACTTTGGATATGTAATTTTATGAAATTATTATTATTGCTCTACACTTATGATATGAAGAACGATAAATATTGAAATGTGGAGAAGAGTAATTATACCATGTAGACAATGTTTTATTTCCTCTTGTGGCCTACAAATTATTATTATTAATTTTAAGCTATTTTTAAAGGAATGTGCTAGAAGGCTTTTTGTCCATAACCCAAAATTTGTAGGTATTTCCTAAACTACCCTTTTCACTTGAAAAAGTGTTCAATTATTCAATAAATTCAAAGTTGAGGGGTTCTATCCCTAGCTTGTCCTAAAACATTATTAGTGAATTATTTTAAAATGCATGTTCTTTATATGGTTTAGATTGTATTTTAATCTTTAATTTTTTGTATTTATTATGTTTTAATCCTTAACACATTTCTATTTTAGTATTTAATTTTATATTAAACAATTTATTTTTAATTTTATACCCTAATCTTTTTTATAAATGGTTCAATTGAAATTTGAAACCATACATTTGTGTACATTAATACAAATGTTCATAGATATAATAAATCATGTGCTCATTTAAATGTATTATGTATATTCATTACATTTCTCGAGGTAGAAGCTTTTGCTCTACTGCTATCTTTGTTAAACTAAAAATTTCATGTATCAAATTTTGAAATATATACGTTTTAAAAAAATTAAACGTATAATGAATTGACTTAAATTATAGGACTAAAACAAAAGTTCAATTGGAAGGAAAGTAACATTCTTAAAAGTGTAAGATAATAAAAATAAATAAATATGAGAGTAGAGAGATGAAACCTAGGATTTAAACTTTAATTTTTTTTGTTAGTACATAAAAGGATAAGAAACATTAAGCTATAAAATTCTGAAGAGGACCAAAAAGTTGATCTTCATACCAAATTTCATCATTAAAGACATTGAGCTGTTTGAACATGTTTATGTGCCACCTCATTTCTACCACATTGGAATATATGAAAAACGAATATGAACGAAGAGAGAGACAATTCTTGCACATCTCGAACAAAGTTATGAACTTCCGTTACATTACTCATCTCATTATTAATTAGACGAATAGCAACTAAGAAATTCAAACTCTCAGCAATACAACAAAATTCAACCCCCTCACAATTGCCTGAATTTATAATTTTTTAGTTGGAGGTATTGATCATTAAAAAGATTTTACAATAATTTTTAATTCACTCTATGATTAAGACTTCATAATCATAATTTAAAGAATTTGATTCTTATTCCTTTGGAGGGAGAAAATATCTTCTTTTTGTTGGTCTCTCTCTCTCTAGAGTTGAAGTGAGAAGAGCAACTAAAAGCATAATTGACTTTTTATGGATTTTGTGATCCCCATTATCCCTTGTTCCACAGGAGGTATTTTATTTATGCTTTGAGGGTTTTCTTTTTTCTTTCTTTCTTCACACTCTAGAAAAAGTTAATTTAAAAGGGGTTTTTATTGAATTAAAACACACTTTTTAAATATATGCTAAATATATGATTTGTAATTGCTGAATATCCCAATCTATTTCAATTTGATGTCTTTTTTTTTTTTTTTTTGAGAGGGATCAATTTGGTATCTAATATTCAGCATGTCTTGTTTTTTTAAAATTTTTATCAAGTTCTTATTGTCACAAGACATAATATGTTAAAATTAATTGACAAAATGGTAATATAATATTAAAATATACTTTATTAGTTGAATTAAAAATACTCTATATTTTCGTTTGTTGGAGTATGATTGACAATTTCATAGTTTTTCTTTCAAAGAAAAATCTCATAAAATTTCCACTTTGAAATTCATAGATCTTGATATTCTTTTAACTTTAATGACTTAATTGAAATAAATTCAATACATAAACGTAAAATAGTCAAATTGAAAAAAGAAATTGAAGATTAAAGATTAAATTAAGTATTTAGATGGTTACACATTAAAAAACAATTTTCTCTCCAAAGGCACTAGAAAGCAATTTTAAAATTTTAAGCGATTGATATAATTTTGTAGGGTAGTACTTTCAGAAATGTAATCTACTCTTGAATTATAGGATGGTTATAATCAAAGCTTCAAGTTTTCAATTTCATCAATCAACCACTTAAAATTACAAAATTATTGTAATTAAATCCTTAAAGATCGTCCATGATTTTTAGAGATGGTTTCAGTAAAACCTTCCAATTATAAAATAAACAAGCAAGCCTAATTTTTTATATTACTTTTTAAATTTCAATATCAATTTGAAAATAATTTTTTTTTAATGGTTGATATATACTAATTTTCAAATTTTATACAGTTAAAAACTTGGGTCATTAAATTGTAACAAATTCTATATTTTGAAGATTTGATGTCATAATAATTCAAGGATGATTTGTACATTTTATAATATTTAAGAGCTTAATGTAAAAATTTATAAGTTTAGAGAGATAATTTATCAAAGGAAAAGTTTGAGGGTGTAATTGTAAGAATCATGGTAAGTTAAGTAGTTTTGGTAATTTTTTTTCCCTAGATTTTCAGGTGAAATAGTTTTAAAAGAATCATGTAAAAGAAAAAATTAGATTGTTTTTAAAATGATGCAAAACACAGTTGGATATGTAACTAAACATGGATGCAAAAATTTAAAAATGTGCTCTTGGAAGAAATATTTCTGTTCGTGGTTTATATATACACACACATTGATCCAAAACTGCTTAAGACCTTTTTAATTACAAGCTTGGATTAAATTTTGGTTTAAATCTTATTCTAGTCGATCAACTTTTAAAGTATACTTCAATTATGATCTTAAGTTCCGTTTGATAACTATTTGATTTTTTGTTTTTAAAATTTATACTTGTTTTCTCTACCATGATTTTCATCTTCTTTATAATTGTTTCATCTTTCTTAAGAAAATACTTGAATTTTTAACTAAATTCTAAAAACAAAAACAAGTTTTTAAAAACTATTTTTTTAGTTTTTAAAATAAGGTGGAAGTAGTTTTTGGTTTTTGAATATTGTGGTTGTTTTTTCACCATTTCCCTCCAATGATTTTCATATTTTTTAGGAAAACATTTGAATTTTCAGTCAAATTCAAAAAATGAAAACAAGGTTTTAAAAACTATTTTTTTTAGTTTTCAAAATATGGTTTAGTCTTTTAAAACATAAATAAAAAAAGAGAGAACAAAACAAAGAAACTCATAAAAATGTAGTATTTATTAACTTAATTTTTTAAAAATCAAATGGTTATCAAGCAACGAGTAAATCAAAAAGTTTAGGCCCCGTTTGATAATCATTTAGTTTTTGGTTTTTGAAAATTATGCTTGTTTTTCTACAATTTCTCTTTATTTTCTCTATAATGATTTTCATTTTTCTTAAGGCATCCTATAAGTTTCAAAGCCAAATTTCAAAATCAAAAATAATTTTTTCGAAAATAATTTTTTTTTTTTTAATTTCAAAACTGAGCATGATTTTTTAAAATATAAGTACAAAGTAGATAAGAAACCATAAAAATCCATTAGTAAAAATAGTATTTTTAGACTTAATTTTCAAAAACAAAAAACAAAAAATCAAATAGTTATCAAACGGGCCCCTAGAGTATCCAAAATAAAATTTAAACCATAACATTATTGGAAGTAAATAGAAGAAAACACTACCAAACACTCGTTGTACCCTTACTTTAGAGGGCAACACCTTTTCTTTTACTTTAAAATTTAATTTTTATTAAAAATTCCGAGAGAGAATATTGAAAGTTTGTCAAGTTTGTCCCCTCAAAAGGACATTGAACTGAACATGTCTTGCCATTCACTATATTATACATTAGCAAAGGCAATGATTGAGATGCAAAATTATTATTTTAGTGTCTATATAATTCCCACATGATTTGTCAAATTGTGCATCAATGCCTTCCTATTTTTTATAGCCCTTCTATATCATACTACTCTCCAAGCTCATTTATTTATTTATTTCTTTTTTAAAAACTTTAGAATTTTCCACTAGAGGAATGTATTAACGGCTCCGAAGTCTATGGTTCGAATTTTCCAACTATAATTGTATTTTAAAAAAACTAATTATAATACATGAATGAGTGTTATTTTAAAAGTAGGTGTGACGCCTGGAAAAAAAAACATTTTATTTCTTTTCGTCTTCTTCTTTTCTTTCTCCTTCTTTCTTCTTCTTCTTCTACATTTTTTTTTCCAGCCGAGAAGTCCCCCGCCTCCCCCACGCCAGCCCGTGCGCCTCCGCCGCCCACGCCGCCCTCGCACACGCCCGCGCCGCTGGTGAGTTTCGTTTTCAAGGAGACCCATGGTTTTGGTTCAATCGGTCCGAGCATTTTTAGTTTGGTTCTCATCGTTTGGACGTTGGTTTTGAATAGATCGGGTCTTGGGCATTCCGGATCTATACCCCACGCGCCGCTAGTCGCCGGAAAACTCTCCGCCGCCGGATAGGTATAATTGGTCGACTTCGTTTTCTCGTTTCCGTTTTAAGTCTCCAGTCATTACTTTGGTTATTTTAGTCAAATTAGTTCGGTGTTAGATGTTAAGAGCGTGTTTTTAATTATTTGTTGGTTAATTAGAGACTCGAACGCGTTAAGGAAGTGCGTGGAGCTCAAGATCAAACTACCGAACCTCCGTTATCCATGTAAGTAGTCTTTTGGATTAAGCCCCTTAAAGTAAATATTCAATTTTTGTGTTTGAATGTGGTAAACTATGAATTGTGCGTAATACATGAAAATCATGTTATGATGTCTATGGTTAAGATTGGGTTGGTGTTGGTGTTGCTTGTACCACTAATGGATTGAGAATGTAGGTAATGTGGGATTAGGGGCTAAGGCTTCAAGTTAAAAGTGAGACTTTGAGCCTTTGATCGTATTGAGCTAAGAGAGATGGTTGTGAGCCCGAGCTTGGCGTAGTTGAAAGGTGACTCTATGCTCGAGTCCTAACTCGAGATTGGTAGTTATAATTCGTAAGCCTCAAGTAGACCCTAGATGGGCGAGTGCGACAAGGTGTAGTTGACCAAACCAATTAGAGGATTACTGTGTTGGGCTTAAGATCGTTTTAAGCGTGAAATGGTTCTTATTAGGGCTTGAGGTTATGAACTAATGTTTGGTTACTGAGTTTTGGGCCAAGTGTGTCTGTTGAGTTCAACGTCTTAAGTTTCGGCTCGTGCTTAAGTTTCTGGGATCGCTATAGCCAAAAGTGAGGGAGCTTGCTTGCATAGTTGTGGTTGAAACTTTGGGTTGTCAAGTATGTTAAAAAGGGGTTGGTCCCCGTAGTGATCGAGTTTGCGTGTGTGGGGTTGAGGATCATGATCGTTATGTAGTGTGTATTGCTCGCATAGTTGTTAGAACGTATTTTCGAGTATGGTTTTAGTATCAGACAGGAGAGTTGGGTCATGTAACCCCTCAGTCTGGAAGTCCCTACCTTACTAGCTCCTTGATTAGGTGACGTCATCCTACGGCTTTGTGTGGTGAGGAACTAACATGGAATACGTGTATGACGATGTCTCGTGGTGAGTCACAGTGTGTGTGGCAATAGACAGGGGCAATGATGTCTTGTGGTGAGCCATAGTAGTCATGGCAACAGACCAAAGACGAGAATGCTTCGAGGTGAGTCACTATGAGAGTGGCAACAAACTCGAATTGGGACATTGCTTACGAGCGTCCTGCGGGGCGGGTCTAGGTTATGTCTGAATGCTAGTTAGTGAGACGTTTACCGACGTAAAGCAAGGAGCTGAGCAAACCTGTGTGGGCTTGGGTAGTTTGAGGTGTTGGCTAAAAGAGAGAACCTAGCTGAAGTTGAGACCCCTGAGAATGGGTCGAGGATATTAGAAATGCCTAGATAGAACCCTAAGTAACCTTTTAAAGCGCAAAACCCAACACTTACTAAACCCTGAGTTACGTCTGAGCGAGTCAGAACCTCTAGGTTCACGATATATGATAGGCTCGTGAGATTGGGGTGCGTCCCCATTGAGATCCGAGAGTGGTTGCTTTCCATTATCCCGTGCTAGCTTAGGGGTGATTCCCCTAGGGCGTGTTGGTTACGTAACCTCACTGCACTATGCTAGCGTGTTGCGTTGTGAGAGCCTGGGGTACGTCCCCGCCAGGGAGTGGTTGCTTTCCATTATCCCGTGCTGGCTTAGGGGCGATTCCCCATGGAGCGTATAAGATACGTACCTACTCTGCTCTATGCCAGTGTGTAGTGGCGTGAGAGTTGCTTTCTCTCATTGCATCGTCAATCAAAGTTCCAGGACCGAAGGTAGAGCTCGAGTTATTATCGCATGAGGGCTCAGGGCGAAGTGTGCTAAGTGTGAGACCTGTGTTGGGGTTGAGTGAGTGTAGAAGACGAATCTGGTTGGTTGCATGTTGGTTTGTTTGGACGTGAGTGAGCTGCTTACTTGAGTATTTTATACTCACCCATCTACTTTGTTGTTTTTGGTTGCAGGTAAGAAACCATGAGGCGGTTGACGATGATGACAACCCGACGAGGCTGTGGGACCCTGTTCCTTCTTGTTTTCCTTTAGTTTAGAGTTTCGTTTGAAATAGTCATGTTTTAGTTTCTGTTTTATTTGTTTGGTCGCGCAACACTATGTTGTCTCCTGTACTTCTTAGTTAGTAATTTTCATTCTGGTTGAGTTGTCTCTCTGCTGCGTGTTCGTTTGTCCAAGATATTGTGGTTTGGAACTCTGGTTGTAGCCCAACTCATACTCTGATTGTAGTTTGGTGGGGGTTGGGCATTATTTGAGACTCCTTGAAATGTTTTCTGCTTGCTAGGTTCCAGGAAAAATTTAGGTTTTCTCCTTATTATGTCTTTATGCTGCTGAAATTTCGGCGCGAACGGTGTGACGGAGTAACTTCCCTAACGTAAGTTCGTCTCAAATTTTAGGATCGTTACAGTAGGACACGAATGAGTTGGTGAATGAGTGAGAAATATATCAATAGTTCCTTTATTTAGACAACCAATGTTATATTGAAAATGATATATTTAATTAATGAATATAAATTTAGTAAGTTATTGAGTCATTGATATTAGTGAACTAGCCATACTAGTGAGAATGATACATTTACAAATACAAGTCAGTATAACAGTGAATCAAACAGACAACAATATTGATGTTTCCAAATTTTTTTAAAAAAAATCATCAACATTGATATATCAATGATTCTAGTGAATCATTAATAGTGTATTTTACTAATTTTGCAAGTAGTTTGGGAATTTGAATGTTTATTTTTCTTACCCATCAACAATCGTGTGCGCTTTATTAAAATCATACTGATTAAAATTGGACATTTAAAAATATATGGACTAAAATATAATGAAATTTAAAATTTAAAATTCAACTCAATTGTCTCACTCAAGAGAGAGAAAAAAACTCTATTGTTTTTATTTATTTATTTTTAGTTCGAATACTTGTATTCGAACTTTTCATATTTTGATCGAAAATATATGCTTCAATCAGTTGAGTTAGGCTTGACACAACTTAATTATTGTTTCAATTTCATTCATGGATATAATTTAGATAATTTCAGTATGAATTCTAACATTTTTAATAAGTTTAATTTTGGTTAGTTTTTCATGTTTTTTTTTTTTGTATAATGGATTTAGGCTTGTCCTCTCCTCTTTTCTTCCTCATTTTTCACAATTTGGAAGAATGGTAACTGTTTAATTGTTTCATTATTACTATTAAATTGATGAGTGACTTTGTGATACAAGGTTGAAGAAGATCGGGAGTACGTGTTCATTGATGCACTAGATTCATAGAAAGAGAAGTGACTAGACAATTTTTAGGCTGAAGAACATATAGCGTAGTTAAATAAAAACTTGGAAGTTTTGATCAATATTATAAGTAACAACAAAAAGTATATATATATATCCCAAATTTGATGGAAGTTTATGTAACGTGTTTATATATATGTTTTTATTTTTAATGGCCCTATTCATTACGAATTTTATTAAACACATTTCATAAACTTCCATCAAATTTGAGAAGATACAGACACTATAACATCCAACCACTCAGATGGAGTCAATCACGTCATTTAAAAACTATGATGTATCGACTGGAGTCCCTCAGATCGTAAATTATATCATTGAGATAAGAAACAACATTTATCTTATTTTCGTCCTCTTAGATGAACGAAGATGATATTTCCGGAACGATTGACCTAAAAATGAACTTAACTGTCGCCTTTACTAGCTAGAGAAGGGGCAAAATCCTCGATTATTCGGTGATGTCACCACAATGTAGCCGCCAGTTTTTCATCATCTGATAAAAAAAAGAGAAGTATCTCAAATTTATATTTAATAATTATTAGAGAACATGAAAAATTATTGAATTTACATCGAACGATTATTACGAAATAGTCACATTGTGGCAATCTCATTGAATAACTGGTCAAAATCTTCGAGATGAATAGAGAAATAAGGCAATTTTAGATTTTTTTTCTTTGGTTACTATTGAAGCTGTAAAACCTCTTAAGATTTATGGGTTTTTTTTTAAAAAAAAAAACACATAAGAAAAGAAAATCTTCTCTTTTGAAAAAAATCGTTTTACCAACCCATCCCATATCACGATAACTTTAATCTTAATATTTAATTAATTTTTTTTTCAAAAGATACCTTTTAAAATTGTCTAATGAAAAAAATGGTATTCCATATACATCAATGAAATAATCTTTTGATTAAAAATAAAAATTAAGGGAAAAGTCCAAAAATCCCCTAAATGAAGTTGGTGGTCCATCAACCCTCATTAGATATTGAGTTTCTCTCTTCAAGATAAAGACCAAATACATAGCTCAACCACCATGCATATTTTTTCATTACTATATAATATTGTGTATCTAATTTTTCTCAATTTTTAAAACAACAAATTATAGTTTAATTCAATTGTAAAATTATAATAAGAATCCATATTCATTTCGTTAATTTTAATCTCAAAGAAAAAAAAAACTTATATACTTTTAGTAGAAAATGTTTATTACTAGCATCAAGTAAGA
This sequence comes from Trichosanthes cucumerina, assembly GCA_036507285.1. Lineage (NCBI taxonomy): Eukaryota > Viridiplantae > Streptophyta > Magnoliopsida > Cucurbitales > Cucurbitaceae > Trichosanthes > Trichosanthes cucumerina. The sequence goes on from CM071841.1 coordinate 5,994,606, forward strand.
CTTATGATCAAAAGGTCATGGGTTCGAATCCCCTCACCCCATCAACTATTGATGTATTAAAAAAAAAAAGTTTATAAAAAAGGAAAAAAAAAAGAAAAAAAAGAAAATCTACCTTTGAAGAATCAAAAGATGTTTAAACCTAAAATGGGAGGTGGTGGAATGTCTCTTTATTTAGATACGTTTGTTTTAAGGAATATTTGAGATACGTTTTGGCTTAAGCTTTAAACATGAAAAATCCATCTTCTTCCAATTTTAAACAACAAGGAAAAAAAAAAAAAACAGCCCCCTCAAGTTCTTTTCTTTCCATTTCATAGATAGCTATGGTTTAACTTTTTCTGCAGGTACTTTTTCTTGAAATACAAACATAGTTTTGTGCTCGTTAGAAATTGGTAAGGTTCGAAGTACTGGTAAAACATTTGGAGTGAAAGCTGACAGAACTATACGTAAGCTTAAAGTGAACAATGTCATATTATTGTGAAATTATAAAGAGAACTATCGTCTTAAAGTTCACAATATCATACCAAAATATCCTGACCCAAATAAAAATAAAAAGAATCTTTGGTGATTCATAACTAATGTTTGGATGATTTTTTTTTTCAATTCTCTATTGTTTAACAACTTTCAAATCCCTTATGTTTTAACATTTTTTAATCATACTATTTTTTATGGTGAATGTCGAAATTGGTTGATGATAAGCTTAAAAAACATAATACTCACAAAGTCATTAGGTTATTAAAGTAACATTAGGTCATCTAGTAGAGGGGATTTTCTTTTCTCCAAATTTCTAAGAAGTTCGCATAAAGTTTTCAATTTTTCATCTCTTATATAGTCTAATATTTCTCATCTAAATTTTTTATTAACTGATTAGGTAGGTATATTATGCCATATAAACTTACCATCAACTAATTTTAACATTCACCCGGGAAAATTATATAATTGGAAAATAGTAAAAAGGTAAAAACTAAATTGAAAATTTTTAAAACAAATAAGGATTAAACTGAAAAAAAATACTCAAACATTCATAGAAATTAAAACAAATATTTAACCTATAACAATCCATCCAACACCCACAAATAGAACTTGTTCCAAACATCATATATAATGTTCACAACTAGTCCTAATTCTTCATAAACCAACAATGGAGGTCATTGATTTCACCACATAGTAAAGTTGGGAGATCACAGGGGCGGATTTACTATGGGCGCAGGGGGCTCGAGCCTCCCCTCAAATTTTTTTTTTACCTTTAATAATATGTATAGAAGTCAGATCAAATAACAAAAAAAGCTTTTTGACATAGTGGTAAATATATCATCAGTCCCCTTCAAGTCCCTAGGTTCAAACTCTGGTTTGTACAAATTTAAGAGGTCAATTTGATAAAATGACCCAAATTGAGAAAGAAAAAAATGAAGGGAAAAAAAGCCCATGACATTCTTTTGCCATTCCTTGAAAAAGGTGAGAGGAGGGGATCATGGAGTACTTTAAAGTTAAATTTGATTCACCCTAAATACAAAAGTGATTTATTTTCTTTTTTATTCAATAAAAAACCAAATGAGGAAATTTTAGCTAAGTTATACCAGCCATTAGAATTTCAAAAACGTTTTAGAATAATAAAAGACTAAGATATATATAAAACTTATTTTCCAAAAATTAAAAAGAAAAAGACAATAAAGTAGTTTAAAGTAAACCATCAAATACATACACAATTTTAAAATGTACTTAAGATCTTTTGTTATTTGAGAACATAAATGTGATTAAAGTGGGGAACCTTCTTTTTGACCAAAATTTTCTTTGTTTTGGTTTTATTGGAAGAGTGTCGGCAAGCACAACCCAACCCAAAAATCCTACCAATTAAATTCATATATTTTAAATATTTCTTTTTTTTCATTTTAATCCTTTTTTTTAATTGAAAGCTCTTAAATCACCAATCAAACTAAAAGAATCTTATAGTTTGAAGTAAATTTAATTATATCAACCTAGCTTAACAATTAAAAAGCCAAACAAGTGAAATCAATATTAAATGGGGAGGAAATTGAATTTGCAAAGGTTTGAATACAAGACCTCCTGGACCACTTACTCTAATATCATCTCAAATCACCAATCAAACTAAAAGCTTAAACTAATAGTTTGGGGTAAATTTAATTATATCACCATAGTCTAACAAGCCTTAAGTTTTCAATGAGATTCTTACACACATGATGTAATTATTAAATATAACTACAACCAACTTTATTTATTTTATAGACAATTTTCTTACATTATAATTCATACAAACTCATATCATGAGACTAAAAAAGTAACTCCTTCAATATGGGGAATTGTAATGGGTAGCATAAAATATTAGCATATTTGCAAGCTTAACTATGATTTTTTTTAGATTTGCAAATCTAGCAAATTTTTTTTAATCTGATTTTTCGTTTTTTTATTATTTCAGATTTACCCTCATTGGTGTAGCAACAAGTATATCAGTAGTATATATGATATACTGTACATTTGGTATATCAATAATATATCTGATATACTTTATATTAGTATATCAAAAGTATATCTGATATACTTTATATTGGTATATCAGAAGTATATCTGATATACTTTATTTTTATATACCAATATATACCTAAAACGAAATATGTTAATAGTATATTATTGATATACCACAGATACCCTTCTTTTAGGTATATCATTTAGAATGATATACTTCCTATATATCCGTAGCAAATTAGAGATATTTTGCATATTAGTATATCACTAATGTACTTCATTTTAGATATGTTTATTTCACTAATATATCTAACATTTAGTATATCATTAGTATATCAGTGAAATGAACATATATCATATGCGAGTTACTAATATACTCTTAATTAACTTCATATACATATATCAGTAGTATATTAGTGATATACTTTATGCAATAACACATCTCACACAATAAGATATAACAATCCAATTTGGTTTTAAATTATGAATTTACCTAAAATTTAAAAGTATAACTCAAAATTTACTCTACACGAAATGTCTGACATTACAAATAGCTTTTGAGATCACGTTGATATACTTAATATTACCGAATAAAGTATATCATCATAAATCATTATCAAGCATAAATCACTATTTGTGATATATCGTTGATATACTGAATAAAGTATTTTGGTAGTATCAGTATCAGTATCATATCTGATATACTTAATATTTGGTATATCAACCGTATATCAGTAGGATATCTGATATACTTAATATTTGTATATTAATAGCATATAAGTAGTATATCTGATATACTTTATATTTGGTATATCGATAGTATATCAGTAGGATCTTTGATATACATAATAATTGGTATATCAATAGTATATTTGATATACTTTATATTTGGTATATATTAATCAACTAGTATATACCTATATATTTGTAACGCCCTATGCCCAGGATTCAGATCAAGATTTGGAATCCGAATTTTGCCTTAACATGAGATTTCTCCAAGTCAAACACGCTTAGCTTTGGAGTTCCTATGATTGAGCCATAGAAAATTAGGAAGGTTTCATCTTGTTGGTATATCAATTCTTGTAAGCCTTTTTCATCTATATTTTCATAACTTCGAGATCGCTCTCATTCGGATGTGATCTCGATTCATTCATGTACCCTTCTTCTTCTTGACATCACAATATTAGTTGTATACTACTTGATATATACTATCGATACACTTCTTTTTAGGTATCATTCAAATGATATACTTTATATATATCGTAGCGTATTATGAATATTTTGCACATTTGATATATCACTAATATACTTTATATTACGTATGTCTCATTTCATTTTGATATAAGTGAAATGTATCAGTAGCAAATCACTAATATACTTCATATTAGGTATATTTGATACATTGAATATAAATCACTATTATACTCTTGATATACTTCATATTAGCTATTTTTGATATATTGTTGATATACTAATTACTAGAAATTTAAGTTCATTGATATACTTAAGCAAAGTGTATCATTAGTATATCACTAATATACTTCATAGACGATTGATATACACCATATTACAATCACACAAGATTACACAGGAAGGATGTTTTGATCAACAATATATTATCGATAGACGATTGATATACACCATATTACAATCACACAAGATTACACAGGAAGGATGTTTTGATCAACAATATATTATCGATAGACGATTGATATACACCATATTACAATCACACAAGATTACACAGGAAGGATGTTTTGGACATGTCGCTGACTCCAATTGGGTTGAACCAATTTTTTTTGCTAGAAACAAATGGTAGACACACTTGCAATTGAACATTTATTTTTTGTCATTTGTGCAACTGACCCTTTTTATTTTAAATAATATTATTAGATTAAATTATCGAAAATAGCTAGGAACTTTTATTTTTATGTCTAATAAATTCTTTATATTCTTTATATATTTTTTTTTAATTTAATGGACCTATTAGACATACAATTGAATTTTGTATATCCGAGTATCAATAGTATATCCCTCGTGTAGTTACTTTTGGTTAGATATATCATCGGTATATCAGATATAAGGTTGATAAACTCCTGATATATACTTAATGTTAGTGAAATCAACGAGTATCAATAGTATATCACTCGTGTAGTTACTTTTTGGTTAGATATATCGTCGGTATATCGGTTATAAGGTTGATACACTACTGATATATACTTCATGTTAGTGAAATCAACGGGTATCAATAGTATATCACTCGTGTAGTTACTTTTTGGTTAGATATATCGTCGGTATATCAGATATAAGGTTGATAGACTACTGATTTTCTAAAACACAGAAGGACATTTTGGACTTTTTCTTTGCTGTTGTTGGGTTGGACTTGGACATTTTGCTATTTCTGCAAAATAAATTAATCAATGATACGGCTGCAAATAGAACAAATCTTATTGTCATTTGTGCAACTACCCCTTGAATATTGAGTCACTATTGAGCTAAGAAGAAAGTAAAACAATATTGCTAAACTATATTTTTAAAGCTCTACCTTTAGTTTGGTGAATTTCACCAACTATAAAGAGTTGCTTGGAGCACTGAATGAGTTATAATAACATAAGTTATCTTATAGTCGGTGAGTTATTATAGCATGTGAAATTATATAATATCATTGAAAATGCAGAGTCGTCTAATCTGGGGTTATAATAGTTTGTATTTGAATTGTAGAGTATTTCCACAGGTTATTTAACACTTAACCTGTGTCCAAACAAGTCTTAATAAATTATATAATTGAACATTTTTAAATAATTAGATGCGCCCAAAAGAAGAAAAAAAAGAATAGATTCTCTACTACCATCATTGAATAGAAAAATGAAAATATGATATAAATATAATATTAGAAAACATAATAGAGTAATGTAATGATAGTATAATGTCAAATTCAAAAAGGGCATTATCAAAGGAGGGTGGAAGGGGTCTAGTGACTTTATTATGCAAATTGTTCCTTTGGTAAATGAGAAAACAAACCTATTAATTGCTTCATGTCCTCTTATATATTTGTATTCAATCACTCAACAAAACTTCCCATGCATTGATGTGATCTCCAACTCACTTTTTACACTAACTTCTATATTTTTCAATGTTATGATTTGTTTCTATCAAGCCAACCCATATATAATAAATACAAATGACTTAGACAATGTCAATTTTATTATTTGGGCATTAATATGATATTGTCTATTTGAATTTAAGTTGGTGTAGATTTTGATTTGAAACTTTATTAAAAAAAAAATCATTCCGATGTAAATGTTGTCCTTTATTTATAAATTACCCAAGTGGAGGAAGATGAGATTTGGAGGCATGTGTGACCTTGCTCTTATCACTATTATTTATTCATTTATATTATTGGTTGTTTTTTTCATCTTTGTTTTGTTTTTTTTTTCTTTTTTTTTTTTTGTGGAAAAGAAAACTATTAAACAAAATTTGAATGTACAATTTTCCCTCTTATATCTAGTAAATTTAGACTGTGAATGTAATAAATCTAAGTCTTTCATAAAATATTTTTAAAATGTAAAATAATAACAAACAGACAGTATATTTAATTATTTAATTGGTGGAGTATATAGTTACTCTTTTATTATTTTTCAAAACATTTGATTTTATGTTTGTTTCTTGATATCAAACCTCAACGAAAATGAATAAGAATTGACTCCAAATTCTTAAGAAATTATTTCAAATTTCATTAGTTTTAGAAAAAAAAAATTACAAATTCTAATTTGAAAAGAAGCTTCCCCCTAGTTTCTTTTTGCATATATAGCCATACTTTCATTGAAAAAATAAATATCAAACTATTTAACAAGTCATATATAATTTCATTTGAACATTAATACATAATAACAACTAAATGTTATTAGATTATATGGGTTCCACTTCAAAATTAATTGACGATGAGAGGAGTAACTCATATATTATATATATTTTAAGGTTTCTCTCTACTTTTTCAATGTGGGATCCTCAACATGCCCCCTGAAAATAGTGTCTGTTTGGGTTCACCATTCTTGGACCGGATCTCAAATTCAATTTTTTTTGGACCAAATACCAGTTTGAATTTAATAGACTCTGATACCATATTAGATTATATGGAGTTTCATCTTAAAACCAATTGGCAATGAGAGAAGTAGCCCATATATCATATAATATATAAGATATATGGGCTACTTCTCCCATTGTCAATTAGTTTTGAGATAGAACCTCATATAATTAATCTAATATACTTAAGTATAATATAATATAGTGGGAAAAGAAATCAAATATTTTTAATAGCTTGATAATTTATATTACTTGTTTATGCACACATATACTTTGAATTGCACCCTCTAATTAACTAACATAATTAAGGTCTAAAAATTTGGTCCTGTCATCATATAAGTTATGATCTTTAATTTGCTAGCTTTAGTTTGATTTACGAGACTTGAATTCTTCCTTTTAACATAAACATATATATTTTTTTGTCAATGAAAATACTTTTCTCTAAACAAGTGATGATTAATGAAAGACTTAACCGGATTCAAGGGAATAGATATTTATAATAATTTTGAGATGGTTTTTTTAGCTCCATAATTGTAAGGGTGTAAGAGATCGAACCATCAACTTTTGGGACGATAATTATATTAATGTCTTATGTACGTTAAACTTGAATGGACAATTTTGAGATGGGTAGAAAATAATACTTTCTAAAACACTTTTTTTGTAAGTAATTTAGAAGGAAATAATTGAACATTCCTTCAAAACGCTTAATTAAAGTAATCTCTAAAAAAATACTTTTAACTATTTCAAACAAAAAAATTAATTGGTTAAAAGTACTTTCCCCAATGTCAGATGCCATATATGCTCACTCTTAATGAAATTAAGAATTATCGATTTACTTGTATGAAGGGTTTGATCTAGTCTAGCAAAAGAGTGGGATAACTTGGGTAAAGAATGAAAAATAAATGTTTGTGTAACCACATTGGCAGTGGGCGTTGGACCATCAACGTTGGCAATCTTGGTGTCAATTCTTGTCTCATGGGCAAGTAGAAGTGCCATAACTTCTTGAACATTTTCATTACAAATTCTGGCTGATATTACTGAGACCATGGATTCATATTCAGTCCCGAGGCCACATAGGATGTATAGTATGTGATCTTCAATAGGTACAGGTTTGCCAACTGCAGCAAGAGCGTCTACGCATTTCTTGATCTTTGTAAAATAATCGTTAAAGGACATACCTCCTTTCTTCAAATTTTGAAGTGTAGATTTCAGTTTCATAACCTGAGCAAGGTTGCGGGAGTTGAAAATCCTTAATAAGCAGGACCAAATTTCTTTGGCACACGTGCAGTGGAGCATTTGCTCGAGGATGTCTTCACTCATGGATCCAAGTAGCCAAGAACAGATGAGTTTGTCTTGCTTTCTCCATTGATCATACATCGGATTGATTTTGGTAATCAAGAGTTCGTTTTCACTTACTTGAATGTACTGTTCTGGAGGGTGTGCGTCTTCTTGTATATGAGCGTCGAACAATCCATGGCCTTCTAGGGCAAACTCAATTTGGAACTTCCAGAGTAGGAAATTGTCATTGTTTAGCTTTACGGTGGCAATTTTGTTCCCTGGACTGACAGTGATTGGCATCGATTGTTGTTGCCCGAAGACTCCAGAGGACGCATCAGGGGATTCCATCGGGGAGAAGAGTAGTTTGAATGAGGATGGAGAAGATCGAAAAAAAAAGTCGATTAGACTGAGTGCTCTGATACCAAGTCAAAAAGTGGAAATGCCAGGAGAAAAACTTTTGTATTCTTCGATCAATTTCAGTACATATGATACAAGAAGATGATTTCCATCTCTGAGATTGATGGGTATTTAAGGAAGTACAGAAGTGAAAAAACTCCTAACAATATATAACTAATTTATAACAAAAAGAGAACAGATTTTACAATGGGCTTTTTCACAAACCTTCTCTCAATGGGCTGTTTTCCTAACAGATGGATTTTCGACTTTATTCTAGTTTGGTTATTATACTTTTAAAGGTTCAATTCTAATCTTTTACTTTCAATAAATCTTAAAATTGGTCCTTACTATTTTTTTATTATTAATTTTTCTTTTAAAAAAAGTTTCTATTAGCTATTCTTCTATAAATTTCAGAAATATGTTTACATTATATCTTTTCTTTTATAAAAATTATTATGGTTATTTAACGAATTTTGATAAAGATTAACTTGAAACTTATCATATGGATCAATTTTAAGTTTTATTGAAAATACATAGACTAAAATTGGACATTTGAAAATATAGAGACTAAAATGGAACCAAACCCAAAGTATAGGAACCAAAATAATATTTAATCAAAAGAAATTTAGATATATTTTCTAAAAATATAACATTACAAGTATGATAGTTAAAATTTGAACTACTAATGAGTTGTTTGGGTCATTGAGTGAGTTATAATAATCTATAAAATTATATAACATTATTTAAAATGTAGAGTTGTTTAGTCTAGGATTATAATAGTATGTGTTTGAGATACAAAATATTCCACATGTTATTTTAACATGTGCTCCAAACCTGTCCTAATATTTTATCAACATAGACCTAACTTAATGGTTAAGATATCTCTATTATCGATTAGAAGTTGTTGGTTTCAATTCTCACTATTTCGCATGGTGTAAGATTTAAAGAAAACTTGTCAATATACTTAAAGTTGTGGTTGATAATTAGATGATACTTAGATTTAATGCAATTAAATAAATTTTATATGTTTGGGATTAAAGGATATAATGCTTCGTGAGATAGGACTATAGGAGATACATTTTGGAAAATATTTATTTATTATCTAAAATCTAATTACACTTTTATTGACAGATTTATTATAAGACCTCAAGTACAAAACAAATATGAGTAGAAGCTGGTGAACCAAACTCATTCTTTACCTTTCAAATCAATGTTAATATCAATGGTATGACCTCTCATCTTCTCAATTATAAGAGATCTTATGCTAAATAAAACTATAAAAGACAAGATAGAGATCATAATATCTCTTAAGATTAAAATAAATCATGATCTTCAATGTGTTTTTTTTATTATTTTTTAATTCAACGGCATTTGAGAGTGGACAATTTGAACAAGTGATTTCTTAGGTGAGAATATATAAGTCAATAGTAATTGAATGTCCTCTTGACCAAGACGTCAAAAATTTAAATCTTCTCATTTCAAATGTTGTTAAACTCAAATAATAATGATAATAATAATAAATAATTAAGGTGTCAACCTACGCATAGCTCAATTTGTTAAAACTAAGATCCAGAGTTTGAACCTCTAACCCTATCTATAATAAAATATGCTAAAAAAAATAAGTGATGATTCATACCATAATCATTCACCTTCTCTATTGTCTATTTATTTTTCTACATAAAAAAATTTAAAAATAAATAATTTTTTGTCAAGTAAATCTCTCTGAGCTTTATTCAATAATTAAAAAAGACAGTCTATAATGGATGGGAGAATATGTCCATCCAATGATGATATCCTTAATCCTCCACTCTCTCTTCTCTTTTGAGTTACAATTTTTTTTTGTTGGGAATGTGAATAGAAATGGTACAAAGTGAGGCAAGAATTATATAGGGATGAGGCTCAAACTTGGTGGGTCTATTGGGTTTGCAAGTTCCTTTAGGGCCTGTTTGGCCCAGTATAACCCATGTTATTATAACTTGTGAAATATTCTACACCATAAACACAAATTATTATAAATTCAGACTATACTACTCTGCATTTTAAATAATATTATATGTTTCACAGACTATAATAACCCACAAATTATTATAACCCACTTAGTGCTCCAAACAACCGGTTAGTACTTATATATAAACATAATAATGGTGGGGAAATTATATTATAGGACTGGTATTGTAGTAGTCCCAACTTTAACCAAAGTCAATAACAGAAAATGGGGTACCCTATGTTTGGATGTCATAATCTGATTTTGTTCACTAACATGTGATCCAGTTGTCATCAAGAGCCTTTCAAACAAAAATTTTGTTATGCTAAAGTCAGTGTCATGGAATTACATCCAAACAAACCCTTATCTCTCCAATCCATTATTAAAAAAAAAAAAAAAAAACTCCTCAGTTTAATTAAGCCCTATGATCAGTTGGGTAAATAAACAAATTAAACCCTATGGGTCAATCTCCTTTGTGGGCATAGACCAAGTTTATAGCACTTTGGGGGAGAAGGAGAAGACATATTAGCTTTTCTTTTTTAGATTATTATTTTTCAACACACCATGTGCTTGATCTTCCAATTTCATTCCATTTTGGCATACAAAAACTTACCTTTTTTTGTTTTTTTGTTTTCTCCCTCCTAATAATGTCCACTACTAGATCCTAAATTCTCTTTTATCTAGGTAAAGAAACAACAACAACAACACTATTATTATATTAGTAAGAAAAGAAAAAAAAGGCAAAGAAGTAAAGATTGCATCAAATTTAATTAGGGTTTACTGATCTTGATGTGGATGGCAGGAGTGGAATCCAACCATCGACTTTTAAGATAGTGAACAGTGTGTTATCTGTTGAACTATGTTCGGATTGAAAAAAATAATGTGTTTATTAATTATAGTATATTATGTTTCTTGTTACATTACATGTAGTCCTTATACTTTGCTCAATAGTAATAGGAGAGATTAACTATATCTCATGGTCATTTTGGGTGGTGCTTATTAGTATTATTTTTTTAATATTTGGTTGAGGAAATGTTATTATTCTTATTAATGTGAATTATGGAGAGGTATCACACTTTTATAAGGTCCAAGAAAATTACAAGGAGGTCAAAAAGAGTATAACTCAACTGACATCAAGTGAGACTTATGAACAAGAGGTTATGGTTTCGAATCCCCTCACCCGGACCTTGCCTTCTTTTAGCGCACATCTTTTGTAATTGTTTATACTTTTTTTTAGATGGATCCAAATTTATATTTTTTTAGGAATCGATTAGAATGTGTTCTTATCCATCAATAGTTTTTTTTAGTGGTCACTCGACCTACTGCAACGTATGCTTGTCAAAAGGCATTTGTAACTAATCACGGAGGAGATTTTGGTTTTTTATTAGTAATTTTAGGTCTTTACTGGATAACACAGGATTTTGAATTTCAGGATTTGTTTAAAATATTCAATTTACAAATATAGTAAAAAGAATTAATAATTAATTAGAAATATAACCACCACTTTTCTAATTTCGAATATAGAAAGAAAAAAATAGAGGTTCAGCTAAAAAAAATATTGGAAAAGGCGATTATACCCTTAAATGAGCCATTTTACTATATAGTGTTATACTTCGTATTATGTATATTAATGTAATTATAATCAATGATAGTATTGATATATCTAATATGAAATATATCACCAATATACTATTTCATTGAGATATATATAAATAGATAATTGTAAATATAGCAACCAGATTTGCAAAAATAGTAAAAAAAAACTAGAGGCTTGACACAAAAGAAAACATGAAAAATTAAGAGTTATTTGAGGTGTTGAATGAATTATAACAGTCTATGGGTTATAATAGTTGGTAGAATTATATAATATTGTTTAAAATGGAGAGTAATTTAGTTTGGGGTTATAATAATAGTTTGTGCTTAGGTACAGAGTATTCCAAAAGTTATTATAACATCACGTCTCAAACAACTCCTTAATTATACTCTTCAATTATACTCGTAAGATGATTTGTTTTGTTATATCATACATCATACTAAGTATATAAGTATATGCCTAAAAGAAATTAATATATCACAGCTCACATATTTAGTATAGTATATTGATATTAATTGGATCACTAATATGTTTCATATTAATGAGATATTATTATATAAGTTATATAGTTTATATATATATATATATATATATATATATATATATAATGTGGAGCTATTGGATGAGGTGGAAATAATTACTTCATTTTATAGGTGGAATGGAATTGTACCCTCCCCATGAAAACTTAAGATGTTGGGTTATATATAAGTGGTTGGAATATGAGTTAATCCGGCTAATTTTAGAAAATATGATTATTAACAAGAGCTAGCTATTGCCATATATTATTATTATTATTTCCTATAGTTAGTGTTTTAAATCTATATGACATTGAAGACACATATGCAACTTAGGACCCATTGGTACGTAGTTGTTGCTTACCAACCGGTGCCTAGAATCTCTATGGCTTCATTTACGAATTTGGAAAGTAGTGTTTCATTCCCCGAAAATTCAATTTAAAACATAATTTAAATTTTCAAATTACTTCGAATGGACAAAGGACAAAGGACTCCGACAAATCTTCACAATAGTATGATATTGTCCACTTTGGATATATCAACCCTCATGGTTTTGTTTTTTGTTCTCCCAAAAGACCTCATACCAATTGAGATAATTGTCCTCACTTATATACCCATGATAAATCTCTTCCCTAGCTAATGTGGGACATCTCCTAACAGGTGACTAGTCCCTCCTTTGCAGCGAAACCAAAACAAGGATGCAACTTGTAGGGCCAACATCTGAATCGACGACTACGCCCCTCCAAAACTAATATAGGGATGATATTTGTAAGACAAACAACTGAATGAGTGACTGCATCTCTTAGGATTTTTTTGGGGCACAAGTTATAATAACTTGTGTCATTATAACCTGTAGAATACTTTGCACTCCAAACACAGACTATTATAACTCTAGACTATACTACTCTGCATTTTAAATAATATTATATGATTCCACAGATTATAATAACCTACAAACTATTATAACTCACTAAATACTCCAAACAACCTCCCTTTACAATGAAGCAAATAAAAGAATGTCACTTGTAGGGGCCCCTACACACTTAATAAACTGGTGATTGTGTTCCTAGGGGTTTCCCTTTGTACCACTGCTCTAGTGGCATTTGCTTTCAAGCTATTGGCACGACAATTTTCCTTCTTTTTTTTTTTTTCTTGGTTGCTTTATTTTTATTTATTTATGTTTTTGTATTTTTTGTAGGATCATGGTACACTTTTCTCTAACATGAAGCAGCTCGTTGTCTTGAAAGATAATCATCAATCTATGAGAAGTGAGGTCAATGCGGTTGATAGCCTTCTCCTACTAATTAATACTCTTCACACTCAAATGGAAGAACTTTCTATTTCCTTACGAGATCAATGGTAGATTTTACGAGGAGGTCATCCCTTGTCTTAGAGAATAGATATTAGATACCTCCCAAAAAGGTTTGAATACCTTTTCTACCTATACTATTTGATAACTACTTCAAAGAGTGGTCATTCCCACATTGCGACCTAACTAGTTTAAGGATGATTGCCCAAACCCAAAACCATAGCAATCATCGAAAATTATAAATAAAGAGAGTCCATAACTAAAATGATTCAAAGCCCATATTTGATTGCTTTCTCATTCTCACTGACATTCAATTCAGCATTAAACTGGGCTTTCCTTAGAGGCCGTAATAACAATGGGCTGACAAACGCCATGAACGGCCCAGTTCTTGCTTATGATGAATAACATTTTCAATTGGGCCAACTACAAAAATGTCTAATCTAATCTATCTAAAATGAAAATGTCTAAAGTGATTTTTCCATGAAATATAATAAAATTCTTGGGATGAAAATACTCCTACTCTTGATATTTAGTAATTGTACCAATGACTAACAAATATGAGTGAATCAAGGATGTGTACTATATTTTGAGATAATAAAGCCTACTAAAACCGTTTTCTACTCATAAATTAACAAAAATATAAAAATAGAGGATTTTAAGGGGAGAGACAAATATTAATTAACAAAAATATAACAAACCCAAATAAAATCTAAACTATTAAGTTAACATTATTTAAAAAAGAAAATAATGCATGAACAAAATGATTTAAATAACTAGCTCTTGGATTTATAACATATGTTAAACATGCATCTATATTGATTAATGAAATGAAAATGCGTAATTATCCATTAAGCAAGCAAAAATTAAACTTAATATATATAAAAATCGATACCTCATACATGTTGAATCCCCTTCTCTCCCTATGTTGTTTATATACTATTGGACTATTAGGTATTTCTTTTTATTTACGGGTTTCTCTCGATGACTCACGGTATACATAATAACTTCTCTTGTTGGTATTTTGACCATGATATACACAAAGATCTCTCTTATTGATATTTTCCCTTGTTTGTTGATTTCTTTAGACTTCCATATCCTTGTGTATATTAGTATCTACAACGCGCCTCCGTTGCTTATATTGTTGGACCATTAGGCATTTCCTTTTATTTAGTGGTTCCTCTCGATGACTCACAGTATACACAAAATCTCTTTTGTTGTATTTCCTCTAGTTTCCTAGTTTCTTTAGCTAATATCTATATGTTAATTTTGAGGTATATATTTTTATCTACTGTCGTTTATGTTTTCGATAATTGAATATTGAATGTATTTGTTCAATTTTTTCATTCCTGCAACTTCTTTTTTGGGCGATGACGCACACGGTATATACAGAAACTTCTAATTTACTCTTGCTTACTAGTTAGGTATATACTTCTATCTACTATTATTTCTACCTTCGAAAATTGAATCGACTCTTTCATTCTGCAGCTTCTTTTTCTAGGTTTCTTTATCTTCCATTTATCTAAGGTTTCTAGTTTCTTTAGGTTTGTCCCATTTGAGGTATATATGTCTATATACTGTTGTTTCTACCTTCGAAAAAATCAAATGTGTTTGATCGATTCTTTCATTCTGCGGCGGCTTCTTTTCTGGGTTTCTTTTCATTCTATTTACCCAAGAACAATTTTTATTTGTAGAGACTACATCTCAAAAAACTAAAGAAACGACGAAAAATGTTAACATTTCATTTGAATCTCTCATGTTTATTCAGATATTCAATATTGTTTCATCTCCCCTTGACCTTCTTCACTCATTGCCCTCTCGTAAACCATCAAGGAGAGAATGTACCTTCGTGCAACCTCCAGAGAGAACCAAACAACCAACAACAAAATCGATCGAATTGCTAAAAATTTGGGGAATCAAATATTAGGAGAAATTCGTTAGAACAAATTTATGATGGACTTGGTTTGACTGTAAATATAATTATATAACATGGGCAAAATGAATGAGTATACAATTTTCTTCACACTCCTCCCTCAAAAATAATTAGACAAATTTGTAATATAAAACATTTTTAGACATTTTTCATTGAATATTATTAATTTTAGACATTAATCACAATTTCCATTTTTAATTTGAAAAAAAGAGTTTCTAAAATCAATTTTCTCGACATCCAAACACAGACACGAGACAACAATTATGGATGATGGTTAGAAATCATTATTATCAAACACTCTTATTTATGTCAAAGGTTTTAAGTCTTTTTCCTTTTAAACAAACAACATATGTATTACTTTTTTTGTCCTTTGAATAATTTAATGAATGAATCTAATACCTTATATTAAAACACACCGAACAAGGTTACAACACGTTGAACAGGATTATGTCATGTGAGGCAAAATGATTTATAGTTGAAATACGTGTTCTGTGCTACAGTATGGTACTATACACTAACTATTCAACATTTCATTTGAATTTGTCAAATGAAAATCATTTCAGTTTTTTTTTTTTTTTTCCTTTAATAGTAGCATCAATAACATGCCTAAGATATTATCAAATTTGGCAATATCGTGTCAAATAATTTATATCATATTCAGTTTCATGACCATATATGAGCTGATTAATAATAGACCAAATGTACTCGATGGTCTCTTAGTTATAAGGTAATTCTCAGTTTTACATCTAACATTTTTTTAAAAAAAAAATATTAATTTACTTCTTTCCACAAAAAAGTCGTTAAATTTTGCTAACAAAAAGTTGATGTATTAATCATGATTTGAGAAATTTTGTAAAATGCACACAGATTCAAAATTGTTACCATAAAATTTCCGTTTGATAACCATTTTTTGTTTTTGAAAATTATACTTGTTTTTCTCACAATTTTTCTTCACCTTCTCTACAATGTATTCCATCTTTCTTAAGGAATCATTTAAATTTCTTGACAAATTTTAAAAACAAAAACAAATTTTTGAAAACTATTTTTTTTAGAAAAAAAACTTAACTTGGTTTTTGAAAACATATGTACAAATAAATAAGAAAACATTGAAACTCAATATTGGTAAAAGTAGGATTTTTAGGCTTAATTTTCAAAAAACCAAATGGTTATCAAACATACTCTTAGTTTTTGTTTGGCTTTTAGTTTTGAAAATTAGATTGGTTTTCTTACCTTTTCTCTATAATAGTTTTCATCTTTTTAAAGAAATATTTAAATTTTGAGTAAAATTTTAAAAAGAAAAAGAAATTTAAATTATTTTTTTAGCTTTCCAACTTAGCTTGATTTTTTTAGAATATTAGAAAAAAATAATAAAATAAAGAAACAAAGGATTATCAAACCTGATCTAAACTATAGAATAACCAAAAAATTTTAATTCCACACAATTCAAAAACTATAATATTAACAATGAAGATTAAATTAGGGTTAAACTATAAGGTTGAATCTTTAAACTTTGATGGCCTTAAATGTCCTTATATTTTGAAATGGTTCCTAATTGTTACATATACTTCTATCTGACCTTGTATTATAAAGATAAGTTTCTAACTTTATCACATAACACTAATATCTTGACCGGTTTATAATTAACTCTCTACGCAATCTTTAAATAATATAATCTACATTCTATGTAAATATTAAAGCAACAAAGTTAATATACGAACCTATTAGCTACAAAATTAAAAATTCAATTACTTCTTAGAAATTATTTCAAGTATAATAACAAAATAGACACAATCTTAGAAAGTTTAGTGTTGGAGGTAATAGAGCAGTCTCACATGGCAACCAAGTAAGCACGTCAAGGAATGAAAAAGAGGAGAGTCAGCAAAGTCAAATAACCAGTCAGCAGTGCCATGTAGGTGAAATCCAGAAGCTTCACTCAACGAATTCTGTTATGCTACAACGTGCTTCACTCAAGGACAACAAATAATAAAGGGACAAGTGTCCTTTATATTCTTTATTCTTTTTCTTTTTTAATATCATTCTTTTGTATAAAACCAGAGGTACTGTGCCTCTTTGGTATAGTGAAATACAGAGAAGAAAACCCACGGAAGATCTTTTTCCAAACTCTGAGCTTTACAATTTTATCTTTTAGGACCTATTAAATAATCTAAAAAATTTATGGATTGAAAGGATATTTTGAATTTAAAAGAACATGAAAAGATATTTGATGATGATGGGATTGGGATAATAGAGTTGGTTGGTTCCTTAATTGAGTTGGGATTCTCTCAAGCACTCAAGGTGAAGAGTATTAATTGTGCTCAATCACTCCTTATAGAAGTTGAGAATATTACTTGAGACAAGACAATGATTGCATTGTATGATCCAAGGCAAAAATATAGTTTAATTCAAACACGGTGTGAGAGTATATTGTCATGTCTAAGTCGACGTGACACTAATTTATGGCAGGATTATAATTGAAGATGTGAAGCAACAATAGTACAAAGTGTAATTTATTTGCAATAATTTTAAATTTTAGAAAGTGAAATGATGAAATTGAAAATTCAAGAGTGTAATTATAACTACATCTATGATTGGTTGGAAGGTGACTTTTCCAACTTTCCTTTATTACAAAATAATGTTGTAGACGTCTCAAGTTTAATTTACTTTCCAACAAATTTCATGGGATTATTTGTACTTTTTTTCTCTCTCTTAAATAATTAATGAATCAATTATGTTTTATACCACCAAAGAAAAAAATAATAATAATAAAAATATATAATAAGATAAAACATTAAAACGCATTTGAACATGATTATCTTGCGAGTCCAAAAAGGATATTATCCGTAGAATGTGTTTATAGCTAAATAAAGGATTTTAAGTGTCTCCCTGGGGTGTACATAGATTGGGTTAAATTGGTTAGATTGGTTGCTCGAATGACCCAATCAAAGGTTACAATCCAAGTCAATCCTATATTTTTTAGTTGGGTTGTTGGGTTAGTTTTTTTTTTATATATAATAAATATTTTCTTAATTATTTAAAATAATTTTTCTTGAATTAATAACTAAAATCACATAAAAGTTAATTATCACTCCAAGTTCATAACATCTTAATATTTGTTACAATCTTATAAAGAAAACATTAAAAATTGACAAATAATTTATTTATAAGTATAAAAGGAATTTTTTTAAAAAAAGTTGAGTTAGGTTGGGTCGAGTCAACCCGAGCCTAAAAGAGTCAACCCAAGAACCTATTTGAAGTTTCGATTCAAACCTAACCCAAACGGGGTAGTTCGAGTTGCTCGAATTACTGAGTTATTTATACACCCCTACCTCGCATAAATTTGTGAAATGGGAATCATGCCAGTTTTTTTTTCAAGTAGTCTTTAAAAAATCTAAAATTAATTTCGATCCCACTCAATAACTTTTTTATTTTTTATTTTTAATTTTTAAAAATGGTGCTGGTTTTCTGTCATGATATTGAGTTTCATTTATCTTAATAAAACATTTAAATTTTTAAATATAAGCTCAATTTTCAAAAATCCAAATGATTATAAACAAGCCTTAATTTTTTTTGTATTTTTTTGAATCTATAATAAATCCATATTTTTTACATTTTGCATAGAGAAGATAATGAATTATATTATTAAGAAATTAATGATGTGCAAACTCATCAACAATACTATGATAATTTTGAAATAATATGGTCTCTTATATGTTTTCTTGTCTCTCATTCCTTCTTCAAATAAATCAAAGAATTTAGGCCCTGTGATAACCATTTTGCTTTTGGTTTTTAGTTTTTTAAAGTTAAGGTTATTTTTACCTAATTTCTCTACAATAGAGATCATCTTTCTTATGTAAACATTTGAACTCTTAGCAAAGTTCTAAAAACAAAGTCAAAATTTTGAAAGCTACTATTTTTAGTTTTCAAAAATTGACTTGGTTTTTAAAAATATAGGTACAAAGTAGATAAGAATACATATAAACTAATTGGTAGAAGTAGTATTTTTAAGTTTAAATTTAAAAAACAACAAACAAAAAATAAAATTGTTATCAAACGGGGCGGATGAAATTCATCCTTGGCTACACTATCAAATAAATTGACCTTGCTTTGTGGAGGAACGTTATATTCTATTTTAAATTGAAAGTATGAGCCTTTTTTTAATAAAGGCTTGAAACTCAAATTTTTCTCAAAGAAGAAGATCAACATGGACTTGTTGAAGCTATTAAGCACTTTTTAAGAGTATTTTCATTCCATTATTTTTGAGCTAGATCCAATAATTTAATTAATTATATATGGATTGGGTCACATTTAAGATTTATTGGTTATGATTGTAACATTGAAAAAAATGGATTTTTTTTTTAATACAAGCTCTTTTTGAAAAAAAATATATATATTGCTTTTGTATAAGGGTTAAGACTTCTTTGTCTGTCCCTTTAAACAAATTCACAGAATCATTTGTACTACTTTTTGTTCTTTCAATTTGTTTTATATACAAAATATGATATCTTATATTATATTATATTAAAACACACATTTGAACAAGATTATCATGTGAGTGAAAAGGATGTTATAGCTAAACTGTGTGTTTTGGTGCCCTAGCTAGCTACAGTGGCCTACATGTCAATGATTTGTATCAACATCTCATATAGTTTAATTTGTATAATGAAAATCATGTGGGTTTTTCTTTTCTTGAAAAAAAATATATTTTTATTTATAAGTTTCTAATTAGTACTCATAAAAATTCTAATTAAGTAGCATATTAATCACATGCTTTAGCATGATAATCATGTTTAGAAATTGTTTACCTCAAATTCATAAATGAGTTTAATTGACCATATAAGTGTTTAATGGTAATATTCGATTAGCTGTTCTAATATAACATTTGAGCTAACTATTAAGAAATGGTCCAAAAGTCAACAAGAGATGACCATTTCAATGATTTAAATTTGATGTTTTTCATTTTAGCGACCAGTTTAAAATATTAAAATACTTTTCAAGTTTTTCAACCTTCAATAAATATTGTGGAGATAAAGCTAATATAGCTATATAACAAAAATCATATGTATAATTTTTAAGGTTAGATTTCAAGTATTAAAACAAGGTTCAGTATATCAACAATTACTACTATTTTATGTAATTCTCAATTGCTATCTTATTCTTTTAAAAAAATAAATTAAATAACCAATTTCTATCTTATTCTTTTAAAAAATTAATAAAATAACCTCTGAATTTTTAAAAAAAAAAATCAAGGAAAAAGCTAAATGAAATAAAAAAAATTTGCATTTATGTAGACTTTAACCCATGCACTCTTGGATCCTAAATTAAAAAACCAACCACTCTACCGACCTGTAAGTTAGTTAATAAATTGGTACAGGAAGAGATGACTTGTGTATATGTGTATTTTTTTTTTATAAAACACAGCAAATGTATCACAAGAGACGACCTTCATCTAATTAATAGAAAATGCAATATTCTTCTAAATAGTTTGAAACTTATAATATTTTTATAATAAGTTTGTAAGCTTGCAATATTAAATTTAAAAAGCCCTCATTTTTCTATATAATTTTGTTCAATTAAAAGTTTTTTTTTTCTTTTATTACAACAATTAAGTACCTGTTTGTTTCATTGGTTTTTCTATAGATTTTTAGGTCGATATTTCAGCGTTTGTTTCACTTATTTTAACTTTTTAAAACCTAGGATATTACTATCTAGGGGACTTTAAAACCTATTGAACATGGATTTTTTTATATCCTCCATATAAATAGGATTTTTTTACTAATTAATCACCATCAATTAATTTTAGTTAATTATTAATATCAATATTTCTTTAGACTCGATCAAATTATAATTAATATATTATAACTATTATTTTATATTATCTAAACTATTTATTATAAAATAAACACCAATATTTAGCTTCCAAACATTAATTATCCTAACTATCTAAATACATATATTTAACTCTCAAACATTAATTATCTTGTATATTCAAATTCAAGCATTTAATATAAACAATATTGACGATTCAAATAGATGTAAGAGCTTTTCTTTCCTTCCTTTTTTCTCATTTGCCCAATATAATTGTAAGTTACAGTTAAAAGTTTAGAAGGTTGATGTCTCACTTTTATGGAAATATTGATACGTGTTTATGTTGATGTCGATAGATATTTCTAAAAATTATTAAAAACCAAAAAAATATTCAAATTAATAAATATTACACTTTTTAAATAAATTAAAATAATAATAATTATTATTGTATTCATATGAGTGACATTTCTTTTTGTTATCTTTTTAATACTTCATCTATATATATATATATATCATGGACTCACTTTTTGCATAGATTTTTTTTTCTTTTTGAGTACGATAACGTTTGGGGATGAGAGATTCGAACTCATAACCTCTTGGTTATAGGTCTTACTCGATGTCAGTTAAGTTATGCTCTTTATGGATAACTCATAAATATGGAAATATGTGAAATGTGGATAGAAATTTAATAGGAAAAAAAATAAATAAATAAACATATAATTAGATATTAAAAGGGCGAAAAAGAAAGCGGCAGGCATCCTTGTAACATCGACGTGGGTTCCGTTTGGATATTGTTGGGTGGATGTCCAACTGTCAGTTATTTTTACGCGTATCACGATGGGGATTGGTTTAAAGCTACACACCAGTTGTTCTACTGAAAATGACTGCTCCTTCTTATTCCGCCACGTGTCCATTTGACTTTTTTTTTTATGGACTCGGTCACAGTCACAGTCCTTTCTTTTTCTTTTTCTTTTTTTTTTTTCGCTTTTTGAAGAATGCTTCCTCTCTCTCCCTTTCGATATGTTTCTCTTTTTCCTCTTCGGGAGACACTTTCAAATTTCTAATATTATAAATTTCAAAAAGTTCATTATTCTGTTTCTATCGCTTTAATGGCTTTACTGTTAAATAATGTACGTATGCCAAAATCTTATATCAAGCATATGTTAAATGAAATTAAGGAATCATTTTTAAATCATTCTTCTTTTTTGCCCGTTGTAAATTTAGCGTGGTTTATATAAATTATTACAACAATAAGAAACTAACTGACAAAATAATTATTATCTATTTTGTAAAAGTGCTCAAACACACGTGAAACCAATAATTACTATTTTTTTCAAAAAAAAAAACCAATAATTACCATTATTATTATTGTTAGAGCTAATCAATAGGCCACTTAAATCAATAATGAACTAATAAAATCCATATCTAAGTTCCTTATCAGTTTATATGAAATAAATCTAGAATTATTGTTATTGGGCGTAAATCAACCAAACAAAAAATTCACCAAAACTAAAGTTAAGAGAATGATCTCAAAGTGACCAAGGTCCTCGGTGGTCGGTCACCCAAATCAGTCGGGCCTCGGCAACCAACTCCAAGTTGGTTAGACCTTGGTGGTCGACCCCCGAGTTGACGAAGCCCCTTGCCAGCCGACCAGCTGGGTCATCCAAAGACCGACGAGACCGACTCCGCTAGTTTCAGACGACATGACCGACACACATATGTAATGCTTAGATTAGAGATTTGTTATCCATATTTAGCGTGGTGCAAAAATCAATGGTTTGATTATAGCACTCGTTTATGACAACGATTTCACAACAATACTATAAATACTACGACTTAATGGTTAAAGAGATACGCCACAATACCACCCACACTCTCCAAATCCGGTACTAACTTGAGCGTTAAAGTGGATGTGGCTTAAGAAACACCTCTTAGCTCAACTCTTATATTTTGCGGGCACATTGTATTATTCCTGCCAGTACAAATTTATCATTAATTCTCCTTACCAAATTTTGGTATCACCACTTGAGGTTTTTTTAAATACTAAATTTATAACTATTTTGCAATTCATCACATTTATAATTAATTTTATAAACATATCATATCTCTCTTTTAAAAATATTACATTACATGTGAAGATGAGGTTTCAAACCTAGGCTACATGTACAACCTTTAGGAAGAAATAGAGTTCTTAAACCATTAATCTATATATCATATTAATAATTTAATGGTTTATATGTGACTAACCATCTATGAATGGAACACGTTTAAAAAATTTAGAGATGGTTTAGTTACCGACAATATATGTGTGGTGTGTGTCTATATATATATATATATAATTAATTTTGAAAAACATATTTAGTTTGAGTTAAAATTAATATTAATTTATATATTTGCGTCCTAAAATAATTTAAAATGAACCTATACAAAAATGAGCATATCAACTAGACTGTTTCATAAATCAAAGTAGATTCTATATAGTACAACACGTTTTCTCATTTCTCTAAATGTCCCTCTCTCTATATATATATATATTGATTCCATTAAATAATAAAACAATAATGGAAGAAAAAAAAAACGCATGCTTTCCAACTTAGAAATGAAAACATGAAGTGTGATGTGGACATGACCTACTTGAGCGTTAAGGAAGCATCATCTACCATTGTCATATCTCTCATTCAAACAACAACCAACTTGGTATTTTTGGATGCCAATCAAAATTCTTATCCAAAGGGAAACTTTTTATTTTTTATATTTATTTATAATTTTAGGTCAATTTCAATTTTATTATTCTTTTTTTTTTTTTTTGAGCCTTAAACTACAATGTAAATATTAGAAAGTAATATCTCCTCGTCGTCAAATTAAAATTTTTAATAAATCAACAAATCAACCAATAAATTATTAATCATGAACCACAAAATCAAGCTTGTCAAAAATGTCTATACATCAAATTGTTCAAATTTATCAACTTAAATATAGCGTAGTTGGTAAAGACACATTATGACCTTAATTGACTGAAATGTTAGTGTTGGGGGAATTACAAATAACAGAGGAAAATAGAGAAACAAATTGAGAAACAACTATGTAAACAATCAGGTTGAGGCGCGGGTATCTCGCTCTCTTTAAGGAGATTCAAGCCCTCTGCGGTGTATAATTATTTATCAACCACCGGTGCATCTTCTCTGGCCTGTCCCCTCCAGGATACAACAACCCAACTGAAACGTTGTGTAGCTCAAACCACTTTGCACTAAGAGGTTGAGCTCAAAGCTCCACAACAAAGAACACCCTTCTTTTGGTCAATTTGTTCTTAAAAGAGCAAAGTAGAGAATACAAGAATATAGAGAAAAAATGAGCTTAAAGATAGGATGATTTTGAAATGTTTGAAAGGAGGTATTTATACTAGAATTTTAGATCTAAGAATTTAATTATAATACTTTTAACCTCCCTTCAATTGAATAAACAAATACGTTTATTCTTTTTATAAAATAAAACATTTATTATTTAAAAAAGTAAAAACTCATAAATAATATTAAATGTTAAAATGTTACAACAGTTAGAGATTTGGATTAATCTGGATATACCATATAATTGATTAAAACATTACGACCTTAATTGATAAATAGTTAGACGTTTTTAATTTCATTGTATAAATATATTGAAACTATATATATATATATATAAAACAAGGCTAGAAAAATTCTTAGGGGTTGTTTGGGGTGTTGAGTGGGTTAAAATAACAGAAGGTTATAATAATATGTGGGTTATTATAGTATGTGAAACATATAATATTATTTAAAATGCAGAGTAGTATAGTCTGGAGTTATAATAATCTGTGTTTGGAGTGTAGAGTATTTCACAGGTTATTATAACACGGGTTATAATAACCAGTGAGCCAAACAGACCCTTATGATTTCTAAAATGAATAATGGTGATAAAGTTGGATGAATTTGGACAAGCTCGCTTTTTTTTTTTTTTTTTTGCAAAGTGGCAAGCTCACTTCCATCCCAAGCTTTCTCTATTTTTAGTGCCTTGTTGTATATTAGCTCCCAACACCCTTGATGCTTGATTTATTTATTCATTGTTTCTTATACTTTACTCTATGAGGATCCTTTTGAATTATAAATATTATATGATAGGAATGATTTTTTAAATATCTAGAATTAAAGACTTAGATATAAATGTATAAAATGTTTGTGTTTAGATAGACAGAATAATTCAATCCAAAATTTAAATGTTTGTCTTCGTTTTATAAAAATTTTCTTATTAAGAAGTCATTTAAATTATTATATTTACTTTTTAAAAATATATTAGATAATTAATTTTAAAATAAATTAAAGTAATTAAAATTAATTTACCTATTATCTAGAAAGTAATTAATAAATAACTTCCCCCCCCCTCTTTTATTCATTTCTGAAAGAAAAAATCTCGTCCTCAATAAGAATAGATAAAATGTAATAATCTAAAATTTAAAAAGTAAACATCATGAAACAAATATGTTTTTTTTTCTTCAAAATTTTGTCAAAATTTATCTCAATAGCATGTGAAACAAATCCAGCATAAAAATTGTTCAAATCTAATAAACTTCAATAACTCAACCTCTACATTACACTTTCAGTTTCATCCTTAACTATATCATAAATTAGTAAAACTAAAATTAAATTTAAAAAAAAAATGAAAAAAAAATTAGTCTAGATTGGAAATGAGAGTGGGACCGGGAAAATAGAGCACGTGGTCCACGCGTTTCCGCGGAGAAACCTGGGATAAGCGTGTTGCCAAAAGAACTGTGTGACGTCACATCTAAAAGATATTAATTTGTCTTACTGTCCACGTCATCACCTCGAGAACTTTCTTCCCCCTTCTTCACGTTTTCCGCATCTTCCGAGATCCTTCATTTAATAATTTTCTTTTTCTCGCCCTTTTGGTATCTAAAAATAAAGAATCTTATTTCAATGGAAAAAGGAAAAAACACACAAACAAATAGAATTTGCTCGTGTCCTTTTATGACTATTCTTTTTTTTTTTTTGGAATAAATGGTCAAAAATATGAATTATGGAGTTGATTTCAATTATATTCTTAAATTTTGAAGAGTTTTTAAAAAAAAATATATTAAATTTATGAAAAAAAAATGACCCCCTTTTGTTTTTTGATATTAAATTTTGAATTTTTAGTCCTTTACAAGGTCTTCCATTCAATTTTTCAGTTTTTAGTTATTGAAAAACTATTTTTTGGAAATGTAGGTAAATTTATTGTTTTTAAAAATTGATTTCTACTTTTTAACTAGAATCTCTCTTTCTACTCTCTTTTGTTTGGACATTTCTTTCTCCAACAACTTTCTCTCCTAGTTTCCCACTTTGAAAATTTTTCTCTCTAAAATTTTCATCTAATTTTTGTTTTTTTTTTCTAATGTATTTCTCTCACATTTCTCTCTTTTAAATAATCCAAACAAACAGTCGCTTCAAGCTATCACCACTTCATTTTTCTACCGACATTTCTCTGACAAAATTTTATTTCAAGGGTAGTTTTGAAACATTTATGAAAGGTTAATGGTAATATGTAGAGACATTTTTTAAAAAACAAGGGTACAGTTGAATAGTATTTTTTAATTATAACTTTAGCAACTTTGTCTCCCGATATTTCTATTAAAAGGCTGTAAATTGGATTATATATTGTTTCCCTCTCCATTAAGATTTTTGGTTAGCAGGTGAAATTTGAGTATTTTAGTTCTATAATGTTATGCATGTTATTATGATTGTGAAATTTGAGAGAAGGTAGAATTGAATTACAACTATTATTCAAATTCAGTAATTGAATATGATCATAAGGAGTGCCAACTTTACCTCAATTAAGAATAATGTAACCAATCTCATGCATGGCAAAAAGTTTTTAAGAAATGATATATATATATATATATGATAAAGTTTGTGTAAGAGATATTGATGAACTCAATCCAAGAAAAGAGCAAAAATTAAAGAGGAATTAATTAAGAACAACATTTTTTACCAAGTGTGTGAAGCGTAGATTAGAATATTAAGCCAAATTAAGGAGTCCATTATTCCATGCTCATATAACTTAATTGCACACATGCATAGTCCCGCAGTGCACCACATCACATCTCTACCATCAGATGCGATCCATTTGACCACACAACGTTTTGCTAGTTATTTTGTCATATGCCCCCATGCCAAGTGTTTTGGTTATTTCGTTCATCCTCGACTTTGTCTTCATTGGGTGTTTTCAACTCAATGCTTGCAACTTGACTTGCTCTTGACAATGCACATAGTCCTCTCGCATGCATTTTTACTATTTCGAATTTCTAGTCGACTTGCCTCTCTTTTAAGCCAAGTCTTACGCTAAACCTTACCTTTACACTAAGATAAGGTCTTTCGTCACATCATTTCTCATCATCATGGTTAACGGGGTCTCATAACTATCTTACAAAGCTTACCAGGTATAACTAGATGATTCATGTTGCTTAACATAACTATAACTTGCTTACCATGGCCATCAGATGCTTTTGAGATCATTCTTGTTGCATAATTAGGTCATATCTAACTTAACAAGTCCACCAAGTATTATCGGGATAATTATCCTGCTACACATCGAGTCAAGGAATGTTTAACTTGCCAATCAAAATAAGTCTTACTACTAATTAACCAAGTCAAAGACTAGTTTTCCATCCTCACAAGAAAGTCGCTCGAGACACTCATGATCTCATGATCCTCACCCACACCATGGACACACGCATGTGTCATGAGACAGTTCACTTGGACCATGTACCGTGTCATGATCTAGAGGTGGTAGAGAGTCAACATCATACCTTCTCCTAAGGTACATTCTAGAACATTCTTAGTGTGTCACCTTTGCACATAAAAAATGGCAAAGAGTCCTATGCCATCATGAAGCGCTCGTTTGAACTTCAATTGACACAAAATTTTGAGTTTCCATTCATGGAAGATTGTCCCCTCTTATTTTCCATATTATTTGGAAAATAATCTAGTACTCTAATAGTATAGAAAATTTTTCATACTACTCCCATTTATAGTGGGTCATGAAGCTTATAGAATATTTCTCCTTCGACTCAGGAAAAAAAAAAAAAAAAAGATAGAAACCCAAAATGAAAAATTACGAAAAAGAAAAAGTTGGTATAATTAAGAAAATGAAATGATGAAGTGGAGGGAACAGTAGTAAAAAGTGTGGGCGTAGAAGCAGCAAAAACGAAAACCGGGGACTGTCAATGGCCACGTCAACATCAAAACTCCCCCAAAAGAAAATCCTACTGACAGCTCACACATTCATGATTCATTCCCTCTTAAATCCCCGTCAAAGATGGGACACGTGTCACATCCAGTTGGCCAACTAGAACTAACCATAAACCATTCTAAAAATAAAAAAAACAAATAAAAATAAAAAGTGTCGCATTCAATTTACCAGGCTGTATCCTCCGCTATCATAAACTCCGTGTTCAAAATTAAATTTCTTCTTCTTATAAATCTCTTCTCTTCTCGCTCACTCTGTCCCACACACTAAAACACTTACTACCCAAAACTTATATATATATATATATATATATATATATATATCAAAATTCAAACTCTGATCACTTTTTAATTTAATTCTGAGTACTCCAATTCCATCCCATTTTTTTTTAATGGATTTTTCCGATACTTGCTCTGCCGCCGCCGCCCGCTCCAATTTCTCCGATGAGGAGGTTCTCTTGGCTTCCCGATACCCCAAGAAGAGGGCCGGTAGAAAGAAATTCAAGGAAACTCGCCACCCCATCTACCGCGGTGTCCGCCGCCGCGACTCCGGCAAGTGGGTCTGCGAGGTCCGGGAGCCCAATAAGAAGTCTAGGATTTGGCTCGGTACTTTCCCCACCGCCGAGATGGCTGCCCGGGCTCATGATGTCGCCGCCATCGCCCTCCGCGGCCGCTCCGCCTGTCTCAATTTCGCCGACTCCGCTTCCACTCTCCCGCTTCCGCCCACTGCCGAGCCTAAGGATATTCAGAAGGCCGCCGCTGAGGCTGCAGAGGCCTTCCGCCCCCCGGATCAGACTCCGGCGGCGGCCGACAAGGACGAGATGTTTTATTTGGATGAGGAAGCGGTGTTTGGGATGCCCGGATTGCTGGCGGACATGGCGGAGGCAATGCTGTTGCCGCCGCCGAACTGTGTCGGGAACGACGACGACGACTTTGGGGCTAATTCGATGGACTTCGATGCCGACATGTCGTTATGGAGTTACTCGATTTGAATGATGACCTCATTAATTAATTAATTAATTAATTGGGGTTTTCCAAATTGACGTGTAAAATAGGGGCTTTTTCGGTTTTTTCTGGGGGTGCTTAAAAAGAAGAAAGGGAGGAGGAAAAATTCTTTCTTCCACTTCCGTACTGATTTTATATCTTTTTTTGAAAGTACGGTAATTTTTAAAATAATATTAAAAAGATAGATATTTTCACAAGAAAAAAAAAAGATAGATAAATAAATATAAATAATGCATATATATAAAGTTTTTGTATCTGTACATTATGGTAATAAAGCGAGAGGATTTTGGGAGTGGGGCCAATTCCCAATGAGTAAAAGTGGTATTAAAGGTAATTTGTACTCCATGGAAATTTTGTTCGTGTACTATGTATTTATGCCTAATAATTTTCATTTATATACTATTCTAGTAAAAAAAATTAATGCTTCATTATTACCATCTTCATTTAACATAGAAATTATAAATCATTTAACATAGAAATTATAAATTTACTCCTAACCTAGGGAAGCATTGAATCACCGACTTAGAAATTTGTACGCACTACAAAAATTGAACTGTTTAATTAAAATAAAGATTTGAGATGGTTTCCGCTACTTAATGCTTTGATTTTCAAACTGATCAAGTACATTATATATAGAGAGTTACTACGATGTTTAGTTAAATGTCTCATTGTCTAATTAGTAATATATGTAAGTAGATTAATGAGATTCTCACTGTCGAGATTTACCATCTAACTATTTTGAATATTGTGCCTAATTGTTTCTAAACTTATTTTTTTTTTTATTATTAAAGTATGTACTATTAACATTGATTAGCAAGATTCTTACATGGTGCCAAGAAATTATGGTTCAACTGGCATAAAGTATGAACTTATTGTTGGAAAAAACCTCTCACTGCTACCGCAGAAATGAGCAAAAATAACTGAGAAATTAAAATGAAACAACAAAATAAGAGACACAAGAATCTACGTGGAAAAACTTCAAACCCGGAGGAAAAAATCACGAACATAAAGAAATTCCACTATGTGAAAAATTGTTACAATCACACCGAATTCTCTCCCCGACCCCATTACAAAAACATTCTCTCAAAGCTTTATACCACTCACATTTTTTTTTCTCACTCTCAGACCAGAGAATATAAAAAGAGAATTTAACTAGAGCTAGTATACCAAACTTTAAACTGTTTTTAACTGGGATACTTTGAAACCAAAGTCATAGACTCCTTTTATAGTGTCAGAAACCCATCACTTCTTTGCACCTTTCTGATGTAGGACAACTTTCACTTATAATATTTTGCCAAAAATCCTACAAATTCCACCTTGACAAAATATTTGAAAAACCCACAATTCTTCCTGCATCATTGACAATCATAATCCTCAGCTTAAAGAATTATAACTTGCTCTACCATAAAAGTAGACCACTTGGAATGTCACATTCCAAGACTTTTTTTCTTCGTCATATGTCGATAAACACAACTGAAATCTATAGTGCAACTTCCACCTACTTAGCTCATCGGAAGTTCTTCAGTCATCGACATAACTTCCACCACACACACATCTTGCATAACCGTCAAGTCAATGCATGTGTGTAAACCTGTGGAACCGCTAACATCATATCCTCCATCATGGCAAAGCAGACATATCATTAAGATGAATTTTGTCTTTCTTCAGACGCAGTCAAAGAGAGACTACGTTAGCATCTAACCCATAGTCTTTTGACGAACTTGCTTTGTTAGGACAATTCTTTTTCATGTGTCCAGACTGTCTGCATTTCCAACAATCTTTATTTTGCACAGAGTCTTTCTTCTTCTTACAATTGCTAGCTACCAGTGTTGAATCCTCATGTGAAGTACGCCTGCCACTCTTCAACCTTCTTTCCTTTGATAGAAGTTTACTAGTAGCCTCCGCAAAATTCAAAGTCTCATTGCCATGCATCAAGATTGGCTTCATATGTTCGTAACAAGGCGGGAGCGACAAGATCAACCTAAGAGCCTTATCCTCATCATCTATTTTCACTCCGATCACCTCCAGCTGAGAGATGATGCCATTGAGAACACTCAGATGATCTGAGATTTTCATACCTTCCTCCATTTGCAGCGTGTGAAACTGCTCCTTCAGATACAACCGATTTGAGATGCTTTTTGCATGATACACCACTTCAAGCTTCTCCCAAAGATTTTTGGCTTTCGAAATTCCATGCACATTTGTAGGAATATTCTTAGTCAAATTCATTCTGATTGCACTTGCAACTCTCAAATCTAATTCATCTTATTCTTCATCACTCATGTTGGACTTCTTAGAACCTCTGCTGGAACCACCACTGGACTCCGTTGGACCACCATCACCGCTTAAATTTTCAGAAACACCACAACTCGGTCTTCCCTTCAAAACCTTGTATAACCCAGATTGTATCAGCACGTCTTTGACTTGCACTTGCTACAAGCCAAAGTTCATCTTTCCGTCAAATTTCTCCACGTCAATCTTTACTGGACCCATAAAACTTGACATATCTGCTTTACTCCTAACAAATGTGCAAATAGTGAACAACTCACACTATCCACAATACCAGCTATAACTTGTTTCAAGAAATCCTTTCTAATGTGGAAGCTCAAACAATGTTGCAACCATATTCAGAAACTCAAGAAACTAAAAACCTAAACCTCTGATACCACTTGTTGGGAAAAACCTCCCACCACTACTGCAGAAATAACTGAGAAATTAAAAGGAAACAACAAAATAAGAGACACAAGAATTTACTTGAAAAAACTCCAAACCCGGAGGAAAAAACCATGAACATAAAAAAATTACAATATGTAAAAGATTGTTACAATCACACAGAATCCTCTCCCCAACCCCAATTACAAAAACACTCTCTTAAAGCTTCATACCACTCACACCCTTTTTCTCACTCTCAAATCATAGAATATAAAGAGGAAATTTAACTAGAGCTAGTACACCAAGCTTATAGTGTTTCTAACTGGGATGTTTTGAAACCAAAGTCATCATAGACTCTTTTTATAGTGTCAGGGGCTCATCATTTCTTTGCACATTTTCACTTCTAATATATTGCCAAAAACTTTACATTTATAACTAAGAAGAGGTCATACGTCTAAATCTCCCGGTTTCAATATTGTTATACTAAAAAAAAATGTTTACGTCGCACTCCATGAAGTATAATTTGGATGAGATAGTGTGATGTGACCATCAAGTACGCTTTATGGTTGATTTTGGATTGGGTAGTTAAAAATAGGAATAAAATATAATTATTAGTATATTTTTTACTAAAATAGAAAAAAATTGTATATGATCTGATTTGATTGGTATTACAAATTGATGGCCAAGTATAACTATAGTTCAATTAGAATATGAATAAGATTGTGAATGATATCATCTCATCAAGATTGCAGGCTGGAAAATTGTGAATGATATCTTCCCTTTTGCACTGAATTTGGAAAAGAAGGGGATTCATGTAGATATTGCTTGCTCCCTCTGCCGGAAGTTTCCTGAATCCACAACCCACCTCATGTGGGAGTGTAAGTTTGCTAAGAGGGTGTGGGATCATGACCTCATCACTAATGTTTGTTTTCCTTATGCAGACCATGGCCAATGGAGCGCGCTGGATTATTGGGACTTGATAAGGAGGACGCTGGTTAAAGAAGAGCTTGGAAGGGCGATCATGATCCTCTGAAGCATCTGGAGTTGCAGGAACCATGTCCGCTTCAACATGGCCCCCCATCAATTGATGGCCTTCTCTATTCAGTGATTTCCTCTGTAGATCGCTATGTCGGAAAGCCTCATTTGGGTGGGCCCTTATCATCTCCCTCCCCTACTCTGCGTACAATCCAATGGAAGCCTCCTTGTGAGGGGGCTTGGAAGATCAATATTGACGCTTCTTGGTCTCCCAAACTCAATCGAGGTGGGTGAGGGTTGGATTGTTCGTGACTAGAGAAGTCGACCCTTGTTTTGAGGTTGTATCGTTGTGACATGAGAGAGACTAGTGAAGCTGCTTGAGGCGATTGCCATTCTTGAAGGTCTGAAGGATGCCCTTCCCAAAAGACCGAACGACATCTCTTCTATTTTTGTTGAGTCAGATTCTAGGGAGGTCATTAATTTACTCAACCTTCTCGATTCTAACTTGACTGAAATTCTTTTTGTTGTCGAGGATATTCTCGCCCTTACCAGTTGTCACTCTCCTATTCTTTTTTGTAATATCCCTAGAAAAGAGAACAAAGTTGTCCATTCGCTAGTCGGTTTGGCATCTTTTTTATGGATTTCCTCGATTTGGAATGATGGCTTTCCTCCTGATGTGCTTTCCTTCATTCTTGGGAGGGATCCTTTGTTGTAATGGTTGGGTTGGTTGTTCTTATATAGGCTTGTTTCCAAAAAAAAAATTAGATTTGAATCGACATTCGATCTATTGAGTTCTAAAATCTTCTTGTTGGTAACGTACCAACATTATTTTAATCCAATGGATTATATGATCATTTCACTCTTTATTTATTTTTCTTTTCTTTTCTCTCTCTTTTTTTTTTATTATTTCAACAACTGCGACATGGATTATGTGATCATATCACTTTTTCCCAAATTTATGAATTGAAGTTTAATTTCAGAATTCCATCAACTGATATTTATATAAAAAAAACTAAGGATAATGGTAATTCAAAGTTCTAATTGATAGATGCAATTGGAAATTTTTAAATTCATCGTGTTGTGGTTTTAAAAAAATTGGCATATATTTGATATATTGTTTGCATAGTTTAATGAGAGGGAACTAGTTTTTTCCCCTCTTTACAAGAACAAAACCAGCTCGATTTCACCAGATGAATAAATCGTGGCATTCACTTCATGTCTTCAACCAATTAAATAATGCCCTACATGAATTATGTACTATACCATTAAAACATTAAATATCAATTTAAACATAGTTCAATTGTTTAAGACATAATAATAAATTAGTAAAATCAGTTACTGTCACGTAAAAAAGCAATACTGAAAAACATTCTAAAAAGTTATATTTACAATTTTTAATTTTTTTAAAAAATGTTATATTTAGAATTTGATTCTTAAATAAAAACAAGATTGATGGAAGTTTTAGAATATGAAGCTACCCTAAAAGACATTTGAACTAGAGAGAGATCCATGACTTACCTATTTAAAAAGTACTCTTAGGATATAAAAGTTGAAAAATTATTCGATGTGACACCTCTCTAATTCCTCAAATGTACGGTAAAATCATAATTTTGTATAAAATTGTCAGCCACATTGTACAGACCTTATAATAATTTTTTGGTCGACAAGAAAACTTAGCTTCCACAGAAACTTGAACATTATGAAACTGGCAAATGACCATGTATAACAATAACAATCCCCTCAAGAGTGGGAAGTAAAACAATCAAGGACTGATTTTAGAATGGAGCTTTAAATAGAAAAAGAGCATATTCATTGTATTGGCCGAAATAGGCCATCTCCAAAAACTAAGATTAAGAATAAGGTGGTTTGTGGTTTATGGGTTATGCAATTTTGAGTAGGTTATCTGTGAGCTTGAATATGCTGCCCTGCTTCTTCAAGAGACAGAAGCTCCTGCATAAGAGATGCTAGCTTATTCACGTTCTCCTCGTGAATATGCGGTCGGACCTTCTCTTTGTATCCGCTTGCATCCATCATCTTTTTCAACTTCTCCTGTTGCCTGCACGACGAAGATGGTCGATCAGAATGCTACAACACTGGACGTGTCTTTGTGCATCAGCTCAGTTCGTTTTATACAAATGATGATGGGTATAAGATGAAATGTTAAGCTATGAAGAAAGATGATGAGATGCAACCATTTTTGTTAAGCAAGCAGCTTACTTTCTAATTTCGTCCATCTTTCTCCTGATCTTTTCAAGCTCTGCTTCAGCAGAAATGGCTCCTTGAAATTGGAGATAGACCGAAAGGTTTTCATTTACAACCGATACCGCACATCCAATAGGAGCAGCATCGTTGTCGTTGATTACCTGGACAGAAATTGTACCACAGCAGGATGGAGAACAAATGAGTATCGCATGGGGCAAATCACAAATGACCCATAATGGAGATTATTAGAACGAAGTAAACATAAAAGTATACATCCCCAACAAAAGGAAATTGCAAGATAGACTCTTAATCTTATATTTATGGCAGTATACCGTTAGTGATGATATATTGGCAAGGGTCACTATTTCCAACTTGCGTTTGTTGATGGTTTCAGCAACAGCATCGTTGCGGGGGAGCACGTAGCCAGGTCTCCTGAATTAAATTAGAACGGTTAAAAGAGAGACAATCAGATCAGTCACGCTACGGTAAGGTAAACACATCAATTTCAAAGCTCTGAAGCCCCACCCCCCAACTGTTACAGAATAATTTTCTATTCTTAATCATCTCATTCTCATCCATGTCTTCCCGGGCATTTGAATTTCATGGCATCTCATGATACTTTGAATCAAATAGCTAGTTTTCCAGAGAAGTAAACTAGTGATTTAATGGTTCCCTACCATACAACAGCTAATGAAAAGAAACAAAAATATAAAATGTAGATTCTTAAGCAGAACATTACACAACTTCGTAGACTTCAAGTTCACAAATAGATAGTATTATTTTTGCACAGCCAGAAGTACAAGAATTATGAAATTGATAACAAACCTTTCACGGCTTTCTTTTGCCAGTGACCTTAGAGATTTAACAGCAGATACGATAAGATCCATCTCATTCTCCACAGCTTCTTTGGTCCATTCCTGAAAAGTTGAAGGATTGTTATCAGCAGTTTTATGATAATAGATAGAAAATTATGCATCCAGTTGCCCAAGTCATAATAAATGACTAAAAGGTGCATGGTATGCAACAGCTCTAAGGATATAAAACCAACCTACCCCTAGAGTTTTAACTCTTGAGGAAATCCACATATAAAACTCAAAACTATGGTGTTTTCCAAGCTCCTAGCTTCTCTATATATAATGACATTCAGATGTACGTGTACCCTATTAAATTCACGTACACATAGTGTGTGAAGTTAAGGAAAGAGGAGGGGTTAACTTATAACTAGCAGCTGAATAGGTGGATGCTTTGGACAACTAGGGCAATAGGGAAAAAGAGAGAAGGCTAAGTTAGCTAACAGTCTGCCTTCACCAAACACCAGGGCAAGAGAGGCATTCGTTACAAAGTAAGAATAGAGATGAGTAGAGGAAAAGAGAAAGATGAGAACTGTGAACTGTGAACTGGCTCATGGCAGAGATCAAGCAGTCAAATTCCTAGTTTTTTTTTTTATGAGAAACAAATTTCATTATGGATGAAATTCCTAGCTTTTGTATTTTCTTATTTGGATTATACCAGTTGAGCAGATTTGATTCCTGCTCCTTTTTCATTTTTACTACCTAGGAACTCTCAGTATCAGGAATCTTAAATCACCTAAGGTCGGTCCTATCTATGATCAGAGGTTTGAATCAACTACTTAAGATTTTCCCTCTTGTCAAAGGGACAGTGTTTTACATATGATTACTTGCCATTATTACCCCTCATTGTGCAGGGATCAACATATAGCGTTTTGGAACTCGCAAATAAATGACAAGCCAACCAAACCAGGGAAAACAGTTTTCCAACCAGTTTACACAAAATCTACCCTGAAATCTGGCCCACTGAAAATCATATAAAGATTCTAAATATTACCATCACATGAACATTGGAGCTATACGGAACCTCATAAATGCATGCATGCATGCACTAACAAAGAAAAACTAACCTCTGTCACAGATGGATAGTCGCATATCATTATTGATTCTGGCCTCGTACTACTCTTTGGGTAAGGAAGGCGTTGCCATAATTCTTCTGTAACATAAGGCATAAACGGGTGAAGCAATCGCAACCCATTTTCAAGGCACAACCATAATGTATCTTGCGCATGACTCCTTGCAGATGCAGATTCTGTATCATTGGAGAAGTATGGCTTAATTGCTTCAATGAAGACATCACATAATTGATATTGCCACCAAGAATAGACGGCAGTAGTTGCATCCGAAAACTCGTATGATTCCAGTGATGAGACTGTTCTGGATATAGCCTTGTTTAGTACTGACAATATCCACTGGCAGCTAAATGGTAAGACATCTGGTGTCACGTTCTTGCTTGGAACATAGTCATTTCCAAGCTTACTCATAGCAAATCGGATTGCATTCCATAATTTATTGCACCATTGACGGTAACCAACAACTCTTTGGATATCCAAATTTATTTTATCAGACTGAAATTGAGGGAGGGGGAGAGAGAGAGAGAGAGAGCAATAATCAGTAATCAGTCTCTAGAAACAAACACAAATGTACAACCAAAGACAAACCTGAGCAGTGTACGAGATCAATGCAAAACGGAGAGCATCTGCACCACATTCAGAAATGCCATTAGGGAAGTCCTTAACCTGTCCTTCCTTGGCAATAGCCAATTCTTTGGGATCCAAATTGCCCTCCTCCAGCCTTTTATGAAGGCCTTCAAGAGATATCCCATTTATTACCTCAACTGGATCGATGACATTTCCCAAGGACTTGGACATCTTGCGACCATGTGCATCACGAATCATGGGGTGTAAATATATCTAAAATAATCAATTAAAGTGTGTTTGTCACAAATGATACACGGTCGAACAGAATTTTTCTAGTATGTGAAAAATAGGAAGAAGCAGCATTACCGTCCGAAAAGGTACATCTCCACCTAATGTGATTCCCAACATTACCATGCGAGCAACCCAGAAAAACAGAATATCATGACCAGTTTCCAGAGCTGATGTTGGGTAGAATGTCTTCAGATCTTCAGTGTCATCAGGCCAACCTAACACAGATAATGGAAAAAGCCCCGAGGAAAACCAAGTATCAAGCACATCAGGATCTTGTGTTAAATGAAACTTCTTTCCTGCATAAATTTGTTTGGCCTCCTCCTCAGCCTCTTCCTCATTTCTTGCAACCACCCAGTGATCATTATAAGCGCCAAACTCCTTCAGTTGATCATCCTCTAATGTAGCATACCATGCAGGAATCCTGTGACCCCACCAAAGTTGCCTTGAGATGCACCAATCACGAATGTTCTCTAGCCACCTGTAGCATACAATCAATATTAGAATAATGTTTCATATACCAGAGCAAAAAGATAAGGATGTGTGAAATGAAGGTAAAGGTTAATGGCAATTCTTTCATTTTAGAATAATATTTGTGCTTGTGTATTCTTGCATTCCTTCCCAATGGAAGGTAGTTTTTATAATAATAATGATAATAAATATAAAAATAAAAATAAAAATAAAAGAAATATTGTCGTGAAAATCCATGCCCAAAATAAGAAAGTACAAGAAGCAAAGAGCCACAAAGGAATTCACTATCTCGTCAATTTCTTTCATTTTAAATATTTATGGAGTGCTTTTGTCATATATTCACAACTAAACCATAAACTCCCTAGATTCGGAAACTCTCATTGAAATAAGAAAAAAAAAAGATATAACAAAAAAGAGGGACACAAGACATCAACCCACTCGGATCCAAAGGAATATAAAAGAAAATCCTTGCCTATTTTGTATGAATGAAAAAATAATCACAGTTACTATTTGACCCAGGCCTAAAAACCCATGTGAAAGAGAAACAACCGTAAATACCCCTTCCCCACCCACAAAACTAACAATACTTGTCTTTAGGTATCGAAGGAGAAACAGAAAATTCTATGAAAGGTCGTTTTGCTTCTTTCTTACCGGAAACGAGAAAATGGATGAGATATCTCTACGAGACCAAAGGGTTTGGAAAAAAGGCCTTGGTGAGAGTACACAAAGTAAAAGCAGAAAATCTGAAAATAACTCCCGCTGGACTCTTCCTCTTTAAACACCCTACTATTCCTTTCAAAGCATAATCTCCAAAGGAGAGCCATCGCATTGTTTGACCAAATAATCCTAGCTGTATCCTTTAGAAATCCACATGCTACAAGTTGAAAGAGGGTGGAACCCCAACGAAAAAGGACATCAGGACTATTCATGCCAGTAAGAGGATCCAAAAGGACAGCCAAAGAAAGAATGATCTTGATTCTCCTCATCATTTTAACTCATCACCCACTCTTCTTCTTGTTCAGCCTCCTCCTGTTTCACTTCGATATCCCAGAAGCTGCTCTCCCACACCACTCTCAACTCCCTTAGTTCAAGTTTTTTGCAATGGTGGTCCTTAGAATATTTTTCATCACAACGGAAACATAGTCCCTGTTCCCGTTTGGCCTGAAACTCAGCGTCGGTCAACCTCCTTGGCAAGGGTCCACGACGATTAGGGTTGGGTTTTTCAAGAACTGAGATGGATCGTAAATAATCGTTGGGCCTTTGACTATTCCTTTCGTTATTGGGCCCTAAGGCCTTCCCTTCAGCCTTTGGGCTCGACTTCTTATCATCTCCTACCCACCCATCAACCCAATCTTTTTTAGCTATCTTTAGGGCAAAATCTTTGTTTTCTATTAACTGGGTTTGTTTCATAGCATCCTCCAGCCCCTTCGGTTCCCTGCTAATAACGGCCGCCTTGATTGTCGGATTTAGACCGTTGAAGAAGGTATTTTCAAGGACGTCCTCTGCTAGACCCGACAACGATTTCGAGAACGATTTGAACTTTTTTTTATAATCCTTTATTGTTCCATCTTGTTTGATTGCAAGGAATCTCCCACACGGATTGCCTTCTTGTGTAGGTCGATACCTCATGAGCAACCTTTCTCGTACATCATTCCAGTCGATGATTTTCCTCCAATTATTCGTCCAACGAAACCATTTTATGACATCGATTTCAAAACTGACTATCGATACGTTGATTTTCTCCAGATTGCTTAGTTGATGAACTTCGAAATAGGCTCGCCCTAATCATCCAAGCGTTTGGATTCTCCTCTGTGAACACAGGCATTTCGAGTTTCTTATACTTCGGTCCGAAACGACCTCCATCCGCTTACTTTGCGACGAATCCGCTTCTTCTACTATCATACTCAACGACGGGTTATCGGACTGTTTGCCTTTCATATCACTGGCACCAGTCTTCCCTGTTGTCTTCTTCTCGGAGGATCCTTCTGCTAGCATGAGGATCAACGCCTTTTGATTCTTTTGCATATCTAAGGCAACTCTCTCCCATCCTCGCTCCAACACCAATTTTTTTTTTATGAGAAACATGAGTAATCATTTCATTGATGGTATGAAATGTACAAAAGAAAGGGTTGAGAACCCATTACAAAAGAGAGTCCCAACTATTAACAAGAGAAGTGAGACTGTAATCACAAAAGGGTGGGGTTAATTTACACCATGAGATGGCTAAAAAAATGATAAAGTCGAAAAGTTTTTGTTGATCCCGAGCACAGTCTTGGAAGATCCTGTTGTTTCTCTCAATCCAGATGGACCAAAAGAATGCTTTTATGAAGTTGTCCCATAAACAAGCTCTGTAAGTCGTAAAGGGATGGCCCAAGAGAAGAGTCTCAAGAAGCACCTCCATCTTGCTTGGGAGAGCAATCTGTAACTTAAAGGCCTTGAGAATCTTGGTCCAAATTTGTGATGTGTATCGGCATGTAGTGAAAAGATGGGTCATGGATTCATTGTCTTGTTTGCAGAGAACGCACCAATTAGGAGATGAAACAATCCAAGGAGCCTTTTTTATAAGAGTATCTGTCGGGCGTCGTATTAATGCCTTCTTGACTAACCTCCCATAGAAAGAAGTGAATCTTTTAAGGTGTAGGTCATTTCCATAAGTTAGTGTATAAATCCCTGGATGAGTGTTGTGGGCTGGAAATAAGTTTGAGGGAGAGTGATTTCGAGGT
This sequence comes from Trichosanthes cucumerina, assembly GCA_036507285.1. Lineage (NCBI taxonomy): Eukaryota > Viridiplantae > Streptophyta > Magnoliopsida > Cucurbitales > Cucurbitaceae > Trichosanthes > Trichosanthes cucumerina. Next base: position 6,036,038 of record CM071841.1, read on the forward strand.
GAAAAGGCTTGTTGCATCGAGATTCCATCTCCAAGTGTTAGTATTTGTGTGATATGTAATGGGTGGAAGAAGGGTTGATAGACAAGCTCATTCTGCAATTTCGTCCTCCTTTAAATTCCGACGAAGACCCAAGTCCCATGAGGTGTTATCCGCCCCTCTCATGTCCGCAATGGAGCCATACTTCTTCCGGGATAAGTCAAAAAGCCGAGGGGCTAGAGCTTTGATGGTGCAGTCCCCCACCCATTGATCAAGCCAGAAGGAAGTTTGTTGGCCATTTCCCACCATACAACTAACATTATCAAAGATCAAATTCTTTTCAGCCACAATGTGTTTCCATGGACCTCGATGGTATCTAAGCCTCTTGTGTTCGGAGACTCTCTCCTCCATAGCCATCATCTATGTTTTCCCCAAGTCGACGTGCTCTGAGTATTTGTTAGGTATCCGATCTCTTAACAATACTCAAACTCAAATTAACACAATCGATAGAAAAGATGGAAACCAACCCTTCGATAATTGAGAGTTCTTCAATATCGAAGGGGGGTTATTCTATTAATCCGAAAGGAAAGATCAGGCAACATTCACAAAATGCACAACAATTAGAGAGGTTGGCTCCCTCCTATAGCAACAACTTCCCAAAATTAAATCTACCTAGCGCAGAGACACAAAACCCCTTTTTAAACCCTCACTCCCATGCCCTCACACGTATAGCACGAATCATCCCTGGGTGGTCCCATGTTCTCCATTCACATTTACCCTCTTGCCCCTCCTAAAGTATTTCTTGATAATTGGGGGTCTAACAGAATCTTTCAAAAAAGTGTTCGAGCTTCATTATATTCCACCAAGGACTTCTTAAACTTGTTTTCTTTGCTTTTGTAAACCACCCAACTTACTCCTTCCCATATAACCCAATTGATAAGAACATCATGACTTAAATTTCTAACCACCAATAAAAATAAATGATTAAACCACATTCAGTACAAATGTTAAATTAACAATACTCCAAGTTTTTGTGTCTGTTTCACAGCATACTAAATTTACGCTCCTATTCATGGAAGGGCACTGCAGGAAGAACAATTCAACTCATGTTCACAATTTCCTTTTAAGTGTAAAAACAAAGCAAGTTAATCAAATAAATGAGACAACCTCTTCCAGTCAGCAGAATATTGTTTTGGTATGATCTCAAGCTTTTTGCATTCATCGTCCATTGCAGCATCAAGACTTTGCTTTGCCATATCTTTACAATTAACATACCATTGAGGCTTTATCATTGGCTCCACAACATCATTGCTCCTTGAACAAAGGCCAAGACGCATCTCATTGTCTTTAGCACCTCTATAAAGACCCTACAGACATAGAAGATAAGAAACCACAATTTGTATATCCCGACCACTAATGGAAATTGAAACGCAACACTCTTATAAATCAAGTTGATCATAAATAATAGCTTATACATCAACGATTGCTAAAAGTATAACTTTGCAATCCCAAATGAGTCAACAACTCTCACATTAAGTAATTCAAAACAAATTTGTTAGTGGAGCATTTAGTTTCATCAGCAAAACATTTTCAAGTTTCTGCAGGCCAACATGAAGGGGTGAAAAAATATATTTAATTCCAAATCAAGTCCCAAACAGGAGTCCGTTAATGCAAACAAAATCAGTTGCATTACCAGAGCTTGGTAGAAAGTTGAAAGAAAGTGTGAAATGGAAAACTACAAAAGATAGTTTTATCTCAATGTTTCCAAAAAGCAAAATTCATGTCATTAACGCAAATCCATCTAGAGCCCACCCCATAATTTAATAGCAGTTTGAAGAAAAAAAAAAAGGTAAGAACAGTAGGGTACCTTCTTCTGCAAGGCATCCACTACCATCTCCCGGGCTTTGAAACGTGGCATTCCTGCAAACTCTGAGCCACCATTGCTATTTATTTTACCATCATCAGTAAAAATATTTATGAACTCAAGGTTATGACGCTTTCCAACCTCAAAATCGTTCGGGTCATGTGCAGGTGTGATCTGCAGATATAAGAAATGGGGGAGGGAATTAGAGGAACACTTGTATCATGGAACAAAATACAATATGGAACTACTCAGAAACAAAAGGACAACACCTACCTTAACAGCCCCAGTTCCAAATTTTGGATCAACAAGAATTGCATCACAAATAATAGGAAGCTTCCTTCCATTAAAAGGATGAATAGCAAATTTTCCATGAAGATGCTTGTACCTCATGTCATCAGGATGAATGGCAATTGCAGTATCCCCAAGCATGGTTTCCACTCTAGTAGTGGCCACCACAATCTCACCCAATTCCCCTTCAAGAGGATAAGCAAATGAAGTCAAAACACCAAATTCCACAGGGTTCTCATATCCTGGAACCTTGAGAAGAGTCTTTTCTTTGATATCGATATAGTCCACCTAAACATGCACAGAAGCATTAATGCATTAATAAAAACAAAATAGATTGATAAAACGCATCCCTTAGAGCATTTAACTAACCTCAATATCAGATATTGCAGTACGCAAGACACAATCCCAATTCACCAAACGCAAATCCCTGGAGGAAAATGAAAAACAAAAGTCAAATTATTCATATTGTTGCATTGACGAGTAACTATAATTACAATGTCCTTTACAGAAACTAGCATCATTTCTAACGACACTTAACTGTCAAGCTTTTGGTAAAATGAATACAGACATCTTTAAGTATCCATACATGGTAACTTCCGATTAGAGTAATATAGAAGTACTTGTTTGTGTAAGCATGTGGGCAAGGCAACAGTCGGCTAGACCACAAGGCACCATTTTTCTTCCTCCCTTTCTTTTTTTCTTTCTTTCTTTAATAAGAGAAGGTACATTAACAAAAGAAAAGAGCAAGTTTAGCAGACCTCAACCTAGAGACTGGGGTAGAGGACACCTCTCCAAAGAGCAAGTTTAGCAGACCTTAACCTTAATCCTACAGAACAACCATCTAATCTAACAAAATTTGGAATCAACAACCTTTACAGGATATAAATATCCTCTGTGGCAACCAAGACTCACACTCATTACTTTGAAAGCATTTGAGTTATCTTACCAATCTAACCATTAAGTACTTGGTAGTTACTTTCCCAAGGCCACTAATCACCTCCAAAATTCAAAATGACCAAATGTCACCTAACTTCACACATACCTATAAATACGTCCATTTTTGAACAGCCTGACAAAAGCCTCTGTGACAGCCCTTGATCTCTTGTCGTCCATTGTGAAGCACTAAGGACAAGAATGTAGCAACATTTATGAAACAGATGTTAATAAAGAAAATATAACAGAAAATTCTAACCTAAAATAGAACATTGAGGTCTATAATGGCACTAGTACTGCCCATAATGTAATATCACCTCCAATTGCAGCAGAAGATATTAAACATTTACCTCACGGGTCCAATCAAGAGAGGCACCCAAACGACGCAACTGTTTTAATATTGTACCACCATACTTGGTTTTCCAATCCCAAACCTTCACCAAAATTTTGATGCAACCAAGTAAAATGGATAGTGAGAACCAGCTTACTAATCAGAAAACCAAAGAAAGAGGGAACGTTAATGTAGAGTTCAAACTTACTTCAGAAATAAATTTCTCCCGACCAATATCGTGCCTGGATAAATTCCTTTCTCGCATTATCTTCTTTTCTACAACAACCTATAAAAGGAAAAAAAGAAACTTTATACAACTTCCATCGATGCATAAGCAGATGAAAATCAAGACAGGAAAAACCAACTGCCACGGCAAGATTACAGTTTACTCATCAACACATGCATACAAAAAATGTAAATGTGCCATTTTGGACAATGGGTAGCAAATGCATGGTCGTGGGTCTTCGCTTGGTTCCTATTTTGACATTCTAAATATGGGCATTGTTTTGAAATCCTTTTAAGCCTCAGGGACAATTTTTGCCGGCAGGATTCATGCATCTTTTGAAAAATAATATCAATTGACAATCTATTCTTCAAAAATATAAAACTTTACTCTGTACTGCTAACATACTGTAATGGTGATGGAGCTCATTAATACATTTACCATCGAGGCTTTAAATCAAACATTGAAGAGTTAGAAAAACAAGCCAAACCCATGACTGTTAATACCCTTTAGAATTTTAAATTAAGAAATTTTTGTTTTCCCCTAAATCTACGAGAGAACCATCTTTCACTAAGAAAAATAAAGTAAACAAAACAGGGCCTCGTAGAAAACAGAGTCCGTCCAATCCAAAGGGACAATCAAAAGAAGAAACAATAACAGGGGAGCCCACTTGCCTTGCCCATAATAATAGTAATGATAGTTTTTTTTTTGGAGAAAGAGTAAGAAACATTTTTTTTTAAAAAAAAAAAAACAGATTTATGAACTCATGATGATATATGAAAGTGAGCCAAACCTCCAACTCCCATCCAATTGTTTTAGAACTCAAGGACATAGTTGTACAACTTATAGAATAGATCATGTTCAAGAAAGGTCATCCTATTTATTTTTCAACCAAATAGTCCTCAACAACAAAGATTCTCCTCCATCACATCATGTGAAGCATAACACGATACAATAGAAAACCCAAGAGCATGGCCTATTCCACCAATGTCACTAAATAGTGCTCTTACTAAGAAGTCCAACAAGCAGAAAAGCATTCTCTTATTAATAAATTCATTCAACCACTAAGGCAAAAACTTAATTGTCATGCTTACCAAAGCATGGCCCCTCCCATCAATATCAAAGGAAATGAAAAAGTAAAAAAGAAAGGTGAAAACCTGAGTGGCTATACCAGCATGGTCTGTCCCAGGAACCCACAAGGTGTTGTATCCAGACATTCTTCGCCATCGAATAATGGCATCCTGCGTAACACCCAAAAAATCACTTGGAAGGAAAATGAAGTTCTTACAATGTATATAAACAGCAGAAAGAAAATATTTGCAAATGTATCATATGACACCTCAATTGCAGCAGTAAGAGCATGACCTATGTGGAGTGCCCCTGTCACATTAGGTGGGGGCAACACCTGCAAAATAAAAAGATAAAATAACAGACCATTTAAATTAATGTATACTACACAAGCTTTCAATTCATTAAACATATTTAAATCTAAATAATGTAAATGTGCTAATATATGGACGTCAAGTTGCATAATTAGTTGGAAGAATGTGGCTGTAGGTGTGGATGTTACAATTTTCAAACAGGTGAAAAACATATGAGAAAGAACCAAAAAGACAATCATGAACATGCCATTCACTAACGCAGATTTTAACCATAGACTTCTGATCCAAAATAAGAAGGGTTAATCCATCATATGGTCAAAGCAGGGTACATTAAAGAAAATCTTAAATAATCACTTTTGAGTTGTATAGAGTTCTGTCACGTATCACATGAAAACTGAAAAAATATGCAGAAGGACGTTCTTATATTCTGAAATTCAAGCACCAAACTCAAAGTCACGCTCACAATTACAAATGGCGGCTTAGAGCTTTTAGCATCAGCAACAAAAAACCCTGATTTTTCCCACCACTCATACCACCTAGAAACAAAACAAGAATTTTATGAGTTGCAGCAATCAGAAAATATAGAATCAATTAAGACATGGAAAGTCGTAGGAATTAAAATGCCACACTCACGACTTCTCCACAGCACTAGGATTGTATTGCTTTGCCATTTGCTGAGACAATAGTTTCTTCTTACCAAAAGGGGTGTCAGGGTCAACAAAATCCTCAGCATTTTCTTCATCTCCGCCTCGTCGGGCATTCTTCTTCTCACTCTTTTTAGGAGCATTAGATGTTTGCTGGGCCTAAAATGAATTTGGAAAAAATTAAACATTAAGCCATCAAGTTGTATATTTAGACAATGAAGCGGAGTAAAAAAAAGTTATGGTGACAAACCAAAAAATGGTATCTTAAACTGCACTGAAAAGCTTAATATGATTGATAAACCATAAATATTACCTGCAGCTTCAAAGCTTTATCTAAAGCCTTTTTCTTTTTCAATTCTTTTTCTCTTGCCTGCCAAGTGAAGGTTCATCAACCAACAGATGTACTAGTCAACAAAATTTCTTCCAGAAACATAGGACATAAAAACTACATGAGATGAATGTTATCAGGTGCTAGGAGAAATAATTTCTCGAAGCTGCTTCGGCTTATATACACACTAACATAGTTTTTTAAAAAAAATTAAATTTCAGTAGAACGGTTTCAAGGTACATTTCCTAAGAAGATAAACAACTTAAACAAGGAGAATTCAACGTCTGTTACAATGTTGCTGGGGAGCAGAAAAATTATATAGGAAACGACAATGAATTGGACAGTTTTCATGATTAGTTCGGGGAAAAAATAAAATTCCATTCAATTAGATAGAACCAGACGCTCCATTGAAAGAACGGAATTAAACAGTAAGTCAAAATGCCAAAACCAAGCACATAATGCATCCTCCTTACATGCACCGATATGCACAATAACATCAAACATAAATACCACAGGGTAAAAATAAACCTTTTCTTCCTTCTTCTTCTTCTTCTCAGGATCTTCCACTTCAGGTTTTTTAGGATCTTCAAGTTTTTTGTCCGATTCCATCTGGACATCAAAGGGTTTCAAAAATCAAATAAACCAATCACTAAAAGCAAAATATCAAATAGAAACAAATCTCAACATTCCCAACTAATCCGAGAAAACAAGAATGTCCACCAACATCTTTGACTGGAGCAGCAGAAACTTCAGAAGGGCAAATGCCTTTAGAGAATGAAGAAAACGAAGCTCTATGGGCACAGCGGAGCTTGTAGCTTTGCCTGCTGAAGAAGGAGACCAGTGACGGCTCTCCTAAAATCCTACCTTGTTTAACAGACACTGCCAACAGATTAAAAATACCATTTCTCATTCTGGGAATTCATAATTTTTCTTTAATTTTCCAATTCTCTCTCTTAAAAGCTAGCCCAATGTGTGCTATATTCTCAAAAAAAGAAAAATGCCTCGCCAGTGCGTAGCAATTCCAATTTTACTCTGTGTTTTGGGTTGGTTGAACCAAAGAATCCAAAAAAATAAAAAACAAGAGAAGAAATTGATCCGTGCGGACCTCGGCGGCGAGCGGCTGAGATTGGAGACTGAGCTTGCGGCTGCGGCGGAACAGGGGACGACGTGCAGTTGCAGGAGAAAGAAAATGGTTGGGAGAAAGGAGGAAGGGTAGGGTTTTGGGGTTTTTTTCCTTTTGCCTCTTTCCTTTTAATATTATATATATATGATACATATATATATATATATTTAATCCATGAAATTCCTTTAACAACTAGTTTAATATTGGTGTACCCTACCTAATTTGGGTAGATCCATACAATTTTAAAAGATGTTGATTTGATAAACAATAAATGAGGGTAGTATAAAAAATTTATTCTCATATTAGCATAGTAAATTCAATGGATGAGCTCGAAGCGTATGTGCATCCAAAGACAGGGTGTCATGTATTTTAAAGATTTGACACTCTTCAACCAAGCTAGGTTGGCAAAACAAAACTGGTGACTCCTTCGAGATACGGAAAGTATTTTGTTCAGGGGTTTAGGAAGGTATTTCCCTTATGGGAATTTTTTGCATGCGAACCTTGCCTCCAATCTTTCTTATACTCGGTGTAGTATCTTTTGGGGTCATAAGCTTTTTCGCAAGGGTTACAAATGGAAGACAGGTAACAATTGTCAGGTTAGTATTAAGGATGATCCTTAGTTTACAGTTGAAGGTAGAGAAAATCCCCTAGTCGTTGATCCGCTCTTTTTTGTGAGTAAGGTTATTTCCCTTCTTAGGGCGAATGACACGTGGGATGTAGGAAAATTTCGAAATCACTTCACCCAACGATGCTGATAATATTTTGAAGATACCACAGTGCATGGCGAATGGTTTGGATTAAATAATTTGGAAATGTCATAATCTTGGAACTTTTACAGTAAATAGCGCCTACCATCTCGAACTTTGAATTCAGAATTCACATACAGCTTCCACCTCGACCAATGGGGGGCAGTCTATTTGGACGGATCTATGGAGTACTAATATACCTACTAAGATCAAGATTTGCTATTGGAAAATTTTACATAATATTCTCCCTACCAAAACAAATCTGATTCGGAAGGGTCTAAACATTAAACTTTGGTGTCCTTTTTGTAATAAACGATCAGAAACGATCTGCCATATTTTGTGGGGTTGTAAGGTAACAAGGAATCTTTGGTGTCATTTTCTAACTTATTATGCAAATTTGTTTCATGTTTCCAATAAGGTTTGGAATGCGACAACTTACTTTGAATGGATGCTTTTAGGGCGACAACCGAAAAGATTTCTCCGTCTTTTTTAATTCTATTGTGGAAAATCTAGACTTGGAGGAATTTGGTGGTTCGGGATTGTGAGAGTTTTAGCTGGACATAGTTCACCAGAGTTACACATGCTCAAATTCGGGATTTCCATGCCCTCCCCCGTTGTGACACCTCCACAGTCTTATTCATTCACTAACTTACTAGATCAGCAGAATCCGTCGAGTCTGGGTTCTTGGAGCCTTGGTACATATGCATATTGGAATTCAGTTTCATAATCGTGGCGACTTAGACTGGATAGTTTGTGATTGAGAAGAAAAGGTGGTAAGCGCTAGACATACTTTTCTCCTTACAAACGGGTCAATCTTGATTTTGGAGCTCAGTGAGATTCTCAAAGGCTTGAGAGCAATATCGAACAAAACTATCCCACTAGTAGTGGAAACTGGCTATTTGGAAGTTATACATTTGATTGGAGCTTCGAAAGTTGATTACACAGAGACTTGTGATTTTTATCAATGAAATTCTGACGATTTCAAACACGTGGTCACAAATTCCTTTAAAGCATATCCCTCGGACTTCAAATGAGGCAGCTCACAAACTGGCCCAACGAGCATCAAAGTTACAAGTATATGAGTTTTGGATGGATGGCTCCTCTACGGGGCTTGATACTTTATTATCTTAATGTACGTTGTCGTTGTTTCTAAAAACAAAGTTTATTAAATTTAGAGTCGTTAAGCCTAAATTTGTTAAGTTTATATTTAGTTGGTACAAGATTTGATGCACATTTTATACGAAGTCCTCGTATAGACTCCAAATTTCACTCACAATTAAAATTATAAAATTAAAAGATGAGATCAACGGGATAAAATCCTGCTTGATCATTATGACTGATTAATACGAATCTACTTTTCCTAAAGTAAGAGTAAAGCATAAGTTTTCTCTCCCACCTCCTTCAATTTTCCTTCCTCTTATTCTTATTTATCTAGATAACTTATTTTAGTATCACTCATTATCGTGACATATTAAATAATTAGTGGTTAGTCTAATTAATATATTAGTGTATATCTATTCATTGGAGTAACAATATTAACACCGCTGACTAATTAAAAGCAAAACTAAAATACAATATAGTGAAAACAATCTAAAAGTTCACAAATCAACTAAATGACCTAACCATCCAATTTCGTGGATTAAATTTACATTTCTCAACCTTAAACTTTCTACAGTTAAAGTTGATGTGTTTAATTGAAAAAAGAAGTCTGCTTGATAATTTAAAATCACTTTAAAAAATATTTAAAAAAAAGAATAATTCAATAATTTATTTTTTTAAGCAAAATTCCTTGTTTAGCTAATGAGTAGCAGACAATCAAAATAAACGAATATATAGTTTAAAAAGTTTATGTTGAATGGACTGATGAATAGTATGTTTTTGTTATGTAATAACAATAGTTAAATTATAAAAAATATTTCTGAACTATGAGATTGATTTTAATTATATTCCTAAACTTTGAAAAATTTTATTTTAAATCCTTGAACTTTTAAGTTTGTTTAAAAAACAACCCTTTAAGACTTTTTTTTGTTAAATTTACGGATGAATAATGACGTATTTGCATATGTTTTGATTTTTTTTCAACGCATATTTTCAAATATGTTCACATAAAGCGACTATACAAATACAAATACAACATTTTCCATCAATGAATTTTATGGAAAAAAGTCTTAAAGAGTTATTTTGAAACAAATTTCAAAGTTTAAGGATACCATTAAACAAATTTCATAATTAAGGGATATTTATGATAATTTAACCAATAACAATGGATAGTTTTAGGTGAAAAAAGCAAAAGACAATTAATTTGAATTAATCACGTCATTTATTTATAATTTGCTAATCCCACAAATTCCATAATTAAAGGGTATTTTTGATATTTTAACAAATAAGAATGGATACTTGGGTGAAAAAAGCAAAAGACAATTAATTTGAATTAATCACGTCATTTATTTATAATTTGCCAATCCCCAGGCAGATGAAAAAAAATAGCGTTGCGGACCGGAGGATGAGAATATCTGAAATATATATAATTTTTTGTTTGTTTTGAAAACTGAGAATATCTTAAATATAAGGGAAATTGCAATTTTTGGCCCTTTTGAATTTTGTAATTGTATTTTAGACCCCAATTTTAAATTCTGAATTTTTTGGATCCCATGATGATGAAAATGAGGTAAGAAAGAGAAAATGCATGGAATGAAATTACATATTTGCCCTCTATCAATTTATATTATATTAAATATATTCACTACCATTAATACACTTTCAACTACCTAACAACTTCAACAAACTAATTAGCTATCTAAAACAAACACTTCTAAACATTTTTATCACTTATCTAAGTTATTCACTAACAACATACTTTAATCTCACATTTTACCTTTTCATTTAATTCAAAATATCTCAAAATTAAATCTATACCTATATACACAAATTCTTTATTCTTTACATTTAGTTTTTGTATTTAGTTTAGTTTAGTTTTCTAATTCACTCACAAATATGAGCAAAAAAATCGTCCATTTTTTTCTAAATTTAGTTTGAATTCCGGCTGGAAAAGATGGAGTTCAAACCGGGATTGAGATTTTTTTGCCGGATTTCTGGCCAGAAAATTCTGGAATTTCGCCAGAGATTTTTTTCCCGGCCAGGAAGTTCGGCCGGGATTTTTTTCCGGAAGTTCGATCGGGATTTTTTCGACCTGAAATTTCGACCGGCTAGGAAGTTCGGTCGGGATTTTTTCCCGGCCAGGAAGTTCGGCCACGATTCTGAAAATCCTACTTTTTTTTAATTTATAAATATGCATAAAATATTTGTATTTTAATTATTAGTCTTTAAATACATGAGATTCTCTATTTTAAAAATTCTTTTCACAAATCTCACTTTAATAAAAAACTAAATCTCAATACCAGATTTATGGTTAAAATTTTTAAACCCTTATCTGAAAACTCAAATCATACCTGATTCAATAAATTTGATAATTTATACAAATATTTTCAACTTTTTTAAATAAAGAAAAATCTTAACAGGAAAGGAAAACGGGAAAAGAAGAAGAAGTTGAACGAACCTAAAGTCTTACTTCATTTTTTTATAAGGACAAAAAGGTAATTTCATGTGTTAAGGGGTTCAAAAAATTCAGAATTTGAAAATGAGGCCAAAAATCCAAAACAAAAATTCAATGGGGCCAAAAATTGCAATTTCCCTAAATATAAGGGCTGAGGAGACTGGGAGTCCAAACGTCAGATTCTGAAGCAAAATTCAAACGGTCATTTCCTTTCCTCCTCTGTTTCTCTCCGATTCTTCTATTTCTGCGTTTTCTCAGTAACCTAGACCCAATTATCGAAACCCTAAATCAGTCTTCTCTTCGGAGATTTTGAATGATCTGGTGAAACCCTTCGTTTTCTTTTTCATCGATCTCTTCGTCGTGCCGTGCCCGTGCCCTCTGGTAACTTTTCTTTTTAGGGTTCTTCCCTTTATGCTGTGGAATTCATTTCGGTATGTTTTTCTTTAATTACTCGTTGTATGATTTGGATGTGTGTCGGTGAATCAATTGTTTCGTTTCTGTAGGTGGGGGTTGTGTTAGTTTAATTTCGATTGAATGTTTTGAATTAATGCTTCTTTGTTTGCTTAGGGTTTAGCTTATTTGAATGTTGTGTGAAAAGAAAAGAAACCATATTTTGGCGTCTGATTTTTGAAAGGTTTTTTTCTGGTCTGTCGTCAGTTTGTGAGGGTGGCTCTTTTCTATATGTTGGAAGGATGAAGTTTGTTGGGGTTCAAAATTGGCATAAGTTCATTTTGGTGGCTTTAATTTCGTACAAAGAAGCAATGCCTCTGCTTATATATGCTAATGAGATAATCAATTTCATTAACGGCTTTGTTTTTGAAAAACCTTAAACGTTTTCAAATGAAGAAAGTGATATTTGAATTTCTTCGCTAATTTCAACAAAATTATCATCAACCCCTTTTTAACTAATGCTTTTTTAAGGTACTTTTATGTACAAGGAACATTAACTTTCTCCTTCATAACTGCATCGATTTACCACCTCCCCTACTCTGAAACACTTGCAAATTTGCAATGACTTAGAAGAAATTGTCTCTGCTTATGCTAAATGAGAAATAGAGTTTTCTGAATGTAGGAACTAAACTGAGCTTATTTATGTTATAGAGTTTCTAATTTGCCATATATCTCTTGTAATTGATTGTGAAACTCAACTTAATTACGTTTCCATTCACTCAATGTCAGAATATAATTTAATCTTGGCCTGCGTTTTGAGACTTGGAATGAATTACTATTGCTGTCATGTTGAAGAAGGAAGGGCTTGAACCTGTCTCTAGATTATAAATGGGTCATGCAAGCTGAGGTACGTTACTGAACTCATGTCGTAGGGCTCGTTTGATAATTACTTGGTTTTTGAAAACTGTACTTGTTTTCTCGCTACTTTTCTACAATGGTTTCCATTTCTACATCTTTCTTAATAAACCACTTGAATTTTTTACCAAATTCTAAAAACAAAACAAGTTTTTTGAGAACACATCTTATGAAAGAGCTAAGTGGAAATAGTATTTGTAGGCTTGATTTTCAAAAAAAAAAAACAAAACAAAACAAAAATCAAATGGTTATTAAACGGGCCCATCATTTTTCGGTTACGGTTTATTCTGTTTGTTGGCTATTAATAGTGTACTATATAATATCCTAAGTTTTATTCAGATCCTCTCTATGCCTATGCTATGCCGTGGTTGATGCCTAAATTCCTTGTTCAGTAATTAGTATAGATGATGTATGATTTATCATCCATGATTTCCTGAGTTTAATTTCCTACTATACCTTTAATTACCTCTTTTTCTTTTTCAATTATTTTTCTCTCTAAATATTTCAATTTTTAATAATCTTTTTCTCTCTTTTTCCAATTAAACTATTTTCCAACTTATTTCACTTATTTTCTCTCTCTCTTAAATGTTTCCTGTCTTTGTAACATTTTTTTTCCTCCCTAAAATCTTTATCCCACTTGTCACTTTATTTTAAAAAAATTTCACATTTAATCCTTTTATTCTCTTCAAATAATTCTCTTTCTAACTCCTTTTTGTCTTATATCTCCAAAGCTTTTTGTCTTCAAATTTGTTATTTCCACACTAATTTTTTCATCTTACAAATTGTGTTTCTCACTCTCTAGCTTTTTTCAAATATATTTTAAAAACTCTTTATAAAAACTATCCCTAACTTTTTTCTTACTTTCAAATTACTTTTTCTCATCCAAAGTTTTATCTCCAAAGTTTTTCAACTTACAAATTTATATTTCTCTCTCTAATTTTTTCATCTTACAAGTTCTATTTCTCATTTCCTAGCTTTTTTTTTTTTTTTTAAAAATACTTTCTCAATTTTTTTCTCACTTTTCAAATGCTTCTCTTCAATTTTTTTTTCACTTACTAACTTGTTTTCTCTCCAAAGCTTTTTAACTTCAAATTTTTGATTTTTCACTCTAACTTTTTCATCTTATTATTTCCTATAATGCTTTGAAAACTTTTTCAAAATCTTTTTCTCACACTTTCTTTCTCACTTTCAAATGTCTCTCTTCATTTTTTTTTTAAATTTCTTTCCAACGTTCTTTTATCTCCCTTGTGTTTTTATCTTAAAAAAATTTATTTCTCACTGTTTTTTCATCTAAAAATATCAACTCCCCAATTCCTTACTTTTCTTTTTTAATTTTCTAAATTAAAATTCTTTTTCAAATATTTTTCAAGCTTCCAAATATTTTCTCTCTTTAAAATTTTGATCTCTTTCTAACTTTTTCTCTCTAAAGATTTTATCTAATATTTTTTTTCTTCTAATTTGTTCATAATAAAAATCTAATTTTCACTTTCTAGCCTTTTTCTTAAACATTTCAAACTCCTTTTAAAAACTATTTCTCAAGTTTTTTTTCTCACTTTCAAAGTTTTTTTTTTTCATTTGTTTCAAAGCAATGTTTTTCTCTTCAAATTTTTATCTCTTTACAAATTTTCTAACTTCAAACCTTTTTTTAATAATTTTTTTATCTCTTTCTTACTTCTTTTAAGTCCGATTTTTTTTAATATAAATTCTTTATCTTCAAAACTTTTTATTTCTCACTTTCGTTCTTTCATTTTACAAATTATATTTTTCTCATTTCTCGCCTTTTTAAATAATGTTTTAAAACACTTTTATTTCCAACTCCTTTTTCATCTACAAAATTTTATTTCCAAATTTCTTACCTTGTTATCTAAATTGTTTTAAAATTTCTTAATTTTTTCTTACTATCAAGCATTTTTCTCTTTTAAAATTTTATTTCTAACTCTTGCCTTTTCATCTAAAAAATTTGTTTTCCTAAATTACTTACCTTGTCATCTAAAATATTTTAAAAATTCTTTTAAGCACCTGAGTTTCTAAATTTTTCTCTTTTTCTAACTTTGTGTTTTCTCCAAATGTGTTTGTCTTCAAAATTTTTATTTCTCACTTACATTTTCAACAAAATTCTCTAGTTCCAAATTACTTGCCTTTTTTTTTTCTAAAGTGTCTTAAAAGTTCTTTTTCAAATATTTTTCGTACTTTTAAATGTTTTCCCTCCATTTTTTTTCGCTTTCATACTTAGTTTTCTCTCCAAATATTTTATCTTCAAAATTTTTATTTCTCCTATATATCAAAATTATATTTCCAAAATCCTTACATTTTTTTCTAAATTGTTTCAAAAAATGTTTTTAAAAATTCATTTGCTAACTTTTTTTCACTGTTTTTATCTTCAATTTTTTTGCTTGTTTCCATTTTTCTTCTTTCCCCAATTATTTTTATTTTTAAAATTTTTATTTCTCAATTCTACATTTTCATCTAAAAAAAATTCTATTTTCAAATTCCTTACTTTTTTTTTTCTACATTGTTTTACAAAATCTTTTTAAAAAGTATTTTTCAAAATTTTTTCGCACTTTCAAATGTTTCTCTTCAAAAATTTTCTCTCTTTCTAATTTTGTTTTATCTTCAAATACTTTTGTCTTCAAAATTATGATTTCTCACTTCTACCTTTTGAACTAAAAAAAAAAAAAATTCTATTTTAAATTCCTTACCATTTTTTTTCTAAATTGTTTTGAAAGTTCTTTTAAAAAAAATTCTTTAACACTTTTTCTCACTTCTCCAATTTTTTAATCTCTTTCTGACTTAGTTTTATCTTCAGAATTTGTATTTCTTCCTCCCATCATTTCATCTAAAAGATTCTTTTTCCAAAGTCCTTGCATTGTTTTAAAAAATCTTTTAAAAAACTCTTTTCAATTTTTTGTTCTCACTGTTTTATCTTCAAAAATTTTATTTATTAATTCTATTTTTCATCTAAAAAATTCCATTTTTAAAATTGTTATCTTTTTTGGGTCAATTGTGTTACGAACATTTTTTTTAGAAGTATTTTTGAAGTAATTTTCTGACTTTCAAATGCCTATTTTTAAATTTTTTATCTTCAAATATATCTATCTTAAAAATTTCTTTTTCTCATTTCTAATTTCTATTTTGATTTCTTTAATTTTTTTTAAACTGTTTTAAAAAACTCTTTATCTATTTTTTTTTCACTTCCAAATGTTTTTCTCTTCAGTTTTTTTTTTTTAAATTTTTTTCTAACTTTGTTTTATCTCCAAATATTTTTATCTTATTTCTATTTCTCACTCTTACATTTTATATAAAAAATTATATTACCCAAATCCTTACTCATTTGAAAGTTTTTTTTCTTCTAAAATTTTATCTCTTTCAAAATTTTCTCAATCCAAATGTTTTTTTCTGTTCACAATATTTTTTTTTCTTTCAAAACTTTATTTTATGTCGGATGTTGTTTTTTTCAAAAGGTTTTATTTCTCCCTCTCATCCTATCACTTCACAAATTATATTTCTCACTTTGTTAGTTTTTTTCAACATTGTTTTACAACTTTTTATAACAACAATGGTTTCTCTCAAGTTTCTTTCTTTCTTATATTTTTCTCTTCGAAATTGTTTTCTCTTTCTAACCTTCTTTTTTCTCCAATTATTTTTATCTTCAAAATTTTTATTTATCACTCCTACTTTTTCATCTTAAAAAAAATCCCAATTAAGACCTTTTTTTTCCTAAATTGTTTTTACAAACTCTTTTAAACGACTATTTGTATTTTTAAAAAGTTCATTTTTGAAATGTTTTTCTCTTCGAACTCTTAAAAAAAAAACTCAAAAAATTTTTTATTTCTAAATTTTTCTCTTCAAAAGTTTTTATTTTTTATTTTTCTAAATGTGTCTATCTTCAAAATTTTTATTTCTCACTTCTACTTTTTGACTATAAAATTCTAGTTCCAAATTGGTTGCATTTTTTTAAAATTGTTTGAAAAGTTGTTTGAAAAAACTCTTTATCAAAACTTGTTCTTACTTTCAAATGTTTTCTTTAATTTTTTTTTCTTGCCTTTTACTTTATTTTTGTCTACAAAATCCTTATTTCTCCCCCCTACATTTTCATATGAAAATTTGTATTTCCAAAGTCCTTGCATTTTTTCTAATCTGTATTAAAAATTCCTTTTCAAAATTTTTCTCTGCTTTTATCTTCAAAATTTTTACATGTTTCTATTTTTTCCTTCTTCTCCAATTGTTTTCATCTTCAAAATTTTTATTTCTCAATTCTACTTTTTCTTTTTTAAAAAATCTATTTTTGAATCGCTTGTCTTTTTTTTTTCCTAAATTGTTTTACAAAATCTTTTTACAATTATTTTTCAAAATTTTTTTTCTCACTTTCAAATATTTCTCTCTTCAAAATTTTTAGGATAATTGTAATTGATAGCAAATATAGTAATTTTTGAAAATATTTTTAAAAACTCATTTTCATAATTTTTCTCTTTTTTTTTTTATCTTCAAAATTTTATATGTTTCTACTTTTCCTTTTTCTCCAATTATTTTCGTTTTCAAAATTTTTATTTTTCAATTCTACTTTTTCTTTTAAAAAATTCTATTTTCGAATTCCTTATCCTTTTTTAAAAAGTATTTGTTTTACAAAAATCTTTTTAAAAAGTATTTTTCAAAATATTTTTTCACTTTCAAATGTTTATCTCTTCAAAATTTTTAGGATAATTGTAAATAGATAGCAAATATAGTAAATTTTAAAAAGATTTACAAGTTGTGTTTTTTAATGCCTCCCAACACTTTCACATGACACTTTTTTTTTTTTCATTTTCTTTTCATTTTCTTTGCCTTCCTCTTCTCGTCCTTCTCTCTCCACGTGCCCTTTCTATGGGCACATACTTCCCCATTCCAACTTGTTATGCAATTTAGAAATTGTGTGATCATAACATTATTTAAATCTTCTTGAAAATTAAATACCAAAACACACATCTAACTACACTAGATATTTTTCATTAATATATTAATAAGGGATCTCCAAAAGGTGAGAGAAGAAAACGAAATAAAAAATAGATATTAATTGCAGATAACATTTAATAGAATGTCTAATTAAGAAAATGGTTTTACATATCTCATTCTCATCACTCTATCTCATATTTTTGTAATCCTAATAGTTTACTCTAATGAATAATATATCAAAATTTTACTACCTGCAATATTTTCATCACAAATTACCTTATTTGTATCTCTTTCAATCTCAAACATTATTAATATATACATCATTCTACCAATATAATACCAATATAAGTGTAATTCAACAGTAATGGACATGTATAAATATTGAAAATTATAATAGTATTTATCTTCAAAATATGTCGGAAAACCCTTTTAGGCTAATATAGCAGGTTTACAATACATAGAAAAACAAGTTAACTAAGGGTAAGGGGCATGCGTGATTTGGCTCAATCATAGAAACTTTAAAGTTAAGCGTGCTTGACTTGGGACAAACCTATGTTGGCCTGAGGCATTACAGATCATCGATAAACTGATATTTCTCTATATTACAAGAGTGACATCAAAGAGAAATATCAGTCTATCAATTATAGCTAGACTTTAATATGATATGAGATTAAAGTTGAAAAAAGTTTCACTAATATCAGTATCACTTACATAATTTTTTTTTGTTCGTTATGGTTAAACTTTCTATGAGAATTATAGGACTATTAAAGTTTTGGTTGATGAAATGTGACTTTTTTAGACTTTTGTGGGTTTAATATTGAAACAATTAAACATCAAACAAAATCAAATAAAATGTTATATTTACTATGATAATATTATATCACTTCTATCACTGATAGATTACATCCGTTGTGATTTGAGTCAATCACTGTTAAACTTCAATTACAACGCATGTAGTTTACCAGTGATAGACTGCTATTAGTTATCATTGATAGATTTTATTCCCAACATATAGATTACATCCATTGTGATTCAAGTCTATCATTGATAAACTTCAATCACAACGCATGTAGTTTACCAGTGATAGACTGTTATTAGTTATCATTGATAGATTTTATTCACAACATATAATAAGTCTATTTGTGATAGTAGTCTATCACTTCTATTATCGATAGAATACATACGTTGTCATTGGAGTTTATTGATGATAGACTCATATCAATGATAGACTTCAAGTGCAATACATTGTAGACCATCGGTTATAGACTGTTATCATTAATAGACTCATAGAAGAGACAACTATATATTGTGAACAAAGTATATCAGTGGTAGACTTCTATCACCAATGAAATAATCATAGTAAATGTAATCTTTTATTTAGTTTTGTTTGATGTTTAATCGCTTGATCAATAATTACCCACAAAAATCTAAAAACCATCATTTCATCAATAAAAAATTCAATAGTCTTATAATTATCATAGCAAACTTATCCATAATGTTAAATTATTGAAAAAAAAAGTTAATGATACTGATATCAATGTGACTTCTCTCAACTTCATTGATAGACTTATATTTCTCTTTGATATCACTCTGGTAATATAAAGAAATATCGGTCCTATCAATGCTAGATGTCAAAGTGATTGTAGGGTATCAATAATAAACCAATATCAATGAGGAATATTATAGTTATAAATTGATATTAGGGAGAAATATCAGTATATCGACAATAGACTTCAATCACATATTGAAGTCTACTAGTGATAGATTGAGTTTTCTCCCTGTTATCGGAGAAGAATATCAATTTATTGTTGTACAAACACGTGATACATAAGCTCGACTAACAAAAAATAAGAACTACAAGGAACTCAATGAGAAATAAAAACCTAACACATATGAATGATCTCAAACACAACCCCTTAGTTTAACTTACTTTTTCATGTATTATAAACCTCTTATACTACGCCTAAATGGTTTTCTTACACATTTTGAAGATAACTACTATTGTAATTTTCAATATTTATCATATTGAAAATAGTAAAATGAGTACATGTTAATTACTATTAAATTACACATGTTGGTAGTAGGATATATATGTTTGAGAATGAAAGAGATATATAGTTAGAGTAATTTGTGATGAGAATATTTCGGACAATAAAATTTTGATATATTGCTTGTTAGAGTTGACAATTAGAGTTTTGAGAATATGAGATAAGATGAGTGAGAATGAGATATGCTAATCATTTATATAAAACTTGGTTCGAGTGTAAAAACATTTTGAAATTAGACATTCTACCAAACATTATTCTTAAATTAATATCTCATATTTTTATTTCGTTTTCTTCTCACTCGTCTTTGGGTGATTCCTAATTATTATATCAGTGATTACAAATTATATTTTTCTCAATTCCTTGCTTGGTTAAATACTGTTTTAAAACACTTTATAAATAAAAATTCGAAAAAAGAACTTTCTCAAATTTCTTTTCTCACTTTCAAATCTTTCTCCTCAAAATTTTTATCTCTTTCCAACTTGCTTTTTTTTGTCTTGAAAGGTTTTTATTCTCCAAAATTTTTATTTATCACTCCTACATGCATTTTCATCTAAAAATTATGTTTCCCAATTCCTCAAAAAAATTTCTCGCCTTGAATTTTTTTTCTTTTGAAATTACTATCTTTCAAAATTCTCACTCCAAATGTTTTTCCCCCTACCTAACTTCTTTTAAATCCAAAGGATTTTTTCTTTAGAACTTCTCATTCTCATTCTTTCATTTTACAAATTATATTTCTCAATTCCTTCCTTTTTTTAAAATGCTTTTTTAACTTCTTTTTTTTCCTCACTTACAAATGTTTTTTCTCATCAAATTTTATCTCTTTTTAACTACTTTTTCATCTAAAAAATTATATTTCCAAAATCCTTATCTTTCTTCTTATGTGCGAAGATTTTTTTTTTTCAAAAGTTTTATTTCTCTCTCTCATCTTTCCATTTTACAAATTATATTCGTCAATTCCTTGCTTTTTCCATAAATAATAGTTATCTCTTCATAGTTTTTGTCACTATCTAACTTTCTTTCTTCTTTCCAAATGTTTTTGTCTTTAAAATTTTTATTTCTCACTCCTACTCCATCATCTATAAAAATTCTACTTCCATCCTTACATTCTTTGTTCTAAATTATTTTTAAAAATCATTTAAAAAACTTTTTAAATATTTTTTTATCTCTTTACATGGTTTTATCTCCAAGCGTTTTTATCTTCATAGCTTTTATATCCATTCCTACTTTTTCGTCTAATAAATTCTATTTTCAAGGTCCTTACATTTTTTTTCTAAATTGTTTAAAAAAATCTTTTAAAAAAAGTATTTTTAAATTTTTTCTATCACTTTTAAATGTTTTTCTCTTCAAAATTTTTTATCTCTTTCCAACTTCTTTTATCTCAAAGTACTTTAATCTTCAAAAATTTTATATCATCGCTCCTGCTTTTTTTCATCTAAAGAATTCTATTTTCCAAATCCTTATATTTTTTCTAATGCGTTTTAAAAATCTTTTAGAAACTATTTTTCAAAATTTTTGCAAATTTTCAAATGTTTTTATGTTGAAATTTTTTTATCTCTTTCTAACTTTGTCTTATCTCCTAATGTTTATATCTTCAAAATTTTTATTTTGCACTCCTACATTTTCATCTAAGAAATTCTATTTCCAAATTCCTTATTTTTTTAATTGTTTTAAAATTGTATTTAAAAAACTCTTGTTCCATTTTTTTTTCTCAATTTCAAATGTTTTTCCCTTTCAAAGTTTAATCTCTTTCTAACATTGTTTTATCTCCAAATATTTATATCTTCAAAATTTTTATTTTTCACTCCTACATATTCATGTGAGAAATTCTATTTCCAAATTCCTTACCTTTTTTTTCATTATTTTAAAATCTATTTAAAATAAATCTATTTCTAATTGTTTTCTCATTTTTCACTTCTACTTTGTCGTCTAAAAAATCTCTATTTCCAAAATTCTTATATTTTTCCCCAAACTCTTTTTTTGAAATGTTTTAAAAAGATTCTTTTTTTTTTCAAAGTTTCTTCTCACTCTAATGTTTTCTCCTCAAAATTTTCACTGTTTTCGAAAACTTTCTCATCTATTCCAAAGGTTTTTCATTCAATTTTTTTAATCTCTTTCTAACTTTTTTCTCTCTCCTAATCCTAATGTTTATATCTTCAAAATTTATATTTTGCACTCCCTACATTTTCATCTAAGAAATTCTATTTCCAAATTCCTTGTTTTTTTAATTGTTTTAAAATTCTATTTAAAAAACTCTTCTTCCAATTTTTTTCTCAATTTCAAATGTTTTTCTCTTTCAAAGTTTTATCTCTCTAACTTTTTTTTTATGTCCAAATATTTTAATATTTTTTTTGCTTCGACTTTGTCATTTAATAAAAATATTTATATCCAAAATCCTTATATGTTTTTCCAAACTATTTTTTAAATGTCTAAAATAGTTTTTTTTTAGTTTCTTCTTGCTCTAAAATGTTTTCTCTTCAAAAATTTCATTTTTTTTTCCAAATTAATGTTCTCATATTTTCCAATTGTTTATCCTTCAATTTTTTTAATCTCTTTCTAACATTGGTTTATCTCCAAATGTTTATATCTTCAAAAATTTTATTTTCAATCCTACATATTCATCTGAGAAATTCTATTTCCAAATTCCTTACCTTTTTTAATTATTTTAAAATCTAGTTAAAAAATTCAATTTTTTTAATCTCTTTCTAACATTGGTTTATCTCCAGATGTTTATATCTTCAAAAATTTTATTTTCAATCCTACATATTCATCTGAGAAATTCTATTTCCAAATTCCTTACCTTTTTTAATTATTTTCTTTTTTAATTATTTTAAAATCTAGTTAAAAAACTATTTTTCTAATTTTTTTCTCATTTTTCACTTCTACTCTGTCGTCTAAAAATATTTTTTTCCAAATTCTTTTTTGAAATGTTTTAAAAAGATGTTTTTTTTTAAAGTTTCTTCTCACTCTAAAAATGTTTTTTTCTTCAAGATTTTCATTTTTTTCCAAATGTTTTCATATGTTCCAAATGAATCCTTCAATTTTTTCTAATGTCTTCGTAACTTTGTTTTATCTGCAAATGTCTCTATCTACAAAATTTTTATTTCTCACTCCTACAGTTTAATCTATGAAATTCTATTTTCAAATTCCTTACTTTTTTTTTCCTAATTGTTTTAAAAATATTCAATTTAAAAAACACTTTTTTCATTTTTCTTTCTCAATTTCAAATGTTTTTCTCTTCAAAAGTTTTATCTCTTTCTAACTTTCTTTTATGTCCAAATATCTTTATCTTCAAAATTTTTCTTTTTCACTCCTATTTCATCATTTAAAAATCTCTTTTTCCAAAATCCTTATATTTTTCTCTTAGTTTTTTTGTAATGTTTTAAATAAGTTTTTTCAGATCTTCTTCTCACTCTCGAATTTTTTTCTCTTAAAAAGTTTCAATTTTTTTAATCTCTTTCCCAATTTTCCCAATTTTCCCAATTTTTCCCAATTTTTCTCATCTATTCCAAATCATTTTCCTTCTATTTTTTTTCAAATCACTTCATACTTTGTTTTGTATTCAAATCTTTATATCTTCAAAAATTTGATTTTTCACTCCTCCTTTTACACCTAAGGAATTCTATTTCAAAATTCCATACATTTTTTTTTTGCTTAATTGTTTTAAATTCTATCTAAAAAGCTCTTTTTCTATTTTTTTTCTCAATTTCCAATGTTTTTCTCTTCAAAAGTTTTACCTCTTTCTAACTTTCTTTTATGTCCAAATGTCTTTATCTTTAAAATTTTTATTTTTCACTCCTACTTTGTGGTATACAAATATCTGTTTCCAAAATCCTTATATTTTTTTTTCTCCCTTCTTTTTGAAATGTTTTAAAAAGTCATTTTCAAAGTTTCTTCTCATCACCCTCCAATGTTTTCTCCTCAAAATTTTCACTGTTTTCGAAAATTTTCTCATCTATTCCAAAGGTTTTTCATTCAATTTTTTTAATCTCTTTCTAACTTTTTTCTCTCTCCTAATGTTTATATCTTCAAAATTTATATTTTGCACTCCCTACATTTTCATCTAAGAAATTCTATTTCCAAATTCCTTGTTTTTTTAATTGTTTTAAAATTCTATTTAAAAAACTCTTCTTCCAATTTTTTTTCTCAATTTCAAATGTTTTTCTCTTTCAAAGTTTTATCTCTCTAACTTTTTTTTATGTCCAAATATTTTAATATTTTTTTTTTGCTTCGACTTTGTCATTTAATAAAAATATTTATATCCAAAATCCTTATATGTTTTTCCAAACTATTTTTTAAATGTCTAAAATAGTTTTTTTTTAGTTTCTTCTTGCTCTAAAATGTTTTCTCTTCAAAAATTTCATTTTTTTTTTCCAAATTAATGTTCTCATATTTTTCAATTGTTTATCCTTCAATTTTTTTAATCTCTTTCTAACATTGGTTTATCTCCAAATGTTTATATCTTCAAAAATTTTATTTTCAATCCTACATATTCATCTGAGAAATTCTATTTCCAAATTCCTTACCTTTTTAATTATTTTAAAATCTAGTTAAAAATTCAATTTTTTAATCTCTTTCTAACATTGGTTTATCTCCAAATGTTTATATCTTCAAAAATTTTATTTTCAATCCTACATATTCATCTGAGAAATTCTATTTCCAAATTCCTTACCTTTTTTAATTATTTTAAAATCTAGTTAAAAAACTATTTTTCTAATTTTTTTCTCATTTTTCACTTCTACTCTGTCGTCTAAAAATATTTTTTCCCAAATTCTTTTTTGAAATGTTTTAAAAAGATGTTTTTTTTAAGTTTCTTCTCACTCTAAAAATGTTTTTTTCTTCAAGATTTTCATTTTTTTCCAAATGTTTTCATATGTTCCAAATGTTTATCCTTCAATTTTTTCTAATGTCTTCGTAACTTTGTTTTATCTGCAAATGTCTCTATCTACAAAATTTTTATTTCTCACTCCTACAGTTTAATCTATGAAATTCTATTTCCAAATTCCTTACCTTTTTTTTCCTTATTGTTTTAAAAATATTCAATTTAAAAAACACTTTTTTCATTTTTCTTTCTCAATTTCAAATGTTTTTCTCTTCAAAAGTTTTATCTCTTTCTAACTTTCTTTTATGTCCAAATATCTTTATCTTCAAAATTTTTCTTTTTCACTCCTATTTCATCATTTAAAAATCTCTATTTCCAAAATCCTTATATTTTTCTCTTAGTTTTTTTTGTAATGTTTTAAATAAGTTTTTTCAGATCTTCTTCTCACTCTCGAATTTTTTTCTCTTAAAAAGTTTCAATTTTTTTAATCTCTTTCCCAATTTTCCCAAATTTTCCCAATTTTTCTCATCTATTCCAAATCATTTTCCTTCTATTTTTTTTCAAATCACTTCATACTTTGTTTTGTATTCAAATCTTTATATCTTCAAAAATTTAATTTTTCACTCCTCCTTTTACACCTAAGGAATTCTATTTCAAAATTCCATACATTTTTTTTTTGCTTAATTGTTTTAAATTCTATCTAAAAAGCTCTTTTTCTATTTTTTTTTCTCAATTTCCAATGTTTTTCTCTTCAAAAGTTTTACCTCTTTCTAACTTTCTTTTATGTCCAAATGTCTTTATCTTTAAAATTTTTATTTTTCACTCCTACTTTGTGGTCTACAAATATCTGTTTCCAAAATCCTTATATTTTTTTTTCTCCCTTCTTTTTGAAATGTTTTAAAAAGTCATTTTCAAAGTTTCGTCTCACCCTCCAATGTTTTCTCCTCAAAATTTTCACTGTTTTCGAAAATTTTCTCATCTATTCCAAAGGTTTTTCATTCAATTTTTTTAATCTCTTTCAAACTTTTTTCTCTCTCCTAATGTTTATATCTTCAAAATTTATATTTTGCACTCCCTACATTTTCATCTAAGAAATTCTATTTCCAAATTCCTTGTTTTTTTAATTGTTTTAAAATTCTATTTAAAAAACTCTTCTTCCAATTTTTTTTCTCAATTTCAAATGCTTTTCTCTTTCAAAGTTTTATCTCTCTAACTTTTTTTTTTATGTCCAAATATTTTAATATTTTTTTTTGCTTCGACTTTGTCATTTAATAAAAATATTTATTTCCAAAATCCTTATATGTTTTTCCAAACTATTTTTTAAATGTCTAAAATAGTTTTTTTTTAGTTTCTTCTTGCTCTAAAATGTTTTCTCTTCAAAATTTTCATTTTTTTTTCCAAATTAATGTTCTCATATTTTCCAATTGTTTATCCTTCAATTTTTTTAATCTCTTTCTAACATTGGTTTATCTCCAAATGTTTATATCTTCAAAAATTTTATTTTCAATCCTACATATTCATCTGAGAAATTCTATTTCCAAATTCCTTACCTTTTTTAATTATTTTAAAATCTAGTTAAAAAATTCAATTTTTTTAATCTCTTTCTAACATTGGTTTATCTCCAGATGTTTATATCTTCAAAAATTTTATTTTCAATCCTACATATTCATCTGAGAAATTCTATTTCCAAATTCCTTACCTTTTTTAATTATTTTAAAATCTAGTTAAAAAACTATTTTTCTAATTTTTTTCACATTTTTCACTTCTACTCTGTCGTCTAAAAATATTTTTTCCCAAATTCTTTTTTGAAATGTTTTAAAAAGATGTTTTTTTTTAAAGTTTCTTCTCACTCTAAAAATGTTTTTTTCTTCAAGATTTTCATTTTTTTCCAAATGTTTTCATATGTTCCAAATGTTTATCCTTCAATTTTTTCTAATGTCTTCGTAACTTTGTTTTATCTGCAAATGTCTCTATCTACAAAATTTTTATTTCTCACTCCTACAGTTTAATCTATGAAATTCTATTTTCAAATTCCTTACTTTTTTTTTCCTAATTGTTTTAAAAATATTCAATTTAAAAAACACTTTTTTCATTTTTCTTTCTCAATTTCAAATGTTTTTCTCTTCAAAAGTTTTATCTCTTTCTAACTTTCTTTTATGTCCAAATATCTTTATCTTCAAAATTTTTCTTTTTCACTCCTATTTCATCATTTAAAAATCTCTATTTCCAAAATCCTTATATTTTTCTCTTAGTTTTTTTGTAATGTTTTAAATAAGTTTTTTCAGATCTTCTTCTCACTCTCGAATTTTTTTCTCTTAAAAAGTTTCAATTTTTTTAATCTCTTTCCCAATTTTCCCAATTTTTCCCAATTTTTCTCATCTATTCCAAATCATTTTCCTTCAATTTTTTTAATCTCTTTATAACTTTGTTTTGTATCTAAATCTTTATATCTTCAAAAGTTTGAATTTTCACTAATTCTATTTCAAGATTCCATACCCTTTTTTTTTAATTGTTTTAAAATTCTATTTAAAAAGCTATTTTTCTAATTTTTTTTCTCAAGTTCAAATATTTTTCTCTTCAAAAGTTATATATCTTTCTAACTTTCTTTTATGTCCAAATGTCTTCATCTTCAAAATTTTTATTTTCACTCCTACTTTGTCGTCTAAAAATATCTATCTCTAAGTTTTTATTTCTTTCTAACTTTGTTTGAAAATTTTTATTTCACACTTATACTTTTTCAACTAAAAATTTCTATTTCAAAATTCCTTTTTTTTCCTTAAATTGTTCTAAAAGTACTTTTCAAAAACTTTTTTTATAGAACTTTTTCTTACTTACAAATGTTTTTCTTCAATTTTTTTTTATCTCTTAATAACTTGGTTTTATCTCCAAATATTTTTATCTTCAATTTTTTTATTTCTCCCTCCCATTTTTTTCATTTTAAAAAAAATCTATTTCCCATTTTTTTCATTTTTCCAAAAATCTATTTTTTTCATTTTTCTAAATTATTTTAAAAAATCTTTTTGCGAAATTCTTTTTCTAAATTGTCTAAATTCTTTTTTGAAATATTTTAAAAATGTCTTTTTGCCAAAGTTTGTTATCACTCTCAAATGTTTTCTCTTCATAATTCTCATTTTTTTCCATTTGTTCTCGTATTTCCCAATTGTTTTTCCTTCAATTTTTTTTTAAATCTCATTCTAACCCTGTCTTTATCTCCAAATGTTTATATCTTCAAAATTTTTATTTTTCACTCGTACATTTTCATCTAAGAAATTCTATTTCCAAATTCTTTACATTTTTTTCTTAATTGTTTTAAATTTCTATTTAAAAAAACTTTTTTCCTAATTTTTTCTCAATTTAAAAAGTTTTTATCTCGTTATAACTTCCAAAAGTCTTTATCTTCAAAATTTTTGTTTTTCACTCCTAATTTGTCGTCTTAAAATTTCTATTTCCAAAATCTTTATATTTTTTTTCTTTCTAAATTCTTCTTTTTTTGAAGTGTTTTAAAAAGTTCTTTTTCAAAGTTTCTTCTCACTCTGAAATGCAATTTCTTTTTTGAAAATTTTCTCATCTATTCCAAGTGGTTTTTCCTTCAATTTTTTATTCTCTTTCTTACTTTGTTTTATCTCTAAATGTTTATATCTTCAAATTTTTTTTCTCAATTTCAAATGTTTTTCTCTTAAATTTTTTATCTCTTTCTAACTTTCTTTTATGTTCACATGTTTTTATCTTAAAAATTTTTATTTTTCACTCCTAATTTGTCGCCTAAAACACACTATTTACAAAATCCTTATATTTTTTCCTAAATTCTCTATTCAAATGCTTTTAAAAAGATTTTTCAAAGTTTCTTCTCACTCTCAAATGTTTCTCTTTTCATTTTTTCCCCAAATTTTCTCATCTATTCTAATTTTTTTAATTCAATTTATTAGTCTCTTTCTAACTTTGTTTTATCTCCAAATGTTTATATCTTCAAAATTTTTATTTTTCACTCCTACTTTTTCATCTAAGGAATTCTATTTCAAAATTCAATACCTTTTTTTTCTTAATTGTTTTAAAATTCTATCTTAAGAAGCTCTTTTTCCATTTTTTTTCTCAATTTCAAATATTTTTTTCTTCAAAAGTTTCACCTTTTTTCTTCAAAAGTTTCTCACCTCTTTCGAACTTTCTTTTATGTCCAAATGTCTTTTATCTTCAAAATTTTTATTTTTCACTCCAAGTTCATCGTCTGAAAATATCCATTTCCAAAATCTTTAGACTCTTTTCCTAAACTCTTCTTTGAAATGTTTTAAAAAGGTATTTTGCAAAGTTTCTTCTCCATCTCAAATAATTTCACCTCAAAATTTCATTTTTTCCCAATTTTTCTCATATCTACTCCAAATTCTATCTTCAAAATCCTTACCTTTTTTTTTTCCTAATTGTTTTAAAATTCAATATAAAAAACTCTTTTTTCAATTTTTTTTTTCGCAATTTCAAATGTTTTTTCTCTTCAAAAGTTTTATCTCCTTCTAACTTTCTTTTATGTCCAAATGCCTCTATCTTCAAAAATTTAGTTTTTTACTCCTACTTTATCATTTAAAAATCTCTATTTGCAAAATCCTTATATTTTTTTATTAGTTTTTTTTCTAATGTTTTAAATGTGTCTTTTTTCACCGCCTCTTCTCACTCTCAAATGTTTTTCTCTTCAAAATTTTCATGTTTTTTCCCGAATTTTCTCATCTATTCCAAGTGTTTTTTTTCTTCAATTATTTATTGTCTTTCTAACTTTGTTTGATCTTGAAATGTTTATATCTTCAAAATTTCGATTTTCACTCCAACTCTTTCGTGTAAGAAGTTCTATCTCCAAATTCCTTACTGTTTTTTCTTAAGTGTCTTAAAATTTTGATTAAAAAACTCGTTTTCCAATTTTTTTTCTAAATTTCAAATGTTTTTCCCTTCAAAATTTTTATCTCTTTTTAACTTTCCTTTTATGTCCAAATGTTTTTATCTTAAAAATTTTTATTTTTCACTCCTACTTTGTTGCCTAATTAAAACACACTAACGGAAAAATCCTTATATTTTTGTCTAAATTCTCTTTTGTAATGCTTTTAAAAAGTCTTTTTCAAAGTTTGTTGCCTAATTAAAACACAGTAATTAAAAAATCATTATATTTTTGTATAAATTCTCTTTTGAAATGCTTTTAAAAAGTCACCCGTCTTGTTGCCTTGAAGAAGTTTCCCCTTTGCTTGTGCGAATGAGTAGGTTTTTCCATGTCATCTACCATTCTTTCTGCAACAATGATCGCAGAAGCCAAATCCGGTACATTTTGCCAAATTATTTTTTGAAATGTCTTAAAAAGGTTTTCTTTTAAAAAAAAAGTTTCTTCTCACTCTAAAATGTTGTCTCTTCAAAATTCTCATTTTTTTTCCAAATGTTCTCATATTTTTCAATTGTTTATCCTTCAATTTTTTTTGATCTCTTGCTAACATTGTTTTATCTCCAAATGTTTAATCTTCAAAATTTTGATTTCTCACTCCTACAATTTCATCTAAGAAATTTTATTTCTAAATTCCTTACCTTTTTTTTTTTCAAAAATTAAAATCTATTTAAAAAAACTCTTTTTCTAATTTTTTTTTCTCATTTTTCACTTCTACTTTGTCGTCTAAAAGTTTTTATTTCCAAAATCCTTATTTTTTTCCAAATTCTTTTTTGAAATGTTTTCAAAAGATATTTTTTTCAAAGTTTCTTCTCACCCTAAACTGTTTTTTCTTGAAGGTTTTCATTTTTTTTCCATGTTCTCATATTTTCCAAATGTTTGTCCTTCAATTTTTTTTCATCACTTTGTAACTTTGTTTTATATGCAAATGCTTCTATCTTCAAAATTTTTATTTCTCGCTCCTACATTTTAATCTAAGAAATTCTATTTCTGAATTCCTTCCCTTTTTTTTCCTAATTATTTTAAAATTCAATTTTAAAAACTCTTTTTTCAATTTTCTTTCTCAATTAAATTATAATTCTGTTTCCGAATTGCTTACCTTTTTTTCCTAATTGTTTTAAAATTCAATTTAAAAAACTCTTTTTTCAATTTTCTTTCTCAATTTCAAATATTTTTCTCTTCAAAAGTTTTATCTCTTCAAAAGTTTTATGTACAAATGCATTTATCTTCAAAATTATTGTATTTCTCACTCCTACTTCATCATTTAAAAATCTGTATTTCCAAAATCCTTATATTTTTTTCTTAAGTTTTTTATAATGTTTTAAATATGTCTTTTTCAAAACTTCTTCTCACTCTCAATTGTTTTTCTCTTCAAAAGTTTCGATTTTCCCCAAATTTTCTCATCTATTTTAAATCATTTTCCTTCAATTTTTTTCAAATCACTTCATACTTTGTTTTGTATTCAAATCTTTATATCTTCAAAATTTTGATTTTTCACTCCCGCTTCTTTACCTTAGGAAATCTATTTCAAAATTCCGTAACTTTTTTTTTTTTGCTTAATTGTTTTAAAATTCTATTTAAATAGCTCTTTTCCTTTTTTTCCCTCAATTTCAAATGTTTTTCTCTTCAAAAGTTTTACCTCTTTCTAACTTTCTTTTATGTCCAAATATCTTTATCCTCAAAATTTTTATTTTTCACTCCTACTTTGTGGTCTAAAAATATTTGTTTCCAAAATCCTTATATTTTTTTCCTAAATTCTTTTTTGAAATGTTTTAAAAAAGTACTTTTCAAAGTTTCTTCTCACTCTCAAATGTTTTCTCCTCAAAATTTTCATTGTTTTCCCAAAAAAATCTATTCCAAATGTTTTTCATTGATTTTTTTTTAATCTCTTTCTAACTTTGTTTATCTCCTAATGTTTATCTTCAAAATTTTGATTTTGCACTCCAACATTTTCATCTAAGAAATTTTATTTCCAAATTCCTTATTTTTTTAATTGTCTTAAAATTGTATTTAAAAAACTCTTCTTCCAATTTTTTGAAAAATTTCAAATGTTTTTCTATTTCAAAGTTTTATCTCTTTCTAACTGTGTTTTTATGTCCAAATGTTTTTATCTTTAAAATTTGTATTTTTTGCTTTCACTTTGTCACTTAATAAAAATCTTTATTTCCAAAATCCTTATATTTTTCCCAAATTATTTTTTGAAATCTTTTAAAAAGTTTTTTTTTTTTAAAAAAATTCTTCTCACTCTAAAATATTCTCTCTTCAAAATTTTCATTATTTTTTCCAATTGTTTATCCTTCAATTTTTTGATCTCTTTCTAACATTGTTTTATCTCCAAATGTTTAATCTTCAAAATTTTGATTTTTAACTCCTACATTTTCATCTAAGAAATTCTATTTCCAAATTTCTTACATTTTTTTAATTATTTTAAAATCTATTTTAAAAACTTTTTTCTAATTTTTTTTTCTTATTTTTCACTTCTACTTTGTCATCTAAAAATTTTTATTTCCAAAATCCTTATATTTTTTCCCAAATTCTATTTTGAAATGTTTTAAAAAGATTTTTTTTTCAAAGTTTCTTCTCACTCTAAAATGTTTTTTCTTCAAGGTTTTCATTTTTTTTTTCTAAATGTTGTCATATTTCCAAATGTTTATCCTTCAATTTTTTGTAATCTACTTGTAACTTTGTTTTATCTGCAAATGCTTCTATCTTCAAAATTTTTATTTCTCGCTCCTACATTTTAATCTAAGAAATTATATTTCCGAATTTCTTACATTTTTTTCCTAATTGTTTTAAAATTCAATTTAAAAAACTCTTTTTTTCAATTTTCTTTCTCAATTTCAAATGTTTTTCTCTTCAAAAGTTTTATCTCTTTCTAACTTTCTTTTATGTACAAATGCCTTTATCTTCAAAATTATTGTTTTTCGCACTCCTACTTCATCATTTAAAAATATCTATTTCCAACATCCTTATATTTTTTTCAAGGTTTTTTGTAATCTTTTAAATATGTCTTTTTCAAAGCTTCTTCTCACTCTCAAATATTTCTCTTCAAAAGTTTCATTTTCCCCCCAAATTTTCTCATCTATTCCAAATCATGTTCCTTCAATTTTTTTAAATCACTTTCTAACTTTCTTTTGTATCCTAACTTTGTTTTGTATCCAAATCTTTGTATCTTCAAAATTTTGATTTTTCACTCCTGCTTTTTCACCAAGGAATTCTATTTCAAAATTTCATACATTTTTTTTTGCTTAATTGTTTTAAAATTCTATTTAAAAAGCTTTTTTTCTATTTTTTCTCAATTTCAAATGTTTTTCTCTTCAAAAGTTTTATCTCTTTCGAGTTTTCTTTTATGGCCAAATGTCTTCATCTTAAAATTTTTTATTTTTCACTCCTACTTTATCATTTAAAAATCTCTATTTCCAAAAGCCTTATATTTTTTTCTTAGTTTTTTGTAATGTTTTAAATAAGTCTTTTTCAAAGATTCTTCTCACTCTCAAATGTTTTTCTCTTCAAAAGTTTCATTTTTTTTCAATTTTTCTCATCTATTCCAAATCATTTTCCTTCAATTTTTTTAATCTCTTTCTAACTTTGTTTTGTATCCAAAATTTTATTTTTTCACTCCTGCTTTTTCACCTAAGAAAATCTTTTTTTTCCTTAATTGTTTTAAAATTCTATTTAAAAAGCTCTTTTTCTATTTTTTTTTCTCAACTTCAAATGTTTTTCTCTTCAAAAGTTTTACCACTTTCTAACTTTCTTTTATGTTCAAATTTCTTTATCTTCAAAATTTTTATTTTTCACTCCTTTTGTCATCTTAAAATATCTATTTCCAAAATCCTTATAATTTTTCCTAAAAAGGTATTTTTCAAAGTTTATTCTCACTCTCAAATGTTTTCTTCTCTAAATTTTCATTTTTCCCCAAATTTTCTCATCTATTCCAAAGTTTTTTCATTCAATTTTTAATCTTTTTCCAACTTTGTTTTATCTCCTAATGTTTATATCTTCAAAAATTTGATTTTTCACTCCTACATTTTCATCTAAGTAATTATATTCCAAATTCCTTGTTTTTTTAATTGTTTTAAAATTGTATTTTAAAAAACTCCATTTTTTTCTCAAATTCAAATGTTTTTCTCTTTCAAAATTTTATCCCTTTCTAACTTTTTTTTTGTCCAACTGTTTTTATTTTCAAAATTTTTATTTTTCGCTTCTTCTTTGTCATTTAATAAAAATCTTTATTTCCAAAATCCTTATTATTTTTCCAAAATTTTCTCTTTTTTTTTTTTCCAAATGTTCTCATATTTTCCAATTGTTTGTCCTTCAATTTTTTTTAATCTCTTCCTAACATTGTTTTATCTTCAAATGTATGTATTCTCAAAATTTTGATTTTTCACTCCTATATTTTCATCTAAGAAATTCTATTTCTTAATTCCTTACATTTTTTAATTGTTTTAAAATCTATTTAAAAAACTCTTTTTCTAATTTTTTTTCCTAATTTTTCACTTCTACTTTGTTGTACACAAATCTTTATTTCCAAAATCCTTATATTTTTTCCCAAATTCTTTTTTAAAATGTTTTAAAAAGGTTTTTTTTTCAAAGTTTCTTCTAACTCTAAAATGTTGTCTTCAAAATTTTCATTTTTTTCCTAAATGTTCTCATATTTTCCAATTGTTTATCCTTCGATTTTATTTGATCTCCTTGTAACTTTGTTTTACCTCCAAATGCTTATATCTTCAAAATTTTTATTTCTCACTCCAACTTTTCCATCTAAGAAATTTTATTTCCAAATTCCTAATTTTTTTTTTTCTAAAATGTAAACATTTTAGAAAAAAAAGTAAGTTGTTTTTAAATTTTTCTTTCACTTTCAAATGTTTTTCTCTTCAAATGTTTTTCTCTTTCTAGATTTCTTTTATGTCTAAATGTTTTTGAAATAGTTTTTTTAAAAAAGTCTTTTTCAAAGTTTTTCTCACTCTCAAATATTTTTGTCATTTTTCCCTAAATTTTCTCGGTTATTCCATTTGTTTTTCCTTCATTTTTTTAAATTTCTTTCTATTTTTGTTTTATCTCCAAATGTTATATCTTCAAAAATTTTCTTTCTCACTCCTTTTTTATCATAGAAATTCTATTTCCAAATTTGTTAGTTTGTTATAAATAGATTTACAATTCTATTTAAAAAATATTGTCGTTTTCCAATTTTTCTCTCACTTTCAAATGTTTCTCTTCAAAATTTTTATATCTTTCCAACTCTCTTTAATTTCCAAATTTTTTTATCTTAAAAAACTTCTCATTCCGACTTGTGGTTTAAAAATTTGTATTTCCAAATACTTTATATTTTTCCTAAATCCGTTTTTGAAATATTTAAAAAAAATCTTTTTCAAGAAATTTTCTCACTCTTAAATGTTTTTCTTTTGAAAATTTTTCTTTTTATCCCCAAGTGCTTATATCTTCAAAATTTTTATTTCTCACTCCAACTTTATCTAAGAAATTCTATTTTCAAATTTCTTATTTTTCTCTTCACATTTTTTTTTATCTCTTTCTAACTTTCTTTTATGTCTTAATGTTTTTATCTTCCAACTTTTTTTTTCACTCTTACTTTGTCGTCTAAAAATCTCTATTTCCAAAATCCTTACATTTTTTCCTTAATCCTTTTTAATTTTTTTTTAAAAAGTCTTTTTTAAACTTTTTTTCTCACTCTAAAAAAAACTCATCAAAATTTCTAATTTTTTTTTCCAAATTTGTTCATCTATTTCAAATGTTTTTCCTTTATAATATTTGTCTTTCCAAATTCATTTATGTCAAAGGTATTATCTTCTTCTATTTTTTTTTACTTACATTCTTTGATTTTACAAAATAAAGTTCTCAATTCTTGATTTCTTAAAAACTGTTTAGCAAAAAGAAAAAAACTCATGTTGATATATTAATTTCAAGTAAGATTAATATCATAACATTACTTAAATCTTCTTGAAAATTACAACTAATAAAAAATAATCATACTGTAATATTATACCGCGAGAGATTAAAACCTATAACAATTTGTTGTTATAGGTTTTAATCTTGTTAGGTTGCAAACAAATGTCCCACATTGGTTAGGGAAGGGATTGATCATGGGTATATAAGAAAGGACAATTATCTCCATTGGTATGAGGCCTTTTGGGGGAACCAAAAGCAAAGCCATGAGGGTTGATGCCCAAAGTGGACAATATCATACCATTGTGGAGATATGTGGAGGGTCGTTGTCCCTAACATTGGTATCAGAGCCATGATAAAACCTAGCTGTGTGTCGGAGAAATCCTCAAAGTGGAACAAACATTAATGAGCCTTATGTAGACATTGTGGATGAACCCCGGAGTCGAACAAAAAGTACTTGGAGCGGCAACCAAGTAGTAAACTCTATCAAGCTGCCTAGGAGTAGATCTTTGTTCGAGGGGAGGATCAAAGGATATCACACAATGTGGCGATCCGTTGGAGTAGACGGATTTGTTCGAGGGGAGACTCGAAGGGAGGCTCAAGTGTGGTAATTTGTTCGAGGGGAGGATTGTTAGGTTGCAAACAAATGTCCCACATTGGTTAGGGAAGGGATTGATCATGGGTATATAAGAAAGGACAATTATCTCCATTGGTATGAGGCCTTTTGGGGGAACCAAAAGCAAAGCCATGAGGGTTGATGCCCAAAGTGGACAATATCATACCATTGTGGAGATATGTGGAGGGTCGTTGTCCTTATCAAATCTCTCGCGGTATAATATCTAGTATAGTAGGTTTTTTTATTGATGGTAATTTTCAAGAAGACTTAAGTAATGTTATGACCATAAAATTTCTAAAATGCATAAAAAGTTGGGATGGAAAAATATGTGCATGAAGGAAATGTACAAGGGCAGATGTGGAGAGAGGATGAGAATAAGACAAAGGCAAAGAAAATAAAAAATGCAAAAAAAAATCATGTGAGAGTGTTTGGAGGCATTAAAAAATCAAATTATCCTTTGGGTGGTCATTTTTTTCACTCTCACATGCAACAATAAGGGTACAAAGGGAATAACAAAACTTTATTAATGATTTGCTATATTTGCAAATCTTTTTCAAAGTTTTACATTTGCAAATAATTCACCCTAATTTGCTTCCCCAATACAATTACCCTTAAAAAAAATCTTTTCTGGATGAATTTTTAGAATAATTTAGAAAAAAATGTAAGGATTTTAGAAGTAAATATCTTTTTATGAAAAAGTAAGAGAGCAATAAAAAATTTTAAAGACGAACATTTGGAGACAAAAAAAAAAATTAAAGAGAAACATTAAAAAATGTGAGAAAAAACTTAGGAGATTCTCATTTTTTATAAAGAGTTTTTTTTTAAAAAATCAAAGGATTGATACTTTGTAAAATGTAAAAATGAAAGAAGGAAATAGAAGTTTTGAAGATAAAATTACCTTGGACATAAACAAAGTTGTAAAGAGATAAAAATTTTGAAGAGAAAAATATTTGGAATGAATGAGAAAATTTGAAAAAAAAACTAAAAGTTTTGAAGGGAAAAGATTTTGAGAGAAATTTGAAAATGATTTTTTTAAAACATTTCTAAAAATAAATAAGGAAAAAAATATAAAAATGTTGGAAAGAGAGATTTTTAGGCGACAATGTAGAAGTAAGACATAAAAATTTGAAGTTAAAAACATTTGGAAATAAAAGAATTTTGGAAAGAGATAAAAATTTTTAAGAGAAAAACAAGTGAGAAAATTTGAAAAAGAGTTTTAAAAAAAATTAGGAAAAAGAAGTAAGGAAAGTTTGGAAATAGAATTGATTAGATGAAAAGTAGGAGTGAGAAATAAAAATTTTAAAGAAATAAACATTTGAAGATAAAACAAAAATCGAATGAGATAAAAAAAATTGAAGAGAAAAATATTTGAATGTGAGAAGAAAAAAAACCTGAAAGAGTTTTATTTATAAAATCTTTTTAAAAACCTAAGGAATTGAAAAATTAGACTTGTTAAAATGAAAGAATGAGGGTGAGAAATAGAAGTTTTGAACATAAAAATTACCTTTGTACATAAAACCAAGTAGGAAATAGATAAACAAATTTTAGTTTGGAAAATTCTTTTATCCCAAAGTACTTTAATCTTCAAAAATTTTATTTCTCACTCCTACATTTCATCTAAAGAATTATATTTCCTAAATCCTTATAATTTTTCTAATGTGTTTTATAAATCTTTTAAAAACTATTTTATGTTTTTAGGTTGAATTTTTTATCTCTTTCTAACTTTCCTTTATCTTCAAAATTTTTTAACGTTTTTTTTCTAAATTGTTTTATAAATTCTTTTGAAAAACTCCTTTTCAATTTTTTTTATCTCTTTCTAACTTTCTCTCATTTCGAATGTTTTTATCTTCAAAATTTTTACTTCCACAACTCCCTACTTTTTTGTCTTAAAAAATTCTATTTTCAAATTCTTTACATTTTCTCTTAATTGTTATAAAAAATCTTTTAAACATTTCATTTTCAATTTTTTTTCTCCCTTTCAAATGTTTTTCTCAAAATTTTTATGTCTTTCTAACTTTGTTTTATCTCCAAATGTGTGTTTACTTAAAAATTTTTATTTCACTCTTACTTTTTTAACTAAAAAATTCTATCTCAAAATTCCTTACCTTTTTTATTCCTTAAATTGTTTGAAAAGTTCTTTAACTTTTTTACAAAAGTTTTTCTTACTTACAAATGTTTTTCTTCAATTTTTTTAAGCTCTTTTAACTTGGTTTTATCTCCAAATATTTTTATCTTCAAAATTTTTATTTTTATTTCTCCCTCCCAAACATTAAAAAAAAAATCTATTTTTAAAGTCCTTACATCTTTTCTTAATTTGTTTTAAAATATCTTTTATAGAACTCTTTTTCAGAATTCTTTCTATTTTCAAACTTTTTTATCTGTTTGTAACTTTTTTTTTCTCACTCCTACCTTTTTATGTTAAAAATTCTATTTCCAAAGTCCTCTCATTTTTGCTAAATTGTTTTTAAAAAATCATTTAAAAGTCTTTTTTTTCGGTTTGAAATGTTTTTCTCTTCAAAGTCTTGATAGATCTAACCATTTTATTTTATCTTCAAATGTGTTTATCTCAAAATTTTTTATTTCTCCTTCCTACTTTCTTAACTAAAAAATTCTATTTCCAAAATAATTGTTTTCCCCCTAAATTGTTTATAAGTTCTTTTAAAAATCTCTTTTCCAAAACTTTTTCTCTCTTTCAAATTTTTTTACTTTCAAATGTTTTGCCTCTATTTCTTCTCTTTCTAACATTCTTTTGTCTTCAAATGGGTTTGTTTCAAAAATTTTATTTCTCACTTCCATTTTTTCAACTAAAAAAAAAATCTATTTCTAAATTCATTTTTGTTTTCTTTTTCTAAACAATTTTTTTATCTTCTAAATTTTTATTTCTCAATTCTACTTTTTCATCTAAAAAATTCAATTTTCGAATTTTTTACCTTTGTTCTTCACTAAACTGTTTTAAAAAATATTTTTAAAAAGTATTGGTAATCTCTTTTTATTTTTTTTAATCTCTTCCTAACTTTGTTTTTATCTTCAAAATTTTTATTTCTCCCTCCTACTTTTTCAACTAAAAAATTCTATTTTCAATTTTCTTACCTTTGTTTTTTCAAAATGGTTTTGAAAGTTGTTTTAAAAAACTATTTTTCAAATATTTTTCTTACAATTTTTTTCTCTTTCTAATTTTAGTTTTATATCTCAATATTTTTATCTCCCCCTACTTTTTCATCTAAAAAAAAAAATATATTTCCAGAGTCCTTACATTTTTTCTAAATTGTTTTAGAAACTCATTTTCAATTTTTTTTCTCACTACTTTTATCTTCAAAATTTTTATTTCTCAATTTTACTTTTTCATCGAGAAGATTCTATTTTCAAAATCCTTGCCTTTTCTAACTTGTTTTACAAATATTTTTTAAAAGTATTTCTTAAAAAAAATTTCTCAGTTTCAAATGTTTCTCTTTTCAAATTTTTTATATCTTTCTAACTTTATTTCATCTCCAAATGTGTTTATTTTAAAAATTTCTATTTCTCATCCCTACTTTTTCTGGTAAGAAAATCTATTTCCAAAGTCTTTACATTTTTTTTCTAAATTATTTTAAAAAACATTCTTTCTAATTTTTTTCTCACTTTCAAATTTCTCATCAAAATTCTCCTCTTTGTAACTTTGTTTTATCTCTAAATGCTTCAAATTTCTATTTCTCACTCCTACTTTTGCATATAAAAAATTTATTTTCAAAATCCTAATATTTTTTTAATTTGTTTTTAATAAATCTGTTTAAAAACTATATTTTTAAATTGTTTTAAAAACTATATTTTTAAATTGTTTCACACTTTGAAAGGTTTTTTCTTCAAAATTTTGTCTCTTTCCAAATTTTATCCCTTTAAATATTTTTCTCTTAAACTTCTTTATCTCTTTCAAACTTTTCTCACTCCAAATGTTTTTCTCTTCATAATATTTTTTTCAAAACTTCTTTTTATTTGCAATGTTGTTTCTTCAAAAGTTTCATTTCTACCTATCATCTCAATCACTTTACAAATTTAATTTGTCATATATTTTTCTCTTCAAAATTGTTCTCTCTTTACATTTTTTTTCTTTCAAACTTCTTTTTTTTAGTACATCAACAATTGAGGGTGGGGGAATTCGAATCCATGACATCCTTATATTTTTAATTTTTTTTTATGAAATGTTTTTTTTTTAAAAAGTCTTCTTTAGACTTTTTCTTTCTTTCCAAAGTCTTTTTTTTTAAAAAAGTCTTCTTCTGAGAAGGGAACTAATCCTTACATTTTTCCTAAATCCCTTTTATAATTTTTTCTTATAAAAAAGTCTTTTTCAAACTTTTTTCTCCCTCTCAAAAAAAACTCTTTAAATTTTTTAATTATTTTTTCCAAATTTTGTCATCCATTTCAAATCTTTTTCCTTTAAAATATTTCTTTTTCCAACTTTGTTTATGTCCAAATGTATTATCTTCTTCTATTTCTTACCTGCATTCTTTCATTTTACAAAATAAAGTTTTCGATTCCTTAATTTCTTAAATGTTTTTTTATCTCTTTCTAACCGTGCTTTATCTTCAAAACTTTTATTTCTGACTTCAATTTTTTTCATCTAAAAAATTCTATTTCCAAATTCTTTACTTTTTTTTTTTCTAAATTGTTGTACAAATCTATTTAAAAAAAACTATTTTTCAATTTTTTTCTCACTTTCAAATATTTATCTCTTTCTAACTTTCTTTTTTGTTCAAATATTTTTATCATCAAAAATTTTTTGTTCACTCCTACTTTGTCGTCTAAATATCTCTATGTCCAAATCCGTATATTTTTTCCTAAATCCTTTTTTCAAATATTTTAAGAAAGTCTTTTTTCAAAGTTTTTCTCACTCTCCAAATGTTTTTTATTCAAAATTTTTATTTTTTTTCCAAATTTTCTCGTCTATTCCAAATGTTTTTCCTTCGATTTTTATCTCTTTCTAATTTTGTTTTATCTCCAAATGCTTATCTTCGAAACTTTTATTTATGACTCCAACTTTTTCATCTAAGAAATTTTATTTCCAAATTCTTTACCTTTTTTTTTTCTAAATGGTTTTACAAATCTATTTTTCTTTAAAAAAAAAACACTCATTTCCAATTTTTTTCTTACTTTCAAACATTTTTCTCTTTGTTTATTTTGAAACTAGAGGCATGGTTTTAATTATGTTTATTTTAGATGTTTTGATTTTAAGATCCCGAATTAAATTTCTCTTCCTTTTTACGATGTTTCACGACCTCTAAAACATGCATGGTTAGTAATGGCCTTAGATAGTATGTCCTAAAGTTAGAGTTGTGACATTTTAACCCTAAACTCAAAGTTCTATCATTGATAAGATGGACAACCTTATCACCAAATCTTTTTTCGATGAGAATAATTTTCCAACCTTGATATCTTTAATAGAGGAATACTAACATGGCATAATAATCAGATTACTTGACGAACCTAACACACTAAGAGTCCTTCCTACATGTACTTGCGTCGTCTGAGCTTCAATGCTATCTACATGTTCATAGTCAGCTATATCTTCATCGTGTATACCTCTTTCGCCATGTTCAGTTTCTATATTTTCCTCATGTATCATCTCATCTGAATCATCGTCCCCTGATTCTTCTCAATCATCATCCCCTTCTTCTTCTCAATCATCATCATTTGCTTCCTCTAATATACCATATGTTGTCTCTGTAACGCCCCGTAAAATCAAATGCATTAAATTGTATTTGATTTAATTTTTGAATTTTTGGAAAATCAGATCAGGATTAGGAATCTAGAGTTTTTTTTTTTAGGAAATGGTGTTCCAAAGTTTAAAAAGAATTAGGATTTTTGTTTTAAAAAGGATTAGGATTTCTTGTTCTAAAAGGATTAGGACTTTTTGGTGCCTATTTAAACTAGAGTATTTGCAACTTAAGAGGTGCACGTCAAAACTCCTCTCTCCTTCTCTTTCTTCATTCCACCGGATGAGTTGATCTAGCCCGATCAGTTTCGACTTCTTAAGTTTGTTTTAGACCTCGTTGTGGTTGTTTAGGAGCACACACTCTTTTTCTGAATCTTTAAACATAAGGTAATAAGTAGTCTTTTGGATTTAAGCCAAGCTCCTAAGTGAAGGAGTAAGGTGATCGACATTTACTTGTTTGTGTATTCTTGAGTTGTTGCTAGCATTAGACCTTATTAGTTATCTAAGTGTTTATGGAACTTGTGTAGCATGTTTTATGAACTTTGTATTTGACATGATTACGTGAATGTTATTCCAAGCCTTTTAATCTTGTATTGATTATATTTATCATGTCTGTATGGACTATGTGTCTTATTATGTGAGGTGGGGGTTGATTGTTCAGGTTGTACCTAGCATTCCTAATATGTGATTGATTTGAGTTAAAGCTTGGTTAGAGTGAGAACCTAGCTGGATATGAGACCTTTGAGAATGGGTCGAGGATATTAGGAATGCCTAGTTAGAACCCCTAGTAACCTTATAAAACTCGAAACTCAGTATTTACTACACCCTGAGTTACACTTGAGCGAGTTGAAACCTCTAGATTGACGAGATTGAGTATAGGTTGTGAACCTGAGGTGTGTCCCCATTGGATAGTGGTGGATTCGATTGTCCCATGCTAGCTTAGGGGTTGATCTCCATAGAGCGTGTTGATGACAAGACTCTATGCTACGGCGAGGTGAGCTTGGGGTGTGTCCTCGTAGAGATTAAGCACAGGTCGTAAACCTAGGGTGTGTCCCCATCCGGGAGTGGTGGATTCTATTGTCTCATGCTAGCTCAGGGGTTGATCTCCAGAGAGCGTGTTGATTACATGGCTCTAGCTAGCGGTGAGGTGAGTTTAAGGGTGTGTATTGTAGCGTGAGAGGTCGCTAAATCTATGTTTCAGGACTGAAGGTAGAGCTCAAGTTATTACCACAGGGGGTTGAGGGTGAAGTGTGCTAAATGTGAAACCTATTTGGAGTTGAGTGGAGTTTAGTAATTGAGTCTTGTTGTTTTTGTTGAGATAAGTTTGGACGTAAGTGGGCTACTTACTGGGTATTTTTATACTCACTCATTTCTTTCTATTTTTTGTTTGCAGATGAAAGTTAAACTGTTGGATGGATAACGATGGTGGCAACCTGACGAGGTTTAAGGACGTTCTTCCGTGCGTTAGGATTAGTTTCCCTCGGAGTTTTATTTTTTCCTAAATGTCTTTAGATATTGGTACTTATGAGTTATGTATCATGCTCATTCTTTTTCTTTCATTTGAAGTTGTTAGTTGCAGATAGGTGTTA
The DNA here is from genome assembly GCA_036507285.1 of Trichosanthes cucumerina. NCBI lineage: Eukaryota > Viridiplantae > Streptophyta > Magnoliopsida > Cucurbitales > Cucurbitaceae > Trichosanthes > Trichosanthes cucumerina. The sequence continues at coordinate 6,079,231 of CM071841.1, forward strand.
ATTAAAGTTGTGATCATGTTGAGTTCGACTTTATTTGATTACTTTTTGATCTGTTGGGAACCCAACCTATTGTTGAATGTAGTTTGGAGGAGGCTGGGTGTTTAGTAAACCTTTTGGAGTGTCTTAAACAGGTCAGGAAAAACTTCGTTTTGTCTTAGCAATATCGTTATGTTGCCAAAGTTTCGGTGCAGACGGTGTTGCTTAGTAACTTCCCTAGAGGATTTAGGTTTAAAAATTAGGGTTGTTACAGTCTCCTTCAATTGATAATCTCTCGTAACATCATTTTAATTTCCTCTGACCGTCGGATCATGTAAATCGTTTGCCACCTCATCATTCACCAAATTATAATCCTCCATTGAAATTATAATGTTGTGTACCATATTCTACATCATCCCCAAGTATAGATGTAAATGGCATGTATGTGGATGAGGAAGACATCTATGGGAAGGTAGATGGAACAACTTCTACATCTTCGTTATTTGGAAAGGTTGATGGAACTACATATTCACCTAAATTATGTGGGAAGGATATATATACGACGATGAAACATCCCTGCACTTTCTGATATGGGATGGGATGTTTGCAGAGGCGGACCCAGATACTAATGTTTGGGGGACCGAAGGATTATGTTAATAAATATAATAAAAAATTATCACCAAAAAGTCAGTCTAAATATACTCCACATTATGTTGGTCTAAAAAAAATTATTGGTAATAAGAATAGGTAGGTACACCGAAGACTTTCTAACTAAGTTTGAATAATTTTAATGTCTTATCAAATAGTGAAAAAAAAGTTAAATGATGATTTTAATCGGTGAACTTTTAAGTTCCGATCTATTAGATCTCTGAACTTTAAAAAAATATCTAAGGAGTCTCTAAGTCCCTAAGCTTTCAATAGAGTACCTAATAAGTTTTTAAACTATCCAATAGATCTCTAATTTTGGTCTAATAAATCTTTAAATTTTAAAAAATATCAAATAGGTAAAAAATATAATATTATAGGTTTTTTTTTTTTAGAATTGAGTATTAAAACTAATTTATTAACATTTAAAGTATTTGTGAATTATAAATACTTGTATCTACATCCTAAATTTTTTAAAATATAGAATAGGTTAAAAATGTAAAATTCTATTTTCTTATAGGATTAAATATTAAAACTAATTTATTAATATTTTAAAATATTCGTGAATTATAAAAATGAAAAAAAAAACAATGAATAAAAAAAAGAAAAAGAAATAAATATAGAAATAAACAACTAAACTAATTTAACATAAAAAAAATGAAATGTAAAAAAACAAAATGCCAGTATCTCTTGAGCACATGCACGCAAGTTTAAGAAAATGAGCGTTGTACCATTATGACAAGCTCCACTTTTAACAAAAAAAAATATTGTTTATAATATTATATAAATTTATTGTGGAAAAATAGTATATACCAAAGCAATTAAATTTAAAAATTTTGGGGGCCTTGTTTCCATGTAGGTCTGCCCTTGGATTTATGTGTATGGAATTTATTTCTCTTTATTATATGAAATTTCTTGACTCACTGATAACTCTCATTTATGAGGGTTTATTTAATACTTAACTAGGTTATTTTTGTCATTTTTATATGTTTATTGATTACCGAGAAAACGAAAAATAACAATAATGAATAGAATTCATGAGAGCTTGCTAAGAATGGTGGGAAGTGAAGAATAATTTAGAAAAGAATGAATTTGAACTAATTTTATTGTTTTTGTGTAGATTTAGAGCAAATTGGAAAAATGTAAGAGAAAATGTAATTGCGAGCAAAAGAATAACAAGTCAGAATTCTAGACAGATGCAGGAAGAAATGCAATTGCATTTTGAGATTTAGAAAAAAAACGCCACAAACTTCGGGATTTTGAGATTTCTGGAGATTATTATTCATTTTTTTGAAAAATATACAACATAGAATCATGCCCAAATGGTTTCCCATGGATTGAGGATGAATTTAGAAGAAAATCCTAAACAACTAGTTTAATATTGCATTTTGGTTTTTTCTTTTTTCCTCTTTCCTTTTAATATAATATATATATGATATATATTTTTTTTTAATCCATGAGATAATTCCTTTAACAACTAGTTTAATATTGGTGTACCCTACCTAATTTGGGTAGATCCCTACCATTTTTAAAAGATCTTGATTTGATAAACAATAAATGAGAGTAGAGTAGTATAAAAAATTTCTCATATTAGTATAGTATTTACAGTTTTTTCATTACATTTCCACATATTTTATGTAATTAAAGACCTACATTGACGTAAAAATAGTTCAATTGACTAAAATTTCTACCTTCAAAATAAACCAAAAATTAAACTTGCTACTTAAATTGAGTTTAGTGCACATATACCCATATTTGCCTATAATAATGTTATCATTTGATTTGCAGGTTTGGAGTTTGTTCAGTCTAAGTTTACTAAGTTTATCTCTAAGACATTGGAAAACAAACTAAAAAAGGTACTACGTCAGATTATTTCTCCGGAGTAGATTGCTTTCATCCCGGATCCATCAATTTTCTGATAATGCCTTAATTGGTTTTGAGTGCCTCCATGTAATCAAAAATAAGAGGAGAGGAAAGTTTGGTTTGGTGGCAATGAAATTAGATTTAAGTAAAGCTTATGACAGAGTGGAATGAGTTTATCTCAGGAAGGTAATGACCAAAATGGGCTTTCACATTGGCTGGGTGGATAAAATTATGAGGTGTGTCGAATCAGTCACCTTCGCAGTCCTTTTGAATGGGAAACCGCGATCTTGTTTTACTTTGACGAGAGGTCTTAGATAGAGCGATCCTCTGTCCCCCTATTTATTTCTTTTATGTGTTGAGGGGTTCTCTGGTCTTCTCCATACAAAATAGAGTGAAAAACATTTCACTAGTTTTAAAATTAATCACTATTGCCCATTAATCTCTCATTTATTATATGTAGATGATTATCTCCTTTTCTTTTAGGCACAACAACAAGATATCAGGACCATAAAGGATATTGTTTACTGTTATGAGAAAGCTTCTGGTCAAACAATTAACTTCAATAAATCATCTTTCATGGCCAGTAAGAATACAGACGCTGGAATAACGGACCTAATCCAGGATACTTTCAATATTCCTTGCACGGAATCCTTGGGTTGTTATCTAGACCTTCCTTCTCATATTTCTCGGAGCAAATCTCAGATTTTTCGTTCTTTACACGAGCGGGTTTGGAAGACTTTACAATGTTGGAAAGGGAAGTCTTTTTTTGTGGGTGGAAAAGAGGTGCTAATTAAAGCAGTAATGCATGTCATCCCTATTTACACGATAAGTTGCTTCAAGCTATCTAAAGGTTTGTGTGCTACTCTCAATGCGATGTGTGTGCAGTTTTGGTGGGCTACAAACGAAACAGGCCAAAAAATTCAATGGATGAGCTGGAAGCGTATGTGCACCCCCAAAGGCAGGGTGGCATGGGTTTTAAAGATTTGACACTCTTCAACCAAGCTATGTTGTCAAAACAAAGTTGACGACTCCTTCGAGATACAGGAAGTATTTTGTTCAGGGGTTTAAGGAAGGTATTTCCCTTATGAGAATTTTTTGCATGCGAACTTTGGCTCCAATCCTTCTTATACTTGGCGTAGTATCTTTTGGGGTCGGGAGTTTTTTCGAAAGGGTTACAAATGAAAGATAGGTAATAATTGTCAGGTTAGTATTAAGGATGATTTTTGGTTTACAGTGGAAGGTAGAGAGAATCCCCTAGTCGTTGATCTCCTTTTTTTGCGAGTAAGGTTAGTTCCCTTCTCAGGGTGTGGATGACATGTGGGATGTAGGAAAATTTTGAAATCATTTCACCCAAGGATCCTGATAATATTCTGAAGATACCCCGGTGCAGGGCGAATGGTTTGGATGAAATAATTTGGAAATGTCATAATTGGGGAACTTTTACAGTAAATAGCGCCTACCATCTCGAACTCCGAATTCAGGATTCACAGACAGCTTCCACCTTGACCAATGGGGGACAGTCTATTTGGACGGATCTATGAAGTACTAATATACCTACTAAGATCAAGATTTGTTATTGGAAAATTTTACATAATATTCTCCCTACCAAAACAAATTTGATTCAGAAGGGTCTAGACATTCAACCTTGGTGTCCTTTTTGTAATAAACAATTAGAAATGATCTGCCATATTCTGTGGGGTGGTAAGGTAACAAGGAATCTCTGGTGTCATTTTCCAACTTATTATGTTAACTTGTTTCATGTTTACAAGAAGGCTTGGAATGCGACAACTTACTTTGAATGGATGCTTTAGGGCGACAACCAAAAAGATTTCTCTATCTTTTTAATTCTCTTGTGGAAAATCTGGACTTGGAGGAATTTGGTGATTCGGGATTGTGGGAGTTTTAGTTGGGCAGAGTTCACCAGAGTTACACATGCTCAAATTCGGGATTTCATGCCCTCCCCCGTTGCAACACCTCCACAATCTTCTTCATTCACGAACTTACCAGATCAACAGAATCCGTCGAGTCTGGGTGCCTGGAGCCTTAGTACAAATGCATCTTGGAGTTCAGTTCGTAATGGTGGTGGCTTAGGCTGGATAGTTTGTGATTGGGAAGGAAAGGTGGTAAGCGTTATAACATCATTTTCTCCTCACAACTGGTCAATTTTGATTTTTGAGCTCAGTGAGATTCTCAAACGCTTGAGAGCAATATCGAACAAAACTATCCCACTAGTAGTGGAAACTGACTCTTTGGAAGTTATACATTTGATTGGAGGTTTGAAAGTTGATTACACAGAGACCTGTGATTTTATCAATGAAATTCTAACGATTTCAAACACGTGGTCACAAATTTCTTTCAAGCATATCCCTCGGACTTCAAATCAGGCAGCTCACAAACTGTCCCAACGAGCATCACAGTTACAAGTAGATGAGTTTTGGATGGATGACTCCTCTATGAGGCTTGATATTTTATTATCTTAATGTACTTTTTCGTTGTTTCTAAAAAAAAAGTTTATTAAGTTTAGAGTCGTTAAGCCTAAATTTGTTAAGTTTATATTTGGTCAGTACAAGATTTGATGCACATTTTATACGAAGTCCTCGTATAGACTCCAAATTTCACTCACAATTAAAATTATAAAATTAAAAGATGAGATCAACCGGACAAAATCATGCTCTTGATCATTATGATCTGATTAATACGAATCTACTTTTCCTAAAGTAAGAGTAAAGCATAATTTTTCTTCCCCATCACCTTCAATTTTCCTTCCTCTTATTCTTATTTATCTAGCTAACTTATTTTAGTATCACTCATTATCGTGACATATTAAATAACTAGTGGTTAGTCTAATTAATATATTAGTGTATATCTATTCATTGGAGTAACAATATTAACATCACTGACTAATTAAAAGCAAAACTAAAATACAATGTAGTGAAAACAATTTTAAAGTTCACAAATCAACTAAATGACGTAACCATCCAATTTCGTGGATTAAATTTACATTTCTCAATCTTAAACTTTTTATAGTTAAAGTTAATGTGTTTAATTTTAAAAAAGTCTGTTTGATAATTTAAAATCACTTTAAAAAATATTAAAAAAAAAGAATAATTCAATATTTTTTTTTAAAGCAAAATTCCTTATTTAGCTAATAAGTAGTAAACAATTAAAATAAACGAATATATAATTTAAAAAGTTTATGTTGAATGGACTGATGAATAGTATATTTTTGTTAGGTAATAACAATAGTTAAATTATAAAAAATATCCATCAACTATGAGATTAGTTTCAATTATATCCATGAACTTTGAAATTTTTTATTTTAATCCTTGATCTTTAAAGTTTGTTTAAAAAAGAACCCTCAAAGACTTTTTTTTGTTAAATTACGAATGAATAATGACATATTTGTATATGTTTTGATTTTTTTTAAAGTATATGTTCAAATTTGTTCACACAAGCGATTATACAAATGCAAATACAACATTTTCCATTCATGAATTTTACGGAAAAAAGTCTTTAAAGGTTATTTTGAAACAAATTTCAAAGTTTAAGAGTTGAAATGAAACATTTTAAAGTTTAAAGATATAATTGAAACAATTTCATAATTAAGAGGTATTTTTGATAATATTGAATTAATCACGTCATTTATTTATAATTTGCCAATCTCCAGGCAGATGAAAAAAATAGCATTGCGGAGGATGAGAATATCTGAAATATATATAATCATTTTTTTTTTTGAAACTGAGAATATCTGAAATATAAAGAGAGTGACATCAGATTCTGAAGCAAAATTCTAACGGTCATTTCCTTTCCTCCTCTGTTTCTCTCCGATTCTTCTATTTCTGCGTTTTCTCAGTAACCTAGACACAATTATCGAAACCCTAAATCAGTCTTTTCTTCGGAGATTTTGAATGATCTGGTGAAACCCTTCGTTTTCTTTTTCATCGATCTCTTCGTCGTGTCGTGCCCGTGCCCTCTGGTAACTTTTCTTTTTAGGGTTCTTCCCTTTATGTTGTGGAATTCACTTCGGTATGTTTTTCTTTAATTACTCGTTGTATGATTTGGATGTGTGTCGGTGAATCAATTGTTTCGTTTCTGTAGGTGGGGTTTGTGTTAGTTTAATTTCGATTGAATGTTTGGAATTAATGCTTCTTTGTTTGCTTAGGGTTTAGCTTGTTTGAATGTTGTGTGAAAAGAAAAGAAACCATGTTTTGGCGTCTGATTTTTTAAAGGGTTTTTTTTCCTGGTCTGTCGTCAGTTTGTGAGGGTGGCTTTTTTCTATATGTTGGAAGGATGAAGTTTGATGGGGTTCAAAATTGGCATAAGTTCATTTTGGTGGCTTTAATTTCGTACAAAGAAGCAATGCCTCTGCTCATATATGCTAATGAGATAATCAATTTCATCAACGGCTTTGTTTTTGAAAAAACCTTGAACGTTTTCAAATGAAGAAAGTGATATTTGAATTTCTTCGCTAATTTCAACGAAATTATCCCAACCCCTTTTTAACTAATGCTTTTTTAAGGTACTTTTATGTACAAGGAACATTAACTTTCTCCTTTATAACTGCTTGGATTTCCCACCTCCCCTGCCCTGAAACACTTGCAATTTTGCATTGGCTTAGAAGAAATTGCCTCTGCTTATGCTAATGAGAAATAGAGTTTTTTGAATGTAGGAATTGAACTGAACTGCACTTATTTATGTTTCTTCGTTTCTAATTTTCCATATATCTCTTATAATTGATTGTGAACTCAACTTAATTACGTTTCCATTCGCTTAATGTCAGAATATAATTTAATGTTGGCCTATGTTTTGAGACTTGGAATGAATTACTATTGCTGTCACGTTGAAGAAGGAAGGGTTTGAACGTGTCTCTGGATTTAAGAATGGGTCATGCAAGCTAAGGTACATTACCAAACCCATGTTGTAGGCCCCATTGATAACTATTTGACTTTTGAAAATTGGGCTTGTTTTCTCACTATTTCTCTAGCATTAGGATGTAAACAGTACCTCACTGAGTATTCTGGTCCAATTCGGACGGAAATAATGCGCCTGGTTCTTGTTTTCTTCTTCTACATGTGGTTTTAATACGTCGTCTTTGTCAGCGACATTCCCTTTTATTTTACCCATTAAAGTGGAATGAAAATATTTGAAAACACAAAAGACGACTTATGAAAGTCATCTTGTTCGTCAATGTTATCATTCCCCTTTTTTCTCTTTTCTCTTTGTGGATTATAAAACAGAGCTCTGTTACCTTTGCTTTGTGTACTTCCCTTCCCTTTAACTTTATTTAAAGGTTTCACGAGATAATCGATTTCATCAACGACTTTGTTTTTTAAAAACCTTGAAAGTTTTGAAAGGAAGAAAATGATATAGGAATTTCTTTGCTAATTTCAACAAAATTATCATCAGCTCCTTTTAAACTCATGCTTTTTGAAGGTACTTTTATGTACAAGGAACATTAACTTTCTCCTTTATAACTGCATCGATTTACCACCTCCCCTACCCTGAAACACTTGCAAATTTGCAATGACTCAGAAGAAATTGTCTCTGCTTATGCTAAATGAGAAATAGAGTTTTCTGAATGTAGGAACTAAACTGAGCTTATTTATGTTATAGAGTTTCTAATTTGCCATATATCTCTTATAATTGATTGTGAAACTCAATATAATTACGTTTCCATTCACTCAATGTCAGAATATAATTTAATCTTGGCCTGCGTTTTGAGACTTGGAATGAAATACTATTGCTGTGATGTTGAAGAAGGAAGGGCTTGAATCTGTCTCTGGATTATAAATGGGTCATGCAAGCTAAGGTACGTTACTGAACTCATGTCGTAGGCCTTGTTTGATAATTACTTGGTTTTTAAAAATTGTACTTGTTTTCTCGCTACTTTTCTACAATGGTTTCCATTTCTACATTTTTCTTAATAAAACACTTGAATTTTTTACCAAATTCTAAAAACAAAACAAGTTTTCTGAGAACACATCTTATGAAAGAGCTAAGTGGAAATAGTATTCGTAGGCTTGATTTTCAAAAACAAAAAACAAAAAAAAAAAAACAAAAATCAAATGGTTATTAAACGGGCCCATCACTTTTCGGTTACAGTTTGTTCTGTTTGTTGGCTAATAATAGTGTACTATATAATATCCTAAGTTCTATTCAGATCCTCTCTATGCCTTGCCTAAGCCGTGGTTGATGCTTAAATTCCTTGTTCAGTAATTAGTATAGATGATGTATGATTTATCATCCATGATTTCCTACTATACCTTTAATTACCTCTTTTTCTTTTTCAATTATTTTTCTCTCTAAATATCTCAATTTTTAATAATCTTTTTCTCTCTTTTTCCAATTAATCTATTTTCCAACTTAATTCACTTATTTTCTCTCTCTCTTAAATGTTTCCTGTCTTTGTAACATTTTTTTTCCTCCCTAAAATCTTTATCCCACTTGTCACTTTATTTTAAAAAAATTTCACATTTAATCCTTTTATTCTCTTCAAATAATTCTCTTTCTAACTCCTTTTTGTCTTATATCTCCAAAGCTTTTTGTCTTCGAATTTGTTATTTCCACGCTAATTTTTTCATCTTACAAATTGTGTTTCTCACTTTCTAGCTTTTTTCAAATATATTTTTAAAACTTTTTATAAAAACTCTCCCTAACTTTTTCCTTACTTTCAAATTACTTTTTCTCATCCAAAGTTTTATCTCCAAAGTTTTTCAACTTACAAATTTATATTTCTCTCTCTAATTTTTTCATCTTACAAGTTCTATTTCTCATTTCCTAGCTTTTTTTTTTTTAAAAAAAAAATACTTTCTCAATTTTTTTTCTCACTTTTCAAATGCTTCTCTTCAATTTTTTTTCACTTACTAACTTGTTTTCTCTCCAAAGCTTTTTAACTTCAAATTTTTGATTTTTCGCTCTAACTTTTTCATCTTATTATTTCCTATAATGCTTTGAAAACTTTTTCAAAATCTTTTTCTCACACTTTCTTTCTCACCTTCAAATGTCTCTCTTCATTTTTTTTTAAAATTTCTCTCCAACGTTCTTTTATCTCCCTATGTTTTTATCTTAAAAAAATTTATTTCTCACTGTTTTTTCATCTAAAAATATCAACTCCCCAATTCTCCTTATTTTCCCTTTTTAATTTTCTAAATTAAAATTCTTTTTCAAATAATTTTCAAGCTTCCAAATATTTTCTCTCTTTAAACTTTTGATCTCTTTCTAACTTTTTTCTCTCTAAAGATTTTATCTAATATTTTTTTCTTCTAACGTGTTCATAGTAAAAATCTAATTTTCACTTTCTAGCCTTTTTCTTAAACATTTCAAACTCCTTTTAAAAACTATTTTCAAGTTTTTTCTCACTTTCAAAGTTTTTTTTTTCATTTGTTTCAAAGCAATGTTTTTCTCTTCAAATTTTTATCTCTTTACAAATTTTCTCACTTCAAACCTTTTTTAATAATTTTTTTAAAATCTCTTTCTTACTTCTTTTAAGTCCGAAGTTTTTTTTTTTTAAAAAAAATCTTTATCTTCAAAACTTTTTATTTCTCACTTTCATTCTTTCATTTTACAAATTATATTTTTCTCAGTTCCTCGCTTTTTTAAATAATGTTTTAAAACACTTTTATTTCCAACTCCTTTTTCATCTAAAAAATTTTATTTCCAAATTTCTTACCTTGTTATCTAAATTATTTTAAAATTTCTTAATTTTTTCTTACTATCAAGTATTTTTCTCTTTTAAAATTTTATTTCTAACTCTTGCCTTTTCATCTAAAAAAAATTGTTTTCCTAAATTACTTACCTTGTTATCTAAAATATTTTAAAAATTCTTTAAGTACCTGATTTTCTATTTTTTTTTTCTTTTTCTAAATTTGTGTTTTCTCCAAATGTGTTTGTCTTCAAAATTTTTATTTCTCACTTACATTTTCAACTAAATTCTCTAGTTCCAAATTACTTGCCCTTTTTTTTCTAAATTGTCTTAAAAGTTCTTTTTCAAATATTTTTCGTACTTTTAAATGTTTTCCCTCCATTTTTTTTCTTGCATTCTTACTTAGTTTTCTCTCCAAATATTTTATCTTCAAAATTTTTTTTTCTCTTATATATCAAAATTATATTTCCAAAATCCTTACATTTTTTTTTCTAAATTGTTTCAAAAAATCTTTTTAAAAACTCATTTGCTAACTTTTTTCACTGTTTTTATCTTCAATTGTTTGCTTGTTTCCATTTTTCTTCTTTCCCCAATTATTTTTATTTTCAAAATTTGTATTTCTCAATTCTACTTTTTCATCTAAAAAAAATCTATTTTCAATTTCCTTACTTTTTTTTTCTACATTGTTTTACAAAATCTTTTTAAAAAGTATTTTTCAAAATTTTTTCTCACTTTCAAATGTTTCTCTTCAATAATTTTATCTCTTTCTAATTTTGTTTTATCTTTAAATATTTTTGTCTTCAAAATTTTGATTTCTCACTGCTACTTTTTGAACTTAAAAAAAAAAAATTCTATTTTAAATTCCTTACCATTTTTTTCTAAATTGTTTTGAAAGTTCTTTAATTTAAAAAAAACTTCTTTAACACTTTTTCTCACTTCTTCAATTTTTTAATCTCTTTGTAACTTAGTTTTATCTTCAGAATTTATATTTCTTCCTCCCATCATTTCATCTAAAAGATTTTTTTTTCCAAAGTCCTTACATTGTTTTAAAAAATCTTTTAAAAAACTCTTTTCAATTTTTTGTTCTCACTGTTTTATCTTCAAAAATTTTATTTATTAATTCTATTTTTCATCTAAAAAATTCCATTTTCAAAATTGTTATCTTTTTTGGGTCAATTGTGTTACAAACATTTTTTTAGAAGTATTTTTGAAGTAATTTTCTCACTTTCAAATGTCTATTTTTAAATTTTTTATCTTCAAATATATCTATCTTAAAAATTTCTTTTTCTCATTCCTAATTTCTATTTCGATTTCTTAAATTTTTTTTGTAAACTGTTTTAAAAAACTCTTTATCTAATTTTTTTTTTCACTTCCAAATGTTTTTCTCTTCAGATTTTTTTTTAAATTTGTTTCTAACATTGTTTTATCTCCAAATATTTTTATCTTATTTCTATTTCTCACTCTTACATTTTATTTACAAAATTATATTACCCAAATCCTTACTCATTTGAAAGTTTTTTTTCTTCTAAAATTTTATCTCTTTCAAAATTTTCTCAATCCAAATGTTTTTTTTTTCTGTTCACAATTTTTTTTCTTTCAAAACTTTATTTTATGTCCGATGTTATTTTTCAAAAGGTTTTATTTCTCCCTCTCATCCTATCACGTCACAAATTATATTTCTCACTTAACATTGGTTTCTCTAAGTTTTCTTTCTTTCTTATATTTTTCCCTTCGAAATTGTTTTCTCTTTCCAACCTTCTTTTTTCTCCAATTATTTTTATCTTCAAAATTTTTATTTGTCACTTTTACTTTTTCATCTTAAAAAAAAAATCCCAATTAAGACCTTTTTTTCCCTAAATTGTTTTTACAAACTCTTTTAAACGACTATTTGTATTTTTAAAAAGTTCATTCTTGAAATGTTTTTCTCTTCAAACTCTTTAAAAAAAAAAAAACTCAAAAAAATTTCCTACTTTCAAATTTTTTTCTCTTCAAATTTTTTTATTTCTAAATTTTTCTCACTTTCAAATATTTTCTCTTCAAAAGTTTTTATTTTTTATTTTTCTAAATGTGTCTTCAAAATTTTTATTTCTCACTTCTACTTTTTTGACTATAAAATTATAGTTCCAAATTCGTTGCATTTTTTTAAATTGTTTGAAAAGTTGTTTGAAAAAACCCTTTATCAAAACTTGTTCTTACTTTCAAATGTATTTCTTTATTTTTTTTTTTGTCTTTTTACTTTGTTTTTGTCTTCAAAATCCTTATTTCTCCCTCCTACATTTTCATATGAAAATTTATATTTCCAAAGTCCTTGCATTTTTTCTAATCTCTTTTAAAAATTCCTTTTCAAAATTTTTCTCTGCTTTTATCTTCAAAATTTTTATATGTTTCTATTTTTTCCTTCTTCTCCAATTGTTTTCATCTTCAAAATTTTTATTTCTCAATTCTACTTTTTCTTTCAAAAAAATCTATTTTTGAATTCCTTGTCCTTTTCTTTTCTAAATTGTTTTACAAAATCTTTTTACAATTATTTTTCAAAATTTTTTCTCACGTTCAAATATTTTTCTCTTCAAAATTTTTAGGATAATTGTAATTGATAGCAAATATAGCAATTTTTAAAAAGATTTTTAAAAACTCATTTTCAAAACTTTTCTCTGTTTTTATCTTCACAATTTTTATATGTTTCTATTTTTCCTTTTTCTCCAATTTTCAAAATTTTTATTTTTCAATTCTACTTTTTCTTTTAAAAAATTCTATTTTCGAATTCCTTATCCTTTTTTCTAAATTGTTTTACAAAATGTTTTAAAAAGTATTTTTCAAATAATTTTTTTTTTCACTTTCAAATGTTTATCTCTTCAAAATTTTTAGGATACTTGTAAATAGATAGCAAATATAGCAAATTTTAAAAAGATTTACAAGTTGTGTTTTTTAATGCCTCCCTACACTTTCACATGAGACTTTTGTTTTTTTTTTTTTCATTTTCTTTGCCTTCCTCTTCTCGTCTTCTTCTCTCCACAATGTGCCCTTTCTATGGGCACATACTTCTCCATTCCAACTTGCTATGCAATTTAGAAATTTTGTGATCATAACATTATTTAAATCTTCTTGAAAATAAATACCAAAATACACATCCAACTACACTAGATATTTTTTCATTAATATATTAATTAGGGATCACCAAAAGGTGAGAGAGAAGAAAACGAAATAAAAAATAGCTATTAATTGCAGATAACATTTAATAGAATGTCTAATTAAGAAAATGGTTTTACATATCTCATTCTCACCACTCTTATCTCATATTTTTGTAATCCTAATAGTCTACTCTAATGAATAATATATCAAAATTTTACTACTCGAAGTATTTTTATCACAAATTACCTTAATTGTATCTATTTCAATCTCAATCAAACATTATTAATATATTCATCCTTCTACCAATATAATACCAATATAAGTGTAATTCAACAGTAATTGACATGTATAAATATTGAAAATTATAATAGTATTTATCTTCAAAATATGTTGGAAAACCCTTTTAGGCTAATATAGCAGGCTTACAATACATAGACAAACAAGTTAACTAAGGGTAAGGGGCTTGTGTGATTTGGCTCAATCATAGGAACTTCAAAGTTAAGCGTGCTTGACTTGGAGCAAACCTATGTTGGCCTAAGGCATAACAGATCATCGATAAACTGATATTTCTCTATATTACAAGAGTGACATCAAAAAGAAATATCAGTCTATCAATTATAGCTAGACTTTAATATGATATGATATTAAAGTTGGAAAAAGTTTCACTAATATCAGTATCATTTACTCAGTTCGTTATGGTTAAACTTTCTATGAGAATTATAGGAATATTAAAGTTTTGGTTGATGAAATGTGACTTTTTAGACTTTTGTGGGTTTAATATTGAAATAATTAAACATCAAACAAAATCAAATAGAATGTTATATTTACTATGATAAGATTATATCACCTCTATCACTGATAGATTACATTCGTTGTGATTTGAGTCTATCACTGATAAACTTCAATTACAACACATGTAATTTATCAGTGATAGACTGTTATTAATTATCATTGATACATATAATAAGTTTATTTGTGATATATAGTAGTCTATCACATCTATGATAAATATTATATAACCTCTATCACTGATAGATTACATCCGTTGTGATTTGAGTCTATCACTGATAAACTTCAATCACAACGCATGTAGTTTACCAGTGATAGACTGTTATTAGTTATCATTGATAGATTTTATTCACAACATATAATAAGTCTATTTGTGATAGTAGTCTATCACTTCTATTATTGATAGCATACATACGTTGTCATTGGAGTTTATTGACGATAGACTCATATCAATGATAGACTTAGACCGCAATACATTGTAGACCATCGGTTATAGACTGTTATCATTAATAGACTCATAGAAGAGACAACTATATATTGTGAACAAAGTCTATCAGTGGTAGACTTCTATCACCAATGAAATAATCATAGTAAATGTAATCTTTTATTTAGTTTTGTTTGATGTTTAATCGCTTGATCAATATTACCCACAAAAATCTAAAAATTATCATTTCATCAATCAAAACTCCAATAGTCTTATAATTATCATAGCAAGCTTAACCATAATTTTAAATTATTGAAAAAAAAAAGTTAATGATACTGATATCAATGTGACTTTTCTCAAATTCATTGATAGATTTATATTTCTCTTTGATATCACTCTTGTAATATAAAGAAATATCAGTCATATCAATGATAGATTTCAATGTGATTGTAGGCTATCAATAATAAACAAATATCAAAGAGGAATATTATAGTTATAAATTGATACTAGGGAGAAATATCAGTATATCCACAATAGACTTCAATCACATATTGAAGTCTACAAGTGATAGATTGATTTTTCTCCCTGTTATCGGAGAAAAATATCAATTTATTGTTGTGCCAACACGTGATACATACCCTAAAATAAGCTCGGCTAACAAAAAATAAGAACTACAAGGAACTCAATAAGAGATAAAAACCAAACACATATGAATGATCTCAAACAGAACCCCTTAGTTTAACTTACTTTTTCATGTATTATAAACCTCTTATACTATGCCTAAATGGTTTTCTTGCACATTTTGAAGATAACTACTATTGTAATTTTCAATATTTACCATATTGAAAATGGTAAAATGGGTACATGTTAATTACTATAGAATTACACATGTTGGTAGAAGGATATATATGTTTGAGAATATATAGTTAGAGTAATTTGTGATGAGAATATTTCGGGTAGTAAAATTTGGATATATTGCTTGTTAGAGTTGACAATTAGAGTTTCGAGAATATGAGATAAGATGAGTGAGAATGAGATATGCTAATCATTTATATAAAACTTGGTTTGAGTGAATATTTTGAAATTAGACATTCTACCAAACATTATTTTTCAATTAATATCTCATATTTTTATTTCGTTTTCTTCTCTCTCGCCTTTGGGTGATCCCTAATTATTATATTAGTGATAATATTGTTTTAGGTTTTGGTCTCTCGCGCTATCATATCTAGTGTAACTGATTTTTTTTTGGTTAATTATAATTTTCAAGAAGATTGAAGAATTGATATCACAAAGTCTCAAAATTGCATAAGTAGTTAGAATGAGAAAATATGTGTATGAACGGAATGCAAAGGGGCATATGTGGAGAGAGGAGAAAAGGAAGGCAACAAATTAAAAGAAATAAAAAAAAGGGAAAAAAGGTCCCCAACGAGTGTTTGGAACCATAAAGAAATAAAAATTAAACATCTTTTGGTTGCTTCCATAACTTTCACTTCTTTTTATGGTCATTTTTCACTCCCATATGCAATCATCGAAGGTCAAAAGGAAATAATTAAGTTTTATTTGAGAAATTAGCCCTATTTGTAATTTTTTTTAAAAGTTTCTATAGTTGTAAACAAAAACTCTAATTTGCTACCCATTACAATTATCTTTTTTATTTCTCACTCCTATTTTCTATATTGTTCTTAAAAAAGTCTAACTTTTTCTCTCTCAAATGTGTTTTTCTTCAAAATTTTTATTTTTTTCTCCAATTTTCTCATTCATTCCAAATGTTTTTCTGTTAAAATTTTTTACCGCTTTCCAACTTTGTTTAATCCAAAGGTAATTTTTATTCAAAACTTCTATTTTTCACTCCATTCTTTCATTTTACAAAGTATAATTTTCAATTCCTTGATTGTTTAAAAACTCTTTATATAAAAAAAACACTCTAGTTCTTTTCCTCACTTTCAATTTTTTTTTATCTCCAAATGTTATATCATCCAGATTTTTTTTTCTCACTCCCACCTTTTCATCTAAAATCTATATTTCCAATTTTTTTTTTAAAATTGTTTTAAAAATCATCCAAAAAATTGTTTTTCAAAATTTTTTTATCACTCCCAAATGTTTGTTCACTCGAAAAATTTTATTTCCAGCTGTGACCTTTTCATATAAAAAACTTTGTTTCCAAATTCCTTACCTTCTATATAGATTATTTTAAAAATTCTTGTAAAAAACTCTATTTCTAAATTTTTTTCTCTTCGTTTTTTTTTCTTTTTTCTCCAAATGTTTTTATCGTCAAAATTTTTATATCTCAGTTCTACCTTTTCATCTAACATTTCTATTTCCAAATTCCTTACCTTTTTTTCTAAATTGGCTTAAAAATTCATTTTCAAATCTTTTTTTGGCCTTCTAATATTTTTCTCTTTAAAATTGTGATCTCTTTCTAACTTTTCACTCTCTAATGATTTTATCTAATAATTTTTTTTCTTCTAATTTTTTCATAATAAAAAATATAATTTTCACTTTCTAGCTTTTTTCCTAAAACATTTCAAACTCTTTTTAAAAAATATTTCTCAAGTTTTTTCTCACTTTCAAAGATTTTTCTTTCATTTTTTTTTTTCAAAGCAATGTTTTTTCCTTCAAAATTTTTTATCTCTTTACAAATTTTCTCACTTCAAATGTTTTTAACATAATTTTTTTTAATCTTTTCTAACTTTTATGTCCAATTTTTTTTTTAAAAATTTATTATCTTCAAAACTTTTATTTCTCACCTTCATTCTTTAATTTTACAAATTATATTTTTCTCAATTCCTTGCTTGGTTAAATATTGTTTTAAAACACTTTATAAATAAAAATTCAAAAAAAGAACTTTCTCAAATTTCTTTTCTCACTTTCAAATGTTTCTCTTCCCAATTTTTTATCTCTTTCCAACTTTCTTTTTGTCTTTAAAGGTTTTGATTCTTCAAAATTTTTATTTATCACTCCTACATGCAGTTTCATCTAAAAATTATATTTCCCAATTCCTCAAAAAAATTTCTTGCCTTGAAATTTTTTTCTTTCGAAATTTCTCTCTTTCAAAATTCTCTCACTCCAAATATTTTTCCCTACCTAACTTCTTTTAAATCCAAAGGATTTTTTCTGTAGAACTTCTCATTCTCATTCTTTTATTTTATAAATTATATTTCTCAATTCCTTCCTTTTTTAAAATGCTTTTAAAACTCTATAAAAAAAACCTCTCTCAAGTTTTTATTTCTCTCACTTACAAATGTTTTTTCTCATCAAATTTTCTCTCTTTTTAACTTCTTTTATCTCCAAATATTTTTGTCTTCAATATTTTAATTTCTCACCCTACTTTTTCATCTAAAAATTTATATTTCCAAAATCCTTATATTTTTTCTTATGTGCAAAGGTTTTTTCTTCAAAAGTTTTATTTCTCTCTCTCATCTTTCCGTTTTACAAATTATATTTTTGTCACTATCTAACTTTCTTTCTTCTTTCCAAGTGTCGTTACAATTTTTATTTCTCACTCCTACTCCATCATCTATAAAAATTCTACTTCAATCCTTACATTCTTTTTCTAAATTATTTTTAAAAATTGTTTAAAAAACTTTTTAAATATTTTTTGTATCTCTTTCTAACATGGTTTTATCTCCAAGCGTTTTTATCTTCAAAGCTTTTATTCTCATTCGTACTTTTTCGTCTAATAAATTCTATTTTCAAGGTCCTTACATTTTTTTCTAAATTGTTTAAAAAAATCTTTTAAAAAAAGTCTTCTTAAATTTTTCTATAACTTTTTTTATCTCAAAGTACTTTAATCTTCAAAAATTTATATCATCGCTCCTACTTTTTCATCTAAAGAATTCTATTTCCCAAATCCTTATATTTTTTCTAATGTGTTATTAAAATCTTTTAGAAACTAGTTTTCAAAATTATTGCAATGTTGAAAATTTTTATCTCTTTTTAACTTTCCTTTATTTCCAAATATTTTTATTTTCAAAATTTTTATTCCTAACTTCCACCTTTTCATCTAGAAAATTATACTTCCAGATTTTCTTTTCTTTTTTTTTTTTCTTTCTAAATTGTTCTATAAATTCTTTTGAAAAACTCTTTTTAAATTTTCATTATCATTTTGAAATCTTTTTCTTTTCCAAATTTTTATCTCTTTCTAATTTTCTTCCATTTCCAATGTTTTTATCTTCAAAATTTTTATTTCCAACTCCCTACGTTTTTATCTAAAAAAATTCTATTTCCATTTTTTTTTACATTTCTCTTAATTGTTTTAAAAAATCATTTAAAAATTTCATTTTCAATTTTTTTCTCCCTTTCAAATTTTTTTTCTCAAAATTTTATCTTATAGTTTTTATCTCTTTCTAACTTTGTTTGATCTCCAAATGTGGGTTTAGCTTAAAAATTTTTATTTCACCCTTGTACTTTTTCAACTAAAAATTTCTATTTCAAAATTCCTTTTTTTTCCCCTAAATTGTTCTAAAAGTACTTTTCAAAAACTTTTTTATAGAACTTTTTCTTACTTACAAATGTTTTTCTTCAAATTTTTTTTATCTCTTAATAACTTGGTTTTATCTCCAAATATTTTTATCTTCAAATTTTCTATTTCTTCCTCCCATTTTTTCATTTTAAAAAAATCTATTTCCAAAGTCCTTACATTTTTTTTAAATTGTTTTAAAAAATCTTTTAAACAACTCTTTTTCAAAATTTTTTCTCACTGTTTTTATCTTCAAACTTTTTTTTTATCTGTTTCTAACTTTCTTTTTTTTCTCATCCTACTCATTCATGTAAAAAGTTATATTTCCAAAGTCCTCTCATTTTTGTCTAAATTCTTTTTTGAAATGTTTTAAAAAGGTCTTTTTGCCAAAGTTTTTTTATCACTCTCAAATGTTTTCTCTTCAAAATTCTTGTTTTTTTCCATTTGTTCTCGTATTTTCCAATTGTTTTTCCTTCAAATTTTTTAAATCTCATTCTAACTTGGTCTTATCTCCAAATGTTTATATCTTCAAAATTTTTATTTTTCACTCGTACATTTTCATCTAAGAAATTCTATTTCTAATTCCTTACATTTTTTTAATTATTTTAAATTTCTATTTAAAAAACTCTTTCTAATTTTTTCTCAATTTAAAAACTTTTTATCTTCAAAATTTTTATCTCGTTCTAACTTCCAAAAGTCTTTATCTTCAAAATTTTTGTTTTTCACTCCGACTTTGTAGTCTAAAAATCTCTATTTCCAAAATTCTTATATTTTTTTTTTCTAAATTCTTCTTTTTTTAAAATGTTTTAAAAAGTTTTTTTTTTCTTCTCACTCTGAAATGCAATTTCTTTTTTCCAAATTTTCTCATCTATTCCAAGTGTTTTTTCCTTCAATTTTTATTCTCTTTCTTACTTTGTTTTATCTCTAAATGTTTATATCTTCAAATTTTCGATTTTTCACTCCTACAATCATCTAAGAAATTCTATTTTCAAATTCCTTACTTTTTTCCTTTTAAGTGTTTTAAGATTTTGATTATGAACTATTTTTCGATTTTTTTTCTCAATTTTAAATGTTTTTCTCTTAATTTTTTTATCTCTTTCTAACTTTCTTTTATGTTCAAATATTTTTATCTTAAAAATTTTTATTTTTAACTCCTAATTTGTCGCCTAAAACACACTGTTTACAAAATCCTTATATTTTTTTTTCCTAAATTCTCTTTTCAAATGCTTTAAAAAAGATTTTTTTTCAAAGTTTCTTCTCACTCTCAAATGTTTCACTTTTCATTTTTTCCCCAAGTTTTCTCATCTATTCCAAGTTTTTTTCTTCAATTTTTTAAATCTCTTTCTAACTTTGTTTTATCCTCCAAATGTTTATATCTTCAAAATTTTATTTTTCACTCCTACTTTTTCATCTAAGGAATTCTATTTCAAAATTCAATACCTTTTTTTTCTTCATTGTTTTAAAATTCTATCTAAGAAGCTGTTTTTTCCAATTTTTTCTCAATTTCAAATATTTTTTTCTTCAAAAGTTTCATCTCTTTCGAACTTTCTTTTATGTCCAAATGTCTTTTATCTTCGAAATTTTTATTTTTCACTCCAACTTTGTCGTCTGAAAATATCCATTTGCGAAGTCTTTATACTTTTTTCCTAAACTCTTCTTTGAAATATTTTAAAAAGGTATTTTTCAAAGTTTCTTCTCCCACTCAAATAATTTCACCCCAAAATTTTCATTTTTTTTTCCAAATTTTTTCATCTACTCCAAATTCTATCTCCAAAATCCTTACCTTTTTTTTCCTAATTGTTTTAAAATTCAATTTAAAAAACTCTTTTTTTCAATTTGTTTCTCAATTTCAAATGTTTTTCTCTTCAAAAGTTTTACTTCTTTCTAACTTTCTTTTATGTCCAAATGCCTTTATCTTCAAAATTTTTGTTTTTTACTCCTACTTTATTGTTTAAAAATCTCTATTTGCAAAATCCTTATATTTTTTTTTTAGTTTTTTTTGGTAATGTTTTAAATGTGTCTTTTTTCACAGTCTCTTCTCACTCTCAAGTGTTTTTCTCTTCAAAATTTTCATTTGTTTTATCTTGAAATGTTTATATTTTCAAAATTTCGATTTTCACTCCTACCTTTTCATGTAAGAAGTTCTATTTCCAAATTCCTTACTGTTTTTTCTTAAGTGTTTTAAAATTTTGATTAAAAAACTCGTTTTCCAATTTTTTTTCTCTTCAAATTTTTTTTATCTCTTTCTAACTTTCTTTTATGCCCAAATGTTTTTTATCTTAGAAATTTTTATTTTTCACTCCTACTTTGTTGCCTAATTAAAAATCCTTATATTTTTGTCTAAATTCTCTTTTGAAATGCTTTTAAAAAGTCTTTTTCAAAGTTTGTTGCCTAATTAAAACACACTAATTAAAAAATCATTTTATTTTTGTATAAATTCTCTTTTGAAATGCTTTTAAAAAGTCATTTTCAAAGTTTCTTCTCACTCTCAAATGTTTTTCTCTTTAGAATTTTCATTTTTCCCCAAATTTTCTCATCTATTCCAAATCATTTTCCTTCCATTTTTTTTAATCTCTTTCTAACTTTGTTTTACATCCAAATGTTTAAATCTTCAAAATTTTGATTTTTCATTTATGCCTTTTCACCTAAGGAATTCTATTTCAAAATTACATACCTTTTTTTCTTACTTGTTTTAAAATTCTATTTAAAAAACTCTTTTTCTAATTTTTTTTTTCAATTTCAAATGTTCTTCTCTTCAAAATTTTTATCTCGTTCTAAATTCTAAAAAAATTTATCGTCAAATTTTTTGTTTTTCACTCCTACTTTATCATTTAAAAATCTCTATTTCTAAAATTCTTATATTTTTTGTAATGTTTTAAATAGGTCTTTTTTCAAAACTTCTTCTCACTCTCAAATGTTTTTCTCTTCAAAATTTTCATTTCCCCCCTAATTTTCTCATCTATTCCAAATCATTTTCCTTCAATTTTTTAATCTCTTTCTAATTTGTTTTGTATCCAAATCTTTATATGTTCAAAATTTTGATTTTTCACTCCTGCTTTTTCACCTAAGGAATTCATTTCAAAATTCACACTTTTTTTCCTTAATTGTTTTATAATTCTATTTAACAAGCTCTTATTTTTTTTTCTTCTCAAATTCAAAAGTTTTTCTCTTCAAATTTTTTACCTTTTTCTAACTTTCTTTTATGTCCAAATGTCTTTATGTTCAAAATTTTTATTTTTCACTCCTACTTTGTCATCTAAAAATATCTATTTCCAAAATTGTTATATTTTTTTCGTAAATTCTTTTTTTGACATGTTTTAAAAAGGTCTTTTTCAAAATTTCTTCTCACTCTCAAATGTTTTCTCTTTTTTTCCAAACTTTCTCATCTATTCAAAGTTTTTTTCATTCAATTTTTTAATCTCTTCCTAAGTTTGTTTTATCTCCTAATGTTTATATCTTAAAAATTTTGATTTTGTACTCCTACATTTTCATCTAAGAAATTCTATTTCCAAATTCCTTACTTTTTTTCTAATTGTTTTAAAATTCTATTTAAAAAACTCTTCTTCCATTTTTTTTTCTCAACTTCAAATGTTTTTCTCTTTTAAAGTTTTATCTCTTTCTAACTTGTTTTATGTCCAAATGTCTTTATCTTCAAAATTTTTATTTTTCGCTTCTACTTTGTCATTTAAAAATCTTTATTTCCAAAATTCTTATATTTTTCCTAAATTATTTTTTGAAATGTTTTAAAAATATATTTTTTTCAATGTTTCTTCTCACTCTAAAATGTTTTCTCTTCAAGATTTTCATTTTCTTCTAAATGTTCTGATATTTTCCAAATGTTTATCCTTCAAATTTTTTAATCTCTTTGTAACTTTGTTTTATCTGCAAATGCTTCTATCTTCAAATTTTTTATTTCTCGCTCCTACATTTTAATCTAAGAAATTCTATTTCCGAATTCCTTACTTTTTTTTCCTAATTGTTTAAGAACTCAATTTAAAAAACTCTTTTTTCAATTTTCTTTCTCAATTTCAAATGTTTTTCTTTTCAAAAGTTTTATCTCTTTCTAACTTTCTTTTATGTACAAATGCCTTTATCTTCAAAATTATTGTTTTTCTCACTCCTACTTCATCATTTAAAAATCTCAAGTTCCAAAATCCTTATATTTTTTTCTTAGTTTTTTGTAATATTTTAAATATGTCTTTTTCAAAGCTTCTTCTCACTCTGAAATGTTTTTCTTTCAAAAGTTCCATTTTTTCCCCAAATTTTCTCATCTATTCCAAATCATTTTCATTCAATTTTTTTTTAATCACTTTCTAACTTTTTTTTGTATCCAAATCTTTATATTTTCAAAATTTTGATTTTTTAAATCTTTATATCTTCAAAATTTTTATTTTTTACTCCTGCTTTTTCACCTAAGGAATTCTATTTCAAAATTCCATACCACTTTTTTTGCTTAATTGTTTTAAACTATTTAAATAGCTCTTTTCCTATTTTTTTTTCTCAATTTCAAATGTTTTTCTCTTCAAAAGTTTTACCTCTTTCTAACTTTCTTTTATTTGCAAATGTCTTTATCTTCAAAATTTTTATTTTTCACTCCTACTTTGTGGTCTAAAAATATTTGTTTTCAAAATCCTTATATTTTTTATCTAAATTCTTTTTGAAATGTTTTAAAAGATCCTTTTCAAAGTTTTTGCTCACTCTCCAATGTTTTCTCCTCAAAATTTTCATTGTTTACCCAAATTTCCTCATTTATTCCAAACGTTTTTCATTCAATTTTTTCAATCTCTTTCTAACTTTGTTTTATCTCCTAATGTTTATATCTTCAAAATTTTGATTTTTCACTCCTACATTTTCATCTAAGAAATTCTATTTCCAAATTCCTTATTTATTTTAATTGTTTAAAAATTATATTTAAAAAACTCTTCTTCTAATTTTTTTTCTCAATTTCAAATGTTTTTCTCTTTCACAGTTTTATCCCCTTCTAACTTTTTTTTACGTTCAAATGTCTTTATCTTCAAAATTTTTATTTTTCGCTTCTACTTTGTCATTTAATAAAAATCTTTATTTCCAAAATCATTATATGTTTTCCCAAATTATTTTTTGAAATGTCTTAAAAAGGTTTTTTTAAAGAAAAAAAAATTCTTCTCAATCTAAAATGTTGTTTTTTCAAAATTTTCATTTTTTTTTCCAAATGTTCTCATATTTTCCAATTGTTTATCCTTCATTTTTTTTAATCTCTTTCTAACATTGTTTTATCTCCAAATGTTTAATCTTCAAAATTTTGATTTTTCACTCCTACAATTTCATCTAAGAAATTTTATTTCAAAATTCTTTACCTTTTTTTAAATTATTTTAAAATCTTTTTAGAAAACTCTTTTTCTATTTTTTTTTCTCATTTTTCACTTCTACTTTGTCGTCTAAAAATCTTTATTTCCCAAATTCTTTTTTGAAATGTTTTAAAATTTTTTTTTTTCAAAGTTTCTTCTCACTCTAAACTGTTGTTTTTTCTTCAAGGTTTTCATTTTTTTCCCATGTTCTCATATTTTCCAAATGTTTGTCCTTCAACTTTTTTTAATCTGTTTGTAACTTTGTTTTATTTGCAAATGCTTCTTTCTTCAAAATTTTTATTTCTCGCTCCTACATTTTAATCTAAGAAATTCTATTTCCGAATTCCTTACCTTTTTTTTCCTAATTGTTTTAAAATTCAATTTAAAAAACTCTTATTTCAATTTTCTTTCTCAATTAGATTAAAATCCGGTTTCTGAATTCCTTGCCTTTTTTTCTTAATTGTTTTAAAATTCAATTTAAAAAACTCTTTTTTCAATTTTCTTTCTCAATTTCAATTGTTGTTCTCTTCAAAAGTTTTATCTCTTTCCTAACTTTTTTTTTATGTACAAATGCCTTTATCTTCAAAATTATTGTTTTTCTCACTCCTACTTCATCATTTAAAAATCTCTATTTCCAAAATCCTTATATTTTTTTCTTAGTTTTTTGTAATGTTTTAAATATGTCTTTTTCAAAGCTTCTTCTCACTCTCAAATGTTTTTCTCTTCAAAATTTTTATTTTTTCCCCAAATTTTCTCATGTATACCAAATCATTTTCCTTCAATTTTTTAAAATCGCTTTCTAACTTTGTTTTGTATCCATATCTTTATATCTTCAAAATTTTTATTTTTGAAATCTTTATATCTTCAAAATTTTTATTTCTCACTCCTGTTTTTTCACCTAAGGAATTCTATTTCAAAATTCCATACCTTTTTTTTTTGCTTAATTGTTTTAAAATTCTATTTAAAAAGCTCTTTTCTTATTGTTTTTCTCAATTTCAAATTTTTTCTCTTCAAAAGTTTTACCTCTTTCTAACTTTCTTTTATGTCCAAATGTCTTTATCTTCAAAATTTTTATTTTTCACTCTACTTTGTGGTCTAAAAATATCTGTTCCCAAAATCCTTATATTTGTTTCCTAAATTCTTTTTGAAATGTTTTAAAAAGGTCATTTTCAAAGTTTCTTCTCACTCTCAAATGTTTTCTCCACAAAAATTTCATTGTTTTCCCAAATTTTCTCATCTATTCCAAATGTTTTTCATTCATTTTTTTTTAATTTCTTTCTTAACTTTGTTTTATCTCCTAATGTTTATATGTTCACAATTTTTATTTTGTACTCCTACATTTCCATCTATGAAATTCTATTTTCAAATTCCTTATTTTTTTTTAATTGTTTGAAAATTGTATTTAAAAAACTCTTCTTCCAATATTTTTTTCTCAATTTCAAATGTTTTTCTCTTTCAAAGTTTTTCTCTTTCTAACTTCTTTTTATGTCCAAATATTTTTATCTTCAAAATTTTTATTTTTCGCTTTTACTTTGTCATTTAATAAAAATCTTTATTTCCAAAATCCTTATATTGTTTCCCAATTTTTTTTGAAATGTTTTAAAAAGGTTTTTTTAAAAAAAAAAATCTTCTCACTCTAAAATGTTCTCTCTTCAAAATTTTCATTCTTTTATGCAAATATTTTCATATTTTCCAATTGTTTATCCTTCAATTTTTTAATCTCTTTCTAACATTGTTTTATCTTCAAAGGTTTAATCTTCAAAATTTTGATTTTTAACTCCTACATTTTCATCTGAGAAATTCTATTTCCAAATTTCTTACATTATATAATTATTTTAAAATCTATTGAAAAAACTCTTTTTCTAATTTTTTTTCTCATTTTTCAGTTCTACTTTGTCGTCTAAAAATCTTTATTTCCAAAATTCTTATAATTTTTTCCCAAATTCTTTTTGAAATGTTTTAAGAAGATTCTTTTTTTCAAAGTTTCTTCTCACTCTAAAATGTTTTTTCTACAAGATTTTCATTTTTTTCCCAAATGTTCTCATATTTTCCAAATGTTTATCCTTCAATTTTTTTTAATCTCTTTGTAACTTTGTTTTATCTGAAATGCTTCTATCTTCAAAATTTTTATTTCTCGCTCCTACATTTTAATCTAAGAAATTCTATTTCCGAATTCTTTACCTTTTTTTTCTAATTGTTTTAAAATTCTTTTTTCAATTTTCTTTCTCAAGTTCAAATGTTTTTCTCTTCAAAAGTTTTATCTCTTTCTAACTATCTTTTATGTACAAATGCCTTTATCTTCAAAATTATTGTTTTTCACTCCTACTTCATCATTTAAAAATCTCTATTTTCAAAATCCTTATATTTTTTTCTTAGTTTTTTGTAATGTTTTAAATATCTCTTTTTCAAAGCTTCTTCTCACTGTCAAATGTTTTTCTGTTCAAAAGTTTCATTTTTTTCCCAAATTTTCTCATCTTTTCCAATCCATTTACCTTCAATTTTTTTTTAAATCACTTTCTAACATTGTTTTGTATCCAAATCTTTCTATCTAAAAAGCTCTTTTTCTATTTTTTTTTCTCAATTTCAAGTGTTTTTCTCTTCAAAGTTTTACCTCTTTCTAACTTTCTTTTATGTCCAAATGTCTTTATCTTCAAAATTTTTATTTTTCACTCTACTTTGTGGTCTAAAATATCTGTTCCCAAAATCCTTATATTTGTTTCCTAAATTCTTTTTGAAATGTTTTAAAAAGGTCATTTTCAAAGTTTCTTCTCACTCTCAAATGTTTTCTCCTCAAAATTTTCATTGTTTTCCCAAATTTTCTCATCTATTCCAAATGTTTTTCATTCAATTTTTTTAATCTCTTTCCAACTTTGTCTTATCTCCTAATGTTTATATATTCAAAATTTTTATTTTGCACTCCTACATTTTCATCTAAGAAATTCTATTTACAAATTCCTTATTTTTTTTAATTGTTTTAAAATTGTATTTAAAAAACTCTTCTTCCAATTTTTTTTCTCAATTTCAAATGTTTTTCTCTTTCAAAGTTTTATCTCTTTCTAACTTCTTTTTATGTCCAAATGTTTTTATCTTCAAAATTTTTATTTTTCGCTTCTACTTTGTCATTTAATAAAAAAAATCTTTATTTCCAAAATCCTTATTTCCCTAATTATTTTTTGAAATGTCTAAGATAGGTTTTTTTTTTAAGTTTCTTCTCACTCTAAAATGTTTTCTCTTCAAAATTTTCATTTTTTTTCAAATGTTCTCATATTTTCCAATTGTTTATCCTTCAATTTTTTTAATCTCTCTCTAACATTGTTTTATCTCCAAATAATTCAAAATTTTTATTTTTCACTCCTACATTTTCATTTGAGAAATTCTTTTTCCAAATTCCTTACCCTTTTTTTCATTATTTTAAAATCTATTTAAAAAACTCTTTTTCTAATTTTTTTTCTCATTTTTCACTTCTACTTTGTCGTCTAAAAATCTTTATTTCCAAAATCTTTATATTTTTTCCCAAATTCTTTTTTGAAATGTTTTAAAAAAATTCTTTTTTTCAAAGTTTCTTCTCACTCTAAAATGTTTTTTCTTCAAAAATTTCATTTTTTCTCCAAATGTTCTCATATTTTCCAAATGTTTATCCTTCAATTTTTTTTAATCTCTTTGTAACTTTGTTTTATCTGCAAATGCTTCTATCTTCAAAATTTTTATTTCTCGCTCCTATATTTTTAATCTAAGAAATTCTATTTCCAAATTCCTTTCCTTTTTTCCTAATAGTTTTAAAATTCAATTTAAAAAACTCTTTTTTCAATTTTCTTTCTCAATTTCAAATGTTTTTCTCTTCAAAAGTTTTATCTCTTTCTAACTATATTTTATGTGCAAATGCCTTTATCTTCAAAATTATTGTTTTTCTCACTCCTACTTCATCATTTAAAAATCTCTATTTTCAAAATCCTTATATTTTTTTCTTTATTTTTTGTAATGTTTTAAATATGCCTTTTTCAAAACTTCTTCTCACTCTCAAATGTTTTTCTCTTCAAAAGTTCCATTTTTTTCCCCAAATTTTCTCATCTATTCCAAATCATTTTCCTTCAATTTTTTTAAAATCACTTTTTAACTTTGTTTTGTATCCAAATCTTTATATCTTCAAAATTTTCATGTTTAAAATCTTTACATCTTCAAAATTTTGATTTTACACTCCTGCTTTTTCACCTAAGGAATTCTATTTCAAAATTCCATACTTTTTTTTGATTAATTGTTTTAAAATTCTATCTAAAAAGATCTTTTCTATTTTTCTCTCAATTTCAAATTTTTTCTTTTAAAAAATTTTACCTCTTTCTAACTTTCTTTTATGTCCAAATGTCTTTATCTTCAAAATTTTTATTTTTCACTCCTACATTATGGCCTACAAATATATGTTTCCGAAATCCTTATATTTTTTTCCTAAATTCTTTTTTGAAATGTTTTAAAAATGTCTTTTTCAAAGTTTCCACTCTCCAATGTTTTCTCCTCAAAATTTTCATTGTTTTCCAAAATTTTCTCATCTATTCCAAATGTTTTTCATTCAATTTTTTTAATCTCTTTCTAACTTTGTTTTATCTCCTAATGTTTATATCTTCAAAATTTTGATTTTGCACTCCTACATTTTCATCTAAGAAATTCTATTTCCAAATTTCTTATTTTTTTAATTGTTTTAAAATTGTATTTAAAGAACTCTTCTTCCAATTTTTTTTCTCAATTTCAAATGTTTTTCTCTTTCTAACTTTTTTTTATGTCCAAATGTTTTTATCTTCAAAATTTTTATTTTTCGCTTCTACTTTGTCATTTAATAAAAATCTTTATTTCCAAAATCCTTATATGTTTTTTCCCAAACTATTTTTTTAAATGTCTAAAATAGTTTTTTTTTTTAGTTTCTTCTCACTCTAAAATGTTTTCTCTTCAAAAATTTCTCTTTTTTTTTCAAATGTTCTCATATTTTCCAATTGTTTGTCCTTCAATTTTTTTAATCTCTTTCTAACATTGGTTTATCTCCAAATGTTTATATCTTCAAAATTTTTATTTTTCACTTCTACATATTCATTTGAGAAATTCTATTTCCAAATTTCTTACCTTTTTTTAATTATTTTAAAATCTATTTAAAAAACTCTTTTTCTAATTTTTTTTCTCATTTTTCACTTTGTCTAAAAATCTTTATTTCCAAAATCCTTATATTTTTTCCCAAATTCTTTTTTGAAATGTTTTAAAAAGATTTTTTTTTCAAAGTTTCTTCTCACTCTAAAAATGTTTTTTCTTCAAGATTGTCATTTTTTTTTCAAATGTTCTCATATTTTCCAAATGTTTATCCTTCAATTTTTTTAATGTCTTTGTAATTTTGTTTTATCTGCAAATGTCTCTATCTACAAAATTTTTATTTCTCACTCCTACAGTTTAATCTAAAAAATTCTATTTTAAATTCCTTATGTTTTTTTCCTAATTGTTTTAAAAATATTCAATTTAAAAAACACTTTTTTCATTTTTCTTTCTCAATTTCAAATGTTTTTCTCTTCAAAAGTTTTATCTCTTTCTAACTTTTTTTTATGTCGAAATATCTTTATCTTCAAAATTTTTCTTTTTCACCCCTATTTTATCATTTAAAAATCTCTATTTCCAAAATCTTTATATTTTTCTCTTAGTTTTTTTGTAATGTTTTAAATAAGTTTTTTTTAGAGCTTCTTCTCACTCTCCAATTTTTTTCTCTTCAAAAGTTTCATTTTTCCCCAACTTTTCTCATATATATTAAATCATTTTCCGTCAATATTTTTCATCTCTTTCTAACTTTGTTTTGTATCTAAATCTTTATATCTTCAAAATTTTGATTTTTCACTCATTCTTTTTCACCTAAGGAATTCTATTTCAAGATTCCACACCCTTTTTTTTCTTAATTGTTTTTAAATTCTATTTAAAAAAAGCTCTTTTTCTATTTTTTTCTCAAGTTCAAATGTTTTTCTCTTCAAAATTTTTACCTCTTTCTAACTTTCTTTTATGTCCAAATGTATTTATCTTCAAAATTTTTATTTTTCACTCCTACTTTGTCGTCTAAAAATATCTATTTCCAAAATCCTTATATTTTTTTTCTAAATTCTTTTTTGAAATGTTTTAAAAAGTTCTTTTTGCCAAAGTTTCTTATCTCTCAAATGTTCTCTTCAAAATTCTCATTTTTTTTCCATTTGTTCTCGTATTTTCCAATTGTTTTTCTTTCAAATTTTTTAAATCTCATTCTAACTTGGTCTTATCTCCAAATATTTATATCTTCGAAATTTTTATTTTTCACTCGTACATTTTCATCTTAGAAATTCTATTTCCAAATTCCTTACATTTTTTTCTTAATTGTTTCAAATTTCTATTTAAAAAAACTATTTTTTCTAATTTTTTCACACTTTTAAAAGTTTTTATCTTCAAAATTTTTATCTAGTTCTAACTCCCAAAAGTCTTTATCTTCAAAATTTTTGTTTTTCACTCCTACTTTTCCGTCTTAAAATCTCTATTTCCAAAATTGTTATATTTTTTTTCTAAATTCTTTTTTTGAAATGTTTTAAAAAGGTCCTTTTCAAAGTTTATTCTCACTCTGAAATGATTTTTTTTTCCAATTTTCTCATCTATTCCAAGTGCTTTTTTCAATGTATTTTTCAAAGTTTCTTCTCCCTCTCAAATAATTTCATTTTTTTTTCAAAATTTTCTCATATCTACTCCAAATTCTATCTTCAAAATCCTTACCTTTTTTTCCTAATTGTTTTAAAATTCAATTTAAACTCTTTTTTCAATTTTCTTTCACAATTTCAAATGTTTTTTCTCTTCAAAAGTTTTATCTCTTTCTAACTTTCTTTTATGTCCAAATGTCTCTATCTTCAAAATTTTTGTTTTTTACTCCTACTTCATCATTTAAAAATCTCTATTTGCAAAATCCTTATTTTTTTCCTTAGTTTTTTTGTAATGTTTTAAATGTGTCTTTTTTCACCGCTTCTTCTCGCTCCAAATGTTTTTCTCTTCAAAATTTTCATTTTTTCCCCAAATTTTCTCATCTATTCCAAGTGTTTTTTTTCCTTCAATTTTTTATTCTCTTTCTAACTTTGTTTTATCTTGAAATGTATATATCTTCAAAATTTGGATTTTCACTCCTACCTTTTCATGTAAGAAGTTCTATTTCCAAATTCCTTACTATTTTTTCTTAAGTGTTTTAAAATTTTGATTAAAAAACTCGTTTTCCAATTTCTTTTTCTAAATTTCAAATGTTTTTCTCTTCAAAATTTTTATCTCTTTCTAACTTTCCTTTATGTCCAAATGTTTTTATCTTAAAAATTTTTATTTTTCACTCCTACTTTGTTGTCTAATTAAAATACACTAATTAAAAAATCCTTATATTTTTGTCTAAATTCTCTTTTGAAATGCTTTTAAAAAGTCATTTTCAAAGTTTCTTCTCACTCTCAAATGTTTTTCTTTTT
Organism: Trichosanthes cucumerina; assembly: GCA_036507285.1. NCBI lineage: Eukaryota > Viridiplantae > Streptophyta > Magnoliopsida > Cucurbitales > Cucurbitaceae > Trichosanthes > Trichosanthes cucumerina. The sequence continues at coordinate 6,110,960 of CM071841.1, forward strand.
AAAATTTTCATTTTTCCCCAAATTTTCTCATCTATTCCAAATCATTTTCCTTCAATTTTTTAATCTCTTTCTAACTTTGTTTTATATCCAAATGTTTATATCTTCAAATTTTGATTTTTCACTAGTGCTTTTTCACCTAAGGAATTCTATTTCAAACTTACATGCCCTTTTTTTCTTTCTTGTTTTAAAATTCTATTTAAAACTCTCTTTTTTCTAATTGTTTTTTTTCTATTTCAAATGTTTTTCTCTTAAAATTTTTATCTCGTTCTAAATTCCAAAAATTTTTATCGTCAAAATTTTTGCTTTTCTGTAACGACCCTAAAACTTAGGACGTACCTAGCTAGGAAGGTTACTCAGCCACACCGTTTGCTCTGAAATTTCGGCAACATAACGATGTAACTAGGAGATAACCAAAAATTCTCTAAGACCTGTAAATCCAAATAACACTTCTTAAGGTTCAATAAACTCAGCTTCTACCAAACATCAATTAAAGATTAGGCTGAGCTTCAAGAACAGAATTTCAACACACAATATACTTACAAACAAGCTGACAACCGAGTTCTAAGAAGTGAAACTTATTAAGCTAAGAGACAACCATAGTAACTACACACAGGAGTACAAAGACAAATCACAAGTTCTGAAACTAACAGCTAAACAACCAATACATTGATAAAATCCACGCCTAGGTTCAAGAAAGGAAATCCTAAGTCGTCGCCTTTGCCAATCACCTCACGGTTTCGTACCTGCAACCAAAACAACAAAGTAGATGGGTGAGTATAAAAATACTAAGTAAGCAACCCACTCATGTCCAAACTACTACCACACAAATATAACTGGACATAACCACCACTAACCTCAGTCTAGGAATCTTCTCACAGCTAGGTGTCACGGTCGTACCTCTCGGACCGTGCGGCGCCATGATTCATCCCTCGAACATGGCCAGCCTTAAGGGGAACTCTTGCCCCATCGTTATGATCGCAACGCTTTGTGGCTTTGTCGGGCCTTTAGGCGAGGTTCTTCAGTCCTCAACCAAGCATCAAGTAAATAAGCAGCGGAATGTAACTTGGTCGCACACGTCGCCCGTCCGTGTGCTTGCACTTGCCTTTCCCATGAGTTGGCTTTGACGGGACAATCTCGGATCATTGGCCGCTAACGGGCCCTATATCGGAACCTCCAGCCCCATGGGAAGGCGCGCAATGTCGGCACACTGCATGCATGTCCCGACACCGCCCTTTGAAAACCCATCTTACAAAGGAAACGCCCAGAAACTTCTTTGTGGCGCTTCGCCCGAACCATGACACGCTAACGTGCCACGGTGACTGACTCACTTAGGCCCATGAAGCCCGGGGTGGTGGAGAGTCGACACCATGGTACCCCTATAGTATATTATGTGAAATATTGGGTCTTCCTCCCTTACACGTCATTTTGGCGAGGAGTCATACGCCCATACATCGACCCCTCCGACGACACGGTTGGCCCCAGTCTCACATGCCTTCGAGCCCACCTATCTTGGTGTGTTAGATGATGCACCGTCCTCCTCGATCGCATCATGGCACGACTTGTCACTGTGAGGTTCACAAACATACGCTCTTCTAGTATGATTGTGACATTCTCCCCCACTTAATCTCGTCATCGTCCTCGATGACATACTCGGGGGTTCAATCCAAATCATGGATTATAACACTCTCCCCCACTTAAATTCGGCATCGACCCGATGCCGTCTAACTGCTAACGGACTTGCTTGAACGTTTGCGCTTCAGACGGATACGGCAATTCACAAAACTGGCTACCACTGGTTGGTGGGCTATCCCTTCATGGGGCACTCTCTTCGCCCGACTCTTGGGGCTTCGGCCCGGGACTCGCCAGACGAACCATGGCACGAAACCTAGGCATTCACTCGCCTGGTCACGGGAACCTGTCCCAACTCGACCATCTTGGCCTCGACCATCTTGGCTAGAACGCACGTATGTTCTGGCGATCGCCGGCAAAGTCGGAAAGCTTCTCCTGCCGTTGGCACTCTGTCGCCCAACTAACTGCAACAAGCCACACTGTGTGACAACACAATACAGCGCCTCGACGCTTCACAATGTGCTCACTCTGCTCGAGCACTTTCATAGTGGCACTCCTGGCCACACCGCAACGATTGCGCACTCTTGGCGCTTCGATCGGGCACCACCGCCATACAACTTCGCTCGTTGGCTTTCGCCCGCTAATCGCTTCAACTTGCGCACATAAGTGCTTCAATCGAACACCACCGCTTCGCGACAACTCGTTGGCAAACATGCCAACCGATCAACTGCCCTCTTGAGCATCATGTGGAAGTCGCGTCTCGTTTTGGACAACTCTCTCGAACGAGCCAACGCCAACATTGTCCTCATACGCCAAACCGTTGCCCATACTTGCTTAACATATGATTTCTCTTGCTAACGCTTAACTCGATTCACAAAACATCGATTTCGGGCAACTCGAACAAACATCACCTAGGTACTTCCTCGAAAGTGATTTTCCCGACTCGTCCAGGTCTTTTAACCGATACCACCCAGGTTCTTCCTCGAAAATGGCTACCGGCGACCAACACTTCACCCAGGTCCTTCCTCGAAAGTGTAAGTGCTTAAACATTGCCAAGGTCCTTCCTCGAAAGTCAATGTCAACACGGTCTCGATTTGTGCGAAGCCACCCGACTGGTTTCAACCCACGAAAGTCACATTCATTGTCACAACGGACCCCATTCGACTCTTTGTCCGATCGCGCGCACAAAGGTTGGCTCACGATACCACGTGTCATGGTCGTACCTCTCGGACCGTCACGGCGCGCTTTGATTCATCCCTCGAACATGGCCAGCCTTAAGGGGAACTCCTGCCCCATCGTTATGATCGCAACGCTTTGTGGTTTTGTCGGGCCTTTAGGCGAGGTTCTTCAGTCCTCAACCAAGCATCAAGTAAATAAGCAGCGGAATGTAACTTGGTCGCACATGTCGCCCGTCCGTGTGCTTGCACTTGCCTTTCCCATGAGTTGGCTTTGACGGGACAATCTCGGATCGCTGGCCGCTAACGGGCCCTATATCGGAACCTCCAAATTCATGGGAAGAGGCGCGATGTGTCGGCACACTGTGCTTGTCCGACATCGTCCTTTGAAAACCTGCGTTACAAAAGAAACGAAACGCCAAGAAATTTCTTCTTGTGGACGCTTCGCCCGACCATGACACGCTAACGTGCCGCGGGGTGACTCACTTAGGCCCACAAGCCTGGGGGTGGTGGAGAGTCGACACCATGGTACCCCCTATAGTATATTATGTGAAATATTGGGTCTTCCTCCCTTGCACGTCATTTTGGCGAGGAGTCATACGCCCATACATCGACCCCTCCGACGACACGGTTGACCCCAGTCTCACATGCCTTCGAGCCCACCTATCTTGGTGTGTTAGATGATGCACCGTCCTCCTCGATCGCATCATGACACGACTTGTCACTGTGAGGTTCACAAACATACGCTCTTCTAGTATGATTGTGACACTAGGCACCACACTACACAACCTCACGACACCACAAGCACGAATCAACCATATTACCAACCAGAACCCTGCATTTCCTGCCATTAAATCCACCCTAGGCTCTCTTGCCTAGGTTAAAGAATGGCGGTGAGAGACGTCTCTCTCACGCCCAACATTTCGCTAGCATGAGCTATGAGGGAAGTAGCCCTCACGCTCCAGTCCACAGGAAAGTCATCCCCAAGCCAGCACACCGACGAAGGGCACGTCCAACATCCCAAGCTCGTCAGGAAATTCCCCAGAGCCATCTCATCGGACGAAGGACCACATTCACTTAACAAGTAGCCCTCTCAATGTTGCTTAGTAGTTAATCAAGCAAATCAGTTCCCTAAGCCAGCTAGGCTACACCTTTAGGCACTACTTTAGCTAGAGAACCAACTTATCCTTACCCCGAGCCTACACAGGATTGCACAACTCCCCGTGTACGTCGAGACACATTTCCCTAACTAGCACGATCACAAAGCACCTAGCTCAAACCCACCCCACAGGACGCTTGTAAGCTAAATCTCGCTTCGGGACTGTTGCCACGCTCACTGTGGCTCACCTCGAAACACTCTCGTCTCTGGACTGTTGCCATGCCTACTATGGCTCACCAAGCGATCACATCGTCCCTAGAATGTCGTCACACATGTTGTGACTCACCATGAGACATCATTGCCTCTGGACTGTTGTTGCACAAGCTGTGACTCACCACAAGACGACTCTGGACTAGTTGTGACTCCTCTCTAGGACGTCGACGAACTAGCCCGCACAACACTCGTACTCCATGTTAGCCACACAAGGCTGCAGGACAATGCTCTCTCAATAGAGGTAAAGAAAAAGGTTACTAGCCTCACGGTTCATAAGGCATACCCCATCTCAACTTGGTACTAAGTCACAATTCAAGGGACGTACTAAAAACAAGACTAACCAACCCCCAATCCCTTCAATCAGAGGTAGGAATCAACCAAACTCGTCTCACATAAGCCTCGTTAAAGGTCCAACCCAACTTTAATGCCTAGTCAACCAAGGCTTTACTTGGGGTTCAACCTCACCCCGAGTCCTACCGGCTATCCAAGAACCTAGGTGGTTGTACTAAGGACGCCCCCAACACGAAAGAGCGTGCACTCTAACGCCCACACAAATCACACAAGAGCGGCCAACTCTAGTGCCCACACAACTCGCAAAAGAGTGCTCGACCCAAATGCCACACAGAAAATGTCAACCACTCAGTTCGGTCGGTCCACCCCGACCTAGCCAACCATGCGGTTCACATCCAAATGACTCTCAGGGGACCAACCACGGATCTCGCACCACCACACTGAGCTTCGTAGCTTAGCAACTAAACCCCATGCTAAACAGCTGGCCTGGAGGCCACATGTACCACTACCACGACAAGCCAGAACATCCACCCACATGTGCACTACACATACTTAGCACATAATTATGATATATAAACATGCCCGAAGTCTATAAATCTATGCAACACCACACTGGAAAAACAATATCGAGAACCCACACAACATGAAAAGATAGAACACCGCATGTAAGCAACCTCGAGCACCAAACTCTTCCACCTATGTGCTTGGTGCTTAACCCTATTAACTACATACATCCATCCCACAAGGCTACGCAACTCGAACACCACAACTAGTGCACACAACCCAAAAGGATTCACGCAAAGTCAGACAACATACACCAACCAACAAGCAAACAGCTGGTCCAAAAGGTAACCATACTGGACAAGACATAAATATACTCCACGAGCCAATAGGCGCATCCAAACAACCACATGCATGAAATTATTTAAGGGTGAAACCAATTCATTCTACATGCACAATAGAACAAGATTTCATTCTACAGGCTACGCAAGCAAGCTTTCTCACTTGCAAGCGTACTTGCTAGATCCAACTGACTACTTACAAAGGTTTGGGAGTTGGATCCCGAGTTCCACGCACTTCCTTAACACGCACGAACCCCTAATCGACAAACAAAGAACCTTAAAAATCACGTTCCAAACACTTTAATTGAATTAACTCAACTTAAAGTAACCAAACCAACACACGGAGGACTAAAACAACATCGAGAAAATGAAATTGACCAGCTCTACCGAAATGGCAGCGGCGGTTTTCGGCGAGCGGCGACTTCCGGCGAGTGGCAGCGAGCGAAACACAAATCTGGGACGCCCGTTAACCGATCTATCCGAAACCAATCACTAAAACGCGAGAATCGAACTAAAAGTTAGCGAACCGGTTGAACCACAACTAAATCCGTTTTGAGAAAACTCACCGACAGGTCTCCACGGTAACTGGAGAGGGACGACAACTTAAAGGGCTTGGCGTGGGCGTTGGGTGCGGCGGCGGACGACTGTGCGACGTGATCAGGCTGGCGAGCTGCTGCTGCTGTCGACTTCACGGAAGAGGGTTGGCTCCGGCTGCCGGCGCCAGGGAAAAGGAAGAGGAGGAACGAGAAGCGACTGGGTTATGGTCGGTGATGAGGAGAAGCTGGTCGGACGACGACCCTATCAGAACTCAGCTGGCCAGCAACAAGTTTGCATGGTGAAGAAGAAGAAGGCGACAGGGGGGCGTTCGAGTGAGGAAACCCTCATTTCCCCTTTTTTTCTTTTAAAAGAAACAGGTATTACATTTTCACTCCTACTTTATCATTTAAAAATCTCTATTTCTAAAATTCTTATATTTTTTTCTTAGTTTTTTTGTAATGTTTTAAATAGGTCTTTTTCAAACGTTCTTCTCACTCTCAAATGTTTTTCTCTCCAAGATTTTCATTTTTTTCCTCAAATTTTCTCATCTATTCCAAATCATTTTCCTTCAATTTTTTAATCTCTTTCTAACTTTGTTTTGTATCCAAATCTTTATATCTTCAAAATTTTGATTTAACTTCCGTACACTTTTTTTCCTTAATTGTTTTAATATTCTATTTAACAAGCTTTTTTTCCAATTTTTTTCTCAAATTCAAATGTTTTTCTCTTCAAAATTTTTATCTCTTTCTAACTTTCTTTTACGTTCAAATGTCTTTATCATTAAAATTTTTGTTTTTCACTCCTTTTTTGTTGTCTAAAAATATCTATTTCCAAAATTCATATATTTTTTTCCTAATTTCTTTTTTGAAATGTTTTAAAAAGGTCTTTAAAGTTTCTTCTCACTCTCAAATGTTTTCTCGTCAAAATTTTCATTTTTTTCCCAAATTTTCTAATCTATTCCAAATGTTTTTCATTCAATTTTTTAATCTCTTTCTAAGTTTTTTTTATCTCCTAATGTTTATATCTTCAAAATTTTGATTTTTCACTCTTACATTTTCGAAATTTTATTTCCAAATTCCTTACTTTTTTTCTAATTGTTTTAAAAAAATCTATTTAAAAAACTCTTCTTCCAATTTTTTTCTCAATTTCAAATGTTTTTCTCTTTTAAAGTTTTATTTCTTTCTAACTTTTTTTATGTCCAAATGTATTTATCTTCAACATTTTTATTTTTCGCTTCTACTTTGTCATTTAAAAATCTTTATTTCCAAAATTTTTTATTTTTTCCCAAATTATGTTTTGAAATGTTTTAAAAAGTTTTTTTTTTTAAAGTTTCTTCTCACTCTAAATTGTTTTCTTTTCAAAAATTTCATTTTTTTCCAAATGTTCTCATATTTTCCAATTGTTTATCCTTCAATTTTTTTAATCTCTTTCTAACATTGTTTTATCTCCAAATGTTTATATCTTCAAAATTTTGATTTTTCACTCCTACATTTTCATCTAAGAAATTCTATTTCCAAATTCCTTACATTTTTTAATTATTTTAAAATCTATTTAACAAACCCTTTTTCTAATTTTTTCTCATTTTTCACTTCTACTTTGTCGTCTAAAAATTTTTATTTCCAAAATCCTTATATTTTTTCCCAAATTTTTTTTGAAATGTTTTAAAAAGATTTTTTTTTCAAAGTTTCGTCTCACTCTAAATTTTTTTTTTCAAGATTTTCATTTTTTTTCTAAATGTTCTCATATTTTCCAAATGTTTATCCTTCAATTTTTTTTATTCTCTTCGTAACTTTGTTCTCTGCAAATGCTTCTATCTTAAAAAACAAATTTTCTCACTCCTTCATTTTAATGTAAGAAATTCTATTTCCAAATTCCTTACCTTTTTTTTCCTAATTGTTTTAAAGTTGAATTTAAAAAACTCTTTTATCAATTTTCTTTCTCAATTTCAAATGTTTTTCTCTTCAAAAGTTTTATCTCTTTCTAACTTTCTTTTATGTCCAAATGCCTTTATCTTCAAAATTTTTGTTTTTCACTCCTACTTTATCATTTAAAAATCCCTTTTTCCATATAATAATTCTTCGAAGAAAAAAAAGAAGTGTTTCTTAAAACATTGTTCCCCTCGTTCATGTATTGGATCTCATCAAAGGAAAATAACGCATTTAAGAAATTATTGTTTTTACCAAAAATTCTTATAGCTTTTTGAAATGTAATCACTATAAGAGCTACTGAAAATAATGATCCACATAAAAGAGATGCATAACCCAATACCATCATACTTACGTGCATCATTACCTTATATTGTTTTTCTTAATTTTTTGTAATGTTTTAAATAAGTCTTTTTAAAACTTCTTCTCACTCTCAAATGTTTTTCTCTTCAAAAGTTTCATTTTTCCCCAAATTTTCTCATCTATTCCAAATCATTTTCCTTCAATTTTTTTTAATCTCTTTCTAACTTTGTTTTGTATCCAAATCTTTATATCTTCAAAATTTTGATTTTTCACTCCTGCTTTTTCAACTAAAGAAATCTTTTTTTTCTTAATTGTTTTAAAATTCTATTTAAAAAGCTCTTTTTCTAATTTTTTTTTCTCAATTTCAAATGTTTTTCTCTTCAAAAGTTTTACCTCTTTCTAACTTTCTTTTATGTCCAAATGTCTTTATCTTCAAAATTTTTATTTTCCACTCCTACTTTGTCGTTTAAAAATATCTATTTCCCAAAATTCTTATATTTTTTTTCCTAAATTCTTTTTTGAAATGTTTTAAAAAGGTTTTTTTTTCAAAGTTTCTTCTCGCTCTCAAATGTTTTCTTTTCAAAATTTTCATTTTTTCCCAAAGTTTCTCATCTATTCCAAATATTTCTGATTCAATTTTTTTAATCTTTTTCTAACTTTGTTTTATCTCCTAATGTTTATATCTTCAAAATTTTGATTTTTTTACTCCTACATTTTCATCTAAGAAATTCTATTTCCAAATTACCTGTTTTTTAATTGTTTTAAAATTGTATTTAAAAAACTCCATTTTTTTCTCAATTTCAAATGTTTTTCTCTTTCAAAGTTTTATCTCTTTCTAACTTTCTTTTATGTCCAAATGTCTTTATCTTTCAAATTTTTATTTTTCACTTCTACTTTGTCATCTAAAAATCTTTATTTCTCAAATCCTTATATTTTCTCCAAATTATTTTTTGAAAAGTTTTTAAAAAGTCTTTTTTTTCAAAGTTTCTTCTCACTCTAAAATGTTTTCTCTTTAAAATTTTCTCCTTTTTTTCCAAATGTTCTCATATTTTCCAATTGTTTATCCTTTAATTTTTTTTTAATCTCTTCCTAACATTATTTTATCTCCAAATGTTTATATTTTCAAAATTTTGATTTTTCACTCCTATATTTTCATCTAAGAAATTCTATTTCTTAATTCCCTACCTTTTTATAATTGTTTTAAAATCTATTTAAAAAACTCTTTTTCTATTTTTTTCCTCATTTTTCACTTCTACTTTGTGGTCTAAAAATATTTATTTCCAAAATCCTAATTTTTTTTTCCCAAATTCTTTTTTGAAATGTTTTAAAAATGTTTTTTTTTCAAAGTTTCTTCTCACTCTAAAATCTTTTGTCTTCAAAATTTTCATTTTTTTCCCTAAATGTTCTCATATTTTCCTATTGTTTATCCTTCAATTTTATTTAATCTCTTTGTAACTTTGTTTTATCTCCAAATGTTTAAATCTTCAAAATTTTTATTTCTCACTCCAACTTTTCCATCTAAGAAATTTTGTTTCCAAATTCCTTACTTTTTTTTTTCTAAAATGTTTTACAATTATTTAAAAAAAAAAACAAGTTGTTTTTAAATCTTTCTTTCACTTTTAAATGTTTTTCTTTTCAAAATTTTTATCACTTTCTAATTTTCTTTTATGTCTAAATGTTTTTAACTCCAAAATTTTTGTGTTCACTCCTACTTTGTTGTCTAAAAATGTCTATTTCCACATACCTTATATTTTTTTCCTAAATCATTTTTTTTAAAAAAAAAAAGTCTTTTGAAAGTTTTTCTCACTCTTAAATATTTTTTGTCATTTTCCCCCAAATTTTCTCATTTATTCCATTTGTTTTTCCTTCATTTTTTTAAATTTCTTTCTAACTTTGTTTTATCTCCAAATGTTATATCTTCAAAAAATTTCTTTCTCACTCCTACTTTTTTATCTAAGAAATTCTATTTCCAAATTTGTTAGTTTTTTTCTAAATAGTTTTACAATTCTATTTAAAAAATAAAGTCGTTTTCCAATTTTTCTCTCACTTTCAAATGTTTTTCTCTTACAAATTTTTATCTCTTTCCAACTCTCTTTTATTTTCAAATGTTTTTATCTTAAAAAACTTCCCATTCCAAGTTGTGGTTTAAAAATTTGTATTTTCAAATATTTTATATTTTTCCTAAATCCTTTTTTGAAATATTTTTAAAAAGTCTTTTTCAAGGATTTTTCTCACTCTTAAATGTTTTTCTCTTGAAAATTTGTATTTTTTTCAAATTTTCTCGTCTATTCCAAATGTTCTTCCTTATTTATATATATATATATATATATATATATATATATTCTCTTTTTGACTTTGTTTTATCTCCAAGTGCTTATATCTTCAAAATTTTTATTTCTCACTCCAACTTTTCCATCTAAGAAATTCTATTTTCAAATTTCTTATTTTTCTCACTTTCAAATATTTTTCTCTTCAAAAATTTTTTTCTCTTTCTAATTTCCTTTTATGTCCAAATGTTTTTATCTTCCAATTTTTTTCACTCTTACTTTGTCGTCTAAAAATCTCTGTTTCTAGAATCCTTACATTTTTCCTAAATCATTTTTAGATTTTTTTTTTAAAAAAAGTCTTTTCAAACTTTTTTCTCACTCTAAAAACTCATCAAAATTTTTACTTTTTTTTCCAAATTTTGTCATCCATTTCAAATGTTTTTCCTTTAAAATATTTATCTTTCCAAGTTCGCTTATGTCCAAAGGTATTATCTTCTTCTACTTTTTACTTGCATTCTTTGATTTTACAAAATAAAGTTTTCAATTCCTTGATTTCTTAAAAACTCTTTAGGAAAAAAAAAAAACTCTATTTTTTTTTTCTCTTTCAAATATTTTTCTCTTCAATTTTTTTCTCTCTTTCTAACCTGCTTTTATCTCCAAATATTTATATCTTCAAAATTTTTATTCCTCACTCCTACTTTGTCATCTAAAAATCTCTATTTTCAAGTTCTTACATTTTTTCCAAATTGTCTTTAAATAATCAAAAAAAAAATTCTAATATTTTTATCACTCTCAATTGTTTTCCTCTTCAACATTCTTATATTTTTCCAAATTCACTCTTTCAAATGTGTTTTTCTCAAAAAAATTTGTTTCTAACTCTTGCCTTTTCATCTAAAAAAACCATTTTCATATTCCTTACCTTTTACCTAAATTGTTTTAAAAATTCTTTAAGAATTTTTTTTCTAAGTTTTAAATATTTTTCTCTTTAAATATTTTTCTTTTTTCTTTATTTTTCCTCCAAATGTTTTGTTGTCAAAACATTTATTTTTCAGTTCTACATTTTCATCTAAAAAATTCTATTTTCAAATTCGTTACAGATTTTGTATTTTTTTTTTAAATTCTTTTTTTCTAAAAATCTTTTTAAAAGCTTTTACTCAGTTTCAATGTTTTTTTCTTCAAAATTTTTATTTCTTACTAACTTTGTTTGATCACCAAATGTTTTAGTCTAAAAAATTTTATTTTTCACTCCTACTTAGATTTTTTCTAAATTATTTTGAGAAATCTTTTAAAAAACTATTTTGTACACAGGTATTTTTTATGTTCAAAACTTCTATTTCTCACTCTCATTCTTTCATTTTAACAAGTATAATTTTCAATTCCTCGATCTTTTAAAATCTTTTTATAAAAAAAACTCTTTCAAGTTTTTTTTCTCACATTCAAATGTTTTTCTCTTCATTTTTTTTTTATCTCACTCTAACTTTGTTTTATCTTCAAATATTTATTTCTTTAAATTTTTTATTTCTCATTCCCATATTTATTTCTTTAAATTTTTTATTTCTCATTCCTACTTTTCATCTAATCAAGTCTATTTCAAAATTTCGTACCATTTTTTCTAAATTGTTTTAACAATCTTTTTCAAAATTTTCTCACTTGTTTTTCTCTTCAAAATTTGTATCTTTTTCCAAATTTCTTTTATCTCCAAATGTTTTTACTTTCGAAATTTTTATTTTTCACTTCTACATTGTCGCCTAAAAATCTTATTTCCAAAATCCTTATATTTTTTTCTTATTTGTTTTTAGAAATATTTTTAAAAAATCCTTTTCAATTTTTTTTTCTCTCTCAAATTTTTTTCCCTTCAAAACATTTATTTTTTTTTCAATTTTTCTCATTCATTCCAAATATTTTTCTCTTCAAAATTTTTCTCTTTTTAAAACTTTGTTTATGTCCAAAGACAATTTTATCTTCAGAACTTCTATTTCTTTCTTTCATTTTTTTTTTCATTTTTCAAAGTATCAATTCTTTGATTTTTTTTAAGACTCTTTATAAAAAAAAAGACTCTCCTAAGTTTTTCTCCCTCACTTTTTAATGTTTCTCTTTAATTTTTTTATCTCCAAATAGTCGTCTTTAAAATTTTTTATTGCTCTCTTAGTTTTTCATAAAAAAAAAATATTTACTTCTAAAATCCTTACATTTTTTTCCAAATTATTCTAAAAAATCATCCAAAAAAGAATTTTTTTAAGGGTAATTTTATTGGGTAGAAAATTAGGTTGAATTATTTGCAAATATAACAACTTTGAAAAAGATTTGCAAATATAGCAAATCTTTTAAATAAATTTTTGTTATTCCCATTTTACCCCTATTGTTGCATGTGAGTGAAAAAATTGATCACCCAAAGGATAATTTGATTTTTTAATGCCTCCAAACAATATCACATGGGTTTTTTTTGCATTTTTTATTTTCGTTGCCTTTGTGTTCTTCTCATCCTCTCTCCACATGTGCCCTTCTACATTTCCTTCATACACATGTTTTTCCATTCCAACTTTTTATGCAGTTTAGAAACTTTATGATCATAACATTACTTAAATCTTCTTGAAAATTACAACTAATAAAAAATAATCATGCTATAATATTATACCGCAAGAGATTAAAACCTATAACAATTTCGTTGTTGATATATTAATTAAAGATCACCAAATGGAGATATAGAAGGAAACAAAATAAAAAGATGAGATAATAATTGAAAAATATCATTTGATAGAATGTGTAATTTTGAACAAAATTCAAATGATTAATTTTTAACGAAAAACTTTTGGGTTTAATTTTAGATCTTCAATTTAAAACTAGTATTTAACACTTACCAAGCTTCTAAATTATTGAATTTTTGGGACTTTGAAATAAGATTCATCCCACAACACAAAAATTAATCTATCTCAATTCAGTCACTTAATTCCAAAAACCTTACAAAAGACAAAATTAGTCGGATCTGAAAACATGAGGTGTTACACAAGAAGTCTATCAATGATCTATAAAGTTCAATAAACACAGATAAATAACAACAAACAAAAAGTCTTTCAATGTTAATGATAGACTTTTATCACTGATATACTTCAATCAATACTAATAAAATACACCAAGAAGAGATAACAACACAAATAGAAGTTTATCGGTGATAGACTTCAATCAGAAGAGATAACAACACAAATAGAAGTCTATCGGCCGGTGATAGTGATAGACTTTTAACACTGATAGACTTCAATCAGAACAAATAAAAATCTCAAACAAGAAGTTATCAATGATAGACTTCAATCAGAATAGAAAAAAAACTCAAACAAGAAGTCTATTAGTGATAGTGATAGACTTCTATCAAAATAGACAAAAATCCCAACGAAAAAGTCTATCAGTGATAGTGATAAACTTCTATCATCGATAGACTTCAATCAAAACAGATAAAAACTCCAAAAAAGAAGCCTATCAGTGATAGTGATAGTAATAAACTTCTATCATTAATAGATTTCAATCAAAACAAATAAACAATCAAATCAAGAAGTCTATCAGTGATAGACAGTCATATACTTCTATCAATGATATGAGTTGTGAGCTTTTTTGTAATTTAAATGGATTGAGCAACCAATTTTGCTATATTTGTAATTTTTTTTACATTTTGCTATATGTGTTATTTTTACCCTCATTTTTCCATAAGCCCAATTGTCCCGTTTTTTAAACTATTTTTATCACCCTTAATGTTTTTCTCTTCAACATTCTTGGTTTTTTCCAAATTTTCCACTCGCTTAAAAAAATTATCTCTAACTCGTGCCTTTACATCTTAAAAATTCTATTTCCAGATGTCTTACTTTTTTTTTCTAAGTTGTTTTATTTATTTAAAAAAAACTCTTTTTCAAAATATTATCTCAATTACAAATATTTTTCTCTTCAAAATTATTAATTTTCTCCTACTTTGTCGTCTAAAAATCTCTATTTCCAAAATCCTTCTAGTTTCTCTAAATTGTTTAAAGAAAGGTTGTTAAAAAGTGTTTTTCAAATATTTTTCTCACTCTAAAATATTTTTCTCTTAAAAAATTTTCTCTCTTTCCAACTTCGTTTATGTCCAAAGTTTATTTTTATCTTCAAAACTTCTATTTCTTACTCTCGTTGTTTAATTTTACAAAGTATAGTTTTTAATTCCTTGAGCTTTTCAAAACTCTTAAAAAAAAACTTCAAGTTTTTTTTTTAACCTTTTCAAATGTTTTTCTCTTCAATTTTTTTATCTCTTTCTTACTTTGTTTTATCTCCTAATGTTTTTTTCTCCTACTTTTTTCATCCATCCAAAATTCTTACTTTTTTTTAAACAAAAATCATCCAAAAAAGTCTTTTTGAATATTTTTATCGCTCTCAATTATTTTTCCCTTCAACATTCTTGTGTTTTTCAAAATTTTTCTTACTTTCAAATATTTTTCTTGTGAAAAAATTTATTTTAACTACTACCTTTTCATGTAAAAAAATCTATATATTTCCATATTTCTTACCTTTTATCAAAATTGTTTTTAAAATTCTGGTAAAAACTCTTTTTTTCTAAATTATTCTCTCACTTTCAAATATTTTTCTTTTTTTTCTTTTTCTTTTTGTTTTCTCCAAATATTTTTATCGTCAAAACTTTTATTTCTCAGTTCTGCTTTTTCATCTTAAAAATTCTATTTCACAATTCATTATCGTTTTGTCAAAATTGTTTTCAAATTCTTTATAAGAAACTCCTTTTTAAAACTTTTTCTCACTTTCAAACGTTTCTCTTCAAAAAATTTATCTCCTTATAACTTTGTTTTATCTCCAAATGCTTTTATTCTCAAAAGTTTTATTTTCACTCCTACTTCATGGTCTAAAAATCTCTATTTCCAAAATTCTTATATTTTTTTCAAAATTGTTTTAGGAAATGTTTTAAAAAAGTATTTTTCAAACTTTTTTCTCACACTCAAATGATTTCTCTTCAATTTTTTTTTATTTTTATTAAAATTTGTTCATTCATTTCAAATGTTTTTCTCTCTTCATAATTTTTATCCTTTCCAACCTCGTTTATGTTCAAAGATATTTTTTTGTTCAAAACTTCTATTTCTTACTCTCATTCTTTCATTTAAACAAGGTGTAGTTTTCAATTCCTCGATTTTTTTTTAAAAAACACCTAAAAATCAGTTTTTTTCTCACTTTCAAATGTTTTTCTCTTCAATTTTTTCTCACTTTTTAACTTCGTTTTTTCTCCAAATGCTTATATCTTCAAACTTTTTATTTCTCACTCCTACTTTTTTCATCTAAGAAATTCTATTTCCAAATTCATTTTTTTCTAAAAAGTTTTAAAAATCATCCAAAAAAGTATTTTCGATTATTTTTCTCTTTCAATTGTTTTTTAATATTTTTATCTTTCTCAATTGTTTTTCTCTTCAATATTCTTGTTTTTTTAAAAAAAAAATCTCATTTTCAAATGTTTTTTCCTTTAAAAAAATATTTTTTACTCCGAGATATTCATCTAAAAATTCTATTTCCATATTCCTTACCTTTTATCTAAATTGTTTTAAAAATTATTGTAAAAACTTTTTTCTAAATTCTTTTCTTTGTTTCAAATATTTCCCTTTTCAGTTTTTTTCTTCTTCTTCTAACTTTCATTTTTCTTAAATGTTTTTCTCGTCAAAACTTTTATTTCTCAGTTCTATTTTTTCATCTAAAAAAATCTATTTTCAAATTCATTACCTTTTTTCCTATATTGTTTTGAAATTATTTTTAAAAAAACTCTTTTTAAAATATTTTTCTCAGTTTCAAATGTTTTGTCTTAAATTTTTTTTATCTCTTTTTAACTTTGTTCTATCTCCAAATGCTTTTATCCTCAAAAGTTTATTTGTCACTCCTACTTCGTTGTCTAAACAATCTTTATTTCCAAAATCCTTATATTCTTTAAAATCTTTATTTCCAAAATCCTTATATTCTTTCTAAATGGTTTTAAGAAATGTTTTTTTAAAAAAAAAGTATTTTTCAAACTTCTTTCTCACGCGGGTTTTCTCTTCTAAATATTTATTGTATTTCAAGTTTTCTAATTCATTTCAAATGTTTTTCTCTTTGAAATTTTTATCTCTTTCCTACCTCGTTTATGTCCACATGTAATTTTTATGTTCAACACTTCTATTTGTCATTTTCATTATTTCATTTTAACAAGTATAGTTTTCAATTCCTCAATTTTTTAAAAACTCTTTATAAAAAAAATTCTCAAGTTTTTTTTTCTCACTTTCACATTTTTTTCTCTTCAAATTTTTTTAATCTTTTTCTAACTTTGTTTTATCTCCAAATGTTTATATCTTTTTTAAAAAAAATCATCACACCTACTTTTTCATAAAAAAAATCTCTATTTCCAAAAAATTACTGATAGACTTCTTGTTTGGTATTATTTATCCGTATTGATTGAAGTCTATCAGTAATAGATAGCTATCACCATCACTAATAGAATTCTTGTTTGGTGTTATTTATCAGTGTCAATAGAAGTCTATCACTCTCACTGATAGACTTCTTGCTTGGTGACTAAATAGGCTTCTTGTTTGGTGTTGTTTAACAATGTTCAATGTTGATTAAAGTCTATCAACGATAGAAGTCTATCCCTATCACTGATAGTCTTCTTGTTTGATATTGTTTATCTGTGTTGATTGAAGTCTATCAATGATAGAAGAATCTCACTATCACTATCACTGATAGAATTCTTGTTTGTTGTTGTTTATCTGTGTCTATTGAAATCTATCACTTTCACAGATAGACCTCTTGTTTGGTATTGTTTATCTATGATGATTGAAGTTTATTAATAATAGAAGGCTATCTCTATAATTGATAAGCTTATTGTTTGGTATTGTTTATCAGTGTTGATTGAAGTCTATCGCTAACACTGATAGCTTTCTTGTTTGTTCTTTGTTTATTGGTATTTATTGATGTCTATTACTATCATTAATAGACTTCTTACTTGGTGTATTTTATTAGTATTGATTGAAGTCTATCAGTGATAAAAGTCTATCATTAACACTGAAAGACTTTTTGTTTGTTGTTATTTTTCTGTGTTTATTGAACTTTATCACTATTACTGATAGACTTCTTGCAACACCCCACGTTTTCAGATCCGACTAATTTCGTCTTCTGGAAGGTTTTTGGAATTAAGTGATTGAATTGAGATAGAATAATTTTTGTGTTATTGGACGAAGCTTATTTCAAAGTCCCAAAAATTCAATAATTTAGAAGCTTGGTAAGTGTTAAATACTAGTTTTAAATTGAAGATCTAAAATTTTAACCCAAAAATTTTCATTAAAATTAATCATTTATACAGAACTTTGTTCAAATGTAAAAGTGTTTTTTTACACATTCTATCAAATGATATTTTTCAATTAATATCTCATCTTTTTATTTTGTTTCCTTCTGTATCATCATTTGAAGATCTTTAATTAATATATCAGCAACGAAATTATTATATGTTTTAACCTCTCACGGTATAATATCTAGTATAGTAGGATTTTTTTTATTAATGGTAATTTTCAAGAAGACTTAAGTTATGATCATAAAATTTCCAAAATGCATAAAAAGTTGGAATGAAAAAACATGTACATGAAGGAAATGTAGAAGGGCACATGTGGAGAGAGGATGAGAATAAGACAAAGGCAAAGAAAATAAAAAATGCAAAAAGAAACATGTGAAAATGTTTGGAGGCATTAAAAAATCAAATTAGCCTTTGGGTGGTCATTTTTTTCACTCTCACATGCAACAATAAGGGTAAAAAGGGAATAAAAAATTTTAATTAAAAGATTTGTTATATTTGCAAATCTTTTTCAAAGTTTTACATTTGCAAATAATTTACCCTAATTTGGTACCCAATAAAATTACCCTTAAAAAAAGTCTTTTTTTGGATGAATTTTTAGAATAATTTAGAAAAAATGTAAGGATTTTAGAAGTAAATATTTTTTTATGAAAAAGTAAGAGAGCAATAAAAATTTTTAAAGACAAACATTTGGAGATAAAAAAAAATAAAGAGAAACATTAAAAAATGAGAGAAAAAACTTGGGAGAGTCTTTTTTTTTATAAAGAGTCTTTTAAAAAAAATCAAAGAATTGATACTTTGTAAAATGAAAAAAAAAATGAAAGAAAGAAATAGAAGTTTTGAAGATAAAATTACCTTTGGACATAAACAAAGTTATGAAGAGATAAAAATTTTGAAGAGAAAAATATTTGGAATGAAAAAAAAACTAAAAGTTTTGAAGGGAAAAAATTTGAGAGAAAAAAACATTCATTTTTAAAAAACATTTCTAAAAACAAATAAGGAAAAAAATATAAAGATTTTGGAAATAGAGATTTTTAGGCGACAATGTAGAAGTGAAAAATAAAAATTTGAAGGTAAAAACATTTGGAGATAAAAGAAATTCGAAGAGATAAAAATTTTGAAGAGAAAAACCAGTGAGAAAAATTTGAAAAAGAGTTTTAAAACAATTTAGGAAAAAGAAGTAAGGAGAGTTTGGAAATAGAATTAATTAGATGAAAAGTAGGAGTGAGAAATAAACATTTGAAGATAAAACAAAGTTAGAATGAGATAAAAAAAAATTGAAGAGAAAAATATTTGAATGTGAGAAAAAAACCTGAAAGAGTTTTTTTTATAAAATGTTTTTAAAAAATCGAGGAATTGAAATTTAGACTTGTTAAAATGAAAGAATGAGAGTGAGAAATAGAGAACATAAAAATTACCTTTGTACGTAAACCAAGTAGGAAATAGATAAAATTTTAAAGAGAAAAGCATTTGAGTGTGAGAAAAAGTTTGGAAAATACTTTTTAAAAAGATTTCTCAAAATAAGTTAGAAAAAATCTAATAGGAGTGAAAAATAAAATTTTTGATTTATTTCTCACTCCTAAAATAAAATTTAGTTTGGAAAATTCTTTTATCCCAAAGTACTTTAATCTTCAAAATTTTTATTTCTCGCTCCTACATTTCATCTAAAGAATTCTATTTCCCAAATCCTTATATTTTTTCTAATGTGTTTTATAAATCTTTTAAAAACTATTTTATGTTTTTAGGTTGAAAATTCTTGTCTCTTTCTAACTTTCCTTTATCTTCAAAATTTTTAAACGTTTTTTTTTTATAAATTCTTTTGAAAAACTTCTTTTCAAAAATTTTTATCTCTTTCTAACTTTCTTTCATTTCCAATGTTTTTATCTTCAAAATTTTTACTTCCACAACTCCCTACTTTTTCGTCTAAAAAATTCTATTTTCAAATTCTTTACATTTTCTCTTAATTGTTTTAAAAAATCTTTTAAAAAAATCATTTTCAATTTTTTTTCTCCCTTTCAAATATTTTTTTTCAAAATTTTTATGTCTTTCTAACTTTGTTATATCTCTCCAAATGTGTGTTTAGCTTAAAATTTTTTATTTCAGCTTAAAATTTTTTATTTCACTCTTACTTTTTCAACTAAAAAATTCTATCTCAAAATTCCTTACCTTTTTTATTCCTTAAATTGTTTTAAAAGTTCAACTTTTTTACCAAAGTTTTTCTTACTTACAAATGTTTTTCTTCAATTTTTTTAAGCTCTTTTAACTTGGTTTTATCTCCAAATATTTTTATCTACAAAAATTTTATTTTTATTTCTCCCTCCCAAACATTTTTTAAAAAAACTATTTTTAAAGTCCTTACATCTTTTCTAAATTTGTTTTAAAATATCTTTTATAGAACTCTTTTTCAAAATTCTTTCTCACTCTTTCTATTTTCAAACTTTTTTTTAATCTGTTTCTAACTTTCTTTTTTCTCACTCCTACCCTTTTAGGTAAAAAATTCTATTTCCAAAGTCCTCTTATTTTTGTTAAATTGTTTTAAAAAAATCATTTAAAAAGTCTTCTTTTTTTTTTCAGTTTGAAATGTTTTTCTCTTCCAAATCTTTATAGATCTAACAATTTTATTTTATCTTCAAATGTGTTTATCTCAAAAAAATTTATTTCTTCTTCCTACTCTTTTAACTAAAAAATTCTATTTCCAAAATAATTGTTTTTTCCCCTAAATTGTTTATAAGTTCTTTTAAAAATCTCTTTTCCAAAACTTTTTCTCTATTTCAAATATTTTTCTTCAAATTTTTTACTTCCAAATGTTTTGCCTCTATTTCTTCTCTCTTTCTAACATCCTTTTGTCTTCAAATGGGTTTGTTTCAAAATTTTTATTTCTCAATTCTACTTTTCCAACTAAAAAATTAAATTTTCGAATTTCTTACCTTCGTTTTTCACTAAACTGTTTAAAAAATTATCTACTTGTTTCTCACTTTCTTTTTTTTTCTCCCATTGTTTTTATCTTTAAAACTTTTATTTCGTAATTCTACTTTTCATCTAAAAAAACTATATTTTCGAATTACTTACTTTTTTATCTAAATTGTTTTACAACATCTTTTTAAAAAGTAATTTTCAAAATTATTTCTCACTTTCAATGGTTTCTCTCTTCAAAATTTTTATTTCTTTCTAATTTTATTATATCTCCAAATGTTTTTATCTTCAAAATTTTTATTCCTCACTACTACTTTTTCAACTAAAAAATTATATTTTCAAATTTCTTACTGTTTTTTTCCACAATTGCCTTGAAAGATCTTTTAAAACTCCTTGCTTAAAACTTTTTCTCACTTTCAAAATGTTTTTCTTCAATTTTTTTTCTCTTTCTAACTTGGGTTTATCTTCCAATATTTTTATCTTCAAAATTTTTATTCTCCCCCATTTTCATCAAAAAATTCTATTTCCAAAGTCATTACATTTTTTTCTAATTTGTTTTAAAGAACTCGTCTTCTAAATTTTTCTCACTTTCAAATGTTTTTCTCTTCAAAGTTCTCTCTCTCTTCAAAGTTCTCTCTTTCTAACTTTGTTTTATCTCGAAAATGCTTTTTTTCTCTCCTTGAATGGGCTCTCTTCAATTTTTTTTTTTATTTATTTCCAAATTTTCTCACTTCAAATGTTCTCTTAAAAATTTTCTCCAAATGTTTTCTCTTTACATTTTTTTTTCTTTCAAACTTCTTTTTTTTAGTACATCAACAATTGGGGGTGGGGAAACTCGAATCCATGACATCCTTATATTTTTTAAATTTTTTTTATGAAATGTTTTTTAAAAAAGTCTCTTTAGACTTTTTCTCCCTTTCCAAAGGTAATTTTTATCTCACACTCAAATGTTTTTTCTCTTCAAATTTTTCTCTCTTTCCAACTTTCAAAAAACTTTTTACTTAAATGTTTTTCTCTTCAGTTTTTTTTATCTCATTCTAATTTTTTTTTATCTCCAAATGTTTATATCTTCAAAATTTTTATTTCTCACTTAAGAAATTTTATTTCCAAATTCCTTATCTTTTTTTCTAAGTTATTTTTTTTAAAAAAAAAAGAAAATCCTTTTCAAATTTTTTTCTCATGTGTATAAATGTTTTTCTATTCAAAATTTTTATCTCTTTCTGACTTTGTTTTATTTTCAAATATTTTTATCTTCAAAATTTTTATTTTTTACTCTTACTTTGTCGTCTAAAAATCTCTATTTTCAAAATCCTTACATGTTTCCTAAATCCTTGTTATAATTTTTTTTAAAAAAAAGTCTTTTTCAAACTTTTTCTCCCCCTTAAAAAAAAAACTCTTAAAAATTTTTAATTTTTTTTTCCAAATTTTGTCATCCATTTCAAATCTTTTTCCTTTAAAATATTTCTTTTTCCAACTTTGTTTATGTCCAAATGTATTGTCTTCTTCTATTTCTTACTTGCATTCTTTCATTTTACAAAATAAAGTTTTTGATTCCTTAATTTCTTAAATGTTTTTTTATCTCTTTCTAACCGTGCTTTATCTTCAAAACTTTTATTTCTGACTCTAATTTTTTTCATCTAAAAAATTCTATTTCCAAATTCTTTATTTTTTTTTCTAAATTGTTTTACAAATCTATTTAAAAAAAAAACTATTTTTCAATTTTTTTCTCACTTTCAAATATTTTTCTCTTCATAATTTTTATCTCTTTGTAACTTTCTATTATGTCCAAATGCTTTATTTTAAAAATTTTGATTGTTCACTCCTACTTTGTCGTCGAAAATCTCTATTTACAAATCCTTTATATTTTTTTCCTAAATCATTTTTGAAATATTTTTAAAAAGTTTTTTTCAAACTTTTTTCTCACTCTCAAAGGTTTCTCTTCAAAATTTTTATTTTTCTCCAAATTTTCTAATTTATTGCAAATATTTTTCCTTCAATTTTTTTTATCTCTTTCTAATTTTGTTTTTTCTCCAAATGCTTATATGTTCAAAATTTTTATTTCTCACTCCTACTTTTTCATCTAAGAAATTCTATTTCCAAATTCATAACTTTTTTTTCTAAATTGTTTTACAATTCTATTTATTTAAAAAAAAAAGCCATTTTCAAAATTTTCTCACTTTTAAATATTTTTCTCTGCTAACAAGAGCATAACTCAACTATGACTCATGACCAAGAGAACATGGGTTCGAATCCCCCTCCCCCCAATTGTTGTTGTTTAAAAAAAAATTCTCTTAAAATATTGAGAATTTGTAATGGGTAGCAAAATTAGCCCTATTATTTACCGATATAGCATGTTTTGAAAAGAATTACAAATATAGCAAATATTTTTTAAAACCTTTTTAAATTCCCTTTTTACCCTTTTTAATTCACGACTTACCCCAAATAACCTTGGCATTGTGAGGGTGGGGGTCGGTTTTATTTGAAGAAGAAGGCAGCTTATGAGTCAACAACATGCTTTTTTCACTGATGGAGATCTCAGGTGAGCTTTGGACAACGCGTAGTGGGCCATATACAAATAATTTTATAGCATGCATAAGATTTTTATTTATACAGTATATTGAATGATGTCACCCACCAATTGTTTGGTAATGCAAGCCCGAGTAGAAGGCAAAACTTTTTAAATTAATCTATTTTAAGCACTTTTTATTTCAACGTCCTTGGTCAACATCCGCTTCGAGATTTACGTCTTAGAGGTCGGGTGTCGGACCTCCATCGATCTGCCGACATGCGGTGAGTTGTAGAGGTCGAACTTCTATCACTAATAGACTTCAATCAATACTAATAAACAATACCCAAATAAAAAGTCTATAAGTGATAGTGATAGAGTTCTATTATTGATAGAGTTCAATAAACACAGATAAACAACAACAAACAATAAGTCTATCAGTGATAGTGACAAACTTTTATCACTGATAAATTTTAATCAATGTTGATAAACAACACCAAGCAAAAAATGTATTAGTGATAGTGATAGACTTCAATCAACACTTATAAACAACACCAAGTAAGAAGTCTATCAGTGATAGAGATAGTCATTTATCGTTGATAGATTTCAATAAATAGATATAGATTCTAGTGATTCTGCAAAAGATTCATCACCACATTTAGCATTTGTAGCTGATAATTAATCTAGCAAAGAATACATATAGATAGTAATCAACCTCATTAATTTTTGAAACGTCAAGATAAACATATATTTGACACAGAGAAATCGTCAAGTAATTTATATTTGACATTTTTGAAACGTCAAGATAAAAACTGATAAACTTCTTGATAAACAACATCAAACAAGAAGTTTATCAGTTTTTATCAATGTTGATTGAAGCTATCAGTGATAGTGTAGCCACCGTTAGTCAGTAATGTGGGTTGGCTTGGATTACTTAGTGTTGCGCGCCTAAGAGGGCAACGCACTTTGGGATGCGGAGGAGCTATTATCGCCCAACTCCCTAACCTAATGCAGCACCGGGTTCAAGTCGCAGGGAACCGTAGTATGGGGGGACGTCTAATCCTTTTGTCGCCGCAAGGCTGGCTAATCGTATGCAATAGGCTCGAAGACCCCTGGTTCTTGATTCTATCACTGATAGCCTTCAATCAACACTGATAAAAATACTTAGCAAGAAATCTATCAATGATAGTGATAGACTTCTATCGCCGATAGACTTCGATCAACACTAATAAATAACACCAAGCATGAAGTCTATTAGTGATACTGATAAGTCTTCCATCACTGATAGATTTCAATCAACACTGATAACACATCATCAAACAAGGAAGTCTATCAGTAATAGTGATCAACTTCTATCACTGACAGACTTCGATCAATACTGATAAATAACACCAAGTAGGCAGCCTATAAATGATAGTGATAGACTTCTATCACCGACAAACTTCAATCAACACTGATAAACAATACCAAGCAAACAGTCTATCAGTGATAGTGATAGATTTTCAATCATCATTAATAGATTTCAATCATCACTGATAAATAATACCAAAGAAGAAATCTATGTGTGATAACAATAGCCTTCTATCACTAATATACTTCAATCAACATTGATAAACAATACCAAGCAAGAAGTCTATCAATGATAGTGAATAAACTTCTATCACTGAAAGACTTCAATCAACACTGATAAACAACACCAAGCAAGAAGTTTATCAGTGAAACTGATAGACTTCTATCACGGATAGACTTCAATCAACACCGATAAATAACAATAAACAAGTAGTCTATCAGTAATAATGATAGATTTCTATAATTGAAAAACTTCAATCAACACTGATAAATAACACCAAATAAAAAGTCTATGAGTGATAGTGATAACCTTGTATTACTGATAGACTTCAATCAACACAGATAAAAAAAATATCAAACAAGAAGTCTATCAATGATAGTGATAGACTTCCATAACTGATAGACTTCGATCAACATTGATAAACAACACCAAACAAGAAGTCTATCAGTGATAGTGATAACCTTCTATCACTCATAGCTTCAATCAACATAGATACACAATACCAAACAAGAAGTCTATCAGTGATAGTGATATGATGTTTATCCCTCATAAACTTCAATAAGAAGATATAAACAACACATATAGAAGTATATGAGTGATAGTGATAGATTTATATCAGAAAAGATAAACAACACATATAGAAGTCTATCACAACCACTAATAAACATCAATCACAAAAGATAAACAACATAAATAGAACTCTATCGGTGATAGAGATAGACTTCTATTATTTATAAACTTTAATTAAAAGATATAAACAACACATATGAAAGTCTATCAGTGATAAAAGTGATAGTGATAGACTTCTATCACCGATAGAATTCTTTTATTAGATAGTGATTGAAGTTTATTAACGATAGTGATTGAAGTTTAAACTTGTAATACATAATAAATACATGCCTAAAAATATAGTAACCAATTAAACCAACACAAACTGGAAGAAAAAAATGCAACATAAATAATCAACTCAGTCTCTTAATTTTCTTAAAATCCAAATAAATTAGAAGTAAATAAAAACAATGAACACGGTTGGTTAGATGGAGTACCAATTGTGGAAGTGAGATCGACAAAAGAGGTTGAAATGAGATTGATATGAACTGATATATCAAAAGCCAAAAATCGTGAGTCTGTCGAACAACACTATCGAGAATTGTGATTTTTCTAAAGTAAAAAATGGAATGAAAGAGGAAAAGAATGTGAGCTCGCGGATGGGCTTTTTGGTAATCTTATGTGGGGTTTTCCAATTTTTGCTATATATGCAATTTGTTTGAGTAGTTTTCTATATGGACAAATATTTTGGGTCATTTTGCTACCAGCACAATTGTCCCTAAAATATTTATCTCTTTCTAACTTTCTTTTTTGTCCAAATGTTTTTATCATAAAAAAAAATTTGTTCACTCCTACTTTGTCGTCTAAATATCTCTATGTCCAAATCCGTATATTTTTTCCTAAATCCTTTTTTCAAATATTTTAAGAAAGTCTTTTTCAAAGTTTTTCTCACTCTCCAAATGTTTTTATTCAAAATTTTTATTTTTTTTCTAAATTTTCTCGTCTATTCCAAATGTTTTTCCTTCGATTTTTATCTCTTTCTAATTTTGGTTTATCTCCAAATGCTTATATCTTCGAAACTTTTATTTCTGACTCCAACTTTTTCATCTAAGAAATTCTATTTACAAATTCTTTACCTTTTTTTTCTAAATGGATTTACAAATCTATTTTTCTTTTAAAAAAAACACTCATTTCCAATTTTTTTCTTACTTTCAAATATTTTTCTCTTTGTTTATTTTGAAACTAGAGGCATGGTTTGAATTATGTTTATTTTAAATGTTTTGATTTGAGATCCCGAATTAAATCTATTTCATTTCAATTAAATTTCTCTTCCTTTTTATGATGTTTCACGACCTCTAAAACATACATGATAATGGCCTTAGATAGTATGTCCTAAAGTTAGAGTTGTGACATTTTAACCCTAAACTCAAAGTTCTATCATTGATTAGATGGACAACCTCATCACTAAATCTTTTTTCGATGAGAATATCTTTAACAGTGGAATACTAACATGCCATAATAATCAGATTACTTGACGATCCTGACACACTAAGAGTCCTTCCTACATGCACTTGCGTCGTTTGAGCTTCAATGTTATCTACATGTTCATAGTCAGCTATATCTCCATCGTGTATACCCCTTTCGCTATGTCCAGTTTCTATATTTTCCTCATGTATCATCTCATCTAAATCATCGTCTCCTGATTCTTCTCATTCATCATCCCCTTATTCTTCTCAATCATCATCATTTGTTTCCTCTACTATATCATATGTAGTCTCTGTAACGCCCTGTAAAATCAGATGCATTAAATTGTATTTGATTTAATTTTTGAATTTTTGGAAAATCGAATCAGGATTAGGAATCTATAGTTTTTTTTTAGGAAATGGTGTTCCAAAGTTTAAAAAGGATTAGGATTTCTTGTTCTAAAAGGATTAGGACTTTTTGGTGCCTATTTAAACTAGAGTATTTGCAACTTAAGAGGTACACTTCAAAACTCCTCTCTCATTCTCTTTCTTCTTCTTTTCTTCACTTTCTTCATCTCTTTCTTCATTCCACCGGATGAGTTGATCTAGCCCGATCAGTTTCGACTTCTTAAGTTTCTTTTAGACCTCGTTGTGGTTGTTTAGGAGCACACACTCTTTTTCTGAATCTTTAAACATAAGGTAATAAGTAGTCTTTTGGATTTAAGCCAAGCTCCTAAGTGAAGGAGTAAGGCGATCGACATTTACTTGTTTGTGTATTCTTGAGTTGTTGCTAGCATTAGACCTTATTAGTTATCTAAGTATTTATGGAACTTGTATAACATGTTTTATGAGTTTTGTATTTGGCATGATTGCGTGAATGTTATTCCAAGCCTTTTAATCTTGTATTGATTATATTTATCATGTATCTGTGGACTATGTGTCTTATTATGTGAGGTGGGGGTTGATTGTTCAGGTTGTACCTAGCATTCCTAATATGTGATTGATTTGAGTTAAAACCTGGTTAGAGTGAGAACCTAGCTGGATATGGGACCAAAACTCGAAACTCAGTACTTACTACACCCTGAGTTACACCTGAGCGAGTTGGAACCTCTAGATTGACGAGATTGAGTATAGGTTGTGAACCTGGGGTGTGTCCCCATTGGAGAGTGGTGGATTCCATTGTCCCATGCTAGCTTAGGGGTTGATCTCCATAGAGCGTGTTGATGACAAGACTCTATGCTAGCGATGAGGTGAGCCTGGGGTGTGTCCACACAAAGTTTGTGTATAGGTTGTGAGCCTGGGTGTGTCCCCATCCGGGAGTGATGGATTCTATTGTCCCATGCTAGTTCAGAGGCTGATCTCCATAGAGCATGTTGATTACATGGCTCTAGCTAGCGGTGAGGTGAGCCTAAGGGTGTGTATTGTAGCGTGAGAGGTGGCTAAATCTATGTTTCAGGACTGAAGGTAGAGCTCAAGTTATTACCACAAGGGGCTGAGGGTGAAGTGTGCTAAATGTGAGACCTATTTGGAGTTGAGTGGAGTTCAATAAATGAGTCTTGTTGTTTTTGTTGAGATAGGTTTGGACGTAAGTGGACTACTTACTGGGTATTTTTATATTAACTCATTTCTTTCTATTTTTTGTTTGCAGATGAAAGTTAAATTGTTGGAAGGATGACGATGGTGGCAACCTGACGAGGCTTGGGGACGTTTTTCTGTGCGTTAGGATTAGTTTCCCTCAGAGTTTTATTTTTTCGTAAATGTCTTTAGATATTGGTACTTATGAGTTATGTATCATATTCATTCTATTTCTTTCATTTGAAGTTGTTAGTTGCAGATAGGTGTTAATTAAAGTTGTGATCATGTTGAGTTCGACTTTATTTGATTACTTTTTGATATGTTGGGAACCCAACCTACTGTTAAATGTAGTTTGGAGGAGGTTGGGTGTTTAGTAAACCTTTTGGAGTGTCTTAAACAGGTCAGGAAAAACTTCGGTTTTGTCTTAGCAATGTCGTTATGCTGCCAAAGTTTCGGTGCAGACGGTGTTGCTTAGTAACTTCCCTAGAGGATTTGGGTCTGAAAATTACGGTCGTTACAGTCTCCTTCAATTCATAATCTCTCGTAACATCATTTTCATTTCCTCCGACCGTCGGATCATCTAAATCGTTTGCCACCTCATCATTCACCAAATTATAATCCTCCATTGAAATCATAATGTTGTGTAGCATATCCTACATCATCCCCAAGTATAAATGTAAATGACATGTATGTGGATGAGGAAGACATCTATGGGAAGGTAGATGGAACAACTTCTACATTTTTCGTTATTTGGAAAGGTTGATGGAACAACATATTCACCTAAATCGTGTGGGAAGGATATATATATGACGATGAAACATCTTACACTTTCTGATATGGGATGGGATCTATGTGTATGGAATGTATTTCTCTTTATTATATGGAATTTCTTGACTCACTGATAACTCTCATTTATGAGGATTTATTTAATACTTAAACTAGGTTATTTTTGTCATTTTTGTATGTTTATTTATTACCGAGAAAACGAAAAATAACATTAATGAGTAGAATTCATGAGAGCTTGCTAAGAATGGTGGGAAGTGAAGAATAATTTTGAAAAGAATGAATTTGAACTAATTTCATTGTTTTTGTGTAGATTTAGAGCAAACTGGAAAAATGTAAGAGAAAATGTAATTGCGAGCACAAGAATAACAAGCCAGAATTCTAGACAGAATGCAGGAAGAAATGCAATTGCATTTTGAGATTTTCGAAAAAAACGCCACAAACTTCGGGATTTTGAGATTTCTGGAGATTATTGCTCATTTTTTTTGGAAAATATACAACCTAGAATCATGCCCAAATGGTTTTCCATGAATTGAGGATGAATTTAGAAGGAAACCTAGCTTACATCACCTATAAAAAGAGGAAGTTTTATGGGTTTTCAAAAACTTTTCGGTTGCACTTTATTCATATTTTTCTGCTGCAATTTTCTCCAATTTTTGGGCAGCAAGTTTCATCAATGTTCTTGATTTTTTCCAGCACGTTTTTCTTCTTCTTTTAGCTTGTAATCTCTAAGGTTTGATCTCTTCTTTATAAAAGTATAGGAGGTGAAGATCCAAAGCTCTTAAAAAGGATTGTGGAATCGATCAAATAAAGAGTTTAGGATTTTCTCATTAGTTTTTATTTTATGCTCAAGTTCGAATATGGTTGTTGCTTTGTTTCAAGAGTTTTTATCTTCATTTAGTATTATTTCATGTTTATGTTAGCTAGTTTCGATTAAATCACGTTCAGTCCAAGTTCGTGTATTTTCTTCTTCCATAAACAATAAAGAGCCGAGATAATTTATTTTTCAGATGGATGATTTGAGATCATTTATGGTTCATTTTGGTTTTGGGTGATTATGCAGTTCCCTTCTTGAAAATCGATTGGCGGGTTTGATTCCAAAGGAGATTGGAAACATCACTATTCTAAAGATTTTGTAAGTTCTGGATTGCCTATTTATTACTTCTTCATTTTAGTTTTTGGATGGCACTGCTAAGAAAATTGGTTTGCATGCACAGGGTCCTGGAAATCAACCACCTGTCACGAAGCATTCCTCAAGCGCTTGGAAACTTGCCCCTGTTACAGAGACTGTAAGGTCCGGTGGAACAGCTAGAGCAGACATTTTTGGAAGTCAAAACTTGTTAGAAGTTGGGAGGTCGGCCCTTAAGTTTCTTTGCATAAACTCAATAGATAATAGAAAAATAAAAGGTGCAAATAATGATAATGTTGTTTTCCTTCTCTGCCGATTAAGGTTGTGAAGGAAAAGAAGAAATTCGGAAAAACGACAGTTCTTTTTCTCAACAGAAAGATTTCATAAATTGTGATCTTGATTGTGTTTGTTTGCTTTGCACTTTGTGAACAGATTACTGTCATTGGGTTGAATGTGATATAATTTCATTACCCTTTGGGTTCTAATATGTTCTAATTTATCTTTCTATTCTTTAGTTAATTTTTATCTAGATGGTGGTTGTTCTTTTGACATTGGGATTCTAAGTTTCTAACCATGGAGTTTTTTTTTTTTTAATCAAAATGTAAATTCTGTTTAGTTTTGAATAGGTGATAATGATAACTGATAAGCATAATATTCCCTTCTCTGGTTGTCATAGCGTTCTTATGTTTTATTTTCAGTTTTTTCTCAAAAAATGTAATGAATTGGGTTTTATCTGGATTATCTTATTTAGGTATATTCTGAGTGAGGTTGATGGTTACTGCAGGATTACACTCAACTTAGGCCATCTCAAGAGCTAATTGTCAAGGACCAACATGACGTGGAAGAGAGATTTAAACATATTTACAGAGGTATATTGTGAGATTCCTTTGGTGGTGTTTTATTGGCTGTCATAATTGAACTCACTCTTAATAATTTGGCAAATCAACTTAGGCGGCATTTGCTGACTACTGGATGGATTGTTTTTGTAAGTCAAAAGAATCTTATTTCTGGGAATGCAGTGCTCTTTTTAAGGTATGAATCTTCATAATAACCACTACATTTGGTCATATTTATACCAAACTGCCCTCTTGCGACTGTGTCGCTAGTTACCTTGTCATTTATACTTAGCTGTTGAGATCAAATTGATGTTTATTTCTTATTTCGAATAAGCAATAGGTTTATCATAGCGTTGTTATTGTTGTATGAAGTATAAACTAGAGGACATGAGTTTTTGTTATAGAAATATTCTCCCTAGTGAGTTAAAACCAAGAAAATCATTCCTTAGCCATTCTTTTCATTACAAAGATTCATTGTGACTGACTAAGAAACTCTTAAGTATGCATGCTCCAATTGCTTCAATCAAGTACTATGATTTGAGTTTGTGGCACATGTTTATTTACCTTCAATTATTCAATGAAATATTTTATAAGCACAATCCTAGGTCTTTCATATGATTATTTGTACTGAATGTGTTTATTTGTGGAACCTAATGACAAGAATCATAGTAGGTGTTTTCAAGGCGAGCTTGACCAATTCCTATGTTGCATCAATCTTTATTGGCCAACTTGATTTTCTAGGAGGTGATTTGAATTGTTGTTTATGGTGCCTGCCATTGCCTTTGTCCCCAGATTTGAGGTTACTTTAGTGGTTTTTTTTAATTAAAAAAGTACAGTATCACATGGCGTTCTACTTGGACTTGGACAAAGTGGTACTCTCTAATTAACCGGCTAAAAGGTCAATCACTCTCTCTACACTAAGAGTTCACATTCGTTGTTTTTACTCGGGAACAATATTAGCATATATCAGTAGATTATGTCTACAAATGAATGTACATAATGTAGCTTTCACACATCTGCTTAAGTGAATTTGATCACGGCGCTGCATTTGCCTTTAATATGATTGAGTTTGTGTTTCTGTGATGGTTGTGTTGGGTAGTTGCTTAACATAACATATGATTTATGATGATCTATACTACTATGATTCATTTACAGTTTATCTTGATCTTAAGTTTTGGTTGCATTTGCTAGTAGGTAAGTATTGTTTGTTTGTAAATGGACTGTAATTTTGCATTAGTGTCATGATTGAAAGCTTGATTGCAACATATTTTCAAGTTTTTTTTGGACGAACTAGAAGGATTAATGTATTAGTGTCCTGGTACAATGCTTGAGTTGGCTTCCTTCGAAGTGTTGATGACATTAGTTATATTTGTGAGCTCATTTTGTGTTAGTTGGGTTTTTGTTGCAAAAGCTTGATTATAAATACTTATTTTCTTATAAATTCTTGTTAGAAAAGAGTAGAGCCTCGTTAAAAGACTATTGTTATTGGTTATGTTCACTTACAGGCTAGTTATTAGAGTGTTGTTTCGTTCTTAAAAAGTTTAAGTTTGAGTGAATGATATCTTGTAATTTAATGAATAGTATTTAACAACAAAGGAAATCTTCAGCTGAGTAGAACCTCTGGATGAACTCTGGATTCTACTAAGGGGTGAATTCTCTACTGTTTGCACAACTCCATGAGACTTAACAACATCTAGTTTTGGTTGGATCACTCTGGAAAATGTTGCTAACAGTTGAGTCTTGTAACATATCCGAGGAACATGAAGAATTGGAGTTGGTACGATCAGGGATAACATTTGCTTCTTTATCGATCATCTCTAGCTGCCCCTTATTGGTTAAAGCTCTGTGCACAATCCATATCATAAACCCTTATCCCAAATGTTGCATAAATAGAGAAATGAATGGAAGATTCAGGGGAAACATAGCTAAATCAAATCACAACAAAGGAAATCTTCAACTGATAGCTCGAGAGTTATATATTTTTATATTGAATAGTGAAACATTTCGTAATTTAATGAATAGTATTTGACAAATTTATATTTAGTGTCATCCCAAAGTTGATGTTCATTACTATATTTATTTGGTGAACAATAGATTGTTATGTTTTGTATCAATTTAAGTGGGATAATGTAAACCTTGAATGAAATGTAATTTGCTTGGATTAATGACACATGAACTCATTGTATAACTAATCTTGTAGATCATTTATTTATTATTTTACTTCTAATTTGAACTAAGCTAGGAAACATGAATAATACCATCATGAATAATTTCAAAAGCCATCAAAGTTACAATAATAGCAAAAAATTTTACAATTCAAAAGTATATTATAGCTTTAATTTAAGTTAAAAAATAGCTATAAATAAATGCTATAATTACTAAAATGCTATCGTAGATTACTACAATATTATTATAGCATTTATAAAATGCTATCATTAATTTTAAAAAGAGGAAATTATGCTATTAAAAGAATATTGATATAACATTTTTATAACCTTTATAAAATGCTATAAAAAGTCTAATTTTTATAGCTTTTATAAAATGTTGTAAAAAGTCTCCTTTGCAGAAAAAACTATAAGAGGCCTATTACAACATTTTTTCGAAGCTATCCTTTTTTCCTATAGTGGGGGTTAATGAGATTTACTGAATAATTTTGTATCATTGGAGTTTTTGATCTATAAGTCCATTAGGTCCATTTCTTAGCTCGTAAAGGTTTTTTAGATTATTAGAATTTGAAATGTTCAAATTCAATTAGGGTAATAAGCATGATGGATGTATAGAGATACATTATAATATAAAGTTTTTATGTACATTAAAACTTCATAGTATAAATTTAATTTGAATATGATTCAAAGTAAATTAATTGTGAGAATTAAATATTTGAAGGAGTTCAAATATTATTTAAATGTGAATGAGATTCATATTTAAAACTATAAGTTAAAATTTAATGTGCATAAGATGTACATTAAAACTATAGATTAGAGGGAAAAATGATTAAATGTGATTTAATCATAAATAAATTAAATTTAATATATGATATTTAATTTGGTTTTTGATT
Organism: Trichosanthes cucumerina; assembly: GCA_036507285.1. Lineage (NCBI taxonomy): Eukaryota > Viridiplantae > Streptophyta > Magnoliopsida > Cucurbitales > Cucurbitaceae > Trichosanthes > Trichosanthes cucumerina. The sequence goes on from CM071841.1 coordinate 6,144,947, forward strand.
AACTGTGGTTTAATCAAAATTAATATTAATATATAATTAAATATGATTTAATTATATTATTAATTAATTAAATTAATTAAATAATTAAATAATTAAATTAATTAAATAATTAAATAATTAAATAATTAAATAATTAAATAAGTTAATTATTTTTTTAATTTAATTTACTTTAATTAAGGGAACGTGTCATTTTGACACGTTCCCACTACCCATCATCTCCCTCTCGATAGGGACAGATGGAGTGGGGTGTTCCTTCTCTTTATTCAATCGATGGATTGAATTGGTTGGTTGTCGATTGATTTTTGTGAAATCATTCTCCCTCTCTCAATTCTCTCAAAATACTTTCCATTTCCCAATTGTTGGAAGCCTCCCACAAGGTGAAATCTAAACATCAGAGAATAGAAGGTGCTCTTCTTTTGGTAGTGTTCTGGTATTTTAGAAAAGAAGGTTGTAGAGAAAAATTGTTGGAATTGCAAGGTGTTGCAAACTAAAAGCCAAAAGGTAATTTTTTTTTCTTAACCTTTTGATTAGAAAACTAATTTAGCATGTTTCTACTGTAAATCCATGACTAAATTGCTTATCCATAGTTATTTGCCAATGTACTGGTATTTGGGTTTGCCAAACCAAAACGAGATTTTGATCCAAATTTAACTTTCGTTATGCAATTGGGATCTAGATTCCATCACAACTTTGTTGCATGGTCCTACCATAAACAACATGCCTCTCGGGCCAGTGAGAGGGTGAGGCCCCGTTATTCAAGCCTTGGAGACAACACTTAAGGGAACAACCCCTCTAGTTTCCCTAACTCGGGAATGAGTGAATTTCATTTTGCGTAGTTAAGTTTCCAACTCCCCACGTGGTTTTGCCCCTGAGAAGGTAAGCATATTGGGCGAGCAACTCAGGCCACTCTCACTCGTACTAGTCAAAGGACAGACCCCCACAGACAGGAGTCCGTAACACACTCAGGTTTAAGGACGAGTCACTAATGGTCATCTACAAATTTATTAGTCTTTAACTGTTAACGGTGTTACATCGGTTGGTCAATAATTCACAGTCTGGTCTTGTACAATCTCATTGCACAAGATGTCCCCACTCACATGTCAACCACATGAACGAGTTGGATCGTCTCGTTTGTATCTAATACAAAGTGGGTTACATCCACAGTGTTGCCATGATGAGGTTCCTAATCCTATCCATATATTGTAGACCGTTCGATTAATAACTCGAACGTGATCCTCCCTGTGCGTCCACTACACACCATTCAAGTTCTCATAAGTATGACCCTAGAGCTTAATTTATTGGATTAAGTTTATAAAATGTGAGATACAAAGTTTGAATAATAAATAACCTTTATTCATTAATTCATGAACTATTACAAAATGACACGAGCTTAGGGCATGCACCCTAACATATCAACGATAGAAATCTATCACTATCATTATCGCTAATCACTATCACTGATAAACTAGTGTTGATTAAAATCTATCTGCGATAGAAGTATATCATCGTTGATAGACTTCTTCCTTGAAATGTTTATCATTGTCGATTGACGTTTATCAGCGGTAAAAGTCTATTACTATCTATGATATACTTCTTTTTAAAAAATTTATTAGTGTTGAATTGAAGTATATCAACGATAGAAGTCTATCATTGCCCATGATATATTTATTCTTTAAAATGTTTATCAATTGATTGAAGTCTATCAATTGTAGAAGTCTATCACTATCACCGACTTTCTTATTTGGGATGTTTATCTTTGTTAATTGAAAATCTTCATTTACGTGATCTTGAGTCGATTTTAAATATTTTTAAAAAATATCTTAAGTAAATTGAATATTGTATTGTTTGCCTAAGATATTAAAAAAATTGAAGACAACTTACTAACGATTTTCTTGCAATTAAGGTGAAGCCATAGGAATCGATGAAAAACCAGAGGATATTTTTGCAAAAATACAGAGGATTTATTGCCTTTGTTTTTTCCCTCTATCTCTTCTCTCGATCTACTTGTGATTTGTTTTGTGATTTCCTTTGTGATTTGATTGTAATCTATGGAATCAGAAACTTAGTTGTAAATTGTGAAAACCAGAAACTTAGTTGTAAATTGTGAAAACCAGAAACTTCGGAAAACTAAAGAAACTCTAATCGAAGAAGAAAAAAGATGAAATATGCATGAAAGGTACCATTGTTATTAGCAAACGTGAAACCAAATAAATAACTTACTTGAAATTTGCGTGCAAAGAAGGTGAAACCAAGGGAATCGATGAAAAATCACATTGTTTTTACGAAAAACCAAAGGATTTGCTTGTGATTTTTCTTTCGATTTGCTTGCGAAATTTCCTCGTGATTTATTTTGCAAAATCCTTGTAATTTGATTGCAATTGATGGAATTGGAAACTTGTGATGATTTGTTAAAACCATAAACTTTGAAAATTAGGAAAACTTTAAAATCAAAATAGAAAGAGGAGGAAATATGCGCGAAGGGTAAAATTGGAATTAACAAACGGTTTTAAAACAATTTTCCATATTTGCAATTCTTTCTAGATCTTGCTTATTTTATATATATATGGTAAAGGGACATAAAAAAAAAAATTGTGTATTCGAAGAATTAAAACTTGATTTGGGATTTTTCACCATAACAAGTAAACAAGCTTCCTCTTGCAAACAACCCACGTATTCACTAGGCCAACATCGAAAATCAAACACACTCTGTTAATCACCCCCATTTCTTTTGTTGATGAACAAACCCTCTACTTCGAGTGTTCCATACATATTAGTGGGCGGAGTTTTAAACATAATATAAAGAAATCCTATTATCTCATAACGTAGATAATGTCTTTAACTAAAATTAGGAGAAAAAATATTTTTTAAATAGAGGCAAATAACATCATTGGTGAAAATAATTTGAAGTTTACAAATCATCTAATCATTAAATTGTGTGGATTAAATTTATATAACTCAATCTTAAACTAGCTTTGCCTAGGTAAATTTGATGCATTTTTTTTTTTTTTTTAAAGTTTGAATCACTTTCAAAAAGTTTTTTTCTTTTTTCAAAAGAACAATTCAATAAATCTCTGTTTAATTTTTTTTTAAGAAAAAATCTATGTTTAGTTCATGAGTAGTAAACAAATTAATATAATTTAAAAAGTTTGTGTTGAAGGGATGAATGAGTAGTATAATTTTGTAATGTAATAGCAATTAATAGTTAGATGAAAAAAGAAAACAAAAGACAATTAATAATAGTCTGTATTAGCTTAAAAAAATAAAAAAATAAATAATAGTCTGCATTATAAAAAAATTGATTTAATCACGTCATTTATTTATGATTTGCCAATATCCAGGCAGATAAAAAAAAAAAGTAGCGTTAATTTAACGTGGAGGACGAGAGGATTTTAAATATAAGGAGAACGACGGGAGTGGGAGTGGGATTTCAAAATGCTCGGAAACGGTCATCTTCCTCCTCTGTTTCTCTCTATATCTCTGTTTTCTCTGTAAAACCCTAAAACAACAACTTCGTCTTCTCTTCTCCTTCATTTCGGTAAATTCGTTATCTCTTTTTATCGTTCCCCAATTTTGGTTTCTCTCTCCGATTCAATTTCATTTGAACCCTTAAAAAGCCTTCTCACTGACACAGCGAAAATAAAGATCAATCCATGAGGACGACACACTAGTATTCCTCTACCATCAACTATACATATTTTTCCAGGCCATTTTCGTCTTCCATTTCCGCACAAACCCTAGGATTTTGACCTCGTTAGGGTTTTTTTTTTTGTTCATCATTTCTGGCTTTAGATTCGGATCCTATTTCGCCCTTGTTGTTCTTGTTTTATTAAGGTTAAGATTTAATTTCCATGTTCTTGCTCTTCTCCCTCTCGACTAATTGAGTCGTCGATAATGGATGGTTTCGGTAACGAACCTAGAGTTCAAGTTGCATCTACATGCGAGGATCTCACGCGTTTTCGAGCCAATTCCACGGGTACGGTTTTTGCTTTCCTCTCTCATGCAATTTCTATGGCTTTTTATGCTCTGCTCTGCTCTGCTCTTTTGGACCTCTGTCTTCAAACCTTGTTACTTCAGATCCATTTTAGTTGAACTTCTTTTTAGCTGTTTTGATGAAATCAGTAATTGAGCTCGGCTGGTGGTTGTTGCCGTGCAGAATAATTGTCTTACAGATTTGTTCTATAATCTTTTGAAGGATGTGAGGATTTTGTTCTCTTCCTCTTATTGGGATGGAATATGTTAATTGTCGATAACTATTTAGTTGCGGATGATGGCAGTGGTCTACTATGGGCGATGGCTCTCAATTTTCTACCTAGGAATTTCATGTCATTTTTTTTAGGAAAGCTTTATTGGTTGCAAGGAGCGATTATTGTTGTTTTATGATGTAATTTTTTTTTAGATAATCATTGGAGCAAATAGCTTGTGTTTCTGCAAGAAGTCATACGTGTTATTGCAGTTAGCAATTGTTGTTTTCTTTTTCGTCTGTCTTTTAATTTTTGAAACTTCACCTGAAGAATGGGGAGAGAACTATAGAGGTGGTTTTTGTTTGAAAGCACAAGAAACACAAATTCATCTTTTCAGCCATTGTCCCTTTGCTTCTACTTTCTGGGCATATCTTCTAAATGCATTTGGATGTTTTTTTACAAGACATAGCGAGTTTTTCACTCTCCTTAATTTGTCCCTCATTGGTCACCCCTTCCTTTCAAGAAGGAGAAGAAAATCTTTTGGTGCACAACTTCATCTTTGCTTTTTCCTGGAATTTATGACTAGAAAGGAATGCTTGTTGCTTCACAGATAAGCAACAAAGCATTCATTTATTTTATTTAGTCTACATCTCGTCTTGCTTTATCTTGGAGTAAACTTTCTTCGCCTTTTTGTTATTATGGCTTATCGTACCTCATGACTCATTGGATGTGTTGTTTGTAACAACTCAAAGATAGGTCATCCTTTTGTAATCTATTTCATATACCAACGAGATGATTTCTGTTTCTTATATTAAAAAAAAAAAGGATCTATAGAGGTGGTTTATTTGATTCTTTAAGACAACTCTTTGATAAATCATGTTTTTCAAACGTTTATTAGTTATTTTATTTGTTTGGGTTCTTGCATTTACTTCATTTGTTTATTATTAGATCTGAAACATGTTCTGATTTCATATTTTATAATGAAGATGCAAACATTGTGATTTAACTTTCAATGTTGCAGAAGATGCATCACAGTATGCATTTTTTGGCAAGGATATGGAGGAGGTTGAATTGGGGGGATTAGAAGATGAAGATGATGATACACTTGCTGCTGGGATTGATGAGGAGGTATCAGTTGCATTTACTTAATTTGTTTATTATTTGCATTTACTAATTAGTTCTGTTCCCTTGATAAATCATGTTTTTCAAACGTTTATAAGTTAAAAATCACCTTGTGGGAAAACCCCTGATTTGTGATGACCAAATAGCTAGTTCTATTTCTTTCTAAGCAAATGTTCTATAATATAGCAAAAAAAAAAAAAAAAAAAAGCTTGCCAACTAGAAAGAAGTTTGAATAATTGCCCAAAACAATTCATTTGCCATGGTGCATGGCTGCTTGAAACGTATCCTAATTCAATATTACTATATAATATCCTCATTCTTATTCAGATCTTTTGCCTTATTCTTATTCAGATCCTTTGCCTGAGTCGTGGTTGATGCATTTGACTTTAACTCGGAGGGCACAGATTTTCCATTTCATGAAGCGCCAGGTAACCAGTCACTATCACTCTCGCTTTATGTCTAATTTCCTTTCTTCAGAAATTATAATTTTCTTCTAAACTTATAAGACGACCGGAGTGGAGTGCATGTTATAATATGTGTTATATATAATAATTGGTAAATAACTATGCACCACAAACACAAACTATTATAACTCAGACTAAATAACTCTGTATTTTAAACAATATTATATAATTCCACGGGCTATTATAATTATGATAACTATAACCTATTTAGGCACTCCAAACAACCTCTTAATTACTTTGTTTTTTCAATTATTTTTCTCTCTAAATATTTCAATTTTTTAAAATATTTTTCTCCCTTTTTTCAATTAAACGATTTTCCAACTTATTTCACTAATTTTCTCTCTCTCTTAAATGTTTTGTGTCTTTCTAACATTTTTTCCTCCCTAAAATCTTTATCCCACTTGTCACTTTTTTTCAAAAAAAATTCACATTTAATCCTTTTATTCTCTCCAAATAATTTTCTCTTTCTAACTTCTTTTTATATTATATATATCTCCAAACTTTTTTTGTGTTCAAATTTGTTATTTCCACACTCACTTTTTCATCTCACAAATTATGATTCTCACTTCCTAGCTTTTCTTCAAATATATTTTAAAACTCTTTATAAAAACTCTCCCTAGTTTTTTCTTACTTTCAAACTTTTTTCTCATCAATTTTTTTTCTCCAAAGTATTTCAACTTTCAGATTTATATTTCTCACTCTATTTTTTTCATCTTATAAATTTTATTTCTCATTTCCTAGTTTTTTTAATAAAAAAAATACTTTCTCAAATTTTTCTCTCCCTTTTCAAATATTTTTCTCTTCATTTTTTTTTTCACTTTCTAACTTGTTTTTTTTCTCCAAAACTTTTTACCTTCAAAATTTTAATTTTTCTCTCTAACTTTTTCATCTTGCTACTTCCTAAAATGCTTTGAAAACCCTTTTTAAAATATTTTTCTCACTTTCAAATGTTTGTCTCTTTGTTTTTTTATTTCTTTCAAATGTTCTTTTATTTTCAAATATTTTATCTTAAAATTTTTTATTTCTCACTACTATTTTTCATCTAAAAATATCAACTCCCCAATTTTTTACCATTTTTTTCCTAAATTGACTTAAAAAATCCTTTTTAAGAACTCTTTTTCAAATCTTTTTTTCGCTTTCAAATATTTTTCTCTTTAAAATTTTTGATTTCTTTCTAACTTTTTTCTCTCTAAAGGTTTTATTTAATAAATTTTTTCTTCTAATTTTTCACAATAAAACCTCTAATTTTCACTTCCTAGCTTTTTTTTTCCTAAGCCAACAAGAGCATAGCTCAACTGACATCTAAGACTCAGAGGTCATGGGTTCGAATCCCTCCACCCCAAATGTTGATGTACTAAAAAAGAAAAAAACTTTTTTTCCTAAAACATTTCAAAAGCAACGTTTTTCTCTTCAAACTGTATATCTCTTTACAAATTTTCTCACTTCATTTTTTTTTCATCAAAATTTTTATCTCTTTCTAACTTCTTTGGACAGTTTTTTTTTAATCTTACTTTTATTTGTCACTCATTTTTTCATTTTACAAATTATATTTTTCTAACTTCCTTGCTTTTCTAAATGATGTTTTAAAACACTTTATATATAATAATAAATGTTTTTGTGTTCAAAATTTTTATCCCTTTCTTACTCTTTTTTTATCTCACTTTCTTTTATCTTGGGAGGTTTTTATTCTTCAACACTTTTATTTATCACTCCTATATTTTCATCTAAAAATTCTATTTCTCAATTCCTCAATTTTTTTCTCACTTTGAAATGTTTTTCTTTTCAAATTTTATTATCATGACTTTCAAAATTCTCACTCCAAATATTTCTCTCCTAATTTTTTTTTCTCTTTCTAAATCTTCTCACTCCAAATTTTTTTCCCTTCCTAACTTCTTTTAAATCCATAGGTTTTTATCTTTAGAACTTCTCACTCTCATTCTTTCATTTTACAAATTATATTTCTCAATTTCTTGCTTTTTAAAACACTTTATAAAAAACAACTATCTCAATTTTTTTCTCACACTTTCAAGTTTAAAATGTTTTTCTCATCAACTTTCTCTCTCTTCTTAACTTCTTTTATCTCCAAATGTTTTTGTGTTCAATATTTTAATGTCACTCCTACTTTTCATCTAAAAATTTTTATTTCCAAAACCCTTATATTTTTTCTAAATTATTTTTAAAAAGTCTTTTTTTTTTCTCTGTTTCAAATATTGTTCTTATTTCTAACTCCTACTTTTTCATCTAAAAACTTCTATTACCAAATTTCTTGCCTTTTCATCTAAATTGTTTTAAAAATTCTTTTAAAAACTCATTTTTCTAAATTTTTTTCTTACTTTCAAATGTTTTCTCTTCATAATTGTTATCTCTTTCTAACTTTGTTTTATTTTTATCTTAAAAGTTTTTACTTCTCATCTCTACTGTTTCATTTCAAAAAATATATATATATTTCCCAAATCCTTATATTTTTTATAATTTGTATATTAAAAAATTATTTGTCGATTTTTTCTCACTTTGAAATGTTTTTCTCTTAATTTTTTTATCTCTTTCCAAATTTTCTCACTATCATTTTTCTAAACTTCCTTGCAACAAATGATTTTCTCTTCCTAATTTTTCATCTCTTTCTAACTTCTTTTATGTGCAAAGTTTTATTTTTCCCTCTCATCTTTTCATTTTATAAATTATAGTTCTCAATTCCTTGTCTTTTTCTAAAATATTTTGAAACTTTTTTTTTATAACTATACTTTCTCTCAAGTTTTTTTTCCCACTTTCAAATGCTTTTTCTTCAAAAATTTTGTCACTATTTATCTAACTTTTTCTTTCTTCTTTCCAAATGTTTATGTCTTCAAATTTTTTATTTCTCACTCCTACTTTTTCATCTAAAAATTCTACTACCCAAATCCTTACAATTTTTCTAAATTGTTTAAAAAACTATTTTTCAAAAAGTTTATCTCTTTCACACGGTTTTATCTTTAAGTGTTTTTTTATCTTCAAAAACTTTATTTCTTGTTCCTACTTTTTTCGTCTACAAAACTCTATTTTCAAAGTCCTTACATTTTTTATAAATTGTTTAAAAAAATATTTTTAAAACATCTTTTAAAATTTTTCTCTCTTTCAAATTTTTTCTTCAGATGTTTTATCTCTTTCCAACGTTCTTTTATTTCCAAATACTCTAGTCTTTAAATTTTTTTATTTCTCACTCGTACTTTTTCATCTAAAGAATTCTATTTCCCAAATCCTTGCATTTTTGCTATTGTGTTTTAAAAAAAATCTTTTAAAAACTATTTTTCCAATTTTTTTTCAAACTTTTCTCTATCTCCAAATATTTTTTTCTTTAAAATTTTTATTTCTTAACTTCCACATTTTCGCAAATTATACTTCCAAACTTCCTTACCTCTTTTTCTAAACTCTTTTGAAAACTCTTTGTCAAAATTTTGTATCCATTTTAAATCTTTTTCTCTTCATAATTTTTATCTATCTAACTTTCTTTCATTTCCAAATGTTTTTATCTCTAAAATTTGTATTTCCAATTCCCTACCTTTCATCTAAAAAATTATATTTCCAAATTCTTTACAATTTCTCTAAATTGTTTTAAAAAATCTTTTAAAAATCTCATTTTCAAAATTTTTATCTCTTTCTAACTTTGTTTTATCTCAAAATGTGTTTATCTTAAAAAGTTTTATTTCTCACTTCTACCTTTTCAACTAAAATATTCTATTTCAAAATTTTTTACCTCGCCCACTCCAAATGGTTTTAAAAGTTATTAATTTTCAAAACATTTTCTTTATGTACAAATGTTTTTCTTCAAAACTTATCTCTTTCTAATTTGGTTTTATCTTCTAAATTTTTATTTCTGTCTCCTAATTTTTCATTTTTTTAAAAAATCTATTTCTAAAGTCCTTACATTTTTTTCTAAATTGTTTTAAAAAATAGTTTAAAGAACTCTTTTTCAAAAAAAAAATACTGTTTTTATCTTCAAACTTTATATCTGTTTCTTTCTTTTTCTCTCGTATGTTTTCAGGTAAAAAACTCTATTTCCAAAGTCCTCTCATTTTTTTCTAAATTGTTTTTAAAAAAATCATTTAAAAAGTCATTTTTCTAAAATTTTTCTCAGTTTCAAATATTTTTTCTCTTCAAAATCTCTATTTCTTTCTAACAGTTTGATTTATCTCCAAATGTTCTTATTTCTCCCTCCTAGTTTTTCAACTAAAAAAATTATATTTCCAAATTTATATTGGTTTTTTTTCCCTTAATTATTTATAAGTTCTTTTACAAAACCCTTTTGCAAAACTCTTTCTCACTTTCAAATTGTTTTCTTCAAATTTTTTTACTTCCAAATGTTTTTCCTCGATTTTTTGTTTCTCCCTCCTATTTTTTCAACTAAATGTCTTTTGTCTCCAAATGGGTTTATCTTCAAAATTGTTAATTTCTCACTTCTACTTTTTCAACTAAAAAGCTCTATTTCCAAATTCATTTCTTTTTCCTTTTTCTAAATTGTTTTAAAAAACTTTTACAAAACTTTTTCTCTCTTCTTTATCTACATTTTTTTATTAGTTTTTAACTTTCATGTTTCTTTACTTTTTTTATCTTCTAATTTTTATTTCTCATTTCTAATTTTTAATCTAAAAATTCAATTTTCGAATTTCTTATCTTTTTCTCTTAACTGTTTTAAAAATATTTTTAAAATGTATTTTTCAAAAAATTCTCTCTTTTCAAATTTTTTTATCCCTTCCCCACTTTTTTTTTATCTTCAATTTTTTTTTCTCACATCTACTTTTCCAACTAAAAAAATTATATTTTCAAATTTCTTACCTTTTTTTTCTAAATTATTTTGAAAGTTCTTTTTAAGAACCTCCTTTTCAAACTTTTTCTCACCTTAGAATATTTTTCTTACAACTTTTTTTAATCTATTTTTAACTTGGTTTTATCTCCCAATATTTTTTTCTTCAAAATTTCTATTTCTTCCTCTTAGTTTTTCATGTAAAAAGTTCTATTTTACAAAGTCCATGCATTTTTTTCTAAATTGTTTTAAGAAACCCTTTCTCAAAAAGTTTGACTGTTTTTATCTTGAAATTTTTTCTCTCAATATTACTTTGTCATTAAAAAGCTTCTGTTTTCGAAATACTTGCCTTTTTTATCTTGTTTTTACAAAAAATTTTAAAAGTAGTTTTCAAAATTTTTATATCTTTCTAACTTTATTTTATCTCTGGTGCTTATTTTAAAAATTTCTATTTCCCATTCCTACCTTTTCATGGGAAAAAATATATTTCCAAAATCTTTATATTTTTTCTAATTTTTTTTTAAAAAAACTTTTTTTCTAAATTTTTCTGATTTTTCAAATATTTTTCTCATCAAATTCTTCTCTTTCTAACTTTGTTTTATCTCCAAATGTTTTTATCTTAAAAAATTTATATTTCTCACTCCTACTTTTTCATATAAAAATTTCAAAATTTTTTTCCCACTTTGAAAGGTTTTTTCTTCGAATTTTTTCTTTCCTAATTTTCTCCCCTCAAAAGTTTTTTCTCTTAAACTTCACTTTTCATCTAAGAAAATATACTTCCCAAGTCCTTACCTTTTTTTTCCTTCAAATTGTTTTAAAAACTCTTAAATTCACTTTCAAATGTTTTTCTTTTCTCAAATTTTTTTGTTGTCTTTCAAAACTTCTTTTATGTGCAATTTTATTTCTTCAAAAGTTTTATTACTCCCTCTCATCCTAATCACTATGCAAATTATCATATTTTTCTCTTTCTAACTTTCTTTTTTCTCCGATTTTTTTTCTCTTTAAAACTTTTCATCTAAACTTCAATTATACCTTTTCATCTAAAAAAGTCTATTTTCTACCAAGTATTTTTCAAAAAAATTTCTCGCTTGGAAATGTTTCTCTCTTCAAAATTTTTATCTCTTTCTAATTTTAGTACATATCTCCAAATGTTTTTATTTTCAAACCTTTTATTTCTCATATTTTTCAACTAAAAAAAATCTATTTTCAAATTCCTTACCAACTTAGTTTTATTTTCAAATTTTTTATTTTTTCCTCTTACTTTCATCTAAAATATTCTATTTCCAAAGTCCTTGTTTTTTTTTTCTAAATTGTTTTAAAAACCGCGCTTTCTAAAATTTTCTTACTTTCAAATATTTTTCTCTTTTAAATTTTCTCTCTTTTTAACTATGTTTTATCTCTAAATATTTTTTATGTTAAAAAGTTCTATTTCCCTCATCCTTACATTTTTCGTAATTTGTTAAAAAAAAATTGGTTGAAAAATTATTTTTTGAATTTGTTTCTCCCATTGAAAGGTTTGTTTTCAAAAATTTTATCTATTTCCAAATTTTTGTATATTTTTCTCTTTAAGATTGTTTTTCTTTCTAACCTTCTCTTTTCTCCAAATGTTTTTATCACTTGCACTTTTTCACCTTAAAAATATATATTTCCTACTTCCCATCTTTTTCTTTTCTATGTTGTTTTAAGAACTCTTTAAACTTTTTTTTTAAAAAAAAAATCACTTTCAAATGTTTTTCTCTTCAAACTCTTTTAAAAAAATCCATTTTTCAAAAAAAAAAAAATCTCATTTTCAATTTTTTATTTCTAACTCCCATTTTTTCATCTAAATAAATTTTATTTCCAAATTTTTTAGCTTGTTATCTAAATTGTTTTAGAAGTTCTTAAATTTTTTTCTTACTAATAAGTATTTTTTTCATTTTCTTTGCCTTTCTCTTCTCATCCTCCTCTTTTCACACGAGCCCTTATATATTCCTTTAAGACACATACTTCCACACTCTAACTTATGCAATATAAAAATTTTGTGATCATAACATTTCTTAAATAAAAATCCAGTTGCACTAGATATTATTCGTTGATATGTGTTAATTAGGGATCACCAAAAAGCGGAAGAGAAGGAAAAAAAATAAAAATATGAGATATTAATTTAAAAAAAACATTTGATAGAATGTCTAATAAAACGGTTTTACATTCGAACCAATTTTTATATAGATGATTAACATATCTAATTCTCATCAATCTTATCTCAACAAACAATATATCAAAATTTTACAAATTATCCTAATTACATATTTATTTCATTCTCAAACATTATTAATATATACATACATCTTTCTACCAATATAAGTGTAATTCAAGAATAATTTACATATTATTTTTACCATTTTCAATATTGCAGATATTGAAAATCGTAATAGTAATTATCTTCAAAATGTGGAGGAAAATTCTTTTAGGCGTATATAGTAGGTTTATAATGCATTTTTTAATGCGAAACCACGCTTTCATTGAGAAGAAATGAAAGAATACATGACATAGAAAAAAAAGTTTACTTAGGAGGTTGTGTTCGATTTAGTCCATATATGTTTAGAAGCTAAATCATCGTGTTTGATTTAGTTTTTTTTTTCTCGCTAAAATCCTCTCCCTTAGAAGTGTTGGTTATGATCTTTTGTGTGGCGCCTGAGGTAAGGAAGGGTACTTGAATGAATCGAGACCACATCTGAATGAGAGGAATCTTGAGGATATGAAAGTATGGTTGAGAAAGGCTTAAAAGAAGTAATAGCTACTACCTATACCAATAAGGTGCACCTTCCTTTTTGATGACCCAGTCTTAGGAACTCCAAAGTTAAACGTGATTTGACTTGGAATAATCCTATGTTAGATGACCCCCATAAATTTTTTTAGGGGACACGTGAGTGAGGACAAAACATGCTGAAAGGATATGTGTTGGTTTATGGGGAGAGTTTTCACTCTCGCAAGTAGCTTAAGGATGGTATGGTGACGTGGTCAGGTCGCAGGGTTGCGGGGAATGTCGATGTCAATAGTGGTCGAATTTGGATTTGAATCTTAATCTGAATCTTGGGCCTGGAGCGTTACAAATGACATTAGAGCGAAACCTCTCCCAGTAGACAGAAGTTGGTGGGCATTTAATGTTCGAGGTAAGAAGGGTACATGAATGAGCTTGAGACCATATCTGAATGAGAAGAATCCTGAGGATATGAAAGACTTAAAAAGAATTGATAGCTATTATCTATACCTATAAGGTGCACCTTCCTTTTCAGCAGCTTAATCACAAAGTTAAGCGTGCATGGAACAATTCAATGTTAGGTGACCATTTGGAAAATTTTCTAGGAAGCATGTGAGTGAGGGCAAAACATGCTGAAAGGATTGTGTTGGTTTGTGGGGAAGTCTTCACTCTCGCAAGCAGCTTAAGCATGGTACGATGACGTAGTTAGGTCGGGATGCGGGGAATGTTGGGGTCGAATTCGGATTCCAAATCCTAATCCAAATATTGTGCGTTGGGCGTTACATTTCGAATATATATTCTTCAATAATAACATAAATTTATTGTTGAAGAATATATATCCAAAATATCATAACCCAACACTATATGTAGGTGATACATACCATAAAATGAGTTTAGACCCAACAAGAAAATAAAATCAAACACATATGGACTAAATCAAACACATATAAACTTGTTTTTCTTTATTGTAAACCTGCTATATTAAGCTAAAGAGTTTTCTTGGACATTTTGAAGATAATTACTATTGTAATTTTCAATATTTATCATCATATTTAAAATGGTAAAAAAAGGTAAATGTCAATTAGTGTTGAATCACACTTATATTGGTAGAATGATATATATATATATATATATATTAATAATGTTTGAGAATGAAAAAGATATAATTGGATTAATTTGTGATGAGAATATTTCGGATGGTAAATTTTGATATATTGCTTGTTAAATTTGACTATTAGGGTTAAGAGAATATATATGAGATAGGATTATTGAGAATGATATATGTTAATCATTTATATAAAACTTGGTTCGAAAATAAAAATATTTTTTTAATTAGACATTCTTCCAAATATTATTTTTCAATTAGTATCTCTTTTTTTTTAATTTCATTTACTTCTCTCGCACCTTTGGTCGATCCATAATTAATATATTGATGAAAAGATTATTATAGGTGTTTGTCTCATGCTATAATATCTAGTGTAGCTAGATTTTTTGGGCCAATTGTAATTTTCAAGAAAATTGAAATATTGTTATGATCGCAAAATTTCTAAATTAGACAAAAAGTTGGAATAGAGAAATATGTGTATAAAGGGGGAATGCAAAGGGCACATAGGGAGAGAGAGAGGAGGGGAAGAGGAAGACAAAGAAATCTTTTTTTTTCTTTTTCTAAATTTTTTAAAAAAAATCATCCAAAGAAGTGTTTTCAAAATTTTTTATTACTCAAATGTTTTTTTCTCTCAAAATATTTTATTTCCAATGCCTAACTTTTCATCTAAAAACTCTATTTCCAAATTCCTTGCCTTTCATCTAAATTGTTTTAAAATTTTTGTAAAAAACTCTTTTTCTAAATTTTTTACACTTTCAAATGTTTCTCTCTCCACTTTTTTTCTTCTTTTTCTTACTTTCTTTTTTCTCCCGATGTTTTTATCGTCAAAACTTTTATATCTCAATTCTACATTTTCATCTCAAAAGTTTTATTTCCAAATTCCTTACATTTTTCTTAAATTGTTTTAAAATTGTTTTTAATTTTTTCCCTAATTTTTTTCTTATATCTTTCCAACTTTCTTTTATCTCCATATGTTGTAATCTTCCAAATTTAAACTTTTCACTCCTACTTTGCCATCTAATTCTCTATTTCCAAAACCTTATTTCTTTTCTAAATTGTTTTTAAAAAATCATCCAAAAAAATCTTTTTTAAACATTTTTCTTACTTTATGTTTTTCTCTTCAAAATTTGTATTTTTTTCCAAAATTTTCCATTCATTTCAAATGTTTGTCTTTTCAATTTTTTTTAATCTCTTTCTAACTTTCTTTTATCTCTAAATACTTTTATCTTCAAAATTTTTATTTTTCACTCCTACTTTGTCATCTAAAAATCTCTATTTTATAAATCCTTACATTTGTTTTCTTAATTGTTTTAAAATTCTATTTAAATAACTCATTTTCTAATTTTTTTTTCTCAATTTTAAATATTTTTCTCCTCAAAATTTTTATCTCTTTCTATTTGATGTCTAAATGCTTTTATTTTCAAAATTTTTATTTCGCTCCTACTTTGACATCTAAAAATCTCTATTTCAAAATCATTATATTTTTTTTTCCTAAATTTCTTTTTGAAATGTTTTAAAAATGTCTTTTTCAAAGTTTCTTCTCACTCTCAAGTAGTGAGTCTAATTCATTTCCAAATTTCTCTTCAAAGTTTTCATTTTTTCCAAATCTTCTCATCTATTCCAAATGTTTTTCCTTCAATTTTGTTAATCTCTTTCTAACTTTGTTTTATCTCCTAAGGTTTATATCTTCAAAATTCTAACTTTTCACTCCTAGCTTTTCATCCAAGAAAGTCTATTTCAACCTTCCTTATTTTTTTTCTTAATTGTTTTAAAATTCTATTTAAAAACTCTTTTTCCATTTTTTTTCATTTAATGTTTATCTTTTCAAAATTTTTATCTCTTTCTAACTTTCTTTTATGTACAAATGCTTTTTTATCTTCATAATTTTTTCTTCAATTTCTAGGTTTTTCTCTTCAAAATTTTTATGTCAACTTTTTTTATTTCCAAATATTTTGATCTTCAAAATTTTTATTTTTCACTCTTACCTTGTCGCCTAAAAATCTCTATTTCCACAATGCTTATATTTTTTTCCTAAATTCTTTTTTGGAATGTTTTAAATAAGTCTTTTTCAAAGTTTATTCTCACTCTCAAATGTTTTTTCTCTTTAAAATTTTCATTTTTTTTTCAAATTTTCTCATCTATTACAAAGGGTTTTCCTTCAATTTTGTAACATCTTTCTATCTTTGTTTTATCTCCAAATGTTAATATCTTCAAAATTTTGATTTTTCATTCCTACATTTTATTGCCAAATTCTTTACCTTTTTTATTTATTTTAAAAATCTATTTAAAAAACTCTCTTTCCAATTTTTTTCTCTATTTCAAATGTTTTTCTCTTCAAAAGTTTTATCTCTTTCTAATTTTCTCTTATTTTCATATGTTTTTATCCTCAAAATTTTTATTTTTCACTCCTACTTTACCATCTAAAATCCTTATATTTTCCTAAATTCTTTTTTGAAATGTTTTAAAAAAGACTTTTTCAAAGTTTCTTCTCATTCTCAAACATTCTATCTTTAAAATTTTTACTTTTATTTCAAATTTTCTCGTCTATTCCAAATGTTTTCTTTTAATTTTTTTAATTTTTTTAATTTTGTTTTAAATCTCTTTCTATCTTTGTTTTATCTCCACGTTTATATCTTCAAAAATTTTATTTTTCACTCCTACAATTTCGTTTAAGAATTCTATTTCAAAATTCCTTACCTTTTATTCAATTTAAGAAAAAAAAAAGTTCTATTAAAAAACTATTTTTCTAATTTTTTTTGTCAATTTCAAATATTTTTCTCTTCCAGATTTTTATTTCTTTGTAACTTTCCTTTACTTCTAAATGTTTTAATCTTCAAAATTTTATTTTTCACTCAAATTTTTCGTCTAAAAATCTCTACATCCAAACTCCTTTTTTTTTTTTCTAAATTCTTTTGAAATGTTTTGAAAAGGTATTTTTCAAAGTTTTTCCTCTTCAAAATTTTCTCAACTATTCCAAAAGTTTTTAGTTCAATTTTTTAATCTCTTTCTAATTTTGTTTTATCTCCAAATAATTATATCTTCAAAATTTTGATTTTTCACTCGTACTTTTTCACCTAACGTATTCTATTTCAAAATTCCATACTTTTTTTTTTCTAATTTTCATATGTTTTTATCTTCAAATTTTTATTTCACTCCTAATTTATCATCTAAAAATCTCTATTTCAAAAATCTATTTATTTTACCCTAGATTTTTTTCTGAAATATTTTAAAAAGTACCTTTTCAAAGTATCTTCTCACTCTCAAATGTTCTCTCTTTAAAAATTTTTTTTTTTTTTCAAATTTTCTCATATTTTCCGATTTCTTTTCCTTCAATTTTTTTAATCTCTTTCTTTCTAACTTTGTTTTATCCCTAAATGTTTATATCTTCAAAATTTTGATTTTTCACTCTTACTTTTTCATTTAAGAAATTCTATTTAAAAATTCCTTACATATTTTATATGTTTTTAAATTGAATTAAAAACTCTTTTTCCAGTTTTTTTCTCAATTTGAAATGCTCTCTCTTTAAAAGTTTTCTCTTTCTAACTTTCTTTTATGTCCAAATGTTTTGATATTCAATTTTTTTTTATTTTTAACTCCTACTTTGCCTTCTAAAAATCTATATTTCCAAAATCTTTATATTTTTTGCTAAAATCTTTTTTGAAATGTTTTAAAATCATTCTCAAATGTTTTTCTCTTTAAATTTTTCATTTTTTTTCCAGTTTTTCTCATTGCCAAATGTTTTTCCTTCAATTCTTTCAATCTCTTTCTATATATATATATTTTATCTCCAATTGTCAATATTTTAAAAATTTTGATTTTTCATCCAAGGACTTCTATTGCCAAATTCCTTACCTTTTTTTAATTATTTGTTTTAAAATTCTATTTAAAAAACTATGTTTCCAGTTTTTTTCCTAAATTTCAAATGTTTTTCTCTACAAAAGTTTTATCTCTTTTTGAGTTTCTTTTATTTCCATGTGTTTTTATTTTCAAAATTTGTATTTTTCACTCCTACTTTGCGGTCTAAAATCTTTATTTTCGAAATCCTTATATTTTTTCCCTAAATTGTCTTTATTTTCAAAATCCTTATATTTTTTCCCTAAATTGTTTTTGGAAATGATTTTTTTTAAAAAAAATCTCACGCTCTAATGTTTTTTTCTTTTTAAAATTTTCTTTTTTTTTTTCCAAATTCTCATCTATTCCAAATGTTCTTCCTTCAATTTTTTTCTCTTTCTATCTTTGTTTTATTTCTAAATGTTGATATCTTCAAATTTTGGATTTTTCGCTCCTACATTTTCATCTAATAAATTCTATTTCCAAATTTCTTACATATTTTTCTTATATGTTTTAAAATTGTATTTAAAAAACTCTTTTTCCAATTTTTTTCTAAATTTGAAATATTTTCTCTTCAAATTTTTTTATCTCTTTCTAACTTTCTTTTGTGTCAACATATTTTAATCTTCAATTTTTTTATGTTTCACTTCAACTTTGTGGTCTGTAAATCTGTATTTCCAAAATCATTATATTTTTTCCTAAATCATTTTTTAATGTTTTTAATAAGTCTTTTTCAAAACTTATTCTCACTCTCGAATGTTTTTCTCTTCAAAATTTTCATTTTTTTTCCATATTTTCTCATCCATTCCAAATAGTTTTCGTTCAAATTTTTATGCCTTTCTAATTTTGTTTTATTTCAAATTTATATCTCCAAAATTTTTATTTTTCTTTCCTACTTTTTCATCAAATAAATTCTATGTCGAAATTCCCTACCTTCTTTTTTTTTCTAAATTGTTATAAAATTGTATTAAAGATCTATTTTCCCAATTTATTCTCAATTCAAATATTTGTCTATTCAAAATTTTATCTCTTTCTAACACTCCTTTATATCCCAATGTTTTTATCTTCAAAATTTTTAATTTTTCCCTCCTACTCGTCGTCTAAAAATCTCTATTTCCAAAGTCCTTATATCTTTTTCCTAAATCCTTTTTAAAATGTTTTAAAAAGGCAATTTTAAAAGTTTCTTCTCTCTCTCAAATGTTTTTCTCTTCAAAAAAATTATTTTTTCCCAAGTTTTTTCATCTATTCCAAATGTTTTTTCCCTCAATTTTTTTTAATCTTTTTCTAACTTTTTACTCTCTTCAAATTTTTTATTTTTCACCCCTACTTTTTCATCTAATAAATTCTATTTTGAAATTCCTTACCCTTTTTTCTTAATTATTTAAAATTCTATTTATAGAACTCTTTTTCCATTTTTTTTCTCCATTTCAAATGTTTTCCTCTTCAAATTTTTATTGTTGTTTATAACTTCAAAATTTTTATTTTTTACTCCTACTTTGTGGTCTAAAAATCATTATTTCCAAAATCTCTATTTCAAAGTTTCTTCTCTCTCAAATGTTTTTCTATTCCAAATAGTTTTCCTTAAATTTTTTTTAGCCTTTTTCTAATTTTTTTCATCGCCAAATGTTTATAACTTCAAATTTTTTATTTTTCAATCATATTTTTCATCTAAGAATTTCTATTTGGAAATTCCCCACCTTTTTTCTTAATTGATTTAAAATTCTATTTTAAAAACTCTTTTTTCATTTTTTTTTCTCAATTTCAAATGTTTTTCTCTTCAAATTTTTTATCTCTTTCTAACTTTCTTTTATGTCAAAATGTTTTTATTTTCAAAGTTTTTATTTTTCACTCCTACTTTGTCGGGTAAAACACACTGTTATAAAAATCCTTAAATTTTTTTTCCTAAATTTTTTTTTCGAAATGCTTTAAAAAATTCTTTTTCAAAGTTTTTTCTCACTCTTCAAATGTTTTTCTCCTCAAAATTTTCATTTTTTTTTCTAAATTTTCTCCTCTAGTTCTATTGTTTTTCCTTCATTTTTTTTAGTCTCTTTCTAACTTTTTTAATCTCTAAATTTTTATATCTTCGAAGTTTTTTTTTTCACTCCAACTTTTTCACCTAAGGAATTCTATTTGAAAATTTCATACATTTTTTTCTCAATCGTTTTAAAATTCTATTTCCAAAGCTCTTTTTCGATTCTTTCTTCTCAATTTCAAATGTGTTGCTCTTCAAAAATTTTATCTCTTTATAATTTTCTTTACTTTGCAAATGTTTTAATCTTCAAAGTTTTTATTTTTCACTACTACTTTGTTGTCTAACAATGTCTATTTCCAAAATCCTTTTATTTTTCCTAAATCCTTTTGTGAAAATTTTTAAAAAGGTCTTTTCCAAGGTTTTTTCTCTTCCTAAATCCTTTGTTGTCTAACAATGTCTATTCCAAGTGTTTTTCTTATCATCAAGAGTTTGATTATTCACTCCTACCTTTTCACCTAAGGAATTCTATTTCCAAATTTCATACCTCTTTTTTTCTTGATTCTTTTAAATTTCCATTTAAAAAGCTCTTTTTCCAAAAAAATTTCTCAATTTTAAATGTTCTTCTTTAAGGTTTTTACTCTTTCTTTCTTTTATTTCCCTATGTTTTTATCTTCAAAATTTTTATATTCACTCTTACTTAATAATCTAAAAATTTCTATTTCCAAATTCCATACCTCTATTTTTCACTCCCACTTTTTCACCTAAGGAATTCTATTTCAAAATTTCATACCCTTTTTTTCTTAATTATTTTAAAATTCTATTTAAAAAGCTTTGTTTCCAAGTTTTTTTTCTCAATTTCAAATGTTTTTCTCTTCAAAATTTTTATCTCTTCTTAACTTTGTTTTATTTCTATATGTTTTTATCTAATTTGTATTTTTCACTCCTATTTTGTGGTCTAAAAATCTCTATTTCAAAAATCTTTATATTTTTTTCTTAAGTTCTTTTTGGAAATGTTTTTAAAAATTCGTTTTCAAAGTTTCTTCTCTCTCAAATGTTTGCTCTTCAAAATTTTCGTTTTTTTTCTAAATTTTCTCATCTATTCCAAATGTTTCTCATTAAAAAAAAAAATCTCTTTCTAATTTAGTTTTATCTCAAAATGTTTAAATCGTCACGATTTTTCACTCCTACTTTTTCATCTAAGAAATTGATTCCTAATTTTCTTACCATTTTTTTCTTAATAGTTTTAAAATTCTATTTAAAAAAGTCTTTTCCAATTTTTTTTCTCTTTCTAACTTTCTTTTATGACCAATTATTTTATCTTCAAAATTTTTATTTTTCACTCCTACTTTGTCTCCTAAACCACACTTTTTCCAAAATCCATATATTTTTTACAAAATTATTTTTGAAATGCTTTAAAAAGGTCTTTTTCATAATTTTTCTCTTCAAAAATTTCATTTTGTTTTACAAATTTTCTCCTCTATTCCAAATGTTTTTTTTAATCTCTTTCTAACTTTGTTTTATATCCAAATGTTTATATCTTCCAAATTTCTATTTTCCACTCCTACTTTTTCACCTATGAAGCTCTATTTCAAAATTTCATACCTTTTTTTCCGAAATTCCTTTTCGAAATGTTTAAAATTATGTTTCAAAGTTTCTCTCTTTAAAATGTTTTCTCTTCAAATTTTTAATTTTTTCCCAAATGTTATGATATTTTTCAATATTTGTTTTTCCTTCAATTTTTTTAATCTCTTTCCAAATTTTGTTTTATCTCCAAATGTTTATATCTTAAAATTTTTTATTTTTCGCTTCTAAATTGTGGTCTATAAATCTCTAATTCCAAAATTCTTATATTTTTTCCTAAATCATTTTTTAAATGTTTTAAAAAAGTCTTTTCAAAATTTTCATTCCTCACTCTCTCAAATGTTTCTCTTCAAAATTTTCAGTTTTTCTCCAAATTTTAACATCTATTCCAAATAGTTTCTTTCAAATTTTAAAAAGGTCTTTTTCATAATTTTCAGTTTTCTCCAAATTTGTTTTCAGTTTTTCAAATTTTATTTCCAAATTCCTTACATTATTTTTCTAAATTGTTTTAAAACTCTATTTAAAAATCCTCTTTTCCAATTTGTTTTCTCAATTTCAAAATTCTCTCTTTAAAACTTCTCCTTCTAACTTTCCTTTTTATCCGAATGTTTACCTCTTCCAAATTTTGATTCTTCACTCCCTACTTTTTCATCAAAGAAGTTTTATTTCGAAATTCCTTACTTTTTTTCTAAATTATTTTAAAGCTCTTTTTAAAAATCTATTTTCCATTTTTTTTCACAATTTCAAATATTTGTCTCTCAAAATTTTATTTCTTTCAAACTTTCCTTTATATCCAAATATTTTTTATCTTCAAAATTTTTATTTTTCACTCCTACTCCGTCGTCTAAAAATCTCTATTTCAAAATCTTTATATTTTTCTTAAATCCTTTTTTTAAATGCTTTAAAAAGGCCTTTTTCAAAGTTCCCTCTCACCTTGAAATGTTTTTCTCTTCAAAATTTTCAATTTTTTTCAAAATTATCTCATCTATTCCAAATAGTTTTCTTTCAATTTTATTTATCTCTTTCTAATTTTAGTTTATCTTCAAATTTTTGTTTTTACCTCCTACTTTTTTATCTAAGAAATTCTATTTCGAAATTCCTTATTTTTTGTTTAAATTGTTTTAAAGCTCTATTTAAACATCAATTTTCTAAATTTTTTCCCAGTTTCAAATATTTGTGTCTCCAAATTTTATCTCTTTCTAACTTTCCTTTATACCAAATTTTTTTATCTTCAAAATTTTTATCTTTCATTCCTACTCCGTCGTCTAGAAATCTCTATTTCCAAAATACTTATATTTTTCAATGTCTTTTTCAAAATTTCTACTCACTATCAAATGTTTTTTCTTTCAAAGTTTTAATTTTTTTCCATCTTTTCTCATCTATTGGAAATCATTTTCCTTCCAATTTTTTTTCTCCCTTTCTAATTTTTTTTTATCTCCAAACATTCAAAGTTTTCTCACTCTCAAATGTTTTTCTCTTCAGATTTTCATTTTTTCCTCATTTTCTCATCTATTCCAAATAGTTTCCTCCTATTTTTTTTATCGGCTTCAAATTTTTGAATTTTCACTCCAACTTTTTCATTTAAGAAATTCTTTTTCAAAATTACTTACCTTTGTTATCTTAATTTATTTAAAATTCTATTTAAAAATTACTTTATCCAATTTTTTTTTCTCTTCAAAATTATTGCATCTTTCTAACTTTCTTTTATGGCATAATGTTTTTATCTTCCAAATTTTTATTTTCACTCCTACACTATCATCTAAAAATTTTTATTTCCAAAATTCTTATATTTTTTCCTAAATCCTTTTTTGAAATGTTTTAAAAATGTCTTTTCCCATGTTTTTCTCCATTTCAAATGTTTTTCCCTTTAAAATTTCCATATTTTTTTTCCAAATTTTCATATCTATTCCAATTTTTTTTCCTTCAATTTATTTTTATCTCTTTCTAACTTTGATTTATCTCCAAATATTTATATCTTCAAAATTTTATTTTTCACTCCAACCTTATCATCTTAGAAATTCTATTTCGAAATTTCTTATCTTTTTTCTATATTGTTTTAAAATTCAAATTAAAAACTCTTTTTTCACGTCTTTTCTCAATTTCAAATGTTTTTCTTTTCAAAATTTTTATCTCTTTCTAACTTTCTTTTATGTCCTAATGTTTTTATCTTCAAAATTTTTATTTTTCACTCATCATTTTTTTTCTAAATTTTTATATCTTCAAAATTTTGATTTTTCACTCCTACTTTTTCACTAATAAATTCTATCACTAATAAATTCTATTTCAAAATTCGATTTAAAAAGTTCTTTTCCAATTTTGTTTCTCAATTTCAAATGTTTTCGCTCCAAAGTTTTTATTTCTTTCCAACTTTAATTCATTTCCATTTGTTTTTATCTTCAATATTTTTTATTTTTCACTCTTACTTTGTCATGTAAAAATTTCTATTTCCAAAATCCTTATATTTTTTTTCTAAGTACTTTTCGGAAATGTTTTAAAAAAGTCATTTTCAAAGTTTCTTCCGACTCTCAAATGTTCTCTCTTAAAAATTTTCATTTTTTTCCAATTTTTCTCATCTATTCCAAATGTTTGTCCTTCAGTTTTTTTAATCTCTTCCTAACTTTGTTTTATCTCAAATGTTTATATCTTCAAAATTTTGGATTTTCACTCATACTTTTTCATCTAAGAAATTTTATTTAGAAGCTTACAATTTTTTCTTAATTGTTTTAAAATTCTTATAAAAAAAACTCTTTTTCCAATTTTGTTTTTCTCAATTTCAAATGTTTTTCTCTTCAAAATTTTTTATCACTGTCTAAGTCTAACTTTCTTTTATGTCCAAAGGTTTTTATCTTCAAAATTTTATTTTTCACTACTACTTTGTGGCCTAAAACACACTATTTCCAAAATTAATATATACTTTCGTAAATTCTTTCTTCAAATGATTTAAAAATGTATTTTTTAAAGTATCTTTTCACTCTCAAATATTTTTCTGTTCAAAATTTTCATTTTTTTTCCTAAATTCTTATATCTTCAAAAATTTGATTTTTCACTCCTACTATCTCACTTAATGAATTCTATTTCAAAATTTCATACCCCATTTTTCTTCTTAATTGTTTTAAACTTCTATTTAAAAAGCTCTTTTTCCAATTTTTTTTTTTCAATTTCAAATGCTTTTCACTCCATAATTTTTATTTCCTTCTAACTTTCATTTATTTCCATTTGTTTTTATTTTCAAGATTTTTAATTTTCACTCCGACTTTGTCATGTAAAAATTTTTATTTCCAAAATCCTTATATTTTTTTCCTAAGTTCTTTCAGGATATGTTTCAAAAAAGTCTTTTTCAAAGTTTCTTCTCACTCTCAAATATTTTTCTCTTCAAAATTTTCATTTTTTTTTCAATTTTTCTCATCTATTCCAAATGTTTTTCCTTCAGTTTTTTTATTCTCTTTCTAACTTTTTTTATCTCCAAATTTTATTTCTTAAAAATTTTGATTTTTCACTCCTACTTTCCACCTATGGAATTGTATTTCAAAATTCCATACGCTTTTCTTCTAAATTGTTTTAAAACTCTATTTACAAAGCTATTTTCCAATTTTTCTCAATTTCAAATGTTTTTCTCTTCAAAATTTTTATCTCGTTCTAATTTTCTTTTATGTTTAAATGTTTTAATCTTCAAGGTTTTAATTTTTCACACCTAACATGTCGTCTAAAAATCTCTATTTCTAAAATCTTTTTTTTGACATTTTAAAAAAAAGTCTTTTCCAAAGTTTTTTTCCTTCAAAACTTTTATTTTTTCTAAATTTTCTCATCTATTTCAAATATTTTTCCTTCATTTTTTTAATCTCTTCCTAACTTTGTTTTATCTCTCAATGTTTATATCTCCAAAATTTTGATTTTTCGCTCCTACTTTTCTCCATTTCAAATCTTTTTCTCTTCAACATTTTTATCTGTTTCTAACTTTCTTTTATGTCCAAATGTTTTAATCTTCAAAATTTTTATCTTTTCACTCCTAATTTGTCTTCTAAAAATCACTATTTCAAAAATCCTTTTACTTTTTCCTAAATCGTTTTCTAAAATTCTTAAAAAAGGTCCTTTTCAAAAAGAAAAAAAAAAATCTCCAAATTTTTTATTTTTTTCCAAGTTTTCTCATCTATTCCAAATGTTTTTCCTTCATTTTTTTTAATCTCTTTCTAGCTTTGTTTTATCTCCAAATATTTATATCTTCAAAAAAATTTTTATTTTTCACCTAAGTAATTCTATTTCAAAAATTCAATACCCTTTTTTTAATTGTTTTAAAATTCATTCGAAAAAGCTTTTTTCCAATTTTTTTCCTCAATTTCAAATGTTTTTCTCTTCAAAGTTTTTCTCTTTATAATTTTCTTTTATTTCCATATGTTTTTATCTTACAATTGTTTTTATTTTTCTCTCCTACTTTGTCAGATAAAAATCTCTATTTCAAAAATCCTTATATTATTTTTCGAAATTCTTTTTCGAAATGTTTTAAAAAATTCTTTTTCAAAGTTTATTCTCACTCTAAAATGTTCTCTTCAAAATTTAAATTTTTTTCCAAGGTTCTCATATTTTCCAATTGTTTTTCCTTCATTTTTTTTTTTGTCTCTTTCAAATTTTGTTTTATCTCTGAATTTTTATATCTTCAAAATTTTAATTTCTCACTCATATTTTTTCATCTAAGAAATTCTATTTCCAAATTCCTTACCTTTTTTTCTTAATTGTTTTAAAATTCTATTTAAAAAACTCTTGTTTTCAATTTTCCCCCAGTTTCAAAAGTTTGTCTTTAAAATTTTATCTCATTCACTTCCAAATGTCTTTATATTCAAATTTTGTTTTTAACTCCTACGTTGTCGTCCAAAAATCTCAATTTTCAATATCCTTATATTTATTTCTAAATTCTTTTTTGAAATGTTTTTAAAAGGTCTTTTCCAATGTTTTTTCTCACTCTCAAATGTTTTTCTCTTCAAAATTTTTAATTTTTTTCAAACTTCCTCATCTATTCCAAATAGTTTTCCTTCAAATTTTTTTATGCCTTTCTAATTCTGTTTTATCTCCAAATGTTTATAGCGTCAAAGTTTTTATTTTTCATCAAGTAAATTATATTTCGAAATTCCTTACATTTTTTCTAAATTGTTTTAAAGTTGTATTTAAAAATCTCTTTTCCCAATTTTTTTTCTCAATTTCAAATATTGTCTATTCTAAAATCTTGTCTCTTTCTAACTTTCCTTTCTATCCCAATGTTTTTATCTTCAAAATTTTTATTTTTCACTCCTACTCCGTCGACTAAAAATCTCTATTTCAAAAATCCTTATATTTTTCCTAATTAAATTCTTTTTGAAATGTTTTAAAACAAGTCTTCTTAAAAAAAAATTCTCACTCTCAAATGTTTAATCTCTTAAAAATTTTTATTTTTTTCCAAGTTTTCTTATTTGTTCCAAATGTTTTTTCCTTCAATTTTTTTAAATCTTTTTCTAACTTTTTTTTATCTCCAAATGTTTATATCTTTCAATTTTTTTATTTTTCACTCCTACTTTTTCATCTAATAAATTCTATTATGAAATTCCTTACGATTTTTTTAATTGATTTAAAATTCTATTTATAGAACTCTTTTCCCATCTTTTTCTCCATTTCAAATTTATATCTCTTTGTAACTTCCTTTTATGTCCAATGTTTATATCTTCAAAATTTTTATTTTTCACTCCTATTTTGTGGTCTAAAAATCTCTATTTTCAAAATCCTTATATTTTTCCTAATTAAATTCTTTTTGAAATGTTTTAAAACAAGTCTTTTTCAAAGTTTCTTCTCACTCTCAAATGTTTTTTCTCTTCAAACTTTTCATTTTTATTCCAAATTTTTCCATCTATTCCAAATAGTTTTCCTTCCAATTTTTTTTAACCACTTTCTAACTTTTTTTATCTTCAAGTTTTTTATTTTTCACTTTTATTTTTCATCTAAGAAATTCTATTTAGAAATTTCCTACCTTTTTTGTGACGACCGCCACCTCAGGTACTATTATTTATTTTATTTAACACTCTATTAACCGTTGTATTTAGCCGGTTTAGGATTTTAATCAAGCTCGATGAGAGTGAGACCTTAATTTTGTTTAGTTTAAGTGAATTGTTCCTTTTAAGATGGGACTATTTATGAAATTAAAAGAAAAGGAAATTTCAAGGGCGTTTTGGGTATTAATGTTTAAATGAGGGTTACTTTTGACAATTGAAATTTAACTAATTTGATAGTATATAGCCTCCTTAAGTGAAATCACCAACAAGAAAACCCTAACCCTAGTCACTATCATCTCCTCCTTCCTCTTACATTCCTTGTTTTAATCCAAAACCCTAAACCTAACAAAACTCCCTTCTCCTCAGACGTGTGCCCTAGCCGATACCACCATTCAACTCCTCCTCCTACCGACAAACTCCTACCCCTTGCCGACTGCGCAGCCTATCCTCGCGGCCAAGACACGAACGGATCGCTTCCATCCGCTTGTTTGCAGCATTCACGCACGAAAAGCACGTCGGAGACCGGGTAGCGAACGAGACCACCGTCTCGCACGGGGACTCCGCCGAGATCGAGCGAGTCTTCACCATTGTCGGGCGTTCCATCGATCGCCGTGAAAAAACTCATTCACGCGCCCGGGCCGCCGCGGCGGAAGTCCTGCCCTCGCGCCACGCGAACTCCAACCGCCGGCAAGCCACGAATGAACAAGCTCGCCGCGACCTCGAGTCGTTAGCGCCGCCGGCCGCGCCGTTCGTCTCTGCACCGGGTTCGCCACCGGCCGTGAAGTGACTCCTTTGAAGCCGTTCGAGAGCGATGCGCTGCGAAGCACCGCTTACCAAATCGCTGCAGCAGAGACCGCTTCTTCACTGTTCACGGACTCCACGCACGCGCCGGACGCCGCGATTTCTGAATGGTGTGAGAGTTTCGTGTTGAGTTTCGTTTTTGTTGAAGGATTATTTGTGATCTATCGTGTATCTAAACGTCCTAATCGAGAGTGTAAAACTACGGTTTGAAACACGATTTGTAGGAACGAATTGAATTTTAGGATCAAGATTTCAAGCTTTGGAGCAACCAAATCCACGTTCGGATTATTATTCTAATCGAGGTAATTGGAGCAAAGTGAGAATTGTAGACGCTTTTCGTACTTAGATTCTTTATGTTGATTGAACTGTGTAGTAGGATAACGAATAGAAGAATTCTTGGTTGTGAGTCAATTGGAAAGGACCGTTAGTTTAAGAAGTAGAAGGAGAGAGTGAGATCAAAGCTCGAGGTAAGGGACCTTGTGCCGAATTTTTAATGGGATTAAATGAAAACGATTTTTATGATTTCATGCGAAAATAGTTTATAATTTTCTATACGAAAATATACAGATATTCATGTGAGAATACGTAATATTTTATGTGCAAATACTTCGATGCATCAAGTGGAAATAACCCATTATTTTATGTGAGATTATTCTCGTATGCTATGTGAAAGTATTCCATTATTTCATGTGAGAATAGGATGAGTAGTTTGTATGAGAATGGTACATGTTTTCTTACAAAGTATGATCTTCAAACCGCCCATGAGAAAGTATGATTGATATATTGATGATGATGTTTGTGACATGTACTCTATTATTATGTGACTGAGGGGACCTCATGCATGCTTTGTATGCCACTTAAATGAATTAGTGAATAGTGTGGACATTGGTTATCCCGAGATCATTATGTGCATGGTCAAACATACAATAGAGACCTATGGGTCAAGTCATGAGGGTCTGTGAGGACTCAAAACGAAATGACTCGGGATGACCAATGGCCCCACAATTAAATAAGCAGTCATGGATTAAAGACCTGACAATTAAATAAGCAGTCATGGATTAAAGACCTGACAATTAAATAAGCAGTCATGGATTAAAGACCTGACAATTAAATGAGCAGTCATGGATTAAAGGCCTGACAACTAAATAAGCAGTCATGGATTAAAGACCTGACAATACTAGAAAGTTTTAGGTCCCATATATGTATGTTACGAATGAGTTTAGAGATCATGATTGTATGTGTA
Organism: Trichosanthes cucumerina; assembly: GCA_036507285.1. Classification (NCBI taxonomy): domain Eukaryota; kingdom Viridiplantae; phylum Streptophyta; class Magnoliopsida; order Cucurbitales; family Cucurbitaceae; genus Trichosanthes; species Trichosanthes cucumerina. The sequence continues at coordinate 6,174,775 of CM071841.1, forward strand.
TGCATATCCCAAACCTCGGTAGCGAGGTTACTTTACTCGGGTATTGTTTGCAATACTCACCCTTTCTTTTAAAAATGTTTTTCGTAGTAAAGGAAAGGGCGTGCGGGCGAGTGAGTGACGGGGCGTTACTAAAACCATGGGGACCGACATGTTTTCCGCACATTTCTGTTTTAAACTGATGTTATCTCTATGCTTTTATTTGGAGTTAAACTTATTTACGTTTTAATAGGCCATGCTAAAACGATGCTTTTATCTGATTTTAATGTTTTGTTTTTGGGATCCCTGAAACTATTTATGTTGATTGGAAATCTCTTTTAAGTTCTTTTATCTCTCGGCCTATAAATGCATGCATGTGTAGTAATGTCCCTAGGAATTGGTCATAGAAAAGTAGGGGCGTTACATTTTTTTTCTTAATTGATTTAAAATTCTATTTTAAAAACTCTTTTTACAAATTTTTTTCTCCATTTCAAATTTTTTTCTCTTTAAAATTTCTCTCTTACTAACTTTCTTTTACGTTCGAATAATTATATCTTCAATTTTTTTTTGTTTTTCACTCCTATTTTCTTATCTATAAATCTCTATTTTCAAAATTTCTTCTCACTCTCAAATGTTTTCTCCTTCAAACTTTTCTTTTTTTTTTCAAATTTTCCCATCTATTCCAAATAGTTGTCCTTCCAATTTTTTTAATCACTTTCTAACTTTTTTTTATTTCCAAATAATTATATCTTCAATTTTTTTTATGTTTCACTTCTATTTTTTCATCTAAGAAATTCTATTTGGAAATTTCCTACCTTTTTTTTCTTAATTGATTTAAAACTCTATTTTAAAAACTCTTTTTACAAATTTTTTCTCCATTTCAACTATTTTTCTTTTTAAAATTTCTCTCTTACTTTCTTTTACGTCTGAATGTCTATATCTTCAATTTTCTTTTCACTCCTACTTTCTTGTCTATACTCTCTATTTCCAAAATCCTTATATTTTTCCCTAAATCATATTTGAAATATTTTAAAAAAGTCTTTTTCAAAGTTTCTTCTCACTCTAAAATGTTTTTCTCTTCAAATTTTTTTTTTTTTCCAAGTTGTCTCATCTATTCCAAATGTTTTTACCTTCAATTTTTTTAATCTCTTTCGAACCTTTTTTATCTCCAAATTTTATATCTTAAAAATTTTGATTTTTCACTCCTACTTTTTCACCTATGGAATTGTATTTCAAAATTCCATACGCTTTTCTTCTAAATTGTTTTAAAACTTTATTTACAAGCTATTTTCCAATTTTTCTCAATTTCAAATGTTTTTCCTTCAAAATTTTTATCTTGTTCTAATTTTCTTTTATGTTTAAATGTTTTAATCTTCAAGGTTTTAATTATTCACTCCTAACATGTCGTCTAAAAATCTCTATTTCTAAAATCCTTTTTTGAGATTTTTTAAAAAATGTCTTTTCCAAAGTTTTTTCCCTTCAAAACTTTTATTTTTTTTAAATTTTCTCATCTATTCCAAATATTTTTCCTTCATTTTTTTAATCTCTTCCCAACTTTGTTTTATCTCCCAATGTTTATATCTCCAAAATTTTTAATCTCTTCCCAACTTTTTCTCTTCAACATTTTTATCTCTTTCTAACTTTCTTTTATGTCCAAATATTTTAATCTTCAAAATTTTTATTTTTTCACTCCTAATTTGTCTTCTAAAAATCACTATTTCCAAAATCCTTTTATTTTTTCCTAAATCCTTTTTTAAAATTCTTAAAAAAGGCCCTTTTCGAAAAAGAAAAAAAAAATCTTCAAATTTTTTATTTTTTTCCAAGTTTTCTAATCTATTCCAAATGTTTTTCCTTCAATTTTTTTTTTTATCTCTTTCTAACTTTGTTTTATCTCCTAATGTTTATATCTTCAAAGTTTTGATTTTGCACTCCTACAGTTTCATCTAAGAAATTCTATTTTCAAATTCCTTATTTTTTTTAATTGTTTTAAAATTGTATTTAAAAAACTCTGCTTCCAATTTTTTTCTCAATTTCAAATGTTTTTCTCTTTCAAAGTTTATCTCTTTCTAACTTTTATTTTATGTCCAAATAGTTTTATCTTCAAAAGTTTTATTTTTCGCTTCTACTTTGTCATTTAATAAAAATCTTTATTTCCAAGATCCTTACATGTTTTCCCAAACAATTTTTTTAAATGTCTAAAATAGTTTTTATTTTAGTTTCTTCTCACTCTAAAATGTTTTCTCTTCAAAATTTTCTTTTTTTTTCTCCAAATGTTCTCATATTTTCCAATTGTTTATCCTTCAATTTTTTTAATCTCTTTCTAATGTTGGTTTATCTCCAAATGTTTATATCTTCAAAAATTTTATTTTCACTCCACATATTCATCTGAGAAATTCTATTTCCAAATTCCTTACCTTTTTTTAATTATTTTAAAATCTATTTAAAAAACTCTTTTTCTAATTTTTTTCTCATTTTCCACTTCTACTCTTTCGTCTAAAAATCTTTATTTCCAAAATCCTTATATTTTTTTTCCAAATTCTTTTTTGAAATGTTTTAAAAAGATGTTTTTTTTAAGTTTCTTCTCACTCTAAAAATGTTTTTTCTTCAAGATTTTCATTTTTTTTCCAAATGTTCTCATATTTTCCAAATGTTTATCCTTCAATTTTTTTAATGTCTTTGTAACTTTGTTTTATCTGCAAATATCTCTATCTACAAAATTTTTATTTCTCACTCCTACAATTTAATCTATGAAATTCTATTTCCAAATTCCTTACCCTTTTTTTTCCTAATTGTTTTAAAAATATTCAATTTAAAAAACACTTTTTTTCATTTTTCTTTCTCAATTTCAAATGTTTTTCACTTCAAAAGTTTTATCTCTTTCTAACTATCTTTTATGTACAAATGTCTTTATCTTCAAAATTATTGTTTTTCTCACTCCTACTTCCTCGTTTAAAAATCTCTATTTCCAAAATTCTTATATTTTTTCTTAGTTTTTTTGTAATGTTTTAAATATGTCTTTTTCAAAACTTCTTCTCACACTCAATTGTTTTTCTCTTCAAAAGTTCCATTTTTCCCAACATTTTCTCATCTATTCCAAATCATTTTCTTTCAATCTTTTTCAAATCACTTTCTAACTTTGTTTTGTATCCAAATCTTTATATCTTCAAAATTTTAATGTTTCAAATCTTTATCTCTTCAACATTTTGATTTTTCACTCCTGCTTTTTCACCTAAGGAATTTTATTTCAAAATTCCATGCCCTTTTTTTTTTTTGCTTAATTGTTTTAAAATTCTATTTAAAAAGATCTTTTTCTATTTTTTTTCTCAACTTCAAATGTTTTTCTCTTCAAAAGTTTTACCTCTTTCTAACTTTCTTTTATGTCAAAATGTCTTTATCTTAAAAAAAATTTATTTTTCACTCCTACTTTATCGTCTAAAAATATTTGTTTCCAAAATCAATATATTTTTTTACCTAAATTCTTTTTTAAAATGTTTTAAAAGGTTATTTTCAAAGTTTCTTCTTACTCTCAAATGTTTTCTCCTCAAAATTTTCATTGTTTTCCCAAATTTTCTAATCTATTCCAAATATTTTTCATTCAATTTTTTTAATCTCTTTCTAACTTTGTTTTATCTCCTAATATTTATATCTTCAAAATTTTGATTTTTCACTCCTACATTTTCATCTAAGAAATTCAATTTCCAAATTCCTTGTTTTTTTTAATTATTTTAAAATTGTATTTAAAAAACTCTTGTTCCAATTTTTTTTCTCAATTTCAAATGTTTTTCTCTTTCAAAGTTTTATCTCTTTCTAATTTTTTTTATGTCCAACTGTCTTTATTTTCATAATTTTTATTTTTCGCTTCTTCTTTGTCATTTAATAAAAATATTTATTTCCAAAATCCTTATATTTTTCCCAAATTATTTTTTGAAATGTTTTAAAAAGGTTTCTTCTCTAAAATGTTTTCTCTTCAAAATTTTCATATTTTTCCCAAATGTTCTCATAATTTCCATTTGTTTATCCTTCAATTTTTGTAATCTCTTTCTAATATGGTTTTATCTCCAAATGATGTTTAGTCTTCAAAATTTTGATTTTTCACTCCTACATTTTCATCTAGGAAATTCTATTTTCAAATTACTTACATTTTTTAATTATTTTAAAATCTATTTCAAAAACTCTTTTTCTATTTTTTTTTTTCAATTTTCACTTCTACTCTGTCGTCTAAAAATCTTTATTTCCAAAATTCTTATATTTTTTTTTTCTAAATTCTTTTTTGAAATGTTTTAAAAACATTCTTTTTCAAAGTTTCTAATCACTCTAAAATGTTTTTTCTTCTAGATTTTCATTTTTTTCCAAATGTTTGTTCTTCAATTTTTTTAATCTCTTTGTAACTTTGTTTTATCTGCAAATGCTTCTATCTTCAAAATTTTTATTTCTCGCTCCTACATTTTAAATCTAAGAAATTTTATTTCTGAATTCCTTACCTTTTTTTTCCTAATTGTTTTAAATTTCAATTTAGAAAAACTCTTTTTTCAATTTTCTTGCTCAATTTCAAATGTTTTTCTTTTCAAAAGTTGTATCTCTTTCTAACTTTCTTTTATGTACAAATGCCTTTATCTTCAAAATTATTGTTTTTCACTCTTACTTCATCATTTAAAAATCTCTATTTCCAAAATCGTTATATTTTTCTTGGTTTTTGTAATGTTTTAAATATGTCTTTTTTCAAAGCTTCCTCTCACTCTCAAATGTTTCTCTTCAAAAGTTTCATTCCCAAAATTTTCTCATCTATTCCAAATCATTTTCCTTTAATTTTTTAAATCACTTTCTAACTTTGTTTTGTATCCAAATCTTTGTATCTTCAAAATTTTGATTTTTCAAATATTTATATCTTCAAATTTTTGATTTTTCACTTCTGCTTTTTCACCTAAGGAATTCTATTTCAAAATTTCATACCTTTTTTTTTTGCTTAATTGTTTTAAAATTCTATTTAAAAAGCTTTTTTTCTATTTTTTCTCAATTTCAAATGTTTTCCTCTTCAAACATTTTATCTCTTTCTAGCTTTCTTTTATGTCCAAATGTCATTATCTTCAAAAAATTTATTTTTCACTTCTACTTTATCATTTAAAAATCTCTATTTCCAAAAGCCTTGTATTTTTTCTTAGTTTTTTGTAATGTTTTAAATAAGTATTTTTCAAGACTTCTTCTCACTCTCAAATGTTTTTCTCTTCAAAAGTTTTATTTTTCCCAAATTTTCTCATCTATTTCAAATCATTTTCCTTCAATTTTTTTAATCTCTTTCTAACTTTGTTAATCTCTTTCTAACTTTGTTCTGTATCCAAAATTTTGATTTTTCACTTCTTCTTTTTCACTTAAGGAAATCTTTTTTTTCCTTAATTGTTTTAAAATTCTATTTAAAAAGCTCTTTTTCTATTTTTTTCTCAACTCCAAATGTTTTTTTTTTCAAAAGTTTTACCTCTTTCTAACTTTCTTTTATGTTCAAATGTCTTTATCTTCAAAATTTTTATTTTCCACTCCTACTTTGTTGTCTAAAAATATCTACTTCCAAAATCCTTATAATTTTTTCCTAAATTAGTTTTTGAAATGTTTTAAAAAGGTCTTTTCCAAAGTTTATCCTCACTCTCAAATGTTTTCTTCTCTAAATTTTTATTTTTTCCCCAAATTTTCTCATCTATTCCAAATGTTTTTCATTCAATTTTTTTAATCTCTTTCTAACTTTGTTTTATCTCCTAATGTTTATATCTTCAAAATTTTGATTTTTCACTCCTACATTTTCATCTAAGAAATTTTATTTCCAAATTCCTAGTTTTTTTAATTGTTTTAAAATTGTATTTAAAAAAACTCCATTTTTTTCTCAATTTCAAATGTTTTTCTCTTTCAAAGTTTTATCTCTTTCTAACTTTCTTTTATGTCCAAATGTCTTTATCTTCAGAATTTTTATTTTTCACTTCTACTTTGTCGTCTAAAAATCTTTATTTCTCAAATCCTTATATTTTTCCCCAATTTTTTTTGAAAAGTTTTTAAAGTCTTTTTTTTTTCAAAGTTTCTTCTCACTCTAAAATGTTCTCTTAAAAAATTTCTCTTTTTTTTTTCCAAATTTTCTCATATATTCTAATTGTTTATCCTTCAATTTTTTTTAATCTCTTCCTAACATTGTTTTATCTCCAAATGTTTCTATTCTCAAAATTTTGAATTTTCACTCCTACATTTTCATCTAAGAAATTCTATTTCTTAATTACCTTTTTTTAATTGTTTTAAAATCTATTTAAAAAACTCTTTTTTCTAATTTTTTTTTCCTAATTTTTCACTTCTATTTTGTCGTCTAAAAATCTTTATTTCCAAAATCTTTATACTTTTTCTGAAATTCTTTATTGAAATGTTTTTAAAAGGTTTTTTTTTTCAAAGTTTCTTCTCACTCTAAAATGTTTTGTCTTCAAAATTTTTATTTTTTTCCTTAATGTTCTCATATTTTCCAATTGTTTATCCTTCGATTTTATGTAATCTCTTTGTAACTTTGTTTTACCTCCTAATGCTTATATCTTCAAAAAATTTATTTCTCACTCCAACTTTTCCATCTAAGAAATTTTGTTTCCCTCTACTTTTTTTTCTAAAATGTTTTACAATTATATTTAAAAAAAACAAGTTGTTTTTAAATTTTTCTTTCACTTTCGGATGTTTTTCTCTTCAAAATTTTCCTCTTTCTAGATTTCTTTTATGTCTAAATGTTTTTATCTCCAAAATTTTTGTGTTCACTCCTACTTTGTTGTCTAAAAATGTCTATTTCCAAATACCTTATATTTTTTTCCTAAATCATGTTTTGAAATAGTTTTTAAAAAAAGTATTTTTCAATGTTTTTCTCACTCTCAAATGTTTTTTTGTCATTTTTCCCCAAATTTTCTCTGTTATTCCATTTGTTTTTCCTTCATTTTTTAATATTTCTTTCTAACTTTGTTTTATCTCCAAATGTTATATCTTCAAAAAATTTCTTTCTCACCCCTACTTTTTTATCTAAGAAATTCTATTTCCAAATTTGTTAGTTTTTTTCTAAATAGATTTACAATTCTATTTAAAAAATAAAGTCATTTTCAAATTTTTCTCTCACTTTCAAATGTTTTTCTCTTCAAAATTTTTATATCTTTCCAACTCTCTTTTATTTCCAAATGTTTTTATCTTAAAAAACTTCTCATTCGGACTTTGTGGTTTAAAAATTTGTATTTCCATATACTTTATATTTTTCCTAAATCCGTTTTTGAAATATTTTTTAAAAAAATCTTTTTCAAGGATTTTTCTCACTCTTAAATGTTTTTCTTTTCAAAATTTTTATTTTTATTTTTATTTTTATTTTTTCAAATTTTCTCGTCTATTCACAATATTCTTCCTTATATATATATATCTTTCTAACTTTGTTTTATCTCCAAGTGCTTATATCTTCAAAATTTTTATTTCTCACTCCAACTTCGAAATTCTATTTTCAAATTTCTTATTTTTCTCACTCTCAAATATTTTTCTCTTCAAAATTTTTTTATCTCTTTCTAACTTTTTTTTATGTCCAAATGTTTTTATCTTCCAACTTTTTTTCACTCTTACTTTGTCGTCTAATAATCTCTATTTCCAAAATCCTTACATTTTTTCTTTAATCCTTTTTAAATTTATTTTTAAAAAAAAGTCTTTTTCAAACTTTTTGTTCTCACTAAAAAAAACTCATCAAAATTTCTAATTTTTTTTCTAAATTTTTTCTTCCATTTCAAATGTTTTTCCTTTAAAATATTGGTCTTTCCAAGTTCATTTATGTCAAAGGTATTATCTTCTTCTATTTTTTACTTGCATTCTTTGATTTTACAAAATAAAGTTCCTAATTCTTGATTTCTTAAAAACTGTTTAGCAAAAAAAAAAAAAACTCATGTTTTTTTTTACTCTTTCAAATGTTTTTCTTTTCAACTTTTTTCTCTTTTATCTCCAAATATTTATATCTTCAAAATTTTTATTTCTCACTCCTACTTTTTCATCTAAAAATTTCTATTTTCAAAGTTCTTACATTTTTTTCCAAATTGTTTTTAAATAATCAAAAAAAAAAGTTTTTCTAGTATTTTTATCACTCTCAATTGGTTTCGTCTTCAACATTCTTATATTTATCCAAATTTACTCTTTCAAATGTGTTTCTCTCAAAAAAAATTTATTTCTAACTCTTGCCTTTTCATCTAAAAAACCATTTCCATATTCCTCCAAATGTTTTATTGCCAAAACATTTATTTTCAGTTTTATGTTTTCATCTAAAAACTCTATTTGCAAATTCATTACAGATTTTGTATTTTTTTTTAATTCTTTTTTTTTAAATCTTTTTAAAAACTTTTACTGAGTTTCAATGTTTTTTCTTCAAAATTTGTATTTCTTACTAACTTTATTTGATCACCAAATGCTTTACTCCCAAAAATTTTATTTTTCACTCCTACTTAGATTTTTTCTAAATTTTTTTGAGAAATCTTTTAAAAAAGTATTTTCCAAACTTTTTTGTCACATTCTAATGCTTTTCTGTTTAAAATTTTATCTATTTCCTACTTCGTTTATGTACAGGTAATTTTTATGTTCAAAATTTCTATTTCTCACTCTCATTCTTTCACTTTAACAAGTATAATTTTCAATTCCTCAATCTTTTAAAAACTTTTTATAAAAAAAAATGCTTTCAAGTTTTTTTCTCACATCCAAATGTTTTTCTCTTCATTTTTCATCTCATTCTAACTTTGTTTTATTTTCAAATGTGTATTTCTTTAAATTTTTTATTTCTTATTTCTACTTTTCATCTAATCAAGTCTATTTCCAAATTCCTTACCATTTTGTCCTAAATTGTTTTAAGAATCTTTTTCAAAAAAATTTCACTTGTTTTTCTCTTCAAAATTTTTATCTTTTTCCAAATTTCTTTTATCTTCAAATGTTTTTACCTTGAAAATTTTTATTTTTCACTCCTACATTGTCGCCTAAAAGACTCTATTTCCAAAATCCTTATATTTCTTTTCCTCATTTGTTTTTAGAAATGTTTATAAAAAAATCCTTTTCAAATTTTTTTTCTCTCCCAAATTTTTTTCCCTTCAAAACTTTTATTTTTTTTTCAATTTTTCTCATTTATTCCAAATCTTTTTCTCTTCAAAACTTTTATCTCTTTACAACTTTGTTTATGTCCAAAGTAAATTTATCTTCAAAACTTCTATTTCCTTCTTTCATTTTTTTTCATTTTACAAAGTATCGATTCTTTGATTTTTAGTAAGACTCTTTATAAAAAAAAAAGACTCTCTCAAGTTTTTTTCTCACTTTTTAATGTTTCTCTTTAATTTTTTTAATCTCCAAATAGTCGTCTTTAAAAATTTTTATTGCTCTCTTACATTTTCATTAAAAAAAAAAAACTTTACTTTTAAAATCCTTACTTTTTTTTTCCAAATTATTCTAAAAAACATCCAAAAAAGAATTTTTTTTTTTAGGGTAATTGTATTGGGTAGAATATTAGGTTGAATTATTTGCAAATATAACAACTTTGAAAAAGATTTGCAAATATAGCAAATCTTTTAAATAAAGGTTTGTTATTCCCATTTTACCCTTGTTGCATGTGAGTGAAAAAAAATGATCATCCAAAGTATAATTTGATTTTTTAATGCCTCCAACCATGGATTATTTATTTTTTTTTGCATTTTTATTTCCGTTGCCTTTATGTTCTTCTCATCCTCTCTCCACATGTTTCCTTCTACATTACCTTCATACACATATTTTTCCATTCCAACTTTTTGTGCAGGTTAGAAGTTTTATGATTATAATAGTACTTAGATCTTCTTGAAAATTACAACTATTAAAAAATTATCATACTATAATATTATACCACGAGAGATTAAAACCTATAACAATTTCGTTGTCGATATATTAATTAAAGATCGTCAAATTGCGATATAGAAGGAAACGAAATAAAAAGATGAGATATTAATTGAAAACTATCATTTGATAGAACGTGTAATTTTGAAGAAAGTTCTATATAAATGATTAATTTTTAATGAAAAACTTTTGGGTTTAATTTTTAGATCTTCAATTTAAAATTAGTATTTAACACTTACCAAGCTTCTAAATTATTAAATTTTTGGGACTTTGAAATAAGCTTCGTCTCACAACACAAAAATTAGTATATCTTAATTCAGTCACTTAATTCTAGGGGTGAGCAAAAAAAGATCGAAAATCGACTCAACCGATCGAACCGAGGGAAATCGGTCGGTTTTGTGGCTTTTTCGGTCGAGGTCAGTTTTGTGCTTGACAAAACCGACTGTTATTTAAAAAAAAAATTATATATATATATATAACAATAATTAAAAAAATAAAAACTAAAAAGATTTTCTGAAAAATATATTAAATAATAATCCAATAATAATTATAAATTATTAAATAATTAATTAAATAAATGTAACGACCCTAGTTTCCAGCCCAACTCCAACTAGGGACGCCACTAGATAGCACCCTCTGCACTGAAATTTTGGCAGCATAACGGCGCTATCAGGACGATTCCAAAATTTTACTTAACCTCTTTTAAGAAAGAAACACTTCTAAAGATTCTCCCAACGCCCGACCTTCTCCAAACTACTACATAACAGGGTCGGGCTCCAGCAGAACAACACACAACAAGAGCAACCCATGCACCACACACAATAGTTAAACGAGCTTGCTAAGCCAGGAAACTAAAATGAATAGATAACATGTCCAACATCCCAACGAGTCCAATAATCCAACAAAGTAACAAACAAAGGTCATGAATCAACTCAAAGTTACAAAGATCTGCCTAAGTTCAAAAGGAAGTTCCTCTAAGACAAGGAAGTGGTCCCATAGCCTCGTCATGTCGTCATCGTCGCTCTCCAGCTCACTGATTGCCCTTACCTGCAGCCAAAGACATTAAACTAGACGGGTGAGTATAAGAATACTCCGTAAGTAGCCCATTCACGTCCAAGCTACAACCGCACACCCAGAGTCAAGTCAAGTTTTCAACCAAAGCACCTTAAGGACTCATGACTAGGCACCCTCGAGCATACCTCACCCCGAGACTCACCGACGATCCAGGAACCTAGGCGACTACAGACGGAGATGCACCTCAATGCGAAAGAGTGATCACTCTAACGCCCACACAAAAATACAATAGAGCCTCGACTCTAAAGCCCACACATATCACACAAGGGTGACCCACCTAAGTGCCCACACAGCTTGCAAAAGGGTGTGCTCGACCCTAATGCCCACACAACTCGCAAAAGGATGTGCTCGACCATAATGCCCACACAGCTCGCAAAAGGGCGCGCTCGACCCTAATGCCCACATAGAGATCACAAAGGGTGCTAGACCCTATGTCCACACAGCTCGCAAAAGGGTACACTCGTTCCTAATGCCCACACAGAGACGCCAGTCTAGAGGTCCTGTCTCGCTGGGGGTCACTCAGTGTGATGCTAACCTAGAAGGTCAGACTCTATTGCCTCTTCTAGACCTTCCCCAAAACTTCTCTCATGGTCATCTTAGGTACTGAGTCCCTAACCATCAACCGAACTAGCCAACCACACAACCCGCAAAACAACCTTTGGCCCAATCACAAAGCTAACCAACCACCCTTGGCCTAAACACACAGCGCACACTACCACACAGGCTCGAGTCTCACTCAGCAACCAACCACAAGTCATAAGCAACACATTCACGACACACAGGAGAGTCAAACCCAACACACACAAACAAGTACAAGATATACACAACAAGGACAGGATATTCAGGGTCTCATGTACCAAGAAATAATCTAACATCCATACAGCAAGTTACAAAGCCAACTGTAACTACCCTATGCACAAACTCAATCGCTTACGAGTTTCATGCTTAAACCAACCGACTGCTTACCTCGGATTAATGTGCAACGAAAGGTCCTTGCTCTTGCTATCAGCCTAAAGCACCTACAGAACACCACAAACGAAGCCCAAGTTCAATTCGGAACCAACCTCGTGACTCTACCCTTGAGGCACAATACGATAACGAGCCTAACCAAAACACCTTTTGATAAACCAACAGGAATTCACAGCCAACTCAACACTTCTAAGCTTAAATACAGAACCAAACAGATTCGAGATCCAGTCTTACCCATAGTTACAAGTCGAACCAGTCCTCTGCTTGTTCTTAGCCTCGAGGTTCCTCCAAGGATCTCCTCCTTCGCCAAAGGATTCGTTCCTGCCCACCAAAACCAACACAAAACAGAGAGTGAGAAACGATTCGATTTGGAAAGGGGGAGATAGGTAGCTCGGTTCGGATCCGATAGAGAGAGAAAGAGGAACAGATCTGAGAGGGAGAGAGAGAGAGACGAATCCGAGGGAAAGAGAGAGAGACAAAACGGAGAGGGAGAAAGAAAGAGAGGAGACGAAACGGAGAGGGAGACGGCGAACGAGGGGAGAGAGACAGAGAGAGACGAAACGGAGAGGGAGAAAGAGGGAGAGGGAGACGACGAACGAGAGGAAGATCCGAGGGAGAGGGGGAACGGTGGCGGTCGGTGTGCGGGTTGACCTTCGAGGCGGCGGCAGAAGGGAAATGAAGGAGAAGAGGGAGAGAGTCGAGGGCTCCGGCTGTTGGCTTCGCAGCGGAAGGACGACAGACCTCCGGCGGCTACCCTCCCTGCGAAGAAGAAGAACGAGGGAAGGAGGGGTGGTCCACGCTCCCCCCCCTTTTTTTTCTTTTTTTTTTGTGTTCTAAAACTCTTTCTTTTCAAAACTAAAATCCAAAATAAAACCCTAAAAGAAACAAGTAAGCAACTTACCTCAAAACCTTCTCCAGCACGCTCGATATGAAAGGCAAAGGAGCTGACCACCCAATTTAAAGGTGAGGTTTAATTATTTGGGTCCCTGCAAGGTCCAATAATTAACTTCTTAGCCCAAAACTTTTAAAAACTACGACATGAGCCCGAAATTAACTTTGAAACGAAATAATAAATTACCTGAAATTACCGGGTGTCACAATAAATATTTAAAAACATATATAAAAACCGACCAAATTGACCGACTAAACTGACCGATCGGTCAGTTAGTTTTAGTCAGTTTAAAAAAAAAGGGTCGACCGAACTGACCGACCTTGGTCGGTTCGGGGGTCATTTGGGGTCGAAAACCGACCCCGACCGATCGATGTTCACCCCTACTTAATTCCAAAAATCTTACAAAAGACAAAATTAGTCGGATCTGAAAACATGGGGTGTTACACAAGATGTCTATCAATGATCTATAAAGTTCAATAAACACAGATAAATAACAACAAACAAAAAGTCTTTCAGTGTTAATGATAAACTTTTATCATTGATAGACTTCAATCAATATTAATAAAATACACCGAGCAAAAAGTCTATTAATGATAGTGATAGACATCAATAAATACCAATAAACAAAGAACAAACAAGAAATCTATCAGTGTTAGTGATAGACTTCAATCAACACTGATAAAACAATACCAAACAATAAGTTTATCAATTATAGTGATAGTCTTGTATTACTAATAGACTTCAATCATCATAGATAAACAATATCAAACAAAAAGTCTATCAATGAAAGTGATAGATTTCAATAGACACGGATAAGTAGCAACAAACAAGAAGTCTACCAGTGATAGTGATAGTGAGATCCTTCCATCATTGGTAGATTTCAATCAACACAGATAAACAATACCAAACAAGAAGTCTATCAGTGATAGTAATAGGTCTCTATCACTGATAAACTTCGATCAACATTAAACTTTGATAAACAACACTAAGCAAGAAGTCTATCAGTCACCAAGTAAGAAGTCGATTAGTGAGAGTGATGGACTTCTATCAACACTAATAAACAACCCAAACAAGAAGTCTCTTAGTGATAGTGCTAACCTTTTATCACTGATAGATTTCAATCAACATAGATAAACAGTATCAATCAAGAAGTCTATTGATTAATATCTAGCATTTTTCAATTCAGATTAATATCAAGTAAGATTAATATCATAACATTACTTAAATCTTCTTGAAAATTACAACTAATAAAAAATAATCATACTGTAATATTATACCACGAGAGATTAAAATCTATAACAATTCCGTTGTTGATATATTAATTAAAGATCACCAAATGGTTATATATAAGGAAACGAAATAAAAAAAATGAGATATTAAACGAAATTGTTATAGGTTTTAATCTCTCGTGGTATAATATCTAGTATAGTAGGATTTTTTTTTTATTAATGGTAATTTTCAAGAAGACTTAAGGAATGTTATGACCATAAAATTTCTAAAATGCATAAAAAGTTGGAATGGAAAAACATGTGCATGAAGGAAATGTACCAGGGCACATGTGGAGAGAGGATGAGAATAAGACAAAGGCAAAGAAAGTAAAAAATACAAAAAAAAAAAAAAAAAAAAACCATGTGAGAGTGTTTGGAGGCATTAAAAAATCAAATTATCCTTTAGGTGGTCATTTTTTTCACTCTCACATGCAACAATATGGGTACAAAGGGAATAACAAAACTTTATTAAAGATTTGTTATATTTGCAAATCTTTTTCAAAGTTTTACATTTGCAAATAATTCACTCTAATTTGTTACCCAATATAATTACCCTTCAAAAAATCTTTTCTGGATGAATTTTTAGAATAATTTAGAAAAAATGTAACGATTTTAGAAGTAAATATCTTTTTATGAAAAAGTAAGAGAGCAATAAAAAATTTTAAAGACGAATATTTGGAGACAAAAAAAAATTAAAGAGAAACATTAAAAAAATGAGAGAAAAAACTTGAGAGATTCTCATTTTTTATAAAGAGTTTTAAAAAAAATTAAAGAATTGATACTTTGTAAAATGTAAAAAATGAAAGAAAGAAATAGAAGTTTTGAAGATAAAATTACCTTGGGCATAAACAAAGTTGTAAAGAGATAAAAATTTTGAAGAGAAAAATATTTGGAATTAATGAGAAAATTTGAAAAAAAAAAAACTAAAAATTTTGAAGGGAAAAGATTTTGAGAGAAATTTGAAAATGATTTTTTAAAAACATTTCTAAAAATAAATAAGGAAAAAAATATAAAGATTTTGAAAATAGAGATTTTTAGGCGACAATATAGAAGTAAAAAATAAACATTTGAAGTTAAAACATTTGGAGATAAAAGAAATTTGGAAAGGGATAAAAAATTTTAAGAGAAAAACAAGTGAGAAATTTTGAAAAGGAGTTTTAAAACAATTTAGGAAAAAGAAGCAGGAGAATTTGGAAATAGAATTGATTAGATGAAAAGTATGAGTGAGAAATAAAAATTTTAAAGAAATAAACATTTGAAGATAAAACAAAAATAGAGTGAGATAAAAAAAATTGAAGAGAAAAATATTTGAAGGTGAGAAAATAAAACTGAAAGAATTTTTTTTATAAAATGTTTTTAAAAACCTGAGAAATTGAAAAATTAGACTTGTTAAAATGAAAGAATGAGAGTGAGAAATAGAAGTTTTGAACATAAAAGTTACCTTTGTACATAAACCAAGTAGGAAATAGATAAAATTTTAAAGAGAAAAGCATTTGAGTGTGAGAAAAAGTTTAAGTAGGAGTGAAAAATAAAATTTTTTATTTATTTCTCTCCTAAAATAAAATTTAGTTTGGAAAATTCTTTTATACCAAAGTACTTTAATCTTCAAAAATTTTATTTCTCACTCTTGCATTTCATTTAAAGAATTCTATTTCCCAAAGTCTTATATTTTTTTTCTAATGTGTTTTATAAATCTTTTAAAATCTATTTTATGTTTTTAGGTTGAAAATTTTTATCTCTTTCTAACTTTCCTTTTATCTTCAAAATTTTTAAACGTTTTTTTTCTAAATTGTTTTATAAATTCTTTTGAAAAACTCTTTATAAAATTTTTTTATGTCTTTCTAACTTTCTTTTACATTTTCAATGTTTTTATCTTCAAATTTTTTTACTTCCACAACTCCCTACTTTTTCATCTAAAAAATTCTATTTTCAAATTCTTTACATTTTCTCTTAATTGTTTTAAAAAATCTTTTAAAAATTTCATTTTCAATTTTTTTTCCTTTCCAATGTTTTTCTCAAAATTTTTATGTCTTTCTGATTTTGTTTTATCTCCAAATGTGTGTTTAGCTTAAAAAAATTTATTTCACTCTTACTTTTTCAACTAAGAAATTCTATCTCAAAATTCCTTACCTTTTTTATTCCTTAAGTTGTTTTAAAAGTTCTTTTAACTTTTTTACAAAACTCTTACTTATGTTTTTCTTCAAATTTTTTTAAGCTCTTTTAACTTGGTTTTATCTCCAAATATTTTTTATCTTCAAAATTTTTTATTTTTATTTCTCCCTCCCAAACATTTAAAAAAAAACCTATTTTTAAAGTCCTTACATCTTTTCTAATTTGTTTTAAAAATATCTTTTATAGAACTCTTTTTCAAACTTCTTTCACTCTTTCTATTTTCAAACTTTTTTATATGTTTCTAACTTTCTTTTTTCTCACTCCTACCTTTTTAGGTAAAAAATTATATTTCCAAAGTCCTCTCATTTTTGCTAAATTGTTTAAAAAAATCATTTAAAAAGTCTATTTTTTTTCAGTTTGAAGTTTTTCTCTTCAAAATCTGTATAGATCTAACAATTTTATTTTATCTTCAAAGGTGTTTATCTCAAAAAAATTTCTTTCTCCCTCCCACTTTTTTAACTAAAAAATTATGTTTCCAAAATAATTGTTTTTTCCCCTAAATTGTTTATAAGTTCTTTTAAAAATCTCTTTTCCAAAACTTTTTCTCACTTTCAAATATTTTTCTTCAAATTTTTTACTTCCAAATGTTTTGCCTCTATTTCTTCTCTCTTACTAACATGGTTGTCTTCCAATGGGTTTGTTTTCAAAAATTTTATTTCTCACTTCTATTTTTTCAACTAAAAAAAATCTATTTCTAAATTTTTGTTTTTCTTTTTCTAAACAATTTTTTATCTTCTAAATTTTTATTTCTCAATTCTACTTTTTCATCTAAAAAACTCAATTTTCGAATTTCTTACCTTTGTTTTTCACTAAACTGTTTTAAAAATTATTTTTAAAAAGTATTGATAATCTCTTTTTAAATTTTTTTAATCTCTTCCTACCTTTGTTTTTATCTTCAAAATTTTTTTTTCTCCCTTCTACTTTTTCAACTAAAAAATTCTATTTTCAATTTTCTCACCTTTGTTTTTTCAAAATGGTTTTGAAAGTTCTTTTAAAAAGCATATTTTTCAAATATTTTTCTTACAATTTTTTTTAATCTATTTTTAATTTTAGTTTTATATCTCAATATTTTTATCTCCCCCTACTTTTCATCTAAAAAAAATTATATTTTCAGAGTCCTTACATTTTTTCTAAATTGTTTTAGACACTCGTTTTCAATTTTTTTTTTCTCACTGCTTTTATCTTTAAAATTTTTATTTCTCAATTTTACTTTTTCATTTAAAAGATTCTATTTTCAAAATCCTTGCCTATATCTACCTTGTTTTACAAATATTTTTAAAAGTATTTCTTAAAAAAAAATTCCTAGTTCAAATGTTTCTCTTTTCAAATTTTTTATATCTTTCTAACTTTATTTTATCTCCATTTATTTTAAATATTTCTATTTCTCATCTCTATTTTTTCTAGTAAGAAAATCTATTTCCAAAGTCCTGACATTTTTTTTCTAAATTATTTTAAAAAACATTCTTTCTAATTTTTTCTCACTTTCAAATTTCTCATCAAAATTCTCCTCTTCTTAACTTTGTTTTATCTCTAAATGTTTTTATCTTCAAATTTCTATTTTTCACTCCTACTTTTGCATATAAAAAATTTTATTTCAAAAATCCTAATATTTTTTTAATTTATTTTTAATAAATCTGTTTTAAAACTATATTTCACTTTGAAAGGTTTTTTCTTCAAAATTTTATCCCTTTAAATATTTTTCTCTTAAAACTTCTTTATCTCTTTCAAAGTTTTCTCACTCCAAATGTTTTTCTCTTCATATTATTTTTTCAAAACTTCTTTTTATGTGCAATATTGTTTTCTAGTTTCATTTCACCTTGTCATCCTATCCCTTTACAAATTTAACTTATCATATATTTTTCTCTTCAAAATTGTTCTCTTTCCAACCTTCTTTTATCTCCAAAATATTTTAAATATTTTATTTAAAATATTTTATTTATTATTTCTACTTTTTCATCTAAAAATATATTCTTCCCAATTCCTTACCTTTTTTTTCAAAATTTTTTAACAACTCTTCAAACAAATATTAAAAAAAAAACAATTCACTTTGAAATGTTTTTCTCATCGCAATATTTTTTGTCTTTCAATACTTATTTTATGTGCAAGGTTGTTTCTTCAAAAGTTTTATTTCTCCCTCTCATCCTAATCACTATACAAATTATCTACTTGTTTCTAACTTTCTTTCTTTTTTTCCCATTGTTTTTATCTTTAAAACTTTTATTTCGTAATTCTACTTTTCATGTAAAAAATTATATTTTCGAATTACTTACTTTTTTATCTAAATTGTTTTACATCTTTTTAAAATGAAAAATTTCAAAATTATTTTTCACTTTCAATGGTTTCTCTCTTCAAAATTTTTATTTCTTTCTAATTTTATTATATCTCCAAATGTTTTTATCTTCAAAATTTTTATTCCTCACTATTACTTTTTCAACTAAAAAAATATATTTTCAAATTTCTTACCTTTTTTTTCCTCAATTGCTTTGAAAGTTCTTTTAAAACTCCTTGCTTAAAACTTTTTCTCACTTTCAAATATTTTTCTTCAATTTTTTTTCTCTTTCTAACTTGGGTTTATCTTCAAAATTTTTATTCTCCCCATTTTTCATCTAAAAAATTCTATTTCCAAAGTCCCATTACATTTTTTTCTAAATTGTTTTAAAGAACTCGTCTTCTAAATTTTTCACACTTTCAAATGTTTTTCTATTTAAAACTTTCTCTCTAACTTTGTTTTATCTCCAAATGCTTGTTTCTCTCCTTGAATGGGTTCTCTTTATTTATTTTTTTTATCTATTTCCAAATTTTCTCACTTCAAATGTTCTCTTCAAAATTTTCTCCAGATGTTTTCGTTTTACATTTTTTTCTTTCAAACTTCCTTTTTTTAGTACATCAACAATTGGAAGTGGGGGAATTCGAACCATTACCTTTTGATCATGAGTCTTACTTGATGTCATCTATGCTCTTGTTGGCTTTCTTTCAAACTTCTTTTATGTGCAATGTTGTTTTCTTAAAAACCAACAAGAGCATAACTCAACTGGCATCAAGTATGACTCATGATCAAGAGGTCATGGGTTTGAATCTCCCCACCCTGAATTGTTGATGTACTCAAAAAATGTTGTTTTCTTAAAAAGTTTTATTTCTCCCTCCCATCCTACCATTTTACAAATTATATTTCTCAACTCCTGAGTTGTTCAAAAATGTTTTACAACTTTTTTTAACAATACTTTCTCTCAAGTTTTATTTTCTTATTTTTATATATTTTTCTCTATTGTTTTAAAAACCTTTTTAAACAACTATTTTTTTAAAAAAAAAATACACTTTGAACGTTTCTCTTCAAACTCTTTTAAAAAACTATTTTCCAAAAAATTTCTCACATTCAAATCTTTTCTCTTCAAAATTTTTATTTGCAGCTCTTTTTCATCTAAAAAATTTTATTTCCAAATTTCTTACATTCTTATCTAAATTATTTTAGATTTTCTTAATTTTTTCTTACTATCAAGTATTTTTCTTTTTAAAAATTATATTTCTAACTCTTGTCTTTTCATTTAAAAAATTCGTTTCCTAAATTACTTACCTTGTTATCTAAAATATTTTAAAAATTCTTTGAAGTACCTGATTTTCTGAATTTTTTTCTTTTTCTATCTTTGTTTTCTCCAAATGTGTTTGTCTTCAAAATTTTATTTCTCACTTACATTTAACTAAATTCTCTAGTTCTAAATTACTTGCTTTTTTTTTCTAAATTGTTTTAAAAGTTCTTTTTCAAATCATTTTCTTACTTTTAAATGTTTTCCTTCAATTTTTTTCCTCCCGTTCTTAGTTTTCTCTCTAAATATTTTTATCTTCAAAATTTTTATTTCTCCTTTATATTAAAATTTTATTTCCAAAATCCTTACATTTTATTCTAAATTGTTTCAAAAAATTCTTTTAAAACTCACTTGCTAACTTTTTTTTCACTGTTTTTATCTTCCTATTTTTGTTCGTTTCCATTTTTCTTTTTTTCCCAATTGTTTTTATTTTCAAAATTTTTATTTCTCAATTCTACTTTTTCATCTAAAAAAAATCTATTTTCAAATTCCTTACTTTTTATTTTTTTTCTAATTATGTTTTATTTCATGATGTTTTTATCTTATTTCTATGTAAAAAATTCTATTTCCCAAATTCTTAATTGAAAGTTTTTTTTCTTCTAAAATTTTCTTAATCCAAATGTTTTTCTGTTCACAATATTTTTATGTGCAATGTTGTTTTGTTCAAAAGGTTTTATTTCTCCCTCTCATCCTCTCACTTCACAAATTATATTTCTCACTTTCTTAGTTTTTTTCAACAATGTTTTACAACTTTTTATAACAATAGTTTTTCTCTAAGTTTTTTTTTTTTTTCTTTCTTTCATATATTTTTCCCTTTCTAACCTTCTTTTTTCCCCATTATTTTTATCTTCAAAATTTTTATTTATCACCTCTACTTTTTCAGCTTAAAAAATCATTTTTCAATTAAGACCTTTTTCCCTAAATTGTTTTTAAAAACTCTTTTAAACAACTATTTGTATTTTTAAAAGTTCATTTTTAAAGGTTTTTCTCTTCAAACTCTTAAAAAATAAATAAATAAAAACTATTTTTCAAAAAAAATCCCTACTTTCAAATTTTTTTCTCTTCAAAATTTTTTATTTCTAAATTTTTCTCACTTTCAAACATTTTCTCTTCAAAAGTTTTTTTTTTCTTTTTCTAAATGTATATATCTTCAAAATTTTTATTTCTCACTTCTACTTCTTCTTGATTATACAATTCTAGTTCCAAACTCCTTGCATTTTTTAAAAAAAATTGTTTGAAAAAGTCTTTATCAAAACTTATTCTTACTTTCAAATGTTTTTCTTAAATTTTTTTTCTTGCCTTTTTAATTGGTTTTGTCTTCAAAATCTTTATTTCTCCCTCCTACCTTTTCATGTGAAAATTTATATTTCCAAAGCCGTTGCATTTTTTCTAATCTGTTTTAAAAAATCCTTTTCAAAATTTTTCTCTACTTTTATCTTCAAAACTTTTATATGTTTCTATTTTTCCTCCTCCTCCAATTGTTTTCGTCTTCAAAATTTTAATTTCTCAATTTTACTTTTCCTTTAAAAAATTCTATTTTTGAATTCCTTATCCTCTTTTTTCCTATATTTGTTTTACAAAAATCTTTTCAAAATTCTTTTTCAAAATTTTCTCACTTTTCTCTCTTCAAAATTTTTAGGATAATAGTAGTGGATAGCAAATATAGAAATTTTTAAAAACATTTTTAAAAACTCATTTTAAAAATTTTTCTATTTTTATCTCCAAAATTTTTATATTTTATATCTTTCCTTTTTCTCCAATTGTTTTTGTCTTCAAAATTTTTATTTTTCAATATACTTTTTCTTCTAAAAAATTATATTTTCAAATTCCTTATTTCTTTTTCTAAATTGTTTTACAAAATCTCTTTAAAAAGTATTTTTCAAAATTTTTTCTCACTTTCAAATGTTTCTAGCTTTTGAGAAAAATCTTTACAAAATTTTTTTTATATAGTCTCATGTTTTTTTAACCTTTTGTAAATATTTTTCTTTCAAAATATCTATTTCTCATTCTATATTTTTTCATCTAAAAACTTTTGAATTTTACTTCCTAGCTTTTTCTTAAAACTTTTCAAAAACTCCTTCCAAGTATTTTTTTTTTCTTTCAAACGTTCTCCTTTTAAAAATACTTCTTTATTTCAAACTTCTTTTTTATCTCAAAAGATCTTAGAATATTCTTACAAAAATTATGATTTAAGAACCTCTTCTATAGAGTTTCTCACTGTTAAATGTTTTTCTCGTCTAAATTAGTAAATGTTTCAAACTTTTTTTTGTTTTCAAAATTTAGATTTCTTCCTAATCTAATATTTTGATCTTTAATTTTATATTTTTTACTTTCTAGTTTTTTGAAAAAAATCTTTCAAAAACTCTATATATAATATCGGTCTCGTATTTTTTTGTTTTTCATTTTTTACTTTTTCTTTAAACTTTGTCTTCCAAAATGTCTATTTCTCGCATTATATTTTTTTTCATTTTAAAACTTTTGAAGCTTTTTCTTAGAATTTTTTAAATACTCATTTCAAGCTCTTTTTTAAAAAAAAAAAAATTGCTATATTTTTCTTACTTCCAAAAGGTTTTGTTTCATAAATTTGTAAATTTTCCAAACTTTTCTTCTTTTCAAAATTATGATTTCTTCTCACTAGTTTTTTCATTTTAAAATTTATATTTCTCACTTCATATATTTTTGGAAAAATCTTTCAAAAACTCTTTATATACTATGCATTCATGTTTTTTTTATTAAATTTTTTACTTTTTTCTTTAAATATTTTTATTTCAAAATGTCTGTTGACATAGAAATTTCGACCAATCTCCAATTGCCACGTCGTTATTCTAAATTAATGACGAAGTTGTAAATGATTAATTTTGGGACAGATGATAAATTGACACGTGTCCTAAATTTAATTTGAAGACAACAATTGACAAATTCTAAAAATGAAGGGGCAACATGCAATTTGCCATTAAATTTAATTTTGGTCAAATTGGATTATATAGAATTGGCTAAGATAAATAAAACTCAAATCCAATAAAGCCCAAGTTCAGGTTGTTGGGCCCAAAAGTCATTAAAGCCCAAACCCACATGCCCTGGAAAGCTCTATAAATAGAGAGCTTCCCATTCATTCCAAAGGTTCAGAAACTTCACTCCTAAAAGGAATTCAGAGAGAATTCAGAGCAAAGTCCTCAAGTGCTGAAAACTCCCTGAAGTCCTTGGTGCTGAACGCTGCAAGGCGAGTCTTCAAGTGTTGAACGCTGTAAGACAAGTCCCTAGGTGCGGAACACTACAAGTCCACAGTGTTAAGCACTCATGAAGACCAAATATTCTTCCAAGTTTCCAACCTCGAGAACAAGCACTTTAGCCTCGAGTGACATACGTCTGAGAGAGAGAATCGAGAGGATCATGCTTAGAGATTGTATTCCATACTCACAAAATTAATACAATACAAAGTTCACACCACGTGTCTCGTTGTTATTCCTTCGCAGAATTCACGTGTTTACAAATTGGCACGCCTTGGTGGGACAATCTCTACCTCTCATCTTTTCTCTTACAAGAAAAACAATGGAATCAAAGAAGGTTGCATCAATCGCTGCACTTGCTACGACGCAAAGCAACACCTATACAGGGCCGATGAACACGCAATGCGTTCTCGGGGTTGAGATAAAGGAGGATCGAACCCCGATGCGATTGCAAACAAGATCGTAAAGTTGATCGAAGGACCTCCAAGGATAGAGTGGTCGCCAAAGATAACCCATTGCTTGACCAGTTTACCCTGCTTTGTCGGTCAATCAAAGGAGGCATCGAATCAAGATGTGATGTCTGTGATGATGGCCGATGTGGAATCCGGACGAAAGGATGGCGAGATGGAGAGAAAGATTAGTCTCACGATGAAGCGAACAAGAAAGGGATCTAGAGATTGCATACTTGAAAAATCAAATGCGTAATCGCGAGATCACTGAGTCAAGTCAAACCCTGTTGCAAAAGAAGAGTGACAAAGGGAAGGTCATTTGTTCAAGAAGAGCAACCACCAAACTCGGCCTCGGTAGCTTCTCCGTCTGGCCAACAGCTACAGGACATGATCATGAGTTCCATCAGAGCCCAGTACGGTGGACCCACCCAAAGTTCTTTCATGTACTCTAAGTCGTACACTAAAAGAATAGACAATCTGAGGATGCCCGTCGGATACCAACCTCCCAAATTCCAACAGTTCGATGGGAAAGGAAACCCGAAGCAGCATATCGCTCACTTTGTGGAAACATGCGAAAACGCTGACTCGCGGCGACCTCTAGTCAAACAGCTTCGTTCGTACTCACGAAGGGGAACGCTTTTGGCGTATACCGACTTGGAACCTGAGACGATCGACAACTGGGAACAGTTTGAAAGAGAGTTCCTTAATCGCTTCTATAGTACGAGGCGAACTGTTAGTATGATGGAGCTCACGAGCACGGAAAGGCGAAAGGGTGAGCCTGTCGTCGATTACATCAATCGTTGGAGAGCTCAGTCTGATCGCAAGGATCGACTCACCGAATCGTCTCATTGTGAACTGTGTACCCAAGGCATGCATTGGGGTTGCTTCTACATCTTACAAGGTATAAAACCTCGTAGTTTCAAGAGCTAGCAACTCGAGCTCATGATATGGAGTTAAGCATTGCTGCTAGGGAAACAAAGACTTGTTAGTCCCGGGATGTGAAGAAAGAAAAAAGAAAGAATTGAAGAGCACCAAAAAACTTCAGGGGTGCTACTACTAAAAGAATCTATGGTCGTCAATACGACCCCCCTGAAATTTGTGTCTAAGGGAAAAGAAAAGAAAGTCGAGAGCGCGCTGAGACGGTGCGGCGCGTCGACCTTGAAAGAGAGACGAGAAAAGACCTACCCTTTTCCAGTTCTCGACATTCCAGATATGTTGGAGCAATTGCTGGAAAAGCAACTCATACAACTGCCGGAATGCACGACCCGAAAGAGTTAGGCAAAGTGAACGATCCTAACTTATTGCAAATATCACCGAGTAGTTAGCCATCCGGTGGAGAAGTGCTTCGTACTAAAGGAGTTGATCCTAAAGGTCGCACGCGAAAGAAAGATTGAGCTAGATCTAGACGAAGTGGCTCGAAGCGAAATCATGCGATCAGAACGATTCATCCTGCATTCGAACACCAACAAGATCGCCTCATGATAGAAGAGGAAGCCTAGTTCGGGTTTGGATCCTTTGAACCTATCGTTGTGTGGATGAATGATGAACCCTCAAGTAAGAATTCTCAAGAGGGAGGCATCCAAAAGCAGTACGTTCAAGAAAAGAATAAGCGGACCGAAGATGAAAACGAAGGTTGGACTGTCGTGACTCGTCGCAAGAAGCGACAACAAAGTTACACGCAGAAGGAATCGCGACTATTCCGACACCATAAGAGAAAAAGCAAGTCGCAAAAGAAGAAAAGAAAACAGGTCACAAAGAAGCCTGTTTACGCCATGAGGGAAGACGAAAACCTCTTCCGCCCACGACCACCGGTAGAATTTTTGGAGGAATTCTTCCCAAAGAATTTCCTAAGTAAAAGCCAGGATGAGGCATTTGAGGTAGTTGCGTGTCACGTTACCGGTACGATTGAAGATCCTTCATGCTCGTATGAGACGACAACAGAGTTAGGAAACTCATCCTCATTCAGTATAGAGGACTTGTTGTCACTCCCTCAAGCAGCCAAGAGTGCTCTTATCGAGGCATTGATAGACTCTGACAATGCAAATGCCCCAAGCTCTATGACACGCACATGCACGTCATGTTGCATGTCCATAAGTTTTACGGATGAGGACTCATTCTTTGGGTTCAAAGCCCCATAATAGACCTCTGTTTGTCTCGTGGTACATTCGAGGAAGCGGGGGTCGGTCGGATCCTTATCGATGATGGATCACCGTTAACATAATGCCTAAGTCAACCATGAAGCAATTGGGCATCCCGGTAGAAGAGTTATCAAGCGAAAGAAACTTGTGATCCAAGGCTTCAACCAAGGAGGCCAACGAGCTATCGCATGATGATACGTTTAGAGCTTATCATTGGGGACCTCAAGGCGACACTGCTCCACGTCATAGACTCCAAGACTACCTATAAGTTGCTACTTAGGTCGCCCTTGGATTCATGGAAATGGAGTTGTAACTTCTACGTTACACCGATGCTTCAAGTTCTACCAAGATGGCGTCAAGAAAGTGGAGGCGGATACCAAACCATTTTCGAAGTTTGAATCCCATTTTCTTGCGAAATTTTACATGAAGGGTGATGGTATAGGGAGACTGTACCAACAAAGATCCCTTTAATAAAGAGCGACGATCGACCTAAGGAGGTACCACAGATTGATGTGAAAGAAGAAACTACCAAATGTACAAATGGGCTCTGCTCACGAGAAACAACGAAGTCTCTACGAACTTTGCAAAATCGAAATTTCGAAAGATGAAGGAAGCGCAACCTCCCCCTTTTTGCGTTACGTTCCTTTGTTTCGACGAAAGAAGGGTGAGTCACCATTTGCAGAGTGCACAAAAAGCCCGACTATGGGTGAAATCGAAAATTTTGAAGGAAGCTTCACAATGCCGCTCACGAAGATAACGGCAAGAGGTCAAGAAACTTGAAGATGATCGATTGGAAACAAGTTTGCCTAAGAGTCGAACGAAAGATGGGTTTGACCCTAAGGCATATAAACTCCTATCAAAGCGGGGATACGACTTCACAACTCACACGAGTTCAAAAGTCCGAAGATCTTCGATGAGAGACCCGAGCTCTCATTAACACAAAAAGAAGCTTTTAAAGGAAGGTTATACTATCCTCGCATCAAGGAAAGGATCGGTATAAGTCTCCCGAGTCGGTCCGCATAATAAGAAAAGGGAAGGCAAAGGTGGCAGACGCAAACCACATAACAAAGGGAGAGGTAGACGATTCTGGATGAAAAGAAAAACGTTACCCAAAGGACTTGTTTTTAGCGCGATCGGGCGTTGGTGGGGCGACCTTCTACCTCCAACGATTGGGCACCACTCAAGTAGAAGAAGAGCGATCACCTCCCATTTCCTGCTCCACTCGAACCTCAACCTCATGAGGATAAGGATGCCCACCAAAACAAAGGGCGTTTTACCAGCCTTTTTACACTGACTGCTCGACCTTCCGTCCGTCGAGGCTAGGTGTGCTCATTGGTGAAAAGAAGGTATGACATCTACCCCGACTATAGTACGACCATCAACATTACAAAGATTAGGTGCGCCTGCGAAGGAAAAGAAAAATGTACCTTCGACCTCGGATGCGACGCGCTTTCACTTTTTCAAAGGCTAAGTGTAACCACTTCAAAAAAGATGGGCCCTCCGCATCGGTTTTGATAGGATTCACCATGATTGCCCAAAGAGAACCTCGAAGGATAACTCCTTTGTAAAAATAAAAATGGACGGAGAAGTTCACGATCGCTCTTTCCTTCTCGGATGAAGAGGAAAACATTCGTTACTGGTAAGCATGCTGAAGGTTCATTGAAAGTAAAGCGGCGTGATGTCGTCATAACCAATCCCCGAGGAGGATTCGAGAAAAGGAGGAGGGTGAGACCTCTTGCTACCATATTACAGATTGAAGAAGAAACTAAAGTCGAATTGTCCGATGAAGATGCGTGAAGAAGCGCCATCCTCGCTTGAAGATGGTAGCCAATCAACAAAGTGGATGAGCTTAAAGAGGTGAACCTCGGTACACCGAGGAGCCACGCCCGACCTTCATAAAGCGCATCCTCACTTGCGAAGAGGAAAGGCGAATATATGAGTCCGCTCACGTCATATAGAGATGTTTTTGCGTGGTCCTATAAAGAGATGTCGTGGCTCGATCCAAAAGTAGTTGTCCACCATCTTTCCATCAAACAGAGTATCGCCGCCACCAAGCAAGCACAACGTCGTTTTCGACCGAGCTTATCCTCAAATTGAGATAGAGGTCAATAAATTGATCAAGCGAGATTCATACGTGAGGTGAAGTATCCAACTTGGATAGCCAACATTGTTCTGCGCGTAAAGAAGAACGACACGACCAGCGTTTACGTCGACTTTCGTGACTGAATAAGCGCATGCCCAAAAGACGACTTCCCATTGCCCATCACCGAGATAATGGTCGATGCCACTACCGCCATGAAACACCGTCCTTCATGGATGGATCATCGGGTTATAACCGCATTCGAATGGCTTTGGTGATGAAGAGATGATGACCTTTCGAACTCCTAAAGGGATATCTTTGTTACAAGGTGATGCCATTTGGGTTGAAGAATGCCGGTGCCACCATCATCGTGCTATGCGTAAGATTTTTGGCGACATGTTACATAAGCATGTTGAATGTTATGTCGATGACACGTGGTTAAGTCTAAGAAGAGACAAAACCATTTGGAAGATCCGAAAGTGGTCTTCGATCGGTTAAGAAAGTATCACCAAGATGAACCCTCTCAAGTGCGCGATTTGGCGTCACTTCGGAAAGTTCCTAGGGTTCGTTGTAAGGCACCGAGAGATTGAAATAGACCAGTCTAAGATCGATGCTATTCAAAAGATGCCAAGGCCAAGAAGTCTACACGAGTTGAGAAGCCTTCAAGGTCGTTTGGCCTATATTCGAAGGTTTATTTCCAACTTGGTGGTCGATGTCAACCTTTCCAAAGGTTAATGAAGAAAGGAGAACTTTGAATGGGATGAAGCATGTCGAATGCTTTTGACAAAGATCAAAAGGTACTTGCTTAATCCACCGGTCTTAGATGCCCCTATTGCGGAAAACCACTGCGTCCTCTATATTTCCGCAAAAGAAAGGTCACTAGAGAGCACTGTTGGCGCAAGAAGAGGAGAAGAAGGGTAAAGAACGAGCCCTTTATTACTTGAGCAGGACTTTGAATGGGGTGAGACAAATTACTCCCGATAAAAAGATGTGTTTGGCTCTCTTCTTCGCTATCGATAAGTTGAGGCACTACATGCAAGCTTTCACAGTGCACTTGATAGCAAAAGCTGATCCTATAAAGTACATCTTGTCAAGACCGATTATCTCTGGGCGGTTGGCTAAATGGGCGATCCTACTCCAGCAATATGACATTGTCTACGTACCTCAAAGGGCGGTTAAAGGACAGGCATTAGCAGATTTCTTGGCAAATCACCCAATTCCGTCGATCGAAGTTATGTGAAGACTGCCAGATGAAGAGAAGTCTTCTATGTCGAAATTGTGGAGCCTTGGATCATGTACTTTTGATGGCGCGACACGAAGGAGCGAGCGGTGCGGGGCGAGCATTATCTTCATCTCGCCTGAGAAACACATGCTCCCTTACAGCTTTACACTTAGCAAGTTGTGCTCAAACAATGTAGCTGAATATCAGGCCCTAATTATTGGTCTCCAAATGGCCATTGAGATTGGCATAATGTACTTAGAAATTTATGGCGATTCAAAATTGATCATTAGTCAACTCATGCTTGAGTATGATGTGAAGCACGAAGACTTGAAACCTTATTTTGGCTACGCAAGATACCAATGCTTTGAAAAGTTTGACAATCACACGCTGAACACGTGCCAAGATCGAGAAAATAAGAAAGCGGATGCACTAGCGAATTTGGCCACGCTTCTAACGACCTTAGACGATGTGACAATAAACATATCACTTTGTCAAAGGTGGGTCGTGCCACCAGCTAATGATGAATGCGAGGAAATAAACATGATCTCAGTCTATGCCATTGAAGAGGAAGATTGGCGACAACCCATTATAGAGTACCTTGAACATGGGAAGCTCCCACCGATCCTCGACGCAAAGTCGATATACGAAGAAGGGCCTCTAGGTTCATATACTATAAAGAGACTCTCGTCGTTCTTTATGAGAGGACTCTTCCTTCGTTGTCTTGGAAAAGAAGAGTCGATTAAGGCATTAGAGGAGTGCATTCGGTGTTTGTGGTGCTCATCGATCGGTCCGAAGCTCCAGTTCAGCTTGAAAAGAATGGGCTATTATCGCCTACGATGATCTATGACTCGATGGAATATGCAAAGAAATGCGAAGCTTGCCAATTCCATGCAAACTTCATCCATCACCGCCGAAACCTCTGATCCGACCGTCGCTTCATGGCCTTTTGAAGCGTGGGGACTTGATCTTGTTGGTCCGATAACGCCAAAGTCGTCGGCAGTCATTCTTATATTCTCGCGCGCACAGATTACTTTTCAAGGTGGGTAGGCGGTTGTACTAAGAGAATCTAAGAAGGAAAATGTTGTAGACTTCATTCGAACACACATCATCTACCGCTACGGTATTCCACATCGTATCGTGATGGATAATGGGAGACAATTCTCCAACGGCTGATGGATAAACTCGTGAGAAATTCAAGTTCAAGTAGTATAAGTCATCCATGTATAACGCCTGCGAAGAAACGGATGCAGCAGAGGCATTCAATAAAACCTTGTGCAACCTACTAAAGAAGGTAGTCTCTAAGACAAAAAGAGACGGCGAGAAAGGATTAAGTGAAGCATTATGGGCTTATCGGACTACTCATCGCACTCCCATCAGGTTATGCCATATTCCTCGTCTATGGGGTGGAGGTCAGACTCCTCTGGAAAGAGAGGTTCCGTCATTAAGGATGGCCATACAAGAAGGGTTGACTCTGAGAAGAAAATGTGAAGCTTAAGCCTTCCTTGAGTTGGAAGCGCTTGATGAAAGAAGACTTGATGCTCAACAAACACCGGAATGTTACCAAGCCCGAATGACCAAGGCCTTCGATAAAAATGTCAAGCCTCGCTCATTTCAAGTCGGTGATCTAGTGCTCATTGCTCAAGACCCATCGTCACAACACGACACACGGAAATAAATTCACACCAAAATGGGATGGACCCTATGTCATTAAAGAAGTGTATACCAACGGAGCATACAAGATCATTGACAGAGATGGTTTGAGGATCCATCAACGGAAAGTTCCTCAAGAAATTTTATGCTTAAAACATTGTAAACACTCCTAATCGTAAGAGTATAAACTACACGATACTCTTGAACTACGTTATGACTTGATCCCTTACATTCAAGTGCGTACGTGAGGCAACTTAAAGTAAAAAAAAAAAGCTTAAGTTCAATCGGATCAATAAATAAAAATGCAAGTTATGAATTGAATGCTAAATTTTATTGCATAAATAAGGAAAATAGACAACATGTTGCTATAAGTAAGCAACCCAAGAATTAAAAAAAATGTACATAAAAAAAAAGATGTCTGGGAAGAGATCTTTGAATCATGGCGTCCATCTGAACTCCTTCAGCTCTTCTCGTGAATGTTCTAAGAGCCCGTGAATTGTTGCTAGGGCACGGATATCTTTGTCAGCAACAACAGAGCGTACATTCAATGTGACTAATTCTTTCGCGTACTCGTGAAACCTCAAGTCTCTCTCGGTCCACGTCTTTCTCCCTCTCGATATATTGTGGTGGGCGATCTTGCCGATTCGATTTTTATGATATGTAACTTTGTTTCTTGTTCAATAACCTTCGCTTTAAGCCCTGCAATCTCGTCTTCCAACGCCGCAGCTTTCCGGACATTGAGCAAGTTGAGTTCGGAGATTGTTATTCGCCTTCGAGTGCCTCATTTTCTTTGGACAATGCACGTTCTAATTCAACCTTCGTGTCATCCAATTGTCGAGTCTTGTCTGTTGAAGTTAGCATAGTTGATAAAGTAGATTGCATTTGGTTGTATTCCACCACCTTTTGGAAATAGTGAGATGTGATTTCTCTAACTACGGTGCACACATTGCTTGTACAGATATCCGTAATGGCATCAAGTATCTTGCGTGTCTCTTGAGTAAGTTGAGCGACGTTCTCAAAGGGAGTTCGTGCGATCTTCTCTTGTATGCTTCTCCACATAGATATGACGAATCCCGCTTTCGATGAGAAGAAATCACGTCATCCGCATAAATGATGAGATTCTTCTGTTGAAGCAACTACATGTTGAGGACAATTGCGATCATGACACAACCGCATCTTTGCAAGGTAACTACGTTCATGGATCGATTCGAGTCGCCGAAACCGTGTTCTGCGAGCTTTGATGTCTTTCACCGGGGCAGAAGCGAAGTCACAACTTGCTTACCTCGGAGGGTGGAACAATATTTTCCGAGTTGCCATGGGAGGTATGAAGTCACGACCGCTTCTACCCCGAGATGGGATGATTGTAAGTGCCAAAGTTTCTTTGAGGTGCTCATTGACGAGGTGGAGAGGAGAAGTTATGGTTCGCTTCATTCACGGGTCCTTGCAAGCTCCCAATCAACTCGGGGGCAAGGTCCAAGGCATACGGTCTGTCAAAGATTGATCACCGTGTTGAGCGGCATTTTCCTCTGACCATCGCTCGATTGGAGCTGCAATAATATTAAAAAAAAAAAGAGGGCAGTCAAAAAAAAAACAAACAAACAAAAAAAAAAAGGATGAAAACCAACCAGAGCCTCAATGTTATCGGGAATGCGAGAGGCGCTAGAACACCTTTTGGAAAAATTGGTCGCCAAGGTCAACGGTCTTCTTTGATTTTCTTGGCCTTTTCCAATGACGGTCTCTCAGACTACTTTCGCTCCGTCATCTTGAGCGGGCCTGTCAGAAGACATTCTACCTCCGATCAAGCGAATTTGTTTCCCACCAAGAGTAGCCCCACTAGTGTTGGGTAGCTTAGGTTGGGGTTTAGGTGTTATAGCGCTATTCACCAGGTCGTTTATACCCAACTTTAGGTAATCACCATGCTTATTCAACCACCAACTTCTCGCGGGAGGTGACGTGAATCTCTGGGTTTAATGTGCGGCGGGAGGAATACTTTAGAACCTCGCCGGTCCGAAGGCAAACCCTCCAGGTGATATAGGATATTGTCCAAGCTAACTAAAGGTCGAGTTTCCCTAAATCATTCGGGATATCTTGATGAAATCCAAATTGGCGACCAAATCGGCATGGGCTATAAGGCTCGATGACCAAGGAATTCTGGCAACGCGCCGATAAATAACATGAGCGCAAACTGGAAAAGTACGAGGAATGAAAAAATCTCATGGTACCTTCCTGCTTCAAAACTTCATGCTTATTTCTACTCTGGAGACTCGCATGCCAGGATACGGAGGTACCCCTATGGATTAGTTCGCGAGCCTCCAATTCATTGAAGTATATAGCACCACCCTCTCCAGAAAAGTAAACCATGCCAGGGCCCTGACCATATGGGAGTCTTATAATTGGTTTTAAAATAGTGAGCAAGCCAACAAAAATTTAGTGTACAGGGAAACAACTCTCCATGCGCCCAACTGGTGTGTTAGCATTCGCGACTTTACCCAACCCATGATAGATATTGGCCAGCACCGGGACTGCAAGACTCAAAGTTTCTCCTCGGCCATTAGGTAGCGACTTTAAAAACATCAAGGGCGGGCGTGGTTGGCATTTCCTCGAGAAACACGAAGGCACAAAGCCAACAAGATAGAAAGGCGACCAAGTATGTTTGGTCTTTCCATTCCTCCTCGATGTTAAGGTCATGAAACAGTTTATCCTCTTCACCAACCACTCACGGAACTTGATGCTCGTGCCGGCTGGGGGTTGTGAGTCGAGAAGAACGAGATGCTCTTTTAGGTCTTCGATGAGGAGGTTTCCCATACACTCGATCACCTTTAAACCAAAAGTCGATCCGAGGAGTTGATCGCGATGTGGGAATGTTCGATTTTGAAGCACTAAGCACATAGAATGCATGGAAAAGGTACTCGCAGCCTTTTCGGTGGGTGTCGGCCTAACTCGTTAGAGCCATCAAACTTTCGAGACTAGGGATGACCTCTTCGTAAAACATGCCTTTAATGGGTAGGCCTCCGAAGCTCCAAAGGTCCCATAAGGAGATTGAGAGTTCTCCCGCTTGGGTATGTAGAGTATTGGTTGCAGGACACCAAGCCTCGCAAAAAGCTCGGAACACGTCATTGATACGATCATAAGTATAAAGGGAGGCCACCACAGCGTCCAACAAACGAGATGTACGAAGTAGTTCCTCGTTTCGACCGACAGCATATTCCAGCCATTCCCAGTAGCGTGGCACGAAAAGAAATTCTCCTGGAATTTTTAAGACGGAGTCCCAACGTGCTGAGCCATTTATTATCCGACGACCAAGGGTCATTTCTGGGTCTTGAGTGGGGTTTTGATTATGAATAGGAGATTCTAGGAACCATGCTTTAGAGGATGAGTCATGATCTAAAGGTTTCTCTGTGAGACGTGCGCTTTAAGGTATTTGGGTGGTGTAGCCTAGGCCATCTATCTGCTGTACGCCCCGTTTTTGGATCTTCTACGACAAAACTAATGCCACTCCTTATTGGTTGGTTGGGGTCTTTCAAGAGGACAAGTTGTCGCTTGTTAGATGAGAGATTCTCTGCAAAATGCACCATGATCCTGTAAAAAAAAATGGTTGCGGTCAACAAAAAAAAAGTAATAATATAAAAAAACGAAAAAAGGAGGCAAAAGTTTCATCATTGCAAAGTACGCCTCGAATCGACAGTGGTCCCACAGCGTACATGAGCATGAGCAGAAACAGAGTCCTTTGCTTTACAAGTACGCCCGAATCGGCAAGGGGTCCCACAAGCGTATGAGTCGAACCAGAGAGTCCTATTGCCGCAAGTACGCCTAAAACCGACAGAGGTCCCACAAACGTAGCATGAGCCGGAAACCGAGAGGTCCTATTGCCGCAAGTACGCCTGAAACCGACAAAGGTCCTGGCGTACATGAGCCAGAACCAGAGAGTCCCATTGCCGCAAATACGCCGAATCGACAAAGGGTCCCCCACAAGCGCATACGAGCCGTGAAACCGAGAGAGTCTCATTGCTACAAGTACGCCCGGGCAAGCAAGGGGTCCCACAAGCATATATGAGCCAGGAACTGTAGAGTCCCATTGCTTGCAGCAATGCCCGAATCGACAAGGGTCCCACAAGCGTATATGAGCCGGGAACCAGAGAGTCCCATTCTTTGCAGTAAGTGCGCCCGAACCAACAAGGGTCCCATGGCGTACATGAGCCGAGAACTGAGAGAGTCCTTTGCTACAAGTGCGCCGGCATCGGCAAGGGGTCCCACAAGCGTACATGAGCCAGAACTGCAGAGAGTCCTATTGCCGCAAGTACGCCCGAACCGACAAGGGGTCCCACAAGCGTATATGAGCCAGAACTGAGAGAGTCCTATTGCCGCAAGTACGCCTCGAACCGGCAGCGGGTCCCACAAGCGTATATGAGCCGAGAACTGTAGAGTTCTATTGCGCAAGTACGCCCAAAAGCGACGAGGGTCCTGGCAAGCGCATACAAGAGCCAAGAATCAAAGAATCTCGTAGCTACAAGTACACCCTGAACCACGAGGGTCCCACAAGTGTACTTGTGCTTTGAGAAGATACTACTATAAATGCAAAAAAAAAAAAAAAAAAAAACCACTTAGCTTTTTACCTTCCAATGGATGAGGCCTTTTGTTTTAGGAGGGAGATACTTGCAAGACTGCAATTATTAAGTCAAAAAAAAAAAAAAAAAGTAAAAAGTAAGTACATAGATGATTAAAAAAAAAAAAAATATATATATAGTTAAGGTTTTAGACTGCCTCTCACACCTTATTTTTGCGCTGTTGGGGTGAATTGATGGAAGTCTCACCTCCTCTATTTATAATTGAGGAAAGATAGTCGATTCTAAAATCAAAGTTGGAATTCAAATAGGAGTTGAAATCGAAATTGGGATAGGATTTTATCTCAAATCGAAATTTGACCTATCTTATCCCAATCGAAAATCGTGCAAGCGATCCTATCTCCAAATCCAAATTTTATCCCAAATCAAGATTGGATAAAGTTGATTCTATCAAGTTTAAATAATGGTAGAATTTTAATTTTATCTTGTCAAACAAAATTTGGGCATAATCCAAATTTTATCCCAAATCAAGATTGGATAAAGTTGATTCTATCAAGTTTAAATAATGGTAGAATTTTAATTTTATCTTGTCAAACAAAATTTGGGCATAATCCAAATTTTATCTTGATTGGATAAAGTTGATTCTATCAAGTTTAAATAATGGTAGAATTTTAATTTTATCTTGTCAAACAAAATTTGGGCATAATCCAAATTTTATCCCAAATCAAAGTTTGATAAATTAATTCTATCCAAATCAAAATCTTGATAGAGTTTCGATTATATCTCACCAAGTTAAAATTTGGGCATACTCTGGATTTTATCACAAATGAATGTTGGAGTGAAATTCAAATGCTACTCCAAAGTTCAAAAGAGGAAATTGGGTAAAACTTCAAATCTACACCAATTTGTCCAAATTTTATGTCATGCAAGAGAAATCAAAATATTGACCCAATTTTCATATTTTGATAAATTGACATGAAGGTGTGTAAAAAAAAAAAAAAAATTTATGAATCAAGTTCATATTTCGACTAAATTGACACATCTTGAGCCAAAATTATGAACTAATGTTTCACAGTTTGACTCAATATTATCTTTTTTTTCGAGATTCACACACACATACATGTGCCTAAATCTCGAAAAGGGGGCATTTGTTGACATAGAAATTTCGACCAATCTCCAATTGCCACGTCGTTATTCTAAATTAATGACGAAGTTGTAAATGATTAATTTTGGGACAGATATAAATTGACACGTGTCCTAAATTTAATTTGAAGACAACAATTGACAAATTCTAAAAATGAAGGGGCAACATGCAATTTGCCAAAATAATTAAATTTAATTTTGGTCAAATTGGATTATATGGAATTGGCTAAGATAAATAAAACTCAAATCCAAATGATTAGGCTCAAATCCAATAAAGCCCAAGTTCAAAGTTGTTGGACCCAAAAGTCATTAAAGCCCAAACTCACATGCCTCTGAAAGCTCTATAAATGAGAGCTTCCCATTCATTCCAAAGGTTCAGAAACTTCACTCCTAAAAGGAATTCAGAGAGAATTCAAAGCAAAGTCCTCAATGGTGAAAACTCCCTGAAGTCCTTGGTGTTGAACGCTGCAAGGCGAGTCTTCTGAACGCTGTAAGACAAGTCCCTAGGTGCGGAACACTACAAGTACACAGGTGTTAAGCACTCCGCGAAGACCAAAGATTCTTCCAAGTTTCCAACCTCGAGAACAAGCACTTTAGCCCTCGAGTGACATACGTACAAGAGAGAGAATCAGAGGATCATGCTTCGAGATTGTATTCCATACTCACAAAATTAATACAATACAAAGTTCACACCACGTGTCTCGTTGTTATTCCTTCGCCGAATTCACCACGTGTTTACAATGTCTATTTCTCCCTCTATATTTTTTCAGCATAAATCTTTTTATTTTTTACTTCCTAGTTTTTTCTTCTAATTTTTAAAAAACACTTTTCAAGTACTGTTTTTTTCACTTTCAAAATTTTTCTCTCTTTCAAACTTCTTTTGTAATGTTTTAAATAAGTCTTTTTCAAACCTTCTTCTCAGTTTCAAATGTTTTTCTCTTCAAAATTTTCATTTTTTTCACAAATTTTGTCGTCTATTCCAAATCATTTTCCTTCAACTTTTTTTTTAATCTCTTTCTAACTTTGTTTTATATCCAAATGTTCATATCTTCAAAATTTTGATTTTTCACTCCCGCTTCTTCACTTAAGGAATTTTATTTCAAAATTACATACCATTTTTCTTTAATTATTTTAAAATTCTATTTAAAGAACTCCTTTTCTATTTTTCCCCCAATTTCAAATATTTTTCTCTTCAAAATTTCTACCTCGTTCTAAATTCCTTAAATCTTTAAGGTCAAAATTTTTGTTTTTCACTCCTACTTGTTGTCTAAAAATCTCTATTTCCAAAATCCTTATATTTTTTTTCTAAATTCTTCTTTGAAATGTCTTAAAAAGGTCTTTTTCAAAATTTCTTATCACTCTCAAATTTTTTTCTCTTCTAAATTTTCATTTTTTTTTCAAATGGTTCTCATGTTTTCCAATTATTTTTGCTTCAATTTTTTATTCTCTTTCTATCTTTGTTTTATCTCTAAATGTTTATGTGTTCAAAATTTGTATTTTTCACTTCTACATTTTAATCTAAGAAATTTTATTTCCATCTTCCTTACTTTTTTTTCCTAATTATTTTAAAATTCAATTTAAATAACTTTTTTTTCAATTTTTTTCTCAATTTCAAGTGTTTTTCTGTTCAAAAGTTTTATC
The DNA here is from genome assembly GCA_036507285.1 of Trichosanthes cucumerina. Taxonomy (NCBI): domain Eukaryota; kingdom Viridiplantae; phylum Streptophyta; class Magnoliopsida; order Cucurbitales; family Cucurbitaceae; genus Trichosanthes; species Trichosanthes cucumerina. The sequence goes on from CM071841.1 coordinate 6,212,686, forward strand.
TATTTCTAACTTTCTTTGATGTCCAAATGCTTTATCTTTAAAATTTTTGTTTTCCACCCCTACTTTATCATTTAAAAATCTCTATTTCCAAAATCTTCGTATTTTTTTCTTAGTTTTTTTTTGTAATGTTTTAAATAAGTCTTTTTCAAAACTTCTTCTTACTTAATTTTTTTTCTCTTCAAAATTTTTTAAATAGTTAACATGCTTATTTTCTAGTTATTATATCTATAATATACAATACTACTAAAAGGAATAAAAAGGGTATATAAATGTTATTTGACCCCTTTTCTTGTAACGACCCTACTTTTTAGACTCATTTTATCTAGGACCGCTACTAAACATGCATACATTTTTAGGCCATCAAATAAAATAAGAACAACTCAATTTAAAAACAAAGTCAAAACAACATTTAGGGATCCCAAAAAGTCAAAACATTTAAAATATAAATAACTTTGGCCTCAATTTAAATATCTCTATGCTACTTAAGCAGAAAACAAAATCACTAAAAAAATACCTTCTAAAACATGTATGCGGAAATCATGACTTGGTTCCCATGACTTTCGTAGCGCGTCCCCGTCATTCGCCTTGTATGCCCTTGTCTTTACTTGAAAACATTTTTAAGAAAACGGAAAGAAAGAAAACAAAGGTAAAAGGGTGAGTATTATAAATAATACCCAGTAAGTGGGGGTCGGAAAATGCAAACACATGCAACATGACTTTTAAAATCATATATCTTTCTTTAGTGAGACCTAAAACATTCTTTCATAAAATCATGACTTTCCTCTTCGGCTTTAAGTGGTCAATTGAATCAGCCTGAGTCTTTTCATGTTGAGTCCCTCACAGACCTCTATAGGTTTGAGTCCCTCACAGACCTCTATAGGTTTGAGTCCCTCACAGACCTCTATAAGTTGACCCATAGGATCTCTAATGCATGTTTGACCATGCACAAATCCTCAGGAGACCAATTGTCACAACTTCATAAAACATGTTCATATACATACAATATGCATGGGGCCCCATTCTTCAATCACATGTACATATATAATCATAATGATGCAACAACTCATGACAATCATATCATCATAAATACATTCACAATTAAAACACGTATTCATCACAAAAACATAAGTAAAATCTCAATATAGGAAATATAAATAACTGTGTCAAAACTCCTTTTCAAATACTTAAAATCATTTTACTCATGGTCCTCTCAAACCCTTAAATCACCTGGAATCCTCTCACATTCCAAGATGGATTCCTTTTCTAAATCCTTTGAAAATCCTTTTTACTCAGGGTCCTCTCAAACCCTTTGATCACTTGGAATCCTATCAAATTTCAATATGAAATTCTTTTCTAAATCTTTTAAAAATCATTTTTCTCAGGGTCCTCTCAACCCTTAGATCACCTGGAATGCTCTCGAATTCCAAGATGAAATTCTTTTTCTAATTCCTCTTAAAATTAAATTATTGAGGGTCCTCTCAAACCCTTTGAAATATTCCTTTTCTAAATTCAAGTTTTTGGAATAAATCTTGGGAAATCATTGTTTGAAATAAATCCTTGAGATTCCTCTTTTTGGGATAAACCTTTGAAATTCGTCTTTTAAAATAAATCTTTCAAAACATATTTACTCCCCTTTTCAAAATCATTTGTAGAAAATCTCTTATCTTAACTTAGTTTGAAACTCCTAAAGCTCCGCTCCTAACTCAAGGCTCTTCTCAGTCGTGTTTGATACTCGAATACCCTAAATCCAAAAATACATTTTCCTAATTAAAACACATAATCATAAGCTCATTTTCGATTCCAATAATAAATAAGTTGAATTACCACTAATGGAGGCTCAAAACAAACTCGGGGAAGCAAAACTGATTGGATTAGCCAACTCCAGTGGCGCGTCTTGTATGTTTTTGGATCGCTCTTGAGCCGATCTATCCGAAACTGGTAGCTAAACCTCGAAAATCGGTCGAATGGTCTGTCAAAACCTCGAAACAAAAACCCAAACCGACAATTCGGTTCAAGGACTTCCGATGACTACTCGCACTGCAACAACTCGCGTGGGTTTCCGCCAGCACTTCACGGCCCGAGGGTAATCAAGAGGAATCGATTTCATAATCGGAAGATGTCGTGAAACGTCGTTGATTCGTTGTGTGTGTGATTTCTTAAAATTGAACATATCTACATATATTCTTAAGTTAAGCATGATGATTCGAGAAGGAAAACAAAGAGTAAACACTTTAATTACCTCTTGTAGACAACTTCTTGCAATTCCTCCTTAGTCTCTCTCGATCCAACGAACCTCACGAACACGATCCTCGAATCCGAACAAAGACACTTCCAAAAGCTCTTCTCGATTGTTCTCTGGAGATTGAGGGAGAGTTGTGAGACTCCCTTTGGAAATTTGGGTTGGAGAAAGATTGTAGAGAATTGAGAGAGGCTAGAGAGAATTTGTGGTGTATTCTTTCAACTTCTTAAGTTTGTTTTAGACCTCGTTGTGCCGAATTAAGCGTGCTTGGCTTGGAACAATCCTATGTTAAGTGACCTCCTAGGAATTTTCCTAAGGAGCATGTGAGTGAGGACAAAACATGTTGAAAGGACCCCATGTTGGTTTGTGGGGATAGTGTCTTCACTCTTACAAGCAGTCATGGATGATATAGTGATGCAACCAGGTCGCAGGAGATTCTGGTCGCAGGAGATCCTGGGCCTAGGGCGTTACAAGGACTTTTTGGTGCCTATTTAAACTAGAGTATTTGCAACTTAAGAGATGCACTTCAAAACTCTCATCTCCTTCTCTTTCTTCTTCTTTTCTTCACTTTCTTCATCTCTTTCTTCATTCCACCGGACCGCCGCCGGCGGATCTCAGCTGCTCGCCGGAGTTGATCTATCGATCAGTTTCGACTTCTTAAGTTTGTTTTAGACCTCGTTGTGGTTGTTTAGGAGCACACACTCTTTTTCTGAATCTTAAACATAAGGTAAGTAATCTTTTGGATTTAAGCCAAGCTCCTAAGTGAAGGAGTAAGGCAATCGACATTTACTTGTTTGTGTATTCTTGAGTTTATTGCTAGCATTAGACCTTAGATTAGTTATCTAAGTGTTTATGGAACTTGTTTAGCATGTTTTATGAGCTTTGTATTTGGCATGATTACGTGAATGTTATTCCAAGCCTTTTAATCTTGTATTGATTGTATTTATCATGTATCTATGGACTATGTGTCTTATTATGTGAGGTGGGGCTTGATTGTTCAGGTTGTACCTAGCATTCCTAATATGTGATTGATTTGAGTTAAAGCTTGGTTAGAGTGAGAACCTAGCTGGATATGGGACCCTTGAGAATGGGTCAAGAATATTAGGAATGCCTAGTTAGAACCCCTAGTAACCTTATAAAACTCTTAACTCAGTACTTACTACACCCTGAATTACACCTGAGCGAGTCGGAACCTCTAGATTGATGAGATTGAGTATAGGTTGTGAACTTGGGGTGTGTCCCCATTGGAGAGTGATGGATTCCATTATCCCATGCTAGCTTAGGGGTTGTTCTCCATAGAGCATGTTGATGACAAGACTCTATGCTAGCAGTGAGGTGAGTCTGGGGTGTGTCCCCGCAGAGTTTGTGTATAGGTTGTGAGCCTGGGATGTGTCCCTGTAGAGATTGAGCACAGGTCGTGAACCTAGGGTGTGCCCCCATCCGAGAGTGGTGGATTTCATTGTCCCATGCTAGCTCAAGGGTTGATCTCCATAGAGCGTGTTGATTACATGGCTCTAGCTAGCGGTAATGTGAGCCTAGGGTGTGTATTGTAGCGTGAGAGGTGGCTTTTCTCATTGCATGGTAAATCTATGTTTTAGAACTGAAGATAGAGCTCGAGTTATTACCACAGGGGACTCAGGGTGAAGTGTGCTAAATGTGAGACCTATTTGGAGTTGAGTGGAGTTTAGTAAATGAGTCTTGTTGTTTTTGTTGAGATAGGTTTGGACGTAAATGGGCTACTTACTGGATATTTTTATACTCACTCATTTCTTTTTATTTTTTGTTTGCAGATGAAAGTTAAACTGTTGGATGGATGACGATGGTGGCAACCTGACGAGGCTTGAGGGCGTTCTTTCGTGCGTTAGGATTAGTTTCCCTCGGAGTTTTATTTTTTCCTAAATGTCTTTAGATATTGGTACTTATGAATTATGTATCATGTTCATTCTTTTTCTTTCATTTGAAGTTGTTAGTTGCAGATAGGTGTTAGTTAAAGTTGTGATCATGTTGAGTTCGTTTTTATTTGATTACTTTTTGATCTGTTGGGAACCAAACCTATTGTTGAATGTAGTTTGAAGGAGGTTGGGTGTTTAGTAAACCTTTTGGAGTGTCTTGAACAGGTCAGGAAAAACTCTGATTTTGTCTTAGCAGCGTCGTTATGCTGCCAAAGTTTCGGTGCAGACGGTGTTGCTTAATAACTTCCCTAGGGGATTTGGGTTTGAAAATTAGGGTTGTTGTTACAGTCTCCTCCAAGTAATAATCTCTCATCACATCATTTTCATTTCCTCCGACCGTCGAATCATGTAAATCGTTTGCCACCTCATCATTCACCAAATTATAATCCTCCATTGAAATCGTAATGTTGTGTAGCATATTCTACACCATCTCCAAGTATAGATGTAAATGACATGTGTATGTGGATGAGGAAAACATCTATGGGAAGGTAGACGGAACAACTTCTACATCTTCGTTATTTGGAAAGGTTGATGGAACAACATATTCACCTAAATCGTGTGGGAAGGATATATATGACGATTAAACATCTTGCACTTTCTGATATGGGATGGGTTGTATGTGTATGGAATGTATTTCTCTTTATTATATGAAATTTCTTGACTCACTGATAACTCTCATTTTTTAGGATTTATTTAATACTTAAACTAGGTTATTTTTGTCATTTTTATATGTTTATTCATTACCGAGAAAAAGAAAAATAACATTAATGAGTAGAATTCATGAGAGCTTGCTAAGAATGGTGGGATTTGAAGAATAATTGAGAAAAAAGTGAATTTGAACTAATTTCATTGTATTTTTGTAGATTTATAGAGCAAACTGGTAGGAGAAAATGTAATTGCGAGCAAAAGAATAACAAGCCAGAATTCTAGACAAAATGCAGGAAGAAATGCAATTGCATTTTGATATTTTTCGAAAGGAAAAAAAACGCCACAAACTTCGGGATTTTAAGATTTCTGGAGATTATTGCTCATTTTTTGGAAAATATACAACCTAGAATCATGCCCAAATGGTTTTTCATGGATTGAGGATGAATTTAGAAGGAAGCCCTAGTTTATATCACCTATAAAAAGAGGAAATTTTATGGGTTTTCAACAACTTTTCGGCTGCACTTTATTCATATTTTTCTGCTGCAGTTTTCTCCAATTTTCGAACAAGTTTCATCAATGTTCTTGATTTTTTCCAGCACGTTTTTCTTCTTCTTTTAGCTTGTAGTCTCTAAGGTTTGATCCCTTTTTTATAGAAGTATAGGAGGTGAAAATCCAAAGCTATTAAAAGAGGTTGTGGAATCGATCAAATAAGGAGTTTAGGGTTTTCTCGTTATTTTATGCTCAAGTTCAAATATAGTTGTTGCCTTGTTTCAAGAGTTTTTATCTTCATTCAGTATTATTTCATGTTTGTGTTAGCTAGTTTCGATTAGATTGCGTTCAGTCTAAGTTCGTGTATTTTCTTCTTCCATAAACAATAAAGAGTCGAGGACCCTAACCTATTGTTCTTTCAAATGTTCATAGCCTTCGCTTACTGTTTTATTTTCATTGTCTGACTTGTAACTAAAAATTAGAAATAACCCTTTAAAAAGAAACAAATAGCTTGTGGGTTAGTTCTTTTTCACTTTTGTCCATTTTTTGAATTTTTGAAAGGTATAAAGTTCTTACTTAAAAGTTTTCTATTTTTCTTAGCTTATATCATGAGTTAAATCCTCTTTAGGGATCCAAGATGTAAATGCCCTAGAAGAAAGTGATAAGCTTAAAGTAGTCAAAGCAATCGAAGACACGTAAAACCTAGTTTGCTTTTATTAAATTTACGTGGGTAATCCTAGTTGGCCAACTAGTGTTTGCTTGTCAAATCTAGAACTTAATACTGAAAGGGTTAAGGAATAATAGATGTCGTAAAATCAATGGAGGAAAGAACTTAGAAATAAGATCCGAAATTTCGATCCTACAGATAGGGTGAGACTCCAAAACCACTAGGGTTATATGCCAAATTATCAAAGCTATGATTAGCCATAGACATATAGGTTTAATCAATTAGTCCCCTAAAGGTTTTGGGAGCAAAACCAAATAGGAGTTGAACTCGGTTTACTTAGGTTTATGTTGTCGACCACGATTGCAACTGCATTTTTAGCAGCATTTTCTCCGAAGAAGCAAAGCAACTTGAATTCTCTTCCTTTCAATCATTAAATTTCTTTACTCATTAGCAGTATTAGATATTTTCCAGAAAAACTTTTACAAATTTGGTTACCACACTTGCATTATTGTTAGCCTATTTTGATTACCATTGTAAATTTCTAAATTTGTTCCTTGTGGGTACGATACTCTGGAATACTTCCAGATTTTATTACTTCGATCACGAGCACTTACGTATAGAACTCTATCACTTACGTTAGGTGGGAAACATGTGGATGTAGATGGAATATTTTTAAAGTTTTGAATGCCTACAAATAGATTATTTGATATCGTGTATGTACTAGGATAGGGTCAAAAGGTGTGGTGACTAGAAAACTTTGGCTCGGTGGATACATAGATGAGGATTGAGGGCATTTCTTCCCACGTCATGAAACTTTTTAGGTCTATATTGTTTCTCATTTTCACTTCTCCACCAACATAATCTTTTTCCTTATCATTCCACACACCACCAAAATATACCCAAATACGAAGCATAATTGCAAAAAAAGATAATAATAAAACATGAATGAGCAATTAAAAGCAAGTTGAATATGAAACAAGTATTTTTTTTTAAAAAAAATGCTTAAATCTCGATCTTTGTCCTGGGAATCCCGACCGAAGTTAAATTCTGACCATCATGCAATCTTGGTCAACTATAACGACCCTAATTTTTCAAATCCAAATCTCTTAGGGGCGTTACTAAGTAGCACCGTCTGCGTCAATACTTTAGTAGCATAACTGCGTTGCTAGGATAAAACTAAAATTTTCTCTAAGTTGTTCTAAGCATAACAAGACTCCAAAAGGTTTACAAACCACCCAACTCCCTCTAAACTACTTTTCAACGATAGGTTGGGTTCTCAACATATCAGAAATTTACAACAGTTATGCAACAACATGAAGTAAATGAATAAGAGGCTAGCTTCACATTTAAGAGGAACAAGATCCTAAAACGTCCTATGAATCAACAAGGAAAATTAACAACATAGATAATAAAGTCTCAATCTATTAAGAAGGTACAACGAAAATATAAAGTACTAGAATAGCTACTATGAGCTAAAAGACACCAAATAACATCCTCATAGTCTCGCCAGGTTGCCACCATCGTCATCCATCTCACAGTTTAACTTTCATCTGCAAAAAAAAAAAACAACAAAAGAAATGAGTGAGTATAAAAATACCCAGTAAGTAGCTCACTTACGTCCAAACCTATCTCAACACAAACAAACAACAAAGCTCATCTACTAAACTCTACTCAATCCCAAACAGGTCTCACATATAACACACTTCACCCTAAGCCCCCTAGGGTAATAATCGAGCTTTACCTTCAGTCTTGGAACTTGATTGATGATGTTATGAGAGAAAACAACTCTCACGCCACAACACGTTGGCATAGAATAGTGAAGGTCTAAACTAACACACCCTATGGGGAATCGCCTCTAGGCCAACACGGGATAATGGAACTTAACCACTCCCTGACGGGGACGGACCCCATGCTCACCTCAACGCTAGCATAGAGTTACATATTCAACACGCTCTATGGAAATCCACCCCTAAGCTAGCACGGGACAATGAAAAACAACCACTCCCTGAATGAGGACATACCCCAGGATCACTACCAAAATATCATCAATCCAGAGGTTCCGACTCACTCAGGCACAACTCAGGGTTTAGTATGTGTTGGATTTCGCGCTTTATAAGGTTACTAGGGGTTCTAACTACGAATTCCTAATGTCCCCGACCCATTCTCAATGGGTCCCATATCCAGTTAGGTTCTTACTCTAACCAAGACTTTAACTCAAACTACCCAGATTCCACTTTCAAACCACACTCAGGTAAACGTCCGACCTAGCCTTACCCCAAGCCCACACAAGATTGCACAACTCCTTGTTGTACATCGATATACGTCTTCCTAACTAGCATGCCGACATAGCCCAAACTCGCCCCGCAAGACGCTCGTAAGCTATATCTCACTCCAAATCTGTTGTCACACTCATTGTGACTCACCTCGAAGCACTCTCGTTTTTGGTTTGTTGCCATGACTACCATGACTCACCACAAGACATCATTGCCCCGGGATTGTTGTCACACACACTTTGACTCACCACGAGACGGATACGGGACTGTTGTCACCCACACTGTGACTCACCACGAGACATCAATCAATATGCATACTGCATGCTAGTTTCTCGCCACACAAGATTGCAGGACAAAGTTCCTTAAATAAGGAGTAAGGTAGGGGCTACTAGCCTGAGAGGATCCTTATGACACGACTCTCTTGACTTGGTACCAAAGTCATACTCGGAGATACATACTAACAATCATGTGAACAATACAAGCCACGTATCATTTATAATTCATAATCACACATGCATCAAACAGAACTTAAGTCAACCCAAAGTTGACTAACAACCAAGATTCACACTCACGTTTACTTTACTCTTTACCTCATCTAGTGTGCGAGGAATAATCCAAATGGCTACTTACCTTTGCCAAACTAAAACCCATAAAACATGCTATCAAGCACCTAGTTTGTTAAACTATATCCTAACAATACAAACATTTCAACCCCCACCTCACATACTAAGACACATAGCACGTGATAAATACGATCAAACATGATTCGTAGGCTCGGGATAATATATACGTAATCATGTCAAGTATAAAACTCATGAAACCTAATAAGACACATAGTCCATAGATATATGATAAATACGATCAAAGATGACTCATAGGCTCGGGATAACATACACATAATCATGTCAAGTATAAAGCTCATAAAAACATGTTACACAAGTTTCATAAGCACTTTCAATAACTAAACCAAAGTCTAATGCTAGAAACAACGCAAGGATACACAATCAAGCAATGTCGATCACCTTGCTCTTTCACTTAGGAGCTTGGTTTTAATCCAAATGACTACTTACTTTATGTTTGAAAATTCAGAAAAAGAGTGTGTGCCCCTAAACAACCAACAGCGGGGTCTAAAACAAACTTAAGAAGTTGAAACTGAGCGGCTAGATCAACTCTAGCGAGGGCGGCGATAGCAGTCCGGAGGTGGTCCGACAGCGGTCTGATGGTGCTCCGGCGGTGGTCCAACGGGATGAAGAATGAGATGAAGAAAAGAATAAAGAGAAAAGGAGGAGAGTTTTGAAGTGCACCCTTTAAGTTGCAATTACTTTAGTTTAAATATGCATAAAAAAAATCTTAATCCTTTTGGAACAAGGAATCCTAATTTTTTTTAGAAAAAGAAATCCTAAACCTTTTTAAAACATAAATCCTAATCATTTTTTTAAAAACTTTGAAACACTATTTCTTGATCCTTATCTAATTATCCAAAGATTCAAATTTAAATCAAATACAATTTAATGCATCTGAGATTACGGGGTGTTACAGAATTTAAGTTTGATTGAGATTTCATCGAGGAAATTCCCTTTTCACTTAAATAAATGGCATTCCAACCTTTTTCACCCAAATAAATGACATTCCAGCATAAAAACGATTAATTTTCCACTTCAAATCACAATATATCAAATTTAATTAACGTTTATACGTACCTTTGTTCATTTTTCTTTGTGGAACCAATGATTATGTTGAAGAAGAAAATAGTCAGATCAATGGGCTTGTGATTTTTTGAGATTAGTAAGATTGTGAAAGAGATTAGTGGATTTGTTTGTTTAGGAGTTAATTGGTTAGTTGAGATAGTTGATGGGTATTTAATGGGTGAAAATGTTTTAAATAGAACAAGAGTACCATAGTAATGACATATCCTTTATTTTCTTACCTCACTTTCATCACCATGGGTACAAAATAACAAGTTTTTACCAAGGTGCCCTCAAATCCAAAATAAAACTTCTAGGGGTTCATTTTTACAATTTGCTTTTTTTTATGTCTTTTCTAAGATTTTTTTTTTATCTTTTTTTTTAGTCTTTTCTAATTTGTAACAACTTTTTCAATAATATGTTTTAATTTAATTGTCTTTGAAAAAATGATTTCGAAGAAAGTCTCTCTCAATGTTGCCTCTATTTTTAAAAAAAAATCATTTGTAAGTTTTTTTTTCTTTGTATATATTATTTTTGGTTTATTAAATTAAATAAATATCAAAATTGAATATACACTTTATAATTTCATTTTGTAGTTTAATTTTAATTCAATCTACCGAATTGAGTGCTAATGTTTTAGATAATTCTCAATTTAGTAATTTTAATATTTTAACTTTATCCACTTTTCCAATGTGGGATCCTCAACATGCCCTCTCAAGATGGTGCCTCTTTGGGTTTAATGGACTCTGATACCATATTAGATTATATAGAGTTCCATCTCAAAATCAATTGGTAATGAGAGGAGTAACCCACATATCTTATATATTGTGAGGTTTCTCTCCACTTTTCCAACGTAAAATCCTCAACACCAAATCATTTTTCTTATTAAAAACAATAATCTACTTTGTTTAAAAATAATAATCATCTTACCAATTTGGCTCAACTATATTTAATTACTTATTTTTATATTTCATTGGATTATTTTTAAATTTTACCATCAAATATTATTTTAAAACCTAAAAAAAACATGCATCGCATGTAATGCTAACTAGTGTAAATGTAGAAAAAATATGTTAATGAGAGAAAAATCGTCTTTTATATGAATAATTTTGTTTATATAACCTAATTTAGAATTTTGAATAGGGTAAGATTCAAGAAGGAAATTAAAAATTGAAGAAGAGAACAAAAGGGGGAAAGGAAAAATAATACAAGAAGCTGATAATGGTAATATGGACACAAGCAGAAGCCAGAAGAAGTGAAAGTGGGAAAATTGAAGACAAGAGATTTGATTAGAAAAATTTAACTAATATTGTTTTTTAAAGCTAAACTTCCTAAACCATACAAATATGCTTCGCTGTCCCTTTGCCAATTATTTTTATTCACTCACCAAACACACGTGATCCACAAACCTACTGTCCTCCTTTTTCTCGAAAATTTTTTTCAGTCAAAGAAAAAAAAAATTATTTATTTTTACTGTTAGATGAAAAGAGAAGTATCTCGAATTTATATTTAAAAATGATTAGAAGCCAGGTAAAGTATTAGATACATGAGACAATCACATTGTGGCGAGCTCATTGAATAATTTGTCCACGGTCGCTACAATGTGGTTGTCTGTTGAATGTAGATCCATTAATTTTCATGCCCTTAATAACCCCTATAAAATCGAAGTACTTCTCTCTCGAAAAGTTGTTGGTCATATTGTGACGGTCTCACTGAATAATTTCCAATTTTTCACTCTCAAATAGAGAGAAGAATATTTCAAATTTATATTCTATAATCATTTGAGGTATGAAAAATTATGAAATTCACATTCAACGGTTATTATAAGATAACACGACTTCATTGAATAAGGTCATTTTCTCTTTGGGAGTCTTTCTGTTTCTCTTCCGGTCCATTCCTCTTCTTCTTATAAAAATCACAACTCCCAATCAGCCAACACACAGAGAGTCCCTCCCCAAATCCCCTCTCATGGATAGAATTTCAGATCTCCATTCTCCACCGTATACGGCGTTGCCGGATCACCATCCCTCGCCGTCCCCGCCGATGATCCCGACTCGAAAAGCCCTCAACTTCTCTACTGCAGCCATTCTCTCTCTTCTTCTTCTCGTCTCTTTACTTGCTCTGATTTCTATCCACACCCCACCGCCGCAAACCACCAAATTGCCGGAAAATACCCAATCGCCGCCGCCGTTTAGGCTGGCTAGAGGCGTCGCCGAGGGCGTCTCCGCCAAATCGAACCCGTACTTTTCCGATTCATTCAACTGGACCAACGATATGTTCTCTTGGCAACGGACTGCCTTCCATTTTCAACCCGAAGGCAATTGGATGAACGGTAATTTCAATTCACAATTTTAATTTTTTAATTTTTAAGGCCAATAATAATTTGAGAGATCCCTTTTTTTTTTCAATTAAATTTACGACGCTAATTTTGATATTTCATTTTACTGTGTTTTTTTTTTCTCTCTCTTTTTTCGCTGCTATTTCATTGGCCGGATTCCGCGCTTGCTGCAGATCCCAATGGTATGTACCTTCCAAAAGCGATTTTTTTACTTTTCCTTCTGCATTAATTTTGATGTTTCTCTCTATTTTGCCTGTTTTCACTGCGATTGTTTTCAGTAATTTTCGCATTGATTTAGTAATTTTAACTAATGTGATATCTAGAATTTAACTCCAGCTAGATCTTTGGGGGCTAACTTCATGCTATTAATAATATTTGCCATAAGCATTCACTAGTAACAATAGGATGACCTGTACCAATTGATTTTTTTTTATCAATCATTTTAATATGGAAAAAACTTCCCAGCTTGGCATGTACTCATTTATTTGTATTAATCTATGTATATTATATTTAATAAGTAATTAGATTTTACTAACCTCTTTTTAGTATTAGAGAGTTTGGAATGTTGGTTTTTTTTGTTCCTGTGTTTGTACTTTTATTTAGTGTATTGGAATTTTTTATTTAGAGTTAAGATCACGTGGATCGAATTTGATATGTATTATAATATTTATATTAAATATATTATAAAAATTATCTAGCTAATCTAGAGTTAAGAATGATTTTATGGATCTTACTTTCATCTTTACTCTCGTTTGAATGGTAGTATTTAAAAAAGCAAGACCAAAATAAATATTTGGAGATTTTAAAAACTTTCAAATAGACGTGCCAAAAATGAAACAAGGTTGAAAAATAAGAAAATAAGAGAGTTGGGTTTAATTATTAATGCTTTGTAGTATTATTTCCCACTATGTATGATTTATTTATTAATTATTAATGGATGGCATAATCAATCAAATGATGAAGATCTCTAATTTATAAATAAAATAATTTGGAAAAGACATTATGCTTTTTTAGTCGTGCCTGTGCACCAACAAACGACGGGTCAAAAAAGTAAAAGCATGACTTGGATTGTCAGAGTGGGTCCTACATCTGGCATGGTCCAGAACTATCCACGTCATCATTGGCACGGTGGATTGGATCGTAAATATATATATATATATATATATATATTTATTTATTTATTTTACTAGGTTATAGCAATAATTGATATGTATGTTAGTCTAAGTACTTGTTTGAGAGTCCATTTGAATGAAAATAAGGTTGTATTTTATGTTTTCCCATATCTATTTAGTAATAGATTTAGAAATTGAATTCCAATTTAGATAATGGTTCATTATGAAAGTAGATGCGGATAAAAAAAACTAAATATTAGATTGGATATAAACTATTATGAAATATTATATCTATTTAACTTTTTATATATATATATATATTCATATAATTTTACATTTTAAAATTTCAAATTTAAATTCGGAATACAATAAAAACATAAAAATGTTATTTTCATAATTTTTACTATGTAGATCACAAAATTGAGAATTAGTTTTCGAAAATACATCTTTCAAATTATGCACATTTACTAAACTCAGTGAATCTGAAAATATAAAATAAAATCTAAGAGTTTGTTTGGTATGCAATCTAGATTCTGTTTTAAGTTTTTGGATTCACTGAATTCGGTGATATGTGTTTAGCAGATGTGTTTTCTAAAATTGTATAGAAATTTTGAAGTAACAAAATCAAGTTTGTTGTTTTATTTTAAAGTTTTAGATAACGAATAACTAGAAATTATTATTGAACATGTTTATGTTTATATATATATATATATATATATATATATTACCAAATTATTTTTTATAGTAAAATAAATAGAAAATGAGAAGGGAGAAACGAAAATAAGAATCCTTACATTATTATTGGAACCAAATGAAATTCATGATGGTATATCCATCTAAGTATTTATGGAAAAAATACATCTAAAAATGTAAAAGAATAATATATCAAATCCAGGTCAGCCATGCCGCTCATAATTATTAGGGCAAAAGACACTTTTGATCCCTGAAGTTTGAAATTGACATCTAATTGGTCCCTGAAGTTTCAAAATAAACACTTTAGTCCCTGAAGTTTGGAAAATAGTTCTAAATGGTTCCTGTGGTTAAGTTGACCGTTAATTGACTAACAGAAAAATGATGTGACATGTTAAATTGACAATTTTTAGATAAGGTGTTAAAATTAATATTATTTCAACATTAGTGGTTATATTTTTAAATTTTATTTTTACTTTTTTTCATCTTCTATCTTATTTTCTTTTCTCTTCTTTCTCTATCTCTATTTCTTCATGTTTGTCTATTTTTTATTCTATTTTTATTTCCTTGGCTCCAACACCAATATCGAAAATGACGATGACAAGAAAAACTTTTCTATTACTTTGATGTAGCGCCTTACTCAGTCCACAATTCTTAATCTTTAAAAATGTGTCTCTGTCCACAATTTTGAAGTACCCATGTGTTAATTTTTTTTAATTAATTTGATTTTTGCGATGAGTTTCTTATTTTTTTGTGGTTTTTTATTATGTAGAGTTGTGGTTTGATAAAAAGAAAAAAACAAAATTCATAAACCTCATTTTAAAACTTTAGGGACCAAATAGACATCAATTTCAAAACTCAAGACCAAAAAGTGTATTTTGCCCTAATTATTATAATCACTTGTTTCAATGTACGGTTTTTTCTTTTGTTACTGTACGATTTTTTGTTTTGTTATTGTTAAATAAAGTACTAATTATCAATTAACATTTTCCACTTTTCTCTTAATTTTTTTTGTCTTGGGTAGAAAAATGTTGGTTTTATTCCCACTCCCATGTGCTCCAAAAGTAATTTAAACACTCCCAAAAAAAATTAAAATATTATTTTCGTCCTATACTTGAGATTTGATTCTATTTTTATTCTGTACTTTTAAATATTCAATTTTAATTTTGTTACTTTTAATAAAACTTAAAATTAGTCCTAGACCAATAGATGCTTAATTTTGTTTATAAAAATTAACCATAGCGATTAATTTTAAAGTTTATTTAAATTACAATAACTAGATTTTGACATTTGAAAGTAGGACTAAAATAGAATTAAATCTAAAGGACAACCACAAAAATTGTATTTGGACTTAAAAAAATAAATCAATGCTGAGAATATTGGTGCACTTGCAGGGCCACTGTACCACAAGGGTTGGTATCATCTATTTTATCAGTACAATCCTGAGTCAGCTGTGTGGGGCAACATAAGCTGGGGCCACGCTGTCTCGAGAGATCTCATCCATTGGTTATATCTGCCCTACGCCATGGTCCCCGATCAACCGTACGATGTCAACGGTGTCTGGACCGGATCCGCCACGATCCTTCCTGACGGTCGGATCATAATGCTCTACACTGGCGACACCGTTGATGGGGTGCAGGTCCAAAATCTTGCATACCCTGCCGACCTATCCGATCCCCTACTCCTCAATTGGGTCAAATACCCGGGCAACCCGGTCTTGGTTCCCCCACCCGGTATTGGCCCCAAGGACTTCCGGGACCCGACCACCGCGTGGCTCGGCCCCGACCGTAAGTGGCGGATCACCATCGGGTCACGGGTCGGGACCACATTGGGCATGTCCTTAGTTTATACTACTAATGACTTTATTAAGTATGAGCTTGTGGACCGGTACTTGCATTCGGTCCCGGGTACGGGTATGTGGGAATGCGTCGATTTTTACCCGATATCGATCCACGGGTCGAAGGGTTTGGATACGTCGGTGAATGGACCGGGTGTGAAGCACGTGCTTAAGGCGAGCTTGGATGATACCAAATTGGATCATTATGCAATTGGGACTTATTTTGCTAATAATGATAGTTGGGTACCCGACAACCCGGAAGAGGATGTGGGAATTGGGCTAAGATTGGATTATGGAAGGTATTATGCGTCCAAGACATTTTATGACCAAAATAAGGAGAGGAGAATTTTGTGGGGTTGGATTAATGAAACTGACACTGAAGCTAATGACTTGGCAAAAGGCTGGGCCTCTGTCCAGGTAAAATTTCAAAATTTATTATAATTTAGTCTCTATAATTTAAAATTTGTAACGATTTAGTTCTCGTTATGGTTTAGACGGTTCCGAGGACAGTGCTATTCGACAAGAAAACGGGTAGCAACATAATCCAATGGCCAGTGGAAGAGGTAGAGAGCTTGAGACTGGGGAGCACCGAATTTAACGGCGTGCTCGTCGAACCTGGTTCCGTTGTCGAACTCAAAGTTGGCAGTGCTACACAAGTAAATCCTTCATGATCACTACTTTCATTTTGGATTTAATCTTGTTCATGATTTTAATTCGGTTCGATTCGATTCGATTTATTTTGTTGTGACATTTCATCAAACAGTTGGACATATTTGCGGAGTTTGAAGTGGAAGCGCTCGGGTCGGAGGAGGAGGCTACCGTCTCCGATGACGGGTGCGGTGGCGGTGCGGCGGAGAGGAGTAATTTAGGACCATTTGGGTTGTTGGTTCTGGCTGATGAATCACTTTCTGAGCTTACTCCTATTTATTTCAACGTTGCCAATTCAAGCAAAGGCAGTCGCGAGGCTTACTTTTGCGTCGATGAGAAAAGGTTTGTCCTCCAATATTCACCTTTCCTTCATTATGGATTATTAATTATGCAACTTGTTTCGATGTTTTCATCATAAATATTCACATTTTTTAAGTTCTGATTTATATTGATAATTGAATGAGTATTATCAAATTATTTTAAAGTTAATGCCTTTTGAAACTTTTTAGGGAAAATTGTTTATAAAGTTCATGTGTTTAGATATTGATTTCTAAAGTTAATGCCTTTTTGAAACTGTTAGGTATTATTTGTGTATTATTGCCTTTTTTGTGATGTTGCTTTTCTTAATAGAATCTGGAAAAATAAAGATAATGTTGTTTTGAGGTATTTAATTGGCTATTTGAATTTGCAGGTCATCAAAGGCTCCTGATATTTTCAAACAAGTTTATGGAAGCAGAATTCCAGTTTTAGAAGGGGAAAATTTCTCCATGAGAGTGTTGGTAAGTCAAAAACATTTCCTTCCAAGATTAGCTCAAACTAAGCTTATATGGCTACCAAAATTTTAAAAATAAATAAACCGTTTTACCATATATATATATATATATATATATATATAATCCTCAAGTTTTTGTTTTTCAAAACGATTATTTTTAAAAGAAATAGACTACAAAATAAATAAATAAATCAATAAAAGCACGATCTAAGTAGAATATTAAAAAAAAATATATTCCTAAAACTTTTATTTCAAGGCCGTTTTCCCTTTTGATAAAGTCTAGAGCATGATGACAAATTGTTACAAATTTAGAAGTACATGGACTAGATTATTACAAAATAAAATTTATAGACTAAATTGTTATTTTCATAAAACTTTGGGGACCAAAAGTATTTTTTAATTAAAATTGTTTTCATATTTTTAATATTTATTTTAGGGGTGAGCATCCATCGTTGAGTTTTCATTCCAAAATCGATGCAGAACTGTGACCATGTATCGGTTCGATCAATCAACTCTCCCCTACTGCAAAAAAACCAATTGAACCGACTTGATTTCAGTTTAGGCTATTTTTTAAATATATGTATTTATTTTAACTTATATTTATATACATTATATATGTTTTCATTTATTAATATTCATAATACATAATATATAAAATTTTACCCTTTTTGTATTTTATTATTTATATTATATAATATATAAATAATTTTATTATTATTTAAAAAATATATTTTTTAAATTCGGTAGTTCCGGCATGGGACTAAAGCCCCAAGCCGATCGAATGGTTGGTTTTGCACCAACTATTTTCCTTGTCAAACTGATTGAGGTCGGTTTTAGTCCGTCCTGTCAATTTTCGGATTTCGTTTGCTTATCCATATTTTAATAACAAATAAAGTTACTAAAATTAAAATAATTAGAATTCCATAAAAGATAAAAACAAAAAACAGAAATGTTATAAAACAAAACTAAAAAAAAAAAAAGGATTTTGGTGTTCAACAAAGTCACACAACATTTCTCTTATATTGCTTGGGTTGAAGTTTGTGTTAGGAGTGCGACTAAAATTCTACATTGGTCAGAGAAGGAAAATATCAATGGGTATATAAAGCAAAGTCATGAGGGCATACGTCGAAAGTGAACAATATAATATCAATATGGAGATATGTGGAGTGTCGTTGTCCCCTAACCGTTTGAATACAAATTTTCAGGTGGATCACTCAATCGTGGAGAGTTTTGGACAAGGTGGAAGAAGAGTGATAACATCACGCATTTATCCAACAGAAGCAATCTATGGAGCAGCAAAGCTTTTCGTTTTCAACAACGCCACTGCAGCAAATTTGAAGGCCACTCTCAAAGTATGGCAGCTCAATTCTGCCTTCATTCATCATTTTCCTTGAAGAAACTGCACCTTACTTATAATAAATAAAAAAAAAAAAAAAATCCCATCTTTTTTTTTTTTTTAAATGATTCCCATCCCATTCATTTTGTTCTTTCTTCCACCACAGTTCTGGAATTTTAATTTATATATTATCTCTCCATCGCTCTCTATTTTGGAAAATGGAAATTAAATTGTGGTGTGGGTTGCTAATAAACAATAATAAAATGGAATGGTTTTTTTGAACGAATTGGTCCAATAATCATATCCTCAATCCACTACTTTGTTGGAGAACATTTGTGAAATGGGTCCTAATTTTTGCCTTAAAAACTTAAAAGCAGCAACCGACTTTTCAAGTTTCTAAACTACACATAAAAGAGAGAGAGAGATGATCATGAATGGTCTCTGTACTTTTCACATTAATATGATCAAAAGTAATTTTCTTTATATAGAGACTTATGAATACAAAGATGAATTACAATACAACTTAAGTTGAAACCAAACTTCACTAGACTTAAGTATAACAAAAAGAGTTGCACATTAATGAGCACTCTTTAACACCTCAAGTCAATAGGTGTAGAAGATAACAGATTCAGCTTGGTCTTGATCGGAAGAAAACATTCGACCGAGAGAGGTTTAGTCAAAATATCTGTCATTTGTGTTTGAGGTGGATAGATGATGAACAAAAAGTCTCATTTAGTAAAACTACATATCTCGAACAAAGTGTATGTCGATTTATACCGTGTTTAGTACGGAAATGCATAACAAGATTAGCACTCAAATGAATAACTTTAAGATTATCACACCATAGTGTAAGTGCTATTCGTGGCTGAAAATAGAGATCATGAAAGAGAGATTGCAATCATCTAACTCAACATATACATGAGCAAGACTCTTGTACTCAACTTTTGTGCTTGATTGTGAAATAATATGTTGCTTCCTAAAAGACCATTGTATGAGATTACCACCGAAACACACAAAAAAATCAGACATAGATTGTTGGGAGTGCTAATAAAGTCCTATATTGGTTAGGGAAGGAAAAGATTCATAGTATATAAGTAATGATGATTGTCTATATTGGTATGAGGTCTTTTTAAGAACCAAAATTAAAGCCAAAATGGCATCTGGTTTCATTTATACTTTCCTATGTTAACAAAGGAGAATAGTGATCAAACTTGATAAGAACAACGAACCTCCACATATCTCCACACAATGGTATGGTATTGTCTACTTTGGGTATCAACCCTCATAAATTTACTTTTGGTTCCCCAAAAGGCCTCACACTAATGGAGATAGTGTTCCTCACTTATATACCCATGATCTTCCCATTCGCTAACCGACGTGGGACTTTGGTCGCACCTCCAACAATCATCCCCTCGAACAAAGTACCAACCGAGCCTCCCTCAAATAGTCATCTATCTGTCTAGCTCTTATCCTGACCAACTCCTTTACCTGAAGCACATCGTCAATCCAAGTCAACTCCTTTACCCAGAGCACACTGCCTATCCGACAAATCTCTCTACCACGGATCTCCAACACCTTCAAGTCAATGCCTGTGCTCTTCATATTCGGATCTACAAAGCTCTGGACATAACTTCCACCACACACCTTGCATAACCACCAAGTAAATGCCCTTGTGCAAACTTGTGGAACCGCTAACATCACATTTAGCCAAATTTAGTATGATTGCACTTGCAACTCTTAAATTTAATTCATCTCATTCTTCATCACTTATGCTGAACTTCTTTCACTTATGCTGGACATCTTAGAACCTCTGTTGAAACCACAACTGGACTCAATTGGATCACCATCACTGCCTTTCTGATGTGGAAGCTCAGATAATGCTGCAACCACAGAGTATACTCAAAAACTCAAGAAACTACAAACCTAAAGCTCTGATACCACTTGATAAGGACAACAGACCTCAACATATCTCCACAATGGTATGATGATACCCAAAATGGTTTTTCTTTTGATTCCCCATAAGGTCTCACACCAATGGAGATAGTGTCTCTCACTTATATACCAATGATCTTCCCCTTCTCTAGCCGATGTGGGACTTTGGTCGCACTCCCAACAATCCTCCTCTCGAACAAAGTACCAATCGGTCCTCCCCTCAAATAGTCATCTATCCGTCTAGCTCTTATTCTGCCCAACTCCTTTACCTGGAACACATCACCAGTCTAGGCCAACTCATTTACCTAGAGCACACCGCCTATCCGATAGAGCTCTCTACCATGGATCGGCTCAGAGACATGACTTTGATACCACTTGTTGGAAAAAAAACTCTCCCACTACTACTGCAGGAATAAACAAAAATAACTGAGAAATTAAAAAAAAAACAACAAAATAAGAGACAAGAATTTACGTGGAAAAACTCCAAACCTAGAGAAAAAAACCACGGACAGAAAGAAATTTCACTATGTGAAAAATTGTTACAATCACACAAAATTCTCTCCCCGACCCCAATTACAAAAACACTCTACTAAAGCTTTTTTCTCACTCTCAGACCAGAGAATATAAAGAGTGAATTTAACTAGAGCTAATACACCAAATTTAAAGTGTTGCTAATTGGGATGCTTTGAAATCAAAGTCATAGGCTCGAGCCCATCACTTCTATGCACGTTTCTGATTCGAGACAAATTCACTTATAATATATTGCCAAAACCCCTACAAAATTATGACTATAATCTGACAAGAATGTGCATAATATGATTCTCTCTCTGATACCATTTCAAAATTTTAAAGTATACCTAAAATAGAAAAAGGGCACTTGCATGAATAACAAAAAAATATATAAATATTGCACCCATGTCACTTCTTAATTCAATTTGCAAAAATAGCAACAAAAAAAGGCCCATACCAAACGGATGACGTGCAAAGTAAAAAATACCCTTATATTTTTCGCGCGCGTTTTTCAATATGAAGTATATTAATAGTCTATCAAAAACATACTTATCAATAGTTTATAAAAAACATACTGATGATGTACTTATGATATACTATTGATATACTAATGATATACCTAAAATGAAATATACTATTGATATACTACTGATATACCAAATATAAATTATATCAGATATATTGTTGATATACTACTGTATCTAAAAAACTATTGCTTGATTTACAAATACCTTCTCCGTGTTGTTCAATATCGAGAAAATCAGTAGTCTATCAACAATAGATCTAATATAGCAACAATATATCTACCAAAAAATAACTGTAGTGATATTTTACTATTCTGTTGATTTCACTAATATTAAGTATATATCAATGTGATATACTACTGATATACTTTATTTAGTATATCAACATTATATCACAAATAGAGATTTATGCTGACATACTTTATTCAGTAATATTAGGTATATCAATGGAATCTCAAAATCTATTGCTAGATTTACAAATGTCCTCCTTGTGTTTTTCAATATCGAGAAACTAAGTAGTTTATCAATAATGGATATGATATACCAATGATATATCCAACCAAAAAATAACTACATGAATGATATGATATCTGTTGATTTCACTAATATTAAGTATATATCAGTGTGATATACTAACGATATACTTCATTTAATATAACAACGGTATACCACAAATGGTGATTTATGCTTAATAGTGATTTATGCTGATATATTTTATTCAGTAATATTAAGTATATCAACGGGATCTCAAAAACTATTACTAGATTGGAAATGCCCTCTCATGTTTTTCAATATCGAAAAAATCAGTAGTTTATTAACAATAGATCATATATACCAATGATATATCTAACCAAAAAATGACTAATAGTCGTTGATTTCACTAATATTAAGTATATATCGGTGTGATATACTACCAAAATACTTTATTAAGTATATCAACCATATATCACAGATAATGATTTATGTTTGATAGTGATTTATGATGATATACGTTATTCAGTAATATTAGTATATCAACGGGATCTCAAAAGCTATTTGTAATATTCGACATTTCAGGTAGAGTAAATTTCAGGTTATGTTTTTAAATTTTCGGTAGAATTAATAATTTAAAACCAAATTGGATTGTTATATCTTATTGTGTGAAATGTGTTATTGTATAGAGTATATCACTAATATACTACTGATATATGTATATGAAGTTAATTAAGGTATATTAGTAACTCGCATATGATATATGTTCATTTCACTGATATACTAATGATATACTAAATGTTAGGTATATTAGTGAAATAAACATATATAAAATGAAGTACATTAGTGATATAGTAATATGCAAAATATCTCTAATTTGCTACGTATATATAAGAAGTATATCATTCTAAATGATATACCTAAAAAAAGGATATCTGTAATATATCAGTAATATACTATTAACATACTTCGTTTTGAGGTATATATTGGTATATAAAAATAAAGTATATCAGATATACTTCTGATATACCAATATAAAGTATATCAGATATACTACTGATATACCAAATGTAAAGTATATCAGATATACTACTGATATAGCTGCTGCTACACCAATGAGGGTAAATCTAGTATAATAAAAAAACGGAAATCAGATTTTAAAAAATTTGCTAGATTTGCAAATCTAAAAAATCATAACTAAGTTTGTAAATATGTTAATATTTTTGTGCTACCTATTATAATTCCCCAATAAAAAAAGATGATTTTATGAATACAATGATTAAAATCCCTTATCAAAAAAATATAGAGAAATTATATTTTATAAGATACATAGACTTATGCTCAATCGATTTTGAGATGATTCTCATCTTTATATAATAATTATTATTATAATACAAATGAAGTTAAAAGCAAACTCAACCAGAGTTAAAAGTATAACAGAAGGGGGTATCCTCAAGTAATTTCAATATTTGCAACTTCCCCCCCGAGCTCTTCATATTCTCATAGCTACCCTTTCATTTTCCCCTCTAAACTCACAAATTCAATTTACTTGCTGAAGAAGAAGTTTCAGTACTGCACAGACCGCTCCCTCTCTGTCCTTTTCGTTGCACTCTGAGCTTTCAATCATGCAGAACTTCGTAAAACTCTTCATAAACTAGAAAGCTAAGGTTTAGCGACGTTGCAGCAAGTGCAAGGCTACAATGGCTTCGATCTCTCTCACTGCGTCTCCCTTCTGTCTCATTTTCATTGCCATTTTCCCCAGCTTTAGCTTTGCAGGCGACCCTTATGTTTTTTATGACTTCCGAATCTCTTACATCACTGCTTCTCCTCTCGGCATTCCTCAACAGGTCTGTTTTTCACTTTGTTTTTGTCTCATTGCTATTTATCACTCTGGTTTCCGTTTGGGACTGATAAAATGTGCTGGGGAGTTTTGGTTTTAGCGTTTGCTTCTGCGTTCGATTTGGTTTTCCTTAGTATTCTAACTGTTTTTCCCTCTGTTCGGTACTCTACTGGTTGATGGATTTGTCCCAGATTTTGGTTTTGATGTTACTGATTTTCACTTCGGACTTTGGAACTTCCCGAGTTGACTAATGGTTGTGGATTTATTCCTCTTTTTTGGGGCTCGGGGGTTCTTTTTCAGTGATGTTCAAGATTAATGTCATCTCCAAGGATGGTTTGTGTAAACTTTTTTTTCGTTGACTTCTAAGTGAATTTTGGGATGTTTTTTTGGGAATATTTTCCACGTTTTAAGAATGTGCATTTGTTTAATTAACTAACGGAGAATAATGCTGGTGAAAACAGATATATGTTTCTCAATTTGCAATTTGGGTTTCTTCTGTGCCACATCTATTTGCCTCTTCTGATAATTTTAAGACGCCTCGGTTTGTTATTTAGGCTAATTATCGATAATCTTGCTCTTTTATTAGGCTTTGTTAATGGTTGTATCTGTCTATCGTTGTTGGTGATTTTTAGTTGATTTTTTCTCTGATTTTACCGAATTTCCCCTATTTATGTTGACCCTTTTCCTCACACTTCAATTTAGATTTCCAGTCTTGGAGATGATAAAATACTAATACAGATAAAAGAGTTTAAGTGAGTTAACAGAGTTTGTTAATAAATTCTTATTGTAGGTTATAGCAGTCAATGGAAAGTTTCCTGGTCCCTTCATCAATGCCACTACGAATAACAATGTGGCAGTGAATGTTTGGAACGATTTGGATGAAGATCTCCTTCTCACTTGGTAGGTTCCTTGTGATAACAACATACTTTTGTACGTGTGTTCAGCTTGTCCATAGAAATGAATTTCGTGTTTAAGCATGCTTTCTATGTGATTGGAGACGGCTTGTTGTGACAGGCCTGGAATTCAAATGCGACGTAATTCGTGGCAGGATGGACTTCTTGGCACCAACTGTCCTATTCCTCCAAAGTGGAATTGGACTTACCAGTTCCAAGTGAAAGATCAAATTGGGAGCTTCTTTTATTTTCCATCTTTGAATTTTCAGAGGGCTTCTGGTGGCTTTGGTCCTTTTATTCTCAATAACAGGGAAATAATCCCAATTCCTTTTGCACAACCGGATGGGGACATTATACTGCTTATTGGTGATTGGTACACACAGAATCATACGGTCGGTACTGAGCCGGATTTTAGTGTTTTCATGTGAATGAAAGGAAAATAACTAGCAGTTTTATACTGATTTCTCTCAGGCACTAAGGGCTACACTTGATGCCGGAAAGGACCTTGGAATACCTGATGGAGTTCTTATCAATGGAAAGGGGCCTTATCAGTACAATACAACTCTCGTTCCTGCAGGGATCGAGTACGAATCTATTCCAGTAGACCCTGGTAATGTTCTTTATAAGTTATCGAAGTATTGTTGTTCTTGTTGATTCCATTCTCCCCTTTTGATAATTTTTCCCATCTCACATTGATATGGAAATTTGACTATATATCATTTTCATAATCACCTTAGATAGGGCTCTGTCAGATTATTTATCACGTTATAGTTAGCAGAAGACAATGACTTTGAGAAGGAATTTATGCTTTTAGGATATGTTTAGATGAGTAACCTTTTCTGTCCGTATCTATCAGTGCCCTTACATTAAAAGCACTGCAGGCTTGTTCAACAAGACTTGAACCTACGCACTGACATAAGCTAAATGAGTGGCTTTTGTTCAACAAAAGAACTTCAGGCTTTTGTTTTGTTGCATATGTGTTTTCCAGACTAATAGTTTTCAACTGACGGGATCTTAATTGTTGACATTATGTGATGCAGGGAAAACTTACCGACTTCGTGTGCATCATGTTGGTATTTCAACTAGTTTGAACTTTAGAATCCAGAATCATAATCTGCTTCTAGTAGAAACCGAAGGACATTACACAGTTCAACAAAATTTCACAGACTTTGATATTCATGTTGGGCAGTCCTATTCGTTCTTGGTTACCATGGATCAGAACGCTAGCACCGATTACTATATTGTTGCCAGTGCTAGGTTTGTGAATGGATCTACTTGGGAAAGGGTTACAGGAGTTGCCATCTTGCACTATTCTAATTCCAAAGGACCGGCAACTGGTCCTCTTCCCGACCCACCTAATGACGTGTATGACAAAGACAGATCCATGAACCAGGCAAGGAGTGTAAGGTATGTTATTAACTTGCTCAAAATTTTGATTTCATATAGATCAGCTACTGATGAGGATTAAAAGCTTTGCTCGAGGGCAGGTCACTTGTTATATAAAGGATTACTTCCACAATGTGCACTGCAAGAAATGTTTTCAAGTTGGACCAAAGAACTCGAGTTACAAAGTATTTTGGTTTTCACCTTTCTGTGATGTGTAGCAATCTAGCAATCCTGCATTTTCATTATAGTTGGCTCCCTTTTGAGGGCTCTCTTTTTGTATGCCCGTGTTTTATTTCATTTTTTCTCAACGAAATCTTGGTTTCCTCATTAAAAAAAAAAAAAAGTCTAATGCTGCTATTTGCAAGTAGATTTCAAATGGACAATTTTCCCCCTTAATACTGATATTATAAACCAACGTCAAACTTTTAAAGTGATATTATTGCCTAGATTGCTTTCCCATGTTACTAGAAATTTTCTTGTTAATTATTTATTATTTATGAGTTCAACATTTTTCAAGGTAATGATATGTAACATTTGATACTGAATTGGCTTTGATAGACAAAATGTAACTGCAAGTGGAGCTCGTCCTAACCCTCAGGGATCGTTCCACTATGGTCAAATAAATGTGACTGAGACATATCTATTGAAGAGTACATCATTGGTGACGATAAACGGGTCGCCTAGAGCTACCCTTAATGGTATCTCGTTTGTCAATCCAGATACACCCATCAGGCTTGCTGACCAGAATAATGTGAAGGGAGCTTACAAACTTGATTTTCCTGATAAACCATTTAACCGGACGCCACATGCTGATAGATCTGTTCTTAATGCTACATATAAAGGCTTTATTGAGGTCATATTTCAGAACAATGGTACAACAATGCAGAGTTTTCATGTGAATGGTTATTCCTTCTTTGTTGCAGGGTGAATTCCATTTCCATCAATATTTTGGACTTTCAAACTTTCAGATTATTATTATTATTTTACTTAAACGCTTTTGAAATCTAAAAGTTGCTTCTTCTCAGGATGGGTTATGGAGATTGGTCAGAGGACAAAAGAGGTTCCTACAATAAGTGGGATGCAATCAGCCGCTGCACAACACAGGTTGGTTTTGGTTTTCTCTTCTCTTGTGCTAATGAGTAATTTTTTTGAGGATGTTATTGAAGCCGCAACCATAAATTTTATTTGCATTTCATCACTCCATAGTGTTAATAAATACTTTGGTTGAGTATAGTCTTGTATTTTACCATTTCTATCACTTTAGTAGTTTAAGCTGTTTTATTGTACTCCTGTACTTTTATAATATCTCTTGATTAGTCTATATTGTTGTTGACTTAATAAGAGGATGTGGTACCATTAGTTGGTTGACGTGTCACTATGTAGCTGTTGACATGGTGACACGTAGATGCCCGTATCAACAAAAGATCAATAGATAGGTAGGACTGTTTTGAAATTTGGATGAAATAGAGGAACCAAATTAAAGCAATTAAAAGTATAAAAACTAGAATGATACGACAGTAAAAGTACTGAGTATGAAATTTGGTTGAATCACAAAAGCCTCACTGTTGTTTGTTTTTAGAAACACACAAAAGTTTATTGATTTGTGAATTAGTGAATGATGTTCATGCTTACAATGTGAAATGTGAAAACTAATTTTCGTATATTTGCGAGTTAAAAATAAGGAGTATGATAGTTTATAAATAAGTGAAATATAACCATATAGAAAAGTATAGATTTAGACACATTTTTAATATTGTGATTTCATATATTTGTTGTCATACCATTTTAGTTTATGGACTCTTAAATTGTTAAATTTCATTCCTGTAATTTCAACAAAGTTTACCGATTGTGTCAATTTCTTATAATGTAAGCATCTGAGTAGTATTGCGCTATCTCATTAAAATGAAACAATTTTAAGTGCAAGGATCAATGTATCATGAGTGGGCGAGTATACGAATTAAATATGCAATTTAATGTTTACCATGCTTGTAACACCATGTCTCTTGTCAACCTTGACGACTATCAAATATTACCATGCCATGTAGTAGTAGTGTTGATTTTGTTTCTTGTAATTAGTCTTTTGTATTACTCGCTTCCCACTTTTAGGTTTATCCAGGGTCTTGGACCGCAATCCTCATTTCGCTCGACAATGTTGGAACATGGAATATAAGAGCAGAAAATCTCGATAGATGGTATTTGGGCCAAGAAACATACATGAAAATTATCAATCCTGAGGAAAATGGGGAAACCGAAATGGCTCCTCCTCCAAATGTTCTATATTGTGGTGCCCTACAGAGTCTACAGACGTAAGTAACTTTAAAAAACCCCTCCCCTTTCCCCACCCTTAGCCCCAAACCATCATACATTTTGCACAGTACTTGCCCTTGATGTCGTTCTTATTCTCGATTCTTTTGTTTTCGTGCTAGGCAACATCGACATAGTTCGGGAGGACCAACTTTCGTGGGGGCGTGGAGATTATGCAACATTTTGCTCATGGCACTTCTAGGTTTCATTCTCAACTTTTACTGAGTTAGAGTTCTGATATCACTTTGCAGTAGGTTTCTCTCTGATTGTGTGGGGTGAGATGACATTATTGAAATTGTTTGTCATGTAGACGTATATATGAATAGGTTCTTTTTTAATCTTAAATTCATGTAACAGAGACTATTTGATCTTTAATGTTAGGCAATTTTCACCTTTTCTATTTTTCTAGATCAAAAGATCGCTCTTTATTGAACTAGCAATGTTGAAATAAGTTATTAGGCCAACTTTGTTATAGTAATAGCTGCAATCTCTATATAATTTTCACCGCGAGCTATGCAAACGAGAATTGATGTGTTGTTATTTCCTACCAAACAAGCTTGGGTTAATATAAATCTCCTTTTCTTTTCTCTCGATGCATGAACCTTTTATTAGACTTTTCAATACCTAGGAGGTGATGAAGAGACACTCCAATGGACTTTTGGGATACATGTTTGTAATAATCCGTGTTATAATAATCTGTGAAATACTTTACTCCTCTAATACAAATTATTATAACCACAGACTAAACAACTCTACATTTTAAATAATATTATATGATTCCATAGATTATAATAACCCACAAACTATTGTAACAAATGTTATTATGATTCCACCCGTTGAGTGACTAGCTTGGTTGATGATTCATTTATGGGCTTGTAATTTTTTTTTTCTTGGAAAATTGGATAGATGGTTGTGCTATCAATTAGGGGTAAGCAATGAAAGATCGAAAACAAACATGACTGATGGAAACTGACTAAACCGACATCGGTCGGATGGTTTAGAGAGAGATTTAGTCGAGAATGCGAAACCGATGAGTCGGTCAATACCAAATTGACATATGATCAGTTCAGCGTTGGTTGGGGTGGAAAACCAATCGACTGATGTTCACTCCTAGTATCTATATCTCAAATATGGTTAACCAAATATTTAAGATGGTTTTTTAATACCATTTTAAAATAATTTGATGACACATGTAAATTTGTAATTAATCTAAATTGTAACAATTTATTATTGGCCAAAATTTATCCTTCAACAATAGTCATGTAAATCAATCAGAACTTTACAAAAATTAAATAGTTATAATATAACCTCCATAAATTTCTCTTCGAAAAAAAAAAAAAAAACCTCCATAATTTTTTTTTCTTGCTCTATTTTATTTTATATTTTAGTATAGATTCTTTTTTTACCCTAAAATTGTTTATCAAAATTAAGCTAGAAATATCATTAGGAAATTTATTCCCTCCAATCTATTTTAATTACTTCGTTTTTTTCTCTACAACCACTATTTTTTTTTTATTGGGCGACTGTATCCCTTCTTTCATTAGAAAACTTGATTCTTTGCTAGAACTTAGAAGCAACGTTGGAAAAGATTTCTTCACTGTGAGGAGATATCATTCGAGATGCGTCTCTAAATCCTAAACTCTAAATAAGTAACGTGACGGAAAGATAAAAGACTTAGGAGAGTTTGCGCTTTTTAAGTGTGAGTGTGACATGCTTATTAGTTTAAATACTTTTTTAAAAATATTTCTTTAAAACTCTTTTTTATTAAAGTGATATTAATTTAAAGACGTGTGTTGTGACCACCTTCGTACAAGTAATTATAATCACAACTTTGTTTGATTGCACAAAGTAATTTTACAATGGTCACATTATCACAGAGAAAAGAAGAGAATATTTAAATTTGAGGATAATTTTATAATTTCAATATTGTTTGAAGAGATTTTTTTTTTAAGTGATTATAAAGTGATTTACTAGGAATCACTTTTTTTTTTTTAATTTTTAATTTGATACTTTTATGATCTCATTATTTAAACTGATTATTGAGAAAATGATTATTTTACTGAATATTTCAAAAACAATTATTTTTGTTGCCAAGTACTAGTTTTTTTTTTTTTTTTTTTTTTTAGTTTTGGACAATCACTAACAAAGTTAACCCCAACCCACCCTGAGGAGACTTAGGGTTCAAATGACCAATATGGTTTATATTAAATATCTGGGATTCAAATATTTGAGATAATAAGGGTCTGTTTACTAAGCAATCTGAAAACAGAAATTTGAAAACAAGGGATTCAATGAAAACAGAGTTGTATTTCATGTTTTCAGAAATGTGTTTGGTAGCAAATTTAGAAATTTGATTCCATTCTAAACAGTTGTTTAAAGTGTGTCATATAACATATTTATAGATCATAAAATTAGTTGTAGTTGCAAAACTAATTATTAGATTGAATATAAATCATTATTAATTAATTTATGAACATGTTTTTTTATAAATTTTATAGAATTATCATTTTATAATATAATATTATATATAATATTATAATATATTATATTATACATATTTTAATTTAACAAAATAAATTGAGTTTATACATGAAATATTGTATTTATTAAGATGTTTATCTTTGTTTAATATAATTATGCATTTTAAAATTTTAAATTCAGAATTTGAATACAATGGAAACATAAAAATTTTGTTTTCAGAATTTCTACTATTTGGATCACAGAATCCGAAAATAGTTTTCGAAAACACATCTACCAAACACATATTCACTGAATTCAGTGAATCTGAAAACATAAAACAGAATTCGGATTGCATACCAAACAAACCCTAAGTATCTGTGTTGGATATGCAGGATAATTAATGTCTGGAGTTAAATATTTGTGATTGGATCGGTATGTTAATTAATGTCGAGAACTAAATGTTGATGTTTATTTTATAATAAATAGTTAATAAAATATAAAATAATAATTATAAATGTATTAAGTGTAAAAAACATATTGATATTAATAATAAATTAAAATGAATTAATAATGATTTTTTGGATACCTATAGATAATTAATTAGTATAAATGAACTAATTAATTAAGTTACCTTCAACTCCCAAGTATAAAAATCTCATAGGGTATAAAAACCCATGTTGGATGCATGAGCGAATTTAGTTAAGGCCAAATCCTCTCAATTTTTTTTACTTTCTATAATATGTATAGGAAAAATCAAATCAAATTTCTAGATTTGCCACTAGTTGGATGGTATTTAAAGTTTCTCGGATAATAATATTCTGGATTTTGAAAACTGAAAATCAATAAAATAAATACTGATATTAAATATCAGCTTGAATACTAATGCCAAAATCCATCAAACAAACAAGCCCTAGATAGGTGTTGAAATTTGGTAAAATGTTGCTTCAATGAAGGATACTCCATATCAAGGTGTCCAATTCATTTGTAGGTGTTATGTGAGGAATATGTCTCACAAGTGCTTTAATTTGTAGGTGTTATTTGAAGGAGCCTTTGCCTTAGGTTTGTAGGTGTTATTTGAGAAATCAATTAATCATGCATTTGAAATTAATGTAGTGTAGGTGTTATTTGAGGGTGAATGTTCCAAAAGTGATTTAGACCTCTCTTTGGAATACACATAGAATTGCTCATTGTGTGACAAATGACCACAAAAATCACATCACTATTTTTAATACATGCCAAAAGTTGTTAATTAGGATTCAATCATTCATCTAAGAGAGATTGGATATTTAATTTAAAAAACAAAAACTACTTTTTGAAAACTACTTTTTTTAGTTTTCAAAATTTAACTTGGTTTTTGAACACATAGGTAAAAGAAAAAATAGAAATACATAGGTAGATATAGTATTTGTAGACTTACTTTTCAAAAACCAAAAACCAAAAACCAAATGTTTATCAAATGGGGACTTAATATTCCATGTTTCATAATACTTTATTAATTATTCAGCTTTTAAAAGATTACTTGGGATAAACATTACTTTCACTTGTGAGTTCATTTCTTTACTTTGTCATCTACCTTTTAAAAATATTTTCAAAATTCAAGCCAAATTTTAAAAATTAAGGTCTCGTTTGATATCCATTTGATTTCTGATTTTTTTGCGTTTTTGAAATTTGTGATTGTTTTTCTACCATTTCTTTATCATGATTTTCACCTTTCTTAGTAGAAACATTTGAATTCTTAGTCAAATTCCAAAAATAAAACAAGTTCTTAATAACTATTTTTTCCTTTTCATTTTCAAGATTTGGTTTGGTTTTGAAAATATGAACATAAATTAGATTAAAAGCACATAGAATCTCATACGTAAAAGAAGTGTTTAATTAGAAGTTTAATTTTTAAAAACAAAAAGTAAAAACTCAAATGGTTATAATCAAATAAGGCCTAAAAAAGTAGTGTTTAAAAATTTATTTTTGTCTTTGAAATTTAGCTAAGAATTCACATCTTTCTTTAGAAAAGATGATAACAATAGTAAAAAAATTATAAGAAAACCAACACAACTTTCAAAAACAGAAAACTAAAAACCGAAATCATTATCAAATGAGACCATAATTGCTCTGAGTTAAAAAAGGTTGTTTGGACCAAAAAAAAAACTATTAAAGATTCTTGAATAAGATTAGTATACAAAATATTGATTATTAGTATTAGATTCTTTATGGTATAATATAAATATCGATTCACTCCTTATATTATTGATGTTGAACTCGTGAACATGTAAAAATATTGATAAAAATATTGACATGTCGATCAAAATTTAATATTCTGGTTAAAAGCTAACAGTAGTATAATATTAATGATATATGGCTATTAGTAAATCTTTTACGACTTTTTTGTTAATTGATATTTAGTACTTATCACCATGGTATTAGATTTTCGTCGATATTTCCATCTATATTTCCACATGTCCATGAATTCGACATCGGCATAATTGATGAATCGACATTTCCATTATATCATACAAAAATTGATGAAATATTAAAGAAATAACAACAAAATGTGAATATAATATATTTTAACTAATTTAAAAAAGTGTAGAATGATATATTTTTAAAATTTTTTGTTTTTAAATTTTTTTTCAGAAATATTCATTTACAGTGATATTTTATCGATATTTCCATAAAATTGAGATCTCGACTTTTCTGTTGACATGGATATTTTAAACCTGACTTATATCACCCATTTATCATTTATCAATGATAAACCCTAATAGTACATAATCATGCAAACTGTCACTAAAAAAAAAATAAAAGATCAAATATATTATTGATAGGCCGTTTTATTTTTTTAAAATTCTAACGGTATGATATATCGTAATTAATAGAAAAAACATGTTAAATAATTCACAAATTGTAAACTAATGGTGTGATATAAGTATCAGTGATAAACACAACATCAAAGAAGCATATTTGCAAATCATTTTTAATAGAAAAAACACAAGATTACGTGCATACCATTTTTTTTATTCTATTGATACAATATATTAACAATACACCTAATAGAAAATTAGTATGCAAATAATAGTTCATAGAAAATAAAACTAAATATCACTCATGCATATACCAATTTTCATTTATTGATATATTTATTAATAATAGACGTAATAACAAATGAGCATGCCAACACACACTAATAGAAAACGAAAGTTAAATATCATAAATTTATCATTTTTAATCTATTGATATGATAAATCGATGATATACCTTATACATAGCACAAGATCATGCAAACAAATCATTAATAGGAAATAATTTCAAATATCATTGACATTTAATTATATTGATATGATATATCAATGTAAACCTAATACCAAATAATAAGCATATAAACAATTATGGACAAAAACCAAAAGTTAAATATCATTGATATAAAATCTTTATTCTATTGTTAAGGTATAACAATAATGAACCTTAAAGAAAATGAACATACCAAGCAATCAATTATAGAAAACAAAGTAAAACATCATTTATATTTTATTGATATAGTAGATATATAAGTGATGAACATATATAATAGCAAACAAACACATAAATAATCAATGATAATTATACATCTATTATCGATTTACTTTTATCACTAATAAACCTTAATCACTATCATTGATAGACCTTAACCAAAAATAGTATGTGACTGAATATTAAGTTATTGATAGACATGTATCATTAATAGACATGAATTAATTAGTGATAGATGTTTATCATTAATAAACTTATTCGACTTTTCATATGCTTCATTTTGGATGTGCTTAAAATTGTACCATATACTTACAAATATTTTTATTGTAGATTAGATTTTCTATGAACATAATATCGCGAAGTGGCTGCCTTTGCTCAATTCGGATATTTTGGATCAGATAAATAAATATTGGGAACTAATACATATTTGTCATTTTGAACTGAATCATATTTGTCGGCAAGTGCTTTTATAATGGATCCAAGAATGTGCCAAGAAATTTGAATTTTCAATTTAAATCATTGCCCTCTAGACCCTATCATTGTAACCCTACCATTTATAACTCCATTATTGGTGGAAGTTCAATTTAGAGGTTTTCCGCATTTTTCAAACTATTTAGGATAGAATTAGAAATAGTTTGGTTATGGAACTCTTAATTTACAAATACTAAAACTCTCGATTTCAATCCCAAGAGAAGGAATAGATATAAGATTACCTTGTTGATCGAAGTTCTTAACACACAAGGATAAATTATTGGCCCAAGAGTCGAATACTCCACACGATAAGATGATCAGTACTTGAATGTTATCGGTATGCAACTCAACGCGAATGGTAAAATTCAAAAAGCTCTTGGCTAAAAAATACAGAGGCTAAAAATTCAAATTCAAAGTAAAACTCCTCTATCCAACCAAATGGTGAAGTTTTAGATAGCTTCTCAAACCCTAAATGCCACATCATTGATAATAACAAATGACAAAAATACTCCAACCTAAAATTTCATAAACAATTTATTACCAATGAATGACTAAATTCATAGCAATTATATAAATTTGGGGGCAATTGTTCAAATTGATAGTTCAAGTTTGGGGTTATTGTTATAGTTCATAAGTGATTTTTGCCTTTTCTTTCCTCTCCCACAACCAATAATAACTCACACGTGAACAAGACATATATAGCACACTCACACTCACAATCTTATTAAGAGAATTAAGATTACACATTATTGTACAATAATTAAGACTAATTAAACATAATTAAAAACACCCTTTTGCTCAAATATGATTTATAGATAAAAAAACTAGGCATGAAGATCAGCAAATCTGTTAACCAAAGCCAATGCATTGCTAGTCAAATGAGCAATCTTCTGAATATGTTGTCTCACAAAAACCTTCACATCGCCATCCATGGACTTCCCACCAAAGCCCTCCATGCAAGCATCTTCATCTGTCAATGCTGCGCTTATCCACGTCTGAATATTGCTCATTGTCATCTCGAAATCAACACCTCCTTTGAGCTTCTTCATTTCACTAACTGACTTCTTCATCTCATCCATGGAGTCTCTCACCTCCTCCACACAATCTTTCACAGCCCCCAACTCTCTGGGGCTCAGCTGCCCTTTGCCTTTCAGCACCTTCTCCACCGTGCTCGACGTCGTTTCGGTCGACGAAAGGGCTACGTCGATGGCGGTTTTCGTCAGCAGCTCCGGGTTCGTTTGGATCTTGTTTGCATGAGCTGAGAGGGATGTGAAGCAAAGTTTAGGGTAGGTGGTTGCTGTGCATGAGGTTTTGATGAACTGGGTAGTGGCTTTGGGGATAAGGTCTCTTGTTGCTGAGGTTGTGTTTTTGTAGGGACCAATAGCAACAACAACAAGAAAGAAGAAGAGAGTTTGTTTGCTAAATCCACTTTCCATATCACTCTTGGAACTACTTTGGTTGGTTTTGGCTTTGGAGTTATTGATATGAAGCTTGGGGATGGCACTTATGGCAATTTATAGACCCTACAACTCAGAGATAAATTTAAACTTCTAATTTCAAGAGGAGTAGATGCCTTAGTTACTTGACACATAGTTAAGGTTGGCAAAAAGTTCGACAAAAATGAAAATTTTATCTAAGATAATACAACACAGGAGCGGATTTACCATGGGCTCAGGGGGCTCGAGCCCCCCTTAAATTTTTTATCTTTAATAATATATATATAAAAAGTCAGATCAAATACCAAAAAAGCCTTTTGACATAGTGGTAAATATGTTATCAACCCCTCTTAAGTCCTAGGTTTAAGATTTGGTTTGTACAATGTTAAATATTTTTTTCAATGTCATATTCAAACCTTCCTCGATACAAATTCTAGATCCGCCATTATACAACATTTATTTAGTTGCACATTGGTGTCTATGTATCTTCATACACATCATCACTAAAATTAATTTTGCCAGTTAGGAAAAAGAAGGATAGAAAATAAGATATTGAATATCTATCTAGGGTTTATGACTCTGATACCACGTTAGAGAAACATGAGTTTCTATCTCAAAATCAGTTGACAATAAGAAGAGTAACTCATGTATCTTATAAATTGTGATGTCTCCGTGGAATCTTCAACACTATTCGCGTACTGGTGTGAAACTAAATATTATTTTTTCGGGAAATAATATTTAATATTTTTTAATTTCATTTTCAGCGTTCTATTGGATTTTTAGTCTTTAAATTTTAAATGTTCTATTTTGATTAATAACTTTCAAATATATTTGCCCCTAGTGTTTTGTTATTAATTTTCTATTAATGATTGAACAAAAATTTAAAGCCATTTTAAAACCAAATTTAATGTTGTCCATTACATCTCATCGCAAATATTTGTCTACTTTAGACCTCTATCCATTAGGTGAATGAACAAAAAAAATCATGTATATCTCTTAGGTTTTTATAAAATCATTTACCAGTTCTGAAAATGAGTTTAGTAAACCAATTTTTATGCAGAAATTAGAAAATTAAAAAATATTTTTTTAAAAAAATGAAAATCAAAATAAAATAAGCATATAATTTCAAAGCAAATATGAATATTTAAGTGTATAGTTTATTAATATTTTTAAAATAAACTAATATCAACTTAGCTGAGCTTACATAAAGAAATCTCTATACTTTTAATTAATAGGTTCGATATTCTAATTTCTAATATTGTTAAAAAAAAGAAAAGGAAATTGAAATGAAGGGACAGATTTATATTTGAAAAAAACTGTTGTGTCCAAGGACAAATTTATATGCGATAAAAAAAACTGTCCGGTGTCCCTGTCGTGATGTTAACTAGAACTAGAACGAGAAGTAATGGTTGTCATTTCAAAAGAGAGAAAAAAAAAAAAAAGAGTCGTGTTCACTTTGTTACTGGACAAATTTTATTAATAATATTATTTTTCAAAATTATTATCAAAATATTGCACATTTCAAATTTATTAGGGAAATAATACTGTTTTTATTATGGGGAGGAAGGTCGTCTCTTGTGAGCGTGGATGTAGGTCGTTTCTACTGGAATTTTGTTTTACCATGTGTTAAGGTCGTCTCTTCAAGAGAAAGCTTTTTACACATTTCAATTAGAAGGTCGAAGAGATGACCTTCGTTTTACGCAATCATCACCGGTGAGATTTTAAATGAAGGCCGTCTCCTTCACAGAACCTAAAACCCTACAAATTTCTTTAATTTTCCCTTTAATTAATTTTTCTTTTTGCATTTCATCTTCTACAGTCATGAAAATTTTTTCACTCTCATTTGCACGCCGGCAGACATGTTCCTTTCCTTTCCTTTCCCTTTCACGTTTTACTTCTTTTGTTTTCTTGTGAAAACGACAATTGTATTAATTTTTGTAGCCCTACTCG
Organism: Trichosanthes cucumerina; assembly: GCA_036507285.1. Taxonomy (NCBI): domain Eukaryota; kingdom Viridiplantae; phylum Streptophyta; class Magnoliopsida; order Cucurbitales; family Cucurbitaceae; genus Trichosanthes; species Trichosanthes cucumerina. The sequence goes on from CM071841.1 coordinate 6,251,053, forward strand.
AAGCTTTTTGTCGCTTTTGAATTAACAAACTTATTTTTTTTGTCGATTTTGAATCACAAAGTTCATTTTGTGACCGTTGGATACACAAAGTTCATAGAGTTGAGGACATCCATTGCCATATAATTTGTGAGTTATTTTTCACCATTTTTTTGTGATTTTTATTAATATTATTATAGATTTTGTGATTTTTATTCTTTTTGTTGTAGATCTATTGAGATATTCATGAGTTTATTTCTATATTTTAGTTTATTTGTATATTTGGTGATTTGGTGATTTTTATTCTTTTTGTTTTTGAAAATGTATTTAATTTTTAAGATTTATTGAAGGGTGGAAATAGCTAATTTTTTTTTTTACAAATTTATTGAATTTATTGAACTTTTAAAATTTATTGAAGTGTGAAAATATTTGAAAATATTTTTTATAAGATTGGTTGGATTGAATTTAAAAAATATTTAGTTGAATTTGATTTGTTGGATTGAATTTTGCAAATATTTGGTTGGATTTTTCTTAGATGTTTTTTTAAATGTTATTCCAAAAATATTAATAGTGTTAAATAGTTTCTCTAAATAGTTTCCAATATGCAATAGATTCGAAAAATGTAATATTAATGAAATTTGTCCTAAGTTTAGGGTCTAGAAGTTTAGTTTAGGTTCTAATTTACATATATGTGGTTTATTTTGTTGGATAGAAAATGGGAGATAAATGTTTGGGATTTGTCTTGCATACAAATGGTTTTATGTTCGATGGGGTAGATGAAGTTGATTATGACCAACCAACATGTGGAGGTTTTTCTGTGAACGTTAATAGTGGAGTCACGTTTAAACAGTTTGTTGAAATGATAGGCTTATCACTTGGTGTAGATTTGAGGACAAGTCAGTTGGAGATAGTTTATAGACACCCTGAACTAACACTATCAGGATCAGTAAGGTTTATGCCAATACCAATCCCTAACTATCAAGCGATGAACATAATGTTCTCAATTGCGATGCCAATTCCAAATTTGGTGCATTTATATGTCAATGTTAGAAGAATGGACATGAATGTACAAGACTCCGAAGAAACTCCTAGACAATTTGTTGACCCCAACACATATGTTGATCCTAGCCAATGTGTTGACCCCGATCCTGATTCAGTTTCTCCACCATGTGATGATGAAGATATGGTGGTAGATAATACATATAAAGATTTTAGAACTGAAACAGATGATGAATTTGAAGAGTTGGACTTTCAGGATAGTATACATGTTATCCCATCAAATACGTTTAACGAGTTAGATAACAATGGATTTCAAAAACACTACCAAATATGATCCTATCCAAGAACCAGTAGTTGTTGAAGGGAATCTATTGTATAAGGGTCTAATATGCAACAATAAAGAAATTTTTCAGCATGTGGTAAATTGTTTTGTTGTTAAATATCATGCACCATATGAGGTCGTGGAATCAACCCGTAGGTTGTACGATGCAAAAAGTGGGAAGATGGGTGTAGATTGCGACTCCGTGCTTTAAAAAAAAATCTCATGGTTTTTTTTGAAATTACACAATATATTAACCAACATACATGTTTTTATTCAAAATTAAATCAAAGTCATGTGCAATTAGATTCTTCAATGATTTCCATAGAATTTTGTGAAACTGTGAAAAGTAATCCTTCTGTCAATATATCACAACTACAAATTGATATAAAAGAAAAGTTTGGCTACCACATGTCGTACTGTAGGGTTTGGGAAGGAAAGAAAAAAGCTTTGACTAGAGTGTTGCAGGAAGATATTCTCGGGGTGGGGCTTGCTTAACATGGTTATACAGGCAGTTGTGTAATGCGAGTCAGTTAGATGCGCGCGAGATTGTTGATCCGGTTAAATTCATATATAATGCTAATATTTGAAATTTAATGTTGTGTTTAGGTGGCGAGACCAATTCTGTGTTACTGGGTCAACCACACATGTGATCAGACAATACAGATACATGTTTGACCTCTTTCGACCCGACCTGGTAAGAATGTCGTAAATAATGTTTTTTTAAAATTATTTTACAAGTCACTAATTATTAATAATTTGATGTTTAAGATGATATGAGAGCCATACAACAATGTCATGGACACGTTACCACCTTCTTGTAGAAATGGTGTTGACATTTGGCATTCAGTGACTTCACTAGTTTGTTTCTATATTATAGAATGACATCTACCTAATCGAGCGATGAGACAACTTGTGTTGAAACAAGCTATCTCAGAGATGTGCAATACAAACCCATACCTACATGTTATAGACCTTCGACATCAAGATTGAGTGATTGTGTTGGCACCATACTTGGAGAAATGACATTTACGTAGACAACACGTACAACTCCAGACTATACAAATTGGTATAACAATATGACCAGGCGTTACATTACTCGTGAGGGAGCATCGTATGGCAAAACGATACAAGTTTTATTTATTTCTTTTAGATATATTTACATAAAATTTACTATATATATTGAATATTTTTTTCTTATTATTTAAAGAGATCATGCTTCAGAAAGATTCGAGATCTCACAAAAAATATGGAAATTCTTCATTTATGTGAAAATGGAGAAAGGAATTTAGATCAACTACATAATATGTACAACATTCCTATTGCTTCTCCTTCTGGTCCTAGACATAGAAGACGTGTTCAACAGAAGGACATTGAGGGAGAGGAGCAATTGCCTAGACCTATGCCAGATGAGGTTGATTACAGAGTCGATGCACATGCTTTTGAGGCTAGTAGTATATTTCCACTCTGATGATGATGATACTCACTTCTGGTTCGAGATATCTTCATACACCAGAAACACATAATTCTGAGGCAGGTCCCTCATCATCATAAGGTCGCGTACGTGAGCGAGATGAGGATGATCCATCTTTACAAGATGAAGAATCAGATGAACCGATGCCGCCAGATTAAACTTTGAGAGGTTGTCGTCGAAAACCTCATCGTAATAGATGATAATGCTCATTTATGACAATTATTTAGCCTTTAAAACTTAGTTATACTTGTATGTTTTCTTCATTTCTTTAGGTAATAGTAAATAAAGTGGAGTCAATTGCATATAATTAAGGAAGAGACAAAGATTCTTGAAGAATGAGAGAAAATAAGCAAAAATGAAAGAAAAATCTCATATTTTTTAGTTTTGAACGCAACAATGCAAAATGACGCAATTGCATAGCACGCAACAACACACAACAACAAGCAACTGCTACGCAAACTGACGCAATTACCTAGCACGCAGATCTGGAAAATGCAGAAAAACGCAAACAGTTCAGGAATTCCGTGATTTTTGAGATTTTATTCGATTTTCTCCACAAATTCAGGAAGATAAGTTGACCCACCATGATGGAAACCCTAACATGTAAATCCTATATATTTTTGAGGAGAGAGTCGTCAAAAGGGAGCTCGTCTTAGGAGGAGATTCCACTTTTCTATTTTGGTTTTTCTTCAAGTTCTTTAAGTTTCTTTTTAAGTTGTTGATGTCTTTAGCTTACTGCCGTCTATTTGCCGATTTTCTTATTGTTCATCAAGTTGTAATTCTGCTTTACTAAGTCACAGCTTCTAGTTTTAAACTTCTACGATTCTGTTTTGATCCCTTTGATTTTAGTTTAGTTTTTCTGAAGTTTTTAGTTTCATTCGGTATCGCATACTTCTAGAGAACATCTATAATTTGTTTCGGTTTTATCACTTCAGCTTTAATATTCTACATTCATCTCCTTTCTGTAGTGCATACTTTACAACGTGGTTATTACTTTCAATAAAAGTTAATTGTTCTGTTGAAGTTCATGTTCTGAAGTTTCGTTTTCATTAACAACTTAAGTAGCTTTCTCGGTTCATGCTTAACAGTGGTAGACCTAAAGAGGAAGCTTAAGATGTTGATGTCGCAAGTTCAGTTTGATTCTACGTTTACTGGTTTATTTATGAGGAGCTAACTTCCCTTAGGGATTTAGAATGTGAATGCCCTAAGGGAAGACAACAAAGCTCCAAAGCAAGAGAAATTCGATTAAAACCTCTAAGGAAGTTTACTTTTGGTGATTTTATTGCGAGAAGCCTTAATTGGCCATCTAAGGTTACCTATCAAGCTTGAGTTCGACATCGAAAGAGTTGAACTGAAGTGGAGTACCCAAAAATAATGGAGTAAAGGGGCTTAGACATAAGACCCGAACTTTGACCCTAGGCATAGGGTAAGACTCCAAAAACCACAGAGCCATGGGCAGGAACATTTGAGATAGATTGACCATAGACATATAAGTTCAATCACTCAGCCTCCTAACAATACTTCAAAGAAGGTCAAATGGGAGTAGGGCTCAGTTTACTTCGTTTAGAAGGTTTGATCGAATCACATTGCTTACAGCCGATCGCTGATGCAGTACTACGCAATTGCGTTGCGACAACAGAAAAACACAACTACGCGGCAAGGTAGCATGACACAATTGCGTTGTTTTGCTTCCTCACGCAAGTGCAGACAGCGCGACGCAATTGCGTTGTTTTGCCTTCTCGAGCTAGCACAATCTATTGTCGCGCCATTGTTGCACCACGCTGCAAGGTGTATCTGCAAAGCGAGGCAATTGCCCCAGAGTTGCGTTGTCTTTCATTAGCGGACTTAGCATTTTGAATCTCTTCTTTCTCATTATTGTTATTTACTTTTAGACAGAATCACCACACCATTCAACTCACTTTTGGTTACCATTTTTGTAATTTGTCAACAATTTGTGTAATCTCAATAAGTTTTATTAAAACCGTTCCCTTGGGCTCGATACTCTGGAATACTTCCAGTTTATATTACTTTGATCGCGTGCGCTTGTGCGTTTTTGCCCTATCAATAGACGACGTCCACCTTATGGCACACGCCAATTTTTGATATTGTTAAACTTGTAACTTGTATTAGTTTAGTAATGAAACCTTAATTAACTCTTTATATTTATAAATTCGAACTTTCATTACATAAATAGGTAACTTCAAAAAACTGAAAATTGGTCACTTTAACAAATTTGCACTTTGTTCATTTTACATACTTATAAAGTTTAAATTACTTAACAAAATAGAAAGGACTTACAAATTATAAAGGTTAATAATTAAATTGGTAAAAAACCAGATTGATAAATTGGTAAAAAAACCAAAAAAACCCGATTGATAACTTGTCAAGTTTATGCAGGTCGTCTCTTCAAGAGACAATCTTGATCCACGTCTATGTAGGTCGTCTCTTGAGAGACGACCTACTCCAACATTATTTCCCTAATAAGTTTGAAATGTGCAATATTTTGCTAATAAGTTTGAAAAATAATATTATTAATAAAATTTGTCCCTTTGTTACCTACTGGTTTGAATTACCTTTTAATTTAAAAAAAAATCAATTTTGATTATGCACATTCAATTTCATCCATTTAAACTTCAAACTTTGTAGATTATATCAATTTTAATCATAGCCTTTACATTTTATTAAGTTAAACTTCAAACTTGAATAAATATATCATTTGCCAACAAGAGCATAGTTCAATTGGCATCAATATATCAATTTACACCATCGATTAAGTTTTCGTTTCAACTAACATTAGAAAATTTTTCTACATATGCTCTAAGCCACGTGCTCTTTGAAATGTACTTGTTTGTTACTTTAAAAAAGATACCAAAAATTAATTAAATCATTCCAGATCGGGTCGCCACCATCATGAAAACCACAACTTGATTCTTGAGGATCCATACAAAAACAAATGAACTCTTGTATTCCCCCTCACCTTTGGTGTCGATACCAATGACAAGTGTAGAAGAAGATCCAGGTGGTGACGTCATTAAAGGCGATGATGACCATGGTGTGGTTTCATCGACTTTGATGTAAATTAAGAGTTTGAGGTTGAATAAAATGCGAGAGAAAACAAGAAAGGCAGTGGTGGACAAAGTGATGCCAATGAATACAATGAAGTGGTTGGAGTTGACATATCAACCTCATCGACAGTCTTACGGAGGATTAAATGAACATTGATGCTGGAGAGTGAAGAGGACAAAGATTCTGACGAGGGCGATTCTGAAAGGTTTGCGTCCGTTGCAATGGATGAAGGACAAATCGAGCTCAAGGGTGATGAGGAATTAAAAAACAAAAAACAAATATTGACAACCGACTCAAGAATAAAGTACTCCATTAAGAAAAAGAATGGTGAAAATGAGCTTTGCTTCTACTTAAATGTCGATCCTTAAAATTGAGAACCCCCAATTAATGAAATGAAAAAGGCAGTAGAATTAGAAAAAATAATAAGTGAAAAAAAATCATGCTCTGAAATTGAAAAAAAAAACATTACAACATGTCTACTTCAATTTTCTTCAACAATTTTTTTTAAAAAATAATAATTATGCCCCCTATTATAAAGTAACACGTGGTTTAAGATATTTTTAGAAAATTTTAATTTCTAATAGAGATTGAAATGGAAACTTAATCGATGATGTAAATTGATTTACTTATTCAAATTTGAAGTTTAAATTGATGAAATTGAAAGTTTAGGATTAAAATTGATACAAATTGCTAAGTTTGAGGTTTAAATTAATACAAATTGCTAAATTTGATATTTAAATTAATGAAATTGAAAAATCAAGGTTAAAATTGATAAAACCAACTGGGCCAAGTTCAAGGTCAAAAATGTTTTTTTTTTTTAATTTAAGTGTTTTTTAAAAATGCATTTTCTTTTAAGATTTTTTTTTTATAAAAACACTTTAAGATTGATACACTTATTCAAATTTGAGTTTAAATTAATGAAATTGAAGATTTATGATTAAAATTGATAAAAACTGCTAAAATTGAGGTTTAAATTGGTGAAATTGAAAAATCGGGATTAAAATTAATATAACCTACTAAGTTCATGATGAAAAATGATTTTTTTTCTTTAATTTATGCATTTTTAAGGATGTATTTTTTTTAAGAGATTTTATATATATATATAAAAACAGTTAAAAATTAAAGCACTCGAATGTTGTTGGGTTACATTTTCTAAAAGTATTTTTATACACAAGTTTATTTAGTTTACTCTACACTCAAAATGTTTCAAACTAATGTCAAATTACTATAAAAGACGATTATTAAACACTAGAAACTAATAAGTTCAAATTTGTATTTAAGACGTTAGAATCAATCGACTAACACCAACAACAACTATAGTTGTTGTCGGCGGTGGTCGTCAGAGTGAGCGACAACGGTGATGATGCCAGCATAATCATTGGTGTTGAGAGGGATAGTGTGAAAGTATTTTAGTCATTTTAATATATATCATAGAAATTTGGGAGAAATTCCAAGTTAAACAACTAAAAACTTTTTTTTCCAGAATTTACTTTCATACTTCCCAAACTCATTTTGAGTGGGTGCCAAATATTTCAAAACTTATAAAACTTTTTTTTTTCCTTAAAAAAAGTAAACACTTAAAAAGGGAATCCAAATGGCCCTACAATTTTGGTACTCATCGAAGAAAACAAGTTGTACATGGATTGCGGCCATTTTATGGACCAATCCAAATTTTTTTATTTGCTGGTTCATCTATCCAAAAGAATCGAATGCAGTGTCATTTGAATCCAAATTTTTTTATTGGTCGGGTTGGGTTATCGAGTTGCTAAAATGCTTAAAGAGTCACATTGTTCAATGGTTAGAAGAAAAGAAGAAAAAAAAAAAAAAAACAGGAGACCAAATCTGGAATTGAGATGTGGTTGATGAGAGATTTAGAGTAGAGATGCCAATGGGAAGACAAATTTAGAAGGCCTAGAATGAAAGAAAAACATATGTTGAATTGGAAGTGTCAATGTCTCCCTCCTATGAAATAGTTTTTAAAAGGGCTTGATTGGAATGAAGATGCGAGTGAGGAGAAACAAAGATTGAGAGCGATTGGGTTGGATTTTTCAAGTTTTTCGAGTTTCTTGAACACTCATAGGACAAACTCAATTCGAAATTATAGCCTAAAATGTGTTTTATTTGTTCTACAAGACCCATGGTTTTTGTTTTTATTTTTTCCTTTTGAATCTAAGTGTCGTGTTTTAGAGTATGGAAGGGAAAGGAGAGAGAACACAAGAAGATAAGATCAAATCAAATCAACATGAAATTGTGCAAGTAATTTTAGAAGTCATTGACACAATTTTAAAAGTGCAATTATGCAAAATGTCGTTAATCTATGTTTCAAATTATATTAGTTTCAATTATGTATGTATAACGAGTTAGAAATGAATTATAATTCTCCTCAATACACTTCAATTGCTTAATTAAATTTGACTTGTAAAACTAAAAAGCAATCGTAAAAGAGAAGGATATTTCAGCTGCAATTGTCAGTCAAAGATAGAGGGGCGTCGATGATGGAAACGACAAACAAACACCATTATACTTATTTTTGTAGACAACGTTTTTAAGATAAATTTAGTCAACGAGGAAGCTAGATGAATTTAAAAGCTTTAATTTAGCCTCTGTATTTGACTGATTAAGTATTTATCAAGTAAAAATCCAGCTTGAGGTAATTAGATTTAGATGAATATGAGGCTATAATTTTGTTAAACTCTCTCATGGAGTGAACGTTATAGAATTAAGTATGGAAAAGAAACTCTCTCTAGGGAAGTAGCTAGTATTATTATTAGGAGAGTTTTAGAACTAATTCAATTTTTCAAAGGAAAAAAATAAGGAGCTAGAGAAATACTCTCCACGTTGCAACCAATAAAAAGATTATATTTGATGAATTTGTGGTGAAATTTATTTTTTGTTTGAAGATGATGTGACAATTGTGTTGGTTAACACTTAACAGACAGGATAAAAGAGCAACTTTAGAGAAAACTAACACCTTTTAAACGCTTACGCAAAGAGTCTCACACATACATAAAGTAACACCCAAAGAGAAGCAAAGACGAATTACGCTTTGAGGTTAAACCCCTTAAAATAGAAAACTAGATTCTAATCCAAAGTCGAATATATTTATTCTATAGGTTTGATGACCAACCAAAGCTTGAATGATTCTAAGAATTTAATGTACGACATAGAAGTTGATCACACACTAAAGTAAGCTTTTGACGCTTCAACTTCTCAAAGGTTTCTTTACAAAGTAACCTCAGGTGTTTTATATATGGCCAACCATGAAAAACAAAACACAATAAGTCTAATGAAATATACCTAAAATCAAACTAAGATAACTAAAACTAAAAATTTAATCTTAAGGGAGGGGAGTGGAGGCTTAAGCACTTACAAAATAAAGTACAACAACTAAAGTGAAAGTTCAACCAGTCTAAGTCAAACATAAAAAAGACAACAAATAAAATCCAATAACTATTACAAAGAGAAAATTAAATGTTGGTCCTCAAATCCATAATTGTGGCATATGAGTTCGTTTCTTGCTTGTTCATGGAGGCTTCGGCTTACGACTTGGGCTATTCATATTACAAATGATCCTTTGCACTTGCTAATATATGTCAATGATATGCTTTTTGTAGAAAAGAAAACTAATGAGAGGATATCGAGGAGTTCAAATAATTGTGTTTTACTTTCATTCATATTTTGAAATAAAGAATTTGAAAGAAACTAAGATATCATCAACCGACTATGTGGTTTAAGATTTTATTAGATGTTCATAAATAATAAATGTTTGGAAATAATAATAAATGTTTGGTTCCACGTAGAAATATTATCATATTTTTTTTATAAACAAATGATATTTATATTTGTTTGACGAGATTAAACGTTTAAAATTACATTTGAAATAGAAATCTATTATAATATTGGATGAAAAATCGGCGTGGCAATGACTTGGAACAACGTAGTGATTACTAAGATGCTTGTTTGGATTAAGTCTAAAAGAACAGTTCAGACACATCAACGACTTTTTGTCCAACGTTAGTTTTTCTATTCTAAAGGGTAATTTTGAAACATTTATGAAAGGTCGAATAATACTGCAACTTTTAAAAGAATTATAATATTTTTTAAACAAATGCCAAAGTTTAGGGATATTCTTATTTTATAATTTAGCCACCAATTATATAAGGCAAACATTAGTTTCTTTTATGGAGTTTTGCCTAATAGACACTTATTTATTCTTTATTATTTATTTTTTGAGTTCTACAAAATGTAGTGAGAGATTTGAACCTTAGACTTTTTAGTCGATGATATATATGTCTTAACCAGTTTAGCTATGTTCAAGTTGACACCTAATAAACATTTTATTTAGGGTCATTTGCATGAATATAAAAAAAATACATATATTACAACCATGTCACTCGTTTATTCAATTTATAAAAATAGCAAAAACAAAACAAAACAAAACAAAAGAGTACAACCCAATCGGGCTGAGGGAAAAGTAAAAAATAACCCTCTATTTCTTTTTCAATATGAAGTATATGAATAATGTATCAGTAATCTATCAGTGATATATTGTTGGTAGACTAACGATATTTCTAACAATGAGTAAATCATTGATTGTGAAGTATCATTATATAGGGGGCTAAGTGATTAAACTGATATTTCTATGATTAATACGAACTTAGTTAATTTTGAAACAAGATTCTTTTAGTTTTAAAGGCTTTGCCTTATGTCTAGGATCAAAAACAAATTCATATGTCTAGGTTATTTTCTTTTATTGCTTTTAAGAAACCCAGTTTTTATCTAACCTTTTCATAATTAGACTCAAATTTTTTTATACTAATCTAGATGATCAGTCTAAATTAGTAATGATAATGAAATATTAATAAAAGCAAACAAGCTATAGAATAAGTAAAGTTGCTTTCACAATTAGGCCTTTATTCCTATTGTTGTTGCCAAAATCCGGACAGGATAACTCACCTGACCTTCACGTGACAACCACTGTGAATTTGTTTGAAGGGGAAAGAACGTGGCCTGTAAAAGAAGAAAGATCTGAACACCGGTGTGGTGCTTGCCACACAGGCTCCGATGCTTAAGTCAGAGAGTGTTTAGATGAGTTTAGCAAGAGTTTCTAGAGTGGAGAAGAAGTTACCTTTCCTTTGATAAGAGGAATATTTATAGGTCTTTCTAGGGTGTCAACCCTAATCCATCATGAAATAGGAAAAGGAGAGTGCCATCTTCCGATGTGGATCCGAGGCCCAGAAGAGGAAGAAGAAGACGGATCGATCCCACAGGGAGGTCGGCCTCGACCTCGGGTGGGTCGTGGTCGGCCTCGGCCTCGGCTGGCGTGGTCGGCCTTGGACAGGCGAGCCTAATCTTCACCTATTGCTCAGTTTGAAGGCCCAGTTTCTTCTGCCTTTTGCATGGTCTTAGTCTTTCTTTGTGTGTTTGCTTTTTTGTTTCCTCTGTATTCCAAATTTGTCCTTATGGTCCAATTTCACCCATAACATTAGCCTCCACTCCCTAATTAGGATGCATGATGTAGTTTCAGACTAATGGTATGGAGACTGATTTGGGAGTATTTAGATTCATCTCTTTGCTTAGGACATTTTCACTTTGGTCATACTAGATTACTCTCTAAAGGTGTAGATTTAAACTCTAAGGTAGTCTTTAGATTATCATTGGGATTGCCTGATCAACCCCTGTAGGTTTGATTTTGGTATTCCCAGGATGTAAGATTCTCCTCTGGATTCATGGTGTTCGACCACTTTCCTGGAGAAAATTTTAAGGCTCCAAGGTAGTCCTTGGATTATCCCGGATTGCTCGGTCATACCCCGTAGGGCTGATCCTAGTCTTCCCATGGTGTAAGATTCTCCTCTGGATTCATGGTGTTCGACCACTTTCCTGGAGAAAATTTTAAGGCTCCAAGGTCGTCCTTGGATTATCCCGGGATTGCTCGATCATACCCCGTAGGGCTGATCCTAGTCTTCCCATGGTGTAAGATTCTCCTCTGGATTCATGGCATTCAACCACTTTCCTGGAGAAAATTTTAAGGCTCCAAGGTAGTCCTTGGATTATCCTGGGATTGCTCGATCATACCCCGTAGGGCTGATCCTAGTCTTCCCATGGTGTAAGATTCTCCTCTGGATTCATGGTGTTCGACCACTTTCCTGGAGAAAATTTTAAGGCTCCAAGGTCGTCCTTGGATTATCCCGGGATTGCTCGATCATACCCCGTAGGGCTGATCCTAGTCTTCCCATGGTGTAAGATTCTCCTCTGGATTCATGGCATTCAACCACTTTCACGGAGAAAATTTTAAGGCTCCAGGTAGTCCTTGGATTATCACAGGATTGCTCGATCATACCCCGTAGGGCTGATCATAGTCTTCCCATGGTGTAAGATTCTCCTCTGGATCCATGGCGTTCAACCACTTTCCTGGAGAAAATTTTAAGGCTCCAAGGTAGTCCTTGGATTATCCTGGGATTGCTCGATCATACCCCGTAAGGCTGATCAGTCTTCCCATGGTGTAAGATTCTTCTCTTGAAGGCATTTGGTTTTCTAAAAAGCATATCAGGTTATCTGTAGCTTCAATTCAGGTGATCTTGTCGAGATGAAGACGTCATTAATTGTTGGAATTTTTGGTCAAGCCTTGTTGAAACAGAGCTGAGAAGGGAAGAGAGAGTTCAAATCAAACATGTGGTGGGGTCGACCTTCATGGTCGCCTCGCCTTTAGGGTCGGCCTCGGCCTCGACCCTTAAGAGTTGGCCTCGGCTCTTTGGAGTGCAGCCTCGACAGGTGGTTTTCTTGCTTGGTTTGCTAAAGATTAAGCACATGTCGGGGTCGGCCTCGGCCTATGCTCCTGGTCTCGGCCTTGACTCTAACCCCCTTGTTGAAACGGAGCTGAGAAAGGACAAGAAAGTTTGGACCAAACACGTGGTGTGGTCGGCTTCGGTCTTGGCCTCTTAAGGTCGGCCTCGGCTAACAGGGTTTCGACTCTGGCTTTGGCTTGTTGCTTTCGTTTGTTGTTGATCAAACTCCGTAAGTCTGATCTTGTCGCTTCATCTTCTTGTAGCTTTGTTGTCACGTCCTCGTGACCTGGTCGTTCTTTTCTGAAACTTTTGTGCACCTTTATGCGGATTACGAGATCTTGCCTTGGCTATTCTTTGGTTTGCGCTTTGATCCCTTTGAGTCACCTTTTTCTGATTGCCTCCTAGAATCAGCTTCTCCTTTAGTCTCTGTGTGTGAGATTCTGACTCACCCACATCTTCAAGCATTGGTCCTTTTCCTTTTTTAGGATCTCGAACAAGTGGCTCTGTTCTATCTTTCGTTGTAGGAGTTTGGTTGTTGAGTTTTTCCAGAATCCTAGCCAGGTTTCGGTCCATTCCATTCATCATCTTCTTTAGTTCAGCAATCTTCTCCTCTTGTTGGACTTCATGAATATGAAGTCGAGGGGGAGTAACTTCCTTTGTTCTTCGGGGATGATGATCAGAATCAGAATCTTCTCCATCTAGATTGTAGTTTCTTTTCTCCATCGCCTTGCTTGACATGAATTTAGGGTGTTCAAGAATCTTTCAAATAAGCTTGCTTTTCTTCCCCACAGACGGCGCCAACTGTTGTTGCCAAAATCCGACGGATAACTCACACGACCTTCACGTGACAACCACCGTGTGAATTTGTTTGAAGGGGAAAGAACGTGGCTCACGCAAAAAAGAAGAAAGATCTGAACACCGGTGTGGTGCTTGCCACACAGGCTCCGATGCTTAAGTCAGAGAGTGTTTAGATGAGTTTAGCAAGACTTTCTAGAGTGGAGAAGAAGTTACCTTTCCTTTGATAAGAGGAATATTTATAGGTCTTTCTAGGGTGTCAACCCTAATCCATCATGAAATAGGAAAAGGAGAGTGCCATCTTCCGATGTGGATCCGAGGCCCAGAAGAGGAAGAAGAAGACGGATCGATCCCACAGGGAGGTCGGCCTCGACCTCGGGTGGGTCGTGGTCGGCCTCGGCCTCGGCTGGGTTATGGTCGGCCTCGGCTGGCGTGGTCGGCCTTGGACAGGCGAGCCCAATCTTCACCTATTGCTCAGTTTGAAGGCCCAGTTTCTTCTGCCTTTTGCATGGTCTTAGTCTTTCTTTGTGTGTTTGCTTTTTTGTTTCCTCTGTATTCCAAATTTGTCCTTATGGTCCAATTTCACCCGTAACACCTATCTCTAGGACATTTATAAGATTGAATCTCAAAGAAAAACTTAGTTTATAATTGAAAGAATGAAAAATAATAAATGGAAAGAATTAAAGTGCATAACCAAAGTAGAAGTAAAGTAGAAGTAGTGGGTAATAAAAATTTTAGAATTAATAAATAATTGAATAAAAACTTAATAATAATGAAAGAACAACCAAAATTCCATTAATCAAAACAAATTCAGCAATCATTTAATTTCAAAAATGAATTACAAAGGAAAATAAAAACTTCTTATGGAAAGAAATGAATAAAACATAATCTAACATGAAAAACGAATAAAGAGACTCATTTCATTCCTTGCTTAATCGACACAATCACTATTTCTTCAAAAGTAGTTGGGCCTTTAAGCTTCGGAGCTTCAAGGGTCTGGAACAAACAAAAAAAATAACACCTGAAAGCCTTTTTACGTGAGAAAAATCCATCTCCCATTGCCTTCATTTCTTCCATCTTTTTATAGGTTTTATGGGCCAGGGTTTCCAAATTTGTTCATGTACAGCTTGGGTCAACTTGCCTTACTGAATTTGACAAGAATAATGATATAAAATCCCCAAAATTACGCCAATCCCGTACTTGGTGCGTTTTTCAGGCTTTTGCAGCAATGCAATTGCATTTCTGTTGCATATTGTCTTCCAGCTCCGCCAGAATTGCAATTGCAATGCAATTGCATTTCTATTGCATTCTTCAAATTTCTAGATAAAAACATCAAGTAAGTGTGGTTTTCATTTTGTTTTGTTTTTTTTTCTCTTACTTAATTTAAAAAGTTTTCAACAACAATTCCATTTAAACTAGCTTTTTGTTAGCCTTTTTATCTAATAGCACACCTAAAATAACAAGAATAACTAAGTATAAAAGTTAAATAATCCTTATAAATGAGAATTATCAATCAGTGATATGAACATCCCTAATTAATAATTCATATATGAAATGAAATATATAATTGATATACCAAATATGTCAAATATCCCTTTATGCTACAAATATATAGAGTATATCATTTAACTGATATACCTAAAAAAAAATGCATCAGTAGTATATCAGTAACATACTACTAATATACTTTATTTTAAGTATATATCAATTGGCTGATATACAATTATAAAGTATATCAGATATGATAATGATATACCAAGATAAAGAATATAAAATATACAGATGATATATCTGTTGATACACTAATAAAGGTAAAATTAGAATAATAAAAAATGAAAAATTAGATTTTTTTTTTCTATATTTGCTACCCTTACAATTCTCCTTTTATTTATTGAGTTTAATGGCGAAGTCTAATTCATTATTGAAATTTTTAAGAATTTTTACAGTTAAAAGTTTGTTAATATGTAGAATATAATAATCACTATATATGTCTTTTGGGTTAAAAACATAATAGGATGGAGATCAAGTTATCAACCTTTGAAATGATAATAATCGCTCTTGATTGAGAGATTTTTTTTATTCAACAATTGCAGGGTGGAGAAATGATACACCATTATTTGAGATAATAATTGTGTACTTTATCGATTAAGCTATATTCAAATTGGTTGTTATCCAGAAATTTATTTTTTTAAATAATATGTAGAGTCGGGATTTTTTTTAACCATATATGAGATGGAGAAATCGAACCCTAACTTTAAGATCGATAGTATAAACTTTATATCAATAGAGTTAGGTTCATTTGGACTTATTGTTTTTTTTTTAATTCTCTTTTAAATGATTGATCTAAGAATGGAAGTTGTTATTTAATAAAGGAAAAGTGGTTTCCATGTTTGGTCGCGTTTTGACCTAAGCCGGCGAATCAGTCCGATCTAATTTTTAAAAATTAAGATATTTACTTAGAAATTAATTATTATAACAGGATAATCATTCAGAAGTTCAGAACATTTATATATATATATATATACATATATTATTTAATACGTCTGTTTTGTTTAATTCTATTTGTCTTCTTTCTAATTGTTCAATATTGTTAATGTCATTTTCTCGCAAAAAGTCTACAACTTAAAAGAAAAAAAAAAAAAAAGAATTTAGTAACTATATTAAAATTCGTGTTGCCTAAGTGACTAAGTCCTCCAATTTTTTTTTTTTTTTAAAAAAAACAATTATAAACATGAAAAGGGAAGAAAGGAAAATATGATATTGTATCCTTTGGGACATTTAACTATATTTACAATCTTCATGCCATGCCATTTTTTCTTTTCTTTAAATTTTCAAGGAATCTAAAAGCTTGAACTTTGTGATTATTTCAATTTCTTTTATTTTTGCTTTTATTAATTTAAAATATATAAGGAAAATATTACCCAACATATATTTCTTTTTGAGTTCATTATATAAAGTTGGAATTCAAACCTCTAATCTTTTTTTAGTACAATTGAAGTTCGGGAATTCGAATCACAGACCGCGTTGTCATTAGCACATTCATCATTTATCATGCTAGTTAAGTTATGCTTTATTTGGCTAACGAAAAATCACTTATGTAAACATAATACTAATTGTAAAAGTTTTGAACAAATTTGATGGTGTGAAATGTTTATTTAATAGTTTAAATGTATTTTTTAAAAATCATATTTTGATTAATGTACATCAGATTTCATTCTATTTTAATCCTTATATTTTTAAGGGTTTGAATTTTAGTCCTTGGTATTTTCAATAAATCATAAATTAATCTCTACTATTAGTTTGAAGTTAATTCGTATTCAAATTGGTTAAATAATAATAATAATTTTAATATAAGAAAAAACACAAAATGAACCTATTTTAAAAATTGATAAAAGAAAAGCTAATAGAGCCTACATTTTTCTTAGAAAAGTTAACAATAAACTAACAAATGGGTTCAAATGTGTTACTTGGGTTACTTGAGTTTGAATGCCTACGTGCTATAAACAATAGAAGGAAAAGAAAAGAGAGTTATATTGCGATAAAGTTAGACATGATCATCAAAGTCTACGATAGAGTTGAATGGGCTTTTCTAAAGGATATTATGCTAAAGTTGGATTTTGCATCAGAGACACAAAATGAGTGCCTGAAGCTGCCTTCAAGCTCGGAAAGAGGGTTGAGGCAGGGAGATCCCATTTCCCCTACTTTTTTCTTTTTTTTCTTTTTTCTCTAACCTTTCTAGTTTTCATATTAATAAATTTTGTCATTTCCTACCTCACTTTTTTTTCTTCAGATAACAGCCTGTTATTCCTAAGCTATGAAGTCTTGGGCTCTTATGAAGTCACATCGGGTCAAATGATTAACCTTGTTAAGTCCAATAGTGTTGAGTAAAAATATTTTAAAGATCAAAATGGTGGAGTTTAGCTCCATTATTGAAGTGAAAGTTACTAACTCTCTTCGATATTACCTAGGGATGCCTTCCCAAAAGATCAAAGAGTAATATCTTTTGAAAAGTTAAAGATAGAGCCTAGAAAGTTTTCAGAATTGGAAGGATTTTTTTTTTAGTTGGGAGGCAAATAAGTTCTTATCAAGGTTGTGGTTCAAGTGATTCCTACCTATATCATGAGTTGCTACAAGATACCTAAGAAGATATGTGATGAGATAAATGGTTTGTACGCTCGTTTTTAGTGGAGATCTTGTTCCTCTAAAAAAAAAAGTGCACATGATGAGTTACGAGAGGCTTTTTCAGAGCAAAGGAAATGATGTCTTGAGTTTCGAGAGCTCTCTCGCTTTAACCAAGCCTTATTGGCTAAAATAAGTTGGCATACTATTCGAGATCCTAATAGTCTGCTTGTTCAATAAGGATGGTGATTTCTTTAATACTTCTTTGGAAAAAATCTCTCCCTTACTTGGCAGAGTATCCTCTGGGGCAAAGAGATATTTAAAAAAGATTATAGGTGGAAGGTAGGAAATAAGTGTTAGGATGCAAACAAAAGTCCCACATTGATTTAGATTGATCATAGGTATATAAGTGAGGACAATTATCTCCATTAGTATAAGACCTTTTGGGGGAACCAAAAGCAATCTTATGAGGATTGATGTCCAAAGTGGATAATATCACACACCGCCAGCCTAGCTCTTATCCTGTCCACTCCTTTACCCGGAGCACACCGCCTATCCAATAGAGCTCTCTACCACGGATCTCTACCATGACTACTAGGGATAACGACCCTCCACATATCTCTACATTGGTATGATATTGTCTTGTCTTGTCCATTTTGGGCATAAACCCTCATGGCTTTGTTTTTTGTTTCACCCAAAAGGCCTTACATCAATGGAGATCAGACTATTTTTTTTTTTTAAAAAAAACTTTCGTTTATATATATATATTTTTAAATATTTATTTAATATTTATAATTATTATTTTATTATTATTTAATATTTATAATTATTATTTTATTATTATTTAATATATTTTGAGAAAATCTTTTTAGTTTTTTAGTTTTTTTTAATTATTATTATTATTATTATATATATATATATATTTTTAAATATCGGTCGGTTCGGTCGGTTTTGTGAAGCACAAAACCAACCACGATTGAAAAAGGCACAAAATCGACCGACCGTCCTCGGTTCGATCGATTTCGGTCGGTCGAGTCAGTTTTCGATCTTTTTTTGCTCACCCCTATCGCTAAATTTGATTCTAGAAGGTCATCGATTTACTAAACAAAATTTCTGTATAATTATATGGAAATTTCAAACCTTACACTCGAGGTGGATTCTGTGGTCTGTGGGTTTAGTTTCGTTCTCCAAATACCTCCGCATTTGCAATTTTGTTGCTCACAATATTGCTAGCACGTGTTTATGTTGATAAGAGTGTTGATTCTAGATGTATTTTTTGGATCAATTTGTTTCTTCCTCTTCAAAAGAAATTGAGAACTTTTCGTCTTTTGTTTTTTTCCTCTCTCCTAGCCTATGATATTGATGAGGTTGTTAGGAAATGTTAGTTTTTTTTAAGTCACTTATTGTAAAAAAAGAAAAAAAAAAGAAAAAATAAATTCAAACTACATGACGAAAATGATCCAATAATTTGTTTTTAGTTCAAACCAAAGAATGATAAATCCAAATATCACATTATGAAATCGCCGGATTAAGAATTGTATTTTTGTTTTTTTAGTTCAAGCTAATAATTGTAATTTAAGATAGGTTTTTATTTAAAAGGTCATTTGTTATTCCCAAAATAAACAGCAAGGAAATGGTTTCAAAAAATAAATAAATAAACAGCAAGGAAATGCAAATGCAAATAAATAAAAAAACAGTTTGTGTAATCAATCCGACTGGCGAATGTATGTTCCGTTAGTGGGACCCACAAATTCAAAACAAAAAATTTAAAAATAAAATAAAATAAAGAAACTCAAAGACTGGCGCATTCCATCGGGCACCTTATGAAATTGCCCGCCACTAATTCCATTCTTCTTTCTTCTTTCTTCTTTCTTTCTCCTCTTCCTTTCCTCCTCCTTCCTTCCATGGCTATGGCTTCCTCTTCCAAACTCTAGCCCCGGCTACTTCCACTTCACATACACATTCTGATCCTCTCTGTTCTTTCTTTTCCCCTTCTCGATCATCACAAATTGATGTTTGCCCCGTGTTTTGAACCGAATGTCCGCATTTTTTTTCTCGCGGACAGCGGAGAGATTCGAGATGATGGAATGCTGTAGAGATATGTTTTGTTTGTCGTACCTTTTTGGTTGCGTCTTTCTGTGAAGAATCAAAAAAAAAAAAAAAATCCTGGTTCATTCGTCGTTTACCATAGGAGAGGTACGGCGGAACAACGTTCGATGATATCCATGGATTTTTTCTGATTTCGTCGCGTTAACGTTGATACTAAGTCGCCTCGTATGGAGAAAGAGATGGAGACGGATGAAGAAATGGAAGAGGTTACTATCGAGCCATTTGTTTGGGAGGAGATTGATTTTGATTACGAGTTTGATGCCGCCGTGTATTACGATTTCACTCGTCCCGAGACAGAGATGGAGATAAGGGAAGCCGAGGATTGGTTCAAATTTGCCGGAACCTATCCACCTTCTCGTAAGCATTTCGTTTTCTTATTGATCATTTGCCTCTTCGCGCTTTCGGTTTTATTGGATATCTGTTATAAATGTTCAAGTTATGGGATTATTCTGTTCTGCGGAATTTTATTTTTTTGACGACAACCGCTTTCTCTTGGAATAATTTTTATTGCATTATGGTTATCATGGGAATAAGATCAATCTCTTTTGCAGAGTAGATCAAAATCTAATTGGCCTTTCATGTTAATTCTTATGGCATGATTTTTGTTTTTTCGGCTTTTAGCATTCGTCTTAAAATTGAACGGGGAGAAAGAGGCGCGAGCAGATTGCATCTCTATTGAACTCAAAGATATCCAGAGTCACCAGGAGGACCCTGAAATTTCTGAGATTTATGAGAATAATTCAGGTATAATGGGCATTTCTTCTTTTATTATTCGTTCAGTTGGATTCAACCTCGTCAATATGCTGTGTCGGAAGTACTATTTTAATAGTTAACGATGAATATGATGGTGAAATAATATCAAATTATAAATCTTAGGGTCTGGCTGAGAAACGCCCCTGCAATCCATACATCACCATCATGAATTTTTTTTATCTTTTTCTTTCTTATGTTCAAACAAGTTATATGAATGGTGCGATCTTTCTAAAATGGCTAAACTACTCTCATGGCCTTTAAGACCCAAGTATTTATTTCTGGTATGGTTCAGCAATTGTGGGATTTTGTATATTTTGTCACCTAGGTGGCTATTCCAAACCAAAGTTTTTTCATTACTTTTTTTGTGAGATTTGTGTGTTGCAGTTTTTCTCCCTTTGCAATGGTATTGATTAAAGGAGTTGCAGATTATTCTTGTATTGTAATTCATTCATTAAAATTATACTCCTGTTTGGAAAGTTCCTGCTCTGCTTATTTACCTTTTTTTCCTTGGAATATCCATATATTTTCAAACCTTTAACCCCATCCTACAATTAACTGGCTCAAGACATTATAGGAGTTAATATGAAGTCTACTGTCAAGGTAAATCCACCAAGGTGTTCAACTTTTATGAAACCAACTGCAAGCTATTTGGCCAAGCAAAATCAACCTCGAGGAGTACATTCCAACACGCTTCTACGAAGGTGATGATCATATCTTTAAACACATTTTTTATTGGCATTAATGTTGTTTTGCAGTCTTTTCAAAGCTTACTCTTGAGATATGATGGGGCCATTTCCCATTCCACCCATGAAGGTAGGTTATATCAGGATAGTGAGTAATGTTGTTGCTCATTCAATACTGTGGAACGTGTTCTGGTGAAAGAAGGGCTCTGTAAGCTCTTCAAATGATCTCCTGGGATACTCATTGTTTATTTTTAGAGTTTATTTTATGTTCTTTTCAATTTTATACTCACTGGCCGTTTTTCATTTTTTCTTAGATTTCAGTTCAGCTTGAGCAATAGTGTAGAGATCAGTTCTCAGCGTTCTTCATTGAATGTTAGTCATGCTACCAAAAGGCAAAAGTTGGAGGCTGGTTATTTTCCCAATGTGTGTGGAACCTTCTATCTCAACAACTTTTTTTTTTTTTAATTGGCTTTCTACCCGTCTTCTAGAGATGTTCGTCATTATAGAGGTTGGAATGAAACATTAGTTTTCTGACCCAGACATGAGAAAAGACAGTATTAAACTTCATGTGTTCAAATCAATTATTCTTTCTAATAGTGTGGCGATCTTTTCTGTTTGCTTGAGAGGTTATGAAACCCATTCTTTGAGATGGAGTCAGTAATTACTTACAATTATCTGTTTCTCTTGCGTTCTTATATAGTACTGATCACTTTTCAAACAATATTTGAAGATGCTGTTAAGGATACTAAAACTTAATTGATGGGATCCTAGAGTGTTGTCCAATCTCCGAGATTTGTATGTTCCATTTAATCATGGTTATTGCTTTCTTCGTTTCATTTCCCACTTTGTAACAGTATATATGAAGCATATTTGAGTAATTTTGATTACCTTCATCTTGGAATTCGTGGAAATTATTTATATTTAAGCTGTTTTTGCAGATCTGGCAGTTATTCCTGTTCCAGTCTATCTAACCTGCATAGTGAGTCCATTGGTATCACAAGTTTTTAAGTGATTTTTAACTTTTTGCTGCAGGTCCCACATTTGAAGCGTCAAACAAGTTTGCAACACAAGGTACCTAAAAAGGTAAGCGATGTGTACCTGGGAACTGGCATTGTTATTAATAGTTCATTTGCATTAATTTACCATGCATCTTCATTCAATATATCAGACTTATGCTAATGCAAACTTATTATTACGTAGTATAATGTCTGTTCTTAGTTCGTTCATCAACTAGAATTTAACACTTATAGCTACTATAGGTTCTTTCAGAAGTTAATCTAGCTGTTACCAGAATTAAATCTACCATACCTAAAGAGCCCAACCTTGAGACTGCAAGTAGAGCACAAGCACAAAGATACAGGTACCCAGCTTTATTTGAATAAAAAGAAAGTGTTTTTTAAGACTCGTTCAACATATAATGATTTGTGCTCCGAGCTGATGCATAATGTTGCAAGTTCTGAATTTCAGGTCTAAAATCAACACTGCAAGTGAACATAATAAATCAGATGCTTCTAACTTTAAAGCACGCCCGCTGAACCGAAAAGTTAGTATTGTTGTTGTAATTTATTTTACCTCAGATGTTATTCATATAAGTTGTATTCCATAGTTTGTGTGATCTTATAACACTTTTTTGACTTTGCAGATCCTTGAGGCTCCTACTTTGCTGCCACCAAAGAAGAGTATACCACAAATGCCTGAGTTTCAAGTAATATGTTTGAGCATGTATTGTTTCATTTTTTGTGCTGATATTTGTATTTACCCATTACATGCTGATATTTCAAGTAATGGGCGAGTATTCTGCACCATAATTTTATTGACAGCTTTAATTTGATTGTTTTAGGTGTTTCATCTGAAGACATCAGAGAGGGCTATACAGCACACATATGATGTAAGCCATCAGTCAGACTATATTTTACGGTTTACTGTTTTACTGATGGTAACCATTTATGTTTATAAATATTTCAGCCTATGATTAAGCTAGTATGTTTAGTGTAAATAAACAATCTTAGTTGAGTCTATGTCATCTATTTTGTAAACACTTAGAAAATTGTATGTTTCTCCTTTAAATGTTACTGAAAATTTCTTGTAGCACTGACACTCCAACAATTGCAGGTAAATAATCCTTATGTATCTAATTCACGAAATGAAAACAAATGCACAAGAAGGTAATTGAGGTAGACCTTTCAGCAATTGCAAATTTATCCTGTAAAAGGCCTTTACTCTTACGATTTAATTAGTGACTATAATTTTAGTAACTATGAAGCATATTTACATTGCCCTGAGTCTGTATAACTTATTGTCAATCGTATTAGTGACTGTATGTGCATGCATATTCTAGGTGTAACACTGTTTTTCATTGCTGCTACCTTGGGATCTAGAGGTTACCCCGTATTTGACTATTATATAAATTTTCCTATTTAGAATCTTCTTAAAAAGTCCCAACAATCTGCACTTAAACGTGCTTCGTGCTTAGGCTCAGCTCATGTGAGGCACCTCGCAATTCTTGAGCTTGCACCACTCTCTTAAAGATGGCATTTCTGTTATAAGATTAGGGTTAGAAATAAAAATTATAAAAAGGGAAAACTTAGATCAGAAGTCACAAGTCCATGATGAGAACCCAAGTCCTCTTGTCTGTTACATTTATACAAGGAGGACAGCTGGCAGTAAGGGAGACTTATTAGTGTTGGGAGAAAAATAATGATAATAATAATAATAATCACCAGAATAAAATTATTACAATATTAAATCTCCCCAGGATAAGCCAACCAATAAATCAGAGTCACAAAATATTAAATATAACGAGATAGGGAAAAAAGAACGACACCGGAATTTATACTGGTTCGCCCCAAACTTGTTCTACTATAATGGGAGATTACAAAAGAGCTCTCAACTCAACGCCACAAACTAACCCTCAATAGCCCAACAATGGCTATTGACTTCCAAGTATCACAACCCGATAGCTTGGGATAATCAAGAAAAACCTTCAACCCCACCAGAGAAAACTCTTTTTCTCTCACAAATGCTATTTTTGGTCACACCCAGTTTTTCCCTCTCTATGTTGGTGGCTACACACATAACATCATATATATATATATATATATATGTGTGTTTACAAAAACCTAATATCCAAATGGGCCTTGGCCCATTGGCCTTTTATTTTGTCTCCACACAAAACCCAACAATCTCCCACTTGGAGACAAAACTTCAATCTTGCCTCATACTTGCAACAAAAAGCTTTGATCACCTTGGTAAACTCCAAGGCACAACTCCCACTACAACTGTTATTTCTGATCTTCTTGGCAAATTTCAAGGCTCAAAAAAAAAAAAAAAAATACCTGAAAACACAACAAACTCACAAAAATCAGGCAACCATCAGAATATAAACTGTAGTGCATCTGTGTTTGCCCCGAGGTATGGGCTCACTACGTGGATCTGTCTCCCTGCATTTAAAAAGACAGACACGTACTCCCACTTCAACTAAGTGGTACCAACTAACATCTTCTTCAACCCTGAACCATTCTTCCTGAAGAAGATACACTCTGAGAAGAGCTTGAATCCTCTATTCAAGCTTGCTGCCAATTTAGAGACTTTACCTTTGACCTTAGCAACTGCTTTGGCCTTCCACTTTGATGCCTCCACTCGCCTAGGCGACTTCTTCAATTCAATCGTCTGTCTGACAATTTGGGGTTCATGATAGCCATCAATTTTCTCTCTGGACTTCCCAATTGTTCTGAATCGAAGGATCTCGATCTAATCGATCAAACTTGGCTATCATTGCTTTGGCTCAACTGTACTTCTACTATAACCATCTGCGGCTTTTAATCGACATCCACTGCCTCTTTTAAACTTTTCTTGGCAACATTTAACCGACATCCGCATGCGAAGGTAGATTTCACGTGGCCAAATCGCCACTACGTGGGATCCTAACCTGAGTTTACACTGGCTTCTGCCAAACTCACAAATGTAGCCATCATCTGCCAACTTGCCAGTAGAGATAAGATTCATCTTGACACTAGGCACAAATCTGACATCTCGCAGTACCAAATTATTCCCACATTCTGTCTTCAGACTAACCTCTCCAATCCCATTGGTCTTGGATATTTCACCATTCCCCATCCTCACTAAACCATGGTGGCCTCCTGTGAAGGATGTGAACAAACACCTATCTGAAGCTATGTGAACAGTAGCTGCGCTGTCTAAAATACACTCAGATGAACTATTACTACTCTCTGTGTCACTCCCAACACAGACACATGCATCTAACACTACATTTGCCTCTTGATTTTGTCTTCTCTCTAGATCCTCTTTCAATTTTCTACACTGTCTCTTAAAGTGACCTTTCTTGTGACAGTAAAAACATTCTATCTCTTTATTCCTATTATTCCACTTTTTCCTACTGCTACTCGATGTATTTTCCTCATTAATCTTCTCTTTTCCCTTAGTCATAACCAGAGCAGATCCTATAGTAGACTCCTTACTACTATCTTTTCTACGAATTTCCTCAGGTATGGCTAAATTACAAACACCAGAAAAGTGTAGAGTATTTTCACCTACTGAATTACACATTGTTGTCTTCATGGTTTCCCAACTATCAGGCAAAGAGGTTAATAACAGAATAGCATTTACTTCATCAGTAAACTCTATTCTAACTGATTTAAACTGATTTATCAAAGTGGTTACCTCATTTATATAGGAATTCACAGAAGCATCCTCAGCCATACGCATATTGAAAAACTTCCTAAGCAGATAGATCTTATTATTTGTGCGGGGTTTTTCATACCGCTTCTAAGCGCTTTCATTAACTCAATCGCAGTTGTCTCATTGGCTACCTGACTGGCCACGTCCATCGACAGACACATTCTGATTGCAGCAACTGCTTCTTCATCAAGAATCTCCCAATCTCAACCAAAAGCTCTGATACCACTTGTTGGGAGAAAAAAATAATGATAATAATAATCACAATAAAATTATTATAATATTAAATCTCCCTTTCCACAAGATAAGCCAACCAATAAACTAGAGTTTAGCTACTATTGATAAGGACAACCGACCTTCACATATCTCCACAATGGTATGATATTGTCCACTTTGGGCATCAACCCTCATGGCTTTGCTTTTGGTTCCCCCAAAAGGCCTCATACCAATGGAGATAATTGTCCTTCCTTATATACCCATGATCAATCCCTTCCCTAGCCAATGTGGGACATTTGTTTGCAACCTAACAATTAGTGAATCTCCCAATCCCTCCAATACATGGTTATAAGTCTAATAATGGAATTGAGATCCTCCTATTTAGTGATGGGGAGTTCTAATAGTAGATACTCTAATTTACATATCTCCTGTATATTTAATGTCACTTACCTCATGTAATGAGCAAACCTTTAACTAGTTGGTGCATTTTTTTTTTTTTTTGAGTTCAACAACATGTGGGGGTAAAGATTCGAACTTCTAACGTCTTGGTAACGTCTTGGTCGAGGATATATGTCCTAACCAGTTGGATTATGCTCAGGTTGGCAGCCCACTTTGTTTTGAGAGGTGGAATTGATGCATGTGTTTTATTTTAATTAGTTTTGGTTACATTTCTGTAATTAATCCATGATTTTTGTAACAGGTTATTGGTGGTGGTAACATTTGTTACGATTAATTAAGTTTTTGACTTTTTCTAATTTTGAAATTAACTTCACCACTAGCGGTCTATAAATATGCTTTAGATTTATCATTTCCATCAATTAATATATAAAAAGATTCTAAGATCCTGATTTATCTCTGCACCAAGATTCTAAAACTTTTCTGTCTATTACTCTACATAGCTTTGCTCATTTGAGATTGTATTATTTAACAATGGTTTTGTGATTCTCAGTTAGTTGCAAGTGAATGCCAGTGGACTTATGAATCTATGAGTATTTTCATTTTTTTTTTTGTTAATTCACCAGCCGTTTATCTTTTTGAGTTCAACAAATTCACCAGCAGTTATTACTCATGTTTAGCATTTATTCTTAATATTGTTGCTCTTTTACAAAATTTATTCTCACATGCCAGACCGAGTTCTCTGCACGATGCGAAACAAGAGAAATGTGTAAAAGCTGAAAAATGTAAAGCTCGACCACTTGATAAGGTTGTAATTCATAACATTCGAATCCTTTATTTTCTGAACATTTGCATGATAATGTTATCTAAGCTCTTTCACACAGATACTCTCACATAATGAAGAATGTGAAGTCTTTGTGAATCGTAAAGATGGAACAACTGTATCCAGGGTGAGCCTCATTATTTGGCCCTCATTTACTTACATATATATTGACTTTTTTGGAAAAGAATACATATATATTGACTTTAATTTCTTGTTTATTCCATTTTGGTATCTAAACTTTCAAACATTTTATTTTGTTTGCCGGAGTATTATAGGAATTTAGTTGTCTAGATCAGAAGAGACCCTCGGATGAGATACCAACTGAATTACTTAGCAAGGTACTACAAATATTGTGCATTTCAAGTTTTCTTCATCATCTTATGTGATTTATGACCATGTGTTATAAGAGGAAGATTTTAAAATAAGTTGTGTTTGATAATCATTTGATTTTTAGTTTTTTATTTTTAAAAATTAAATCTATAAATACTACTTATATTTATGAGTTTTTATGTTTTCTTATCTACTTTTCACTTATGTTTTCAAAAAATCAAGCCAATTTTAAAAATTAAAAAAAGTAGTTTTTGGAATTTGGAATTTGGCTAGAAACTCAAATCTTTCCTCAAGAAAGATGGGAAATATTATAGAAAAATTGTGAGAAAACAAACACAATTTTCAAAAACCAAAAACTAAAAATTGAGGCTCCGTTTGATAACTGTTTGGTTTTTTTCGTTTTTGGTTTTTTAAAATTATGCTTGTTTTTTCACCGTTTTTCTTCATTTTCTCTACAATGATTTCTATGTTTCTTGAGGTATCATTTAAGTTTCTAGCCAAATTTCAAAAAACAAAAAAAGTTTTTGAAAACTATTTTTTTTAGTTTTCAAAATTTAGCATGGTTTTTAAAAACATAGGTACAAAGTAGATAATAAAACATAGAAATCCATTAGTAGAAGTAGTATTTTTAGGCTTAATTTTCAAAAATAAAAAACAAGAAACTAAATGGTTATCAAACGGAGCCTAAATGGTTATTAAACGGGGCCTAACTTGTTCTATTTGTTTCAACAATTTTACATCATTGTCAGCTCTCCCTTTCATCGGATTGTCGTCGATGCAATACGAAATTTCATTGCAAAATGCATTTCCCGGACAACGTTAGCTTCTTCCATCGTCTTCACTTCATTATTACCTGAAACATCTTATTCATTTTCTCAAAGTTGTTTTTATTTCTGATATGCTAGTGCTCAAAAGAGAATGTCCCAGGCTTCCTTGATCAAGAGCATGAGGTATATTAGAAAAGCTTTTGTTAGAGTTTTAAGGGTCCTTTTATTTTGTTCTCATCGTCCCATTACATTCAAGTGGTAGGTCATTGATATACTTTTGCCAAATTCCCGGTGGCTTTTCACATAGTGAAGACCAAAATCTTGAGATGACTCTAACAGGTAACCTTACATCTTCAATCCAAACTCCAGCTGGAAATTATGTTAAGATTAAATTATCAAAAATACCTATAAACTATAAAGTTGGTTTCAATTATACCCAAACTTTGAAAAGTTTCATTTTAACCATTAAATTTTGAAGTTTGTTTCAAAACAACTCTTGAAGTCTTTTTTTTTCATTAAATTCAGACGAAAAATGATATATTTACATTTGTATTGTTGATTATGTGAACATATACATCGAAAACAAAAATCAAAATATGTCATTTTGATCCATAAGTTTAACGAAAAAAACTTTCCAGGATTGTTTTGAAACAATCTCTAAAGTTTAAAGATTAAAATAAAACTTTTCAAAGTTTTGGAATATAATTGAAACAAACCTCGGATATTTTTGATAATTTAACTTTTTTAACAAATCAAGTCAAATTAAGCACTACTCATACCTATATTTTTCTTGTTACTTAATTCCCGTAATAAAAGGAACAATTCAAGTTCTCTAAAGAAAACATTCCAGTCATAGATGTACTTTAATTAATGCTTAAACACCTAAATCATTTCTATTATTTTTTTAATTTTAATTTATTTTACCATAGGTAGTGCAAGGATTGAAAAATTAAAAAAGTAGTTTCAACTTTCAACCACCAACTTTGATGTTTAAAAAATTATAGTTGATTTAGTCATGCCAAACATTTTTTTTTGTTTTTTTTTTGTCATCATCTTTGTCCCCTTTCTTAACAAAATATTCTTTTTTAACATGTTCAATGCAATGTTGAGTGTGTTTTCTCCCTAGGTATCTTTTGGTATTAAATATAACTATATAAGTATGTCAAGAGAAATGGGGTTTTTTAAGCATAGATAAACAAAAACAATATAAAAAAGAATTGTCACAATAGGTAAACAAAATAACATTCATGAAGGTTTGATAATATAACCTAAAACAGATAGGTTTCAAATTGTCTTGTCCTATTCTTATCAGAAAAAAAATAAGTTTGAGGTTTATGTTGTATTAAGTTAGCATAGTTCAGTAGTAATTAGTATGTACCATTGACCGGAAGGTCAAAAGTTCAAATCTCCCTATCCAAATAAAAAACTATATTTTTCTTTATTGACATTGTAGGTTTAAAGTTGTAATTTTTTTTTTCTGGTGACGAATATAAAGTTGTATTTGTTGGGTACTAATATTTTGCATATTTATGTAGGTTTTATGTTGGTCATAATTTTACAGGATGGTGTATATATATATATATATATATATATTATGAGGTATAGAAATCCTTTGCTTACAAAATATTACATGTCATTGCAGTTTCTTCATTCTTCATTCCACCCAATGAGCTCACTGATGTTCTAGTGCTGGCAACATATGACATGAGGATTAGCAATTTTTTTGGTAGATTATTATTTAAGCCCCAAATGATAGGCCTTTGTGCATGGTTGAGGTATTTTATGTATTGAGTTTTGTAAATAGGTCATGTTAAAGAAAATTTTAAATAGCTAACTTCATCTCCACTAAATCCTCCAAAGTATTTATAAATATGTATTTTTCTAAAAGTACAATTACAAATATGATATTTAAAAAAGGTATATTATTAACTTTAATAAAGGTAAGGCAACGGTTATGTTTTTTGTTTTTTGGGGCATTGCTTGGTTTACCTAATCAATTAACTTTTTTATTAAACTAATCATTCATTTGTGTCGTTTACATTTTTTTTATATTTTTTTTTAATATTTAAGGCGGTCTTGTTTGATAACCATTTAGTTTTTGAAAATTAGGCTTGCTTTTTCACAATTTCTCTTCAACTTCTCTACAATGATCTTAAGTACCATCTATGAATTTCTAGCCAAATTTCAAAAATCAAAACTAGCTTTGAAATCTATTTTTTTTAGTTTTCAAAACTTAGCTTGGTTTTTGGAAACATAGGTACAAAATAGATAAGAAAACATAAACGTATTGGTAAAAGTACAAGTAATATTTTAGACTTAATTTTCAAAAATCAAAAATAAAAAACCAAATGGTTATCAACCGGACCTAAACAAATAAGTATTTACATTTTTTATACTAGATTCTCACGCATGCGTTGCACGTGACTTTTTCAGCAAATAGATTTGTACCTTATACTGATCATTTTATCATGTACACTAACACTATAGTTGTAAAATATATTCTTCGGCAGTACCTTAATTCCTCTTTGCACTATCTAATGGACAATAGAATGACAAAGATAATTAGGTTAATTTCATACTTTTACTAGCTTTTTATTGGTAATTTTCATAATTAAGTTCCTTATAGATATATCCATGTATTTAGGAAATATAAATATAATATGAAACAATATAAAAACTATAAGGGAAAAAAACATTTTTGACCATGAACTTTGTAGGTTGTATCAATTTTAACCATAAACTTTCATTTTCATCAATTTAAACATCAAACTTGGCAGATTGTATCAATTTTAAAGCTGAACTTTCAATTTAATCAATTTAAACATCAAACTTGGAAGATTATATCAATTTTAACCATAAACTTTCAATTTTATTATTTAAACCTCAATCTTGAATGTGTATCAATTTACACCCTCAGTTAAAACTTAAATGTACCAAATTTCTTCTCAATGGAAGTACATTTATCTTGAATCGATCGTCACTATATTGATTTTTTTAAATTCTCGCCAGTCTCGAGCTTTATTTGTTCTCCATCTACCACAATAGAAGTAATGATTTCAAAATCGCTCTCGTTAGAATCTTTGTTTCTTTCCTCTCCAGCATCATTGTCACTTTAATTCTTTCATAAAACTATCGATGAGATTAACAAGGTCGGCTATAACTAGTTAATTGTGTTCGTGGGCGTCACTATATTCCCCATCGCCTTTCGTGTTCTCTTCCGCATTTTAGTCGAGCTGAATCTTTCACCATCGAAGCCAACGGAATCACTATGGTCCTTGTAATTGCCTTCAATGACATCATCACATGGATTTTCTTCACACTCATCGTCGTTGGTATCAATACTAAATGCAAGAGAAACACAATAGTCCATTTACTTTTGTGTGGGTCCTACTTTCAAGAGTCGAGTTCGTGTTTTCATGATAATTGCAACTCAATATAGAATGATTTAATAATTTTTAGGTGATTTTTTTGGTTTAAAAACAAACAAACAAGTACATATCATTAAGCAAGACGTGACTTTGGGCGTGTGTGGAGAACCTTTCTAATGGTGATGGAAACGGAAACTTAACCGAGGGTGTAAATCGATATACTTATTCAAGTTTGAGGTTTAAATTGATAAAATTAAAAGTTTAGGGCTAAAATTGATACAATCAGCCAAGTTTGAGGTTTAAATTGATGAAATTAAATGTTCATGGTTAAAATTGACACAATCTGTCGAGTTTAAAGTTTAAATTGATGAAATTGAAAATTAAATGTTAAAATTGATAATGTTTTTTTCTGAAACTATAAACAACCGTAACAGATATGCACTTTATTAATACAAAAACATAATATTCATCCATTTTTTTAATGATAATTCTTACAATTGATATCTTACAAATATATCTCTGCATGTAGCAAAATATAAATGTGGTATAAAAATCATAAAATGATGCACAATCCCAACATGTAGGTGGTTAATACAAAGAGTTACATCTTACCTGCTTTTTAATTGTAATTTTTATAATTGGATTTCTTATTGAATATAAGATATATAAATATAATATGAAATTATATATATTTTTTTAAAAAAAAACCCATGTGTTTAGTATAGAATGTTGCAAAACTACAAATTGGAACAGATAATAGCATACGAAAGAAAGAAGAAACCAGTAATTAAAAATAATTTATATTGTTTAAAATCATATTTAGAAATGATTTAAAATAGGATGAAAATTGTGAATTTAAAAATGATATCCCACAATAAAGGGTAGATAAATGGTTTTGGTCCATATATTAACAGCAAGGGCATTTTTTAATTTTTTTTAACAATCAAGTGCATTAATGCTACTTTTTAAAGTTGAAGGCCGAAGGGTGATGGTTTAGTTAACTTCAATTCATAGGAATATAAGTTTAAAAGGGTTTGGAACTAATGATTTAGTTATCTCTTTGGTTAAATTTATACAAGTATATATAACCTGTGAATGGAATATTGTAATTAAGGGACAGCCAAAGTTGTATAAACAAAATTAATAATAGAAATTACTTTTTAAAGTATTATCATATTGCACCTCTGAACTTGTCAAAACATTTGTATTAAATTTCATATTTACCTTGCTAATATAGTCATAAATATTTACTCTATTACTTTTGCTTTGATGAAATTTGGACAAGTTAGTTAGCTAAATTTTCACAAAGCACGAACAAAATCAGGAGAAACACATTCTCTTAGAGGTTGTTTGGGGCGTGGTTATATTAACAATCGATTGTTACTAAAGATAAGAATGTCCAAGACGATTATCTATTATCATGTAGTACAATCACCCTATGACTTTCAAATGTCCAAAAGATAAATTATCGTTTCGTCCACCTCTATATATAGCAAGGCAATTTGTCTTTGCTTCGTCCACTTTTCAAGTCTCACCATTCAACACACGAATGAACTTCATTCCTACTCTCTTCTACTCATTGGTTCATATTCTTAATCGGCTCCCAATCTTGGTCTATGGATGACTATAACAAAACTCATCGTAATTTTTAGTTGATAGTTTAGAGTAAAGGAAACTTTATAAATTGTGTTAAAAACCTGGATATGGATACCAAAGAATTTGATTCATAGACCTAAAAGTTGTACAACTTGATATTAGAATTTTGCTATTGAGTTGCTTTGACTGAAAAATTATCCTTTGTGATATCTAAATTCTAGCATGTAGGTTTAAGCTTTATAATGTAATTTTTCGATTGGTTTGACATCACCAATTTTGTTTACAAAAATTAATGCACTTAAAAGCTCTGGATCATTCTGTAGCATAACTCATAAAAAGCAATTATAATATATACGGGTTATTATTTAAAGTTATAAAATAACTATTTACTCAAGTTAATAAGAGTATAGCTCAACTGACATCAACTATAACTTATGACCAAAAGATCTTGGGATTGAATCCCCCACCCCCAATTGTTGATATACTCAAAAAAAAAACTTTTATTCAAAATAAATTTTTGCCATTTTCTTTTGCCTGCATTTAAATAAAAGTGTTTTTTTTTTTTGTTAATTATAAATTTTTATTTTATACTTTGAACATTCATTTTCTACATTTGTAACTTCTTATGGCTAGTTCCATAATTTAAAAAAAAAAATCAATTCTATCCACAAGCTCTAAATTATGATTTTTTTGTACCTTTTATATATATATATATATATAGAAACTTTTTTAGATAAATTCTAGATGAGGTAATGTGATCTAAAGTTAATTGGGCAAATTATCAAATTGAACCGATGGCCACATGATAGATACTAACACAATAAAAGGTATAATAATGCATAAAAATAGACCAAAAATGTGCTATCAAATTTGTTAAATGTAATATAACTTATATTTCTACTTTTCATTATCAAATTTTATTTAAGGCTAGGTTTTGAGTGTTAATTGTTATGATCCAACTTTTTAAAGATTAACGCAAAACAATTGTTCACATTAAATTAAAGATTATATAAAAAAAGAAGTTTAGCAAAAGAAAATTAGTATGAAAGATTATAAAGCTTAGTCTAGTTAAAAATGAAAAATAATAAATCCTCGTTATTAAGTGTTGGATTTTTGTAAGTCAAATTAATATTTTCAATCCCACATGTGATCAAGAATTTTTGGAATACAATCGAACAGATCAGTTATAAAAATATTCTAACTATCGATTTCACTTTTGACTTTATTTTTACTCAACAACGATAAATACAAAGATTTTTAACAAAAAAAAAAAGTATGAAAGATTATAAAGCTTTTTGTCCAATAAGAAAATTAATTGACTACATATATTTAGCATATATATTGAAAATAAGGGAGGCAAAAATCATGTCCAACTCATAAACACTAATCAGGTAAGCTATGCTTATATCTCAATAAATCGATTAAGTTTAGCTGAGGGGTTTTATTAAGTGTATGAAATTTTTGTATAAAGTAATAATCTCATTTACAAAAAAAAAATAAATAAATAAAAAAAATCCATTGAGTTTAGCTGAGAGGTTTTATTAAGTGTGTGAAATTTTTGCATAAAGTAACAGTCTCGTTTACAAAATAAAAATAAATAAATAAAAGACATAAATATGAACATTTATAGAAATGTGTATCCTGCTACCACTCGTTTACTTTGAACGAGACTATGTTATTTAAGAGTGCATTCAAATAATTGTTAATTTAATAGATTTTTCATTTTAATATTTGACGAAATTGTAGAGTCTAGCATTGCCTTCTAAAGTGAGAAAACTTGAGATATATGTTAGTAATAAAGGATCCAATATTGCTACTTGTTGGGGGATCGAATTACAAATAACAGAGGAAAATAGAGAAACAAATTGAGAAGCAACTACGTAAACAATCAGGTTGAGGTGCGGGTATCTCGCTCTCTTTAAGGAGATTCAAGCCCTCTGCGGTGTATATTTATTTATCAACCACCGGTGCAACAGTCTTCTCTGGCATGTCCCCTCCAAGATACAACAACCCAACTGAAACGTTGTGTAGCTCAAACCACTTTACACTGAGAGGTTGAGCCTCAAAGCTCCACAATAAAGAACACCCTTGTTTAGGTCAATTTCTCTTAAAAGAGCAAAGTATAGAATATGATAATATAGAAAAAAGAAGCTTGAATATGGTGTATTTGAAAGAGTGGTAAGAGAGGTATTTATATGAAAATTTTAGATCTAAAAATTTATTACAAAACTTAAGTAATTAAAAGTAAACTTTAACATCTTATCAATGCGTTTTTCTTTTTTAAAGAAATGAAAACTCTCTCAAATTAAAAACAAACTCATATAATAAATATTAAAATGTTACAACATTCCCCCACTCATTTTAATATTTAAGATAATCAAAATCAATTGACCAAAAGAAAGATAATTATGCATCATAAAGGTGTGACTCTGCATTGAATCTTTACTAGTGAAATAATAATCTTTACTCCAGCATTAGTAATGGTCTCTGACTTGAACTCTAACACTTAAGGTAAATAAAAGAATTATTATCCACACATAATTGTCCAGGTGTTGACATAAGCTTTATTGGTTAGCACATTATGGCCTTGTGTTGATCCCAGAATTTCATGAGTGTATTTGAGAATAAGCCTCGTATCCTCATAGAGAGCGACCTCACTCTCACACTCATATAGGTAAAATCTGTCAAGGGTTGCTCCTATAACAACGACACCCCACTCATAAGAGCTACAGATTTTATTAAGAGTTTATTGAAAAACTCAATCCTCCACTACGTTATAGGATAAATGCACTCACATCATAGGGATGGATAAATATATAAAGATAGTGTATTTTTACGGCCACCTTATAATTCATTTTTCCCTTTGAACTCAATTCTCAAGATCTCTGATCACTGGGTGGGTATTCTTATATATGGCTCATGACAATTATAAGGGCTTCAACCTCATCCCCCTTGTTGTGTTCCAGACTCTTTCTCTATTAAAGGTCTTTGTGAATGGATTTGCAAGATTATCACATAATTTAATGTAATTCATATTAATAATCACATTACTCAAATAGGGTCTCACAGTACTGTGTTTTTTTTCCTTATAGGTCTGGATTTACCGTTATAAAAATGATTTTTTACTCTACCAATTGCGGCAGTGCTATCACAATTTATCAAGATAGGAGGTATTGGTTTCTCCCACATTGGAATCTCATATAATAAATCTTTTAGCCAACTCTGCTTCCATGGTAGAGTTGTCAATAATTGTTTGTTTTTTTAGATTTCCAACAAATAGCACAACCTCCCAAGGTAAAAAGATACACTATGGTAGATAAAGAATCACTTGACAATGTATTCCAGTCAGCTTCATAAAATCCTTCAACAACAGTGGGATATTTTTTATAAAATAAGTCGTAGTCTTTTGTTCCCAAAAGATATTTCATAACACGGTCTATGGCATGTCAATGTTTTTTACCTGGCTTACTTGTAAACCTGCTAAGAACTCCTACTGCATATGCAATGTCAGGTCTAATACAATCAGTTGCATATCGTAGGCTACCAATCACGCTAGCATACTCCTTTTTATTAATTACATCACTTTCATTTTCAATGGGAAACAAGTGAACACAAAAATCAAATGGAGTAAACACATGTTTACAATCAAAATAATTGTATTTTTGGAGTATTTTCTCTATATAATGTGATTGGTCAAGAAAAAACTCATCTGAGGTTCTCGTTATTTCATACCCAGAATAAAATTAGCCTCACCAAGATCTTTTCATGTCAAAATGGCTTCTCAATAAATTTTTTGTTTCATTTATAGCAAAAATATTTGAGTTAAAAATCAATAAATCATCAACATATACGCTAATAATAACATGTAAATTTTCTCATGATTTATAATAGATGCATTTATCACATTCATTGGTTTATAATCATTATTTAGCATGCAAGAATCAATTTTTTCATGTCACGTGCTTGTTTTAATCCATATAGGGGTCGTTTGGTTTAAGGTTTTATTGGATGGGGAATGGGTAATAGATGCCTAGGAATAAGATGTCTGGGAATAAGATGACTGTGTTTGGTTCTACATGAGAATGTCATCATATTTTTATGTAAAAAAATGATATTTTATATTTATTTGATGAAATTAATATATAAATCTTATGTAATATATACTTACGATCTAATAAATAATGTGCAAATTTTATTTTATGATATTTATCTTATAAATTATATATATTATTATCTATTATTAATAAAATAATAAAAATGCATTTAAAAAATAATAATTAATTAATATTTTTTAATAAAAAATTAATTATTAATTAATCACAAATAACTCGTGAATAATTAATTATAATGATTATCCTTACCATAAATTAATAATATTTATAATTAATTGATTAATATAATATTAATTAGTGATTTAATATTTTTATAATCAATTTTATGCTTGTTTGATGAAATTAATCTTAAAAACATTATTTTATTAATTAATCAAAATTAATGTCAACTAATAAAAATAAATAAATTAATTAAAAATATTTTTAATTAAATAATTAATTATGATTATTGAAAATAAATAAATAAATAAAAATATATAAATATTAATAAAGAAAAGAGAGATATTAATAAAGAAGAGAGAGAAAGAGAGAGATTGATGGGTATAAAGAAAACCGATCATTCTTGAACGGTATAGGAAACTCATCCACCATGGGAAAAAGTGATGCATGGGAATAAGTGATACACATGCCCATGCTTACAAACCTTGTTCCAAAAGATTTAAAACTCTTGCCTGTGCTCATCCACAAAACCTTGCACCAAACAGCCCCATAGGGATTTAGTAAGCTTACACACTTTATTCTCTTGTCTATGCTCTATAAAACCTCCAGGTTGGTCCATGTAAATTTCTTCTTCTAAATCACCATTTAGAAAAGTTGTTTTCACATCCATTTGATGAATATTCATATTAAATATTGCAGCAATTGCAATTAGCAATCTAATAGTTGTGATTCTTGTAACTGGAGAAAAATGTATCAAAGAAGTCTAAGTCTTCCTTTTGCTTAAAAACCTTTTGCGACAAGTCTAGCTTTATACTTGTCTATACTACCATTCGGTTTCAATTTTTTTCTCAGGACTCATTTACACCCTATAGTTTTAAAACCTGGTGGCAAATCAACTAATTTCCAAGTTTTATTAGAAATAAATGATTACATTTCATCATTTACAACCTCTTTCCAAAAAAATTCATCTCGAGATGATTAGACTTCTGTCAAAGAAATTGGTGTTTCTTTAATATTATAAACATAAAAGTCAGAACCAAAATCTTTCACAGTTCTAGCTTTTTTACTTCTCATTAATTCAACTTGAGAGTTATTTTCATTATTATCACTAGGGGTAGAAGAATCAAACTTTGAGAAAGTTTGTTCTCAACTTCGACCCCGACTATTTCTTGACTTAAAAAGAAATTTTTCTTCATGAAAAATTGCATTCTTTGATTCAAAAATCACGTTGTATTCGATATCAAGAAATCTATAAGTTGTACTATGAGCTGCATATACAGGAAAAACACAAGTGGTAACTTTAGACCCTAATTTAGGTCTTTTTTGATCTATTAGTCTCACAAAAGCCAAACATCCTCAAACTCTTAAATATCCCAAATATGGCTTATACCCTTTCCACAATTGAATATGTGTAATTTTTGTCTTTTTATGTAGGACTCTATTTAGCACATGATAAGCAGTCAAAACCGCTTCACCCCAAAGATTAAAAGAAGCACTTGATTCTAATAGTATAACATTAGTTAAACCAATTAAGGTTCTATTTTTTGTCTCAGCTACTCCATTAGAAGCAGGTGAATATGGTGGAGTAGTCTTATGAATTATTCTTAATGATTCAACGTATGAATTGAATTCAAATGATTCATATTCTCGACCTCATTTCTACCGAATTGATTTTCAACTTCAAGGAGAAACTTTTTGAAATTCTCAAAAGCATCACTTTTATTTTTCAATAAATAAACATGAGTAAATTTTGAAAAATCATCAATAAAAGTGATAAAATATTTATTTCCTCCTCTAGCTAGTTAAAACTCTCTCAAATTCACACAAGTCTGTAGGAATTAACTCTAATAATTCGGTATTTCTTTCAACACTTTTATGAGGTCCTTTAGTGATTTTAGCTTTCCTGCATATTTAACATTTCTCAAAATTATTTTTTAAACTAAAAATTAACCCAAGAATACTCATCACCCCACATACTTACTATTTATGTGTGACACAAACGAGCATGCCAAAAATTCAAATAAGAGAGCATATAAATTGAACTGGTTGATGTTTTATAAATATACTCTCAATATTCAATTTGAATATTCCATCACAAGCATAACCTTTTCCAACAAAAATTTCCTTTTTAGTTATCACATATTGATCAGATTTCATATTTGTTTAAAGCCAACCTTATTAAGAAGATAACTTGACATTAAATTCTTTCTCATGGAGGGTGTATAAAGCACATCTTTCAAAATTAGAACTCTTCCAGAGGTAAATTTTAATTCAATCTCACCAATTCCCATAATTTGAGTAGTATGAGAATTACCAAGTATTAATTGTTTTAGGCTCCTTAAAACGAGTATAAATTTTGAACCAATCTGATCTGTCATAACAGACATGTCTATTGGCTCCAGAATCAACCAACCATCCTTCAACACTTTGAACCATGTAAATATTCGTTATCATAGCCACAAATGGTTCTTCAGTAACATTAGCCTGAGGTACAGGTTTATGTTTCCGAAATTTGCAAAATCGAGAAATATGCCCACTTTTGCCACAAACAAACCAACCGACTTTTAAGTGTTGAGGATAAACTTGATTTTTATTCACTTGGCTTGGATTTTTCTTATAAGAAAATTG
The DNA here is from genome assembly GCA_036507285.1 of Trichosanthes cucumerina. Classification (NCBI taxonomy): domain Eukaryota; kingdom Viridiplantae; phylum Streptophyta; class Magnoliopsida; order Cucurbitales; family Cucurbitaceae; genus Trichosanthes; species Trichosanthes cucumerina. The sequence goes on from CM071841.1 coordinate 6,291,221, forward strand.
AGCTAGGTTTTTTTTCTTTTTTTCATATAACTCTTCTTTGGCTTTAAAAGACTATTTTTAGGAATCTGGCCCTTAGGTAAATTATCATTAGAAGAGATTAGATTTACTTTAGTGGAATTTTCGTTGTCTTCTTGAATTAATGCATCTTGCCATCTTGCCTCTTCCTCCACACGAATGCGAATAATTAGCATTTTTAGAGAAATTTCTTTTTGCTTATGACGCATATTGTTTTTGAAATTCACTCCATGATGGTGGAAGCTTGTCAATTATACCGACAACAATAAGATTGTCTCCAATCTTAATTCCTTCAGATGTTACTTCAGCTACTATCATCTGAAAGTCTTGTGCTTGCTCTACTACAGATTTTTTATCTACCATTTGGAATCGAAAAAACCGACTTGCAGCATATTTTTTCGCACATGCTTCTTCAGTATCATATTTATTTTGCAAAGCTTTCCATATTTTCTTGACAGGTGTGAAAGTGGTATCATAATAATCATAAAAATGATCAACAAGACAATTTAAAAGATAGTACCGACATTTGTACTCATCTTTCTCATACTTATCAATTTTTTCTTGGTGTTCCATGAGTTTCAATGCTCATGTTTTCAATATCATTCTTCTTTGGGTTTTTTTTTCGGGAGGACATTGGCCACTTTGAGAAAATTAAGGTAGAACAACACTTTTCCCTTCCATCTCTTAAAATGTGCTCCCCTAAATCGAAAAAGCTTGTTGAGATCTCCAACGTTCTCATTAGGCTTCTCAATTGTAGACTCCATGTTGAATCTCCTTAAAACTGTTGGGTGAATTACAAATAACAGGGGAAAATAGAGAAACAAATTGAGAAGCAACTACGTAAACAATCAGGTTGAGGCGCGGATATCTCGATCTGTTTAAGGATATTCAAGCCCTCTGCGGTGTATATTTATTTATCAACCACCGGTGCAACAGTCTTCTCTGGCATGCCACCTCCAAGATACAACAACCCAACTGAAATGTTGTGTAGCTCAAACCACTTTGCACTGAGAGATTGAGCTCAAAGCTCCACAACAAAAAAACACCCTTTTTTTGGTCAATTTCTCTTAAAAGAGCATAGTATAGAATATGATAATATAGAGAAAAAAGCTTGAAGATAGTGTATTTGAAAGAGTGGTAAGAGAGGTATTTATATGAAAATTTTAGATCTAAGAATTTATTACAAAACTTAAGTAATTAAAAGTAAACTTTAACATCTTACCAATACTTTTAGATTTTTTTAAGTATAATTTTTTATCTTTTTGTACCATTTTCATACTTATCGCTGTTACTTTTCATTATTAATTCCTATCTGAAAAATATTTTATTATGGGTTAAAAAGAAAATATTTGTTTATTCCGCTTCTCACAAATAAAAAAGTATTAATTGATTCGAAAAATCCTAAACTAATAATTATATTACTTTACACCTTACATTTTTAAAAGTGTGGTAGATTGACACCTTCAGATTTTGTTTAAAAGTGTGCCAGATACCTTCGGTAAGATTTTGTTTTAAAAAATGTTAGTTTATATTGTTAGTTTATATTGTGTAAAGTAATTACATCAATTAAATTTTTAAACTTTCATAAGTGAATCAATTTAGACACTTCGTTTAAAATGACGAACGATTTTTAAATGGAGGGTTTAGATTTTTAAAAAAGTCTACACACATTTGAGAATTCATGTATGTACAATTTTCAAATTGAGGACCTAAATTGATTCATTTATGAAAGTTTGGGAGTTTAATTGAGTTTAATTGATATAATTATAAGTTTGTAAAACTACATTTTTTAACGAAATCTATGGAGGGTGTATATTAATATACACTAATGAAAGTTGATGGTTGTAATTGATACAATTATTAGTTTAGAATTTTTATTGATATAACTCCTAAAGTTTAGGGGTATAAATTGATTTCGAAAAATTAATCATCCAATGCTATCTTAGACTTAGTTGTTTGTTTTTAGAAAAATCGGATGCCCAAAAATGAAGGCCTCAGTTGATAACCATTTAGTTTTTAGTTTTTGGTTTTTGAAAATTAAGCCTATAAATACTACTTTCACTTATGGTTTTCAATATTTTTTTATCTACTTTTTACACATGTCTTTTAAAACCAAGTCAAGTTTTAAAAACTAAAAAAAATAGACTTGTTTTCGTTCTTGAAATTTGGCTAGAAACTCACCTTCTTTCTTAAGAAAGATGAAAACCATTGTAGAGAAATTAAGAGAAAAGAAGTCTAATTTTCAAAAAAATAAAAATAAAAAATCAAATAGTTATCAAACAAGGTCGAAGATGTTTAAATTTCTGGATGTCTAAGAATAAAATAAGGATAGTGTTAAGTGTGAAGCCCAAAAACGGTCCGTGGGCCACTTTCTTAACCTAAATATCATATATATATATATATGTTTGCGGCAGTGTGAAGAACCTGGTGTGTGTTTTGCGGTTGTTTTCGAGAGAAGTTCAAAAGGGGTTGCGGCAGTGAGCATATGGAAGAAAATAAACAAAAATTTCCGAAGTTTTTCTTGGTGGTGTTCATTGTGAGAGCGGTTTTTTCTCCATTGAAGAGTTTTGTGAGCTAGAGTGATTCGTGAGCCTTTTTCTTGAGAGAAAAGTGAGAGAAATCGATTGAGCGTTGTAAACTCTTGTAACTTCCTCCCTGACGATTATAGTGTGGAACCTGCATCGGTAGCAGAGAACTGGTCGTAGCCATCATTGGGTGAACCAGTATAAATTTAGTGTCAATTTCTCTCTCTCTTAAACTTTTTATTTATCGTTCTTGTACCTTAAAAGTTTAGGTTGGTTTATCTACTCTTTTAGGCTTGTTAATTCCCAAATTGATTATTCCGCAAAATATTTGGATTTATAACTTGATCTGGAATTTGGGATAAAATATATATTGTCTGAATCTGGTAGAATTTAGATTGATTGTATTTTCTCATTCATTCACACCTAACAGATAGGTATGTTTCTTTGTTGAGTTTAACTAAAGGAATCTTATAGTGAGAATATTTAAATAATTGTATTTGTTTTGGAGGTTTGTTTCAAAAGAAAATAAAATAGTCACTCTAAGGGCTCGTTTGATAATGTTCTCATTTTCTATTTCTTATTCCCAATTTTTGTTTTTTAAGAAACAAACATGTTACGTTCAATAATCTTTATACGTGAGAATATTTATTTTAATGCATGTTATATATTTTATTATATTATATGTACTAAATTTTTTTTACTTAAAAAAATAAGAAACAAACAAACAAGAAACAATTATCAAACATATATCTGTTTCTATTTTAAAAAAAAAAATAGTTATCAAACATGTTTTTATTTTTACTTTTTAACAAACATAATAAATAGGAACCAAGAAATGGAAACATGAAATGGAAACATGAAAACAAGATACGAGAAATGAGAACATTATCAAGCATACCCTAAATTGATGTCTTGTTTGTTTTACTGTGTTGGCCTAAATGGATTCAAATGAGCCAATGAGCTCATTAGGTGATTTATCTCCATAACTTAAAGTGCATTGGTGTGTGAAGTGGGACTTTTTGTATTTCTATGTCATGTTTTCCATTTCTTTAGAAGATGATGTTATTATATATTACCAACATGAGCATACCTCAATTAACATAAAATATGTGTTATTGCCCTTTTCAAATTCCTCACTCTAACATATCGTTAAAAAAATGATGTCATCATATATTTTTTCATTGGTGGTTTGGTTACTTTTTTAGTATATATTTATGAGAATGAAAATGAATGGATAAAAATCTTTATAGGTATGAGTTTGCTATCCTAGAATGATGGCAACAACATAGTGTTGGAGAGTGTGAGTTTGAGATTAGGTTTGGTGTTTATTTGGAGGATTGATTGGAGTTATGGGAAAGATAATTTGGAGATTAGTTTTTCCTTTATGTCTAAGTTTTGATGTTAAAGAGGTTCAATAGTTTGAAAAGTTGAAGTTAAATTAAAGATCATGTCCAATTATTTACTTCAAAGTTGAAGATTGGTTTTGATGTTGGCTTTGAGATTACTGTAGGATAGTTTTGATGAGTTTAGGTAAGTTTATAAGTTTTGATTACTCCAATAAATTTAAGGGATGTTGTTTTTGTTTCAATTAGTTTGGTTTAGTTCTCATGTTTATAGAGTTACTTAAGTTTTGATAAGTTTAATTGTTTGATAGTTTTTACTTATTGAGTTAGTATCGTATCTAATTAAAAAAAAAAAAAACTTTTAGATTCTTCGAGGTTGAGGTACAAGCAAGATTATGTCGACGAGAATTAAGATGCATGCATATAGAAGTTTTATTTTTCTGAGGTGGTTTGTAATCTTATTTTTATCTCAAACTAATTGTAGAGATGAAAATGGTATAAAAACTTTGTAATTTTGTTCAGACATGTATGAACAAATTTGTTTCATGGGCTAATTCGAATGAAACTTGAAAAATATCTTATTTTGTACACAATTTATTTAAGGAACAGAAATTTTGGGTCATAATAATATTTAAAAAAAAAAAAACACTTCACCTGTAGCAGAAGACATGATTTCTAAACAATTTAGAAATCAAATTTTGGATCGACTTTGATTTATTTAGAATTAAACTAAAAACATTGAGGTTAAGCAAACATATTTTTGAATTAAATGGAGATAATTCTAGTAGTTCTTTATTTCGTTCTATTGAATCTCAATTATCTTTTATGAATCTAAAATCTCCACAAGATCGTGCTTCCTATGACTCGAACACGGGATCTTGTAGGAACCTCTGAAAGAAATTCATAGAAAAGGTGTGTAGAGAGCTTAGGGTTGAATCTTGCCAAAATATAATAATATCTAATATTTAACCTATTTGAATCTAATTCAAATATCTCTTACATATATATTATGTATTTGAATTTCATTCAATTTTAATATATAATGTATTTAATAATATATTATTTTCTTTAATATTTAATGTATCAAATATAATATATAAATAAATATATTAATTTCCTTATTTAATATATCACTTATATTAAATTTTAATTTGGGCATTTCCATTTTTTTTACTAAATTGATCCTTTTAGTGTTATGAGCTAGCAAAAGGGTCTTATGTTTCTACAGATTATAAGTCCAATGATACAAAATTAGTTGAGTAAACTCTTTAAGCAATTAATTTACATGCATTAACTCTAGGTGACTCCACTATAAACCTATTGTTGCACTCTTCAGCACGGTAGAAAAAGTTGTAACCATGGATATAACGATTACATGTCAGTCGATTCTTCACGAGTTGTTCATAATTACAGCTAGGACAAAAGTTAGTTTTACCCTTATAATTACATCTTGCAAAACTTATATATGTTCCTAGCTCGGTGAATATTGTCTTGTAAAACTTATGTTACTAGATCCCAAAATCTTTTAGAGCTTCTAAGTGGATTAATTTTAGTGAGTGAAATGGTGATGTCAAAACCAATTGAAAATTACATTTTAAAGCTAAACTACATTCAAGTATTAGATGTCACAAAGGATATAACTTTTCAATCCAAACAATAAAATAAAGCTCTCAACTAAATGAATTGGATTCAAAGCTATATCTTTAATTAGGCATGACAATCTTATTGGCCCTCTCTTTTGATGAGGTCCCCACACATTAAGATTCCATAATATCATGTTGTACTATTGAACTTTTAGGTCTATGGATCAAATTCCTTGATGTCCTTACCCTAGGGCTCAATACAACTCTATAAATTAGTCTTTGAGTCGAGCAAACAACCATTATAAAGTTTCCTTTACTTTAAACTATCAACCAAAAGTTACGATGAGTTCAGCAGTAGCCATACCTGAACAAGATTGGAAGTCGATTGAAAATATCGACCACAATCCATATGTGCAAACGATAGGAAGGTTCGCAGTAGTGGAGCATATATCTAGCTTGGCAGATATAGGAATGAAGTTCATTCGTGTGGTGAACGGTGAGACCTTGGTGGTAGTGGAGGAAGGAACGACAGAATATCGTCTTCTTTTGGAGGTGGATCAATCAGTGTGGCTACCACCTGACTTTAAAACATTTCGAAAATTATATACGACTAAGGTGCTACATCATCGAGCTAATCGCTCTTGGACACTTTTATCTTTTGTATCAACTGATCGCTCTGTCTAGCTTTAACGCTGAGTAATTTGATGACGGAATGCAAGTTGAATATAAATTATAATGCAAGAATAAAGTAAGATTATCTATGTTTTTAATCTTGTGCTTAAGAATGTGTTTCTCCTTTTTTCCCCCTTACTTTGTTACAAACTTAGCTAACTTGTTCAAACATCATCAATTTATAATTATGAATCAACTTTAAAAGGAATAGATTAATATTTATAACTAATTTGATGTACAAAAATCCAACGCGTGAAGTTGAAATTCAAGGCAAATGTTTTGACAAATTCCTTCGGTACTTAAATTGCTCTTTCGGTAATTCGTTTTAGTAATTTATACCATTTTAGAAACTTTGATTTTGCTAAATAAGTATAATTTATTCTAACAACATCTCTGATTAAATGAAAAACAAAAACTTTAAAATTGGTCATTGAGATCATTTCTTTACCGTAAATAGAGTTTAATTTAACTTTTTTTTTAAATGTGAAACATATAATTACTAATTAATTGATTTATTCCATTATGCATTGTGCATGTTCTAGGGCGGATTTAGTTAAGTTTTAGGGGGCTTAGCCCCCAAATTTTTTACATTATATAATATGTATAGAAAAATAAAATTAAAACATAAAAAACTCTTTTGGCTTAGTAGTTAGTATGTCTCCAACCTCCCTTAAGACTCAAATAACTAGACCTTTTATCATACATTTAATTTATATACTATATTAATAAAATAAAAGGAGAGTTAAAACAATTAAAGCTTATTTTGGATTCAAACATATTATTGGATAATATATATAGTGTTGTGAAATTGGGAAGGAAAACTTGGCACCAAAACTTTATCAATATATAATAATAATAATAATAATAGTTTGGAAATGGAATATATATAATATAAATAAGATAGTGGAATTATATGACAAAAATTAAATAAAAAATATATTAGAGAGAAAGTGGGAGAGAAGAAAGTGAATTAGAGAGCTTTTCACTAATGGTATGTATATCATGATCCACCAAATGCCACTATTTATAGGTAATTTGGCAATGATGAGTTGGTACATTTGGACATTAAGTATTGGTAAAAATTGGACACATAGACGACACTTTGACTATGGGGTATTTGCCACTTGGCATGAGTATCAAATGGCATATAAAATGAGCATTTACATTACACATGTTTACAATATATAGTATTTTTTAGCTTGGTGTGGAATTCATACAACTTATTGTTGTGTGTGTACCATATGTATTAAAAAAAATCAATCTAAAAAGTTTTTTCATAGAGGGCATAAAATTTATTCTAAAGTGGGATGGAGGAATCAATTAATATATTTTTTTCAAAAGGTACTCAACTTTTTTTTTATTTGTGAAGAGGGGTTTTAAATATTTTCTTCCTAACCAATAATAAAATATTTATGAAATATAAACTAAAAGATTGTGTTGAGATCTTACATTAAAAAAATGTAAAAGAACCTCACAACTTATAAGATATACATATGTAGTCCTTTCTTTTTTCCTTTTTTTGCTTTTTATAAATGATGTTCTCACTTCATACAAAAATTTCACACTTCAAATAAAACTTCTTAGTTGAACTTAAAAATGATTTATTGAGATATAAACATGGCTAATTATGTGACCGACATGATTTTTTTATCTCTCTTGCTTTTAATGAAATAGGGCATCGATTAGTTTTCTTGTTGTATAAAAACCTTTGAAACAAGGTTTGTAACCATGGGTATTACTTATTCTCATGCATCACTTTTTCCTATGATAGATGAGTTTTCTATGCCCTTCAAGAATGATGGGTTTTTTTATATCTATCCATCTCTCTCTTTCTCTCTCTTTATCTCTCTCATCTTCCAGGCATCTCTTACCCATAGGCATCCAATAAAACCTTAAACCAAACAACCCCTTATAGTCTTTCATACCTAATATTTTTTATCCTAAAAGCCTTTGTGTTTATCTTTGTTAAGTCAATGACAAAAGGTATTGTTTGTGCTAAAAACCTTTGTGTTTATCTTTGTTGAGTCAATAATAAAACTCAAAAGTTTAATTTGATAGGTTAGAATATATTTATAATTGATTCCTTTTAATTGTATTCCAAAATTTTCTTTTAGGTAACATATACGAGATTGAAAATATTAATTTGATGTACACACATAAACTATTAACCAATAATGTGAATAAAAGCTTAGCTCAACTAGCATAAAATATGAGGTTATGACAAAGACATCATAGATTCGAATCTATTAGACTATGTTGATATAATTAAATTTAACCCAAACTATTAGCTTAAGTTTTTAATTTGATTGGTAATTTAAGAGAATCTCCTCACTCTAAATGTTGTTGAAAAAAAAAACTATTAATCGTGAATATATACCTTCCTTTTTTTATGGTCTAAACTTCGAATCTCAAACTATTAGGATTACAAAGTTTCTTTGACCTAGCTAGATGAAAGGTGAAGATGAGTTTTGTGGCAGTTGCCTAAGAACGAAATGTACCAAGGCCCAGAAAAAAAATGATAGCATATATACGGGAGCACAACTTGGATGCATGTTGGAAAAAAAAAAAATAAACAAGCCTATACATTTTAACTTACAGATCGATTTTTCATATCAAATTCTAGAGAATTAAACTTCAAAAGCAGAAGCAAAAATATGCTTGTATCCATTGTTGAAAGCTGCTCAAATAGGTATGAACTTTCAAGTCTAGATAGATCATATTTTACTTCTTATATTTTATTTCCTTAGTTTTTCATAAACTTCCGTCAAATAAATCTATCTGACATTGGGAATTGTGATTATTATATGTAAATAATTACTAAATTAAATCAAAGGGAAAAAAACGATTTAGTTGGTTAATTACATAAGTTATTTTCACTTTGCCAAATAGAGCATAGCTCAATTAGCGTATTGAATATGTTAACGACTACAAGATCAGTGGTTTGAATCCCTCCATCCTATTATATTAAAAAAAAAAATTACTTCGTTCATCAAATTAGAAATAAAATAATAATATCTACACATTTTACTCATGATTAATTTATAAATACTTAATTTATAAATATTTTCATGATTAGATCACTTCCTTGAATTTAATCAAAATAGAAAAATTAAATAACACATTAATAATAACGCAATGTGTAGTCTTATATTATAGAAATTTCTAAAAAAAAAAAAATCCTTCTTGTATGGGTACACATGAGGGTATATTTATGATACATTTGTGCAAGAGTTGGGAAGGTACGTAGTGTCGGAGCATACGAAAAAACACTTTTTTAAGTTCTTGAATAAAAAATTACTCCAAACCAAACCCTAAATGCAAGCAAAAGAAAATGGCAGAACATTATATTAAGTAATTGTGAACTATTTATTTTTAAACTTTAAATAGCCAGTATAGTATGGTTGCTTATTATGAGTTGTGCTCCAAAAGTATAGACTTTGGTAAAAAAAAAAATAACAGTAAAGAATTGAGAAGTTACAAACTTACAATGTTAGTTACAATTAATATCCTAATAACTACATTCTACTATTAGATCTCATAAGGATAATTTTTCAATCAAACAACAAAAGTAAACCTTCATCTAAACGAATTGGATTCGAAGTTATCTTTTAGTTGGGCATACAAATCTTATCGGCCCTCTCTTTTGATGAGGTTCGTACATAGCAACATTCCATAATGTTGAGTTGTACTATTAAACTTTTAAACCCACGAATCAAATTTCTTAGACTTCGTTTGATAATTTTTTTGTTTTTAGTTTTTGAAAGTTAAGTTTATTTCCACCTAATTTCTCTACCATAGAGATCATCTCTCAAACATTTGAACTCTTAGCCAAATTCTAAAAATAAAGTCAAGTTTTTTAAAGCTATTTTTTTTTAGTTTTCAAAAGTTGATTTGGTTTTTGAAAATATAGGTACAAAGTAGATAAGAACACATATAAAGTCATTGGTGGAAATAATATTCTTAGGTTTAAATTTCAAAAACTAAAAACCAAAAATAAAATGGTTATCAACCACTCTCGGTCGAGAGAGCAATGAACCATCTTTTTTAAGTGCATTCATTTAATTTACCAGCTTTTGCTAACTGGTTAGTAAAAACATCAAAAATTAATAATCTTGCAAGAAAATCTATAATCGAGTCTCTTTGGTTCGATCTCTAAAATACCATAATTATATTATTTGAATTAGTAAAGTTTGGTGTGTGCTTGCTAAGGTTTTATTGACAGTGTGATACTGTGATTATTTGTTCTCATAACTTACTTTACGATGTCAAAACACATTTCACACCGCACTAATCTAATTGATGCAATGTAGAACATGTTGAGGGTCGTTTGGTTTAGAGTTTTATTAGATGTCGATAAATAATAGATGGTTGAGAATAAGATATGTTTGAAAATAAGATGATTGTATTTGGTTCTACATGGAAATATTATCATATTTTTATTAATTAATATATAAATCTTAGGTAATTGGCGGGAGGAGCCTCATAGGATATCAAATGTTCTGAAATGTTATTTTCAGAAAATCTTTTGTTCCTCAAAACCGAGGGTGGAAGATATGGAAAGAGTCACCAGGTGTATTGAGTTAAGGTTACCCAATAGGATGAATGAGGATTTGATGCAAGTGTTCATAGTGGAGGAGGTAGAGTGTGCCATCAAGAGTTTTGGTCCGACAAAGGCCCCTGGGCCTGATGGGTTTCTAGCAATATTCTATCAAAAGTATTGGGACATAATGGGATCGAAAACGGTGATGAACTGTTTGAATATTCTGAATATGAGGTGTTCAGTTGGAGGATGGAATAAGACAAATATTGTCTTGATCCCAAAGGTAACAGAACCGAGGGGAGTTGGGGACTATAGACCCATCAGTTTGTGCGATGTATCATACAAGATTGTGACCAAGGTTATTGTCAATCGTATGAAGAAAGTTCTTGGGGGCATTGTTTCTGATGCCCAGTCGGCCTTTATACCAGGTAAAGCCATAATTGACAACCTCATTATTGGACATGAGAGCCTTCATGTACTAGGGAAACACAAAAAAAAGACGGGATGGTTTTGTTGCCCTTAAACTAGATATGAGTAAGGCATATGATCGGATAGAGTGGTCCTTTCTGAAACTGGTGATGTTGAAGATGGGTTTTTCTATAGGTTGGATAGATCTGATTATGGAGTGCATTTCGACTGTTTCACTAGCTGTTGTGATCAATGGTCAACCTACGAATTATTTCAGCCCAACTCGTGGCTTGAGGTAAGGTGATCCTTTGTCCGCTTATCTTTTCTTGTTATGTGCAGAAGGTCTCTCAGCTCTCATTTCTGAGGTGGCGAGGAGAGGGAATTTATCAGGAATGGTAATAGCTAGACAGAGTCCCAAGGTAACTCACCAGTTTTTCGCTGATGATAGTCTTGTTTTTATAAAAGCTAATATTGTGGAATTTGGATATATGAGGTGTATTCTAAAGTGGTATGAGTTGGCGTCTGGTCAGTGTGTAAATCTTTCTAAATCTGCTGTGTGTTTTTCGCCTAATGTTCTGGATGAATGTAAAGCGTTTCTCAGTCAAATCCTTGCTATGAAAGTGGTGAACTCGCTAGGAATATATTTAGGATTGTCGTCCTCGTTTACAAGATGTAAAGGGGCAGCCTTTAACAAGTTGAAGGATAGGATTTGGAATGTCCTCCAAGGTTGGAAAGGCAGATTGTTTTCCAAGGGTGCTAAAGAGATCTTGATTAAAAGTGTCGCGCGGGCCATCCCTACTCTTGCAATGAGTTGTTTTAGACTGCCAAGGAGTTTTTGTTCAGCTATATCCAAAATGGTGGCAAGATTTTGGTGGGGGTCTACAAGTGACCAACGGAAAATTCATTGGATGAGTTGGGAAAGAATGTGCAAGCCAAAAGAACTGGGTGGTTTGAATTTTCGTGATCTTAAATGTTTCAACCAAACCTTAGTGGCAAAACAGGTATGGCGTTCATGAGACTTGAGTTGTTAGTCTCTAAAGTGTTAAAGGAAGATATTTTCCGCAAACAAACCTTTAAATATTACTGTGAAACAGTCTGCTTCCTTTTTCTGGAAGGGTTTTGTATGGGGCAATGATATGATGGTCTCTGATTTTATTTCTCCGTCAAAAACTGGGATGTTGCTAAGTTGGAAAGTTTTCTCAGCATACATGATGTGCAGGAAATTTATGCGTTACCGATTTCGGAGACATGTTTGGTGGACAGATGGATATGGCATTTCGAGAAGACAGGTCAGTATACTGTTAAAAGTAGTTATAAGATGTGTATGCTTTTGCAGGATCAACTGGTTGCATCGAGTGATAATCGATGTAAAAGATGGTGGCAAGTTGTCAGGGGTGCAACAATTCCTTCGAAGATCAAGCATTTTGTGTGGAGTTCCTATCAGGAGTGTCTTCTTACGAGGGCAAATCTGGCCTCTAGAGGCTTATAGGTACCTTTGCTTTGTCCAGTTTGTGAACGGAAAATAGAAACCACAGAGCGTGCTCTTTTTTAATGTTCTAGAGCACGAGATATTGGGCCAAGTTATTGTCCAGTTTTCCTATGTGTGGTTACGGTCCGATGCCTATCCAAGTGATTGGATGGACATGTTTGTGGCTGTTGTTTTCAGTGAGACCTCTAGGAAATCTGGCTTGGGTGCTGTAATTAAGTATCCCAGATGGACAGGTGATGGTTGCTATGGAGAAGTGTAGTAATATTGTGGTCTCCCCAGCCTACTCAGAGGCAGTAGCCATGTTGGAAGGTGTTCGTTTGGCTCATAGATTGGGGTTGTCAAAGGTTCGTGTCCGCTCGGATTCATTAAGCATTATTCTTATGGTGAATGAATCTGTGGAAGTTTCGACGAAGGTTCATAACATTGTTTTCGATATCCTTTCATTCAAGAAGGAGTTCCAAAGGATAGAGTTCTCTCATCTGTCACGTGAGTCCAATGTCCTTGTTGATGCATTAGCTAAGTCGGATTTGTCGGGGAATTCCGGTCTTTGAACAACTAATCTTCCAAATTGGTTCATGCATTTGTTAGCTCATGACATAGTTATTGATGTAGCCCATGGGGCTTGACTTTTTTCTAATGAAATTTCCTTCTAAAAAAAATAATAATAATAATGAATAAATATTCAAATAAATAAATATAATTCAATTAATGTACGCACAATATAGCTTAATTGACGTGTACTTTTCTCTTTGGGGTTGAAAGTTCAAATCTTCATACGTCATTGGTGTTGTAATAAAAAAACAATATAATTTAATTAATTATAAGAAATAGATGAAGTAGACAATAAACATGTTAGGTCAATATTTTTCAAAATTGTTTCATGATAAGTAAGCATGTTTCAACCACAAAAAATATTCAAATAGGTAATTATGTTCTATAAATAATGTGCAAATTTATTTATGAGATTGATCTTATAATTCTTTTATAATTACTATTTATTATTAATAAAACAATAGAAATGAATTTCAAAAAAGAATATAAATTTTTTAATATAATTATTAATTGTAAATTGATCACAAATAACTCAAGAATAATTCATTATAATAATTATTCTTATCATAAATTAATAATATTGATAATTAATTGATTAGATATAATATTAATTAGTGACTTAATATTTTCATAGTTAATTTTAATAATAGATGTTTATGCTTATTTTATAAAATTAATCCTAAAAATATTATTTTGGTATATTATTTTATGAACTAATTAAAATTAATTTCAATCCATAAAAATTAATTAATTAATTATAAACATTTTTAATTAAATAATTAATTATAATTATTGAATATAGAATTTGTAATGGGTAGCAAGATTGGGTTTAATATTTGCAGATATAGCAAGATTTAAAAAGAATTGCAAATATGGCAAATATTTTGAAAATGGTTTTATAATTCCAATTTTACCCTTGTTACCCAATTCACATGTATTTTCTCATTTGATCAGATTTTGAATTCTTGTTACCCAGACTTCCGGCGGCTCACATACTTCTGAAGAAAAGAACGAGGTTGGCGATCCTCCCGACGTTCCATTTAGCACTATGAATTTCTCATATCCAAAAGCAAGTATCCAAACATGGTCTGGTCCTCGATGGATCCAAATTGTTGTTGGTGCTCCAAGAAGGAAAAAAACACACAATGAGCCATTCATCAAAGTCATCCAAGGACTTGCATAAGGATAAAGATTTTGCTTGTATCTAATACACGAAAATCGTTTTCGATGATCTCGGATGAGCTTCGGATAGCTCTAAGATATCTTCATCCAGCATTGCTAATTAGGTCGGGAACTTCGATTGAATTCTACAGAGAGAGGTAAAGAGTATATCATTTCTCATTTTTAATTTTCAGTTTTCTATATTTTTGTAAGATCAGATGCTTCACTGGTTTGTATATTTTTTTTCTTTCTTTTCTTTTACCCCTTCTCATATTCATTTGCTTCATGGGATCAGAGAGCAGAGGCTTCACACTATTTGGTATAAATCCATTCTTTTCCTTTTCCCAAAGTACCCTTTTCTCCTAAATTACCTATGAATGTGCCCTCAAGTAGCTAACTACTTAATTGTGAAGAGTAAAACGAAACAAACTAAAAATTCAAGTGTACCTATAAGTGACGAGCGTTACAGTCTATCAGTGATAGGAGTCGCAAGTCTCTAAAATATCTTCCAATTCGATCTTCTGTTGGAGCTCTTTCCGTGGGTATTTGAGTTTTTCAATCAACCGGAGCTTTTTTCGTGGTTATTTCTTCTGTTCATTTTGTTATATCACTGTTTTTCTGCAATGTTTTGGAGTCGCAAGTCCGATTTTGGTGATTGTTTTGTTTTCTAGATATGCTAGTGGTCATCAACGATATATACATGACATCAGTGACATCAGTGGTATCTATCATTGTTTTCTAGATATCAATGATATCATTGATCAATATATATGATAGTGATATCTATCACTGTTTTCTAGATATCAATGATATCAGTGATCAATAGATATGATATCAGTGATATTAGTGATCAATAGATATCAACACTATCAGTGATATCAGTGATATCATTGATCAATGATATACGAGTGACTATTGGTGATCGGTTTCTATAGATGATATCAGTGATATTAGTGATCAATAGATGTCAATACTATCAGTGATATTAGTGATATCATTGATCAATGATATACGAGTGACTATTGTGATGATCGGTTTCTATATATGATATCAGTGATATTAGTGATCAATAGATATCAATACTATCAGTGATATCAGTGATATCATTGATCAATGATATACGAGTGACTATTGTGATGATCGGTTTCTATATTACTTAATGTTGTTAATGTTGTTATTAATTTTTGCATGAACTATGATGAAACTTCCAATAGTTATTTTTTATAGTGGACAATGGAATGAGAAAAATTTCTAAGAGAATTACAAGACCATTGGAATTTGGGTTGATGAGATGATGTGTTTTGATGATTTTATTAATCTGATTGCGAAAGAAGTTCGAATGGATAGTTCTATTTTTCTATAGAATTGTCGATGTTATTAGGTTATGGGATAAATGATGCTCAGGATGTGGTTAAAATTCAAGATGATAAAGATATTGCTTGGTTTTTAACTTTAGTGAAAGATCAAAATACAAGATATTCTTCAGTTGCTCATATTACTGATGCTTGTTTCGATGACTCCTCTTGTGCAATTAGTGATGGGAGTGACAACTTATGGAGGTGTAATCCGCCCAGTTGGGAATCATTCTAAATGGAGTTCGATAGATATTGTCATGAATTCATTATTCCAACTGTTAAACGTCAAGCAGGAAGACCCCGAAAGTAAAGGATTTCGTCGATTGGTGAAGCAAGAAGTCACACAAAATGTAGTCATTGTCATTGTGTCGGTCACAATCGTAGGACATGTAAATTTCCACCATATTTACCATGATGTAATTTTTGACAATTGGTTTTAGATATATTTTTTCAAGATAGAACTCAATATTGTTGTTATCATACTATTCATACTATCAATACAAGGTTTGTGATTGTTTCAAAAGTTTAATATCAATACTATGAACACAAGAACTTTGGCATCTGATGAGAAAATTTGAAAACCACGCAATAAACAGTAATAGCTAACAGATAGACAAGTACCACTGATAGAAGCTTATCACTTCTATCAGTGATAGACATCTCTCACTGATAGAAGTCTATCACTAGAAAGAAATTAATGATTGATAGACAACTATCAGTGATAGACATCTATCACTGATAGAAGTCGGATAGAAGAAAGAAGTTAATAATCGTGCAATCATTAACAGTGATAGTAGTCTATCACTTCTATCAGTGAAAGACAGTGATAGAAGTCTAATAGGAACAAGAAGTCTAATAGATAATAGAAAAGTTATGAGTAATAGGTAATAGATAAACAACTGTGGTAGATGTCTATCAGACAACTAACTGATATAAGTCTATCACTTCTATCAGTGATAGATATCACAATAGTAGTTTATCAAAATAATAAGAAAAAAATTAATTATTAAATAAACAGACAAAAAAATAGTTATTAAATAAACAGACTTCTATCAGTGATATCACTGATAGCATCCTATCAGTGATATCACTAATATCAGTGGCTGGTGTGGGGTGTTTTAGTAATTTCAATTCATCTTTTCAAATTTTTGCTATTTTTGCAAATAGATTGAGTCATTTGTTATATAGGCAATTATATTGGGTCTTTTTGCTACCAACCCAATTGCCCCTTGAATATATATATTAAATATTAATAAAGAAGAGAGAGAAAAAAGAGAGAGAAAGAGAGAGAGGTAGTATATAAAGAAAACTCACCTTCTTGAAAAGTATAGAAAACTCATCCATCATGGGAAGAAATGATACACATGTGCTTGCAAAGCTTGTTTCAAACAATGAGATTTAAAACTCTTAGAGGTCGTTTAGTGCAAGGTTTTGAGGATGGGAATGGATAAGGGTTTTAAATCTCCTTGTTTGGTACAAGGTTTGTGTTAGACTATATTGATATAATTAAATGTACCACAAATGATTGGTGATTTAAGATTGTATCAAACTAGGTGGTTCAGGAGCAGTGGCGGATCCAGAATTTGTATCGAGTGGGGCTTGAATATGACATTGAAAAAAGTATTTAAAAACAACCACTATGCCAAAAGGTTTTTTTTGTTATTTGATCTGACTTTTCTATACATATTATTAAAGGTAAAAAATTTGAGGGGGGGCTCGAGCCCTCTTGGGCTCATGGTAAATCCGCCCATGTTCATGAGATCCTGTGTTCAAACCCCTGTAAAGTCAGTTTCCTCCCCATTTAATATTGATTTCACTTGTTTGGCTTTTAATCAAATTTTCAAGCCCACAACTGAGTGGGAGTGTTAGACAGCTTTTGGTTTGATTAGTGATTTAAGATGGTATCAGAGTAGGTGGGTTCAGGATGTTATGTGTTCAAGCTCCTATAAAGTCGGTGATTTAAGAGTTTGTGAGCATAGACATGGGCATCAATTCCCATGCATCACTTACCCATGGGCCAATCGATTGATTCCATAAATAAATCATTCAGTGTATTGTTTTAGTTGCATATGGTACACCGTGAACCCTCCTTTTTCATCGATAGCCACCGAAATCTAGTGTTTTTTCACAATTTGCCTTTGCAAGACAATGTACGTCCTTCTTTTTTCTGTCGACGTCCAAGATGTGTAAGACTCCCTTTTATCAATTTTTTTTTTTATGTTGTCGCCATTGTTGTGGTATTATCACACTTTAATAAATTCCAAAATTTTCAAATAGTAATATTGATATAAACTTCAGAATTTTCTTCATACATTTTTATGAAAGTTTTTTATATATTTTATGCATCAGTATATATCTTCGGTCATAACTCATCAATATATATATATGAAAAATGATTAAAAAATAGACCATGCTAAATATATATTATATACTACAATCTATATATAAATATATACTTTAAAATATAGTATATACATCACTCTATAATCATATTATATATTGCACTTGTCATGAAAATCTTTTTTTTATGTGTCATATATTATATTAATTATGGTGGTATGTAAGATATATATACTAGATATAGGTTATAATAATGTTATATATTTGGATTGTCATCATAATCTAATTCATGTTCTGAGACATATGTTATACTAACGTAGGCATATAATATTTTTATACTATTATAATTCTATTAATGTTGCCAAAATCATTTGACACTGCAAATCCTTTTATTCCCATGATAATCTTATTATATTCTCATATACATATATTATATATACTCTTGCTATATTCTTATTATATATACCTCTAGTATGAAAAATGAAACCGTCAATAATAAAAAAAAATTGTTTAATAAATACCTAGATTTTAGGGAAATGGAGGGAATTTTCTTTTTTTTTTTTTTAAGCAAAGAACCACAAATCTGGACAAGCCCCTACCCCACTATAGCAGAACTGGGGAGACAACCCGCAGGTAACAATTCGGAGATCCAAGGTGGGTACTTGCCAAAACCAAGTTCAGAAGCTCCTGAATCAGAAGGAAAGCTAAAGGAACCCCGAAAAATCCCCAAAAATACTCACCCCCTAGCATGTTATGAGCTACATTATTCCTAGATCTAGGGCACTTTACAAACTTAATAACAAGAGGACGATAATCAGAATTAATAATCGCCTCCACAAAATTAAACAGCTCAGATAAGTCTTCAGCTTCTCCATTGATGTTCTTCACCACTTCACTTGAGTCAGATTCCACCGTCATCATCTTCCTGTGATTGGCGTCACATCTAACAACCGCTTCTAAACCTTTCAGAATAGCTCTGGCTTCCAACAATTTGATTGGCCACTTTTTTCTGACCAGCTTACCTCCTGCACAGATCAGAGACCCATTAGAGTCACGGATTACCCAACCAATCCCACCAACCTCTAGATTATCCTTCCAAGAGGCGTCACAGTTGAGTTTTCAAGTATTCGCTTCAGGGGGGTCCATTCTCCATGACTCTCACAGCTCTCCAATCTTGCCATATGGATATTCGTGTTTTGTTGGTCCGTCGACAATATCTCCTCCCTAGCTTCTGTAATGTCCCTAATAATTTTCAGAAGATCTGCATTTACAAACAAACCATTAGCAGCGTTTATAAGATTCCTGGCATTCCAAATTTTCCAAATAATAATGATGGCCAAATCTATCTCCTCCACGTTGAGGTTTGAAATCATCCAATCCCAACAATCCATAGGATTCCAATCTCTTGAACACATTCTCCATTCCGAGGATAGAGTTGATCCAAATCCTCTTGGCGATTTTGCGTCTCCACATGATATGGATTGTGTCCTCCCGGTGTAACCTGCAAAAACAGCAAAAAGGATTAATGTCCACACATCTTTTAATAATATTAGTTTTGATAGGAATGATATCTCTTATAACTTTCCACACACAGATCTTTGCTCTGGGAACGGCCTTGGCTTTCCACAGACTGTTCCAGGACTTATTGGGGCTCCCTTCATTCACCGTGGAGCTGGAAGGGCCAATGCGATATCTTTTTGTCAAATGATATGCACTTTTGACCGAAAAGATCCTTTTTTTGTCCTCACCCCAAATGATAACATCCTTTGCCCCTTTCGAGCCAAGAGGAGTATTCATGATATCATTAAAGTCTGGAGGGGATAAACTATTTCTAACCACATCTTCATTCCACTTACCATTCGTATCTATCAAATCGCAAACACGTCTACCCTCCAAATTGTTAGAGATGTTGAAGGGTCTTCTAAAGCCCACTCTCCCAATCCAAGGGTCCTCTCCAATATTTATGTATCTTCCATCACCAATTCTCCAGTGGAATCCTTTTTTGAAAAGGTCCTGACCCCAAATTATACTTCTCTAGGTGAGAGAGGAGTTTTTCCCTTCAAGGGCTTCCAAAAAGTTCCCGTCCTTAAAGTACCGGCCTCTTAGCACTCTAGTCATTAGGCTTTCGGGGTTTCTAATAATGCGCCAGCTTATCTTAACCAACATGGCTTGATTAAAACACTCCAACTCACGAAACCCTAAGTCACCATGAAATTTACTAGTGCAAAGCTTGTCCCAACTTATCCGATAAAAGCATACAAAATAAATGGTCTTTGGAAGGAAAGACATAAATTTCAACTATTATGGTAAGTTTCCTATATATAGCAATAAATAGAGAGATAAATTAGTAATGTTGTTCTAGATTTAATTTTGATTTTACTTGAAAAGTGACAAAACCGATATTAATAACAAAATGTGTCTTCTATGTAAAATTTTGTTCCAAGTATGCTATTCATGTAGCTTTAACTCTTAAACAATTGGAAAAAAAAACTCAGAGTTTAAGTAAAATCAAAAGGCTAAAATACCTTAAATAAAATGCTCAACAATCTCAAGCTCAAAGTTATTATTTGGCTAGCGTAACTAAACTCATACAATAATAATATAAAATTACAAGATGCTTTTACTGGTGATGCAGACTATTACAAATCTACTCCTAACTAAATAAATAACAGGTACATATTCTAAACAAAAGCACCGAGTTATTAATGGGATCCAAAATAGTGTAATACAGGAAGAGTATCAGAGTTTAATATGATGTTCATCTTTCTGATATTAAACTGAATACACAAACATTTTACAGCTGCACAAAGAGAAAGCTTAGTATCTAAATATAGCTAATCTGCAGCTAATCTTTTCTATTCTCCCTACTAACATATTAACCTTTTGAAAACAAAACAAACTACACATTCTTTTTCTTTGCTATCCTTCCTCCCACATAACCCCTATCTTTCTATATGCATTACTAAGAACATGCTTAATAGTGTTTTATTGATTCAAACTGTGTTGTTCCGATATCACTTCCCCAAACCGAACAAACCACCGAGCATCCGAAGAATTCACATCTGATTTCTGCTGCTCCTCCTGCTTTTTTGCATTTTGATTCTGACCCTTATCGATCACGAATTGTGCATAATCCAACGTTTTCGTGGGGAACGAAGTTTGTTTCACAGTAGGTGGTGGTGGCTGGAGGGAGATCAATACTCGTGCAACTTCGTGCATGGTTGGCCGCTCGGAAGGATTGTGTTTTGTGCAGAGGAGAGCAAGCTGGAATGTTTTTCGAACATGAGCTAAATACATGCAGGTGACCGAAACCTCAGGATCGACAGCTTCCATCACAGTATTGTTATCAGTCTTCGACAATATCTGGCAGTTCATAGACATGAGAATAAATTCAGATTCAAGCAATACATGATTACAATATGGAATGGATGTCAGAAGTGTTTTGACATGAACTAACCAGTTGATGCAAATTGGACTCATTATCCACAGCTTTCTTCCCAGTTAGTAGTTCAAGAAGAACAATTCCAAAGCTATAAACATCAGACTTCTCATTAAGCCGTGAGGTCCGAGCATACTCTGGATCAATGTAGCCAATTGTTCCAAGCACATAAGTCGACGCGTGTGTTTTGGCAGTTGGGATACATTTGGCAATCCCGAAATCAGAAAGATGTGCCTCAAAATTTTCATCCAGTAGAATATTTGAAGACTTGACGTCCCGGTGAATGATTCGCGGGTCGCAATCATGGTGAAGATATGCAAGCCCTTGTGCAGCTCCAACCGCAATCTTCAAACGTGCTTCCCAATCCAGTTTAACCTTCTTACCTGCCCCTATTTGATTAGTCAAGCAAACATGAGCATCAATATTATCCAACTTCGTTACCCGACAAAACAGTTAGGACGAGCTTACTATCGAAAAAACCAAATACTTAGCTAAAAAGGAGCAATTCAAGTTGAGGGAGTGATGCTTACCATGAAGCAGATCCCAGAGTGAACCATTTTCCATGTAGTCATAGAAGAGGAGATTCCCACAGGGAGATAGTGAATAACCATGAAGAATAACAAGATTTCTATGTCTGATACTACCAATGGTTTCGAGTTCGGTCTCAAACTCCCGTAAATTGTGGGCGTAGTGATTGTATAGTCGCTTAATTGCAATAGGTCGGGAATTTTTCAGTAAACATTTGTACACAGTGCTCGAAGCTCCATAACCAATAATGTACTTCTCGCTTAGGTTCTCAGTCACTCTCATAATGTCATCAAAGGTGTGAATGGCCATATCCATATGAAGTACCACAAGATTTGGAGGGCCTGAAATACAAGAATGACTGAAACATTATCAATCAAAACAGAATAACTCAGAATAATCAGAGAAATATAGAAACAATGCTTGCCTTGTCCAGTCTTGCTAGAACCCTTCATCAATTGCTTCGATGGATTAGATTTGTACACAGCAATTATAACCATCGACAACAATATAATGAATCCAAATGTCATACAAACAACCGCTGTCCGCGACAACATTGCTACAAGACACAAACTCAGTCAGCATGAACAGCCCTTGATGTCAGTGAACTAGAATATTTCATCAGGGTTTTGCTGAGTACCTCGAGATTTTTCCATATAAGGTCCACAGATTGATCCCAGCCAGTTTCCACACAGCAGAGGATTCCCGATAAAGCTGAGGTAAAATTACCAACCATCATCAAATGAGGAACAAAAGTTCAGTACTACACATAGCAGGTCAATTAAACCAAGCTCGTTTTCATTACCTATCAGGTTCGAATCGAGAGAAATTTTTCATGGGAGGTAAGATGCCAGATAAGTTGTTGTATGACAAGTTCCTGTATAAGTACAAGAAAGATGAATTAGAACATAAGACAATATAAGGTTAATATTGATGATGGATAAAACATAACTTACAAATTTGAAAGACTAAAACAATTTGTCAACTGATCGGGTATCTTTCCTTGCAAATAGTTGTTGTTCAAAATTCTGAGAATGGCAAAATGAAATCAAAAAATCACTAACAAAAGGAACTTCAAGGGGAAGGACATAACCTCATAAGATATGGAAGAAACATACAGGGACATAATATTTTGCAATTGACCCAACTCCATGGGTATGCTACCGGAGAAGTTGTTGAATGACATATCACTATCAAACAAGGTAAGTAAAAAAGTTTAAAACGACAAATGTCACTAGACTAGCATAATGCTTAAATCAAACTCGAAACTGCCAATCCTTACATAATCTGTACGCTCCGAAGATTCCCAAATTCAGCTGGTATTGGCCCAACAAGTTGATTATCGCTTAAATTGCTGCAAGTGATTTTATATCAGAAACATCACTTAGGCCGCAACTCTATGAATAATTAAGATGAGAGAGGCTTACAGGCTAAGAAGGTGCTCCAAATCACCAATAGAAGCAGGAACAGGACCCGAGAAGTAATTGCATGATAGATCCCTGGATGAAACAGAAATTTAGCGAACAGAAAAAGACATACACTATGGGGAAAAAAAACAACTAGCATGAAGAAAACAGCAAATGATGATAATTTTCTGGTAAACTTACAAGGTATCGAGGTTAATTATGCGTCCCAGCTCAACAGGAATCCTGCCTTTGAAGTTGTTTGCTGAAAGATTCCTGTTAAAACAAATTAATTCAATGAACTACCCCCAATTTCAATTCTAGACAAACTCATGCTTTGAAACACTTACAAATAGGTTAAGCTCTCCAGTTCTTGGAAACCCAAAGCAATAGATCCATTAAGACGGTTTCCATGCACATTGCTTTCGAGATGAAAAATAGAATCAAAATACACACATACAATAAGTGAAACCTTATGAAATTTGAATGATGAGCAGCAGGTGTCTTACAATTGATTCAGTGCAGTGCAAGAGCTAATGTTGTGAGGAATGGGTCCTTCAAGGTAATTACTAGCAAGATTCCTGAGTAATAGAAGATGAACCTCATCACAAATTAGTCCCAAGGAAACACAAGTTTTGGCATCAAAACATTGAAAAACATAATGTAAACAAAAGTCAGTCATAGAATTCATCGTTGAGAGTTATGTGAAACAAATAAATAGAAAATAAACAATTGTAACTTACAATTCGAACAACTGATCCAATTTTCCAAGTTCAGAAGGAATTGTGCCAACCAGCTGGTTATCATTTAGTTGCCTGTAAAAAATCAAAACTCGTGTTACTACAGTAGTCAAATGAGTAAACAAGATATAAAGGATTAGAAGCAATACAAACATACAAGTAGCTAAGCTTTGACATATTGCCCAGCTCGGGAGGAATTGGCCCAGTCAACTTGTTTCCGTGTAGGTACCTAGAGAATGGGACTGTGAGGCATCATATAGAAATCTCAGAGCTTTTTTTTTGTTTTCTTGTTACATATTATAACCAAAACTCACAATTTTCCTGTGTAGGACAAGTTGCCAAGTATTGGCGGAATTGGCCCTTCAAGCTCATTCTCACTCAAATCCCTGGTCCATGGTATAAAATAAGCAATACAATGTCACGAATGAACTAAGAACTACGTACATTTATTGACCAAATCACAACACTAGGAAGTATAATTTGAACTTCACTTACAGGACAGCTAGGGCCTGCATCAATCCAATGACATCGGGAATCTTACCAGTCAACCTATTTCCCTGTAATGATCTACAACAAGGAGAGTATACAACTGATTAAAACTGCTGGAGAGATTGAGAAAAGTCCATCTAAGAGGTAAAAAAATCTCAATTCGAGTTCTACAGTGACTAGAATCACACAAGTTCAAATGAATCTTACAACGTGGCTACTTGAAGAAATCCAATGTTGTAAGGAATCTCCCCTGAGATCTGGTTGTAGGATATATCCCTGAGATAAACAAGAAGCACTAATAAACATATCACTACTTGTTCATGTGAAGAAACAACAAAACATAGATCACAGAAAAATCGGTTGAAAACATACAGAATTTCAAAACTTGTACAGTTCCCTATGCTATCCGGTATCACGCCAGTCAGATTGTTGCCCCTTACATCGCTACAAGTAAAACCGGAGCACAACAGTTTAATAATTATGAAGAGCCCTTTAGATTAAAGAGAATGATTTAAGTTCACACTTACAAGTACCACAAGCCAGTTAACTGACACATATCGGAGGATAAAGACCCTGTCAAAAAGTTCCCTCGCAACCCACTGATAGTAGAAAATGGAAGTTAAGACTGTAAGTAAAATAGTCATCTCAGCATAAATACGTCAAAGAAACTTGAGTGAAGAGATGTTTACAGATATTGCAGTACTTCATTCCAATAGATTAGTCTAGGTATCTCTCCAGTAAGCTGGTTTCGTGCAAGATCACTGCAACAGGCACTCACCAACTAAGAAAATTAAAGAACCCAAAAAGGATATTCGAAACAGAAGACTAATTATTGATCCAAATATCAAATTTTTTGCGACAAGGAGTACAGATACATCGTAACAAAGCTCATAAAAATTTATGAAGTCAAGTAAGGAAGTGAAAAATAATTACAGAGTTTTAAGATTAGGAATCTGAGTAAGAGTCGAAGGGATCGGCCCGGTCAACTGATTATTCTTCAGATTTCTGCAATAAGGAGAAATAGTTTAACATCCAGAAAGCTATAATTTTCAAAAGTGGATGGCAGAAAAGACAAATCTAATATAGAAAACTCGGGATGAGGTAAATCGTACAAGAACTCGAGCTGCTTTAGCTTCGATATGGTGAAGGGGATGTCTCCGTAAAGCAGATTATCAGACAAGTCCCTGCATAAAGATAGCTCAAGTATTACTGTACATTTATGTCACTTCAACTAAAAGTTAAAAATGAAAGCCATGGAAGAGAAATCTTACAAATGGACAAGAAGACCACAGTTACCAATCTCATCAGGGATTTGGCCGGTCAGTTTATTCCCTTGAAAGTCACTGCCATAACAAAGCAACAATGAACACCAAGAACCCACCATGTTGAGCTAACAACAAACAAAAAGTTTGTCAAATGAAACTGATAGCACCGTACATTGACTGTAAATTTCTCAAATCTCCAATGGCTGGTGAAATCTCACCACCCAGATTCAAGTTGGACAAGTTCCTTCAAGTTCAAACCCAGAAATGAAAGGTTAACGGCGGTCGGTTGCAATGTAAATGGCAGAAAGAGGAGATTAAAGAAGCAAAACAAGGCAAAGAGAGACAAAAACTCACAGAGCAGCAACTGAAAGGCTAACATTATCGCAGAAAACCCCACGCCACGAACAGAAATCGGTGTTATGATCATCATCCCAGTCGAGCAACACATTAGCTACATTGCTAAACGAGGCCTTGATCGACATTAGCGCTCGTCCTATAGAAATGGCAAAACAACAAAGAAGAAGGGAAGAAAAAAAAAACCCAGATTAGCATCAAATAGCAAAAGCGAAATAAAATATTCAAAAGTCAGAGATAGAAGATCAAGATTGAGAAGAGAACAATAAAATAATAGAAAAAAGAAGATCCGTAGCCCGAGAGAGGTCGATACTATCATTAGCCATGCATTCGCCCAAGCTCACAAAATGGAAACGAAAAAAGTGGGAAAACCCCAAAAATGACGACGGTTTAAAATGATGGTCTAAGGCACGGAAAGAAGAAAATGAAGTGGAAAGAGGTGAAGAAGAAAAGGAAAGCCATAAAGGGAAATGGAAAACAGAGCAATACCTTCATCGTGGGGAAGTGAAGAAGCAGGGGAAGAGTAAAGGAGTGAAGAAGCAAAGAAGAAGAAGAAGAGAAGGAGGGCCATGTGGAGGTTCGGCCATGGAAGGAAGGGGATGAGCTTCATTTGAGAAAGAAACCCAGAAGAAGGGAAGTGAGAAAGTGAGCCAGAGTAAATGCAAATGAAGCAGAGAGAGAGTAACAGGGTTTTTGGTGTGAAGTGTGAAGAAGGGGCTGGATGAGAAATTTATGAGGACAGAGAGAGGAACATGGAGAGTGAGT
Organism: Trichosanthes cucumerina; assembly: GCA_036507285.1. Taxonomy (NCBI): domain Eukaryota; kingdom Viridiplantae; phylum Streptophyta; class Magnoliopsida; order Cucurbitales; family Cucurbitaceae; genus Trichosanthes; species Trichosanthes cucumerina. The sequence goes on from CM071841.1 coordinate 6,318,184, forward strand.
TGTTATCTGTGTTGAAAACTTGAAAGAAAGCCACAAACAGAGAGAGAGAGAGAGTTAAACGGCGGTGAAGAGACGCTGGAGAGATTGAGAGAGAGAGAGAGAGGCCGTCATTCGTACTACCGTTTCCCGAAGTGATTTGTGTAAATATTTCCAGACACAGCTATATGCCTCTGCTTCGCAGATCCTTCTCCCACGCGCTATGCTCCTGGAGCGTCTCGCGCGTGTACCCATTCACACCCTACTCTACTATACGTTTCTTTTCTTTCCCATGTTTTTAAGTTGGTTGAAAAAAGTTAAATCTCAACCCAAGTCCATAACTAATATATATATATTAATGTTGTGAAAATAGGATGAAAACTAGGTATAATTTTACCAATATTAAAATATTAATATAATAATAATATAATAATAATAATACAAACATTTAGAAATTAGAATTAGAATATATATATATATAATATTAATAATGAGATAGTGGAAAATTATGGCAAAAATTAAATAAATAAATAAAAGAAAGTGGGAGAGAATTGGTCTAATTTCACCAATTGATGCCTTTATTTTTCCACCAAAAGCCACTATTTATAGGCAATTTGGCAAGTGATGAGTTGGTACATTTGGACACTAAGCATTGGTAAAAATTTGACACATGGAGGACACTATGGCTATGAAAATTTTGCCACTTGGCATAGGTAATATATGGCATGTGGATGGGCATTTATACTACATATTTTACAACACTCCCCCTTAAATGCCCATTTATATAATATATGCCTCGTTAAAACCTTACTAGGGAAAAACCATATGGGATAAAAACCCTAGTGAAGGAAAAAGAGTACATATTTTATATGATACATTTACTCCCCTCATGACGATATCAGTTGAGATCTCTGAGTCGTCGCATCTCAATACTTTGAACCAATTTCTCAAATGTTGTAGTTGGTAATGCCTTTGTAAATATATCCGCTTGAGTTATCGTTCGAACAAATCACATTCTTCTTGATGTCTCCATTTTCTTCAAGGTCATGAGTGTAGAAAAGCTTCGGAGAGATATGCTTTGTTCTATCTTCTTTGATATATCCTCCTTTGATTTGAGCTATACATGCTGTGTTGTCTTCGTATAATATTGTTGGAGGATGTTTATTTGAAGACCATCCACATGTCTCACGAATGTGTTGTGTCATCGATCTTAGTCATACACATTCTCGACTTGCCTCGTGAATTGCGAGAATTTCAAATGTGATTCGAAGAAGTGGCCGTGATGGTGCTGTTTCAGCGATCGCCATGATATAGCGGTTCCTCCACATGTAAATAGATAACTTTTATCGAGATCTAGCTTTGTGTGGATCGGATAGATAACCGAGAATCTGCATAACCAACTAGATCAAAGCTAGATTTGTTAGAATAAAATAAACTCATATCAATCGTCCCTCGAAGATATCGGAGTACATGCTTAACTCCGTTTCAATGTCTTTTTATAGGACATGAACTATATCTAGCTAATAAATTTACTGAAAATGCAATATTTGGTCTTGTGTTATTAACTAGATACATAAGTGCACCAATTGCACTAAGATATGGTACTTCATGACCAAGAAGTTCTTCATTATCATCTCGAGGTCGAAATGTATCTTCTTTACATCCAGTGAACGAACTTCCATTGGAATGTTCAATGGATGTGTTTTATCCATATAAAATCTTTTTAAGATTTTCTCTGTATAAGTTGATTGATGAACAAATATCCCATTTGCTAAATGTTCAATTTGCAAACCAAGGCAAAATTTTGTTTTTCCAAAATCTTTCATCTCGAATTATTTCTTAAGATATTCTATTGCCTTGGATAACTCTTCAGGAGTTCCAATTATATTTAAGTCATCAACATATACAATTATAATAGCAAATCTCGATGAGATTTCTTTTATAAAAACATACGGACATATTGGATTATTTTGATATCCTTCTTTCAATGAGATATTCACTCAAAGCGATTATACCACATTCGTCCTGATTGTTTTAATCCATATAATGATCTCTGTAACTTTATCGAATACAATTCCCGAGAACTTGATTCATTTATGGTATTTTAAATCCTTCTGGGATTTTCATATAAATGTCATTATTCAGAGATCCATATAAATACGTCGTGACTACATCCATTAGATGCATATCAAGTTTTTCATATACTGATCAAAGCCAATCAAATATCTTAATGTTATTGCATCCACCACGGAGAATATGTCTCCTCATAATCTATACTGTGCCCTTTGCGAGAATCCTTGTGCAACAAGTCTCGCTTTATATCTTGTGACTTCATTATTTTCATTTATTTTCCTTACAAATACACATTTGTATCCCACAGGTTTAACACCTTCTGGTGTTATGACTACTGGTCCAAAAACCTCACGTTTTGAAAGTGAGCTCAACTCTGCTTGGATTGCTTCTTTCCATTTCAGCCAATCCTTTCTACGTTTACATTCATCGATAGATTTTGGATCAAAATCGTCACTTTCATGAATAATATCGTGAGCAACATTATAAGCAAAAATGTTGTCAACAATAATATCATTTCGGTTCCATCTCTTTCCTGTTGTAACATAGTTTATAGAAATTTCATTATTATCCTCAAGCGTTTGATTTTCATCAACACTCTTTTGAGTAGTTGTATCTTGGATTTCTTCTGGAACATCCATACCTTTTATCGAATCATTTTGATTCTCAACTACTTTTCTTTTTCGAGGATTTTTATCTTTGGAACCTATTGGTCTACCACGCTTATGGCGTGCTCCAGACTCATTATTGATAACTTGTTCCTGTGGAATATCAATTTTTGATGGAGCATTTGATGCTGGCATATATGATTTAGTCACCCTTTTAGCATCTATGAATGCATCTGGTAATTGATTTGCTATATTTTGCAAATGAATTATCTTTTGAACTTCAAGTTCACATTATTCTCTTCGAGGATCTAAATAAGATAATAATGATGCATTCCACGTAATTTCTTTTTCCAACTTCTTAATTCCTCCCCCTAATGTTGGAAAATTTGTTTCATTAAAATGATAATCAGCAAATCGTGCAGTAAATACACCACCCGTCAGGGGTTCAAGATATTTATCAAGTTTGTTTGCATTCTCTAGAGCCTGACTTGCTACACTCATTCATTTTTTGGCTTAAGCATTAGAGTCGATGTGGCAAACAACACACCGAAGTTCATCTTTCTTATCTTACAGATTACACGTTATTCTCAATTCAAACAAATTTACCACATTGTCACATAAAAAACATACGAATTCGGACACCGACAATTATATAATAAGTTTAAGAAGCGAGTTTTAATGGGTAAAGACTGTCTTTTAATACTAACCATCATTTTTAAGAAGCAAATTTCTCCCAATCAAGTGTATGGACGGTCAAAAATAATATTTTATCTCAAAAAGAATATGAATATTTTTTTAAAACAAAATTTAGCAATTGACGTGTGCATTGAATTAAATTAGAAGGGGAAGTGAGGCGTGAGCATGTCATGTGAGTGAATGTTTGATGTGTTATCAGTTATGTTATAAATGTCACATCATCGAACCAACTCACGCACCATGTTTTATATTACCATTAAGTTAGGACAAATATATTTATATTTAAGTATAGAATAGTTTTTTCGTTTTAGTACTTGCTAGTACACGTTTCTCTAAAAAAAAAATTTTTACATCAATAATGGGGGTGGGGGATTCCAACTCGTAACATTTTGATCATCAGTCATACTTGATGTCAGTTGAGTTATGCTCTTGTTTGCACACGTTTCTCTAAATTAATTACTACTCGTGCATGCAATTGATGTCATCAAATATTTAAAAGGAGAAAAAAATGTAACCAAACAAAATTTTAATTTCTTTATTGGGATCCCAAAAACAAAATAATTAAAATAAATGTAATTAAAAATTAGACTCTAGTGTCAAATAAACATAATATTTAAAGTAAATAATATCCAACATATAAAAATCATAACAAAATTTATAGTTTCTATGAGTGAAAAAAAAACACCACTTATAATTAATATCCAAATCTCAAATTCCAAGCATTGAATATGACCCAAGTATTAAATTTCAATTTCGATCTCAGATTTAATTTTAAAAAAAAATCACAAAATTTGAATAAAAGCTCAAAATTAACTGTACTTGAAATAGTGACTATTACATGTAAATTTTAAACTTTTAAAAAAAATGTTATCTTTGCTATTATTCTCCTATAAAAATTGTTATTATGTGTAGTTAATGTTAAGGTATGATGAAATTAATAGGTATACTTTTTTTCAATATTATTATTATTTTTTTTCCAATATTGTTCATGTTTATTGTACTTTAACCGACTAATCATTTAAGATATTTTAGCGTACAACAAGCTTATGCCTCCCAATTAGGCAAATCACTCACCAAAAGTATAGGATTCTACATTTTAAGACACTAAAATCTCAATTTGTGCAATTTGAGGTCTTCTTCAATATGTATATTAGAAAAACAAACAAATAAAAACTCCACTCTATTAAATTTTTACCTAACTTATAATTTCAAACTTCTAACTTGATGATTATAATCATTTTGACAGGCACCTAAATTTGGAAATGACAATAAGTGTTAGACTCAAAAACAATTTCACCAAAAGAAAAAAAGAAACTTGTGGGCTAAAAAAACAATAATAATAAACAATAATTTTGTTTCACACAATATAAATAAAAACGATAACGATGTCAAATTACAAGTTTAGTACTTGAATTTTTACGTTTTGTATCTCTAGCGACAATCCTTGTTACTTTAACAAGTTTTTTATAAGTTATTGAACATTCAAATTTGTATCAAGTTGGTCCTTAAACATTTTTAAAAACTAAATACTTTTTTAAGGCCTGAATTGATAACTAGTTGGTTTTTTAGTTTTAAAAATTAAGTCTATAAATATTCTACTCAAAAATTTACTTTTTTTTGTTATTTACTTTTTATTCATGTTTTAGGAAACCAAGCAAGGTATTGAAAACTAAAATAAAAAAAGTATTTTTCAAAAGTTTGTGGTTGCTTTTAGAATTTGGCTAAGAATCCAAATACTTTCTCAAATTGGATGAAAACTATGGTAGAGAAGTTGAGAGAAAAACAAGCTTAATTTTAAAAAACCAAACGATTATTAAACGAGATTTTAACTTTCAATTTTGTGTCGAATAGATATCTACATTTTCATTTTTGTGTCTAATAGATATCAAAACCATTAATGTTTCTTTAAAATTCACAAATCTACTAGACACAAAATTAAAAGTTTAAGTTCGTGTTAAGTTCAATTCTATATCAAATAGATTAGTTATCGAAAGAAAATCTATATGCCAATAACCTATTAGATACAAAATTGAAAGTTCAAATACCTGTTAAACATTTTTAAAGTTAAAAAATCTATTAGATACAAAATTAAAAGTTAAATAACATTTTGACACTTTTTAGAGTGGTATCAATAGACACAAACTTGTAATTTAATGGAAAGAAAACAATTTTTCCAACAAAATATTGATTTTTTTGTCATGATTTATTGTGTTCCCTGTTTTAAACAAACAATAGAAAATTATATTTTTGTTTTGTGTCCTTAGAAATGAATAAAATTTATAAAACTAACTAAATAATTTCATTAAGAAATCATCAAATAAATTATAAAATGACTTTTCATTTATTTATGTATTTATTTATTTTTGTTCACAGACTTGAAGCTATAATTTAACCAAGCAATAATGTAAAAGATAGAAATTATAATACGAATTCGTAAAAAAAAAGTTTAAAATGAATTATAGACTTATAGTATGTATTATTGGTATTATCATAATTTTAGAATAAAAGTTTTAGTATTTATTTGTGGCACAAGTTATAATAATCTGTGGAATACTATATACCTAAAACACAAATTATTATAATCCAAAACTATATTACTCTACCTTTTAAATAATATTATATAATTCACATATTATTATAATCTATAATCTGTTATTATTATAATTAATTCACCCAATACCCTAAGTTATTAATAAATATTTTTGAATGAAAAGATTTATTTTGTTATTAATATAATATTTATATTTATTTATGTGGTTAGTATGTAATATTCCACGCGCGAACAGGCACGTGATTGTATTTCATGATATCGAGTGTGATTGCTACTGGTACGGAAACTGACGAGCCCAAAAGAGAGAAGCAAACTGGTTGGTGTGCTTTAAACCAAAACTTGCTACTATTGCCACTCCTTTTTTCACTACTTCCAACTAATGCCTTTTAAAAAATATATAAATATTTAAAATAAAAAAAAACACTCAGTTTTTATTTTTCAAGTTTTCCTACCATGTTTGAAATATTTAAACAAGCATGACCAATTTTTTTTAATAAAAAATCAAAATAGTTATATAACTGAGCCTTTTGTATTTAGTTTTTTATTTACTAACAATTTTCATGAATTTTTGTCTATCATTTATGCTTTAAATGCGAGGCTCCAAATCTAGTTATAGTATTTCCATAAAGCAAGTGGACATCTCTGATTGTAATTTAATAAATTCAATTCATCATTAATTAAAAGTCTAATTAAATAATTAACATACTTTAATTTACTTCCATTAACTGAATAGTTAAGCTGGTAACAATCACTTAATTATGAGGTCAAACTTCAAAGCACCTGCGCACTTCTTTGAATTTTTTTTGACAAAAAACTTAAGTGCATGAATAAAAGTACGAAAATAAATTAAAGAAAATTAAGATCAAGAAAGTGGGACACGCAATTTTAATTAAAAAAAAAAGGCGACATCTGAACTTTTTAAAACATTCTAATTACATATTTAAACTTTTAATTTTGATATAATAAATTACTGTCATTAACATAATTATTTAAATAGTGAAATAGAACATAACTTAATTGATATGATAAATGTGTTAATGACTACGAAATCTATAGTTCGAATCCATCAATCTCAATTGTACTAAAAAATAATAATTACTTAAACATTGATGTGACATATTAATTAGTTTGTTTAAAAAAATTGGGAACAAGCACAATCTGATGCAAAAAATAGTAAATGAACCAGATTGAGCAAGGTGGGTATATAGAAAATTGGGTTAAAATATCATTTTGATTCACACTGTTCAAATGTTTAAATTCAATTTTTGTACTCTCAATAAATCTTCAAAAATAGTTAATGTTATTAGTTTGGTATTAAAAAAAACCCCATAACCTCTCCATTAGCCTTCTCTTTATCATTTTGGAAACATATTCACATTGTGTTTTCTCTTATATGCAAATTATCATTGTTTTTAATCGATTTCAATACAAATAAATCATTTAAAAAAAATACTAACTTTAAAATTTATTGAAAGTAGAAAGACTGAATCCATATGTTTAAAAGTATATAAACTAAAATAAAATAAATTTAGAGTGCATGGATCAAAATGATATTTTAATTTAAATAAAAAAAATAGCATGTAATATAAAAGAGTGGGAAATGAGGATGAATTAGTAATTTGGAGGTTCGTGTAATATAACTATGCAAGCATGGGCAGATCTATATGGGGACAAGAAGGGTCATGGCCCCCTCCAAAATTTTAAATTTAGTACCATATAGTATGTAACGGTTTGGTTTAAAAAAATAACAACATATACTTATAGTTTTGTGTAATGCACCTTATGAAAAGAAACAATTTGTTGTCCTAGTGGTGAAATTGTTAAATTTCAAAACCAATTGGTAATAAGTGCAGTAACCCATATATCTTATATATTGTGAGGTCCCCCTCAAGATGGTGCATTTTTGGGTTCACTATTTTTAGATCAGATCCCAATTTTAATTTTTTTGTAGCCCATATATCTTATATATTGTGAGATTTCTCTTAACGTTTCTAATGTGAGATCCTCAACAACGTGGTTTATAATAATTTACTCCAAACACAATCTATTATAATTCATATTAAATAGCTATACATCATAAACATAAATTAAATAACTTCACATATTATTATAACTTATACTATTGTAAGAGTTGTACTTAGGTGCAACCCATTTTTCAACTACAAAAAATTATTTTATACAAAAATTAAAAAAAAAATTATCATTTTTTTGTGTTTCTAGACTGCATATTAGATGGGTCTAACATTTTTCCTATTATAATTAACTCACCATCCCAAACCATTTTTTAAATTATATGAAAAAATAAATAATTAACTCACCATCCCAAACCATTTTTTAAATTATATGAAAAAATAAATAATATGGATGGATATATATTTTTTTTATAAAAAAAGGTTATTAATGGAAAGGTCAAAAGCTAAGGGTTAAAAAGAAGAGAGAGCAAAGAAAACAGGGTCAGAAGACTCAGAAGTCAGGAGCAGTGGCTGCTTTACCACTTTGTTTAATTACACTTCCTTTTTTCTTCTCGTATAAAGCCTGCTTCCTTTACTATCATTATTATCACCTTTTTAATTTACCCAAAAAAAACATACACCCACAGTCTTTTGATTGATACACGGTAAATTTTCATTTTTCTGTTAGGTTTATAAATGGGAAAATTACATGGAAAACTTTTTTCACGCACGTTAATGTGATTTAATCTATTTTCTGAAATTAATGACATATGATTCTTTTTGTACTGTGCATTTGCGTCCAAATTACCGTAAGGGCATCATACTCTGACTCTAGCTCTCTCGCTCTCGCTAGTCTCGTTCTCGGTCTCGCTTATGATAGTAATGAAGTTGTCAAAATTCTGGAGAAAATAAAAAAAAAAAACAACAAAAATCGCACTATAGTTGACTCGTTCTCGCTCTCGTTGACTTGCTCTCGCTCTATCTCTGCTACTCCAGCTATTCTCTGACTTTTTTCTTTGTCATTTCTTCTTTATATTTTTTGTCATTCATTTGAGCGAGAGCGAGAGCAAGACAACGAGAGCGAGACAACGAGAGCGAGAGCGTTTCCGCATACGAGAGCGTGAGCAAGAAAGACCGCTTCCTATTACCCTTATGAGTCATTTTGTGCGCATCACCACGTCAGAATGAGTCATATTTCATTATTTTGAAATGTCAGGTCAAATGTCATTAATACCTGAAAAATGGGTCAATTTTCTAGAAAAATGTCGATAAATTCTGAAGAAATATCCAAAACTTTGCATCATCTAAATATTTCTTCTCTCTCACGCATCCAATCTTTTAATTAGTTAAATCATTTTTTAATTAATGCAATAAGGTGAAGTTGTGTTATATTAATTCTGTGATATTTATGAAACTTTACATATTTGATATTATAAAATTAATCTTTTTTAATATCTTTAGCTTCTCTTTAAAAAAAAAAAAAATCTCTCTCTAAACTATCCAACTTAGATGTATAGGATGTTTATTAAAAAAGTGTGAATTATATCACAATCAAATTATTTAAATCTCATTTATTAATTCAAAGAATTTTCATCCATCTTCATGATTTTTGTTTTAAATTTAATCAATGTCGACATTTTTAATATAAATACTATGATTAAAGATATAATTATAGTTTAATAAAATCATAATTAAAATCAATAAAATACTAATTCAAATCATTTTAATGATTTTTATGCCTTTTTCTTTTCTAAAAATTTCATAAAAACATTTTTATAAATATTTTTTTCATTAGTTCAGCCATTATAGAGACAAAGATTGAATCACAACTTTTCAGATAACAACTGATATTTCATTTCACATAGATGGTTCCAACCTTGGTTCTAGTGTGCTATCCGATGGGACCCACACTCTTATCTTTAAGGGGTTGTTTGGGGCGCTGGGTGAGTTATAATAATACGAGGTTATAATAGTTTGTGGGTTATTATAATCTGTGAAACATATAATATTATTTAAAATGCAGAGTAGTATAATCTGGGATTATAATAGTCTATGTTTGGGGTGCAGAGTATTTTGCAGGTTATTATAACACAGTTATAATAATCAGTGGGTCAAACATGCCCTAAGTTTTTTTTTTTTTATTTATTTTTAGGAATCTAGACCAAGTAGCATGAGGTGTTTTAGAATTTATTGACTAAAATAATATTTTGGTCATTGTACTTTGAGCATTATTTTTATTTTGATTTATGTATTTTTCAATGTCAAATTTTAGTTTTTTTTAGTACATCAACATTTGGGTGTAGATAGATTCGAACTCATAACCTCTTGGTCATAAGTCTTACTTGATGCCAGTTGAATTATGTTCTTGTTTGCAAATGTCAAATTTTAATTTATATACTTTCAATAAAGCTTAAAATTGGTGCTTATGATAAGTTATAATAATTTCAATACAAGAAAAGACCCAATGCGAACATACTTTCAAATTTGTAGAGGAAAAACTAATATAGAGATTTTTTTAAAGAAAAATTAATAATAAACTAATAGTAGAAACTAAATTTAAGCTTTTATTTGAAGTACATAGACTAATGTTGACATTTAAAAGTACATTAATCAAAATGAAACAGTGCTTAACATGGACCAAAATGGTAATCAAAATTATTCGATGAGACTATTATAATCTAGTTGATAGTTTTTATCATCAGATGTAGAAGGAGAATTACGACCAATTTACATCAAATAATAAAAATTATTGATACACATCTCACGGTTATCATTGAATAATTTGTTTGTTAGATGGGGTTGTAATATTTGTAGCATCGATGAAATTCCGAAAATGCCCTCAAGTCCCCAGGGGTACTTTGGGTAACTAAAATGACTGGCTCGGTTCTGGTTTGTTCTGCTGCTGGGTTTCTTCTGCTTGGCTTATTATAGAGAGACAAAAAATTATGCTTTAGCCTTCTTTCTTCCTCTTCTCTCTCTTATCTTTTTTGGGAGTCAAATGGATAAGACAAAATCACAAATCTTTTCTTTTTCTTTGACCTCTCTCTTTTTATGCAACACTTTTCCCCCTTTTAATTTCATCTAGGTTATTGAACTTTTAGCATATATAGTTTTTTTTTTCTTTTTTTAATTCTTAATTTTTCACAATTTCTATTCTAAAGGGTATTCTTTTTTTTTTTGTTTGATATGTCAATATATTTTTGTGGGAAATCAACATAAGAAATAAGAAATGAATCAGTATTTTAATAAAATTGATGAAGCATCACAAAATAATAATAAGATGTCACTCATGTGAATTTTATAAATAATGAACATTTTAATTTATTTATGATTTTTTATAAATTATTTTTTGTTTGAATTTTTTATTTTTATGATTTCTTTAGAAGTATCCATCATCGATATTTCTACAAAAATTAAGATCTTGACCTTAAAAAATAGAATTTCATTGTATAGCATCAATTTATTTATTTATTTATTGTAAAAATAGCATACATTTGACTTTTCTTATTCTATTTGATTTTGAGTTGAATTTTGATAATGAGTTTTTTAGCTCATTTGGGGTGGGATAATTCAAACTTTCAACATCTAAGAAAGTAAGTAGTGCATTGACTAGTTGAATTATGTCGTTTAATTGCTACAATAGGCATTTTGAGATAGATTTATACGTATTTTTTTTAAAAAAAAAATTAACGACCTATGAATATGAAGAGTTTAACACCTGATATTTTGATAGAAGATCATATATCTTAACTAATTAAGTTATATTTAGATCAACAAGTTATGCGATTATAAGTGTACGTTCTTGATTTAAGAAAGGTAATTGTCATAAAGAAAAAACTCAAGCTTATATTGTAGATGGAGATAAAGGAGTTGGCGATGTTTCTACTTCTCATATTTTGCAGTGTATTTTTGCTATCAAGGACCTCAAAAGAGCATGTTAAAGTGAGTGTTTGTTGCAGTGTGGTCCCTGTCCAACCAAGAAAGCATAACGACATGTCGAGTTATTTTCATGTTTGTTTTTTTTTTACAACTCATGTACGTATTTTAAGAACCTTTATAACAATGGATAGAGAACCAATATTTAAACGTTTAACATAAAATTAAATCAATTTCAGTCACTTATATCTATATATCTTATTGTTAAATGTACAATTTTATACGATGAAACATAAATGACGTCCAATAGAATTCGAATCAATTTACCATTAAATGCTTAAGAACCCACATTAAGACATGTTGTCACTCATCACAACTAATTAATAATTTTTTTTTAGAAAGATTAAAGTATAATGAAAGCCTTCTACCTTCAACGTTATAAGTAATTTTTAGTATTGTTTCTATATTTATGTCTGAGCTTATAACTAGCTACTATTTGAAGAGCACTACCCTTTCAATCTATTGGATAAACATATATTACTCTTCATCTATGTTGTTTCTCTCTCAACTTTCTCGCACTTTTAGATTACATTTTAAATTTGACTATTAAAAATATTTTAAGCTAGTACCACATAAGCGTCGACCCATAAACTCCATCGTTTATACACACATTGCAAAGATTAGATTTCAACCATAATTTTTTTTTTTTTTTTTAAATAATCTAATAAGTTGTGAGATTAGAGGATGGATATAATGATATTTATAAGAAAGCGAAATATCTCTAATAAAAACGAAATTTTGTGTGTGTATTTTAAATTTTAATTCATACTGTATCTTTTATATTAACTGAGAAATTAAATATTCCAATTGAAACTGCTAAAAAAATATACAAAATTGGACAAAACTCATCATTAATTTAATTGTTTGTGTTGGGAGTGCTAATAAAGTCCCATATTGGCTAGGGAAGTGATTGATCATGTGTATATAAGTGGGGACAATAATCTCGATTGGTATGAGGTATTTTGGAAAACAAAAAGCAAAGTCATGAGAGTTGATGTCCAAGTGAACAATACCATACCATTGTGGAGATATGTTGTAAAAATATATGTGATAAAGAATCATTCAAGTAAGTGTCTTAATCTCAGTCATGTAGGTTATGATTATGTCCTTTTCATTCAGCATTCTAAAATAGTTTTGAAATATTTATAAAAGATCAAAAGTAATTTTATAACTTTTAAAATAATACTTTTTTAAACCGATGGCGAAATTCAAGAGTATTTTTAAAAAAAAAATTAGCCAATATTGAATTTTCAATTTAAAAAGTGGTACAATTAACCCTTCATGAAAATTCAATTAAAAAAAAATTGCTCTCATAATTAAGGCATGGAAAAATGTCTGTGTCCTGTTGGTGACATATTATTATTATTATTATTATTTTGAGACATAATTGAACTTAGTCCTGTTGTTCTCATAATTGAACTTAACCATTCAAATGAAGTAGGTAAAAAAGCTCTCAAGCATCAACAATAAAATTTCTCAAAATCTAACTAGAAATTATTTAACACAATCAAAATCAAAAGACCTATGTGTATGCTTGACATACCTTTTGAGGAGAAAAATAATGAAAAATAATGCTATGTATAACTCTTATTATATAAATACGTTTATTCAAAAAAAAATATATTATATAAATACGTTTATTCAAAAAAAAAAAAATATTATATAAATACGTTTATTCAAAAAAAATATATTATATAAATACGTTTGAAAGAAAATTAGTTAAATGAACACTTTCAAGTTTCTTTTATATATTGTTAGAATTTCTCAAAACACTTTTATTATAATTTTTTTAAAAAATGCCTATAACGAGTAAAAATACCACTTAAATTTTCAACCAAAAATTACATTAAAAAAAAAACCCTCATCTATAATCCTTAAAGTAACACGCCAAACACAAACTAAGTGCTCCTAAAAAAAAACTCATAAGACTTTGAATCCCTTGCTAATTACTATTAAATATTTTACAATAAGGGAGAAAAAGGGGAAATAGTTTTTTTTTTTTTCATTCTTTTGTTAAAATTTTAACGAATTTTTGTTGACAAATAGGTAAGGTAGGTACTTACTTTTATTATTATTATTATTAATAAATTGCAAGTTTAGTCCCTAAGGTTCTGTTGGATAACCATTCAGGGGTTATTTGGAACGTTGAGTGAGTTATAATAGTTATTATAATCTGTGAATTATATAATATTATTTAAAATGTAAAGTAATATAGTATGAGGTTAAAATAGTATGTATATGAGGTGCATAGTATTTTATAGGTTATAATAATAACATGTGCCCCAAACAACCCCTTAGGCCCCGTTTGATAACCATTTGATTTTTTATTTTTAGTTTTTGAAATGTAAGCCTAAAAATACTACTTCTACCAATGAGTTTATATATTTTTTTTATCTACTTTGTACCCATGTTTTCAACAACCAAGCTAACTTTTGAAAACTAAAAAAAAAATAGCTTTCAAAAACTTGATTTTGTTTTTAGAATTTGGCTAAGAATGCAAGTGTCTCCTTAATGGAGATGATCTCTATTGTAGAGAAATTAGGTGAAAATAAGCTTAATTTTCAAAAACCAAAAACCAAAAACAAAATGGTTATCAAACATGGTCTTAATTTTTAGTTTTTTGTTTTTGAAAATTAAGCTTAATAATATTACTTCTACCAATAGGTTTCTATATGTTTTTATCTACTTTGTACTTATATTTTAAAAAACTAAACTAAGTTTTGAAAACTAAAAAAAAATATTTTTCAAACTTTGTTTATGTTTTTTAAATCTGGCTAGAAACTTAAATAACACCTCAAGAAAGATGTGAATGAGAAGATAAGAGAAATTGTGCAAAAAAAAAAAGCATAATTTTTAAAAACAAAAAATAAAAAACTAAATGGTTATCAAATGGAGTAAAAAAATTCATATTTGTGTATTTGGTCTTTGGATTTTAAAAAGTGACTAATGAGTTTCTAAACTTTTAAATTCCTGCCTATTTAATCTATAAACTTTAAAAAGCATCTAACAAACTCTCAAACTTTTAACTTTATATCAATAACTATTGAGTGCTTGACCTAATCTATTTGGCGTTTTTTAAAATTCATAAAGCTACCCAACACGCAATTGAAATTTCAAGATTTAAAGAAAAAGACTAGAAGTTGAAGAATTAACTTATTTTTTTTTTGGGTTATTTCATGGAAAAGAGAAAAAAGGTAAAAGAAAAGAAAGGAATTGTTGTTAATAAGTAGTGAGTAGGAGTTGGTAGGGATGGGAAAGTAAGGGTATATTTGGTAAGCAATCTGAAAACAGAAATTTGAAAACAAGGGATTCAATGAAAATAGAGTTGTATTTCATGTTTTTTAAATGTGTTTAGTAGCGATTTAGAAATTTGATTCCATTCTAAGCGATTGTTTAAAATGTGTCCTATAACATGTTTATAGATCATGAAATTAGTTGTAGTTGCAAAACTAATTATTAAATTGAATATAAGTCATTATTAATTAATTTATGAACATGATTTTTATAAATTTTATAGAATTATCATTTTATATTATATAATTTATAATATATTATATATTATATTATACATGTTTTAATTTAACAAAATAAATTAAGTTTATAACATAAAATATTGTATTTATTAAGATTTTGATCTTTGTTCAATATAATTCTGCATTTTAAAATTTTAAATTCAGAATCTGGATACAATGAAAACATAAAAATGTTGTTTTAAATTTCTACTATTTGGATCACGTAATCCAAAACAGCTTTTAAAACACATCTGCCAAACGCATATTCACTGAATTTAGTGAATCTGAAAACATAAAACAGAATCCGGATTGCATACCAAACAGGCCCTAAGGGTCTCTTTGATAACGTTCTTGTTTCTTGTTTCTTATTTAAGAAACATACTTATTTGATAATCTATCTCGTTTTTTGTTTCCAAAATTTGAGAAACGTTTCTAAAATTTGGACTAAATTTTGGAAACTAGAAATAGTAGTTTCTCTATTTTTTTTTTCTTTTTAGATTTAAACGATCCTTAAACAAATTAAATCATCCCATTGTTTTTTTGGTAAAGTGCATGCTTGTATCTCATTACTATTTGATAGGTTGCGTGATCAAATCCCATGTACACCAACAATGTTGTTTTTTTTCCTTTAATTTCATTTTTTTTTGCAATATATATATATATATATATATATACTGTTTTATTTTTATTTTTTATTATTATATATATGTGATTTTAATTTTGAATTTTAGATTTTTAATATTTGTATTTATATATTGTTTTAATTATTATTTTTATATATTTTTTAATTTTTGTACACTAACACTAAGAACCCATTAGATTTTGTAATAAATAAAATTTGTTCACTAAAAGAAACACATGCATTTGGCCTCACTTTGATATTTTACAACCACAACATTTAGGAATATAATTGAGTTTGATCTAATTTAACATCATTTAAGACCAATGACAAATTGACTTTGACTGACCACCTCCCTTAAAATCGACTCGGTCGGTTTTGAACGTTCGTGTCAAATTTTTGTGTTTTTTTATTCACCCTTAATGTATGTTATCTATTTTTTATTATATAATTAAATTCATTTTAAATTATAAAAATGAAAAAAAATAAGAACAAAAATATTCCAGAACAAAAAACAAGAAATAATTATTAAACAAGTTTCAGTTTCTGTTTCTATTTCTTATTTTAAAGAAACAAGAAACAAAAATAGTTATCAATCAAATTATTGTTTATTATTCTTAAAACATGAAAACAAAAAATAAAAAATGAGAAACGGAAAAATAAGAAACGAAAACGTTATTAAAGAAGTGCATTTGTTTGAATAGAAATTGAACCGAAACACTTTTTTTTTAATGCCAATGTCAGAATAAGACCGCATTATGTCGTTACTCAGCTACTGTTCCGCCGGCTTCATTCTGCTTCACTTTTTTACTCTCTCTTCTATTCCCCTTTTGTTTTTATGCTAAAGGTATAAAATATATTTTTATTTTATTTTCAATTTTCTAAAATATTTTATCCTTATTATATATATATATATAACAAACAGCTGCTATATCAATAAATTACTGTTTTTTCCCAATCCGAACGTTGATCAATTAGTTAACTTAAGACTAATCAATAGAAAATTCAAAGATTTGAATTACCATCATCCTAACTATTGCAATATCCAATCTCTTCATAAATACAAAAAGTATATATATATATATATATATATATATATATATATATATATATATATATATTATCGATATTTCCATCGACATTTTCATAAAAATTGAGATATCGATATTTCTATAGAATTGAGAGCTCGATATTTTTATCGACATCAACATTTTAAACTTTGGTTAAAAATATGTATTTAGCGCAATTTATTTTATTTTTTTTTTAAATTTCAACTCATATATTTAGAGTTGGGAATTTTGTTTAAAAGAAAATCTCTAGATCCTATTTGATAACTTAGACCTTTGATAAGCTTTTGGTTTTTTTATTTTTAAAAGTTATGCTTGTCCTCTCACAATTTCTCTTCGATGTTTGTCATCTTATTCACAATTGGTTGTCTTTTTTTTTTTTATGGAATCATTTGAGCTCTTAGCCCAATTCAAAAAACAAAAACAATTTTTTGAAAACTAATTTAAGACGTCGTGTGATAACCATTTGATTTTTGAAAATTCTGTCTGTTTTTCCACAATTTATCTTGATTTTATCTACAATGTTTTTCATCTTTCTTATGATACTATTTAAGTTTCTAGCCAAATTTCAAAAACAAAAACAAGTTTTTGAAAACTATTTTTTTTATAGTTTTTAAAACTTAGCATAGTTTTTGAAAACATAGGTACAAAGTAGATAAGAAATACATCTATTAGCAGAGTAATCTTTTTAGGCCTATTTAAAAAAAAAAAAAACTAAAAACTAAATGGTTATCAAATGGAATATAATTAGTCTTCAAAAATTGGCTTGAGTTTTTAAAACATAGATAAAAAGTACATAACAAAACAAGTAAAATCATATGTAGAAATAGTATTTATTGACTTAATTTTTAAAAACAAAAAATCAAAAATAAAAGGTAGATTAATGAGTAGAAATTTACTTAGGCTCAAAATTGTGCTGGTTGTCTTAGAAGATCAACCCCTAAACAACTCTATAAAAAATTGCATTTCTAAATTTATATTAACATTATTTTTAATATCTAATGATGGTAAGAATATAATTGAAATTTTTCGATACGAGCGAAAATTGAATTTAAACACAAAATTATTAGAAGCTAAATTGGAATAAACATCTAAATATTATAGAATAAAATAAATATTTAGCTCAGTTTTAATTCATCCCTTGATTACCTATATATACTCGTGATTTTTTTTTTCTTGTTTAGTGATGTAAACTAATCCGAAGGAACTACCAACTTCCCTTTCTTCAGAGTATCTTTGCTTCAGCATAAACCTTTTATATCTTTACTTTTTATTTTTAATTATATCTTTACTTTTTATTTGGTTTCATTAAAAAAAAAAGCTTCATACTAAAGAAAATATTATTCCTTAACTATGTGTAACTAAAATAATATAGGACTTTGATTGTATTTCTAACAAACTATATTGTTATTTTATGTTTATTATTATCATGTTTTGCATGATCACTAAATTAGATTTTTTTTTTAAAAAAAAAAATAACTTTACAATGCTTATTTATATGTAAATATTGATTCTGAACATATTTAAGAAACACTAAAAGAAACTAAATTTTTTGCTAAAAATATCATAGTTCAACCTGACCTAATGAATGTTTTAACGACGAAGTTTGTCGTTCAATTTTTCCTAACTCTAATTGTACTAAAATATTGATATAAAGAATATGAATCTCTATCCCGCTCATGAAATACTACATTATAAAATAATGTAAAATATATGAAAGAAATATAAACTAGGGATAATGATTTGACAATTAAATAGAAATAAAATGAAAAATAGGAAATAAAGTTTTTTTTTTTAAAACGAGGAAATAAAGTCGCCTTTTCTCTTTTTTCTTTTTAATATTTTATTGTGAGTTCATAAATAATTTGCAAAGTAGTGCTAAAAGTGAAGGGAAGTCAGAGGAGAGAGAAAGAAACAGTGGGACCCACAAAGATACAGTTAGTGCAAAAAAGAAAGTAATTAATAATAAAGGGGTTAGTTTGAAAAAAAAAAAAAAAAAAAAAAAAAAAAAAAAGGAGTTGGGGCCTAAAGGGGATTCATTAATGAGACCCCTTGTAGGACTCGTGATACCTATCCTCCTATCCTATCCTCCCTATTCTATTTTTCCATAATTACCAACTTTTTTCCTACTCATATAAATTATAATTTATAAACTACATGCACTCATTTAATTCATAATTGGGTTTTTTCTAAAAAGATTATTTACAAAACCCACTCTTTGATTCTTAGGGCTCATAGGATCGGACTTCAAATGTTCAATTTTGATTTATTATCTTTTAGATTTATAACATTGTAGGGAGTGTTTGGAGTTTGAGTGAATTATAATAATCTGTGCGTCATTATAATTTGTAGGGGTCTGTTTGGGGCACAAACTATAATAACTCGTGTTACTATAACATGTGGAATACTATGCACCTTAAGCGCAAACTATTATAATCTCATACTATACTACTCTGCATTTTAAATAATATTATATGATTCCACAGTTTATAATAACCCACAGACTATTATAATCTCATGTTATTATAACTCACTCAACACACCAAACAACTCATAAAATTATATAATATTATTTAAACTGTAGAGTTATTTAGTATGAGGTTATAATAGTATGTGTTTGAGGTGCAAAGTATTATACATATTATTATAACACATGTTATTATAACATGTGTTCCAAACAAGCCTTTAGGGCATTTTTGGCCCACTAGTTATTATAATCCGTGTTATAATAACCTGTGAAATACTCTGCACCCCAAACACAGACTATTATAACCTCAGACTAAATAACTCTACAGTTTAAATAATATTATATGTTTCACATACTATAATATTCCACAGACTATTATAACCCCTGTTATTATAACCCACTCAGCGCCCCAAACAACCCCTGTTTAAACCTTAAAAATTGTTTTGGACATCGGGTGAGTTATAATAAGTGGGTTATAATAATTTGTGAGTTATTATATTTTTGTAGAATTATATAATATTATTAAAATGCAGAATTGTTTAATCTAAGATTATAATAGTTTGTATTTTAGAATGTAGAATATTTCACGAGTTATTATAACTTGTGCTCAAAACAGGCACTTAAATACTGTAAATATAAACTAACTACCTTTAATTATATGAGTTGTTACAATAACACATTAGAAATGTAGAATTGTTGTATTTGAACTTTTTCTTTAAACAAAAATTGAATACTATAATAATGATTCTTAAAAAAAACATTATGTTTTTCAATTGATGATGAACTGTGATCTTGATTTAATAAAATAAAAAATTAAGGTCAAGTTTGATAACTATTTCGAGGTTGTTTGATTCAAAGTTTCTTATATGCATGAGAATAATAGATGTTTGTAAATAAAATTGTTGGGAATCAGTAATTACTGTGTTTGGTTGTACACTTAGAACTTTCTAAGTTTCAAAAAATTGAAGATACAAATCAAGAAATTGAATTTCAATTATTTGTGGGAACATGAGAATACTGGTTTTTTAATAATAAAAGAGAATTTTATCTTTTTTAATGAGATTAATTTTATAATTTTTTTATAATTACGATAAATTAATTAATATACTATTCATTAAATAGATGTAAATTAATTGATCATAATAGATGTATAATTTTTATTGAATAAATAATGGTAAAAAGCTATAATTTTTATTATAAATTATTTAAATTAATTAAATAGATTACTAATTTATTAAAGTTTAAATAAATATACAACTACATTAATTTAGTTTATTTTGTAAATAAAAAAATTTAATCGGATGAAATTAAAAGTTTATGATGGAAATGGATACAACTCCATAAACTTAAGTCTAAAAATTGATTTTTTGTCTTTTTATCCACGAAAATTCGTTTGGATATATTTTTAATTGATAAATTAGTTATAATTAATTTATTACAACCTTTATAATTTATTTATTACAATTAAATAATTAGTTAATCCAATAATTATTAAAAACTAATTTTGATATAATCAGGTTATTATAAAAATTAATCTAAATAAATTAACTTAATTTTAATAGAATAAATAAATATATCGGGCATCAAGAAAACTCATCATTTTGCAATGGTATCAAATACCTTTACTCATGGCTATACAAAATTCATGAGAATGAACTCATTCTCATGAGAATGCCTCAAAACCTTGCACCAAATAAGATATCCAACACTCTTTGCTCATTTCCATCCTTAAAACTCTTATACCAAAGGACCTCTTAGATCTCATTTATAACCATTAGGAGCATTTTGAATAAGGGTAAGCATCAACCGGTCGGGGTCGATTTTTTATCCCAACCGACCTCGTCGGTTCGATCGATCGACACCTATATTTTTTTCGCCTAAAACCTTAACCATCTGAACCCAACCAGGTTGAGCGGTTTTGATTTTTTTTAAAATAGGTTTGTTTATTTATTTATTTTTTTTATTTATAATATATAATATAATTATATAAAATTTTTACAGTTTCTATAGTTTTTATTTATTATTATTCTTATTCTTCTTCTTATTATATATATATATATATATATATCTTTAAATTTTGGGCAATCGGTCAGTTTGGGACTAAAAGCCCAAACTGACCGACCGACCAGTCGATTTTGTCCAACTTCGATCGATTTCCCCTTCTTTAATTGCTCGACTGCATTGGTTTGGTCAGTTTTGATTGGTCGTGTCGGTTTTCGAACTTTCTTTACTCACCCCTAGTTTGGAGTACTATTTTGAAATTGGAAACATTGGAATTTTGTTATGGGGGGTTTTAAACCCTGATAATAGAATCATAAAATAGTGTTTGGTGTGGATTGTTTGAAACCACGGAGTTATGTTTTGTGTTTTGAACACAGTAGTCCAAACAACGTTTTCGATTTAAATTCCAAAACCATCCAAATCCAACACGACGCTCCAAATGTCCCTAAGTTTTTTTTGTTTTGAAATTATAGTTGTTTTCTCATCATTTCTCTTATAATAGGTTTCATTATCTTAAGAAAATATTTCTACCGAAAAGTTAATTAGTTAGGAATTATTAACCAAATTCCAAAAAATAAAAATAAGTTTCTGAAAACTATTTTTTAGGCTCTATTTAATAATCATATGATTTTTAGTTTTTGGTTCTTGAAAATTAAGCCTAAAAATACAACTTCTCTTCTACCATTAAGTTTCTATATTTTCTTACATACTCTGTGCCAATATTTTCAAAAATCAAGTTAAGTTTTAAAAACTAAAAAAATAGTTTAAAAAACTTATTTTTGTTTTTGAAATTTTGCTATAAACTTAAATGGTACCTCAAGAAATATGGAAATCATCGAAGAGAAGACGAAGAGAAATTGTGAAAAAATAAGCATAATTTTCAAAAACCAAAAATCAAATAGTTATCGAATGAGACCTTATTTTCATATTTTAGCTTGATTTTTTAAAACATATGTAAAAGTAGATAACAAAATAAGGAAATTCATAGGTAAAAGTAGTTTGTATAAGTTTAATTTTAAAAAACAAGAAACCAAATGGTTATCTACCTATGAGTTTTTGAAAATTAAGCCTACAATTTTACCTATGAGTTTCTTTGTTTTGAAAAAACACTCATAATTTAGATGGAGGTCTAATTAACCATTTGGTTTTTAATTTTTGAAATTAAGCTTCCAAACACTAATTCTACATATGAGTTTATTTGTTTTGTCTTTTAAATCTGGATAAAATTTCAAATGTTTTCTTAAGAAATATGAAAACTATAATAAAGAATTTGTGAAGAAACAATCATAATTTTTTTTTTTAAAAAGTAAGATTTTGTTTGATAACCATTTGGGTTTTTGACGTTTTTTAAATTTAAACTTATAAATACTAGTTCTACCTATGGGTTCCCTTATTTTGTCATCTACTTTTCACATATGTTTTCAAAAATTAAACTAAGTTTTGAAAACTAATAAAAGTAGATTTCAAAAACTTGTTTTTGTATTTGATAGTCGGCTAAGAATTCAAAAGTTTTCTTAAGAAAGATGAAACTCGTTGTAGAGAAAATGATAGAAAAACAAACATAATTTTCAAAAACCCAAAACAAATGGTTATCAAACACGAACTAAACTAGGCCTAATTTAAAGAATTTGGTTTGATTGTAACAATTTGTATGGTTCACAAATTTGATTGAAAAAATACTTATAATTTAGATGTATGGTTTGTGCGTTTTGCAATATTTAAGGATTTAAATGCAATAATTTTATTAGCATAGGTGGGTGATTGATCAGCGTAGGTGGGTGATTGATCAGATTAAAAGTTTTAAGATGTGATTATAGAAAACACTTAAAGTTGTTTGGTGCGCTGAGTGAGTTATAATTATTTTTTTCTAAAAAAAATTTCAATTTGATTCACTTAGTTACATGGGTCGACCAACAAGAGTATAACTTAATTAACATAAAGTATGGTATTATAGGTTCGAATCTTCCCACCTCTACATGTTTTTAAACTAAAAAAAAAAAAAATTACGTGGGTTGGTCAATTTTTCTTTAAATTTTCTATTTTATCAATTTAATCTTTCGATTAAGTACTTCAATTAGTTAAGTCTTCATTTTAAGAAACTAAGAGCTTGTTTGGTAGACAATCTGAAAATAAGAGATTCAATGAAAATAGAGTTATATTTCATGTTTTCAAATATGTGTTTAGTAGTAGAATTTGAAATTTGATTCTAATTTAAACAATGGTTCAAAATGTGTTTTATGATATATTTATAGACTATGGAACTAGGTGTAGTTGCAAAACTAATATTAGGTTAAATATAAATCATTATTAATTAATATATGAACATGTTTTTTGTTTATATAATTATTATTTTACAATATCATATTATTTATAATATATTATATTATACATATTTTAATTAACATAAATTGAGTTCATAACATGAAATATTATTTATATTAAAGTGTTTATCTTTTTTTAAGTAGATTTCTCCATTTTAAATTTGACTATTTATTTATTTAATGATTGACAAAAAAATTAGTGATATAACTAAAATAAATATTTTTAAAAATTCAATAACCCAAATAGAATAAATTCTAAGGTTTATGACTATAATATATATTTTTAAAAGTAAAAGGTGCCCAATTAAAATTTAAAGAAGAAGAACATTTTTTTCCATCTATAAATCACTTTATAGTTAAAAAATATTAAGATATTTGCAAATAGAACAATGATTTTATTGAGATTTACAAATAGTATATCTAATATGTTTTACATTTTGGTATATCGGTCAATCGATATATACCTAAAACGAAATATGTTAATAGTATGTTATTATTTTTTTTTAGTACATCAACATTTGGGTGTGGGGGGATTCGAACCTATGACCTCTTAGTCATAAGTCATACTTGATGTCAGTTGAGCTACGCTCTTGTTGGCATGTTAATAGTATGTTATTGATATATACTACTGATACACTTTCTTTTTAGGTATGTCATAGGTATATCAAGTAAATAACATACTCTATATGAAGTACATCGTAACATATTACGGATATTTTGCATATTTGATATAGCACTAACCTAAACAACATTGAGTATATCAGTGATCTGTCTCGTCATCTTAAGTGACAAATAACTATTGATAAAGTCAAAAACTAAAATAGAGTATATCAGTAGTATATCTAGATAATAAATATATAGTATTGGTATATGATTGAGATACTTCATATTAGATATATCAATGAAATAATATACCTAAAATGAAGTATATTAGTATTATATCATTCATTTACTACTAACTATAGTATTAGATAAGTGTATCGACTCAAAACCAATGCATCAATAAAAAAGTAATGACTAAAATTCATTAATAAAATAAAGTATATCAATAGTATATCTTTGATCTACTTTATATTGTGTATACATCTCATATATGAATTATTAGTATGCGCTTGATATATTTTATATAGATATATATGATATACTGATTATGAACTACCAATATACTATTGATATAGTTTACATTAAGAATGTCATTTTATTGATATGCCTAATTAGAATATATCAGTAATGTATCGTTGATATACTTCATATAAGTATGTTTGATATGTTGAATTTAAATTACTGTTATATTCTTGATAAACTTAATATTAGGTATTTTTTATATATTACTGATATATTGAATATTAGAAATTTCATTTCATTTATATATCTAAATAAAGTAGATCAATAGTAAATCACTGATATATATTTCATATTAGGTATATCAACCGTACATCATTGATGCATGATTAATATACTTCATACTACAAAAATGCGGGACTAAAAAAAGAATAAATAAAGGGTCATTTTGGATTTTTTACAAATTTTGTTTAGGTATGACTAACTTTTTTACTATATTTGCAAATAAGATAAAGAAGATACATGCTTGCAATTGGGCCAAACTTTTTTCCATTGTTGTAAGTGTCCCTTTTTTTAAAAATTATGCTTCTTTTTCTACCATAAATTTCAAAATAGAATTTTTAAAAACTAAATGACTATCAAATATGCTTAATTTATAGGCTTTTTAATAAAAACATAGGTAAGAAGTAGACATGAAGATGAAATTAGAACTTAAAAAAAAAATTGGAGTCTATTATATTTTTTTTAATTGTTATTATTATTTTAGTTCGAGTGTAGGGTTATAATTGAGGAGCGTGGTAGTTAAAGGAAGTTGTCATTTGCGGGTTTAATTTGTTGCATTATTTGGTCGCCTATTAATATGATCCAACGTGGATTTCTTTTTTATATAAATTTCTTAGGCCCAATTTACTAACATTTTTTATATAGAATTTAGCTTATCAAAATCTCACTCACACACACATATATTTCATTTTTTACTTTTCTAAAAAAGAAAACAGATGGTTTTCAAATTTTATATTTTTAATTTTTATTTTAAACTTATAATTTCAAAAATTACAACCCTGTTTCTTATATATATATATATAGATGTATTTCATTTTTCACTTTTCCAAAAACAAAACACATGGTTCCAAAACCACTATTTCTTTTTTAAACTTATGATTTAAAAAACTACAATACTATTTCTTATGCATTCTCAATAAATTAAAATCTATATTTGATTTTTTAACTTTCATTCATTCTTTCTTCTATATATAGAGAGAGGGGACCTATTCAGTGACATGTAGTTTTTAAAATCTACCTTAAAAAATATTTTTTTTTCAATTTTTCACTTCCAAAAACAAAAATCCATGGTTTTCAGAACTCTACTATTTCATTTTTTTTAACTTATGATTTCAAAAATGTTTATAGAGCATTAAACTTTAAGAAATAGATATTAGCTTCTTTTTTTAAAAAAAATATGATTTTAGCTCAGCATTTTTTAAAAAATAAATATTCTTTAGTATGGACATATAATATTTTTATCCATTAAGATTTAAGTGCTAATTAGAGAGGCAAAATATAAAAGTCAACAGAAGACAAAGACTAAGACCAATATTTCTAAATTTAAAATTTTAAAACCATATTGGTATCTAAAAACAATATAGTATTTAATTTAGTATCACATGATCTTGAATGACAAAAAGGATCTCAATATTTGGCTGTTGGAAAGTCCATTTCACAATTTATCATTTTTAATATTATTGTAATGAATTATTGTACTATTTTTCCTTTTCCATTTAATTATAATAAAGGTTTCAATGTATATATGAAAATTAAATGCAATGGCTAAATAACCAAACCCTATATATATTCTCAATAATTTCACCTACACAACTCAATGTGCAATCTTTGATCAATTTCAATGGGTAGTTAGAGGGAGGAAAGTTCAAAAATCCTCTAAATATTTGATTTTTTGTATTTTATATTGAAAATTTCGAATGGATAGCTTCATTTCTACAAATATTTGTATATACATATTTCTTTTTTACACAAGTAATAATTGATTTACCCTAATAATGATATTCAAGTTTTTTTAAAAAGATAGTATTCAAGTCTTTTTATTCCAGGTGATATCATTAATTTATATAAATTTTTTATTAACATAGATATTGTTTCCTTTTACAACCATCATTGGTTTAACCCAGGTTTGTTAACTAGAATCATAATAATAACTTAATTTGATAATCATTTTATTTTTTATTTTTGAAAGTATTTTTATTTTTCCACAATTTCTCTTTAGCTTCTCTATAATAATTTCTATTTTTCTTGGAGTATCATTTAAGTTTCTAGCCAAATTTCGAAAATAAAAATAAATTTGTGAAAACTGTTTTTTTAAGCCCCGTTTGATAACCATTTGGTTTTTGATTTTTAGTTTTTGAAATTTAAGCTTAAAAATACTATTTCTACCAATGAGTTTATATGTTTTATTATCTACTTTGTACCTATGTTTTTAACAACCAAGCTAACTTTTGAAAACTAAAAAAATAGCTTTCAAAAACTTGATTTTGTTTTTAGAATTTGGCTAAGAATGTAAATGTTTTCTTAAGGGAGATGATCTCTATCGTAGAGAAATTAAGTGAAAATAAGCTTAATTTTAAAAAACAAAAAAATAAAATAAAATAGTTATCAAACGGAGCCTTGGTTTTCAAAACTAGCTTGGTTTTTTAAAACATATGTATAAAGTAGATAAGAAATCATATAAAACCATTAGTAGAAGTGATATTTTTATGCGTAATTTTCAAAAACCAAATAGTTATCGAACGAGGTCTTAGGTACGTGTGTCTTCATTTTTTTTTTCTATATTTATAATCATCTATTAATGGTTATTTTCATTTTTCATAATATTTTACTTAAATGATACACGTAAACGTCACTTTGAAATAGATTGATTTGTAAAAATTAGGGATGTTGAAAAGATATGAGGATTGGACAAATATGATAGATTCCACATAACAAAATTAAATTGTGTTTTGGAATAAGACAGTGCTATTTGAATGGGTTTAGTTAGACTGAAATAGGCGTTAACTCATCATTTTCTTAAGGCCTCATTTATTTAATAACATTGGTTATAAATAACAAATGAATTATGTAAACAAAAAAAGTCCTTTTCCGAGGAGAAAAAAAAGTACGTGAATTGTGATTGCCTTTGGAAAAAAGGTATTTTAAAATCTCAAACTTTTTTAATTGTAAACATTTTTAAAGTATTTTAATTGGTTAAAATCAATTGCAAACAAAACAACTAACACTAATGAGAGGTGTACATACATGATTTTATTCTTTGTTGCTTTTATTATGAAATTATTTTTTAATTTGAATATCTATGCAGGTTTAAAATATAAAATATAATATCACTTCTTAGCTCGTATTAATTAATTATTGATGTGATTCATATTTTTATTTAATATTTTTTATCACAAAAAAATGTGCAAGCCAGTAAATTTTTCATTTGCAATATATAAAAATTTGATTATAATTTTAAACCATACTAATACCATATAACTTGTTTTTTGAATGAATACAATACAAATATCTTATTATAAAATGAAATAAATTAAAGTATGCTCTCTCTCTCTCTCTCTCTCTCTATATATATATATAACAATATTTTTCTGAGCAAGGAATCTAATTAGCTCAATTGTACAAACTTTTGTTTTAATTCCTTCATCACCTGCAAGAAGAATATTCCACCAATCAAACGTATGAACTTGGATTCAAGTTCTCTTGATTTTTTCACTGAATGGCCCTTGATTTTACAAACTTAATCCATATGCTATCACCTTTCTAATCGTCTTATATATTGTATCAAAATTCCTCCAGAGAATTATAAAACTCACTCAGAATTATTTTAGTCCTTATGCTATTAATTTTCATTAGTCATTTAACAAATTTTTGGATTTATTTTTTATATAATATTTGGATCTTTTCTAAAAATGGTCAATCAACAACGTTAATACTTTTGGTAAGAGACAAATTTATAGGTTCAAATCCCTCCACCCTCAATTTGTTGTTGAACTAAAAAAAATCATACTACTTAAATTACTATTAATTATATAAAATTTGATTGGTTGCTTCCTATTTTCATTTGACAAAATGCAAAATAAATAATAGATAAAACAGTAATTTAAAGTGTTTATTTTTTACAAATGATTTGTATGTAAAATGTCAAACTTCAATCTTTTTTTATGAAATAAGAAATTGTTACAAAACACATTTTTATTCTTTTTCCAACAATAATAGTTATAAAACATCATATATAGATAGATATATAGATATAAAAGAAGAAGGAGAAGGAGGATGAAACAGAAATAGGCCTGAGTTTTTCCTTTTGACAAACCAAAAATCAAGAGACGAAATCGTTATCAAATGGGTAAAATAAAACCAACAATTACCATTGCAAAGAATTTCATATGCAGCGGTAACAACAAGCAATACACAGATTGCATCTAAGCTGATGATACAGTAGCTGAAATTCTCAACAGAAGGAAGAGATTTGCATTATTCCTCAATGCATTATAATCCTATCAAAGAGGAAAACCTATATTGAAATTGAAACTTGTGGAAGTTAGAACAGATAGAACATGAAATGAAGACATGTATCACTCAATCAAACTGTCAATTATCAGATGAAAGGAGAGTGCAATGATCATTTATAGGGAACATGTCAATTATTGAGACCACACAAGATGAGCCCTTGTAAGGAAGAACATGTCGATTAAATAGTTTCCAAGGATTAAGAATGTTATATTGCAAGATCAGCAGTTTTGAAGGTCAAGACATATATGCAAGCAAGTCTCTCTATGATCAGTTTAAAATTTAAATCGAGAGAATAGAATGTGAAATGCAGAGACAACACGCAGCTTCATTGTCTATATATGCTTGATGAAGGTACCTTGAACTCCACAGATATTTCTCCTGTTCATAAAAGTCAGAAGGAACAAAGCGCCAGAATCAGATATGACCAACCCAGTCCCACTCTCCAAAGTCTTCAAAGAAATACAAGGTTGCACTAGAAAAATCAAGTCAAATAAAGATCTTGGAAACCCTATCCCATATATCTACTTGCGAGATATATGTCTCTGAAGCAAATAGATTATCTTTCCAAAGCTCCTGGTAGTTCAATAAGTTGCGAAAATTAATTTTGGAAGCAAGATGAAGAATAGAGAAATACGCAATATATGTATTTGTCTAGTGTGATAGATTTCATAGAAAGAAACAAAAACTTACTGATTTCATATATATAAGAGAAGATAAGAAGGCAGAGCACATCCTTATAAACGTACTTCTAAGATAAGCTTACTCATTAAAATAAATAATAAATAAAACCCTACTTCTAAAATCCAAAAGCTAGATACCTCGTCTGCCTATGCTGTTTAGTTATGCTGGATTGGCATTGTGCCAACCACGAGTGCAGGGTGGAATTTCCATAAACTCATCAAATTCCTTCACGTGAATGTCACAGCATTTCCACTGAAAATGAAACATATTGTCGAAAAATAAAATATAAATATTAGTGTTTGGTAGTTTATAATTGAAGCACCATGATGATAAAAAATGTTATTTCAAGTTTAGTAAATATATGTATCTCACCCCTCTCAACCGGTCATGAAAGACAGCAGGTCCAGGATGGTAACTGCAGGCAGTGTCATGATTTTCCATCTCTGTAAAAGTTTTACCACATCCCTTATTCTTGCAGATCTGAGCTTCATTTATGCCGACTATCTTTTTTGCTGGAGCAAGAGAGGCCTGAGAATCTGTATTGCTTGCAGCTGGTAAAGTTGAGGCTTCATTAATAGATTTGTTATTGCTTTTGACTTGTGAACCTAAGATCAAAAATTGGATTAGATTACAGTATTAACAGTCGGGAGAACTGCCAGATAAGGATACCAAACTCATCAACACATAACATCAAATCAAGGGATTCCAACACTCCTGGATACAAAATTGTGGCAGAACAGGATGCAGTGAGATTGCAGAATATATTAGTAAACAAACGTAGGATATCTGAAAACTCCTCTCCATAAAACTGAGAAGAAGACGATCACCCAAAGTATTTGAACTTCAATTAATTAAAACTGTTGGTGAGATCAGATTTTAGCTGCATTGCAGTGCAATGGTCCACTAACACGGTTAAGTCAAGCTTGACAAATTTTAAGAATCTATACATATTCCAATCCTCCGGATTCTCCACGATAATTGATAATCATATACTTCTCATTTATTGATAATCATATACTTCTCATCAAAAGTAAAATCATATACATCGTTTCCATAATTCTGTTGCTGCAACTTCATACTCATAACAAAAATATCTAAGCCACAACAATAACCCCGCCCTCAGAGAAGAATTCAAGAAAAGTAACGAGATGGACTTACCATGGTCTGAACAAAAGAAACCTTGCCGGCACCTAGCACATGACTCTTTCCCTAAAGTATTTGACTTGGAAGACAGAGGAGCCGGACTTGGCTTCTTTCCAGCAGTGATTGGCTTGGTCAAAACTGGCTTCTCTGTTGTATGTTTTCCAGTCTTGCATCTTCATTAAAAAAAAAATGTCAATATAAAAACTACAACTTAGATTCAACTTAAAAGGCTTTTGAAGACCAACCTAAGCATATTCATACCTTCCATCGTAGTCTTGAATATAAATGATATATATGCTCACTGATATAAATTGTGGATAGATTTACAGAAACACAGGATTAGCGAAACAAAATACATACTTTGCAGAAGAACACTTGTCATTCAAGCAAAAACCAATATGAAAACACCACAAATCTTCCAAAGCGTAAATGAAAAACCATATACACAAAAAGTGAAGACAATAATTCACACCATCTAACCATAGGTTGGCCTAGTTTTCAACAAGGGCCAAGGTAAGTACTGAAGAGCTTCGAGAAAATGAGTTCAAGCCATGATGGCCACCTACCAATGATTCAATATACCACAAGCTTTATTGCAAACCAAATATGGTAGGGTCTAATGATTGTCTTGATCTTGAAAAAATAGTCGATGTGCATGCAACTGACCTAGACAGTCCTGAATTAATTTTTTTTTTTTTTTTAAAAAAAACACCACCCATTGTTGCATACACTTGTGAATATGTTGCAAATTGGTGTATGACAGGACCCAAGACTGGAAATTGAGTACAAAAAATGAATATACAACGTATAGCATTAGCATGTACATTTAAGAAAATGGTAAATGTTATAAAAAAATGAAGAATTTAAAAAATGGTAAATATGTTGGTCCCGAGAGTACTGAGGCTTGATCAGTATTTGCACAAAATATTTGCAATTGCCTAAACGAAATTAATATTTGTATGCTAGGCAAATGTGGGAAAGGAATCAACAATCACTAGTTCATATCAATTATGCATGGTAGGCTGCTCAACATTTACAGTTCACTTCTAGTTCTAGGCATACTCAGATAAGGTAAGGGCAACATCATTGAGTTCCAACTAAAACTAAAATCATGAAAAGAGATCTGACCCTGGAATCTCTAAAAATAAACTGAAGTCGTGGCTTCTTTTCTTGCAACAGCTCCATTCTTTCATCCCATCATGAAATATAGGCTGTAAAAAATTACTTCGACTTCAACCTTATATCAAATATATATAAAAAGAAAAATATGATCCTCGGAGGAAAAGAGAGTAAGATATTCTTGAGAGCCAATGAGTGGTGAACTTACACCCTGGAAAAAATGGAGACCACGAATTTGAACCAAGCCCATGGCAGTAGAGCATGTAAAGGGTAAAAGAGAGAATTAGTAAAATACACACTACACAGAAAAGGAACAAGATAACATAATTTCTGGAGGAAAACAACATGTTATTACTAAATAGTTGTTTTTAATTAAACTGAGAGTATTATCATATAAACAACTTCAAGGACCACCAACCTAAGCTTAAATGTAAAGAAAGACCTTTCAAGCTGCAATTTACTGCAGTAGAGAAAGAGACTTGACTCCCCATCCCAAAGTCTACAACTGTTCAATCTCAGTTGTAACCTCCAGGGGTCCCAAGGGTGGTCTACCATATCACAGACTTAAGTAACAAGGTAATCAACCCACCTGTAAAGTTCCTATGAGTGACTACGCTGATCTTTACATGTTTTGGCCATCTCTATTTCCACTCCAAAGAGAAATGTTTGAATCTTTCAATCTTCTGTCAGGAAGGATGTGACTTTTGTTTTTTTTTTTTTTTTTGGTATAAGAAACAATTTCATTGATGAATGAAATGGAGAAAAACTCCAAAAGGTGTATTACAAGAAAATACCAAAAGGAAATAAAAGAGAACAACCAAAAAGGCTAAATGGATGAACAATCTTGCACCATGAATAAACAAATAGAAGAAACTTTGTCCATAAAACCCCAACAGGAACAGAAAAAACCCTGAAAAGACAACTATTTCTCTCAAACCAAAGTAAAGCTACCAATCCTGAGTGACTTCTTTAACAGTAAAGCCCGGTTCACTCCAAAAATAAAATCCACCAGCAGAAATAAGTGCATCAAGGAAAGCCGACCAAGCTCCAAATAGAGTTTATCAGTTGGTGACTGACAGAAGATACTTAGTTTCTGAACAATTCCGAATTTTGTTTGAAAGTGAATTCCTTAAACAAGAATTGTTTCTTCCAAGAAACTAAACCCCGAACATTCCAAGTGATAAATTTCATTTTACAACCGAAGATCCCTCCATTAGAGCCAATGTGGCAGATTTGTCATAGTGAACAGTGGTTTGTAAATTCTGTAACTCTCTCTTTAATTTGTCCTTCTTCCCATTTCTTTTTGACAAGGTAACAAAGATTTCATTGAAGTAATGAAGGGAGGCTAACGCTCCAAGTACAAGTAATATAATGAAAAGAGAAAAAAACAGCCCAAAACCAACACCCAAGAGAACAATAAGAGATTCAACAACAGAACAACAAACAATGACAACCGAGGCAAAAGGAACAAGAAGGAACCCAAGAAGCCACATTACCCACAACAAAAACCAACAAACACCGAACTAACGCAAAGCCAGTTAAGACCTATGAAGAAAACCTACTAAAAGAGCCGACTAAAGAACTATCACGGCAACCAACCAACGAGAGCACATAACAAAACCTCCAAGCACTGCCCATCTACAAGACGATCGAAAACTTGAGGACAAAACCCCACGCAGAAACACAGTCTACACAAAGATTTGCTACTTAAAACAACGCCACAATTAAAACAAAATCTTTAGTCCAACCACCTCAGAAACTCTTCCCAAAACAACCCCCTTTACGAGAAAGAACTCAACGAGTCACCATAGCATCAGAAGTAGGTCCAATGCCTCTAAACTGCAAACCACTAGTTTTGATTAACGATTCAAATCTACTTAATTCAGGAGGCACAACTGGATCTCAGCAATGTATGTCACACAAACCTTTTCCAACACTTTTGAACTGCCTGGGGAATCAAACAAACTAGCCAGATTGATAATAGGTGGGTCCACCACCAAAGTCTTTGATGAGGAGAAGCCAATGGAATCTAACTCTGGACTGTTCAAGCTAACCACTGAATCCACCACCGAGTTAAGACCAACCAAAGGGGAGAGTCCATCAACATTTAAAGGGATTGGCATAGGATGCTGAAAAGTAGCTTTAATGAAAGAAACTTCCTTACTACCAATCAGGCACTTCTCAACAGTAAAGGAAGGAATACTTGAACCTTTTTTGGCAAATGCCCTATCAATAGGCAAAGGAGAGATTTGTGACTGCAAGCTACACACTGGACGCTCCTGAAAATCAGGAAAAGCGCCCTCCTGCTCCACAGGCTTCATCGCACTAACCTTTCCTTGAATAAAACTTCCCATAGAATGTCTTTTTCACTCCCGTGACAGGAGTAGCCAACAAAGGAGAAGAGAGCTTCTGAGCAGGCAAGACTACTGCACCACCAGCCAAGCAAGCCTCAGACCTACAACCCTCTACTAAAGCCCCTCCTGACAAAACGGATGTATCTCCATCCAAACCACAACCCAAATTCCCCTCCCGAATCTCGACCAACGGAACATCCCTTCCCAAGACACCTCTCATCGAGCCTCCCACCAAGACCCGGAGAGAGGTCGTCCCAACCACTGGATTCGAAAAACCGGTGAGGAGGAGTAATCAACAACGGGGAAGAGAACAAGTTAAATCCAACCTCATCAACCATAATCTGCGAGAGATACGATCCGGATCAAGTGAATTTGAAACATCCTTTAATACCAAGGAACCTGATAACACAGGAGGAGGATCTACACATTCCACATCACCAAACTTCAAAGAAAACTCACCTAGAAGTGGATCAACCACAGATATTGAAGCCGGTAGAAAACCACACAAATTTTGAGCCACCTTGATTTTAGCCCCGAAAAGATCAAGAAGATTCAAGGTCTCCAAAGAGATATCCAACAAACCTCCCGATTGCACCCCAATTGCTTCAAAACCTCCTTTTCCGGAGCTTCAAAGGCAAATTCCTTATTACTAACCAACCACCATACCCCCCAATTACGTCCGGAACACCATGTAAATGATTTGTCCATCTCTCTAATTTCAAATGCAAATTACTTATCACTTGCCATTTCCCAATACTGGAAACATAGAAGTCACTCGCAATATCATCAATCACAAAAATGGCCTTGTCGGCCATGAATGGATTGATTTGAACCATCACTTGAAAATGAGCCTCCAACCCCTTCTTGACAGTCGACCAAGGAATGTGGGCAAACAGACGAGTCACTACAAAGAGCTGTGAGAAATCCACCTCAACAACCTGATCAGTCTTTCGAACCCACCGCCTTAAAACTGGAGTTGAAACAGTACCCAGTGTCACGGTCATGCTTGTCCAGGGCCTGTTGCCTGTGGCCGCATGCCCGTTCCCACCCTTTTTACCTTGCTTTCACTTTACTTTTATCGTTGTTGCATGTTAGGATAGTTTCCTTGCATTTTTGCTTCCGTATGACTCCTCGCCAAAATGACGTGCAAGGGGGTCATGGCTAGAATCCTTAGTTTGTACTATAGGGGGATGCAACTATTCATCGATTCTCCTACCAAGAGTTATATGCTAGTTAAGCGTGGCTTTCATTGAAATTGCTTTCGGTATATAACTACCTTTCTAAAATGCTTCCAAATGATTTCCAAAACGTTTTCACAAATTCTCTCGACCCCGTTTTCTAAAAATCGTTTTCTCAAGAACGGTGGGTGGAGGTTGCGAGATAGGCCTTGTAGGCCACCGCGATCCGGTTAGTCGGTGACTTGCTCGTGGCGAGAGCAAGTGCCGCACTGGATCCGTGTCGAGACTCTCTAAGAGGTGCGCGGCCGTGTCACCTGCACTGAAGCAATCCTCGCACCCCAAACCAAACCTAACACGATCTTCAACAGAAGTCGCACCCTTCTAACTACTAAACTCGACCCCAACCAACTCCGGAGAAGAAAACCGCACCCCACAGACTTCTGACGCCCCTGGATCCTCTAAAGAAGTGATAAAATCACCAAGCATATCCCTAAAGACTTTCCAACCATTCAAAAACCTCCCCCGAAGGGACACGGAAAGATTTCTTACCACCCGAGAGGCACACAACACCAACCGTGATCCCAATCAAGGTGCGAACGCACCTTGAATAATCCCAAAGTTGCTTTGCATCATCTCTAAATTTCCTTCGAACAAAGTAAGATGAAGACTTTGAAACAATCATCGAGAAGGACTTCAAAAACCGGTGGACATGAGCCAAGGACAACGATACCACCGAACCTTTACTGCCATCTTGAAGAAAGACGAAAGAAAAATCCTTCCAAATCCTAAACTGACGGTTGCCAATACTACAGGAATGGAAAGGCATTGGAGTGCTCGGGAGGCAGCTGACCTTCTCCATTCCAGACCAAATCGAACAAATTCGAGGTCAAGAAAGACCTTTGATCGGGACCAAGGTGTACCGGATATCAACTCGAGAGGATATAGCGCCAAGAAACGAAGATCCTGTGGTGACGAAGAAAACGCAGCGAGGGCTAACGGGAGGGTGAATAAGATGGCGTGCGATCGGTCGATTAGAGAAACAGACACTTGGCGCTTTCACGAAACGGGGAGGAGGGGGTTGACGGCGAAGGCTGAAACACGGCAGACGCGAAACAGGCGGCGGAGGATGATGCGGGTCGGCGAGGAACGACACAAAGACGGCAAACAGATGACTTGATCGGCTAGCCTTTCGATCGAAAGAGGAGAGAAGGGGTAGGGATATTCGGGCAGAGAGAGAGAATAGACGCAAGCGGATTGGCGAAGAGAGAACGCACGACGAGAGGTCGAGACACGACACGCAGTCAGCGAGCGGGGGGTCGTTGACGAGACGGCGCGACGACTACTGATGCGCGATCGGAAGAGGAAAGGAGAAGGGGAAGGGTCACGGGGAGAAGAGCGACTTTCCCACGACCGTAATGAACGCACGACGAGGGCTTCCTTCTTCCCATTTCTATTATAAGTCTTTTTAGGCTTGGTAGGTGGGGGTAGGGTTGGAATGGGCATGATACATAACCCATGCTTAGTGAGAAGGTGAGTAATGTCACGCAACTCACACGGAAAAGTGTTGGTATGATGTTTCGCGGGGAAGGTTGGAGAAGATGGTTCAATGGAAGGTTCCAAGGAGGGAGAAAAAGGTAAAGGTGGTTTGTTTAAAAACTGAGATTGATTCACAGTGACACTTGAATTCAAGTCCTGTGGAATTGGAGGTAAAGTGTCTAAGGGAATAAGCAGAATCAATGGATGGATTATCCCCGAAAATGGCGAAATCCAAGGGTTACGTTGGAAAACAACATCATGGCTTTGATCGAATAGAATTGGGACTAGAGAGATACGCCTCTGTGATCCAAGCATTGAAGGGTAGATTTGGCTTTCCATCCGATGTAGAGTGTTTCGATCCAATATGGAGTGTTGAAGGATCCGGTCAATCAGGCCCCTCAATAAATGAAATGGAGGAAAGAGTTGGTTGTATCAGAGCAGGGGAGCTCGTGTTCGATGATTCCCCAATTAAAACCGAAGAATAAGATGCTTTAGAGATACCCAAATGATTCATAACTTGTAAAGGGGGGTCCACCAGAATCGGGGGATTTGGTAAATCAATCAAAACCGAAATTTTAGGAGGAGAATTAACAACCAAATCACTCAAAACCGAAATTTTAGGAGGAGAATCAGCAACCAAATCATTCAAAACCGAAATTTTAGGAGGAGAATCAACAACCAAATTACTCAAAACCGAAATTTTAGGAGGAGAATCAGCAACCAAATCACTCAAGCACGAATTACGATTTCCTTCAACAACAAGATCTTCCGAAATTAAAGGTTGGTTGCCTTTTTTATCTGTGTGATCATAGGAAACCGACGAGTCAACATTAACTGCAATTAAAGATTCCATAATAGTAGGATTTTCCTTTAATTGTTCGCTAGCCGTTATCGATCGGATGTGAACGGAGATCAAGACTCGGCAATGGATTCCTGGTACAACAATCACCATTGAATGAAACCAGTTGAATTTCTTCGACTTTCAACCGCGCGCGCCATGAGGATAACCACCTTTACGTGTGATTTGAAACTTGAACAAAGTCGCCACATTGATCTCCAATGAACCTAAAAATTTCCTCTGCTCATAGGTTGAGAGGGAGATCCAACACCTCAATCCAATCACCATAAGAGGCAATCATCCTGTCTTGCAAAAAGGAAAAAGTAGAGAAAGCATGAAATTTGAGCTTGAAATCCCCAACCAAATGCCAAGAGGAACTAGTACGAAACTGCACAGGAAGATAAGCATCATAAATTGAATCACCGCCTTGTTATCCTGAAATGGATTGATAGTACATCGAGGAGAAAAGCCTTCTTGTAGGGCAATTCGAATATTTGGCCAAGAATCTTTTTTTGGAAAAAATGACACAAATGAGAACTCCACTCCAAATCTTTGTTGAATTTGTCGTTTGTTGATGGGAGTTGGTTGGTAGGTCACCACAATCAACATAGTTTTCCTTAAGAAATGGCTTCGTGACAGCCGCACTAAAAGACATAGACGAATCCTTTTTGTGAGCCTCACCAGGTTAATCAGAAATAAGAGAAAAGAAAGAAACCATCCTTGCTTCTTGTCCTTCGATGGAATGAAGTTTCTTCCTTTCTCCAGTGTGACTAAGTTGGGTGAACTCCACATAAAAACCATACTTGTTACTAAGTTTCTCCAGCCAAAAAGTATCATTGGTAGTCTGATGTTTCTTAAAAAATTTGTAAGAGAAAGAGTCTTTGTAAAGAGCCTCAAAAGAGGTAGAAAGCCATTTGAGAGAGCTCGAGAGAGGATAAAGAGTAAGGTGAGAATCTTCCAAGTTCGGTGATCCTTGCTCTACTTCCCCTAGAAGACTCATCGAAAGCTATCGTGAAGGTTTTTCGACAAATGAGGACCGATCGAGTGGAGTAATTTCAAATAGAAGAGGATTGTTGGGGAGCAGCAGACATGATGGTCGGAGATGCTCAGGTGGAGGAGAAAGCATTTCCGCTCATTCCTTAGGGAAGAAGATGAAAAAATTATTACTCTTGAGCTTATTAGGTCCATAAGATACCACAACTTTTACTATTCTATGATTCACTTCTGAATAAAGAGTAGGTAGTTTAGCGATTTCAGGAAGTAAGGGGCAGTAACTTGCCTTGATGGTGAACGCCAGAGAGAAGGATCAGCTATGGAGGACATTGCACAAGCTGAAGGCATATCTGGCAAATCAGGCAAGGAAGATGTCGCCTCGATTAGACTCTTATATACTTTCTTACTCTCTCTGCTAATTCAACCTTCCTACTACTATGATTGCATTATCTTGAATTCTTGATGAGATTTTTATGATTGTTTAACAGCTAGTGCTAGCATGGCCTCAGATTTCATAATTGACTTGGCTAAGTCGGGGTTGCTACTATGAGAACTTCTATTTCTCTGTAGCCAAAGTTAATATTGGAGCCAACCATTAATGGCTCTAAAGTTGAAGGAAGGTTTGTCCAATCGGTTAAGAAACTGTTGGGATTTGCATAGCCCAAACTTAGCAGTCAACTCAGTTGGGAAGGGTTATGATCATGAGAGCTTTGACGGCTTTGGAGCTGAAATTTGTCATGGACCCAACCTTTAATGCCTTCTGGCGAGATAGGTTGAGGTTTAACGACTATTTGAGAAAATGTTGAGGCCTATATAGCCTCAGACTTCATAGTCGACTTGGCCAAGCCAGGCTCATGAAGTCAAAAATGCAAGAGCTCCTGTGGCTTTGTAACTACAGTTCATTATGAACCCGACCGTTGGTGGGCATCACAACATCAATAGGTTGTGTGTTGCCCAACAACTAGTTGAGAAACTGAATAAAAGACAGTCAGAAGTAGAGAATAAACAGTATAGAAGTATCATCGTAATACAATTTTCAACTTATGTAAGCATAAAATACGATGTTACATCTCATTGTGTTATACTGGTTTTAAACCACTCGAGAATCTTCTAATTTGACCCCTGCTACAATGACGACGATGAAATACAAAACTGAGGAACTTCAATGCACCTCACCAGCCGTTGAAGTTTCAAACTCCCATTAGAATGAACCACAAAATCTCTAACTACACCATTCGGCAATTTCCTAGTCTATAACATTTTCTTAAAGGCCGCAGGACCAAAAGGTTTCCATTGTCATGAAAAAGGTTGTTAGTCAACTGGAACGATCTTAATGAGAGTAAGCATTATTCAATAAATTATGTTAAACCAGCAATGAGCATTAAATTCCCGACAACTATACAAGAACTACTGAACACTTACTTCAGACTAGACTAATTCATCTTCATCGGTTCCCATTATGAGCAGGTTCACAAGTAGGGATAGTTTTATAAATTTCAAACCGA
This sequence comes from Trichosanthes cucumerina, assembly GCA_036507285.1. Lineage (NCBI taxonomy): Eukaryota > Viridiplantae > Streptophyta > Magnoliopsida > Cucurbitales > Cucurbitaceae > Trichosanthes > Trichosanthes cucumerina. The sequence continues at coordinate 6,358,944 of CM071841.1, forward strand.
ACATCAAGAACAACGATCCGTAATTCTCAGTGTATTAAGCTTGATAGGAGAAGAAAGGGCGTGAGTGAATAAACGTACCGAATCATGGTATTGACAGGAACCTTCGGGATTGTCGTCCTCAGTGAAGGTGGCGTTGCAGGCAATTCTCTGGCAGCGAACCCTAGCGACCTGGTGCTCCATAGCTTCCCGGTTTCGATTTCAGAAATGATCCTGTGCGAATTTGATGACTGAAATGGAATCTACAGCGCTTTCATGGTCTTTGAGGATCCGAGGGTGAAAGACTTGGATACCATCTCCATGACTGGAACAGATTCGCATTTCACAATCGCGTTTATTACACCTATATTTTTTCCAAAAAAATAAATAAATAAATAACACATATATAGATATATGGATCGACTATTTTCTCTCGAGAATTTTGGTCTAAATCCACTTTTTTTTTTTTAACAAAAAAAAAAAAATACAATTTTAGTCTCTCAAGTTTGTGTCAATTTAGTTCTTATGTTTCAAAATCGAACAATCAAGTCCTTGAATTTTATAAAATGGTTTTATTTACTCCCTTGTCATTACTTTTTCTAACGGAGGCTCACGTGTCTAATTTTAATATTAAAATAATATTTTTAAAATAAAATAATAATTAATTATAATTAATTTTTAAAAAAATTGTGGCCTTAACCTTCCCTCTCGTGCCTCTTCCTATTTCTTCTCTCTTTTCCCTTCCAGTTTACTCACAATTGATGATTTAATATCAAAATCGATGGGTTGAACGGAATCGAAAGGAAGGAGTAGATCGACGCAAGAGTGGCTTCATGGTTACAGACGCGCGTGAACTCGCGTCGGGTCGGCGCGGGGTCCAGTCGGGTTATGGACAGTTGATGTGACAAAGACAGGCGTGGCGGACGACGAGCTGAACATATCTGAAGCCTCCTTGATTTGTTCGACGATCTCTCTACGTTTGAAGGGATCTTTGTCAATGTCTCTGAGATCCACTACTGGAACGTAAAGATGGGTTTCGCCAGAACTAGAATCGTCGGTTTTAGATGGGCAGAATAATATTTTTGGGATCTCGGCTACTCCGACGTCGACAAGGCCTTTGACATCGTCCTTAGTTTCATCGAAGGCTTTCAATTCTGAAGCTCTATCGAAGGTATCGTCAAGTTTGGAGAAGGGTGTGAGTTTGATTTTGTCGATCTCCATTTTGCTTCTTTGGTGAAGGGATTTTGAGATCAGTTTCAACCTCGAATTTTATGAAGCTATAAGGGATAACAGATTCAATTGATTCCGAATAATTGCATATTAATTGGAGAATTCAATTGATAAGGAAAAAAACAACAAAGTTTGATAACAAATCATCATGTTCAATCATTATGCAAGTCAATAATATACACATTCATTGCACTGAAGTTATCATACAACACAAATTCGGTGTTCACACATGAATTCAATGTTAGAACTTGGTGGTATTGTGTTTTGAAGATAAATATGTCAGATAGAATATATAAAAACAGTAAGATAAAAACTAACTATTTGATCTTAAAAAAAAAAAACTGCACCATATGCCCCTGCACATCTCAACTCAACTTTGCACTCTTTCTTGCATTCAACTCAACTCAACCCAACTCTACATCTCAAACACATACTTCCTGCACTCAACTCAATTAAACTCTCACAACTCAACTCAACTCCAAACGCCGCTAAAAAAAGTACATCCTTCGCACGTGGTTATGCCTACGTGCCATTTGAACATTCTTTGTGCCAATTTTTAAAAATCTTAACTAACTATTAAATAAAATAATGATAGTTATAAAATAAAATAATGATTCACTGTTTTTTAAATTTTTTAAAAAATATATCAATGAGTTTATCGACTCTATAGTTTCTCTCCTTATTTTAAATCAATATATATATATATTGTTATTTTTATTTATTTCATTGTTTTTAATTTATTTTTTAAAAAAGATGTCAACATACTTTTTTTTTAGGATGAATAAAATATTCTTCAATTTTCTAAAAAAGGCTTTGTATATTTTATTTCAATAACAAAATATTTTTCATTGATTTTTTTTAAGAAAAAACTCATTATCCTCATTGAATTTGTATATATGACCAAAGAAAATGATAAAAAAAACGGATATATAACTTAAATCATGCAAGTTGAAAAAATAAACCCGACTAAAAAACTCATACGAATAAATTTGTTAATCCAATGATTAAAGACTTAATTTTTGCTTTAAAATTTACGTTAATTCCCACAAATTTGTGTATTATGAAATGAACATTTGATTTCTTGTGTAATATAATAGGTAAGTTCTAATATTTTTTTCACTTTTTATGTGTAATTTATATTTAATTAGTTAATTATAAATTATTAATTGAATCTAAAGTTTGGTATCCAAAAGCTTTAAATAACTATTCACATTCCTTAAACAAATAACGCAAAATTTGTCTTTTGATGATAAAGTGTAACTAATTAACAATCTTTTTTTGAAAAGAGTATATGTGTTCCATTTTTATTGAAAAGGGAACTAATTTATATTATATTTAATATGTAAATCTAATTAGCAACCTGTCACATCTTTTTACCGATAAAGAGGAATTAAATTGTATTATATTATGTGTACTCTCTTAAAGACATGCATTTTGCCTCTTTTGATTGTGGTCCACTAATGTGTGTTTTCGATATACGCACTTGAGTTTCCAATACATTTCTCAAAGAGACACACTCACTTAAACACAAAAAAATCAACTTTTTTTTTTGTAAATAGTTTTGTAACCTACTCGTTTCTTTTAACAAGGTTTCAAATCACACTATTTCTATAAATCGTCATCATGTAAGACAATCTATAAGCTTTCTTATTAGGAAAAAACACACTACAAAAGCTTTTTTTTTTTTTTTAAATACCCATTTTGAGCATATACATTCACATCATAGTGGTATAGTGAATGTAAGAACCAAATGAGATTATCAATATTTCATAACACCAATTGATAGTTATTCAATCTATACATCTTTACATAATGCAACGTAAATCTAAAGCTCGTGAAAAGTTCAAGTAATATAATAATGAAGTTGAAAACTAATTAGCTAAATCTTTAAAGACACTATAATAGACCATGATAGAAATACGTAAAATTTTATGTCAAAGAATTAATTAGATGACTATTTAGTTCTTTTTAACCGACCCAAAATAATTTTGTCTAACTTTCTCTCGTGATATATCAACATCACAACACACAACGACTAAAGGCTAAAAATTGTCTAGATGCCATGGTCACTCTAGTACCGTTGTCTTGAATAAGAGTTAAAATCTTCCTCTTATGGGGGGTGTTTGGATTGAGGAGTTGGGGGGAGTGGAGTCTAATAAATCTCCTAAACTCCTTGTTTGGCCCAAGGAGTTATTTACTCATTCTTGTAGACCCCACAACTTTATTAACTTTGTTTTCCACTCTTTTTATGGGTCCCACATACTTTTTAACTCCTTTTCGTGGGCCCCACATACTTCTTTACTCCTACTCCCCCCAACTCCTCAATCCAAACGACCCCTATATGTTTTCATCTTCGTCCCTACCGTGCACATGTGGCAATTGATGGTCTTTAGTGATTTTCTTTTCTAGATGTAGGTGAGATTATTTGATAAAAAAAGTCAAACAAGTGAAATCAATATTAAATGGGGAGAGAACTAACTTTGCAGGAGTTTGAACACAAGACCTCCTAAATCACCTGTTCTGATACCATCATAAATCATTAATCAAACCAAAAGCATAAACTGATAGTTTTGAGTAAATTTAATTATATCATCGCAATCTAACAAAAGGAGAGAGGTCGAGCGAGTTTGTTTTTGGCATTGAAGGGAGAGGGAAATGGTAACATTTGATAACCATTTGTTTTTTTTAAATTAGACCTATAAATACTACTTATATTTGATGAATTTTCATGTGTTTCTTATATGCTTTTTAGGCGCGTTTTCAAAAACCAAAAATGTTTTATAAAAAAAATTAAAAAAATAATTCCAAAAACTTATTTTTGTTTTTAGAATTTAGCTAATAATTGAAGTGTTTTCTTGAGAAAGATGGAAATCATGGTAGGAAATTTGAGAAATTGTGAGAAAACAAATATATTTTTTTAAAAACAAAAATAAAAAAACCAAATGATTATCAAATGAAGCATGGATAGTTTATTTCGAAGTTGAAGGGAGGGAGAAAGATAGAGATATCCTTTAGGGAGGAAGATAGTGAGAGGGTGACATTGAAGGGATGGAGAGAAAGAGGTGTTGAGGTCTGTAAAGGAAAGAAAATGTTGAACTAAAAAACACATGCATAATGGTAGACCTTTTAAACTCCCAAACTGAACCAAAACGATTAGGGGTCGTTTGGTGTAAGGTCTTGAGGATGAGAATGTGTAAGGGTTTTAAATCTCCTTATTTGGAACAAGGTTTGTGAGCGTGAGCGTCAACATCACTTATTCTCATGCATCACTTTTTCCAATGATAGATGAGTTTTCTATACCCTTCAAGAATGATGGGTTTTCTTTATACTCATCCATCTCTCTATTTCTATCTCTTCCTCTCTCTTATTTATTAATATTTAAGTATATATATATATATTAATTTTCAATAATCATAATTAACTATTTAATTAAAAGTATTTATAATGAATTTATTTATTTTTATTAGTTGACATTATTTTTGATTAATCAATAAAATAATATTTTTAGGATTAGTTTCATAAAACAATCATAAACATTCACTATAAAATTCATTAGGAAAATATTAAATCACTAATTAATATTGTATTTAATTAATTAATTATAAATATTATTAATTTATGGTAAGGATAATCATTATAATGAATTATTCACGAGTTATTTGTGATAAATTAATAATTAATTTTCATAAAACAAACATAAAATTCACTAGGAAAATATTAAAGCACTAACTAACATTATATTTAATCTATTAATTATAAATATTATTAATTTATGGTAAGGATAATGATTGCAGTTAATTATTCATAAGTTATTAGTGATCCATTAACAATTAATTTTATTCATTTAAAAATATTGATTAATTAATTTTTAAAAATTCAATTTTATTAGTTTATTAATAATATATCATAATTATATAAGATTTTTAAGATCAATCTCATAAAATAAATTTCAATTTCATCAAACAAATATAAATACCACTTGTTTACATAAAAATCTGATAACATTCCCATGTAAAACCAAACGCATTCATCTTATTCCCAAACATTATTATTTTCAGACATCTTATTCCAAGGCATCTATTGCCCATGGGCATTCAATAAAACGTTAAACCAAACAACCCCTTGGTTCTTGTTGTTGTCAAAATCTGACCAAAAGAAATCTCACCTGACCTTCACGTGACAACAACTGTAAATTTGTAGTTTTGGAGAAGAGGTGGCCTGCAAAAAAGAAAAAATTAGGACTGGTGTGACATTTGTCACACCAACTCCGATGCTTAAGTTAGTAAGGAGAATTTGAGTGTAATAAAGTAGAGTTTTGAGGATGAAGGTTCAGTTTAACCGTTTGTCTTTGAGTCATAATGATCTATTTATATGATCTTTGACTTTCCTTTTCCTTTTCATTTAAAGTTTTAAACAAATTTCTCTTTCTATTTAGGAATGAGATTTAAAAAGGTTAATCTTATTTGATAAGATTCCTTTGTAATTTAGATTTATCTTCTTGGTCCAATTTCATGAGCCTCGAGGTCCAATTTGAAGTATAATATAGCGCTTCTTGAGAGATTTTACTCTAGTAAGATGAAAATCAATTCTCCTAAAGGTTACTAAATATTTCCAAAGTCCTGCTTCAGATCAGCCTTATGATTTGCAGATCTAACCCCGTGAGGTTAAATTCAGCCTTCCATAGGACGTATTTTCTCAGGGAAGATGAAAATCAATCACCTTCAATATTTCCAAAGTCTCGCTTCATACCAGCCTTAGGATTTGCAAGTCTAACCCCGTAAGGTTAAACCTAGACTTCCATAGGACTTATTTTCTTATTGAAGATGAAAATCAATTCCTTAAAATATTTCCAAAGTCTCGCTTCGATCAACCTTAGGTTTTGCAGGTGTAACCCGTAAGGTTAAACTCAACCTTCCATATGACTTATTTTTCCAGGGAAGATGAAAATCAATTCCCTAGAAGGTTACTAAATATTTCCAAAGTCTCGTTTCGGATCAACCTTAGGATTTACAGGGAAGATGAAAATCAATTTCCTAGAAGGTTAATAAATATTTCCAAAGTCTCGCTTTGGATCAACCTTAAGATTTGCATGTTTGGCCTCGTGAGGTTAAACTCAGCCTTCCATAAGACTTATTTTTCTAGGGAAGATGAAAATCAATTCTCTAGAAGTTTATTTCATATTTCCAAAGTCTCGCTTCGGATCAACCTTAAGATTTGTCGGTCTAACCTTGTGAGGTTAAACTCAACCTTCCATAGGACTTATTTTTCTAGGGAAAATGAAAATTAATTCTCTATAAGGTTATTTCTCTTAGAAAGATGAAGATCAATTTCTAAAGAGCAACTTCTTTATCATCATCTCTTAGAAAGATAAAAATCAATTTCTAGAGATGTCAGTTTTCTCTGTCACTAATTGGCGTTCTCTGACTTCTTGATTTCCTAGTCATCTGATCTCTCGTTGTGGCTCATTCTCTGGTCATCCTCGGTTTTGGTTGGTTGACTTTGACCACTTTTGTTCATCATCTGAAAGATATCTTTTAGGCATCGTTCTCTAATCAGAGTCTTAATTTCATCTTTTTGTTGAAAATATTCGCGGGTTGAATGCCAATGGTCTAGATGGAAAATACAATATTTGCCTGCGTCTCTCTTTTCTGTTGCAACTCTTATCTTCTTTGGATACTTTTTTTTAAGTAAATACTGGGAACAAGGAATCAGTAGGTGCACCCAATCATCCCAACTAGGTTGACACCATTTTAGCATATTCATCATATGTCCTTGACACCCAAAGTCTATTCATTCAAGGAGAAAAAAGCATGTGAAGAACATGCAATACAAATGGTCGTACATGAAGTTATAAAAAAACTCATCAGATAGTTAGAAGAAACAACATAAAAGAAATACCATACAAAAAAGATAAATGAAATCTAAGTTTTGAATTTCCATCACAATCTTCTCGAGAGAAATGGTAGGTATTTAAAATTTTTCAAGTACCTTATATTCCATGATCTGGTCTGTGAATGGTGGATCTATCTATTCGATTGGGACTTATAAGTCAAATCCTTCGGCTTCTCGATGCTTTTGAACGTCAACCCCATATTCTTTCTAAATCTTCAAGAGTTCGTCTTTCCAAAAAGGAGTCCCAGCGAAAACTCTCCTCTCGGCCTCGACTCGCAATCTTCGTCTTTCTCTGATGAAGCTCTGTAGATCATAGCTAGTCGTTTTCTTAGGATGGGCGACCTTGGGATTGACCTCAACTAGGCTTTCCTATTGAAAATTTGATTGTAGACTTCAGTCTGCTTACTTTGCTTGTCTTGATGCACTCAACGTGTCGTTATTCTTTTGATTGATTACCGGCAAGGATCAGCTTATCCTTTGCTTTTAAGATAGGGGAACTAGTTTCTTCCACTTCCTCATTCACCACTGGAGTTTCCCCTATGGTAGGGTCTCTTACCAGGGTGTCTTCTTGAATCTTCGTCATCAATGTTTCGATAGTTTTTGTTGGCATGATTACTCATTCTCTTTGATATTATATGCAGGTTATGCAAACAAACGTATGTCTTCATAGTTTTGACTTTCTCAATTATGAATGCAAGGTAGAGCACTCACGTTCCCCACAGACGACGCTAACTGTTGTTGTCAAAATCTAACCATGAGAAATCTCACATGACCTTCACGTGACAACAACTGTAAATTTGTAATTTGGGAGAGGAGGTGACCTGCAAAAGAGAAAAAGTTATGACTGATGTGACATTTGTCACACCAGCTCCGATGTTTAAGTTAGTAAGGAGAATTTAAGTGTAATAAACTAGAGTTTTGAGGATGAAGGTTCGGTTGAATCCTTTGTCTTTGAGTCATAATGATTTATTTATAGGATATTTGACTTTCCTTTTCCTTTTCCTTTTCAGATAAGGATTTAAACAAATTTCCATTTCTATCTAAGAATGAGATCTAAAAAGGTTAATCTCATCTGATAAGATTCATTTGCAATTTAGATTTATCTTCTTGGTACAATTTCACCCACAACAGTTCTTAGACTTTCTAACCTCAACCAATTACTTACCCAACTCAATCCTTGTGATTTAGATTAGATTGTTAAATGGTTGTATGCAATCATATTATAATTTATGTTTTCAGATTCACTAAATTCAATGAATAAGTGTTTGGTATATATATTTTTAAAAATTGTTTCGGACTTTGTGATCCAAACAATATAAATTCTAAAAATAACATTTTTATACTTTCATTATATCTAAATTTTGAATTTGAAAATTTAAAGTGCATAATTATATTAAATAAAAAAAAAAATCTCAGTAAATATAATATTTCAGGATATAAACTCAATTTACTTTTTAAAATATGTATAATATAATATATGTATGAATTATATAATATGATATTATAAAATAATAATTATTCAAAATTTATAAAAACCATGTTCATAAATTAATTACTAATGACTTATATTCAACTTAATATGTAGTTTTGCAACTACAACTAATTTCATTATCTATAAATATATTATAGACCATACTTAAATGGAATTATGTCTAAATCTGCTACCAAACACATATATGAAAACACGAAATACAACTATGCTTTCATTAAATCAATTGTTTTCAAATTTTTGTTTTCATATTGCATATTAAACACACTTTAGCTCGTTTTAGTTAAATCAAGACAACATATGCCACCATTAATTTATGGGTCGCAAGTTGCAATGCTACTTATTTTTCCCTTCTTCTATGTACTTTAACGCGACTCAACCGTTTGGAACTTATACCTACTAGTAAAAAATACGTGTGATGCACGTGAAATCTTATAGTTCTAATTTAAAGTATAAAATGATGATTATTTCTAAACTTGTAAATTAAATTATATGGTTGAATATTATTCTAAAATATTAAAAAAAATATGTGCAATACACTAATCATTTTTTTTAATATTGATGGTGAATAAATGATGATATTCACTCCCATGTAAAAAAAAAAAAAAAAAACTAATAAGCATAACTTTTTTTAGTTTGAAAATATAAAAAAAATAATAATAAGCACAGCTATAAATTATATTCATAATGAATTTTTGAAATCTAATATATTATTTTGTAAAAGTATAAATGAATAAATAGAAACATAGTTAGACGGTCATAAGAAAGTGAAATAAAACAAGCATTATACATATTTTCTTGGTTCGCTTCCCTTCTCTGCTTATGCTCCCTACCCACACACACAATAGCTTATGCGTTACATTGCACACCACCCCACATTCAAACAGTTAGAGTTGGTTTGATAACGTTATCGTTTTCTGTTTCTTATTTCTGTTTCTCATTTTTTAAGAAATATACTTGTTTATCCATCCAATTTCTTGTTCCTAAAATTTGAGAAACGTTAAATTTGGACTAAATTTTAGAAACTACATAAAATAGTTTCTTTCTGTTCCGCTTCTTTTTATTTTTAAATGTTCCTAATTTTGCTAAACTCACTCTTCAGCATGTTGGTAAAATGTGTATTTGTCCTTTCCTTCTTCCTTATAGGCCTTGAGTTCAATCCCCGTAAGTACAAATGATTGTTTTTTTTTTTTTATCAATTTCGATTTTTTCAATATATATTTATAGTTTTATTTTTTATAAATAATAATAATATATAAATTTATATTATTATTATATAAATTTTTTTATTTTTATTTCATTTCTTAATTTTACCATATGTATATTTATATTAAAATTTGAAATTATATATATATGTATTATTTGAATTTTGAATTTTAATCAATCTTTATACTTATATATTATTGTAATTTTGCAATAAATAAATTTTGTTCACTAAAACATGTCTTTAGTCTCATTTTAATATTTTACAACTACAACATTTAACAATATAATTGAGTTTGATTTCAGTCAACATCATTTAAGACGAATGACTCGAGTAAGAGATAATATTACAACTCAAATTTGAACAACATTTGAATGATAAAATAATTTTATTTATTTACTTTTCTTATTAGTTAATTTTGCATCGAGATTTGTTCGTATTTGATAATATAAATTTGTTATAATTAATTGTATATTTATATATACAAAAAACAAGAAAGGGTTATCAAACAAGTTTATGTTTTTGTTTCTTGTTTTCAAAAAAACAAGAAATAGAAATAGTTATCAAACATATTCTTGTTTCTTATCTTAAAAAATGAGAAACAATAAACAAAAAATAAAAAACAAGAAACAACAACGTTATCAAACGAGGCTTTAACTTTCCAATCTCCATAATTGATTCGAATAAATCCATCAAAATATCTATACACGATAAAAAGGAGTCAGTAAAATAGAATATTTTGGAGGTTCAAAATCAGAGCATTTACCAATAAATTCATGTCTTGTTAATGGTGAGAATGGAAGGTGTTGTAAAGTAGGGGTGTCGTCGGTCGGTTGGGGACGGTTTTGGGTCAAAATCGACTCCAAAAACCGTCTGTTTCCACTAAAAGGAAATCAACTTGTTGTTTTGACGGTGGTCGAGTCGGTTAATCGGTTTGGTCAGTTTAGTCGAAACTACGACAACTAACAGACGCCTGGCTTCGTCACACATAAGGCAAAAGGTCGAAGATGACAGAAGTTGCACATAAGGCAGAAGTCGAAGATGAGGTAGAAGTCGGGGATAAATATATATATATATATTTTTTAAAGGGCAATCTGGCGCCTGGCTTCGTTTCACATAAGGCATAAATCGAAGATGACAGGGTTAAGTCGAAGGTGACAGGGTTTGGCCGCATCAATCGAAGATGAGGGGAGGGAATATTGAACGGCGAACGGGAACTGGAAGGGACGACTGGCACGATGTTTTTTTCAAATTTTAATTAAAAAAAATGAAAGGTTGGGCTTCGGTCTAGGCTTAAAAAAAGAAATGTGAAACGTGGGCATCGGGCTGGGCTTCACCAAGTTGGGCTATGACATAATAATATATATATATATATATATATATATATATAATAATAATAATAATAATCTAATTTTTTATTATAATGAACAAATCAGTTGGTCGGTCGGGTTCTTGAAAAAATGTTGAACCGATCGACCGACCTCCAAATTTTAAGAAAAACCGAACTGACTGTCTGAGGTGTCTATCTTCGACCGGTAATCGATCGGTCATATCGGTTTTCGGTCTCCCAATGAACACCTCCATTGCAAAGGACCCAAATGAAGTGATTAAAAAGTTGAAAAAAATCCAAAAACACTATATCCATACGTTGAAGCAAGAAATGAAAAAATAGAGATGGTAGAGAATTCAAAACTGGCTACAAAGTCTTTTTTTAGGGAATGTTAAAACAATAATGTTATAAAAATCTTCAATTCTAATATTAATTTTCTTAAAATTAATTATTTAAATAAATAAAACAATTAACATTTATATTATTTTAATGTAATTGATGATTTTTAATATAAAAATAAAATTAAAAAAAGGAAACGGGGAATTTTTCCCGTGGGGACCCGATTCCCGACTCTTGACTCCCAAAATGGGGAATGGGGTGGGGATTAGAAATGTTCATTTTCCCAGGGAGTGTGGATGAAATTTTTTCCATTGGCTAAACGGGGACGGGGAATACATTCCCCGACCCCATCCCCGTCCCCGTCCCGATTAATATATTTAATTTTAAATATATATATTTGCATACATTTAATAAACCATAAGTCTAAAATTTTATTAAATATCATTTTATTTTTCTAAAAAAATGAAAAATACTTAAAACTCTGAAGAATAATTAACCATATAAATACAAAATTTCAAATAAAAAAATAAATTAGTTAATAGAATTTAGAAAAATAAAATTCTTAACGAGAAATTATTCCCCACGGGAAACCTGATCTCCGCAAATTCTCTGCGGGGAATCCCTGCCCCGATCCCCGCGAAATTAAATGGAGAATTTCGCGGGGACAGGAATGAAATGGGGGGGCGGGGACGAGGAGCCATTCCCCGACCCCGTCCCACCCCGCCTCGTGGACATCTCTAGCGGGGACGGGGATTGTAAATCCCCACGATGACGGTGATCGAGAGTGCATACCCGACCCTACCCCACCCCGTTGCCATCGCTATTCAGGCTTTTATAAAAATTATAGATAAATCCACAATCCATATCGATTGTTTTTTCATTCATTCACCCACTTTGGCATCGATACATATGTATTTTTATCGTGTTAGGCATAAGTTATGGAGGAAATTAATAATATAGATTATTTGAAAGGTTTATTTAAAGTAAAACTACAAATTTAGTCCTTTCATTTTAAACATTATAATTATCCCTAGGGTGTGATAAAAACATAAAATTAGTTCCTAGTTCAATAGTTCTTATGGTTTGACAAAACCTCTTAAATAGTCTCTATGGGTTAATGAGATCCCCATAAAATAGTCCATAAACCATATGAATGAAATTATAACTTTTAAAAACTAGAAAGATTAAGGTCCCCTTGGATAGCCATTTGATTTTTTGTTTTTTAAAATTATGTTTGTTTTTCCACAATCTCTTTAGCTCTTTTGCAATAGTTTTCATCTTTCTTGAACTACTATTTAAGTTTCTAACCAAATTTTTTAAAACACAAAAACAAGTTTTTGAAAACTATTTTGAAAACTATTTTTGTTTAGTTTTCAAAACTTAACATGGAGTTTGAAAACACAGGTACAAAGAACACACTAAATCATAGAAACCCATTGATAGAATAATATCTTTAAACTTGATTTTCAAAAAACAAAAAACAAAAAATAAAATGGTTATCAAATAAGGTATAAATTTTAAATTTCTTCAAATCACAGGGATCAAATTTGTAATTTAACTTTTATTTAAACTATTAAATCTAATCTTGAATGTTTAAAAGTATAAGATCAAACTATAACAAACCGAAGAAATACACCATGTTGGATAATTATTTTATTTTTTATTTTTTAAAATTGTACTTATTTTCTAATAATTTTTCCCATAGTTTCCGTATTTTCTAAGTAAACATCTGAGTCTTTAAATAAACCAAGTTTTAATTTTTCTTAAATATGAAAATACTGACTTAGTTTTTTTTTTTTTTTCAGAATATAGGTAAAAACTAGATACAAAAATATAGGAAATAAACAATATTATAGACTTAATCAAAAAACAAAAAATGAAATGGATCAAAAGAAAGCTAATATGTTTGGTAAGCAATCTGAAAAACATAAATTTGAAAACAAGAAATTTAATGAAAACAAAGTTGTATTTCATGTTTTCAGATATGTGTTTGGTAACAAATTTAGAAATTTGATTCAATTATAAACCATTGTCTAAAGGCATCCTATAATATATTTATAGATCATGAAATTAGTTGTAGTTGCGAAACTAATTATTATATGGAATATAAGTTATTATTAGTTAATTTATTAACATGATTTTTATAAATTTTATAGAATTATTATTTTAAAATATATTATTATAGATTTTATAATATATCTCATTATACATTTGTAATTTAACAAACTAAATTGAGTTTATAAGTTATAACGTGAAATATTGTATTTATTAAGATTTTTAACTTGTTTGATCTAATTTTGCATTTTAAAAATTTAATTCTAGAATATGGATAAAATGAAAATATAAAAATGTTGTTTTTAGAATTTTTACTATTTAGATCACAGAATCTGAAAACAATTTTCGAAAACACGTCTAACAAACACATATTCACTGAATTCGAAAACTAAACAAAATTCGGATTATATACCAAACAGATCATGAAATAACACTTCAACGCAAGAAATCTAACATGAAGTATTATTAAGGGTCTGTTTGGCATACATGTTATAACCTGTGAAATGCTTTACACCACAAACACAAACTATTATAATCTCATACTATACCACTCTGTATTTTAAATAATATTGTATAATTTTACCTATTATAATAACTCACGGACTAATATAATCCAATGCGGAATAAAACCAAATTAAAAAAAAGCAAAACAAGAAGCCCTCCCGCCAAACCTCCCCAAAGCCCTAGTCTGCTGGTCCGTTTTCCCTCCACTCATTCTCATTGTCTGCAACTCCATGTTCCGTTGCCACCTCCAACTCCGTCTCTAAACCCTCAAATTCTCGAAGCCATAACTTCCTCTCAAGCTCCATAGTCTTACTCATAATATATCCAATTTCGTTGTGAACATTTTACTTTCCACTACCGGAGGATGAGTTTTGCCGCCTATAGAATGATGCACTGGCCTACGGGCATCGAGAACTGTGATTCAGGCTTCATCACCCATTCTCGCGCCGACTTCGTACCCGGTGTTACATCTCACACCGACGAACTCGAGTCCGACTGGCCGGCCCGCCGAGAAATGGGTCCAGTTCCTAATCTCGTTGTCACCGCCGGTAATGTCCTGGAGGTATATGTTGTTAGGGTTCAAGAAGAGGGTGGCAGTGAATCAAGAAGCTCAGGAGAAGTCAGGCGCGGTGGTATTATGGACGGAGTCTCTGGGGCCTCGCTCGAGCTTGTTTGCCACTATAGGTATGCTTCGAGTTTTGTCAATGTACACAAGGATTGTCATGCTAGTATGTTCAATCTTCAATGTTCTAACTAGCTTGTCAGAACATACACCGTGGAGCAGCTTTTTGTGAGCTCCTCAATTTTGGGTCTTTTTGCGTCTCATTTTGTACTTCTCATCAAATGATTGATAATATTATTTCTCGTAGGAAAGAAAAAAAACATGCGATTAGCTTTCCCGAGCATTTGCAAAGGAGGCCCCTTTATATGATCCTTAATTATCTGCAAAAAGCATATGCACCAACATCCTTCTACCTTGCTTGTTGACGCTGGATAATTTGGAAGAACATAAAAATTCCATCTACTTATTCTTATTCCTTCCATCTCTGTTGATTAAGATAAGTTCTGGAAATAGTCTGTGATTAATTTTTCTGTTTCAAAAGGGAGGGATAACCAGGAGTCCCTCATCGAAAAGAAACAAGAAGCTTAACATCTTTATAGAAAATAGAATTCTAGAAATAATTGGGTGTTCTTTTTTTAATACTCTAGCCTTCACAACTTTTTTCTTTGGGGGGGGGGGGGATTTTTATTCCAAGGAGTCGGCAGATCAATTACCATTGGCTGTTTAGTTTGTCCATCCATGGTGGATGGTGTAAGGTGTCATCAAGACAATTTAAACGATATGGTTGGAAGTCTATCTGAATCAAAGTAATGAATGCATGCCCAGGTCTTATGAAATATGAACTAATTTTTAAGTTTATTTTTTAAAATATAGAACCTAACTTTAACTAAGAGGAATGGAGTACAAAAAAAGAAAGTCATACAAAAAGATAGGCCGAAACCAAACACAAAGAACTACATAGGAAAGAAAAAGCTACAAGAAGGAACTCCAATTGTTGGTAATAGAGAACAAAGGAGTATTAGAATAAAACTTAGTCGAATAGAAACAAAGGAATCATTTAAGTGTACAAACTCCAAACCTCTCCTCAAGATCTCTCTACTCCCTTAAACACCCTTGTTTTCGTTTCTAGCAAGACGTTCCATAAAGCAGCAAAGAAGCTAATTTTCCAAAGAAATCTTCCTTTGTGTGGAAAAGAACGGTGTAGTAGGGCTTCCTATGCATATCACGTCGCTCTTGAGTTTACCACCTCCCCAAAAGATAAGAACTCGCTCATCTTCATTGTGAATGGGCAACTCTACAGAATGTGATTTAAATCCACTAATGCTTGTTTTCAAGTAATGAAGAGCATTAGTGAAGAACTAGAGTGGAAGATGTCAGATTTATTTTTGGTAAGCACTTGCTATTTTTTTTCAGTGATAATTTATTTTTCTCGCATCTTGCACAGGTTGCACGGTAATGTTGA
Source organism: Trichosanthes cucumerina (assembly GCA_036507285.1). NCBI lineage: Eukaryota > Viridiplantae > Streptophyta > Magnoliopsida > Cucurbitales > Cucurbitaceae > Trichosanthes > Trichosanthes cucumerina. The sequence continues at coordinate 6,374,987 of CM071841.1, forward strand.
GTCCATGGCAATTTTGTCTAGTAGAGGAGGAGATGGTTCCAAGAAGAGAGATTCAATTATATTAGTCTTCCAAGAAGCAAAAATTTCAGTGCTAGAGTTTGATGATTCTATCCATAGTCTCCGTACAAGGTGGGTGGAGTTGTCAAAGGAACAAGATCCTTGTTTGCCTTTTTGATTGTTCTCTACAAACATTTAGTCCTTCACATATGCAGGCTTATTTACTTTTAGACAAAGATAACGTACATAATCACAATCAGAAATAATTACATGGGATGTGTAAATTCTAAGCTTTTGGTATTTCATTTTGGCTATATGTGTTTCTACTAGAACTCTTTCTCATTGTCTGATCCATTAACACAATTGGGGACTGGGTAAGAAAAATTTCTAATTGTTGGATTCATATTTATCACAATTCTTTTGATTTTTCTATCTTTATTTTTTTGAAAGAAACATAATTGGTGCAAGCAGATAATTCTTCATTCTAGATTTGATATTTATGATGTTTTTTTTTGAAAGATGATATTCGAAGGCAATACAACTATATATTGGCGATAAAATGTATATTGGTACAGCCTTTTGGTTTTTATCAAGGTTTCTATAGAGTCCATGACAACTTGCATTTGGGTCAGATATATATATATATTTTTTGGAGAAGAAGCAAGAATTTCAATGAATGAAATTTACAAGAAGGAAGAATAAACAACCAAACATCTAAAGTGGATTACAAAAATTCTTCCACATATCTAATCAGATAATTTATGCAATATAGATGTTACTTTCTTATCAGGCTTCTGGTTTCAAACTACTTAATTGTCTTGTTTAGTTTCCCAAAATGGTTCCACATTATTAGTGAACTTCATCATCTTCTATTTAAGATTTTTGCATTTGTATTTGTTTTTTACTTTATAAAAACTTATAGAACCTAAACAATGCTGCATAACTAGAATCTTATGTTATATGTGGGAAAAGGGTTATTTGACGAGGTATTTAGTTAAGCTATCGACAACATAAAATAATAAAAAGGTTACTGTATTTGTAATTGTTAGATCAATTCATCTTTAGTAGCCTGACCAAACATTTTCTTTGACTTTAATTTTATTGTGACTTATATAATAAGACAACATACTTCTTTGTTAATGCACGACCATTGTGTAATTATTCAATCCTTCCAAATTCTTTCCTAACTGTTTCTTTCCTCCACCAGATAGATGTACAAATGTACTATGCTTGGAAAGAACTTGTGCAAGATGATACTCTGGTTATTTTATTATCTTAGTTGTATAATTTTCTTTTGCATCTGACAATTACCTTTAAGTGAATTTTCATTTGTAGCTCAATGCATTGCTTTGAGGGTCCACAATGGCTTCATTTGAAAAGAGGTCGAGAATCATTTGCAAGAGGTCCAGTGGTAAAGGTTGATCCTCAAGGCAGGTGTGGAGGAGTTCTTGTTTATGGTTTGCAAATGATAATACTTAAGGCTTCTCAGGTGTCTTTTGCCTTTCAAACTTTTTATTTGGATGTGCATGACAACTCAATGCCATGCTTTGTTGACATATAGTTCCTAATATCTTGTATAATATATTGGATAGAAAGAGAAACTATGTTGGATTAAGAAGTAGTTCTATCCACGGGCTTGTGTACTGTACTTTTATCCTGCTAAGTTTCACCATTTACAATGTTGCACACTGAACTTTGTGGAGGGGTTATCTGTACCCTTGCCCTTGGGTTGTTCTTTTGGCTTGTGTACTATATACCTTTATCCTTCAATTAAGTTTCACCATTCACAATGTTTGCTCATTGAGCTTTGGAGAGGGATTATCTCTGCCCCTTGCCCTTAGGTTGTTCTTTTGGCTTTATGTGAATATATTTCTCTATGTTTCTTATTAATAAATTGTTTGCACATTTTTTTAACAAGAAATAACTCTCCATTAAGATTATGAAAAGTGACTAATGCTCAAAAGATACAAACTTCACTCGGGAGTGAGAGGAAGCAAATAGGAACATCACACAAATCAAAAGAAACAAGAAAACAAACTACACAAAAGCCTCCCAACTAAGATAAATATCATTCAAAGAATAAGCCTCAAAAGGTTTGGAGAGTGTGCACCGAGATGGTGCCTTCAAGCATGTTGAATCAAATCTTTCCACTCACGAAAGACTTTTGCTTTCAAATATTCTTGAATTTCTTTCCCACCATAGTTCTGACAACAAAACCTTGATACCATTAACCCATGAACGTGTTGACTTTGTGGAGTGCTTTTATTGTTTCTTTCTAAAGCTTTAAAGTTATGTACTCTTATGTTTTATTGTCAGCTTGTTTCTTTTTTTTTTTTGGGTTTTTTTTCCTCACCTCTAAGCTTAGAGAGCACACCTTGGTGGGAGGAAACTTCAAACTCCAATCCTGAATGATCAAGAACCTATCAATTAGAGAGCACAATAATCGGTCTTGAGCAGTCTTCCGATCTTCTACTTTTTGCTTTTAGAAGCCCCTGTGAGAGCTATAAAGAAGATGTAAAATCTGGTGAGGATTTTTTTTTTTTTTTGGGGGGGGGGGGGGGATTCTGGATGCAGTCATCTTGTAAACTGGGAAAAGATCTCTCTGCCTTCGAAATATGGTGGGCCCGACCTAGATGCTTTTCAACAAAAGAATAGAGCGTTACTCTTGAAATGGCTTTGGAGATTCATTAGAGAAGAAGAAGCTCTTTGGAGGGAAGTTATTGTGAGCTACGGTCTCGATCAACCAGGTTGGTGCACCTTCCCTCCAAAAGGCAACTCAAAAGGTAGGACCTGGTTTGAGATTGCCAAAAATGGTGCTGTTATTTAATTATTTATTTTAAATAGTTTCCTTTCTTTTAAGGTGAACAAGGGCAGTCAGATTCGCTTTTGGAAAGATGTTGGAGATGCTACTCTAGCTTCTTCTTTTTCAATTATCTTTGGTATTTCGATGAAGCAAGAAGCTATTGTGGAAGAATGCTAGAGGAATGATTGGGATTTGGGCCTTAGAGGAGGCTTGTTTGATTGGGAGATTTCTTGTTGGATTGGACTGATTGAACTGATTGATGTCATGGCTAGGAGTAGGGGTTGTTGAAGCACTTTGGTCTTTAGAAAAGTCAAGGAGTTTTTCTGCAAAATCAACCCTTTTGGAGCTTACAGATTCCCCTTCCTCTTTGAGAGTTCCCTTGATTGATGCCACATAGAAGAATGGTTCTCCCAAGAAGGTGAGGGTGTTCCTTCGGTCTCTGGCCCATAGAAGAATCAATACTCATGACCTTCTCCCAAAGAAATGTAGGCATTGGGCTTTGTCGCCAAATGTTTGTTTGATGTGCTTGGGAAATGAATAATCTCTAGACCATTTGTTCCCTCATTGCTCTTTTGCCTCTCAGGCGTGGCAGTGGTGGTTCAAGTAATCAAATTTCTCCTTTTGTTTGCCTAGATGATTGGCTCGTTGAGGTTTTGGTTGGGTGGAATATGAGGAAAAGAGGTGAAGTTCTTTGGGCTATGACTGTTAGGGCTTTGTTGTGGAGTAGTTTGTGATTGGAAAGGAACCATCGCCTCTTTGAAGATAAAGCTTTCCCTTTTGCTCCTTTTTGTTTTAATGTGCAGTCTTTAGCTTCTTGATTGTGCACAAAGAACATAAAATTCTTTTGTAATTACAACTTATCCACGATCCAACTAAATTAAAAAGCATTCTTATAGTTTTTGTTTTAGGGAGGGGTTTTCGTTCTACCCTTTGCCTTTAGGCTGTCTTTTTTGTGAGCCTTGTGCATAATATCCCTCTTTGTTTCTTATCCAAAAAAAAAGAGAGAGCACACTATTCTTTCTTCCCCTAATTAATGGAAGTTATACTTGGATGAATGGGCAAGAAAGATTGGCGTGCTCTCTAATTGATAGGCTCTTAATTAATCAAGATTGGAGTCTAAAGTTTCCTCCCACCAAGGTAACAAGAATTCAAAAAATCACTTGTGACCACTCCCCTTTATTATTGCAAACAAGGACTTTCAAGTTCAAGAATATTGGGCTTAAGCATCCATCCTTGTTCAAGACCTTTGAGGAATGGTGAAGCAACACTACCTTTGAGGGATGGCCCGTTTGGGAAGGGGATGAAAATATAAGTTGTTTTCGCAAATATACTAATGCTAAAAGGAAAAAAAGTTTGGTTACAGAGGTCCAAAGTAGTGAGGGGAGAAGCTTGGACAAAGAGGAGGAGATAGTTGAAGAATTCATTTCTTTCTTCCAAAAGCTCTATAAGAAAAAAAAGGTCAGAATTTTAGCATTGAAGGCCAATGCAAGCAGAAGAAAGTGCTGCCTTAGAGGACCCGTTCACAGAGTTTGAGATCAAGCAATAGTGGGATGTTTTTTATTTAAAAAATTGAAGAGGAGGATTCCATAATTTGGTTCCTTAAAAAAATGAGAATCTATTTGGTTAAGTTGGCAAGTGGCAACTTCAATTCTCTTGGACAAACACAGTTTTTTTATCCAGCTGTCATTGACTCTATTTGGAAATCGAAGACTCTTAAGAAGGTTAAAGTTCTTCTCTGGATTATGTTGCAGGGGAAGCTAAATACCTTAGATACTCTCCAAAGAAAAATGTCGAATTTTCTTTTCACCCTTAGTTGATGTGTTCTACTAAAAAAAAAGCCACGAATGTCCCATTGCAATATGGCAAGGCAAAGTTGTTCAACCTTTGTGGAACAACGTAATGTGCACAACCCTTTGTGGCTCAAAAGAAACCAAAGAATTTTCAATGGGCTGGAGTTGAGCTTGGACAACACATGGGACAACATTAAGTTTTATTCTTCCTTTTGTTGCATTCGTTAAGGAATTTTGTAATAATATTTTTTGTAATTGGTCAAATAGCTTCTCTTAAAGGAGTGGCAACTAGATACGACTTTTATGAGGTCCCATGGGGAGAACCAATAGTCATCACAAGACAAAACTTCCATCATGATTGGTACACAATCATGTTAAAAAAATCTAACTTTGCAAGAGCGGGAAAGAGCATGCTAAATACATTCCATCTCAATAAAGGCTTATTGACATGGCAAGTCAATGCTCCTATGTTCTAATAAAGTATGGTGTACCATCGATAGCTTTACTGATAAGCTTGCTAGGTGAGGACTAAAGAATTTTAATCATTCCTTCCTATGGCAGGTGGATTAAATTTCTTTAGGCTCTTTTTAGTTTTTACAATGGTCTTTTCTTTTTTGCCTCGCATGCCAAGTATTTTTCATTTATCTTGATGAAAGTTTGGTTTCTCACTAAATTTTTTTGGTTGTTAAAGAATCATCGCACGACTTATAATTTATGCATGTTTTTATTGCTTGATGCATTTATTTGTACTTCTATGTTAAGTTCTCCTTATGTTCAACTTGCATTAAAATATTTGTTTGTCAGGCTGGATCTGGTTTGGTTGTGGACGATGAAGCTTTCGGTAACATAGGTGCAATTTCTGCTCGAGTTGAATCGTCATACCTAATCAACCTAAGGGATTTGGATGTCAAGCATGTAAAGGATTTTGTTTTTGTACATGGTGAGTGTACATGGGAAATTCCTTGATTTTCTATTATACTTATCTAGCTTTACTTTTTCCTCTCATGTTTTGTATTTCGTTTTATCTATTTTTATCTTGTCTCGATTCTTTGTATCTATAACATTTAAATTAGGGGGACATTTAGGAAAATTTTAAGAATTTTGACTACGTTGCCTTGACTGCCCCTTTTGTTTTACCCGATGCTCGCTTAATTGCGCCTTTTGTTGCCTTGATGCGCATTTGCCTCATGCGAAGGCAAGTCCATTTTTTTGTCCTTTTAATAAGCTATCCACCCCTACTCTTATATTAAAAGGCAAGTTGCCCTGACGATGAGCTCTCTACCTTGGGCTTTTGTTTTTGGGCGGAATCTCATTTCCTGGGGTGCTAGAAAGCAACCCCTTACTCACCTCTTCAACATCAATAAAAAAGCCTTTCCCCTTTGAATAATAATAAGGTTTGGGAGGATTATTGGCGTGAATTAGATGATGTTGTAGGTTTGGGAGGAGATCGTTGGGTTATAGGTGGTGACTTCAATGTAACCCATTGGACTTGAGAAAAATCGCATAATCATTCCATCACTAAAAGTATGCGTATCTTTAATTAGTGGATCTCGAATTATGAGCTGTTAGATCTTCTTCTTCAAAATGACAAGTTTACTTGGTCCAGTTTTGGTGAGTCGCAATACAAATCAGTCTTGGATCGATTTCTAACCACTGATGCTTGCCTTAGTAAATTTGGTAATGCATTTCTCAAGCGTTTAGACCGTATAACCTCTGACCATTATTCGTTGGCCGTATCGTTTGTTGATATAGTTTGGGGGCCCTCTCCCTTCCATTTTGAGAATGCGTGGCTGCGACACACTTCTATTCGACAGGTTGTTGACGGTTGGTGGCATCAAAATAGTTTGGAAGGTTGGCCTGGACATGGCTTTATGATGAAATTAAAAGGCCTCAAATTTGTTCTTAAACAATGAAGTAAATCCAATCGCTCACATGCTTCTCAAATTTCCTCCTTTTTGGCTCGGTTACAGTTGTTAAATAACTTAGCAGACAATGGCCCTCTTATTAACTCTCAGATGGATTCCCGTCGTTTGCTCTGTGAACAGATTGAGGAATTGACTGTCCAAGAGCATATTTCCTGGAGTCAAAGGTGCAAGTTGAAGTGGATCAGTGAGGGGGATGAAAATACAAAATTTTTTCATTGAATTCTGGCTGCTCGTAGGCGCAAAAATTTGATCACATAGATTCTTTCTAGAGATGGCCTAAGCTTGCTGACAGCTTCTGATATTGAATCATAATTTATTGGCTTTTACACATCTTTATTTACGAAGGATATGGAAATCAAAGATTCATTCCCACCAATGTTAATTGGAGCCCTATTAGTATTGACCAAGCTTCCAGTCGGGAAGGAATCTTTACTGAGGATGAAGTATTCAAAGCTGTTTCTTCTTTGCAAAATTTTTCAAATTTTTTTGGGATACTATCAAATCTGATGCTATGGTTGTGTTACATGATTTTTTCTCCTCTGGGATTATTAATGTTTATGTGAATGAAACTTACTTATGCTTAATCCCGAAGAAGCTCACCCCCAAATCAGTATCGTCCTATTAGTCTTATTTCTTGTGCTTACAAGATTATTGCTCGAGTCTTATCTAATAGGTTGAAGGCTGTTTTGCCTTTTACTATCTTTGAGAATCAACTTGCTTATGTGACTGACCGATAAATTATTGATGCCTCTCTAATGGCTAACGAACTGATAGGTGATTGGACTGTTTCTCAACGAAGTGGTGTGGTTTTAAAGCTGGATTTAGAGAAAGCTTTTGACACAGTTGGCTGAGATTTTCTGGATGCCATTTTGCATGCCAAAAGCTTTGGTGTGAAGTGGAGATCTTGGATTAGGGGCTGTATCTCTAGTGCGAACTATTCAATCTTCATTAATGGTAGGCCTCATGGTAAGATCATTCCTTCTCGTGGTATTCGACAGGGCGATCCATTATCACCTTTTCTCTTCATTCTGGTTTCTGATTGTCTGAGTCGTCTAATGGTCCATAGTGCTTTGATTGGGGTCATCTCTACTCATCCGATTAGGAACTCTTCATTCTTTTTGAATCACTTGCAATTTGCTGATGATACTCTTTTATTCTCTACTGCTGATAGACAAGCATTGACTCGACCTTTTGAAGTGGTTAAGATCTTTGAATCAACATCTGGTTTTAAGATCAACTTGTCTAAGAGTGAGTTGCTAGGGATACATGTTGAGGAAGCGGAAATGGAGTGGATTTTGTCACATTTTGGCTGTAAAAAGGGATGTTGGCCTTCTACTTACATGGGACTTCCTCTAATGGGGAATTCCAAGTTGAGCTCGTTCTGGAATCTTGTAGTTGAGAAGATGAAACAGAAACTACATTACTGGAAGTATGCCTTTATTTCAAAAGGAGGTAGACATACCCTTATTCAGGCTACTATTGCTAGTATGCCAACCTATTATTTATCTCTTTTTAAACTTCCCTCTTCAGTTACAAAAATCATGGATAAAATTATTTGTGATTTTTTTGGGAAGGTTCTCGAGCAGATGGTGGTAGTCACAATGTGAATTGGAAGTCGGTACAACTTCCAAAGCTGTTGGGGGGCCTTGGTATTGGTAACTTTAAGCATCGAAATTCTGCTCTTCTAGCCAAATGGGCATGGCGATTTGTTCATGAACAAGATTCTCTATGGCGGAAACTTATCGTTGCTAAATACTATGAGGCTTTACATGGGGATGGATGGCCACAAGATATTAGCTTGCGTGCTCATAAATCACCATGGCGATATATTTCACACTTGTCGAATTTGGCCTCAAGCAGGTCAACTCGTATTCTGGGCAATGGTTGTCATACTTTATTTTGGAAAGATTCTTGGCTCAGTTGTGGACCTTGTGCATTGGCTTTCCCTCGTTTATTTCGACTCACAGTAAATCCAGATAGTTTGGTGGTTAACCTTTGGAATGTCGCTAATGATGCTTGGGATTTGCAACTTCGACGTGGTTTAAATGATTTGGAAATAGAGGAATGGGCTACTCTATCCCAACTCTTGTCTCCAATTCGACTTCGAAATATCCCTGATACTTGGTCTTGGCCTCTTGATCCTTCTGGTACCTTTATGGTCAATTCTCTTATGGTATTTTTGGTAGGTGGATCTGATGAATTACGTAAGGATCTGATCTGCATCTGGAAGGATCGTTATCCAAAGAAGGTTAAAATCTTCTTGTGGGAGCTGAGCTTGCGTACAATCAATACCTTAGATCGTCTTCAGCGAAGAATGCCTCATATGTCTCTATCACCATCATGGTGTGTTATGTGTTGCTCTAATCTGGAAAGTGCTGGTCATCTGTTAATGCATTGCCCCTTTGCATCGCGATTTTGGTCTTTTATGCTCGAAGCTTTTGGTTGGTGCCAACCTTTTCTAACCACAGGTTTTGATTTTTTATCTTCAGTCTTTGTGGGACATCCTTTTCATGGCCTTAACTCTTAAGAAAACTCTGTGGCTTGCCTTCACTCGTGCTTTCTTTTGGACTTTATGGGTTGAACGAAATGGTCGAGTTTTCAGGGGAGTTTCTTCTACCTTTGATCGTTTTTTGGATTTGGTTCTTCTTAATGCGTTCCTATGGTGTAAATCTTAATATCCTTTCTCGCTCTATAGTTTATCCTTTTTATTTTCGAATTGGAAAGCCTCCTTGTAACTCACCTTTGATGTTTGAAGTTTTTCTCCTCTATTTCATATATCAATGAAATGGTTTCTTGAGAAAAATAAGTCAAGCTTTTCATGGGAGAAACTAAAGAGTTGAATGAAGGACAAGAAAAAATGGAAGAGAGAAGTATAGAAAATAGAGAAGAATAAAAAGAAAGAAGAAGGGAAGAGTTGGAAGAAGGAGAAGGAAAGACGTAATAGAAGTAAAAAAGAAAAGAATAAAGAGAGAGAAGAAGAAAAAACGTAGTAGAAGAAGAGTCTCATCCAAGACATATGTGCTAGTTGCTTGAACTGTCAAATGGCGTGTTCTTACTTAGAAGACAGTTTCTAGTAGGGGTGATAGTCGGTTCAAGTCCTTCGGTTTTAGGCCCAACCGAGAACCGAATCGAACCCCTCACTTTTTACGAAAAGAGATCTGAACCAATGTCCAATTAGGTGTAGAATAAATTCTTTCTAGAAGAATTAAATAGGAGTAGTTGCATGAAACTACCATCCGGCAATTTCCTTCCATGAATACAAGGGTTTATATTTAATACCGGAAGAGAGAAAATGATTCACCTTTAATAGCATAGATTCCCTAGGGATAGAGTCTTCATAAAGAAGTCTTTTTTCGGTGGGACTTCGAGTGACAGAGGCTTCGTTAAATACGTCATACAAATCTATTTTTTATTAATATTGTCTATTTTCTGGTTGAATGAGCTGCTCTTCTTCTTCAAGTATAATTGAAAGGATATGGCTTTTTTAATCCTCTTATTGTGGTTGAACCTTTCTCGCCTAAGGAAATACTATGAGGATTTTTGGACTTCCGACCAATGAATCCATGTGGTTTTTAAATAATTGCTCAATTGAATTTCCCTTATATTTTCTTCCACTTCATTATTCTTATTTAGTAATAGAAATCTGATGGATGAGTCTGCTGGCAAATTAAAATTCAATATCTCTTCATCTTCCCCTTGCTTCTTTAGTAAACAAGAGCTTAAAAACGAGGACAAACTTGATGTAAGAACTTTTTGACCAGAAGTCTCTTTCTAGAATCCCTTAAACCTCTTGTATTCCATGAGATTTTGGTGTAGATTTTGCATGTACATTTTCAGGTGTGGGGTTCTGTTTTTTGATTAACATTGAGGCGGGTGGTTTTCATGCCTTTTCACGTTGTAACTCGTCAGTTGTTCAATGAAAAGTTTGTTTCATTCATTTTTTTAAAAGATAAAGTTTAGGTTTTCATGAAACGTTTAACCTTTGAATCAACTTTCGTGTATGATATTTCTGACAGAAGATTCCTCCTCGTTTAGGTTACATTGAACCTGTGATGGTGATTCTTCATGAGCAGGAGCTTACTTGGGCCGGCCGTGTTTCATGGAAGCATCATACGTGTATGATTTCTGCACTAAGTATTAGCACAACCTTGAAGCAGCATCCTCTAATATGGTCTGCCAACGTAAGTATAAAGCTGGTTCAGTCCTACCAGAAGCTGCAAAATTTCACCAACTTAAATTGTTCAGATATGGATTTTTTTTATCAAAATAATCTATTGCATTTTAACCTTTTGATTAACCCGCATGTGGAATGATTTCAAAATGATAGTTTGAACCACAGAAGAAATAATGTGATGTAGCCCAGGCGACTAAGGAGAGTTCTCTCCAAGAAGTCTATCAAGAATCTTTAAATCCATAGAGAGATTCTCTATTCTCTATTTATAGAGCATTGAGTACACTAAAATCCTAAAAAGAAACTAAAAAGATTAATCGTGGAATTATCCAAGGTTAACCACCAATCCTATCAATTCTATCCCTCCCCTCAAAAAAACTCTCCCTCGACTTTTTTAAGCTAAAGAAAGTTGGAAATTTTCCTTAAAGAAACTTCTTCCGATGATTAGAGGTTGTCTCATAACATTCTTCAAAAACTTGTTCTAGTGGTGCTTCTTTCAATGATTGGAAAAAACTCCCACCGAAAATGTTGTCTTAAGCTCATCAAAACACCATGAAAACCTCAAAGCAGCATAAAGAACCTGGAAATAGTTATATTTCGAAGTCTTCTCTGCCTTCGTTCCATCTAGCTCAATGTCGTCATCTGAAGAAGAATATAGGGATTGGTTTGGTTGTCCAACCGAGTATGAATCTTGAAATATAACGTTGGCAGATTTAAATGAGTAAATTTCATATGAATGGTGAGAAATCGGTTTGGCTTCCTTCTCATTCTCCTCCCCAATTTCTTGCTCTGTTCTAATATATTCTTGAAAGATTAAAGACTTATGTCCACTGAAATCTTGCTATTCAACTTCATAGAACAATTGAGCCAAATAAAAAGGAGAATCATCAACCATTTTGATAAATTCTTTCTCAACTTCTCTTATCAAAAAATTTCTCTCAAATTCATCTTCCTCATCAAAATAATTTTCAAATTTTAGAAAATATTCTTCTTCTTTGGTGAAAAAACCAGAATGGTAAACATCAAATCTGTGAAAAAATTTAGTTACTGATCCGAAGTGTAGGCATGGCAGAAATTTAGTTACCAATCCGATGGTCAATATCACATTGTATCAATCATTATCCATGCCTGTGGTAATATTCCCAATCCACATGCAGGTATATGGTTTCTGTATGATTATTATTTTGCCCAGAAAACGGGCATCCGTATGGCTTTTATTTCTTTTTGAATGCCATGTAAATACTAATAACTGAATAGTTTATAAATTTTTTTCCATATTGCCACGGTGTTTTTTTCACAAACCATCAGAAATTGGCCTAATGCTTGTAACCTAGACAGAGAACTTCTTTAAGATAAGGAAGCCATGTTAGGCATGACAGAAAGCTTCTTGGGTTCAACTAGGTGGGTATTATAAGTTCAGAATTCCTTGGGATTTCCCTAGTTGTGATATCGTGGGTTAGATAGTAATCCACAATACATGGAGGAACGTGTTTGGAGTCTTTATACCTTATTGAAATGCTAGAAGAATAATTTCAATTTGTTGTCTACTTCTAGAAAATATAAACATTCACGTCTTTTCTTTTCTTTTCTTCTTCCTTTTTTTTTATATAAATATCCCTAAACATCCACTTCTGGAATTAATGTTGATATACCACGAGTTATGGGGATTCAGGCTATTTCTATTTGTTCCCCAAATTTTTTTAAGAGTAAGTGAATTACATTATTGATAATCATGATGACATGGTTTTGCCAATAAATATTTAGACAAGCAACATGTGCGGATTCTGCATGGCCTTCTGTTTTGGGCTTTGTGTGTTTTTGTTTTTTCGTTTTTTGGGCTATTTATGTTCTTCTTTTGGAAGTTCTTGTAACTTTTATTGTAATTTTTTATTTTATCAATAATATTTTTTTTCCGTTGTGAAAGGACGTCATAGTTTGATTTTGTATTTTATAATGATGTTATTTTTATTTAAATTGAGACTTTCATGTCACACTGCAGTGAGACGTGTGCCTCATCACATCTGGAGGAATAGCCTCTGGCCCACCTTTGAACTCTTAAAACATTGCTAGGGACTAACTCTTCCCGACAATATTATCTATTTGTTCCCTGCACCATTTTTCGGGTTACCAACAAAATATAAATTTTTTGTCTAATCGAAGGTATCTAAAGCATGGTTAATCTTGTGGCCTGTAATCATTTCAAATGAGTGGAAATGGTGGTAGTTGCCCAAAAGTTCTGTAAATTGATTAATGTTTGATCTAGATGGTCATTGTTCAATTGCAGCTTCCATGGTATTGGTGGGGTGAGGGGGTCTAATCAGTTGCAAGTTACTAATCTTTCTTTTCCTAGAACTCTCTCAATTGACAATAATTTTCTTTCTTTTGTTTCTTCCTTTTTCCTAACTTTGTATGTTGTAGAACCTCCCTCATGATGCTTACAAGCTTCTTGCAGTGCCATCACCAATTGGTGGTGTACTTGTTGTCAGTGCAAATAGTATTCATTATCATAGTCAGGTAACATTCCCTTTTCTATTCTTGTACTTTTAATTAACAAATTATTTAATATTTGTCTTCCCCAAAAAAGAGCTGAAGTAATTTTTTGTACGAGGGTCTCACCTATCTGGCTTTCTCCACTTTATATTTTTATATGAACTTTGGACTTGGAGTTGATCTTTTCATATTTGTGTTGTAATCTAATGAGCTGTTTATCTATTTCAGTCAGCTTCATGCATGTTGGCTTTGAATAATTATGCTGTTTCTGCTGATAGCAGGTCACACTTCTCTCTCTCTCTCTCTCTGTTTTTTTTTTTGATAAGAAACCTGTATATATTAACAAAAAAAGAGAGAAACAACCTAAGGGTTAGGGGAAGGACCCCACCCACAAAAGAAATTTAAGAAAAGCTTTTCGATTGTTTATGATCATGGAGAGGCCTAAGCTCATTTTCATTTTTTTTGTTTATTTATTTACTTTTTCCCTTTATATTTACTTGACCTTTTCCTACCTCTTATATTTACTTGACCTTTTACTACCTCTTCTCCTCCTTGAAATGGGAAAGAAACATGTTAGCTGTCAGAGCTTATATCATTTATCAATTTTTAATTTGGCATTCATGCTGGGACATTAGGTAAATCAAATTTGACAGTCAGTTCAGAAATGCTGGATAATTTATCTGTTGAACATTGTTTTTCTTTTTCCTCGAGCGATTGAGATGTTTAAGGTTGATGAGTTTTTTCCGTACTCTTTTGGCTGCGGTCCTTGGAAATTCATATTCAACGTCTAACTCATTCCCTCTGTTTTGTTAATTTCTATGTTAGGAATGGCGTTCAATTTACTGAGAACTGTGGTTGTGCAGTGCTCTTCGTTTGGTTTCTTTCACCTGGCTGTTTAATGTGTCTTTGTCTTCTGGTTCTTCCATTGCTTCTCTTGATTCCTTTCAATGTAGGCCTCCTCGAGTCTTTATTTTTGCTCAAAATATAATGACATGGAGACTATTAATTTGGCTTCCCACCAGCATCTGCAAAGTGTCAAGCTGCCCATCTTAGTCTTGCTATTCAGGATAAAATATTGTGATTCTTGCATCCTTGGGGTTTCTTCTCTTGTGATTTCTTTCTATTTTCTTTTCTTTCTCAAAGAATCTTTCCTTCACCTCTTCTTTTACCCAGTTTATCCTCTTCCCTTTGTCGAGAAATTTTACCTTTTTTAGAGAAGCTTGCAAGAGCGAAGGTGCCTAAGAAGGTGGGGTATAATGCCTCATTACAGGGTTGAAGCAGAGTTCTTTTGTTGGTTGAAGCAGGGTTCTTTTGTTCTCCAATCTTACCTCTATTGGTTGAAGCAGGGTTCTTTTGTTCTTGGAGCTTCAGGCTTTTTTCTGACGTCTTTGGTTAGAGAGAAATAGTTTTCATTTATTGGAAGGAGGTTTGCAGTTGTGTGCAATATAATGCCTCATTACAGGCTACTTCATCTTTTTTTGTATAACATTCTCATCTCTTGATTCCCCCCCCCCCCCCCCCCATTATCTCAGTTCTTAAACAAACCACCTTTACCTTTTTCTCCCTCCTTGGAACCTTCCATTGAACCGTCTTCTTCAAGCTTCTCCACGAAACATCATACCAACACTTTTCCATGTGAGTTGCGTGACATTGCTCACCTTCTCACAGAGCATGAGTTATGTATTATGCCCATTCCAACCCTACCCTCACCCACCAAGCCTAAAAAGACTTATAATAGAAATAGGAAGAAGGACAAATTAACGAGGGAGTTACAGAATTTACAAACCACTGTTCACTATGACCAATCTGCCGCATTGGCTCTAATGGAGGGATCTTCGGTTGTAAAATGAAATTTATCACTTGGAATGTTTGGGGTTTAGGTTCTTGGAAGAAACAATCCTTGTTTAAGGATTCCATTCTCAAACAAAATTCGGGAATTGTTCAGGAAACTAAGTTATCTTCTGTCAGTCACCGGTTGATAAAGTCTATTTGGAGTTTGGTCGGGCTTTCCTTGATGCACTTATTTCTGCTGGTGGATCTTAATTTTTGGAGTGAACCGAGCTTTACTGTTAAAGAAATCTCTCAGGATTGGTAGCTTTACTTTGGTTTGAGAGAAATAGTCGTTTTTTCAGGGTTGTTTCTGCTCCTTTTGAACGTTTGATGGACCGAGTTTCTTTTAATTGTTTATTCGTGGTGCAAGATTGTTCATCCATTTAGCCTTTTTGGCTGTTCTTTTTTTATTTCCTTTTGGAATTTTTTCTTGTAATACTCCTTTTGGAGTTTTTCTCCATTTCATTCATCGATGAAATTGTTTCTTATACCAAAAAAAAAAAAAAACTTATGCTTTCATCTCTGTATTTCAGTCAAGATATGCCTAGATCAAATTTCAACGTGGAATTGGATGCTGCCAATGCTACGTGGTTGCTAAATGATGTGGCCTTGCTGTCAACCAAGACTGGGGAGCTATTACTGCTGGCACTTGTCTATGATGGACGGTGAGCACTTTAATTTTTCTCAGTGTCCATACATTCCAATTTCACAGCATTATCATCGTAATTGTCAGCTTCTATTGCTTCAGCTTTTAGGAATATTCCTTATTTTTTTAGGGGTATTTGACTGGCGAGGAACCATAGGATTTTTTGAGAGGTTGAGAGATCTTGGAGAGGAACAATAGGATTTTTAGAGGGATTGACAGATATTGGGGGGAAGTTTGGGAGCTTCCTAGGCTTAATGCATCCTTATGGGTGATGTGTTTGACATCGTGCTTTTTGTAATTACCATCTTGGTCTTATCCTTTCAATTTGATGTTATTCTTCTTGATAAGTTTTAGTCTAAACTCATGATTTTCCAACATCATTAGTTTAAATGTTTATAGTTCAGTTTGCGACACAAAAAATTAGATTATTAAACATAGCTGGTCATGTTTAAAATCATTAGAATAATAGATGAGCGTGGAAATATTTTCTTGAAGTAGACACTTTCTCTCATTTGAACATTTTTAGCATTGAATAATATACAATGTTGATTTGCAGGGTTGTGCAGAGACTTGATCTTTCAAAGTCTAAAGCTTCAGTACTTACATCGGTCGGTTAGATATGTTGTTTTCATGCCAGGATACTTTGATACTACTTTGTCCTTCCCTTTTAGTTGTTAACTTGATTCAGAGACGATGTTTAAATATATATATCCTTTTGTTTTATTATTAAATAGGAAACATGAAATTGGTGTTTATATGTATATATTGTTGGAATGATATGTAGGGGATTGCATCAATTGGAAATTCATTATTTTTTCTGGGCAGTCGATTGGGAGATAGTTTGCTTGTGCAGTTTAGTAGTGGAGTGGGATCCTCAGGATTGGCATCTAGTCTAAAAGATGAGGTTGGTTGGGCTCCCTCAACTTACTTTTGCTTGTTACTTCAAACTTGTTCTTGTTGGTTACTTTGGACATTTCAAGTTAATGTTGTTTCCTCGTATTTTGGTGATTCTTACCTTCCCTGTTGTTCCAACTCAATTACTTGTATGCCATTTGACTTTATGCATATTGGAGAAGATTCCTTCTATTATTAATAAATATGCACATGACCTTTCATTGAAATTGAGAAGAAGGAAGTTCATTGCTTCCTTGGGTCTTTGCTTTGTTTTGGTCTTTTTGGAGTTCTTTTGTATTCTCTTTGTTTATTTGTGTTTCACCTGACTGGTTCTTTTTTTGTTGTAAGGTTTGTACCTGGAGCGTTAGTCTCCTTTCATTATATCAATGAAATCTTTGTTGCCTTGTCCAAAAAAAAAAAGAGAAGAAGGAAGTTCATTTATTGATAAAGCATGGAGTTTAATAAGTTCATTTATTATTCATGAACTCATGTCTTAAGTATTGATTAATTAAGTTTACCATAACCCATCAACTTAAACTTTTGAGTTGATTGGTTATTTAACATGGTATCAAAGTAGGTTGTTCGTAGTTCAAACGCTTCCTCTCCAATTAATATTGATTTCCACTTATTAGGCTTTTGACAAATTTTCAAGCCCAGAAGTGGGAGAATATTAAGTATTGATATAATTAAATTTACTATAGCCTATAACTCATCAACTTAAGCTTTTTGGTTGATTGATGATTTAACATCATATTTAGATTCTTTTGCCATTTTGTGGTTTAGCTTATTAAGGAGATTGTGTCATTTGGATGGTATTTGTTAGACCCCCAATTATCAAGATGTTAGGAGGGGTAAGAGGGTAATTGTAAATAGGGAATCAGGGACCACTGAGGAATGAAAGCTGTCCGTACGGTTAGGAGCATGGGAGTGACGGTTTTTTATAGTGGTTTTGTCATCCAAGTGAGGTAGGTTTTATTTTGTCAGACTTTTGCTTGTAGGAGAGAATCAGCCTCTCGAATTGGTGGGTATCTTTTGTAGTTGTTCGACAACTTTCCTCATATTATCAGCTAATGAAATAACCCCCTTCGATATTGAAGAACTATCATTATCGGAGGGTTGGTTCTTGTTATCCATTTCATTGTTGATTAGAGTGAGGTTGAGTGAGTTTGCAGGTCTTAGTTTGGGATACCTAACAGTATTCTTATTCCCTCTGGTAACCTAAATTCTTACCTGCATCCGATCGGAGATAAAGCAGTTTTATTAGATTTTCCTTTCAGGGAGAACAAGGAAGTTCATTTATTTTAAATTATGAAGTTGAATAAATTCATTTACTATTCATTTGAAATGTTCTTTTCCATGAACTTCACATGTTGAGATTAGCTTATCGTTACAAATGCCAAGTTGTCTTTCAGTGCCATGCATATTAATATTTACTACATTTTATAGGTTGGAGATATTGAAGTTGATGCTCCTACAGCAAAGCGAATGCGTAGATCATCTTCTGATGCTCTACAAGATATGGTTGGAGGAGATGAGCTGTCATTGTATGGTTCAGCTCCAAATAATGCGGAATCTGCTCAGGTTTCTTATAATGGACTATGTGAACAAACTTTCAATGTCTCTTAACTTTTGTCTTTCCTTTCATTTTTTTTTCCTGGATAAAGTGAATAGAAACTAAGAGGTCCGATAGAAGCCAAAAAAAAAAAAAGAAAGAGAGAGAGGGATAGAGATAGAGAGAGAAGCAATCAAGGACTACCACTTGGTATCGGTTGGATTTGTAAAATACATCTAGTCTTGTTAGAACTTTAAAAGTTCCAACTTTCTACGCGTATAGGCATTTTTCCCAGATAAATGCACTAATGATTATTCATGATGTTTGCTTGTAAATATGTTTTTTTGGTATATTTTGTATGTTCACTTAGTGTTAGGATTAGTTAAGCCAGTTAATAGGTTCTCATTGCACAATTACTGTGTGTGTATGGTCACTTAGTGCTAGAATTAGTTTGTTAGTTGATTAGTTAAGCCAGTTAATAGGTTCTCATTGCACAATTACCATGTGTTAATTATTTTAAGTGTTATTGGTTTGCTGTTTTTTGACTTGTTCAAATAATGTAAAATTGACTTCTCTTTTCATTTTATCAACTTCGTTTCTTGTTTAAAATAATGTAAAATTGGCTGGTTAATATCAACAAATATAAACCCTTTTGTACACCTTCGCCAAGATTGGCATTAGAGTTTGAGAAATAAGACATATCCAACCACCCTTTTGGCAAGCTATTTTTCTTTTTGCAATGATGTGGTAAAAACTCTTCTTCTAATGAACTTCTAAGTAGTTGCATTTAAGCTTCAACCATCCTCCTCCTATTAGAGGAACTACTCGGATGAATGACAACCCTAGAGGAAAATTATGAGGGAATGTCGTTGCTATTAAATATCTTTCTTAATGATTGGTGAGCCTTAATGGCATTAAAAATTGGAGGATGGAGGATTCAAAACGAGCAACTGCATATTTGATTAGAAGAACCATTTTAGGTATAGATAGCAAAACGGGAGGAGGTTTGGGGTCTAGCATGTTTTGACATCCCTTTTTGGGTCCATTCATCAATCATTTTTTATAACTATTCTTGTGTGCTATTGATCTCAAGGCCTCTTCCTGATGTGTTCTTCCCAATCCCTTTGAGGGGTTTCTTTAGTTGATATTAACTTGAACTGGAATGGTTTTATTTGTTCTCATTATTGTTTGATTGTAGACTGTTTGGTTTTGTATTTTCTGTTTCTCTCCTTCGTGGCGTTGATTTTGGAGCATTAGTCTCTCTTTTCATTTTTTCTATGAAAGGTGCGATTTATTTCTGGTTAAAATAAAATTATTCTTGTGTGATTACCAACAGCTGGTGCTTTTTTCTACAATTTTGTTGTTACTGTGTTGGTTATGTCAAGTTTGTGTGTGTGTATGTGTTTTTAGAATAAAATAACCTCCGGTAGTTCCTTCCTTAAATAAGCTACTCAAAACATCTTAATCAATGAAACAGTAAAGGCAAGGAGGGGATCACTTTTATCTCTTCCCCCGGCGCTTTGGTTGTCCTTTTGTAATTATTACAAGTTTCTTGTTTCTTATTAAAAAAAGAGGGGATTACGATTAAGACTTTACCTTAACTTGTGGATGCTTTTATTCTATATCTTGGATTACCATCAAGAAAATTTGAGAACGTAGTACCATGAACGCATTCCTTTGTCTGATTAATCAATCTGTGCATAAACCAATTATCTGGTTAACTTGTTTTGCTAGTCTAAAATTATTTGGCTGGCTTCTTTTTTTCAAGAGAGACAAAACACGTATAGTACATTTTAGAGGGTGTGACAGAAACATACAAGATAACAGTTAACACCATGTTTGAGTTTGTTCCTATAAATGCAGATTCTCTTTTCAATGCAATCACTAGTGTTGGCTTCTCTGGTGAATCATTGCCAAGGGAATAAACGGACTTTATTTTGATTTTTGCTCAGAATTTGAGTCTTTTTTTAATTCTTGCTGCTTGGCTTCCTGACATCAGACCCTTTTCATGCATGCAGAAAAATTTTTCTTTTGCTGTTAGAGATTCATTGATCAATATTGGCCCTCTGAAGGATTTCTCCTACGGTTTAAGAATTAATGCAGATGCTAATGCGACTGGAATTGCCAAACAAAGCAATTATGAACTTGTTAGTAACCTTATAACGATGTGAATTTTGGTATTCAGTTAAAGATTATGTAATTTCTCTTCTTTGATAATTTGTAGGTTTGTTGTTCGGGTAATGGAAAAAATGGTGCATTATGCATTCTTCGGCAGTCAATTCGCCCTGAAATGATTACAGAGGTATATTATTGTGATTTTTTTTTTTGACAATAAACAAATCATACCTTTCATTGAAAAAATGAAAAGAGAGACTAATGCTCTAAAATACAGCTCCACAAAGGAGAGAAAAAGAACACAAAAACAACCAGAAATTAATACAACCAGAAATTAATGAGAACAAATAAAAGCATTCCAATTCAAGTTAGTATCAAATAAAGAAAAAACCCTCAACGAGATTGGATAGAGCACTCCAGGAAGATTCCTTGAGATGAATAGCATCGAAATGAGCTTCCCAAGTTAAAAATTTATCTTCAAAGTTCCGTTGATTCCTTTCAAATCAAATATCTGAGAAAATAGCCTTGACAACATTTCCCTATATTATGGAAGCTTGTACAGCTAACAGAGGTCCGACAAAGGACATTGTCTTTAATACAATCAGAAAACACCCAACTGATGTTAGCTATTTGAAATAGCTTATACCAACACTTCAAAGCAAATTCACAGTGAAAGAAAATATAGAAACCGGATTCCGAGTCATTATGACAAAATAAACACATCGAGGGCTGCAACTTCATTGAAGTCAATTTCCTTTGCAACACATCTGCCGTATTTAAGTGACCATTCAGGAGAATCCATAAGAAGACTCTGACCCTCTTAGGGCCTTTAGATTTCCAAATAGCCCCATGAGCTAGCTTATCCAAAGGCAAATGATTAGCTAAGTGCTTAGACAACGAGTT
Source organism: Trichosanthes cucumerina (assembly GCA_036507285.1). Lineage (NCBI taxonomy): Eukaryota > Viridiplantae > Streptophyta > Magnoliopsida > Cucurbitales > Cucurbitaceae > Trichosanthes > Trichosanthes cucumerina. The sequence goes on from CM071841.1 coordinate 6,396,103, forward strand.
GACTGAGAACAAACTAGAGGAGTCTTCCAACCATCTTCTTGAATCCTCCAACAAAGTAGGTTTGAACTTATTCAACAAAGCCAAAAATTCTGAAAAATCAGCAATTTCGTCCTCCTTTAACATCCTTCTAAGGATGTATTCCAAAAACCAGTATTAAATTCCCTAAAATCAGTCACACAACCTGATTGGGAGGTGGATATCAAAAATAAAGAACGGAACCTGTCCATGAGAGGAGCCACTCGTACCCAAGAATCTTGCCAAAACCGAATTCCCTGCCCATTGGGGAATGGTTACTAACTAATAATAAATTTATTCTTATAGAGAAAACTAATAATTAACTTATGGATGGTTTAATGATGTTTTCTTTCAAAACTCTTGTCTAATCATTCTTTGAAGGATGTATATCTTAATTGGAATGCTCTCAATTTTCTGTTGTAATTTTCAGTTTTCCATTTTATTGCTTTCTTATTTTTCTCCCTTATGGTGTTTGTACTTTTGAACACTATTCTCTTTTCATTAACCAATAAAAAGTTTTGTTTCTTGTTAAAAAAAAATTATGCATCGATTAAATCTTGATTTTTGAACCAAATAAAACTTGTGTAGTTTAGGAGAATGTTATAATTAGAGGAATCCATATGCGTTCCATTTAGGTATGAACGTGAATAAAACAATATGGTAAAATATTCTTATTTGGATTATTTTAAACAGAGCCTTAATACGTCAGAAGTTGCTACAATAAAAGCTTATGGCATCAGATTGTTTGCTATGTTGTGTATATTTGGAAGATCAAAATCGTGCATCTTGTAAATTGGGAGGTGGTCTCTAAGCCTCTTAATCAAGGGGTTTAGGGATTGGTAAGGTAAGGACAAGAAACAAGGCCCTTTTAGCTAAATGGTTATGGCGATTCTATTATGAACCCAATACCCTGTGGCACAAAATAATTGTAAGTAAGTATGGCCCTCATCCCTTCGAGTGGACTTTTGGTGGAGTTCTTGGCACTTCTAGGAATCCGTGGAAAGTGATTTCGTCTCAGCTCCCTGTTTTTTCGCGTTTTGTTCGCTGTGTGGTGGGAAATGGGAAGGACACTTATTTTTGGGAAGATCATTGGGTGGGGGATAGACCTCTCCGTTCCTTGTATCCTCATTTATATCATCTGCCCACTTTAAAAAACCATTCAGTAGATTCGATTTTTTCTAGCCATTCTTCTGCGCATGTTATCACTCTTCTCCTTCCCTTGGATTCAGTTGTGCTTTGACCAATTGGGAAACGACCGAAGTTATTTCTTTATTGACTTTGCTTAATCAGTGTCGGGTCTACCCTCATCGGAGGGATGCCTGCCTCTCGACCCTCTCTCCTTCTAGTGGCTTTTCGTGTAGCTCTTTCTTTCATTCGTGCTTCTGTTTTCTCCTCTCTTTGGAAGGTGAAAGTTTCGAAGAAGGTTAAGTTTTTCGTCTGGCAGGTTTGGCAGGAAGGGTGAATACTTTGGATTGTTTGTTGGCTAGGGGGTCTCCTTTGGTTGGGCCATTCTGTTGTATTCTGTGCAGGAGGGTAGATGAGACCCTGAATCACATTCTCTGGAGCTGTGACTTTGCTCGAGTTATTTGAAGTTCTTTCTTCCAACAATTCAACTTTTGTTATGTTGGTTACTTGGATAGTAGAAAGATATTCATGGAGCTTCTTCTCAATTTGCCTTTCCGGAAGAAAGGCTTATTTTTGTGGCAGGCTGGGGTTTGTGCTATTTTGTGGATTCTGTGGCGGGAGAGAAACGATAGAATCTTTAGGGGAAAAGAGAGTCATCCTTTGGAAGTGTGGTCTCTTATTAGATTCTATGTTTCTCTTTGGGCTTCGGTGTCGGGGTTCTTCTGTAATTATTCTCTAAATATTATTTTGCTTGATTGGAGCCCCTTTTTATTGTTGGCTCCTTTTTTTTTGTGAGCTTCTTTTTTGTATGCCCGTGTATTCTTTCATTTTTTATCTTAATGACGGTTTTTCATCAAAATTTGGAAGATCAAAATCATTTGTTTTTTTTGGATGTTCATATGCTTTTGCTTGTTGGCACACATTGTTTCAGTTTTTTAGATTATATTGTGTATTTCTAAATGACTCAAGTAGTAATCTCCATCTTTTGGACGGTTGGGGCCTTTAAATCTCATTTAAAGCTATCATTTCGGAGATCTGGTTAGAATGCAATCATCATATATGCATATATATTGATAGGGAACAAAAACCATTTATGGTGAAATGTAAACACAATATCCTATCAGTAAATACATGGGACATTTTGAATGAGCGATGAGAGTAGACAAACTGTAATTGTAAAAAGGGGGAGTTAATTTGCTCCAACTTCCAAGATAAAGCTAAAAAAGATGTAGAGTCAATAAACTTAGATATATCTTGTTTCTTGTCTGAAAAGATGCGCTCATTCTGCTCCAACCACAAGTTCCAAAAGAAAGCCCAAAGAAAATTCAACCAAAAAGTATTTTTCTCCTCTTTAAAGGGGTGGGCCCTAAGAATGAGGGAAATAAGAGAGTAAATGTCACCGTGCCGGGTCATGTTTCACCCAAAAGATGATTGGATGAAATTCTAGAACTCTCAAAGGAACAACTACTGAAAATGTTTATCTGTGTTTCAAGTCCCTTCTGCATAAGAGGCAGCAGTTTGGAGAGAAACAACCAAGGGGATCTCTTTTGTAAATTGTCTTGCGTATTGATGCTTTTCTGGCTAACCTCCCACATAATATTTTTCCTAATCTTTTTTGGATAAGAACCACTCCAGATGTGATGATAGGGATCATCAATATTGGGTTGATCGATTTGAAAACAAGTAACCTTGCTGGGGTTTCCATCACGGGGAATCCCTGTCTCATCTATTTTCTAATGTGGATTTGCATTGGATTGTTGGTCCAAACTCTTCCAACATTTTTCTGTCAGCTGGGTATTCTTCAAGAATTTTTGGGATAATGTGTTGTAGTTACTTATTGGGCTCTCATTGTGTGAGAGTACTAGCATGAGATAGTAGAGAGTCTTTGATTCTCCATTTCTGCCGCCAATTAATCTATTCTCTTGTCTATCCTCTTGGCTATTCTCTGTAAAATATCTTTCATTTCAAACACATCCTTCTCTATTCTCTCCATTCTTTCTTCCAGTTGTTTTTGCACCATTTTCCAGGATGAACATGCTCTGATACCAATTTATTAGGTATCCAAACCAGAAAATGCCAAGAACACAAAGGAACTAGTATATTGCAATATCAAGAAAGAAAATTACAATATCCAATAGGTTTTCGAGAGGGCTATCTCTCTCCTAAGTCCCACAATGGACATGACCAAAATGATGCACACCAAAATAAGGACCCTAACACTACTATTTATAACCAAGACACCCTAGTTAAAAACTCCAAAATACCCCTTACTAATATACTACTAATCTCACATTGTGGTTAAAAACTCCAAAATACCCCTTACTAATATACTACTAATCTCACATTGTGAGAGTACTAGTATGGGATAGTAGAGTGTATTTGTGGGAGATTAGTAGTATATTAGTAAGGGGTGTTTTGGATTTTTTAACTAGGGTGTCCCACACCTTGAGGACAAGGTGTGTTTTGAAGGGCCCAGTATTGTGAGAGTACTAGTATGGGATAGTAGAGAGTCTTTGTGGGAGATTAGTAGTATATTAGTAAGGGGTATTTTGGAGTTTTTTAACTAGGGTGTCTTGGTTATAAATAGTAGTGTTAGGGTCCTTATTTTTTTTTATTTTCTTTATTTATTTTGGATTCTTGTTTGTCGTTTGTATTTAGGTTGACTCACACCTTGAGGACAAGGTGTGTTTTGAAGGGCCCGATATTGTGAGAGTACTAGTATGAGATAGTAGAGAGTCTTTGTGGGAGATTAGTAGTATATTAGTAGGGGGTATTTTGGAGTTTTTAACTAGGGTGTCTTGGTTATAAATAGTTGTGTTAGGGTCCTTATTTTGGTATGCATCATTTTGGTAGTGTCCATTGTGGGACTTAGGAAGAGAGATAGCCCTCTCGAAAGGCTATTGGATATTGTAATTTTCTTTATTGATATTGCAATATATTAGTTCCTTTGTGTTTTTGGTATTTTCTGGTTTGGATACCTAACACATTGAATGTCAAAACCTTTCTTCTTTGGCTCAATTCGATTAAAGCCATTTTATATGAGATTTGGGTCGAAAGAAATCACAAAACTTTAGAAGACAAATTTACAAGTTCGAGTGTTCGATTTGATTCTATTCAACTCAAAGTTTCTTCCAGGTGCGCTCTTTCCATATTTTTCGAAGGCTTTTCTTGTTATGATATTAGTTTGAATTGACATGCTTTTTTTAATCCTTTGTAATTGTTTTACTTTTATTTTGGTTTTCTTCTTTGTGGAGTTTGTACTTTGAGCCTTAGTCTCTTTCCATCAATTCAACGAAAAGGGTTCGTTTCCTCCTAAAAAGACCTTGCTGGGTTGACCGATTTGAATTTGCTATATGAAATGCTCCACAGTGGCGTTCTTCATTTAAGTTATTTGTTGATTTCTCCATTTGGGATATTTGTTTAAATTGGGATGCATTCATATTCTCTACTTAGTTAGGTTATTATCTTCTTTCTTTTCTTTTTTTTTTTGTTTTTTTTACATTACTTCATTTAAAGGCTTCGGTTCCTTGTTAAAAAAATGTTATGTTAAAGTAACCTTATGGAGGTTTTGTTTCTCTTTTCTCTTTAAAGAGTAAGCGAAATTATTATGATTAATGACATTTTCATGGTATAACTTGTCCATTCCTTTGGTCTTCAATTTTATTCCAATTTGTATTTTAAAGTGAAATTCATGTCTTGGGAAGATGATGAAAACTTTGATTCTGTTTCAACAGTCTGTAAGTGATAGTGGTTCAAAAGGTGCACCTAGGTGCCTCGCCTCGAAGGAACGAGGCACTGGTAAGAAGGTGCGTCCTAGGTGCGTGTCTTCCATGAAGCCCTGAGGCACGTGCTCCACGCACCTCTAGGGCTTATTGAATTTTATTTATTGTTTTTAATTTTTAAATCCAAATGGTGCATTTAGGTTAGTTATTATTTTTAAAAAAATTTCTAAAAACTCTAAATGCAAGGGCTTGCTACATGTACAAACACATATATATTTATGTTTTTTTTTAATATGTAGTACGCCTTACAAAAAAAAAAGTCGTGCCCTTTTTTGTGCCTAAGCCCCAAAGGGCTATTGCACTTTAGCGCGCCTTGAGCCTTTAAAAACACGGAGTGATACTAGTCTTATAACTGAACCATTGTTTTTGTGCCTAAGCCCCAAAGGGCCATTGCGCCTTGAGCCTACGGAGTGATACTAGTCGTATGACTGAACCATTGTTATTGGTTGTAGAACAATAAATATATAAGTGAAATCAATCAAATAAGTCCTACTTTATTTCAGCAAATATTTTATCGGTTTTAGTGACTAGCTGACTTGACAATATTTTGAATGTTGTTGCCGTATATGACATTTTTAGATGTGCATTTATGGGATTTTCAGGTTGAACTCCCAGGTTGTAAAGGCATTTGGACTGTTTACCACAAAAATACTCGTGGTAGTAGTGCTGATTCTTCGAGAATGGTTCCAGATGATGATGAATATCATGCATATTTGATTATAAGCCTTGAGGCTCGCACAATGGTAATTTATCTTTTCTCTCTCTTGATTTAAGTTTAGGTTTAGGGTGTCTATGGGATTTGGTGATGAATTTATTTTCTCATGATTCTAGAAATAATAGGACTCCAGTTGCACTTCTTTCTCTAAACAACGATACACAATGAATAGGACAAGAAATCTATAGAGAATAACCTTTTAGCTAATAGTTTCCGTTATGTTTCTTTTGCACTCTTTTGATTTGCTTTCCTACAATAGACATTCTTTAAGGATGCTAAGTAGAACCCTCATGAAGCCTATGACTTATGACCATAAGTTTTTAATATATGGGGGCAGAGGGGAGGGAGAGAGGGGGGACAGATTGTTTAGTTTAGAGTACAAGTGGGTACATTTCTGCTGTCGAAATTTGATCCCATGCCCTTTTTTGTTTTTGTTGGGCTTCTTTTGGGTAGGGCTTTTTTTATTTTAATTTTTATGTCCTTTGTATTCTTTCATTGTCTTGAATGAAAGTTTGGTTTCTTGAAATCTTTCCATTTATCTCAAAGCTAAAAAATCTTCAAATATTGATAGGATTATCATATGGTCCAACCGGAAAATTCTTCTGCTTGGAACAAAAGAATCATACATTATCTTTGAGCTAGATATCAGGCACCTTCTCCCTCATTCTAGAACATATAAATAGATTTGTAGGCTCCCCTTTCTGTAAGACAACTCAAGACTATTTGTTTTTTAGAAATAGAAACCATTTCATTGAAATGATTAAATTAATACAAAAGAAGGTATATTTGTAAATAATTACAAAAAAAGCACCTCGAATGAGAGCTAGACTCGGGACACAATTTTTTAGACCACATAAAATGACTAATTTTGCGCTAAAAAAGTTCTCTATATTTATGAACTTTTCTTTTGTTTTTTTCCTCCCTTGAATGTGGAATCGAAGTGCTTAATCATTATTGGGTTTTGTCTTAAACTATCCATATTGAAAGCAACTGAATAAGGGATTGTCTTTTATATGCATGTATATGTCCTCTATGACGATAATAGTTTAATAGAAAGTGAGAGAAGTTTGAGAAGCACCACTAAAATCTAATTAGCAATGCTTTATTTAAACTGAGAGAAGTTTGAGAAGCACCACTAAAATCTAATTAGCAATGCTTTATTTAAACTGAGAGAAGTTTGAGAAGCACCACTAAAATCTAATTAGCAATGCTTTATTCAGTAGAATTATTGATGTATATATGTGTGTGTCTGTATGACCTGTAAACTAAGGATTGTTGAATAACAAGACATAATTGACTATCTACATCAATACACAATAATGTACATGTTGTAACCATTGTGTTGGCAGGTACTTGAAACTGGAGATCTCCTAACAGAAGTCACTGAGAGTGTTGACTACTTTGTGCAAGGAAGAACAATTGCGGCAGGCAACTTGTTTGGAAGGTGAGTGCTCTCTTATTTTGTTAATGTAAAATGGTTAGTATTTGCTACATGAGAATCTAGAATGTCATCTTTTATGATGTTTGAATTTCCATGAGGGAAAACGTGAATAGATGGACGTCAAAAAAATTGCGAAGCAGCCTTATGGATGTTCAATTTATCAGTAATTTTATTGGCACGAATAAAAGGTTAATTTTTGTTAGGAATGTTAGTAGAAAAATATTAGGGACGTTAGGATAGTATATTTGTCATTAGTACGGAGTTGGTTACTTATGGGTGATAAAGGTCTTTGCAAATGAGGGAAGACGAGACAGGGGTGGAGGACAAAAAGGGGATATAAGGTTGAAGGGGAGGAAGGATAGATGGAAGGATTAAACAAGATATTTGTTCATGTTACCTAACTCAACAATCTGGTGATAAGTGTACAATGTACATGATAGGAACGCCTTCAGTGATTTGTGATATGGTGGGGATGGACTCTTTAGATGCTAAGTTCTCTGACCTGTTTGATACAAATTTCCATTCTCTCCTACAATTACATTTTATACAACCCTCCTTTTGGCATACAATTCCAGTAAGTCTAGCCTTTAATTATCAAAAACAGTTCTCAACGTATTTCTCTCTCCGACCTTTGTATTCATTCCTATATGCCTTAACTAGTTTAGCTATGCTCAAGTTGACATCTATTAAATCATACTAAACCTAAAAGCTTAATTAATGATTTATGGTAAATTTATTCTTATATCAATACTTTAACCTTCCATTCACTCGTGAGCTTAGAAATTTACCTACAACCCAACAAGTAGTTATCAACATTAACAAGGAGGAAATGACATTATAGTTGTTTTGAATATAAGACCTCTTGTTAGCTTAGAAATTTACCTACAACCCAACAAGTAGTTATCAACATTAACAAGGAGGAAATGACATTATAGTTGTTTTGAATATAAGACCTCTTGTTACGGAACCAAATAGCTTAAACTAATGGATTTTGGTAAATTTAATCTTATATCAATACTTTAACATTTTTTTAGGTAAAACCAATCGCAACAAGTCTCCCTCGTCGTGTTCAAGTCATTCGCCACACTTTTTGCACATTATTATCGAAACTTAAAGTGCTTGAGAATTTCAAGTTCTTTATTAATTTAATACCAGACTTTCATTGAGAATAAATAAAAGAATATAAAGGGATACAAAAAAGTGAGCCTAAAACAAAAAGGAGCCAAACTAAGACAAAAATAGGAGCAATCAAGCAAAATGAGACCTAAAGGGTAATTATAGAAAGATTTAATGAGTGAGGCCCAAAGAGAGACACAAAACCTAATAGAGGCTCACACATCCATAGAAGATGGCATGTCCTTTGTGGGAGAATGCAGGATTATGTTGTGGACCTTGGCTATGGAGGGAGGGGCTAAACATGACCAAGAAGCTTGAAAAGAGATGCCCCAACTTTAATCTTAGTTCCTTCTAGGGTATGATGTGTTAATGTGAAAATGAAGATGTCGACCATTCGTAATTGTTTATGTCGTGTCCTGTGGTTGGACTAGTTCTTTAGTGCCTTTAAATTGATTGGTCCCAACACCATTCAACCATCAACATTTGGTTCAAATTTGTGGCATCTGCAATTTCTTCTATTTGAAACTCATGCTTTGGTAGAATAGGGGGTTAGCCATTTCTGGGTTACGTGACTTGAGAGCACTAGAACAATAATCACAAGGAGAAAGGCCTAAGAAACTTCTAGAGAGGATATTACCTATTTGATGTTTCGTTTTGCTTTAAAGTAGAGGGGTTTATTTTGCTCGTAGGGACAAACCTCATTTAGGCGGGGAATAGGGAGAGAGTGTGGAGAAAATTTTCCCTGTTAGCTATTCCTGTCCCCGCCCTTGCTTCGTTCCTTGTCCCCACCCCAATTACTTTAATTTTTAATATATATATTTAATAAATCCTAAATTTGAACTTGGCTTTCCTAAAGTTTCTTTTTTTTTTTTTTAAAATCTCTTTAAATAGAAAATTACCACTAGGAATTAATCATTTAAATAATTTTTTTTTTAAAAATTAGTTAATCCAAATAAAAAAATTAAAAATCATAAATTGGGAATTATTTCCCTCGGGGAACCTGATCCATGCGAATTCCCCACGGAGAATCCTGGTTTCGATCCCCATAAAATTAAATGGAGAATTTTGCAAGGACGAGAAATGAAATAGGGGGCGAGGATGGGAAAGCCATTCTCAGCCCCGCCCAACCCCGTGGACATTTTGCTTTTAAGTCTAACCACTTATGTAATTATCCTTTTTTCTATTCTATCGACACATGAGTCTGTTTTGTAATCACTATATTCCTTGTATAATCTCTTTTACGCTTTTCATGTCCATAATCAAACGTCAATATTTACGTCTGTTGTGAGTTTTGAAGTTGCCTTGTGACACCCAAACTAGGAGGGGTACATGAATGAACTGACACCACATCAGAATGAGAGTGATCTTGAGGATATGCAAGACATGGTTAAGAAGGGATTGAAAGAATTGATAGTTACTACTTATATCAACAAGTTGTAACTTCCTTTTCGGTGACTCAATCATAGGAACTCTAAAATTAAGCGTGTTTGGCTTGGAGCAATCTTATGTTAGGTGACCTCTTGAGAATTTTCCTAGAAAACACGTGAATGAGGACAAAACATGCGGAAAGGACCTGTATTGATATGTGGGAACAATTGCAGTTCATGACAAGTAGTGGCATCGCCAGGTTGTAAGGAACGTCGGGGCCGTCAGGCGTCGATTCGGATTCTGAATCCTGAGGATTAGGCATTACAAGATGGTACTAAAGCGGAACCTTTCTCAGTCGGATGTGGTTCAAGATGAACCAAGGCAAAAGCTGGTGGATGTGACACCTCAGTTTGGAGGGATGCATGAATGGATCATCACCACATTGGAATGGGAGAGATCTTGTAGTTATGCAAGACATGGTTAAGAAAAACTTAAAAAAATCGATAGTTACTACATATACCAACAAGGTGCACCTTTCTTTTTGGTGGTTCAATCATAGGAACTTCAAAGTTAAGCATGCTTAGCTAAAACAAACCTATGTTGGGTGAACTTCTGAGAATTTTTTTAGGAAGCATGTGAGCGAGGACGAAGCATGTTGAAAAGACATGTGTTGGTCTGTGGCGGTATTCTTCGTTCTCAGAAGTAATTTCAAGAGAAGCACTTAGCGTGACTAGGATGCAAGGAAATTGTGGGATTGTCTGGTGTCAAATTTAGATTATGAATCTTGGTCCAAATTATCTCATGCTTTTTATTGACTTTGTCTCGATTCTTTCTCGTTTGTTCCATTCCATTATGTGTTATGTCTAAATGCAGTATTTGCTAGCGAGATAGTTGTAGACTCTGGCCTGTTTTTTGTATGCCCTTGTATATTCTTTCATTTCTCTCAATAAAATCTTAGTTTCTTACCAAAAAAAATTATTTGCTAGTGCGGTTACATTTTTATAAAGAATTGGTTTTATTTGTTTTTTTAGTTTTTCTTTTTTGTCTATACTTTGTTTCTCTGTGTTTCATTATTGTTGTTGGGTGAAGTTTCTATCGAAGAATAGTAAGGTTCTTTTTTCAATGTTTTGACCTCTTGCTTGCTTCTTCAGGCGTCGAGTTATCCAGGTCTATGAAAGTGGTGCACGAATTTTGGATGGATCTTTTATGACTCAAGATTTGAACATGGTAGTCACATGCAATGAATCTGGTAATGGTTCTGAAGGTTGTACTGTGTTGTCTGCATCTATTAGTGATCCATATGTCTTGCTGACTATGACGGATGGGAGTATTCGATTACTTGTTGGAGGTATGGTGAAGGATTTTCAAATTATGAATAGAGATAACACGTTATCATATTACGTTGTAGATTTTATTCATTTAATGTATTGTCATGTTAGTTGCCACTTGCCAGAAAACTTCTTTGCGCTACTTAATTTTTTTCTTTGTTAAAATTTGATGCTTCATACTTGATAATTGGTGGAAGAACAACCCCATGTTTGGATGGCCTGATCATGGCTTTATGATGGAGCACCAAGGACTAAAATCGATGCTGGAAGCTTGGGATCTTGAAACTTTTGGAAACCTAACCAACGAGAAGACATCTCTCATTAAGGATCCCCATTAATTGATTCAATGGAAGAACAAGGACCCCTTTGTCAAGCTTGATTAGATCATCATTTGGCCATCAACGTTCAACCTCTCTCCATTCCAACAAAGGGAGAAACGATGTGGAGACAAAGATGCAAGGCTGAATGGTTGGTTGAGAGGGACAAAAACACCAAATGTTTCCACAGAACCGTGGCGACAAAGTGAGGATGAGCATGATAGTTGAGATTCTCTCTAGGGTAATAGCCTCTTGAATGACAGTGAGATTGAAAGAAACCTTTTAGATTGTTACTAGAATTTATTTGAAAAAGGAGGTACTCAATTTCTCCCCCATAATCTCCATTGGGACCTTATTTCTCAATCTTAAAGTGCGGCCTTAGAAACCTCATTCACAAAGGAGGAAGCTTTCAGAGCTGTTAGTTACTTGGGTACCAACAATAATGAATTCATTATTGTTAAGCTAATTCATTATTGCTAAGCTTCCTTAGCAATAATGAATTAACTCTTTTTGTATTCTTTGTAAAATATATTTATTTTTATGCTCAAATTATATGTTTAAAGTATCTAATATATCTTCTAAAAAGAAAAACGTGTCCACAACGTGGTCGTGTCCTACTTTTTTTTTTTAAATTTGGCGTATCGCCGTGTCCGTATCATTTCGTATCCATGTCCCGTGTATGTATCCGTGCTTCTTAGGTTGTCATCAGTGGTTTTGGGTGGTTTGGTTGTCAGGTTGTCGGGGTGATCGCTGAAGTAGTCATCGGGGGTGATTGGGTTGCTGGGGTGGTCGGGTCATTGGAGTAGTCACTAGGTGGTTGTTGGCAATGGTTGCTAGGTGGTTGGATTTTTGGGGTGATTGTGAATTATGGTTGTCGGGTCGTCGGAGCGGTCGCCAACTATGGTTGCCGGGTGGTTGGGTCGTCGAAGTGGTTGTCAGATGGTTGTTTGCAGTTGTTTGGTCAAGTTGGGTTGCAATGGTTGGGTCATTGAAGTATCGAGTTGTTGGGGTGGTTGAGTTGCAGGGGTGGTCGCCAAACTAATCTATAGAGTTCTCATAACAGTTGTCGCCAACGGTAATCGTCACCAGTGGTTGGGTTGTCGGTGTGGTTGTCAGAGTTGTCGTTGTCGGTAGTCGTCAGGTGTTCGTTGGAGTTGTCATTAGAGTTTTTGTCGTAGTAGTCATCGAAAATAGAAAACGATGAATGGAGGAGGAAAACATGGGACAAACTCCATGAGGTTGCAGTGTTGTAACGTATGAGGTTGTGTTTCAAAACTAAGGATTTTGAACACCTTGTACCAAACATGGTTTTGGGTTAGGAACCCAAAACCATGGGCCAAACCCCTTTAAATGGGTTATGCACAAGACTGAACTCTAATAGTTAATAGTTGGTACGTAGTCAGTGGTGCTGGCCTCACTTGAAAAGTTTCTCTTAATAAAATGTTAATGATAATGAACATTATTGCCACCCCATGGTAGTGCTAGGTGTCACAATCCATTGTGTGATGTAAGCGGATTGTGTCCTTGAGTGAAGTCATCGAGGACGATGACAAGTTTAAGTGGGGGAGGATGTCACAATCATACGAGAAGAGTGTATGTTGTGACCCCCACCGTGAAGACAAGTGCCATGATGCGACCGAGGAGGACGGTGCATCATCCAACATGTTAAGATAGGTGAGCATGAATGCTAAGTTGAGGGCAAGCAACATTGGGGACATCAGTGTCGTCGGAGGTGTCGGTGTGGGGGCGTATGATCTCTCGCCATATTGACGTGCAAGGGTGCCAGACCTAATAATCCTTATAATATAGTATAGGAGGTAACATGACGTCAACTCTCCACCACCCCTGAGCCTCGTGGCCTAAGTGAGCCACCCAATGGCGCACAAGTGTGTTATGGCGTCGGCTAGCGTTGCAAGACGAGTGTCTTGGGCGTCTTTCTTTTTGTAAATCACCAATTAACCCAAAAGCTTAAGTTGATAGGTTATGACAAATTTACTTATATCAACACCAACACTTGTGAATGAGTTTTCCAAGGACAATGTCGCTGTGGTGACATTGCACCCTTTCCCATGGGTTGGAGGTTTCAATTTAGTGCCCGCTAGTGGCCAACAATTTGAAAATGTCCTGATAAAGCCGACTCATGGGGAGGACCGAGTGAATATACACAGATGGATGACGTGTACAACCAGGTCAAGTTCTGCTGCACATGTAGTGATGCTTGGTTGAGGATGAATAACCTGGCCTAAGGTCTGACGAAGCCACGAAAGGTTGCGTGACGGAGGATGGGGCTTGAGTTCCCCTTAAGGCTGACCATGATTGGGGGAAGGATCATGTTGGCGCACGGTTGGAGAGGTGCGACTGTGATACTAGGCAAGTCGTGGGCAAAATTCAACCTCAATAGATGATAATTGGCACCGAGTCTGTAGAGTGAGCCCCACTTGCAAAGTTCTTCATGAATTCATGGTATATCACCATGATGGAGGTTAATTGCCATTTTTTTTAATGAAAATATATTTGTGACCGTACACAGTATGGGGACTTGTCAATTAAACATGATTTTTAACCTACTATGCAATGTGCAAAGCATTCGAAAGATTATATATAATTAATACAATATATTACATAATACAATCGAAATTAAACCAAACACCATATCAATGTATCCAGCCAAGGCCAAAGGCATTCTGAGAGTCATGTCACTTGCTTAAATAACGAACCTAAATATTTATCTTGGATCAATCGAGGACTTGCCAATTAAACATGATTTTTAACCTGCTATGCAATGTGCAAAGCATTCGAAAGATTATATATAATTAATACAATATATTACATAATGCAATCGAAATTAAACCAAACACCATATCAATGTATCCAACCAAGGCCAAAGACATTCTGAGAGTCGTGCCACTTGCTTAAATAGCGAACCTAAATATTTATCTTGGATCAATTGAAAATAATTTTAAAAAATATTGGGAGTTGATATTGATGACTTATTTAATTAAGAGAGACAAGCGTTGTTGTCAAAAGGGAAGGGAGAATTCAGAGAATTTTTAAAAAAATGTCTATATGTCCACGTCCTACTTTTTCTAAAATTGAGGTGTGTTTTGTCTATGTTGTGTTGTATCTATGTCACATCTCCTTGTCCATGCTGCTTGGGTTACAACTTTTGTTGTGGATAAGATCTTTGATGTAGTTTATCAATTGTATAAGGACTAAGGGAACATTATTGTTGTATTCACCACCTACATTTCTGTTTAAAATGTTTTCTTGGGTGTCAATGTTTCACATGCTTCGACTTTGTCACAGATCCTTCTTCTTGCTCTGTTTCTGTATCTACACCAGCCGCCTTTGGGAGTTCAAAAAAATGCGTATCTTGTTGTACTCTTTATCATGACAAGGGCATTGAGCCTTGGCTTCGGATGACAAGTACAGATGCATGGCTTTCTACAGGAGTTGGTGAAACAATTGATGGTACTGATGGCTCACTCCAAGATCAGGGTGACATATATTGTGTTGCTTGTTACGATAGTGGGGACCTTGAAATATTTGACGTGCCGAATTTTGTTAGCGTTTTCTATGTGGACAAATTTGTTTCTGGAAAATCACATTTAGTTGATTTTCAAATGTCGGACTTGCAGAAAAATTCTGAGAAGTTGGATCGAAATTCTCAGGAATTGAATAGCCATGGTAGGAATGAGAGTTCCCAAAATATGAAGGTAATTGAGGTAGCCATGCAGAGGTGGTCAGGGAAGCATAGTCGCCCATTTCTTTTTGGAATATTGACCGACGGGACAATTCTTTGTTACCATGCTTATTTATTTGAAAGTACAGACAGTGCCTCTAAAATTGATGATTCGGTTTCCATGGAAAATTCTGTTAGCTCAAGCAATATGAGTTCTTCTAGATTAAGAAATTTGAGATTTCTTCGTGTCCCCTTGGACATACAAGGAAGGGATGATATGCCAAATGGAACCTTGTCTCGTAGATTATCTATTTTCAAGAATATTTCCGGTTATCAGGGGCTATTTCTCTGCGGGTCAAGACCTGCTTGGTTTATGGTGTTTAGAGAACGGCTTCGAGTTCACCCTCAGGTACTCGTCTAATCTATTTCTAATAGTGGATGAGGTTTAGACAACATGAAGTATTGGTATTCCTTTTGTTATGATGTTGTCCTGAATTCCAGTTAATTAGTTGTGCTTCAATTTTTCATGTTCATGTGAAGAAAAACGGCATCAATCATTTTTGTTTGATGTCGACAAGTTACTATGCTACCTACCTTAGTTTCCATGGAAGATCTATCATCTAGCTTTAGTCCCATTAAAGTCTGCAGGTGCACTTGAAATTATTTACTTTGTAATAGAATTCATTTATCTTTGCAAGTTATTCTGCTTCAAAAAAAAAAAAAAAAGAAAAGAAAAGAAAAGAAGATGCATTGCAAGTGTTAGTTGTCACTGCCAGACAAGCTTTCACGGCTTTTTTTGTTTTGTTTTCTGTTTTTTTTTTGAGAAAAACATGTCTTTTTTGTTTGATTTGTATATATTTTCTTTTTTATTTGTCGGGCAATGAAACGTCAGAAGATTCATCTTGGACTCTGATAATTACTCTTCTCATTCAGGCTCTTATTAACTGAGTAAGGATTATCATAATTTTATTGCTTTTCAAGCCATCTATGGAAACCTGAAAAATTGAAACACCTGTATCTTAAGATTAAGATATGGAATTTATCAGTTATTTAAACTTAGTGTAAATAACTTTAACTATAAATGATATTGGAAAATATATCCTTATTATAAACTGGATCACTTTTGTATTCTTGCTCTATTGTAATTCTGTAGTTTAAAAGCTAGTCAATGAATTGCTAAATGATAAAAATACATTTTAGGAATGGAGGTGGCATATTCTTTAATTCTTAGTCTTGTAATTTTCATTAACATGTTTTCTGGAGTGAAATAAGGATTTACTTTATGGCAATTAAAAAAGCATGTGTAACTTCCTTACTGAGAACCGCCTTGCCTTTGGCAGCTATGTGATGGACCCATCGTTGCCTTTACAGTGCTACATAATGTAAACTGTAACCATGGACTTATATATGTCACGTCACAGGTTAGAGATTCTTAGTGCCTTTTGCTGTGACGGAGTGTATGATTGTTAGCATTGATTGGTGTTTTCATTTTCTAGGGCGTTTTAAAGATTTGCCAACTTCCATCTACATCAAGCTATGATAATTATTGGCCGGTACAAAAGGTATGTTTTCCCTTCCCTCTTCTTATTTTATTTTTATTTTCGTTAACTTTAGCTTGTGCACAATGTTTAACTTCTGCTCAGGTTCCATTGAAAGGAACTCCACACCAGGTCACCTACTTCCACGAGAAGAATCTGTACCCCGTCATAATTTCAGCACCTGTGAGTAGTTCTATATTTTCTTTCTTTCAACTTTTTTTTTCTTGCATATGCTCACACTTCAACTCATGACTTGCTGTGTTCTGTGGATGACCTATCGTGTACAGAGTTGGAGCTGAGAGTACAATTTTCTTTCATTATCTTTATTTTTGTTTGCATATGAACTAATGACCTACTGCATAATAAAGCCTTTAATATTTGATAAGTTTGTACGTCATTTTCTCCCGATCTTCCATTATTGAATGTTTGTCACAAAGTTTGCACATTATGATATAACCTCTCGCTCATCATATATATTTCATATCTAGAATTTTACCTTTGTGGTAGGAACAAGGGCTTCATTTACTAGAAATCCATGGGAATAGTAATATTATTCTTTGAAGTTGTTTACTAGAAATTGTCAAGAGTTGGAAATTGGAATTAGAAACCTATTGATATTGTTTATTATAAATTGTACGATTAATAGTCTTTTATCAGAACAATTATTAATATAAAATATGTTAAATCACCACTCAACCGGAAAGCTTAAGCAAATGAGTTATGGTAAACTTAATTATATCAACACTCTCCCTTACTCATGGACTTGGACATTTGTAAAAGGTCTAATAATTGGAAATCAATATTAATTGGGAGTAAATGAGTTTACAGGGGTTCAAATACAAGTCCTTTTATTCTAATACCACTCAATCCAAAAGTTTAAGCTAATGAGTTTTAGTAAATTTTATTATATCAACTAAATATTGTTAAATTTCAGTTTTATAATATTTAATAAGAATGAATTGTCTTTTAACAATTAAATTGATATGAATTAAGTAAAATAGATTGTCTTGGGGGACATCTACCAGTAATAATTAAGTAAAATAGATTGTCTTGGGCGTTTTGGATGAGATTCTCTTGGCTTTCCTTTATGCATTTTGCTTTTTGTTGTTTCTTTTTGGATGTTCTTTTTATATTCTCATTCTGGTCTTTCGGATTCTTGTAGGCTGTTTGCTTTGTTTTTCTGCTTCTCTTTCTTAGTCTTGTTTTGTTTTCTTTCGAATTTGTCTGTTTCGTGAGTATTGGTGGGTTTTTCTTGTTCTCCCTTGTGGAGTTGTATTTTGAGCATTAGTCTCGTTTCATTTTTTTAATGAAATCTTTTGTTTCCTTGTAAAAAAAATGATATAATGGATAAGCTAAATAGATTGTAATATTTTGTACTAAAATCACATGAACTAAACAAAACTTAGTATATTCTTTTATTTGAAGAAAAAATTAGTATAAATTTTATTAGAAGAAAAAAAATATTAATTGAAAAGTTAATCCCTATTTTTACCTTGTAACAATATTCTATTTTTAAAATTTAAATGATAAACAATATTAAATGATATTAAATAGTTAGCCGATATTCTAAAGAAAAGAGTAGTACAATTTTTTTTTTTTATTAGAAGAAAAATTATTGGTAGTGCAAACAAGATAAGAATAAAAGTTGCAAAAAAATTAATAAAAATGTCAGGAGTGTTAACAAAGTCCCACATTGTCTAGAGAAGATCTATGATATATAAGTGAAGACAATTATCTCCATTGGACAATATCATACCATTGTGGAGATAAGTAGAGGTATGTTGTCCTTATCAATATTGTTAGAAGTGCTAAAAAAAAAGACCATCGGTCTTACTAATAGATGGGAAAGAAAAAGTAAAAATAAGTTGTAAAGTAATTAAAGAAAAAGTTGTGGAGCTTATGGAGTAAGGAATGAGAATAACAACATTAACGAGGTTGTTGGAGAGGAATGAGATTAATCTTTTTGAGGAGAGTGATTCCCAAATTTGCACATTCTTTCTTGGAGCTTATGGAGTAAGGAATGAGAATAACAACATTAACGAGGTTGTTGGAGAGGAATGAGATTAATCTTTTTGAGGAGAGTGATTCCCAAATTTGCACATTCTTTCTTGTTCTTATGTAATAAGTATTCATTTTTCTATCCCTGGTGGTACTTTCCAACTAGTGCCCATTAAAGTTTGAAGGAACATGTCGTAGAGAATAAGAGGTTTACGTAGATATACCAGCAGCAAGTCATAGGAAGGGTATTGTTACCACTAGCCATGATCAAGAGAAGTTTGAAGCACAAGAAAATATCTAGCTCTTGAGTTTTAGTTAAAGTCTTGAGGAAGTATACATGGGATTGATCTGTCCATTCCCATAATTTATCTTCTCCATCACAAAAAAAAAAGAAGAGGAATACATATTCAACCAGTTGTAGGTTAAAGCCTTGAGAAAGTTGACATGGTTGGGAAATTTTCTTTGAGGAAGATATGGCTGTAAGGGCCTTCGCAAACATATTTAACCAGTTCAATTGTTGACAGGAGAGAAAAAAAAAGACGTATTGCTACATCGAGTGCTGAGGCAGAGTTTTAGAGTAAAGAGATGGAATCTGTGAATAATTGGGTGATTCTTAGAAGCTCTGGGGATTTGAAGGTTCAAAATAATAAGCTGATGAGTCTAGATTGTGACGAAACAATGATCAATCAAACCTTGTAGATATAGGTTAATTTTTTATTTATAAAAACAATGGAGAAAGTGTAGGTGAAGGTACTTCGTTTCCCCACTATCTGCCGCATTCAAACTTCTATAAGGCTACAAGAATGGTAAGGGTGTGTTAAATCACCAATCAAAACTGATTTTGATTGGTTATAGTACATTTTATTATATCAATACTCTAACACTCGCTTTTACTTGTGGGCTTGAAATTTGTAGAAGGCTCAAGAAGTGGAAATCAATATTAATTGGGGAGGAAATGACATTTCTAGGGTTTGAACTCAAAACTTCCTGTTTTAATATCATGTTAA
Organism: Trichosanthes cucumerina; assembly: GCA_036507285.1. Taxonomy (NCBI): domain Eukaryota; kingdom Viridiplantae; phylum Streptophyta; class Magnoliopsida; order Cucurbitales; family Cucurbitaceae; genus Trichosanthes; species Trichosanthes cucumerina. The sequence goes on from CM071841.1 coordinate 6,415,535, forward strand.
AATTATCAATCAACCGAAATACTTAAACTGATAGGTTACTGCAAATTTAATTATATCAATACTCTAACAAGATGTCTAATATTACAAATGCTCGAGGGGAGTAATGGAGAAGCAAACAAATTTAATGCCATTGTATTCAAATATTAACTCTTGCATGCTGACATCCTTGATTATTTTCTTTGTGCTTCTTCATATCTCTTATTCCTGTTTGTATTAGTCGTAAATTGCAAATAATGGTAGTTGTAATGTTGTTTTTCATTTTCTGTTTAAGGTGGAATTCTTCCTATTAGTGAATAAGATAATCGTCATTTGGGAAATAGAGAATTTTCCTTTCCAGTACTATTAATGTTGACTCTTACCCCAACAATTACCTTTCTCAACTAATGACTTGCAAGCTATGGAGGTTAATTTAATTATTATATATTTTTCTTTCCTATCGGAGTGCAAACTTATGTTGTAACAGTGATGCTGCATATCTTCTGCAGGTTCATAAGCCGTTGAATCAAGTGCTTTCATCAATGGTTGATCAAGATGTTGGTCAAGTTGAGAATCATAACTTGAGTGCCGATGAGCTGCAGCAAACTTACTCTGTGGAAGAGTTTGAGATTCGGATTTTGGAACCAGAAAAATCTGGTGGCCCTTGGCAAACTAGGGCTACAATCGCTATGCACAGTTCCGAAAATGCTCTTACCATTCGCGTGGTTACACTGTTGGTCAGTTCATTTTCCCTCCCCCCCCCCTTCCCTTTTTAGTTATTCCCGATGATCCTTTATACCACAAAATTCTAGCTCTTTCAGTTGGGGTTCTCTTTGACAAGGATAGGGTGTGATGAATTGTTAATAGTTGAAGAAAAATGAAAAAGAGTATTATACTTTTATATATATATTGAAGGTTATTCAAGGCTCTTTGATATAGGAGAAAAATCATTTATAAATAAGAAAAAGCCAAAGAAAGGGAGTATTATACTTTTATATATATATTGAAGGTTATTCAAGGCTCTTTGATATAGGAGAAAAATCATTTATAAATAAGGAAAAGACAAAAGAAAAGGTAGCATAATTATTTTCATAAATATGGACCGCTACTGTTTATTAACTATTGTTATAAAAAGTTAACCCACAGACAATAAATCAATTGGGAGAGATAAGGAAAAATGCTTTCTCCTCTCTCCTCTCTCCTACTCCTAACCTTCATCCCTCAGACTTCAACCAGTTCGTCTTCTCCAGAATCTGCCTCAAGCTAAGTATGTTCATCTGATTTACTCCTTAAGGTTAGTTTTCCGATTGCTTCTTTTTAGAAATATGGAATTAACCAGTTTTTGTATCAACCATGAGTATTTTTACATATGGTTTGAGAATGTTAGTTTCCTCATAGAAGATATTGAAAGTAAGTTGGTAATCCCTCTTTCACTCTCTATTTGTGCTGGTTTGAAAGCTTTTTGGTGGAACTGTTACATCATCCGCTGCACTCGCTTTAGCTTTCAAACCAGCACTAATGAGACAGTGAAAGAGGGATTGCCAACTTACTTTTGATATCTTCTATGAGGCCCGGTGCATTCACATTTCTTTGAGCAAGATAGAGATGAAAACGGTACTATTCGTTTATTAAAAGAGGTTGACTCATATTTTGGGGTATGATTAAAGACTTCCTCAGGAGGCACGAGGAAAACACTCAATGTTCTAAGTGCATGTCCAAGTCTCCTAGATGGGACTGATTTTGGTAAGAGAAGTTTTGTGGGGTAGTAAAAGGAAATCCAAGAACAAAAAATTTGACCTCTGACTCTGCTCTGAGGTAACAAAATCTACTCATTCATATTGGGTAAGAAAAGATCAAGACATGGTGGACATGAACTTCACTGAAGTCTTGGTTTTATCCAGGCTGTTTGTTCATGACAATTGGAAGGAAATTAAGAAGGTATTAGAGAATCATTTTAAGACCACTTTTCTAATTAATCCTTTTACGGCAGACAGAGCGTTGATTAGAATGGAGGATGGTACAAATCTTCACAATGTAGTTTCATTTGAAAAATGGAAGCTCATAGGTTATTATCATTTGAAAAATAGTAGCTGCAAATTGCGTAATTAAATGGTGGTGGCTAGGGTTTTGGTGGCTGCTAGGGTTCTAATGGTAGCTAGGGGTTTTGTGTTCAGTTAAAGAAAAACAAAAGGAAATGATATTTCCTGTATGTTCAAAGGTAAAATCCTCTTATTTAAGAGGATAACCATTGCGGATGTGAAAAGGACTAAGAATAAGAATAACATAACTATTATCATAAATATTGGCAGTTTAAAAAAGAAAAATTAAACGTTAGTGGAGACTAGTATTTCTCTAGTAGACTTGTTTCTTTATCGTTTCATGGAGTTTCTGACTTGAAAGAAACAATGGAATTTTTAGATGGGTGGAGAGGTTTTGGGAAGTGACCTAGGCTATCATTAGATTTAACACCATTTTATGGGTGTTTGTTTCAAAAGCTTTTTGTAGTTAACAGCTAGGTGTTATTCCTTCGGATTGGAGTCATTTTTTTTTTGGTAGATTAAGACTCCTTTTGTCGGGCTGTTATTTTCTATACTCTGGTATATTCTTTCATTTTTCTCACTGAAATGTTGCTTCCTTATAAAAGGAAAAAAAACATTAATGAAGACTAGTTCTTTGCTTCTTGATGTAGCTTTTTTAGACCTCCTTTTTATCAACATTAGAGAGTGTCGGGAGGTCTACTTAACGTGTAACTTTGTGGGGCCTAAGAATCTTAGTTTGTACAGAGGTTGACATGTGAATTATTTTTAGATATTTAGGGAAGATAGACTTGGATGAGAGATATGTTTTGTTTAGCTTGTATTAGGTCAGTTAGGGTAGGGAGCTTTGGAATTTCCCTTAGTAAGTACCTTCACTATAAATCAATGAATTGGTTTCTATAACTTTCCATATCTGTCTTTTAGTTTTATAAAAAAAGGTTGACATTGTAGCATTTCTTTTGTAGAACACAACCACAAAGGAGAATGAAACACTTTTAGCAGTTGGAACTGCATATGTGCAAGGGGAGGATGTTGCTGCAAGAGGAAGAGTGCTTTTATTTTCTGTTGGAAAAGATGTTGATAATTCACAGACCTTGGTATATTTATGAATTTTGTTTCTGAACTTTTTTTAATCTTATTATTATCTATGTTTTATTACATGAATTATTAATCTTTGTTCTCCTTTCCTGTTGGTTAATGTAGATAAAGAAATTTCGAAGGTTGCTAATCTAAAAATTTGCAAGTTCCAACTTCAAAAAATTCTTTCAGTGTTTGCTCATTCATATTTCAACCTTTGGTTCTCATCTTCTTTCAGGTTTCAGAGGTTTATTCGAAAGAATTGAAGGGTGCTATTTCTGCTTTAGCCTCTCTGCAAGGTCATCTATTGATAGCTTCTGGTCCTAAAATAATATTACACAAATGGACTGGTGCGGAGTTAAATGGTATTGCGTTCTATGACGTTCCACCCTTATATGTTGTGAGCTTGAACATTGTACGTTCTACCTCCTCACCACAATTTTTTTTCTTGGATATGATATTTACATGTTCAACCCACAATTTTTTTTCTTGGATATGATATTTACATGTTCAACCTAGGCAGACGATCTTGAGTGTTGCTATTAATGTTTAAATTAGGGGTGATCATTAGTCTGCCGGCGTTAGTTTTGGGCTCATGTCGACACTGGCCACGGATATGTTGCTTTTGATTGGTCGGTGGTTGTTAGTTTTGGGAGTTATTACGGAATTGATTGACTGGCTACATGCAAAAATTAGTCGGGTTCAAGAATTCGCCAGAGCTAGGGTGTGTTTGTTTGTGGCGATATAGGCTCCAGCGAAGAGGGTTAATAAAAAAAGATTAGAGAGAGAAAATGAGACAGAGAGAAGAAGAGAGAGAGAAGGAAAAAGAAGGGGAGGAAAAAACAAAAAAAAAAGTGGCCCGCAGTGCTACAATGGCAATGGCAGCCCTAGACTCCCTTTGATGAGAGGCGGTTCTGATAAAAAGAAAAAAGAAGAGAGAGAAGATAGGATGAGCTAGAGAAAGGAGAAGAGGAGAAAGGTAAAAGAGAGAAGGAAGATGGAGGGGGAGAAGACGAAGTGAGAAAATAGGTAATCATTACCCAAAATTCAGCCCTGGTTTTGAAAACCAGCTGCAGTTTCTTCTCAAAACTGCACGGAGGACAGGGGCATGCTATTTATTTATTTTTTTAAGAGATAGATGTCGATTAGTTTGAGCCTTCTGAGGCTCACCAACCGACCAACTGGTTGGTTTTGCTATGTGCAAAACTGTCTCCGACCAACCCATATCCTTAAACAAACCGACTGAAGTTGGTTCGGTCGGTTTCGGTTGATCGGCTCTGTTTTTCCGTCTATGTTACTCACCCCTAGTTCAAATTTATTTCTAATGCTAATGCGTTTTTGGTCCATGATTTTTGAATGGGGGAAAAATCTATGACTCACAGACTTGAGCTTTGGATCTTGTCTTTATGGTTATTAACACTCAGAAAAATTCAATCTATCATGCAAGAATATATTCATTGGAACTATTTCTCAGTAGTCTCTTAAATAATGGATGTAGATGCAGAAAAAGGGAAGAAATAAATCTAGAAAATATGAAAATTTTTACTACCCACGTGGATGAAACTCCAGTCTTACATATGAACGGGAACTGCTACAGGTCAAGAATTTCATACTTCTTGGTGATATACACAAGAGCATTTACTTTCTGAGTTGGAAAGAACAGGGAGCTCAACTTAGCTTGTTGGCGAAGGATTTTGGTTCTCTAGATTGCTATGCAACAGAATTTCTGATTGATGGAAGTACTCTTAGTCTTACTGTTTCTGATGATCAAAAGAATATTCAGGTAAGCACCTTATTTTAATCTTGCACTTCCTTTAGTTAGTTCCTAGGTGTAAACTAACCTTCAATAAAGTGACATTCTTTTTAAATATTTGTGAGTAAATATTATCATGGTGGTATCCATGACCATGAGATATATATGTCAAATTGTTTGTTTACTGGAATATTTTATATATGCCACAACAGATATTTTATTATGCACCAAAGTCGACGGAGAGTTGGAAAGGGCAGAAGCTTCTATCAAGAGCTGAATTTCATGTGGGTGCTCATGTGACGAAGTTTCTACGGCTACAGATGTTGTCTACCACCTCAGACAGAGCAAGTACTACAGTTTCTGATAAGACCAATCGCTTCGCTTTGTTATTTGGCACCCTTGATGGAAGTATTGGTTGTATTGCACCTCTTGATGAACTCACATTTCGTAGACTACAGTCATTACAAAAGAAGCTTGTTGATGCCGTTCCGCATGTCGGTGGTTTAAACCCAAGATCTTTTCGCCAGTTTCTTTCAAATGGAAAGGTTCATCGACGTGGCCCAGACAGCATAGTTGATGGTGAATTACTATGCCAGTAAGTTTTCTTCCAAACTTTTTTAATTGACTCAATATGTTAGTTGATTTGGACGGTAGAATAACAGGACTAAGTTTAGATTGGAATTATATGTCAGTATTAATTATCTATCTTTAGGTTGATAACTGTGTTTCCTTTTTTTTAAAAAAATTATTTCTTATTTATAGATAGCCTTCTTGTTCTTGATATAAACAAGACCCTAGCGAATTGACTTGAGCAATCGTTTGGTTATATGGACCTCTCAATCACAAACACTAACACCTTTCATAGACACACAAGGAACTATAGAGAATTGGCTTGAGAAGCTTCACATTTGGTGTGTCGATGGAATAAACATAATCACACCCATGAAAGTAGTTGAAAAATATATGGAAAGCCTGAAAATGGAGGAGAGTAATAAGAAAGGAAATAAATTGACCAATAGTCATGTAATGCCAATGTAGTTAAGTCAAGCTTATTCAATGAGAAGCAAATTGAAACTCAAAAGACCTTGGAATTAGAAGAGTAAAATATAGTCTCAACTTTTGTTGCCGCTTGCTTGTATTCTGTGATCAATAACTCATAATTATGTTTCCATTTGTGGCAGCTATGAGATGCTACCGTTGGAAGAGCAGCTTGATATTGCTCACCAAATTGGGACAACTCGTTCGCAAATTCTCTCAAACTTAAATGACCTCTCTCTAGGAACGAGTTTCTTATAATTGTACGAGACTTATCGATTGTATAGCCGTGTATTACAATCAAGTTGCATATTTATTGAAGAATATGAACCAAATCATGTACTGCCCTGTCTAATTTATCAACGATTGTGATGGTTAAAGCCTTAGCCTTTTTAGACTTTTTGTTCATTACTAAGTTACAATGAGTGAGACTGAAAAGGGATAGAGAGAGAGAGAGAGAGCTAAGTAGAGCACACCTTTCAAGTCATATGTGTAGCAATAGCTTGTGACAAGAATGTTAGGTTTTGATACTTCGATGCCATGGCATCTTCTTTGAATTTTTGCTGATCATTATAATATTTAATATTTTATATGTACTAGAGGCTTTGTTTCAAACTTGTATTTTTTGTTTGTACAACAAATGTTATCATCTGGAGTTATAGCCATTGAATTCAAGTTAGTTCATTAAACTTATCTGTATAATCCTTAATTTTACTTTATCATTTACTTGTAGATTGCGCTGGGCCAAAAAAATCATGGTTAATGTTGTCTCAGTGTTAATCTAGTACTACCCATAAAAGAAATCGAGGTGGTCAAGAAAATAATATGTTGGCATTGGAAAAAATATTTTAGGTTTATCCATTCATTTTCTTAAAATTGCTTTCTTAATTATATTCAAATAATTTTTACTTTTTTTTAATACAAAATTAGCATTGGGTTGAAGATGTAGGAAACTTTGGAGAAGAATCATAGGATTGAAGAAAAAAAGCAAAAAAAAAAAAACGAAGAAATAATTTCAGTTCTTGTAGATGATGACTGTTTTGGCCTATGGTTATTTTTCGTCAAAGATTTATGGTTCAAGTATTGTTGATTCAGGGATGTGGGATTTGAATTTGTCGAGTTTTGGACAAATCAGTTTCTGCTCAGAAACTGGGCAAATTTCAATGACTAAATCTATTCGTGAAGGGTGGAAAACATTTCGCTATTGAAGGTTATGTGACGCCTCTGTACCGTACCTGAATGAATTAAGACCACATTCAAATGAGTGTTCTTAAGGATATGAAAGTATGGTTCAGAAAGATTTAAAAGAATTGATAGTTACGACCTATATAAATTAGGTGCACCTTCCTTTTTGGTGGCACAATCGCTCGGAGCAATCAGTGTCACAATTCCTTTTCTTTAAAAAAAGAAATTAAAAATAAAATCAAAATGAAATCAATTTTTTTTTATAAAAACATGAAGTGCCCCACCCACCACCAAACTTCTCCATTTTTTTTTCTTTTCGCCCCCCCTGTGTTTCTCTCTCTCCCTCTCTCTACTTTCTCTTCTAAACTTCGCCTTCCTCTCTCATTTTTTTGGCGTGGCACGTGTTAGGCGTTAGGGTTTAAGGGGTTTTGGACTGGAACTCGTGTTCGACGTGCTAGAGGTGAGTTTTTCTTGATTAATTGTATTTGTTAGTCTCTTGGATGCAATTTTTGGAGTAAAAAATTAGTGGGTGACGTGTTCTTAGTATGAAAGCATGTTTTAGCATTGATTTAGACGATTTGCACTATATATATATATATATGAGAACTCCAGTTTAAAATATATAACGAATCTTTTTATTCAACAAAGTATTGTAAAAGAAAATATAAATTTCATATCCATGTAGTTCATAAAAAATATAAATTTAATATCCATGTAGTTCAAAATTATCTTCAATTCATACGACTTTAAGGCGCCTTGACCGATAATTTTGGATTCAACACTATCAAGTCTACACTCATGTTTGAGTTTATGAAATTGATACCGAAAGATTTTGACATTAATATTTGAACTAAAATACAACATTGGAACTTTATATATATATATATATATGTATTCACAAAAGAATTGTCAGCCGACATTAGATAGAATATATATCCATTGAACATAGGGCGTTTCCTTAATTTTAAACAACAAGCTAAGGGTCGTCTCAAATAATACTAAGAGAAAATTAAATTACTATAATTTAATTTAAACTTGGAGTGTTTAATTCAGGAAAAAAAGGGTAAATATATAATAAAGTAAGTTTCATTAGTAAAGATGATTAGGTTAAATGCAATATTGATATATAATGTGCATGGCCATCAAAAAATTCAAAAGAAATGTCTACTAGTAGCGGTTGAGGTTGATGGTGAAGTTGAATTTTGTGGTTGATCATGTCCTAATTTAAGCTCAAGATCCAGCTTGGAGGGAGCAGTAGCATGTTGAGACGATGATACCATATCTAAGGGAGTCATATTATTTCTAATCATCTTTGAAGTTTCAACAAACATCAACGAGCTGTCAACAATATTCATCTCCTTTCTGTGTACGATTATATGGTCTTCTAAAGCTTCTGCATTTCTAAACTCCCTCTTGCATAAACTACACTCATAAGACCTAGTTATTGTTGCTTCATTCCCACCACTTTGTTCTTTTGAGTTCATCTTTTTCACTTACAACTTTAATTGGTTGATCAATCTCTCCATAAAAAGAAAAAAAAAATTAGTGCATGTTAGAAAGATAATATTTATATAGCGAACTAGTTTCGTGTTTGGAATGATCAACTCTTATAAGTTAGAAGGAAATTGAATGTTTATTCAATTCTAGATTTTTTTTTTCTAAATTTTAATCTTAGATCTCAACCCTAAAGAACAAACAGTCATCCACATTTACCTATGTCTATTAAAAATTTCTAAAAGCTTATGTAATCTTCATTAAAAAAAATCACAAAATAAAAAGAAAATGAAGATCATAAAATCAATCAACAATTATAAAAAAAAAATGCTAAAAAAAAGTACATCAACAAATTTCAAACATGCAAAAACTTCGAAAATAAAGACGTCAAAGATTAATTTTCAAATAGTTTAAATAATCACAAATGAAAAAGTCGAAGTTTATGTATTACATATTTTTTAAAAATAGATTTACCTCTGGTTGGTGTTTGAGATCTAGTTCTTGAGATACAATAATCTATAATTATTAAATATTTTTTCTTTCTAACTCCCAACTTAAAAACAAAGAGGAATCAATAAAAGAAAGAAAAATGGAACTCAAATTATAAAAATGAAAGAAAGATTGTTATTTTTATAGTGATAGGGAAGAGCATTAACGGTGAACACTTCAAATTCTATAATTAATTTAATTAATTTAGGTAAATGAATTGACAACTTTTTAGATATTCCAATATTTTACATTTTTCTTTTATATTCTCTCACCTTTTAATTGTAATATTCTTTTTAAAAAATTGAATTGTTTATGGCCAATTCTAATAAATTCAATATTAATCTCTATTATTTTTAATATGTCTACTATAAAAATCTTTAAAATAACTAAGAAGATAAATAATAATAAAAAAAACTAAATATATCAAAATAACTAAAGAAGATAAATAATAATAAAAAAGCTAAATATATCAAGTATACTCTTATTTTTATTACAAAGTAAATTAAAAAAAAAAGTTGGGATGCCAAACTTATCATGTCAATTTTGATGTATTATTAATAAATAGTTTGAATTAATAACAAAATGTTAATTAATTTGAGAGAGAAAACGATCATTTAAGATTAAAATAATTTGTTTGTTGTCTTGGTAATTAATAAATAATGGCATACCTAGTAATTTAAAAATTAAAAAATTCCAAAGGATTTTTATATTTTATTATTAAATTTAATTCAAGGTAAGCCTATTTAATTCTATTATTAATTTATATAAATGAATATAGAACTTCTCAATTCTAGCATTTTACATTTTTTTTTACATTCTTCCACCTTATTGTTTGAATAGTAATATTCTTTAAGAAAATTATAATTATTTATGGTATATGATCCTGACCAACTTAAGATCAATTCTTATAGCGTACAGTATTTAATGGACAAAAAAATGTATCAAATATACTCTAATTTTCATGACAAAAATGAAGTTTAAAATTATCATTTTGTTGGAATGTGAAACTTATCACATTAGTTTTCATGTATTAGTAATAAATAGTTTGAATTAGCAATAAATTGCTAATTAATTTAAAAGTGAAAAAAGAAATTTTTTATTTAAATAATTTATTGGTCGTTCACGAGGATTTAATTTATGTCATGGTCACATTTTTATTGACATTTTCATACGTGGTTGATTATTATTATTATTATTATTATTATTATTATTATTATTATTATTATTATTATTATTATTATTATTATTATGTGAGTTTAACAACATTTAAAGGTGGGGAGGTTGAACTTTTGACCCCTTAGTTGCATGTCAATTATTATTGAGTTATTCTCACTTTGATATATGTAGTTGAATGTAATATTGATTTAAGTAGTAAGTTAATTAAGTATTTCCCTTATATTATAGGAAAATATATGAATATAACAAAAATTAAAAAAAAATCACTAATGTAAACATGATATTGTTAATAAGAAATTTTAACTTATTAAAAAGGGTGAAATTCTTATTTTTTAATTTAAATATTTTTTATAATTTTATATTTATATAAATTTTCTAGAATTATCCTTTTGATATCAACAGTTTCAAAAATTAAGATCTCGTCATTTCAATCACATTAAAATTTGAAAAATAAGGACAAAGAAATGGTAATTTTTTTTAATACATCAACAATTGGGAGTGGAGGGATTCAAACTCATAATTTTTGGATCATGAGTTATACTTGATGTCACTTGAAATTTATCTTCTTTTCAGCGAAATGGCTAGTTGATGCATTCTCAATACATACACCACAATTTCTCTTTTTCAACCAAAGAAAAAAGAAGGACAATTAATTTCTAATCTAAAATACCAAAAAAAAAAAAAAAAAAAGACAAAAGCCCACTTTTTTTTTGTTAGCCAAATTACCATTATTTGCCTGAAAAAAAGACGACCTAGTATTTTGCAACCCATATCTATATCCATATCATATCTATTTTCTAGATATTTAAAAATTACAAAATGTATATATTGTTAATTCAAATATTTTTTGAATTTTTTATAAAAGATTTTTATAGAAATATCTATTTTCTTGATATTTCCGTAAATTTAAGATCTTGACATTTTCGTTGGCATCAATCTTTTAAATTTCAGTTGAGTTTAGTTACTTAGGTCTTAAAATAAGCTCGAGATCCAACTCGAAGACAGTAAAACCATGTTGAAAGGACGATGGTCTTGTCTTTTGATCGAACATAGCTTTTGAGGAGTGAATTAATTGATGAATATGAAATGTCAAAAGTTGTATTTGTGTTGTTCCAGTCGTTGCTGTTAGGAAATATTTATCATTTATATTCTTAATTAGGATATATGGGATATATTTTCTATATTTATTTTATACTTATTTCTATATTTATTTTGTACTTAATTTGGGTCAATTTGGGCCAAATTGTATGTTAGACTTAACCCATTATTAGGTTGTATATATTCATCCTTAAGTCAAATAGAAAACCTAAGGAAACAGCTTTCCTGGCATGGTATCAGAGCATACTAGCCCTAGTCATTGAAATTACCTAGCCACCAACGATTCTACAACGGATCTCTGGTTGCAGAAGAAATCTCGCCATTCGGTCTTTGTGCAAAATCAAACTTTGGCTCTCATTCTTCGTAAATTGGACATAGACAGAGTTGCTAGATTATTAAACATTCAACTCAAATGGCAGACGGTGAATATGGAGGAAAGATCGATCATCTATCTTCCTCTTCTTGGATTATCGATCATCGAGCAACTCGTCATGTGATCGAATCAATTATTTAACCCAACCATGCACTATTTATTTCGAGTCTAGTTAGCTTACCTAATGGGAATAAAACAATTGCCACATTGGAAGGGCGAGTTTTACTCGCTGGTGGTTTTGTTCTTGAAAAAGTGTTATTTGTACCTTCTTTACAATGCAACTTGATTTCAATATCACAATTAATTGATGATGCTAATTGCTTTGTTCGTTTCACTACTTCCTTATGTGCTATACAGGACCAACATTTGGGGAACTTTGATTGGCGCCAAAGTGAACGAAATGATGGACTATATTATTTTTAGGAATTCCTAAGATATCTTCGATGAGGGTTCGTGATTTGTCTGCTTTTGAGTTGTGGCATAGAAGATTGGGGCATCCGTCGGATAGAGTGGTAAAGTTACTACACTGCAATTCGTTCTAGTTACTCGCGAGAAGAAATCGAATCATGCTCGTGTCACTTGTCCTAAGGCTAAACAAGCTCGTGATAGTTTTCCTATTAGTGATAGCAAGACTAGTCGTACTTTTGAACTCATCCATTGTGATTTGTGGGGTCCATATACCAACACACCATCTTCTTGCAAAGCGTATTATTTTTGACAATAGTAGATGATTTTTCACGAGTTTGTTTGGGTTTATTTGTTGAGTAGTAAAACGAAGTTTTTACTACATTTCACTCTTTTTTTTTATGGTTGAACGCCAATTTGAAACATTTGTTAAAATAGTGAGGAGTGACAATGAGACTGAATTTAAATGCATGCTTGATTACTTTGTCAAGTCTAGCATTCTGTTTCAAACTTTATGTGTTGGAACTCCACAACAAAATGGGAGAGTAGAACGCAAGCATCAACACATACTTAGGGGTCGTTTGGATTGAGGAGTTAGGGGGAGTAGGAGTTGTAAGGAGTAGGAGTAAAGAAGTCTGTGGGGCCCACAAAAAGGAGTTAAAAATCAGTGGGGCCCATAAAAAAGAGTTGAAGAAAGAGTAAATAAAGCTCAGAAGCCAAAAAAAGGAGTTAATAACTCCTTGGGTCAAACAAGGAGTTGGGGGGAGTTATTAACTCCTCCCAACTCCACTCACCCCAACTCCTCAATCCAAACACCCCCTTAATGTTGCTCGTGCTTTAATGTTTCAAGGAAATCTTCCAATTACCTTTTGGGGAGAATGTATCTTGGGTGCAGTTTATTTGATTAATCGTACTCCATCAGGTTTATTGCAAAATAAGACACCTTTTGAAATCTTATTTGGCACTGCCCCAAATTTTGATGTGCTACGTGTTTTTGGATGTTTGTGTTTTGCTCATAATCAACAAGCAAAAAGGAATAAATTTGCTCCACGTAGTCGAAAATGTGTGTTCGCTAGATATCCATATGGTAAGAAAGGTTGGAAGCTATATGATCTCGAAACTGGAGAGATATTTGTATCTCGTGATGTCAAATTTCACGAGAATGAATTTCCATTTGCTGAAACTAATACTCCTGTGTATTCTGATGAAAATCTAGTGAATGTTAATCCTATTGTTGATAATTTGGATAATATATTTGAGGAAGTAGTGCCCCTTGACAATGTTGCCCCTATAAATGGTGTTCCAGAACCTACTGGTGTAGTTGATACTAATGAGTCGTCTGATAATGTCTTGGAATAATCATCTGATCATACAGTCACAATCGCTTCCACCAAAGAAGCGCAATGTAAATGAAAATGAATCATTAGATGATGTTCCAGAACCTACTGGTGTAGTTGATACTAATGAGAGCTCTGATAATGTCTTGGATGAATCATCTGAACATACAGTCACAACTGTTCCACCAGCAGTGCAACAGAATGAAAATGCATCATTAGATGATATGGTTGGCTTGGGTAGAGGTTTTCGAACGAAACGCCCATCGATACTCCTCCCTGATTTTGTTCTTGAATCTACACAGAAAGAAAGTCTATCCTCGAGTTCATCAGGCATCACAAACCCATCAGGTACTCCCCACTCTATAACACATTTTGTGAACTATGATAAATTTTCTATGAGACATCGCACATTTCTTGCTGCAGTAACTGCAGGGCATGAACCTCGTAACTTTGATGAAGCTATGGCAGATGTTGGTTGGAGTGAAGCTATACAGAAGGAAATAGATGCTTTGAAAGCTAACCATACTTGGGTCATGGAAGTATTGCCTCCAGGCAAGAAAGCCCTAGGATGCAAATGGGTGTATAAAATCAAATATCACGCAGATGGAGGGATTGAACGACTCAAGGTTCACCTTGTAATTTTTGGCAATCACCAGGTTGAGGGTATTGACTACATTTGCTCCAGTGGCAAAAATGGTAACTGTACGAGCTTTCTTAGCAGTTGCAGCTACAAAAGGTTGGGAATTACATCAGATGGATGTACACAATGCTTTCCTCCATGGTGATCTTGATGAGGAAGTGTACATGAAATTGCCACCGGCTTTAAATCTTGCAGAGCGTCAGGTATGGTGTGTCGCCTCAAGAAATCTTTATATGGTTTGCGTCAAGCTCCGAGGTGTTGGTTTGCTAAATTGACGACATTTTTTTTAAAAATATGGCTTTATCCAATCATATTCAGATTACTCACTCTTTACATTGCATCAGGGACAAGTTCAGCTTAATGTCCTAGTTTACGTCGATGATCTGATTATTTCTGGTAATGACTCTTTAGCTATCGCTTAATTTAAGAAATATTTGGGTGAATGTTTTCACATGAAGGATTTAGGTACTCTGAAATATTTTCTTGGCATTGAGGTTGCTCGAAATTCAGAGGGTATTTTCCTTTGTCAACGAAAGTATTGACATTATTTCATAAATGGGGCTTTTAGGAGCTAAACCTGCAGGATTTCCAATTGAGCAAAACCATCACCTAACACTGGCTAATGACACTTTGGTTGTGCACCACGAAAAAGATCGACGCGTCTAGTAGGGCGTCTCATATATTGTCATTTTACACGACTGACTTAGCTTATGTAGTGCACATTTTGGCCCAATTTATGCGCGCCACGACAAGAACATTGGGATGATGCGATTCGATGCACTCTCGTTATTTGAAAAGTTGTTCGTGTCGAGGAATCCTTCTTCGTTCTAGTTGTGATCTCTCTCATCAGCCGTGTGATTGGATTGGGCGAGTTGTCCCCAACTCGTCGTTTCTCTCATTGGTTGGCTTGTTTTTCTTGGTGGTTCTCCTATCTCTTGGAAAACCAAGAAGCGAAAAAATGATATCTCGTTCTCGTCGCCAGAGTGAGTATCGCTCTATGGCTTCTATTACATCCGAACTTAAGTGGCTTAAAGCATTACTTGGGAGTCTTGGGGTGAATCATTCATGTGCCATAAATTTATTTTGTGATAGTCAGTCGACATTACATATTGCTCGAAATCCAGTTTTTCATGAACCTACGAAACACATTGAGGTGGACTGTCATTATGTTCGTGATGCTGTTGAAGATGGCACCATTGCTACACATCATGTTTCTACCAACGAGCAACTTGCAGATATCTTTACAAAAGCCTTAGGGAGACAACGATTTCTTCATCTTCTTCCCAAGTTGGGCATTTACGATCCCCATGCTCCAACTTGAGAGGGGTATTAGGAAATATTTATCATTTATATTCTTAATTAGGATATATGGGATATATTTTCTATATTTATTTTGTACTTAATTTGGGCCAATTTGGGCCAAGTTGTATGTTAGACTTAACCCATTATTAGGTTGTATATATTCATCCTTAAGTCAAATAGAAAACCTAAGGAAACAGCTTTCCTGGCAGTTGCCATGCTCTGGGATGTCAATAACCATTTTGTTGTTCGATGAAGGCGCCAATGTCAATTCCATGAGCTTGGCCTTGTCGCTTCATATGGCCTCCTAAAGCTTGTGCAACATTTTTTTAAACCCTGCTTGCAAAAAAATGCACTCAACAGACGTGGCTTCTAAGCTCATCACTTGATCTTCATCTTGATTCTCACCACCTACTCCTTGTTGATCAATCTTCCTAGAGACATCAAAATTAGAGAAGATGAATTAGAAAGTAATTTAATCTTTATATAATTTAATTTTTAGATTCAATCGGTAACTTGTCAATATGCGCATAACTCAATGCTAATTACTGCTAGAAGAAAATAATGCTTTGTTGTAAGAACGAGTAACACTAGCAAATTGATAACAACTTAACTGGCTACAAACAATTACAATGTAAATAATACTTACATTGTATATAATAACAATTCAAAATTCAAGAACGAAAGATTATAAATAGTTGAGGCATGCTTACTAAGCGTTGTCTTGAAGACAATTATTCGTTCCGCACGAGTTGCAAGTAGACTACATTGTCTCACAGGATACAATGACTAACTCCAATATAACAGCAACCTCGAACTACTCAAATATGGCAGAACGTACTCTTGGATATACTTGCTCTCAACTTGACTCAAGATTAAATAGAAGAAATAAATGAGAGAAAACTCTTCAATTGGAATACTCCAAATTGGAAGGGATTGAATGAGATGCTCCAAGTGGAAAAACAAGTTGCTATTTATATTCTAGCAACTTAATAACTCTCTAAAATCAAATTAATATGAATAGTATGAAACATATCTAACTCAATTATGTAGTTACTTGCAAAAATTCAAACAAAACTCACAAACTTTAACTTTTTAAGTTAAATTTGTATGAGAGACATCAACAAATTTTGATGTTTCAAATCATTTTGAAAACTTTTGAATTTAAAGCTAAGTAACATAAACATCAATTGATTTTGGATATTTTGAAACAACACTTTTTTTCACAACTTTTATTTTTTTATAAAATCTAACAATTCCCCACACAAAAGAAAGTTTGAAAATCAAAACACAATCATTGAGAGCAAACCAACAAGTTATGCATCAGGATAGGTGTCTTCTGGACTTGAACATTCCTTAGTGAATATCTATCTAACTTACCGAATAAATAGTGAGACCAACTCTGGAACTATCCTTCGCATTGGTAAATTAAGACAACAAACGTCATACATAATGTTCATCTTGTATCTTTGAGTTCTATACGTTTGTACCCATTTTGGTCTTAGATATTGTTATAAGTGAAATTTAACCACAAGGACAAATTCGAAATATGGAGGAAATGAAAAGCCAGATACGTAGAGAATGACTCACAAGAAAATGAATCCAATTGGGTTGATAGGCAAAAAGAGATTGGACTTTCAAACTCAGATCAAAGAATTAATTAATAGGACTCAATTAACTAAAGAAAATCAATCTGTCATACTTGATTTAACGGAGCATCAATTCAGATCCATATAATTTGATTTTGAATAAAAACTAATATTTTGTTGAATTTTAATCAAATCATTTATTTTGAATTAAATTCTTTCATTATGTTTGAATGTGAACAGATTATGGTTAAGTATGAAATTTGAGTGAGGTAATTAATTGGGATTTATAAGGGTATCTTTGATTTAAAGTGATTTTTTTAGAAGTCCTTCCTTTTAAAATTTTTAGATTTTAGATATAGATATAGATGATGAACCATATTAACTACATGGATTTCCAAAAATATCAAAATATAATATTATTCTTTTATCATCAATTATGTGGTTAATTTCATATAGATGTTTTTTTCCTCAAATTTTTTTTCACTTAGTTTATTTTTTATGTTTAAAATTAATTTCTAGTGAAATTTTAAAATTGACCTAGCATTAAAGTATTTTGGTTAAACATTATTATGTTTTAATACCATTTTTAAATTTTAATATAATCTATTTTAGTTTGCTCTATCTTATTTAATTATTTTAATTAACATATATTTTGTTGGTATAGAATGTAATGAAAATTCAATTTTGAAAAAAAAAGAAACCTTAAATTCATATTTTATTTATAATTTTAAACAATGATATTAGATTATACAAATTTACTATTTTTCTTATTACTCTAAAAATAAGCATTAAACTTCATCTGTTAGCTTTTGTTTTAAAGTATTCAAATTCATTGAAATTATACTAACTTAAGTTATATAAAAGAAAAGAAAAAGAAAGACATACCGATCAAAAATTGGGGATAGCTACTTTTTAGACCAAGAAAAAAATTAATATTCATCTTTATTTTTGGTATAAAATTCACAAAAAAAATCAAATATGTGGGGTCAAAATTTAAAAAAAAGAGATATCTGATGAACAAGAAGGGATGAATTTTAGACTTAAAAATATAAATAAACAAGAGATATTTGATGAAAATTTGAAGGAGATGAATTAAAAATGGGATTAGAGACTTTTAAATCTAAAAAACATAGAGGAAAAAATTTGCTAATCAAATTAAGAATTTTGAATAAAAAAATTAAAAAATTATCTATTTATTCTTATTTGAATTAGAAATTAGATTAGATATTCATTTTGGGTCAAATTATCAAATCGGGTTATTATGATTTGATGAATATAATTAATTAAAATTTGAAGGGATATTTTGGTATAAAAATATTTTTTTTTAAATCCTTATTTTTTTATATAGTATAGATTATTTAGTAATAGATTGTAGATATATTATAGGTTACCGATTATTGAATATTGATAATATTATTATATTATAGATATATTTTCAGCGACCAACCCATTGAGGTTTTTGGGCTATTGTAAATTAATAACATAAGAATTAGTGTATAAGAAATAACTTCATTTCGCAAACAAGAGCATAATTGATCAACTGACATCAAGTATATGACTCATGGTTCGAATTCCCCCACCCTCAATTGTTGATATACTAAACAAAAAAATCTCCATTTCATATATATATATATATGCCAGACAGACTCACCCTAACATATAATTCAAGATTCACCACCGATCAAGTCTATATTCATGTTTTAGTTTATGAAGTTGATAACGAAAGATCTTGACATTGAAACCTTTTATATATATTTTTTATTTCACACACAAAAAAAAAATCAACAGACATTAGCCAGAACATCTAATTGAACAAAGGGCATTTCCTTAATTTTAAACAAGGGTCTCAAAATCATACTAACAGAAAATTAAATTACTATAATCTTAAACTTTGATTGTTTTATTAAGGAAAAAAATGGGTACGTAAATATATAATCAGGTAAGTTTCATTAGTAAAAATCAATAAGTTAAATCCAATATTTATTTATGCATGGCCATCAACAAATTCAAAAGAAATGTCTAGTAGTAGCCATTGAGGTTGATGATGAAGTTGAGTTTTGTGGCTCATGTCCTAATCTAAGTTCAAGATCCAGCTCGGAGACACCATGTTGAGACGACGACACCATATCTGAGTGTTTCTGGACAAAAAGTGAGAGTTCTCGTAGTTCATGAATTTTGGTTTCTTCTATGGTTGAAGTCGTATTTCGAATCGTTTTCGAAGTGTCAACAATAATATTCATCTCGTTCAATGACAACGACGACATTGATGTTGATTGTTTGAGCTCAGCTACCTCTTTTCTATGTAGCCTCATATGGCCTCCTAAAGCTTTTCCATTTCTGAAGCCCTTCTTGCAAAAAGTACACTCATGGGACTTAGTTATTGTTGATTGACTCCCACCACTTTGTTCTTTTGAGTTCATCATTTTAACTTGATCTTCAATCTCACTTCTGCATGTACCTTTGTTGATCAATCTCCCATAAAGTGGGAGGAAAAAGGGATTTTTTTTTAAAAAAAAAATAGAGAGTGAGAGAGAGTCAAACGGCCTCGAGAAGATCATATTTATAGCCAAGCTTCTCTTTTGGAATGAACGGTAAGTTTGAAGGAAATTGAAAATGTTTATTTAATTAATTTATTTATTTATTTTGCAAAGTTTAATATTAGATTTCAACCCTTAGGAACAAGCAGCCATCCAAACTTGGTCGTGTAGAATAATTTATGATTTTTTTTAGTTCAATATCATTTTGAGTGGAAAATTCGAAATTTTAACTTCTCGATGATGGTATATGTCAATTATCAGTGATCTATATTCACTCTAGCTTATGATTTTTTTTTAAAAAAAAATTGGTTTTTTTTTTTACAACGTGTAAGATGATGGAGGATTCAAATTTTTGACTTCTTAATCGAGAGTATGCAGTTTATGCCAATTGAATTATGCTTATGTTGGCTCTTATGAATTTGAAACTTATTGATTAGAAAAATGTAATTTCATTCCATTGTATTACAATTATGTATAAGAATAGCTTCTAATAATAAAGTTTGTTAGAAATGAAAAATTTACTAAATATTTTCAAAATCTAATTTGGATATATATACACACATTTTTTTCCTAGGATAGCATGATACTTTTTTTCTTTTTGAATTTAACAATATTTGGGGTGGCAGAATCAAACTCATAATTTTTTTAGTCATAAACACATATTTCATATCAGTTGAGCTATATTTCATATCAGGTGAGTTATGCTCTTATTTTAAATATTTAAATTATTTTATGTTATTTAATTTGAAATAAAATGTCACTATTTTATCATTAACTTCATTATAAAATTTCTCAATTAGTTTGTGATATTAGGAAAGAAATATATTACATTATTTGTCGTAAATGAAATTTTCTTCAAGTAAATTTCTAATTATAAACATAAATATTTTTTATGAAAGCTTATTTATTTTTAAAAAGTATTTTTTAAAATATTATATTTTATTTCTAATTAACTATATCTATTAGAAATTTCTAAGAAGTTATGTAATATTCATTAAAAACACATCCCAAGACTGAATCAATCAATAATTATATATATTTTAATAAAACCAATAACAAGCTAAAAAAAAAAGTAAACAAACAAATTTCAAGCATGCAAAAACTTCGAAAAGAAAAACCTCTAAAGATTAAATTCTAAAATAGTTTTAAAATATTAATAAAATTTGCAAATGAGGAAATCAAAATGTATGTGTATTACATGGTTTTCTTAAAGTAGATTTACCTGTGGTCGGTGCTTTAGATCAAATTGATACTAATTTCTTATGATACAATGATTTATAGTTGCTATATATTTGCAGCTTGAAAAACTAAAATTGTTTCTGAACTCAGAGTAGAAAGCTTAAAAACTGATGAGAGGATCAAGAAAAAGAAAGAAAGAAAATAGAACCCAAATTGTGAAAGTGAATGAAAGAGTGTAATTTTATAGTTCCAAGAAAGGAAAAAAAAAATTCAAAGAAAAAGAAAACTTTTGAGATTCCAAACTTTTAATATTTTATAATTAAATGTAATTAAAGATAATCATTTTTTAATCCTATAAATAATTTAGGTAAATCAATGCAAATTTTTATATATTCCAAAATTTTACATTTTTTTTTTACAATTTTCTCACCTCTTAATTGTAATATTTTTTAAAAATATAATTGTTTATGGTAAATTTTAATGAATTTAATATTAATCTATATTACTTTTAATATGTCTATATATATATATATATATAAACTAAGATAAGTATAATCAAATATACTCTTATTTTTATTACAAAGTAAATTAAAAAAAAAGTCGAAGTTGTTCAAATCTCCCATATTTCTATTTTAGAGAGAGAAAAATTATTTATGATTAAAATAATTTATTTGTATCGATAATTAATAAATAATAGCATGTCTAGTAATTAAGAAATTAAAAGATTGCAAAATTTTTATATTTGATAATTAAATTTAATTCAAGGTACACGTATTTAATCCTATTACTAATTTATATAAATGAATACAAAATTTTTGAGATTCTAGCATTTTACATTTTTTTTATTTCAATAATATTTAGGGCAGGAGATTCGAACCTCTAACTTCCTTTACATACTCCTACATTGTTTGATTGGTAACATAATTTACAAAATTGTATCGTTTATGGCATCATCGAAATGTACTTAAGATTAATCCTTATCGCTAATAATATCTTATTGGAAAAAACTTACTCTCTCTATATATATTTAGTACTCTATTTTTTTTTTATTATAAAGTGAAATTTAAAATTATCAATTTTAATTTTTTGGAATGTGAAACTTATCACATTAGTTTTCATATATTATCAAACAAATTGTTTAAATTAGCAATAAATTGCTAATTAATTTGAGAGTGAGAGAAAAATTAAGGCTTAAATAATTTAATTGCTCATCGGCGGGAATTAAATTACATGTCATGTTTGACATTTTTATTAATATTTTCGTATGTCGTTGAATATTAATATAAGTTATAAATAATTAAGAAGGTTCATTATATCATAGAAAAATCTAGGAATATATAACAAAAAAAAAACATTAAAAAATAGCACCTAATGTAAACATGATATTATTAATAAGATATGTTAACTTATTAAAAAATAGTGAATTTTTTAAATTTAAATATTTCTTACGATTGTTTTATTTTATAGTTTTTCTAAAATAGTAATCTGACATCAACATTTTCATAAAATTAAAATATCGACTTTTTCATTACATTTATATTTGAAACTTTAGTTATGGGTAATTAATTAGTTAGTGGCACATGTACAGTAATTAAAAAATAGTAGTAGCATGCTTAATAATTTAGAAATTGAAACATTCCAAAACCTTCCTATTTTATAATTAAATATAATTAAAAATAATCTATTTAATCCTATAATACTAATGTAAGTAAATAAATGCTAAAAAAAATCATATTCTACCATTTTACATTCTCCCACATCTTGAATGGTAAAACTTTTTTAAAAAATTATAATTGTTTATGATAAATCCTAATAAATTTAAAATTCTTGTAAAATCGAGATATAAAATAAGGTACCAAATTGTACCATGATATTGTATAAAATTACCAAAATACCCTTTTAAAACCACTCTATAAAACCACCCAAAAAAAGTTGTTTTCACCAAAGGGTTCTTTCTCCTACAAAGTGGGTTTTCATTAATTTAAACATGATCTATCAAATTGTAACGTTGTTTAGAGCAATCGTATGTTAGGTGATCTCCTGGAAAATTTCATAGGGAGCATGTGAGTGAGGACAAAGATGCTGAAAGGACCCGTGTTGGTTTGTGGGAAAAGTCTTCTCTCGCAAGCGGCTCAAGGATGGTATGAATGATATGGTGACGTGGCAAGGTTGCAAGGGATTCTTGGGCCTGGGGCGTTACAGATGGTATCAGAGCAGAACCTCTCCCAGTAAGATGTGGTTCAAAGACGAACCAATGCGGAAGTTAGTGGGCATGTGACGCCCGAGAAAGAGAAGTACATGAAAGAACCGAGTCCACATTTGAATGTGAGGAATCCTGAGGATATGAAAGTATGGTGCCCGAGAAAGAGAGGTACATGAATGAATTAAAGTCCACATACGAATGAGAGTGATCATGACGGATATGAAAGTATAGTTGAGAAAGACTTAAAAGAATTGATAGCTATTACCTAAACCAACAAGGTGCACCTTCCTTTTCAGTGGCTCAATCATTGAAACTTAAAAGTTAAACGTGCTTGACTTGAAACAATTCTATGTTGGGTGACCTCTTGGGAATTTTATTTTCCTAGGGAGTATGTGAGTGAAGACAAAGCATCCTAAAAGGATCGTGTTGGTTTGTGGGAAAAATCTTCACTATTACAAGCGACTCAAGGATGGTATGGATAATATGGTGACATGATCCTAGGCCTGGGGCATTACACAAATGCCATTATTTAATGGATAACACATGACCAATGGGAAATATTTTACATATATAGTCAACATGGAAGTTACATGGTCAATTAGGGAGAAGACATTTGTTTTTATGCATCGACATCTATTATAATATCCATAATAAAAATTAATCTTTATTATTTTTAATACGTTCATATAAAAATCTTAAATATAATTAAATATCGGTAAATTGAAAGACTAAATTTATCAACTATAGCCTTATTTTGATTACAAAGATTTAAAATCATCGATTCTTATTTTGGGGAGTATGTAATGTGGCCAGTTAATAATATATTAAGTTTTTTTTTTTAAAGTGAAACTTCTATTAAGGTATGTGAGAAACATACCACGGAGAGATTAGGTAAAAGCTCTCCAATTTAAAGTAAGGGAAAAAGTTTCATAGTTACAAAAAAGTTTAAACTTAGAACACTAAGAAGTCGCCATGATAATGACATCCTCCCATAGAGAGGAGATCGTTTTTGATGTGTCGTTGAAAAGGCGGTTGTTGCGCTCCTACCAAATATTCCAAAGAACCGCTCCACAGATGAGAACGTAAGACATTGGCAATGTTATGGAGAAGGATGGCCAAAAAGCTTCTCACAAAATCATCCAAAGTGTTGGGAGAATGATGTTGAGCCTGAGGTTGATAGTTTAACAAAGCCTATAAAGAAGCAAGCAAATTGACAGGAGTAGAAAAGATGTTTCCTGGTTTCAGAAGCTTGATTACACAAAGAACACCGATTCATACTAAGGGCACTGTGAAAAGTAACAAAGTTGAAGGAAGAGATCCGTTTATAAACTATAATATATAATATGTTAAAAAATAAAATACATTTTTAAATTTTAGTTAATTACATCAGTCAAATCATTTTAATTTGATTTAATTTCAAATCCACAAATGGTGATTTAATTAAAAAATCTATATTTATAATCTACTAATTACATAAGTCTCTTTAAAAAAAAATAATAATTACATCAGTTAAATCATTCTAATCAAATCAACAATGATAACAATAATATAATTTGATTAAATTTTTTATCTATAATCTATTAATTACATCAATCAAATCATTGATTTAATTTCAAATCCATGAGATTGATTGAAGATTTTTTAGACTACATTTTTCTAATTGTGATAGTTTATTTAAATATTATTTTTTCTAATTATTCAACCCTTATGGATCCACATATTGCAATTTTGTTTTTTTAAAAAATCCAATCTAATTATATATTTCATAGTTGTTGTTGCAAAAAGGTAGGCACTGAAATTCATTGTCACATGCAACACACATGCTAAAAGATTAGTATATTAAAAAACCACATTTTTGTCAACAAGAACATAACTCAACTGATATCAAGTATAACTCATGATTAAGAGGTCATGGATTTAAATCTCCACCCCCATTGTTAATATACTAAAAAAAAAAACAACATTTTTGTTTTATTCAAAATAATTTAAATCAATTCCTACCATACTCTTTTTTTAGTACAATTAAAAATTTAAATTAACTTGTATTCTTAATTTAATAAGACATCTAATTTGAATATATATTCATTCTATAAATTTCACACATTGTTGAATTTTTTTTTTCATATATGTTGATGCACAAATCTGAGCAGAGAGTACGCACCTGATTTGCACGAGAGTCAAATAGTGAATTTGTTGATTTGGGGAAAGAGATGACCTGCAAAACAAAAATAAAACAACACACATGTGTGGTGTTTTGCCACAACCACTCTGATGCTTAAGTTAGAGAAGTTTAAGTGTAGAAAGCTAGTCATAAGACTTGGAATGAATTCGGTTATCTCACATGGAGTTCTAGCAAGGTATTTATATGAGAGGCATTTTCCTAACCTTAGTGGGATTGGGATTATAGAAAAAGGGGGAGTCGGATCTGTTAGCATGTGCGGGAGGAGGAAGTGATGAATGTAAATCGACTCACTGAGTCGACTTAGGTTGAGCTTCTGTTAAATCTGTCCGACTTTTTTGCTTCACGGACTCTTTTAGCTCGATTCTATTCTGGATCTTGAATTTGGCCCGTATCTGGCTCAATTGTCTTCTATTGTTGGGTTTTATACTTGGTTGTCCAAATTTACCCATAACATTAAGCCTCACTCCCATGTTGGATTTGCGGTTCAACTTAACTTTTGGAGAGTAATGAACTTGTAAGTATTTCCTCGAGAAATAATATTTAACTCAAGTACAAGGCGTCCGTTGTATTTTCTTGTGGTTTAGTTTTAGAATGACCTATCAAACCCTTTGGTTGAAAAGGAAAATTGAAGTTTGATAATTAATAATATTTGAATTATGAGATAATGAACTTTTTTTTATTATTGCAAGTCAATACCTTTTCATTTATTATACACTATGTACACTATATTTTTCATTCTAAAATTATTTATCATCTTATTCTTTTTAATAGTATAAAATCTTTATAAAAGTTTACAAAATTGAGTCAAAAGGAAAGAAAATAGGAAAATATATGATTTAATAGTTCAACATGATAAACCTCGTGCAACACACATAATTACAACTAGTAAAAATAAATGAGACACGTGTAAATAACTTGTATTTGTATTACTTTTGTGGGTGAGACACAATCTCTAATTTGCTCCTTTGATTCTTTCTCTCTCATATATATACAAATGTCTTGAGGGTTAAAAGCTTGTTCTCGAGCGCGCTTGTTGGTTCTTTCTGGTCGGACTTTGGCTTGTTGACCTTGTTGGATCGACTTTTGGCTTGTTGATTGTTCGATTGACCCTTGGCTTGTATATCATTGGATTGTCCCTTGAGTCTTCAAGTCTTGAAGAGTCGTTAGTCTTCAAGGAACGTGTTAAGTCCCTGGATATTGAACACTACTCTTAGAAGACAAAAGACTCTCCAAGACAAATCAACACCTAAGGACTTGTCTTGGAGAGTCTTTGGTCCTCTAAGAATGTTTAACACTAAGGGACTTGACATTAAATACCTAAGGATTTAACATTCAACACCTATATAATTAGGACTTAGTACCTAAAAACTTAGCATTAAACACCTAAGGAATTAACATTCAACACTTAGAGGCCGTTTGGTTTAAGGTTTTATTGGATGCCCATGGGTAATAGATGCTTGAGAATAAGATGTATGAGAATAATAAATGCTTGGGAATAAGATGACTACGTTTGGTTCTACATGAGAATGTTATCAGATTTTTATGTAAACAAGTGGTATTTATATTTGTTTGATGATATTAAAATTTATTTTATGAGATTGATCTTATAAATCTTATATAATTATTATCTATTACTAATAAAATAATAAAATTGAATTTCAAAAAACTAATTAATTGATATTTTTAATTAAAAAATTAATTTTTAATTGATCACAAATAACTCATGAATAATTAATTATAATGATTATGCTTACCATAAATTAATAATATTTGTAATTAATTGATTAGATATAATATTAGTTAGCGATTTAATATTTTCCTAATGAATTTTATAATGAATGTTTATGCTTGTTTTATGAAATTTAGTTGTTAATTGATCGCAAATAACTCATGAATAATTAATTATATTGATTGTCCTTACCATAAATTAATAATATTTGTAATTAATTGATTAAATATAATATTAATTAGTGATTTAATATATTCCTAATGAATTTTATAATGAAGATTTATGCTTGTTTTATGAAATTAATCCTAAAAACATTATTTTATTAACTAATCAAAATTCATGTCAACTAATAAAAATAAATAAATAAATTATCAATATTTTAATTAAATAATTAATTATGATTGTTGGAAATGAATATATATATATATATACTTAAATATTAATAAATAAGAAAGAGAGAAAAAGAGAGATGGATTGGTATAAAAAAAACAATCATTCTTGAAGGGTATAGAAAACCCATCCATCATGAGAAAAATTGATGCATGGGAATAAGTAATTATCCATGCACATGCTCACAAACCTTGTTCTAAACAAGGAGATTTAAAATTCTTACCCATTCCCATGCTCAAAACCTTAAACCAAACGACCGCTTAAGGGACTAAGCACCTTGGGACCTGACATTCAACACCTAAGGACTTCACATTAAGCACATATAAGGACTTTGCTATGAATTCTCTCCAGCTCTAGCTCCCCTTCGTTGAGCTAGAGCTTCTCATGGTATGTGAGCATGGTATGTGAGCTTGAGTCTTTTAGGGGTTGTTTGGGGCACCGAGTGGGTTATAATAACAATGAGTTATAATTGTCTGTGAATTATTATAATCTATGAAATCATATAATATTATTTAAAATGCAAAACAGTATAGTCTGAGGATATAATATTCTGTGTTTGGGGTGAGTATTCCACAAGTTATAATAACACATAGGTTATTATGACATGTGCCTCAAACAGGGTCTTAGGCTTTTGGGCCTAGCCATTTGAATTAGGATTTTGTTTAATTTTGATCCAAATTCTATATAATCTAATTGACCAAATTAAATTTAATTGTTTGGTCAAATTGTTAAAGACTCGTGGCCTCTTAATTTTTAGAATTTGTCAATTTTTGTTTTCAAATTAAATTTGGGACATGTGTCAACTTATGATTGGTCCCAAATTAATTATTTGCAGTTTCACTATTAATTTAAAATAATGGCGTGACAATTGGAGATCGACCGAAGTTTCTTTGTCAACAACTATGATGGAATGACATTTTTGTAACTTACAAAACCCATTGGTCCTTCCTTAATGTCATGCATATTAATATATTAGTTTTTTTCTTTTACTTTTTTTTTCACTAAGCATCTTAATTTCTTTTTTAATTCACCTAAGCATCTTGATACCACTCGATTTAACTAATTAATTCCACATTATTGTTTTGTTGTTGGTTTTTTTTTTCAGATCTAAAATATCTCCACACATATCTCTCTTCTTCTTTATAGAAATTTATTAGGAGCAACTAGAAAAATATCTAAATCTAACCTATCTAAAACGAAAAGTGTCTAAATTAGTTTTAATTTGTAAAAATGTCTAAATTGATTTTTTCATGAAATATAATAAAAGTATTGGGACGAAAATACCGATATTTAGTAGTTGTACCTACCAGAAATGACTAACAAATAGGAGTAAATCAAAGATGTGTACTATATTTTGAGATATTAAAGGCTACCAAAATCTTTTTCTACTCCTAAATTAACAAAAAAATATAAAAATAGAGGAATCTAAAATGAGAGAGAAATATTAATTAACAAAATATAACAAACTCAAATAAAATCTAAACTATTAAATCAACATTATTTTAAAAAGAAAATAATACATCAACAAATGATTTAAATGACTAGCTATTGGATTTATAATATATATTAAACATACATCTATATTGATTAATGAAATAGAAATACGTAATTATCCATAAGCAAGCAAAAATTAAACTTAATATAAAAATCGACACCTCATACATGTTGAATCCCCTATGCTCCCTTTATTGTTTATATCGTATAACTATTTGACCATTAGATATTTCTTTTTATTTACGGGTTTCTATGACTCACGGTATACATAATGATTTCTCTTATTGGTATTTTGGTCATGATATACACAAAAATATTGCTTATTGATATTTTCCCTTGTTTGTTGATTTGTTTAGGCTTCCATGTCCTTGTATATTGGTATCTACAACGCGCCTCCATTGTTTATATTCACAATATACACAAAATCTCTCTTGTTGTATTTCCTCTTGTTTTCTAGTTTCTTTAGCTAGTATCTATATGTTATTTTTGAGGTACATATTTCTATCTACTGTTGTTTCTGTTTTCGAAAATTAAATATTGAATGTGTTTGTTCAATTTTTTCATTGCTGCAACTTCTTCTTTGGGTGATGACACACACGGGATATACAAAAAGTTGTTATTTCCTACTGCTTACTAGTTAGGTATATATTTCTATCTACTATCGTTTCTACCTTCCAAAATTGAATGACTCTTTCATTCTACAACTTCTTTTCTGGGTTTCTTTTCTTTCCATTTATCCAAGGCTTCTAGTTTCTTTAGGCTTGTCCCATTTGAGGACTGTTGTTTCTACCTTCGAAAAAGCAAATGTGTTTGGATCGACTCTTTCATTCTGCAGCTTCGGTTCTTTTCTGGGTTTCTTTTCCTTCCATTTACCCCAGAACAATTTTTATTTGTAGAGGTTACATCTCAAAAAACTAAAGAAACGAAAAATGTTATTCATCTTTCCCGTCAACCATTTCATTTGAATCTTTCATGTCCATTCAGATCTTCAATATTGTTTCATCTCCCCTTGATCTCCTTCAATATTGTTTCATCTCTTATTTTAAACCATCAATGACATAATGTGCCTCTGTGCAACCTCCATGAGAGAACCTACAACACAGTGTACCCATTGTTACTAAGAAACTGAAAGAAACCTCAGAAACAGAGGAAAGGGGGGAAAGCAAGGAAGAAACAAATGTAGAAATAGAAACCACTTCCGAAACGAAGGGGACTAAACAGGAACAAGAGGGATCCACCGAAGAAGATACTTCTCCTTCCCTTTTTTCGGAAGAAAAAGAGGATCCAGACAAAATCGATGAAACGGAAGAGATCCGAGTGAATGGAAAGGAAAACATTTTTAGACATTTTTCATTGTAGATTATTTATTTTAGACATTAATTACAATTTCCCATAGCCCAATTTTTTTCTTACCATTTTAAAGTCACAAATTTAATAATATTCATATAAATTTTTTTAAAATTTATGGTTTAGTTGTTTTTGGAAAATTTAAGGTTTAGTTGGTTGAATGTTAGTATTTTACCTATTTTTTTTCATTAGTTTAATTTATTTATAACTAAATTATTATTTTGAGTTTGTATTTCCTAACTAATTTTAATTCGTTTGCACATTTGATAATGTCATATAAGTAGTCCCACATTTATTATGCTAAGAAAATTATAACTTAAAATTAATTAGTATTTTAATTACTGACTCAATTACTCAATGATTCAATTTATCTATATTTATATACTATATCAAAAATCAAGAATTTCTGAAAAATATTTTTACACCAAAATACCTGTTCGAATTTTAGTTAATTACATGAATCAAATATCATAATTCAGTTTGATAATTTAACTTAAAATAAATATCTTCTTTAAAATAAATATCAAATCAAATTTAAATTTGAATCTAAATTCACTCGGTATTACACATCTCCTCCATTTTTTTCTGGTCTAAAATTCATCTCCCCCAATTTTTTAAAATTATTTTTTAAAATAAGAAACTGGTTAGCCCCATGCTTCTTTTTTTCTTGCATTTTATACCAAAACAAAATCAATAATAACTATTTTTTCCAAGATGGTAGTCATCTCAAATTTTAATTAGATATAACTCTTTCTTTTTAATTTCGTTAGTCCCACGTTTTTTTCATTTTTGTGCATTTTTCTACACTTTAACCAACGTCTTTTAATATATATATATATATATATATATATATATATATATGCATAGATATATATGCAGTTTTTTTTTTACCTTAACTAATATATATAGATTTTGCTTGAGGAAAAAGAATATGGGGCATAATCAATTATTAGATCAGTTAACACCTAATTGATATATTTGTTTAAGTTATAATGCGATTAGTATTTGCTTACTGAAAATGGAATTCATCAACTTCCTTGATGATGATAATGACTCTTTGGGTGATATAAATCTTGTACCAATATATAAAATGAATTTAAAATGAAAATCTCGATCAATAAAATTTAAGTGAAATTCCTTATTCTTCCAATGATGGATAGATTTTATATGCATAAGACTAACACTATTATTTTTTTTAATGTGATCATGAATGACGTATATATAATTCTCACCTATGCATTTTCTTGTTGATTTTGGTTATATTTAGTAAATAATTTTACCTTTTTCTTGGTTAGAATCTTTGATTCATTTCTTCAATCACCACATAATTAATTCTGTTAATAAAGTAGTTAAATTATAAATTTTGTTCCTATCATTTCAGTTTAATTTTGATTTTGTGTCTTTATGATATTAAAATTTTCAACTTGAACCATAAATAAAAATCACTTTTATAAAGATTAGATGACTTGAAATGACAACACTTTTGGTTAAAAAAACATGAGAACAGCTTATTCTCCAATTTACTACTTATTTTACACTAAAAATTACATGGTATGAGTTGACATGTTGGATCATTCTTTTAATATTTGATTAAATATTTTATATAAATTATCATTAATAAATATTTAAAAACTTTGAATAACACCTGCAATGCGCGTGGTGTTAAATCAGTGGTATGTAACTGAGAAAAATTATCGCCAATGATATGATGCCTTTTGGGAGAAGTCAAAAAACAAAGTCATGAGGATTTTGCCTAAAGTAAACAATATATCATACCATTGTTGAGATATGCCAAGAGTTGTTGTGCTTATCAATTGGTACCAAAGGCATAGTAAAAAACCTAGTTATTGTTGGGTTTTTGGCGATATATTAGAAGTGAAATTGTCCCACATCTGAAAGGTGCAAGAAAGTGATGAGACACTATAAAAGGAGTCTATGACTTTGGTTTCAAAGCATCCCAATTAGAAACACTTTAA
Organism: Trichosanthes cucumerina; assembly: GCA_036507285.1. Lineage (NCBI taxonomy): Eukaryota > Viridiplantae > Streptophyta > Magnoliopsida > Cucurbitales > Cucurbitaceae > Trichosanthes > Trichosanthes cucumerina. Next base: position 6,447,534 of record CM071841.1, read on the forward strand.
GTTTAGTGTATTAACTCTAGTTAAATTCTCTCTTTATATTCTCTGGTCTGAGGGTGGGAAGAAGGGTGTGAGTGGTATAAGTTTTGGGAGAGTGTTTTTGTAATTGGGGTCGGGGGAGAGAATTAATTCTGTGTGATTGTAACAATTTTTCACATAGTGAAATTTCTTTCTGTTCGTGGTTTTTTTTCTCCGGGTTTGGAGTTTTTCCACGTAAATTCTTGTGTCTCTTATTTTATTGGTTTCTTTTAGTTTCTCAATTATTTTTGTTTATTCCTAGTGGTGGGAGGTTTTTTTCCAACAAGTGGTATCAGAGCTTTAGGTTTGTAGTTTCTCGAGTTTCTGAGTATGCTCTGTGGTTGCAACATTGTCTGAGCTTCCACACCAGAAAAGATTTCTTGAAACGGGCTATAGTTGTTCACTATTTGCAGATTCACTAGGAGAGAAGCAGATATGTCAAGCTTTATGAGTCCAACAAAGATTGATGTGGAGAAATTTGACGGAAAGATGAACTTTGGCTTGTGGCAAGTGCAAGTCAAAGATATTCTGATACAATCTGGGTTACACGAGAATTTGAAGGGAAGACCGAGCTATGGTGTTCCTGAAAGGTTAAGCGGTGATGGTGGTCTAACGGAGTCCAATGGTGGTTCCAACAAAGGTTCTAAGAAGTCCAAAATGACAATCTGGAATTGGAAGAAAAAGAAAAAAGACTTCGTGCAAAAGAAAAGTTGTTAGGAAGACGAGTGGTCTGGACACATGAAAAAGAATTGTCCTAACAGAGCAAGTTCGTCAAAACGCTCTGGGTCGGATGCTAACATGGTCTCTCGTCAGGGGAGATGGTGACATCTTCTGAAGAAAGACAGAATTCATCCTTATGGTATGTCCGCTTTGCCATGATAGAGGATGTGATGTTAGCGGTTCCACAAGTTTGCACACGGGCATTGACTTGGCGGTTATGCAAGATGTGTGGTGGAAGTTATGTCGATGGCTGAAGAACTTCCGGGTAAGCCAAGTAGGTGGATGTTGCACCATAAATTTCCGCTGGGTATATCGAAAGTCTTGGAAGGTGACATTCAAAGTGGTCTACTTTTATGGTGGAGTAGGTTATAATTCTCTGTGTTGAGGATTATGATTGTCGGTAAAGACAATGATGCAGTAAGAGATGTGGATTCTTCAAATATCTTGCCAAGGTGGAAATTATTGGCTTTTTGGCAATATATTAGAAGTGAAATTGTCCCACATCTGAAAGGTGTAAGAAAGTGATGGACTCCTGACACTATAAAAGGAGTCTATGGCTTTGGTTTCAAAGCATCCCAATTAGAAACAGTTTAAGCTTGGTGTACTAACTCTAGTTAAATTCCCTCTTTATATTCTCTGGTCTGAGGGTGAGAAGAAGGGTGTGAGTGGTATAAGCTTTGGGAGAGTGTTTTTGTAATTGGGGTCGGGGAGAGAATTAATTCTGTGTGATTGTAACAATTTTTCACATAGTGGAATTTCTTTCTGTTCGTGGTTTTTTTTTCTCTGGGTTTTGAGTTTTTCCACGTAAATTCTTGTGTATCTTATTTTGTTGGTTTCTTTTAATTTTTTAGTTATTTCTGTTTATTCCTAGTGGTGGGAGGTTTTTTCCCAACAGTTATGTGTCTGAAAAATCATCAAAGGGGAACAATGATTAGTGAGCCTCAATTGTGCCTCTATCTGAGTGTTCTCCCACTCGCCTAAGTAAGAGTAAGTGTCATGCTCTCCAGGGTGTCCTTCTTCTCACCTTGATATGAGAACAAGTGTGATCCGTGTTTGTGCTCTATTTGGTTGTTGCCTCGAGATGAAGAGCAAGCCATTTGTAGGGAGTCGATGGATTTATTCGAGAGTATGCTCAAGTGTAGTACTTTGTTCAAGTGGAGGATTGTTATTATTGTTAACAAAAGTCCCACATTAGTTAAGGAAAGAAAAAATCCATAATATATAAGTGAGAATAATTATCTCTATTAGTAAGAGACATTTTTGGAGGAAATCAAAATCAAAATATTCGACCTAAAATATTTATTTTCTACAAATACAGAAATGCATGATATATGCTTAAGCACGCCTTACCTTTCTCAGCAAACAATTGATATCGTGCCCAACAAAGAAATAGTGAATTTATTTTTATTTGTCGTTGTCTTCCTATTTTCTTTATTGGCACTCAACTTAATCACTTTTTTTTTGTTATTTTCTTTTCATCTTTTGGTGCATATAAGGTAAGATTCTTTGAAGACCAAGCAAGTGAAGACCATAGCTACTTTGATAAAGTTACTTTATTAAAGACAAGACAATAAAAAACAGTTGAAAATTCTAAGCAAATTACAAAAACCACCCGTGAGCTCAAGTATGATGGTTGTAACAATTACATCCCTAAACTTTCAAGATAAACAAATTAAACCCTCAAACTTTTAAAAATAAAAAAAATTGGACCCCTAAACTTTTAAATGTAAAAATTGAGCCCCCAAACTTATGATAAATGTAAAATTTAAACCTTCAAAACCATCATAAATGTAAACATTGGATCCATTTTATTCAACTCCTTCTCTTCCTCTCTTTCTCCGATTTTTTTAGAGTCTGATTCTTTGAAGAGTAATAAAACCAATTCCCCTTCTTAGTATTATGAAATTAGAGAATTGAATGATAACTTTTTTTTTTTTTTCTGTTATACCAATTATTTTAATTAAGACTCAAATTACAGGCCTTCATATTATTCTACAAGGCTAAACTATGTTCTTGGATTAAGATTATAATTTTTATTTCCAACCAAATTTGTAGTTTGAAGATATCAGTGGCTGAAGCACACGAACTTGAGGAATTTGAGAAACTATATCAACCTTGACTGATATAATTTCCATCAATATATAATAACTCAAGCCAGCAAGTGGAAATAAATGAAGAATTTTCTATATTCTTACGTTATCGGCTTGATATTTTCATTTTGAACACTCATAAAAGTGTTTGATTTTCTTGTTGCCCTTAACAGACAGAGGACATCATAGAGAGTTGGATAATTGAAGAGGAGAGAGAAAGGGAGGGAAAGGTAGGGTGAGAAGAGAGAGAAAATAGAGAAAGAGGAAATATGAGAGAGAAATTGAGTAAAATGGATCCTAATTTTACATGTATCATGTATGATAGTTTGAAGGCTTAATTTTTTAATTTATCAAAAGTTTAATTTTATACTTTGTGATCATAACTTAACGGTAATTGACATATACTACCTCCTACTTAAAAAAATTAAAAAAATTATACTTTAAAGGCTTTTTGAGACATTGGATGAGTTCTAATGGTTTTGGTTATAATAGTCGTAAAGTTATATAATTTGTGTTTAGAATGCATAATTATTTAGTTTGAGTTATAATAGTTTGTGTGTTTGGACTGTAGAGTATTCTACGAACTATTAATAACCACATAACAAATAATTCTTAAGAGTATGTTTGGGACACATGTTATTATAACCGGTAGAATACTCTACATCCAAAATACATACTATTATAATGCTAGACTATACCGTATTTTAAATAATATTATATGATTCCACAGATTATATAACCCATAGAATATTATAACCCATGTTATTATAACTCACTCAACGCTCCAAACAGACCCTAAAAATTTAAGGGATCGTTTGGTGTAAGGTTTTGAGAATGAGAATGGGTAATGGTTTTAAATCTCCTTGTTTGGAACAAGGTTTGTAAGTATGAACATCACTTTTTCCCATGATGGATGGATTTTCTATACCATTCAAAGAATAATGAGTTTTCTTTATCCTCATCAATCTCTCTTTTTCTCTCTTCCTCTCTTTTCTTTATTAATATTTAAGTATATGTATATATATATATTCATTTTCAATAATCATAATTAATTATTTAGTTAAATATTTATAATTAATTAATTTATTTTTATTAATTAGTTGACATTAATTTTGATTAGTTAATAAAATAATGTTTTTAGGATTAATTTCATAAAACAAACATAAACATTCATTATAAAATTCATTATGAAAATATTTTTTTCACTAATTAATATTATATTTATCAATTAATTACAAATATTATTAATTTATGATAAAGATAGTCATTATAATTAATTATTCATGAGTTATTTGTGATCAATTAACAATTAATTTTTTCATTAGAAAATATGAATTAATTACTTTTTAAAAATTACTTTTTATTATTTTATTAATAATAGATAATAATTATATAAATTTTATAAGATGAATCTCATAAAATAAATTTGCACATTATTTATAGATCGTAATTATATATTACATAAGATTTATATATTAATTTCATCAAACAAATATAAATATCATTTGTTTATATTAAAATCTGATAATATTCCTATTTATAACCAAACACAACCATCTTATTCTCAAACATTTATTATCTTCAGACGCAATTATTACAACCACATGTATTTTTTGCATTTTACCCTTTTTTTCCCCTATTTATCTTAAATTATTGCGCTTTTCTTTTGCTTTTGTAAAAGTATGTTCTTTAAATGTTTGCTTTGCCAGCTTGCCCCTACCTTTTATTTGTCTGGATTTAATTTTCATTTAATGATGAGATATGCATGTCTTGTCTTTTTGAGAAAATAATTGATTCCCTCCTAATAGGGAAACAATTTGAATTTATTATTCCTATTTGTTGTTACCTTCCACGTACTCCTTAAGGGGCAAATAATTAATGCAGGACATTTATCACTAGTAAATTTACACTCTACCGATAAGTTACATTATAAAATGTATTTTATTTATTTTTTAAAAATAATATACTAGATAAGGACTCAAACTTCTGATCTTTTAAACGATAGTACAAGTTTTATGTCAGATGAGCTATGTACATATTAAAAAATAAACTAGTTTATGTAATTTAATTAAAATTCATTTGTATTGTATGATAGAACTAATATGAAACAGTGATAAATATCTAGCATTATAATTTTGTTTTGGTTTCTTTTAATTTATTATATAGGGCAAATGTATTGTAGTTGTAGGGTTTAGCCAATCATGTTAGGAGTTCAATATAATAAAAAAGAGAGAGATATGAATATTTTATGATGTATAATAATATTAATTGGTACAAATCCTAAAAAAAATTATCAAAGAGAGCATAACTCACCTGAGATATTGAATATGTTAACAACCATAAGATATATGTTCGAATCTCTTAATCCTTATTATACTAAAAAAAAAAGTCCTAAAAAAAGTTGGTAAATTGGAGTTAAAAAAGAGGAGACAAGTAGTATATTCCATGCATAGTTGTCTTGATATTCCATAATATATTTTGCCTCAAGTTCCAAATGTCTCTAAATTTCCATATTTCCTTCTCTGGTTCTTAGGTGAACACCCCAACAAATTCAATCTCCTTCTCACTCATCTTTTAATTTTAGGGAAGGTTGTACCCATTACCCAAGTCTTCAACAGCACAATTTTTTTTTTAATGTTAAATAGCAAAAATATCCTTGAACTATGGGGTTAGTTTCAATTATACCCCTATACTTTGAAAAGTTTCATTTTAACTCTTCAATTTTTGAAATAAGTTTTTTTTCATTAAATTTATGGACAAAAAATGGCATATTTGCATATGTTTTAATTTTTTTTCAACGTATATGTTCATATAAATTATAATAATACAAATGCAAAAACATCATTTCTCAACCATGAATTTAATGAAAAAAAAGCCTTCAAGGGTATTTTTGAAACAAACATCAAAACTCAAGGGTTAAAATAAAACTTTTCAAAGTTTTGGGCATAATTGAAACCAATCTCATAGTTCATGGATATTTTTGATAATTTAACTTTATTTTTTATGTAGTATTGAAGTAGAGTGCACAAAACTGGGTGTAATCTTTGCTTTAATTTTAATATTGTACTTTCACTATTAATTCCTTCCTTCTATTTAACACCCCAATCACCTTCTTCTTCCTCCCACAACCTTTCTATTCTCTTCCTTCCCATCTCATTTAAAAATTCTGCAACCTCTAATTCTTTTTTCATCAAAGCTTAGTAATTCATGCCTTCATCATTTCTCTCTCTTTCTTCCTCTATCCCTTTTATTTATTTATTTATTTTTAAATCATTCAGCCACTTCCAATTTTCATCACAAATATGAGTATCCCTTTTTCTTTTCCAAACTATTAGTTTCATATACATAAACCTCAAAATTTTCCTTAAAGACCCAAAAGCTTTCACCACAAAATCTATTCTAATTTCAATTTTAATTTCCATTCTCTCTCACCTTAAACATACCAAGCCTTAAGTAATTAATTTGATGGGTTGGGACCTCCCAAATTAAATCCCTCTCTAAATTCTATTCTTAAGGCTCTCTCCTCTCTCTAAAATTCCACAAATTTCATGGAAAAAGAAGGGAAATCATGTTCATTTTTTTTTTAGCCACTTGTTTTAATTTTTGTTCTACAATGGTTAGACTATGTTCATAAAATTAAATTTGCCCCAACCTATTGGTTTAAATTTTTAGATTAATTGCTGATTTAAGATGATATATATCATAACAAAAGGTTCAGGAGGTCTTGAGTTCAAACTCCCTTGTAAAGTCGTTTTCTCCTCCAATTAATATTGATTTTCACTTTTGCTTTTCTTCCAATTTTTTCTCTTACATCTCTCTCTGTCTTCTGTTTTTTTTTTCATAACCACTATTCTGACTTTGGATTTTTCATTCTTTTTTTTAATCCCTTTTTATTTTTCTTTTTAAACCTTAAAAGAAATGTCAAAAAGACAATTGTGTTCTTACCCATCTTAAATATGGTATTAATTTTTATTATGGTTCTTAATGGTTGACTTGGAGCTAGCTTCAACTCCTCCTTATAAATATCCCACCTATGTGTCCATAGTTACAATATCTTTTGCCTTGCTTTTCACTCATCTTCGTCCTTTTGGTCCAAGTAAAATCGTGTTTCAAGTTTTTTATTTTTTTTTCCTTTACTATATTCTCAATCCCACAACTATTTTTTCATTCATTTGAGTTGTTACTTGCATGAGACATGTTGCTCTTTTACTTAGATTGTATGGAAAATTCATGCTCTCAAACACTGTAATGTATAAAGCAGTACTCAATGATCTTCTCCACTCCAGCTAAGTCTTTTTTTTTCTTTTGACATATGACTGAGTTAATTTAAAGTTGTATAAAAAATGATAAAATAAGTACAAAATTTGTTAAACAATATATAAATATATATGTCATTTATTTATTCTTTAATAAACACACACATTTTCTTGCATATTTTTTTACCTCACTAAAAAGTCACAATTGGAAGTCTCTTTCTCTCCAAGTTCAACCATATTCCCTTTAACTATATGCATGTGAAGCCTAGACTTTCTCACCACCCAACTCTGATACTGTAAGTCTTTTCATTTTAGATAAAAATCTATGCATCGGTATGAAACTTTACCTTCATTCTCCAAAAACTTCAACAACAAAGTGCGCTTTCTTGATTCATGAGGTCGCAGAAACATATCCCTTTTCTTCCAAACAACTCTTTAATTAATCATTTCCAGATTCTCGATGAAACCTAAGACTATGAAAGCAAACTTGTTCAAAAATACGATTAAGAAATGTGAAGTTCCTGTCATCAAAGAGGAAGAAACATGTTGTACTAGGTGATTGGAGTCGATGGTCGATCTTGACACCACCAAAATGGGAAAAGAGGTTATGGCATTGTCAACCATAGTTGAGGAGGGAATGAACTTAAATTATTGACAAGTTTTTAGCGTAATGAAGAAGGCACTACACGACAAGACCCTAGTTTACCACAAGAAAACATATCCATATGCAGTGTTCTATTGTCATTTGGAGGGATTGCAAGTTTACAAGGTTGGTTTGGTAGGCACCAATATGGATTTGAGTGTGAATACAATAGTAATTTGCCACAATGACACTTCAACTTTGGATCCAAAGCATTTGGCTTTCTAAGTACTAAAGGTGAAATTTGGAACTATTCCAATATGTCATTTCCTTCCTCAAGATGATGTGGTGTACATGGGTTAGAAGACCAGAGTTTAATGGAATGAAAAAAAAAACTTTGGTTCTTTTTTAATCAAGTTATATTTTGCAATTACAATTTAAAGTTTTACTTGAACCCACATCATCTTGAGGAAGGAAATGACATATTGGAATCGTTTCAGGCTTCACCTTTAGCACTTGGAAAGCCAAATGTTTTGGATGAGATGTCATTGTGGCAAATTGCTACTATATTAACATTAATTCCATATTAGTGCCTGCCAAACCAACATTGTAAACTCACAGCTTTCAAATGACAATAGAACACTGCGTATGGATATGTTTCCTTGTGGCAGACTAGGGACTTGTCTTGTGGTGATTTCTTCATCACGTTGGAAACTTGCCAATAATTCAAATTCATCCCCTCCTCAACTACAATTGATAATGCCATAACCTCCTTCCCCATCTTGGTGGTGTCAAGATCTACCATCGACTTTAATGACCTAATACAATAAGTCTCTTCTTCTTTGATGTCAGGAGCTTCACATTCCTTAATCGAAGTATTTTCGATTAAGTTTGCTTCCATAGTCTTAGGTTTCATTGAGAACCGAGCAAAGATTAGTTAAGGAGTTGTTTGGAAGAAAATGGATATGTTTCTGCGACCTCACGAATCAAGAAAGGGGACTGTGTTGTTGAAGTTATCTGAGAATGAAGGTTAAGTTTTGTACTGACGCATAGATTTTGATCTAAAATGAAAAGACTTGCAATGTTTGAGCTGGGGTGTTGAAAAATTCTAGGTTTCACATACATATATAATTTCTATACAATCTTAAAACTAATTACCTAGTCATATGTCAAAAGAAAAAAAAGAGACTGGGTTGGAGAAAATCATTAAGTGCGACATTACAATATTTGAAATAATAAACTTTCCATACAATTTAGGTAAAAGGCAGCAAAGAGATATATAGGGTTGCATAAACGTGGACATACATGGGGATCTTTATAAGGAGGAATTAAAGCTTGCTCCAAGACAATAATTGAGAACCATTAAAAAAATACTATATTTAAGATTTTTAATGTCTAATAATTGTACTACTTATAAAAGGTAAATTGAACTTGTGTTTGAATTCCAATTAGATTATATATAGAATAGATACTCTTGTACAATAAATTGGAAAACAATAAATAAATAAACTGATGTTGTGGTTAGAATTTTAATGAAATTATGTATAGAATAAATCATTTTTTATTTCTAGAAATAAATATGTAAATAGTATAAAAGTGATAGTTAATAAATTGTTTAGACAAATTGGGTAAATAAGAAACTTTCATGCCAAATTTGGCGGGCAAAAATCTCCTCCATAGCCCATTTTTAATAATAATAATCATAAAACCATTTCATGTTCATAAATTTGTAATATTTTTGTTGTGTATAGAATCAAGAAAATATTGGAAATGATTTAAGATTTTATATTTCAAAACTAAGTTTTGAGAGTTTATCATGGGTAAAACAAATGTTATAATTTTTCCTTTTTTGTTCGAAACAAATTATAGCACAATTATGAATTTATTATCAATTTTACAACTAGCACTCAGCTTCATTACTTGTGATGTATGGCTACAAATAAGTTGTTTCATGACCTTATCTTTTATATAATTTAGGACTTCTTTTTTAGTTCAACAACATTTGGGAGATTGAGAGTTTCGAACCTATGACCTCTTACTCATAAGGCATATTTCATGCCAGTTGAGTTCTACTCTTGTTAGCTATAATTTAGGATTTTTATCACTAGTAAGTTTACATTGTAAAACTAATTTTATTTAACTCATTCAAATTCATTTGTAAGATAAAAATATGAAACAGTGACATATATAACATTATAAAGTTGTTTTAGTTTCTTTTATGATACAAAGAGAGAGCTCACATTTTTCCAAAAAAAAAAAAATCCACAAAGTAGGTGACTATGCAAGAACGTAATCAAAGAGATAGATAAATATCTTGTGAGGTACAATATTAGTTGGTACAAGAACTTAAAAAAAAGTTGGTACATTGAAGTTGAGGAGATAAATAGAATGGAATTTTATTTGGACATAATTTGATATTAGACTGTTCTCCTACATCAGATTTTTCAGTCTAATTCTAACCTTTTCTCACTTTCACCTCCAAATACTAAGCTACGTAAGTATTGGGCATTGGCAGCTCCTGTACTCTGAACCATCCTTGAGAAAGCACTTTCTTCATTTGATAAAAGTTCTTTTGGAGTGTTATACTCCAAAACCTGAAGAGCAATGTAGAATCAACAAACTTGAAACAAAAGGAGTAACTTTTTATAATTTAAAATCTTTTAGCACACAAACATACCCGACCAGCTTCAAGTAGAAGGATCCGATCACAATCTATGATGGTATTCAATCTGTGTGCAATAATGAGCATTGTACAAGATTTAAATTCTTCCCTTATAGTTTTCTGAATTAAAGCATCAGTTCGAACATCAACAGCCGCTGTTGCTTCATCAAGAACCAGAATTTTTGATCTCCGAAGAAGCGCCCGGGCAAGGCTTAACAGTTGCCTCTGTCCAATGCTAAAATTTTCCCCGGACTCTGAAACCTAGAAACCAAAAACTTTACCACTTTAGTTAACAAATCTATTATTCTTCTTCTTATTGTAGTGGTTTTGTTGCTGTGGGAGAGGGGGATGTGGATGCATGTAAAAGGATTGTTTTTCTCGTAGCGGTTCGGTAAGTTCTACAAGTTCATTACTTGTTTCTATTTTAAAGTCACATAGCGTGGGAACTAAACTACAAAGGGTCAGATAAGCTTATAAGTTTAGAATAAGTCACTTATTTAAGTAAAAACTGACAGGATCTTTTACCAATGTAAACTTGATTTAGAATAAACACTTCTTAGGAAAATGGCTGTGGAAATTCTCTTGCATCAGATTTGAACAAAAGAAAACCAATTGCAAACGATTCCTATGATAATTCAAGGACCTACTATTAAGATTTTCATATTCATGATCTTTTCTCTTTAATATGAAGTAAATTTTCCATTAGAAAAAAAAAAATAGAACCAGCTGTAACAATTCATACGACAATAGTGTATCCAAAGCCATCCACCACCATGGTGTTTTTATTTACTGGAAAGGGAGGGAATAAGTCCTACATTCAAAGTATCTAAAACCCAAAAAAAGTGATTTTGTGTTACCAATACAAGAGCACAAAAATAAAGCAAAAAAGAACTGCGGGCATTGCATTGGTAACACAATCAAACTTATCAAGAAAATCTTTCTATATATTTATTTCAAAACTCGGAATAACTATTCATCAAATTTTGACATTTGATGTCTGATCATATCCACCTCACGTTTGTCTAATAAAAGCTTGACCAAAGTATTTTAATAGAAAACTGCTGGTAATCAAATTGCAAATAAGAAAATAATATTTCATTTGACCATCACCAAACAGGTTCCTTTCAACAAAGTTCATAAAAGCATACCTCAGCATCAAGGCCAAACGAATTCCTCCTTATGACATCCTTTAAATGTGCTCTTTCCAAAGCTTCCCAAAGGTCAGCATCATTATGATTGTTGAATGGATCTAGATTAAACCTAACAGTTCCTACACAAAATGAGAAAGAACATAAACATAATGAAAACTAGTTAGTTTATTAATGCAATTTGATTTACAAGGAAAACAAGAGGATTGACAAAGTAGTAATATGTGCTACTCCGGTGCAATATTCTTAACAATTATAGATTTCTTACCTGAAAATAGAACGGGTGACTGTGGTATAATCCCAAGAACTTTTCTCAAATCTAACAACCCAAACATTGCAACATCAAAACCATCTATTAATATTTTTCCCCTTTCCAATTCCACAATACGAAATAAGGCATTTAGCATGCTTGATTTTCCAGCGCCAGTTCGTCCGACAATTCCAACCTTTTCACTTGGAAAAATTGTGAAAGATAGTCCATGCAAGATTGGTGGGAGCTCAGGTCTGTATCGTAATACAACATCCTCAAATTTTACAAGTCCAGATGAAGGCCACGTAGGAGGGGGGCGGTTGCTCTCAATAATTGATGGAGCTTCTGAAGGTAAATCTATGTAGGTCCCAACACGCTCTACAGAATTTAAACTGTTCTCGGCCACACTTCCTAGCCTTAGTACACCTGTGAGCAAAGAGGTAATATTTAAAGCATAGCTAAGTAAAAGACCCATAGTGGATGCAAATGCCTGCTGGTTTTCTGTCCTGCCATTCTGCATCACAGCAAAGGTTGTTGTAAGCCATATCATAAGACCACCCACAGTTTCTAAACGGATTCCAAGCCACCGATTTCCACTCATGTTCACAAGGGTAAATCTAATATTATTGTCCATGGATTTTCCATTAATCTCAGCCATTCTATCATAAGCTTTGTATGCACGAATAGTTGAAAGGCCATTCAAAGCTTCAGCAAATTGTGCATAAACAGGAGATCTACTTATGGAGTCTAGTCGCTTTACTTCTCGAGCTGTGCTCTGTAGTTAAAAAAAAAAAAAAGTTAACCCTTGAATATATACCCACTATTTAAAACTTAAGATATGAGCACATTATTATACCTCAAAAAAACAAGTGTTGACTTGACTAAAATTTTTTGTAAGTTCAATTATTCAATGGGTTATTGCTTAAGCTCTTAAATTCCTTTCATAATTATTCCACTTTATTTATTCAGTCCAATTGATTTTTATGTTTCATATACATATTTTGTAAGCTCCTGCTAGTGAAGTGAGTACTAGTAGGCTGATATCTTATCTCCCCTCTCCTTTTCAAATACTTGTATTTCTGGTAACGGAAATAAATTTCCAAGCTGCCATTTGTTTCATACTTTTCTCTCACAGATGGAAGCTTGAAAATTTATTTCTATTACCAGAAATGCAAGCATATCCCACCTACAAGGTCAAGCCAAGCCTAAATGAGCTCAATGCAACCCACTTTTAGGATGAGATTTCATTAAAGATCAATTTTAAATTAAAAATAGGTCTCGAATATGCTTTATTTGTTGAGATTTCAATCAAACTACGGGGTAGAAAATGAATGCGACTTAAAATCAAAAGCAGATAAAAATCAGAGAAGTTGGATATAATAATATAGGATAATCAGACAAAGTAACTATTGTTTTCATAAATGTAACAATTAAATATGAATTTCTAATTACCTGGTAGTATAAATAGGCTGCATAAAACAATAGAAGAAGAGGAAGGATTGCCCACAGTGATAATGTGCTCACAACCCCTATCAAGATGAAAGTAGAAAGAAGCTGCGAAATTTGCCCCAAGAACATGTTGAAAAAAGAGGCAACATTCCTATCAATGTCACTAAGATCCTTTGAAAACCGATTGATTATCCTCCCAAGAGGGTTGGTGTTGAAAAATATCATTGGAGCTTTTAAAATAGAAGCAAGCATTTGGTCATGCAACCTTCTGGCTGCATACAAGCTTGATACGATCAGCCAATAAGAATTTAACAGTGTCACCAACACCTGACATCAGAAGTTGTGTTTTGAGGTACAAAAAGAGCAAAAAGTGTAGTACCTTCTACTAGATTCCTATGTGTTAAAAATAATGGATTATTGGTTTATATATATGAATAATGAAAATAAATATAAAAAAATCAGTAATATCTATCATCAGCTAAAAGAAGATAAAAATTAAAAGTATGCACAAATTATTAGTTGATTATACTCATACCTGACCAAATGATAGACACGCATATATCATGTTGTAGTATAATGTTTCACTTGGTCCTATATTGCCTTGGTCAGTCCATCTGCTTAACCATAGGCTTCTAAAAATTCGAAGAGTTTCTGATAGAACATAGCATAAGAAGAGTATAATAACCACCCATAGGCCTCCTAATGCATTCTTGTATCTAAAAGAAACCAAAAGAAAGCGTTGGATGATAAAAAAAAAATTGGGGGGTGGAGGAGAAATTTCAATAACGGAAGAAACAAAATTAAAATAGATGGAGAAATAGTTAGTGTCTCCATCCAAAAGCCAAGGATATAAACACTAACCAACTCCTTACTAATGATAAAATTTAAATATGCTCTCTTAATATCCTAATATAACAGCAATAGATTTAGTGAGAAAGATACGTTATAGTCTCCATCCAAAAGCCAAGGAATACTATAAACACTAACCAGATCCTTGCTAATGGTAAATATTCCCTCTTAATATTCTAATAATATCTCTGGTATTTCCCTAATATATTTCCAGGGAGAGGTTAATGAATTTTGCGCTGAAATTCTTAAAAGTTCTTGCTATCGCTGTTTATCCTATAATCAATTTCCATGCTTCTGTTGTAGCTGCCTTATGAGCAGCCATGGGGTAGAGGAGACATATGCACCAGTAAGAATCTATCGGTTAATAGTCCTTCCTAAGGAAGAACTATTCGAATATTAATTTACAAGAGATTTTCTATTATTATTTAAGGTGCACACTCATTTCTATATCGACATATATATTCATTGGAAAAACATATATATACACAATATATATTTAAAACAAACACAAAACTGGATAATAAAATTCATAGTAAAAAGTTCTTACCTCACTAAAACATTCCAACTGACTATACCTGTTTCTCTTTCTTCTTGTTTAATAAGAACAGCTTTTTGTTCTTTACGATTTTTCGAAGGACTAGCATCCACTTTAAAATCATTTGCCGTCTCATTAGCAGAAAGTTCGGATGATTTTTTAGTATCATTGGTTTCACTATCTTCCTTTTCCTCAGTAGTTTCTTCCAATTTACCTGCACTTTCCATTAACCTTTGGAACAACTGGCCATTTTCATAAAGTTCCTCATATGTTCCTTCCTCCTTCACCACACCTTCATGAACAAGGATAATTCTGTCAACTTGTGAGAGAAAATGCAGTTGGTTGGTCACAAGAACTCTCGTTTTCCCTCTTAGTTCTCCCCTAATGCATTTTTCAAAAACCTGTCAATGGTTTAATGGCTGCATAAGAAGAGTACCAGCAGACTAAAAAAAAGAAATTACAAATTACAAAAACTGTCTCTATTGAAAGTAGATGATAGTAAAAAGAATCCTGAATGCAAATAATAATGTATAAAACCGAGTCTAACACCCGATTAAATAGGGGAAACATGAAACTCAAGAATACTAACGTTGCTGCCATTAACATTGATTACCATGGTAATAGCGACTAACAATAATAAGGAAATAAGTTACTGGACGAACCTATAGCAAAATGATTATACATTACACCCGGATGCTGGGACGAATTTACTGATAGTATCAAATAATCAAATTGTGAGTGTAACTCACTTAAAAGAATTATTGCTTCCGTGTAATACTAACTTTGATAAAATAGGAAGACATACTCAGAGTCAAAAGCCAAAAAAACATGAATACTAGTGCAAATTCATTGAGGGATAACAAATAAATTTCAATTTTGTATAAAATATAGGTTATAAATCATTAACATTATCAAGACAACAAAATGTCAAATAGCCATAAATTTACCAGATATAGGCTACCAAAATCATCCTATTTTTTCAGGTAAACAAATACATAAAATTAAAATAAAGGAAAATAATATCCTGGCGGTACATCTACCTCTCTAGCCACATGAGCATCAAGAGCACTCAAAGGATCATCAAAGATGTACACATCAGAATTGGAGTACACGGCCCTAGCCAAGGAAACTCTTTGCTTCTGACCACCACTAATATTCACTCCTCTTTCCCCAATTTCAGTAAGATCGCCACCCTAGAAGCGAACAGAAAGAAAAAAGCTCACTGCAGGATTTTAAAAATAAGTATCATCAAGGACTAGTACTAGACAAAAATAAATACCGGCAGTAAGTCAAGGTCATGCTGCAATGCAGTTACATCTATTGTCTTCTCGTATCTGGCAGATTCAAAGGCAAAACCAAATAAAATATTATCACGCACCTGCAAATAAAATTTGAGGTCTATAAATATAACACTGCTATCAAATCCATAACTTTGAGACATTTGATTTGAAAGGAAACGAAAAAATATTTACAGTCTAGAGTTTGGGTGGAGAGTTTCGATTTAGCCATCTCCAAAGCTTCGCAATGGTGCTTGCTTTCTACGTTATTCAATCATTTTCTCCCAAATATATTTGTAATGATTTGGGAGGTTTTTATGTTCCCTTATTAACAAACTTCCTTTCCCTTGCTTTTCTCGCTCCTAGGAAGTTATTTCCTTTGAACATTTTTGTATCTTTTTATTATATCAGTGAAAAGTTCGTATCTTATTCAAAAGAACATATATATAACATGCTTTATTAATAGGAAACAGAGAGAATATATTCATATATGCAACATATATATAACATGTTAATCACAAAATACGCACATAAAGCTTCTTAGAAGTAGTGCATCTGTATCCTTTTCTATATAAGAAAGAAAAAATTTGATCGATGCTAATACTTACAGTTTTAAGTAATTGATATTTAGAGGAAAAAAACAGTTTCAAATAAAACTAGAAATCCAATCCCATAAAATTCAAATCGGAGAACTATCATTGAACTATTTGGTCAACAAAACCTGAAAGGAAGCTAGAAAGATACATATTAAACAAATGAGTTAACCATATAAATCACCCATTAACCCAAAAGCTTAAACTGATAGGTTATGACAAATTTAATTTTATCAACACCAATACTCCCCCTCACTTGTGGGCTTAGAAATTTAAACAAAGGCCCAACAAGTGGAAATCAAACACTCCCTCAAACTTGTGGGCTTGGAAATTTGAAAAAGACCCCACAAGTAAAAATCAATATTAATTGGGAGAAAACGCCTTCACCAGGGTTCGAACCCAGGATTTCCTGCTCTGATACCATGTAAATCACCAATTAACCCAAAAGCTTAAGCTTATAGGTTATGACAAATTTAATCATATCAACACTAGCACTCCCCCTCACTTGTGGGCTTAGAAATTTGAACAAAGTTCCAACAAGTGGAAATCAAACACTCTCCCTAACTTGTGGGCTTGGAAATTTGATGAAAAGCCAAACAAGTGGAATCAATATTAAATGGGGAGGAAACCGTTGTAAAGTCAGTTTCCTCTACCCAAAACCATCAGATCAGAGCAAGAGGTCCTGTGTTCGAACCCTGGTGAAGTCGTTTTCTCCCAATTAATATTGATTTGTACTTGTTGGGCTTTTCTTCAAATTTCCAAGCCCACAACTTAGGGGGTGTTTGATTTCCACTTGTTGGGCCTTTGTTCAAATTTTTAACCCCACAAGTGAGGAGGAGTGTTGGTGTTGATATAATTAAATTTGTCATAACCTATCAGCTTAAAGTTCTGGGTTAATAAGTGATTTACAAACCACACCGAGGTAAATAATTGATGTAGAAATAACAAAAGGGAAATTTGGTGTATGTAGCTCTTTTGTAGAAAGAAGCTCCAAGTCTTTGATACCCAAACAGTAGCACAAAAAAAATTAATGGGCCTTCTTCTTGATCTATCGTTACATTTGTCATTAGAGCCAAGTTTTTAACTAGTCCACAAGCTTTACCATCTAGAGTATCACATGGACAAAGCATACCCCAATGGCCAGGTTGTAAAGCTCTTAGTCCATTGATTTTTCTGGACTTCTCAAACTGTGAGGAGACTTTAGTCACAAGACCCATAGTAGAAATAAAAGATAGCTTGGCAAGAACTTGTGGACATCTTCCTCTTCCTCGTGAGTTTCTTTGACAGATCTTGGGCCAAAAAAATACTAAAATCTCTCAACGAGTTTCGTGTCAAATCACATTGAATTCGAGTCGCATCATCTTCTTCCTCGCTGCACCTAAAAACGTGCATTCCCCTATTCTTCATGTAAATGGTACTTTGGCTTTCCAACTTCTTCAAATCGGGTCGCGTACATTTCGAGCCAAACACAACTATTTCTCTTTCTTTGATCGCATCTTTTTCTTTGTTTGTTTGATCTTCATCTTCACACAACTTATCTTTTTTGTTCAACTTGTCTTCTTCGCACGAGTCCTCCAACTTCTCTCCGTCTACGCTCCCTTCTTCTTCACATGTGGATGTTTCTTGCACGAATTCTAGACTTTGGTTGATTTCTTGATTTTCTTGAATTTTTTTCACGTTATCCAAAATTCTTTCTCTATTAAATTCTTGACGTCGTTTTGAAAATTGATCCAAATTCCAAATCATTTTTTCAAGATATCCTAAACATTGGCCATTTCTTGTTCGATTTCTTCCAAAGCTTCAAGATTGGCGTAGGATACATGTGTTCTTGAATAGGTTTCTACCTTTCTTGGTCCTTTTCCACAACAAAGAGAGTATTTTTTGGTTTTGAACGTCCTTTTAGCATCATAATACTTCATTCTTAGATGATTCTTTGAAACTGTTTACCTTAAATAGTTCCCCTTTGTAATTAGATGTGCGTTGTTTGGCAACAAGCATAGCTCACGAAGCTCCCTCTTGTGATCAATGTCACCAAGAGTTTCCCGGTCTTCCACCGGCGACAGTCAACGTTGGCTCAGACGATTGCTCTGATACCAATTTGATGTAGCCTAAATGAGACTAAAGGAGATAATTCTCCAAGAATCAAATCAATGATTTTTATTAGAATGAAAGTTGTATTGAATACAAGAGGCTAGCCTTCTATTTATAGAGAATGAGAGGGCTAACTAATTAATCAAAGAATTACCCTATTACTCCTTACATCAATAATATTACAAGCGTCACTATTTTCAAGCACATTAAAAACTTAAATCACACGTATGATCTGAGCAGAAATGAATGAAACATCTATTTGATCATTATTCTATGGCAAGTTATGCCAACTTACAGTAGCATTAAAAATCCATGCAACTTGTGGAACATATGCAACACTTCCCCGAATAATAACACTAGCATCTGCAACTGGTGGAAGTTCTCCAAGCATGGCTGATATTAGTGATGTCTTTCCCTCCCCTGTACTTCCGACAACTGCGACTAAGCTACCAACTGGTATGTCCAAATTGATGTTTGATAATGTGGGCTTCTCAGCCTAGTTAAAAAATAATAAATGACCATGATGAAAAATTGAACCACTGGAAAGCAATATAAAGAAAAACATGTTGAAATGATAAACTGTCTCTAGAATTTTATCCGAGAAAAGAATCCCCAATTGAATCAAAACTCTCTCCTAGGAACTAGGACATTTTGTAGGCAAACTTCTATCAATGTGCTAAGTTACTAGCTCAACTGAGATAAGATTGTTAGGAACACCTTAGTAGTTGAAACCTGCTTTATAAATTAAATATATAGCACTTAAAAGAGATGTAGACTTAGTTTTTTTTTTTTTCTAGTTTGATAAGAAATTACACCTTTTCATTAGAGAGATGGGAACTTTGACTACAAGAGAATTAATAACATCCCCTTATTCCTACTGGTAAGAAGTGTTCTTATAAAAGTAATTGTTAGATTGAGCGTCCGTCTCTAAGGATTTTTGTTGTTATCCTCCAGGTCATCTTGAACTAACCCCTTTTAGTAAAATTGGCTTTGAGACTCTTTTTTCTTTATTAATAACCGGGTGTTGGAGCTTTGCTCTCCTATACAAGGGAGCATCCGCGCCTGCCCCAAGGCCCATACTTAGGAGATATCAAGAGTTTTTATTTATTAAAGTTTCGGAGCTTTGAGACTCCTTTTGTTGGCTGTCTTTTTGTGTACTTCCATTTTTGTTTTGGTTTTATTTCATTTTATCTCAATGAAAGTTTAGTTTCACCTAAAAAAAAGAAGTAATGGTTAAAAAGAAAGTAATTATTAGAATTTAAATCTGCCCCTTTAAATCAAGACGTGGGAACAGAATACTCACGACTACCTCAACTAATGATGCAGCAATAAAAATAAAAAATATTAATAATAGTTTGTTTAAGAAGTTACTTTATACTCAATCTAGGTTTAATTCATTTAAACTATTTTTGTATGCCTATCCAAATACACAAAATACAGCAAAACAAAATCTTTGCTAAAGAGAGAGTGCACCTTTGAATCCCAAGAAAAGTATCCATTCTTGATTGAGATGGCCGGAAGTTTTGGATTTAATGGTGGGTTTGGAAGCAAAACTTTCTCTTCAGCTAGAAGTAGTTCCTCTAGACGCTTTAGGGATACTTTAGCATTTACCACCTGTCAATCAATGGCACCTTAAGTAACATAATAGAAATAAAACCATAACATCATAACTGTAATGGCGTTTGCTGCAGTTACCTATTTCATAAAAGAAGTTTTACATTTGAAGAATCTAAATGTCTAAGTTACCATAACATCAAAAAGGACTGCAAAAAGAGATAAGGGCATGCCTAAGTTCCAAGAGAAAAGAATCTAATAGCCAAAAACGAAAAGCACATTTGAAAAAAACAAAAAGAACAAGCATGTCAATATAACCCCTACCTTTGCAAGTGCTTACTATTAACCTGGTAAACTGAAGGTAACCCGCTAAACTTGTAGTTGTAACCTAAAAGTAAAAACTAGATACAAAACTATTGGCTTTACGGCCTACAACCTGGGTGAATGTAAGGCTACATGCGAGCACAAGACTGTTACTAGTGGGCAAGGTGTCTTGTTGCAAATTAGCACAAATGTTATTTGCAAAACTAGGCACATAGGGCAGCACATGCATGAGATAGCATGGCAAGGTCGAGGGTACTAAATAGGTTTGGTAAGTAATTAATTATATTATAATTCGGACAAAAAAACGAAACTTTTCATTGAAAAATGAAAAGAGACTAATACTCAAAGGATACAAACTCCACAAGGGAGTGAAACAAGAACAAAAAAGACAAAGAAAAAATAAAAGCATCCCAAAGGAAACAACTAATCTATTAAGAAAATTCAACAGAAGACTTTGAAAGAGAACACCAAGAACCAAAACTTCTTTTGCGATGGGGACGAGGCTGCCAAAAACCAGAATAAAGATCTCAATGAGAAAACACCAAAAGAGACTAAAAAACAATGACTGAAGAGCACCAAAACCCATATAATGCCATGCAAAACGACCGAAGAGCCACAACAAACCAAGACTGACCATCAAGCTGCACCAAGCTTCAAACCAAAAGGAAAAAAAACATCAAGAAATCAAATTGAGAGAGCAGAAAGTCCCTCTGCATATGACTTGATAATTAACAAGACTGACATCCATTTGTCCAAGGACCACTATCTATTTGCCATTGACAATAAACCAGGTCCATGTGCTTAGCAACAAAACTTTCATCCTCAAACTTATGCCCTTAAAAATGGGAACACAACCACTGCCATCAACCTTCACAAAGTTGCCAACTTGAAACATGAAATCCTTGATTACTCTATGGAAATGGCATCTCTTATAACCAACCGACAATCGGACCAGTGTTTTTAATGGCACAAGGCGCACTAAGACGCAATAGCCCTCTGGAGCCTAGCCACAAGGCGCACCAAAAGGTACGGGCTTTTTTTTCTAAGGCGCACTATATATAAAAAAATAAAAAATATATATGTATACATACACAATAAGAAAAAACCCTTCATGGGAAGAAATTAAGTTTTAACCCAGAAAAATAGGTAAAAGAAATAAATTTCAAGTATTAGTCTTTGAACATAGATTGAAGGAGAAGACAGAAAGTGTGGGACTGCAGACGGTGGGTTGCAATTCTTTTAAGTTTTAACATAAAAGTTGTATATGTAAACCCTAAATGAAGTGGGTTTCTTGTGTTTTGGTTTTTTTTTTTAAATATATATTTAAAATAAGTAAAACAATACGTTTTACTATTAAAACTGAAAAAAAAAAAAAAAAAACTTAAGAAGCCCCAGAGGCGCGCGCCTCTTGGGCTTTTCATGGAAGGCACGCGCCTTCTTACATGCGCCTCGCCTCTTCGAGGCGAGGCGCTTAAGGTGTGCCTTGAGCCTAGGCACGAGCTCGAAGGGGCTTTTTAAAACACTGAATCGGACTTCCCCTTTTTGGACTTGCCAACTTTACGTATTAGTCCAACACTCAACGTTTCAGACTTACGTGAATATCATGCCTAATTGAATTTTCCTTGGCAAGTTGAACTTGTGGACGAGTTTTCTTTTGGGTGGAAGGGTTTGATGTAGGATCATCTTGTTTATTTTAATCTTTCTTGTGTTTCTTTATTCTTTCACGTTGGGTAGTTATGTTTAGGGGATTATATTTCAAGATTTGTATATTAGGTGGTTATTTTTTACAACCACCTAACAAACTAAACCTTATAAGCCAGTAACCCTTCCATTTAGGTGGTTAGTTCTACCATTACTATAAATATGGCAACAGCTTGTACTTTGAGAGGTCATTGAATAAAATTGAGGTCCTTTCTTTTACTTGTGTGTGTCAGAAGCTCCTCTTCTCTATCCCCATTTCGGAAGGAGGGGAAGTTTTTCGTGGCAGGCAAGGGTGTATGCTGTTTTGTGGGGTTTGTGGAGAGAGAAATAATAGGACCTTTAAAAGTCTCCTCTTGTTGGATAAAGTCTCCTCTTTAAGCATTAATAGGGCATTGGTTGGAGTTGAGAAGATTTTTAATTGCTCTCAAGAACTTTCGTTTGTTGGAGCTGCTTATGTTCCATTTGAATTTTAATTGAGGCTGGCAGGCAGATTTTTGTTTCTAATAGGTTTGGTGTGAATGTTGGTTGATGCAATCTTCTATGTCAAGTTGCATGCTCATACACCATTTGAATTTTTAATTCGGTTAGTGAGGAGCATGCTGAATTTAATTTAGATGGTTACAAAATTTCCTGATGATGCTTAATTTGGTCAATTCCAAAGTTGCATTGCATGCTATTGTGTTTAATGCTTTATGTGGAGAAAAAGGTGGTTGTTGGAGCATTTATTTCGTCGAATTCCAAGGAGCTTTGGATGCTAAGGTGATTAATTCTTTAGTTGGCTTGGAGCTAAAGTCAAATCACGTTTTAAGTAAAAAGTTAGTGGGTGATAATGGTCCGCCTTATTCCATTGGTCCAATTTTGACTAATATTGAGGGCCATGAGTCATTTAAATTATTTGTTGAGCCTGAAATTGTATATTTAATAAGGTAGGTCTTATGCATGGAGGGCCTTTCCACGAGGAAGTTATTGCAAGTTGAGAAGCTTTTAAAATTACATAGAAACTTTTATTGATCAAGGCTTGATTGAGGTATTTTTAGCAGTTGGCTCCAGTAGCGCCTATTCTTTCCTCGTTGGAAGAAATTTTTGCACCTTCTCGTGAGGAAAAGCATAATGCCCCTTTGCCTTCTTTGAGTATTAAAGAGCATAGGTATCTTCTTGAAGTTCTCTTCCTAAGCAATTTGTTATTCTTTTTTTTCTCTCTTGGTTCAGTAAACATTGATATTTTGATTATTGCTTCTGCAATATTTTTCATCTTTCATTTTTTCTCAACAAAAATAGCTCCTTCTGTGCAAATGTAAACAAAATAATCTAGTCATGTTACATTACTACCATAAAACGAAAGGTAATAGTGAGAACCACAAACAAGAAACTCAACAGTCAACAACCATAGCCAGAAAGTTTTTTAAGGATAAAATTTGGAAAGGCACGTAACAGAACCTGAGTAATTATGTTAGGCAGCATAATTAGAGGAAACCGTAGCACTGCAAATAGCGAAAGTGATGTAAATGCCCTAGATGGAGTCAAGTCTCCCCCAAAAGCCGTGAATAATCCAAAAGCAGTCACGGTAACCAAAACAGGAATGCTGTTCAGTATGAAACTATTTAACTGCAAAAAAAAAAAAGTAAAATTGTTAAAACACAGAAGAGGCAAATGGAGAAAATTTGCATGAATTCCATTATCTATTTCTTTTGGGATTATTAAATTAAATATCTATGTAATAGCACATGCGAAAATACTGTTTCACCACTCCAAAATGAACATTGAAAAAACAATTGACAAGCACGGCAAGTGAACCTCGTATATCTTCGTGTTTTCAGAAGTTTGCAGTTTCTGTCCCAACATTTTAATATCTCCCAATGGTGGATAATGGGTCCAAGGATGGTGTTCTTCAACATTCATGTGGTCTCCAGTTCAAAAGATAAACCAAAATTAATTTGGGTGAATGAGTTAAAGTGTCTCGACTATGTGGGAAATGTGGATTGAAAGAAACCAAAGGTTATTTGAAGACAAACTAAGTATAAAACATCTTCGATCTTCCTGATGTTGTTCATCTTCTTTATTCAACAAATCTTTATTAGGGCTTTCTTGTATTTTGGTGAATACAACCCCCTACTTCCAACTGGAGCTTGTAACCTTGTACTTTGTTGAAACTTTGCAATAGATTGGGATTTTAGAATTACACGCTTAATTGGTCGTTGGATGGTGATGAAAATTTTGATTTCTTCCCTAGCGTTATCGATTAAATAAATTATGATTAAATGAAAACAATAATTTCTTTGGAATTGAATGTCAATTCTTAACTTTTTTTTAGTTCTATATTTTCTAATGGCGGTTCTATTAGATGATTTCTTACCAATATCCTTGGAATGTCATCCCCTCGTAAATGTCTTCTGACTTGAGTTTCCTTTTGTACAAGAAATTAACTTTTCACTGATAAATGAAAAGAAACAATACAACTTCAAATTTAAAGAGAATTGCCGTAAATTTAAAATAGAGGATACCAAAATGATGTCATAAGATTGATTGTACCTAATCCTAGAAAGGAGAGCCAACATAAATGGTAACATAGGTGAAGATGTAGCTGGTGAAAGGCTAGGGAATAAACTGGGATTACGTTCACATGATTTGTAGCACTAGAGCCAATAAGGCAATAACCCATTTGGAAGAGGATTTAAGAAAACATTTGGGGTTGTTTGGCCCCCTATCTTGGAATCAAAACCTGGGGGGTTTGTTCTAAGGGGTTTTGAAACCTGGAAATTAGTAGTGTTTTGAAGTCTGGGAATAAGGGTGTAGTGTTTTGAAGTTTGGGAATAAGAAAACAGTGTTTGTGGTGCAATGATCTGAATCCTAGGTTTATGACGATTTTTTCCCTTTTTCTTTTAGTAGTTTTGTCCTCTTATTTTTCTCCTTTTTTAGTGGATGTCTTGTCAATTGTAGAAACCCTTGTATAACATAAGTAAGTTGCAAAATTGGAACTCAATTTTAGAAATTAAAAAATTAAAAGTCTATTTAAGAAACTAGGGAATTTAAAACTATATTTCACAAAATATTTAGAAAAGTATTTTTGAAACTCTATTTTCAAAATTAAAAAATTAAAAGTCAATTTAAGAAATTAAGGAAATTAAAACTATATTTCACTTAAAGCTATATTTCACATCACAAAGTAATCAGAAAACTATTTTTAGAACTCTATTGTAAAAATTAAAAATTTAGAAGTCTATTTAATAAATTAGGGAATCTAAAACTCTATTTCATAGACTATTCAAAAACCTATTTTTGGAACTCTATTGTAAAAATTAAAAAATTTAGAAGTCTATTTAATAAATTAGGGAAATTAAAACTTTATTTCACAAAGTATTCAAAAAACTATTTTTTGGAACTCTATTTTAGAAATTTAAAAATTTAAAAATTTAAAACTCTATTTCACCAAGTATTTGGAAAACTATATTTAGAACTCTATTTTAGAAATTAAAAATTGGAAGTCTATCTAATAAATTAGGGAACCTAAAATTCTATTTCACAAAGTATTGATCTATTTTTGGAACTCTATTTTATAAATTAAAAAGATAAAAAGTCTATTTAAGAAATTAAGAAATTTAAAACTCTATCACAAAATATTCAAAAACCTATTCTTAGAACTCTACTTTAGAAATTAAATTTTTTGTTTAGTAACTATTTTTAGTTTAATTTTAACCTTATAAAAAAATTAACTAGGTGGTCGAACATCAGGGTGGTTGGGTGATTGGGGGTGGTTAGGCCGCTGGGGTGGTCGTCGATAGTGGTTGAAGGGTGGTCGGCTCGTTGGAGTGGGCATTCGATGATCGTTGTCGGTGGTCAGGTGTGTTCATTAGAGTGGTCATCAAGGTAGTCGAGTTACTCAGTGGCGCTAAAGTGGTTATCGAGTGGTCGTTAGTGGTGGTTGCTAGGTGGTCAGGTTGTTGGGGTGGTCGGCAGTAGTGGTTGTCAGGTGGTCAGGTCACCAAGGTGGTTGTTGGGTGGTCGAGTCCTTGGGGTGGTAATCGGAGTGGTCGAATCGTTGGGTGGTCATCAGGTGCTCATCGACAGTGATTGTTGGGCGGTCAAGTTGTCAGTGTGGTCGTCAGTGGTGGTTGGATCATTGGGGTAGTCGAGTGATCAGGTTGTTAGGGTAGTTATCATAGTAGTCTCTTGAGTGGTCATCAGAAGTAGTCGTTGTCGGTGGTTGAGTCGTCGGAGTTGTCGTTGGAGGAGTTGTCAACGGTAGTCAAGTCGTCGGTGTGGTCGTCAGAGTTGTCGCCTAAGGTAGTCGTCAACAGCAGTCGGGTCGCCGGTGTGGTCTTTGTTGTTGTCATCAGAGTTGTTGAAGTAGTTGCCGAAAATGGAAGATGACAAATAAAAGAGGAGAATGTGAAAGTGAACACATTAGACCAAACATGGTTTTGGATTAGGAATCCAAAACCATCCAAACCCAAGACAGGGGGCCAAACGACCCTTTTATGTCTAATACCTCTCTCAATGATGGTGGTAATAAGATTAGAAGATGATGCAGTCATTGAATCTTTATATTGTTAAAATTTAGCACTCTGTAGAAATCGTAATTGACATTGTAGGGTTGTCGGGAGTATATGCAACTAGCGCAGACTGAATCCTCTAATCTTTATTCAATAATATCCAGCTATCAGCTTTATATGACTTGGCTCATGACAATAATTGACTCGTAATATCTCCTGAATTTAGTTTCTAATAACTCCTCCATTACCTACGCACTCATTTGTTCATCCAACGAAAGGATCGTTAGACTAGGATGACAAAATTGTAAAGACCATTTCAAATCTAGGTGTAAGACCAATTAAAATACTCATTATTGCAAATGGTTCGCAATGAAAAACAAAACTGTTATATCAATACTACATGGTAACAATGCATGAAGTTTTGCCATATGTTCTTTTGCACTCCATAAAATAGCTCGTAAAGGATTTTTTCATGTTGTTCAAGTTGATAGAAGACCCTACACATCAAAATCTCTGTTGATGTTTCCTTTCCCAAAATAGAGAAATTTCAAGTATTCAAGCAATTCTTTGACAGATTCATGGTAATTCATCAAGCCAATAATCTCACTCTCAATCAAATTCTTAAGTTGTAGAATCATTCTAGAATAATCTTTAATAGAATTTATTGGTGGTGTTTCAGTCATGTGATCATCTATAATTAGTTTCCTTATTTGAAGCTTCTCCTTGCATTATATTTTTTCAATAAGAAAAATAATTTCTCCAAAAATAACATATCTAACTGCATAGAAGATATAGAATCCATGTTAGATATGAACTATATAATAGCTTGTACCCTAAAATTTGTGTTATTCCACTTAATGAAACTCCAGAACATTAAATTAAAAGGCAAGGCAGCAATCTTAAGTATACAATTTTTCTACAGAAGATAACATTAAAAACAATCATAACGTACCGCCCCAAGAAGTGATGCCTTACGAAACCATGACAACTCATCATTTCGAATACTTTGTACTTTTGACTGGAAGCTATTCTCCCACGCATAACATCTAATCCATTTCCATCAGCCATCAAAACTATCAGTTATGTTTTAGATAATAAAGACTAGAAGTACTTTATTCTTAAATTGCATACTTCACAGTCTCCATTGCAGCTAAAATCTCATTCATGAGACCAACTCTCTTGTCTGTACGTTGCAATCCCTCTTTGGACTGTTTCTGCAATCTGCTGATTACAAGTGTCTGTAATCGCAAAACATAATAACATTAATGTTATGTAGTTCTA
Organism: Trichosanthes cucumerina; assembly: GCA_036507285.1. Lineage (NCBI taxonomy): Eukaryota > Viridiplantae > Streptophyta > Magnoliopsida > Cucurbitales > Cucurbitaceae > Trichosanthes > Trichosanthes cucumerina. Next base: position 6,475,399 of record CM071841.1, read on the forward strand.
AAATAGTATAATGTTGGGAGATATGCAAAACAATAAAAACTAATGGGTTAGCAACATGCAAAAGCTGTTACTTTTATATGTTAATGCAATTACATGAAGATACAGTCATATAGAACATACGTACACAAAGCAATGGAAACCAAGGACAATAGAATATTGGATAGGATTATTGGCTAAAAAAAACTAAGGAGTAAAACGGGTCTATTATTTATCAGACTTCCTTTCGCTTATATATAAGTTAACTTATTCTCTTAGACCTATAATTATTTACGTTATTGTTAGATTTCCTGTATATCTTTTGTGATAATGTATATTTTGAATATCTTTATTATTTAAACCTTTAATATTTTTTTCCTATTGGTAGATGGTCTTTCTTCTATATAAGAGGATCTTGTATTTTGATTCAAATAGAAGAAATACAATATCTTTATTTCTTCCATAAATTCAAGATATAAAGCTTTTTTTAATAAAAAACAAACTTTTCATTGATATATGAAAAGAAAGAACAATGTCCAAATAAAAATTAAGAAACAAAAGCTTAGTTTGTTGTTAAATACCATATACATAGAGCTCTTGTTAGATACTTTGAATGATGATAAGAACCTTGAGTTAGATTTTTGGGAGAATTCTCTCCTGAAGTTGTGCTCGATATTCAACAACGCACAACAAATTAAAAAAGGATACAAATTTAGATTACCCTCTTTCCAAGAAAAGATGAGAGAACATAGACAACAATACAGGATTTGCAAGAACAAAAAACTACGACACAAGAAATATGAGCGATTGGAGATATAATACACAAGAACGACAAATATTTCAACCATACAATGGAAACCAAGATAAGGATTCTGATTCAAGTAAGGAAGGATTTGAATGCACGATTAGTCGCTCTATGGGGAAGTCACCTTTTGAGATTGTCTATACTCATTATTGATCCCACTAACTAGCCTTCGGTTAATCTTAGTACAGATGTTGATTTGATGGTGTGTGGGTTCAAGAGCTCCACCAAGAGTTTTGGCGTCTTCTTGAAGAAGCTAACAATTCCTATAAGACTCAAGTTGATGTCGATCAGCATGCTAAGGAGTTTCAAGTTAGTGATCTTGTAATGGTGCATTTGAAGAAGTATAGACTACCTGTTGGGACTCATTCTAAGCTCATCAACAAGAAGGTTGGTCCAGTTCCAATCTTGGATAGGATTGGTCCTAATGCTTACTGTATTGATCTCCCTCCATTCATGCACATTAGCAACACCTTTAATGTGTCGGACATCTTCCCCTACTATGTGCCTGATGAATTCAACTTAGCACCTTAGCTGTCTTTCAGTTATGTTAGTTTTCTTAGCTGATTATGGTTGTGGTTATTTACTCTCTTTCTTGTAATTCTTTGGGCTGTTTGTTTTAAGTTTGTTAAGGCTCTTTCTTAGCTGTCTAGTTCATTAGCAGGCTGCTATCCCTACGGCAACATATTTTATTAATCGAATGCCTACAAAAATTTTGGATTTTAAAACATCCCTGTAACATTTTAAAACCTTTCTTCCCATTGTCCGCTTGTTTTTTTTATTTGTCGATTAAAGTTTTTTAGTGTATTGCATATGTTCATCTTCCTAGTATTTCTCGGTCTAAACTAGATCCTAGGGCTATTAAATGCGTTTTTCTAGGTTGTATTTCTAACAAGAAAGCATATAAATGTTTTGACCTATTGACCAAGAAATACTTTGAGAGCATGGGCGTCTCCTTTTTGGAAAATCAATCTTTTTTTAATCCAAATTCTCTTCAGGAAGAGATAATACCTAACTTAGAAGATAATTTTTGGGGCACGTCTCCTCTTCCTAAACTCGTTAGTCCTAAGGTTACCAGCTCTAGTTCCTCAATGCTAAGTATGGAAAACTCTTTTTCAGGGGGAGAAACACTACAAAATGGTCTAATTGATCAAAATCTTAAGCTTCAGGTTTACACTAGAAGGGAATTGAATCAAAAGAATCAGGACCATATAGTGGGCTTATCACAGAACAAATCTAATACTCCGATGAATGATTCTAAAGATTCAAGTAACAGATCTTCTATTCTCATTTCCTCATCTATTCTTAATCATTTATCTGAAATATCTAATCTTGATATTCTGATAGCCCATAGGAAAGGTACCTGTAAGTGCACCAAATATCCTATTTCAAATTATCTCTCTTACCATAGATTATCCGATAGTCACTGAGCTTTCACCTCTAGGATAATCGATCTATTTGTTTCAAGGAATATACAGGAGGCCCTAAATGATTCGAATTGGAAGTTAGTAGTTATGGAAGAGATGAATGCTCTTAAACAAAATGACACATGGAACATAGTAGAATTACCAAGAGATAAGAAGACACTATCGTAAATGAGTGTTTACTATAAAGTGTAAAGCCGATAGTAGTAATTAGAAATACAAAGCTAGACTTGTTGCTAAAGGTTTCACTCAGACCTATGGGATTGATTATCATGAAACATTTGCTCCTGTTGCTAAATTAACTCTATTAGAGATCTGTTATCTATTGTTGTCAATGCAAACTGGCCTCTTTATCAACTTGATGTCAAGAATGTGTTTCGCAATGAGGATCTTGATGAAGAGGTATTTATGAACTTACTACCTAGTTTCGAGTTAGAACTTGGGATTAACAAAGTGTGCAAGTTAAAGAAATTTCTATATGACCTTAAACAAACTCCTAGAGCGAGGTTTGAACGGTTTGGAAAAGTAGTCATGAGCTATAGATTACTTCAAAGTAGCAGATCATACTATTTTCTATAGACATACTGGAAATAACAAAGTTGTTATTTTAATAGTGTATGCTGATGACATTATTCTCATAGGAAATGACGAGGTAAGATTGACTACCTTGAAGAAAAAAGCTAGCTAATGAATCCCAATCAAAGACTTGGGAACATTGAAGTATTTTCTAGGAATGAAATTTGCTAGATCGAAAGAGGGTATTTTTGTAAATCAAATGAACTATATCATTGATTTACTTGAAAAGACAAGTTTTTTTTTTTACAAAGGCGACAAAGTCATTTCATTGATGTAATGAAAATACAAGATAAAACATTATAAGCTTACAAGAGAATTAAAGAAAAACATAACAGATAAAAAACCAGCAGTCATTCCAACAGAAGAGAATACAACAAGATAAAACAAAATAGCGCAACATTAGACAAAATGCATAAAAGGATGCCAAGAAAAACACAAATCTGATATCAAGTAGTCAGCAACTCCTTCATGAGGGAACTCCAAGAAGAAGCCTTCAAAACGATCGAATCAAATCTTCTAGACCACTCCACATTAAGACATTAACCCTCCTTGAACAATAAGAGCACCAAAGGGACTACCAAATATCAAAACCCACAATAAGACATTAACCCTCCTTGGACAATAAGAGAACCAACACTTATCCATAACCTGCCCTTCACCAAAAAAGAAGACCAACGAGGTGATAAAAAATTGCTCTGAAGACTTAATACTCCATTTCCTCCAAACCTCCCTTAACGAAGGCTTTAAATCACCTAACAAACCCAACACGGATGCTAGCTCCACCAACTCTTCATCTTTCAAACCTCTCCTAAAAGAGAGGGACCAGGACGAGGCCACATCATCCCAAAAAACATCAACCTATCCCTCTGAATTTCATGAAACCAGAAACAACAAAAGAAATTTGACTTTAACAGGAGAGCCCCCAATCCAAATGTCACCCCAAAATCGACCTCCCAAGCAGTGTTTTAAAAAGCCCCTTCGGGCGCACGCCTAGGCTCAAGGCGCACCTTAAGCGCCTCGCGCGCGCCTTCCATGAAAAGCCCAAGAGGCGCACGCCTCTGGGGCTTCTTAAGTTTTTTTTTTCCAGTTTTAATAGTAAAACGTATTGTTTTACTTATTTTAAATATATATTTAAAAAAAACAAAACACAAGAAACTCACTTCATTTAGGGTTTACATATACAACTTTTACGTTAAAACTTAAAAGAATTGCAACCCACACTGATGATGCAAATCCCACACTTTCTGTCTTCTCCTTCAATCTATGTTCAAAGACTAATGCTTGAACCTTATTTCTTTTACCTATTTTTCTGGGCTAAAACTTAATTTCTTCCATGGAAGGTTTTTTCTTATTGTGTATGTATACATATATATTTTATATTTTTTTTTATATATAGTGCGCCTTAGAAAAAAAAGCCCGCGCCTAGGCTCCAGAGGGCTATTGCGCCTTAGTGCGCCTTGAGCCTTTAAAAACACTGCTCACAAGCACCAAGGCCCATTACAATATCCTAAAAGCGAGTGTCATTCATCCCATAAGAATCTTCTCTCTCGGTCATGATTTGACCCATAAAAAATGGAGACCCAAAAGGAAATTCCCACCCATAGAACAAGCATTTAAAGATATGGGGTATCCTTTCCTGAATCAACACAACATCTGGGGACAGCTTTTGAATGTAACTTTTAAAACTCACCCACTTAGATTCATCCCCCAAACCCCTCGTATTCCATGATATGATTTTCAACCGTCCACCTTCAGGGAGGTGGATGGTATTACTTCTCTGAACTGCAAGCCACTAGCTTTTATGATGAGGCAAATTGTGACAAAACAGGGTGGGATCTAAGCTCCTCCTCCTTGAGAATCAACGACTTATCTTTAATGACTGGCGAGGAAGAAACTTTCATCCAAATTAAGTCCAGGAGAATCAAGGATAACAGACCTCATCCTCGTTTCTAAAGGTGCATGCACACTCTTCTCGATGCTACTGATACTGATTAAAGATTCAACATCGAATTCCTCGACCCTACACAAAAAGGAGCCCCCTGATTGCTCGTCAACCTTATTACTCCCTTTAAAAGAAGCTTATAGAACATAGTACCACTCGGCCCTAGCCAGCATTCCTCCAACTTGTGAACAGAATTGCTTCATTTCCCAACCCCCTCTTGCTGCTTTTGAACTTTCGAAAGACTATCACCTTCCTCAGTTGGTCTTAGCACCGACTCATCAAATTCATCAACTTGAAACAGAGGAGAGGCACCTCCTCCGTTCAACCCTGCAAGAATCCCTTTGCTCCTTACATAGTATTTTGAAAAGACAGGTCTTTGGTTGTAGAATAACAAAAACTCTTATTGAGCCAAGTTTGAAATTGCAGATTGCAACTGAAAATAAGGTAAAAGACAGAGAAAAATATTAGACTTGTGGGAAGACTCATTTACCTCTCTCACACATCCTAACATTGCTTTCACAGTAAGCATGGTAAGTTGGTTTATTTATACCCTAGGATCGACTCACTTTGAAGCAGTTTATAGAATCCTAAGATACTTGAAAGGTAATCTAGGAAAAGGTATCTTGTTTAAGAAGCATGTTATTCTACATGTTGAAGTTTACACTAATCCTAAATGGGCAAGGAGTACAACAGATAGAACATCTACTTCTGGATATTGTTCTTTTGTTGGAGGTAATCTAGTTACCTAGCAAAGCAAAAAACAAAATGTGGTGGCCAGAAGTAGTGTTGAAGCTAAATTTAAAGCCTTAGCCCATGGAATTTGTGAGGGCATATAGATAAAGAGACTATTGGAAGAATTAAATTTTTTTCAGAAGAAGTCAGAGATTTTCATCGCCCACAATCCACTCCTTCATGATAGGACAAAATATTGAGGCTGATAAACATTTCATAAAGGAGAAGATTGATGCAAGGGTCATTGTTTTTTTTTTTGGTATAAGAAACAATTTCATTGATGAATGAAATGGAGAAAAACTCCAAAAGGTGTATTACAAGAAAATACCAAAAGGAAATAAAAAAGAACAACCAAAAAGGCTAAATGGATGAACAATCTTGCACCATGAATAAACAAATAAAAGAAACTTTGTCCATAAAACCCCAACAGGAACAGAAAAAAAACCCCAAAAGACGACGATTATTTCTCTCAAACCAAAGTAAAGCTACCAATCCCGAGTGATTTCTTTAACAAAGAAAGCCCTGGTTCACTCCAAAAATAAAATCCACCAGCAGAAATAAGTGCATCAAGGAAAGCCCGACCAAGCTCCAAATAGAGTTTATCAGTTGGTGAGTGACAGAAGATACTTAGGTTCTGAACGATTCCGAATTTTGTTTAAGAATGAATTCCTTAAACAAGAATTGTTTCATCAAAGAAACTAAACCTCGAACATTCCAAGTGATAAATTTCATTTTACAACCAAGATCCTCCATTAGAGCCAATGTGGCGTGATTTGTCATAGTGAGCAGTGGTTTGTAAATTCTCAGTAACTCTCTCTTTAAATTTGTCCTTCTTCCCATTTCTATTATAAGTCTTTTTAGGCTTGGTAGGTGGGGGTAGGGTTGGAATGGGCATGATACATAACCCATGCTCAGTGAGAAGGTGAGCAATGTCACGCAACTCATACGGAAAAGTGTTGGTATGATGTTTCACGGAGAACCTTGGAGAAGATGGTTCAATGGAAGGTTCCAAGGAGGAGAAAAAGGTAAAGGTGGTTTGTTTAAAAAGCGAGATTGATTCACAAAGTGACACTTGAATTCAAGTCCTGTGGAATTGGAGGTAAAGTGTCTAAGGAATAGCAGAATCAATGGATGGATTATCCCCAAAAATGGCGAAATCCAGGGGTTCTGTTGGAAAACAACATCATGGCTTTGATCGAATGGAATTGGGACTAGAGAGATACGCCTCGATGTCAAAGCATTGAAGGGTAGATTTGGCTTTCCATCCGATGTAGAGTGTTTCGATCCAATATGGAGCGTTGAAGGGATCCGGTCAATCAGGGCCCCCAATAAATGAAATGGAGGAGAGAGTTGGTTGTATCGTGAGCGGGGAGCTCGTGTTCGATGATTCCCTAATTAAAACCGAAGAATAAGATGCTTTAGAGATACCCAAATGATTCATACCTTGTAAAGGGGGTCCACCAGAATCGGGAGATTTGGTAAATCAATCAAAACCGAGATTTTAGGAGGAGAATTAACAACCAAATCACTCAAAACCGAAATTTTAGGAGGAGAATCAACAACCAAATCATTCAAAACCAAAATTTTAGGAGGAGAATCAGCAACCAAATTACTCAAAACCGAAATTTTAGGAGGAGAATCAACAACCAAATCACTCAAGCACGAATTACGATTTCCTTCAACAACAAGATCTTCCAAATTAAAGTTTGCTTGCCTTTTTATCTCCGTGATCATAGGAAACCGACGAGTCAACATTAACTGCAATTAAAGATTCCATAATAGTAGGATTTTCCTTTAATTGTTCGCTAGCCGTTATCGATCGGATGTGAACGGAGATCGAGACTCCGGCAATGGATTCCGGTACAACAATCACCGCTGGAATGAAACCAGTTGAATTTCTTCTGACTTTCAACCGCGCCATGATGAGGATAACCACCTTTCTGTGTGATTTGAAACTTGAACAAAGCCGCCACATTGATCTCCAATGAACCTAAAAATTTCCTCTGTCCATAGGTTGAGAGGGAGATCCAACACCTCAATCCAATCACCATAAGAGGCAATCATCCTATCTTGCAAAAAGGAAGAAGTAGAGAAAGCATGAAATTTGAGCTTGAAATCCTCAACCAAATGCCAAGAGGAACTAGTACGAAGTTGCACAGGAAGATAAGCATCATAAATATGAATCACCGCCTTGTTATCCTGAAATGGATTGATAGTACATCGAGGAGAAAAGCCTTCTTGTAGGGCAATTTGAATATTTGGCCAAGAATCTTTTTGGGGAAAACGCTGACAAATGAGAACTCCACTCCAAATCTCTATTGAATTTATCGTTTGTTGATGGGAGTTGGTTGGTAGGTCACCACAATCAACATGGTTATCCTTAAGAAATGGCTTCGTGACAGCCGCACTAAAAGACATAGACGAATCCTTTTTGTGAGCCTCACTAGGGTAATCAGAAATAAGAGAAAAGAAAGAAAATCATCCTTGCTTCTTGTCCTCCAATGGAATAAGAAGCTTCTTCCTTTCTCCAGTGTGACTAAGTTGGGTGAACTCCACATAAAAACCATACTTGTTACTAAGTTTCTCCAGCCAAAAAGTATCATTGGCAGTCTGATGTTTCTTAAAAAATTTGTAAGAGAAAGGGTCTTTGTAAAGAGCCTCAAAAGAGGTAGAAAGCCATTTGAGAGAGCTCTAAGAGAGGGATAAAGAGTAAGGTGAGAATCTTCCAAGTTTAGTGATCCTTGCTCTACTTCCCCTAGAAGACTCATCGAAAGCTATCGTGAAGGTTTTTCGACCAATGAGGACCGATCGAGTGGAGTAATTCCAAATAGAAGAGGATTGTTGGGGAGCATCAGACATGGTGGTTGGAGATGCTCAGGTGAAGGAGAAAGCATTTCCGCTCATTCCTTAGAAACTACTGGTCAGCAGACATAGACTGGAGACTTATTTTAGAAAATCTGAGGTATCCAGATCAATTTTATTGATAAATGAAATCACTTACAAGAATAGTTTACATTACAAACTAAATGAGTCCAATATCACCAAAAGCATACTTTCAGCTCCAGAAAAAGGGCTGACTAAGAAACTTGCAAAACAAAGCAAATACTTGATGTGTTAACAAAGGGTCTCCCTTTAGACAAGATGATCGACAAGTTGACAATAGAAGATATCTTCAAACCAGCCTGAGGAGGAGTGTTGGCTATTTCTTTGTTTGTTAATGAGAATTTTCTGTATTTTCATATTATCCGTATTATATGAGCTGGAAGATTATTTCCTTTTTTGTAAATGAGGGTTTCTCCTGTATAAGAAACTTTTTCTTCTCATAGTAAATATACAAAAAAATGTATTCTCATAGTAAATATACAAAAAATATATTCTACTCTTGATATTTTGTATAGATCTATTCACAGTGCAGCAACTACCATCGATGCTTTTTTTTTATGAGAAACCGAGCTTTCATTGAGGAAAAACACTACTATCGATGCTATCCCAAAAAAAAAAAACACTTACTTGTAAGAGGAACGGAAGAAAACAAACCAAAGATAATTTCAAAGTTAAATATTGTTAAATACATACCTGTATAGGAAATAAAAGAACTAGCAGTAATGCACCAAAAAGTGAAGAAACTCCCAACTGCTGGTAAAGAAGAACCATTGCAATTGTAATACGAAATGGAGCTGACCATAACGTGTGAAGGGACTGGGTTATTTGCTGGATATCGAGACCAAAGAAGCAAGACAAAATATAAACACCGTAAGTGTTGGAATTTAATAAGAAAGATAAGAATATTTTTGGAATAGAAATTCCTTCTCTAGAGACGTGTTCTTTAACGATGACATACAAAATAGTACTAGATTTTAAAATATAAAAACGTTCAAATGAAATAAATTTACTCATGTTGGAAAGACAAGGAGCTGTGAAAGAGCTCTTTCCTTTGTTCTCTATCCTGCTAGGTCTTCTTTTTTGGTGAGTTCATGCCTTCATGATCGTTTGGAAGACAAGTTCATCTGTCAATCTTTTGTTGGTTTGCCTTTTCTAAGCTTCTGATTATTGCTTGTTGTTGGTTAATATGGAAAGCAGCTGTACTTGTAGTATAGCAAACAAACCCTTTCTTGTTACTGTTGAATGAATTTCTTCAGAAATCCAAGTGTGGGATTGATCTTTGTATGTCTGGGGAAAGGATTTATGAAGCATCTCTCAATGAGGATTGGGGGGCACCATCTTCTATTGCTAAGCAGGGCTCCTTGCCATCTTTGGGGTTAATTGCTGAAGCTTCTTCAAAAAAAATTATGAATTAAAAAAGAAAAGGAAGTGGTAGACTTGGATTTCGCTGAAACTTTTGTTATCACTAGATTAGATTCTTTTGATGATTGGAGGAAATTTCTAAGATTCTTATGGAAGAAATTTCTGAGACATGTTTAATTAATCCTTTTGCGGCTGACAAAGCTTCGCTCAAAATAGGTAAGTAAATCCATAGATTTTGAATGTAGTCTCGGATTTTGGGAAAAAAAGGTGAGCTCGGACTTAGGAAGAAGGTGGGAGGTTTCCATATTCTGTTTTTAAAATGGTGTGCTCGTAAACATGGGAAGGGTAGAGATGACAGGAAGTTATGGTGGCTGGATTAAATTCAGAAATTTTCCCTTATCTTTGTGGAAAAAGGAAACATTCGAATTTATTGGTAAGAAATGTGGAGGTTTTATACGAATTAATTTACACTTATAACTTGTTAAATTTCTTCGAAGCCTTCATTGAAGTGATGAAAAATCAATATGGTTTTATACAATAAATGATCCGTTGGTGAAGGCAGTGAATTTATTAGGTGCTTTGCATGACAATTTGATGGTGGCCGAGGCCGATGAGTCATTTTTTGGTGATCCCTTGCATGATTCTTCCAATTTAAAGGATCACGTTGGTAATTTCATTATTAAATCACCATTTAATGGCCTTTTAATAACTTTGATGATTCTGATTTGGAGTCTGAAGTTAGTTTGAGTAGCATTGATTCGAATTTCCCTCCAAAAAACAAGGTTTTTTATGATGACATTGTGGAGGATTCTTATGAAGAGGTTCTTTGTTCTTTATTTAATGAGGAAAATAAGGTTGATTCATCAATCAATAGCGATAAGGCTACTTCGATTTTTTCCATTAAGGATGTAGAGCAAATTTCTCCCTCCCTCTCTTCGGGCATAAGGAAATTATCTTCCTTTCTTGATGTTTGTGGTCTTCAGGTTCAGGAAATCCCACCATTATCAAATGACGAGGTTTGCTTGAGACAAAATTTAAGCATAAAATTTTGATATTAGGTTAATAAAGTCTTTTTGGAGTTGGAAAGAATTCGGTTGGGTGCTTCTTGAAGCCTTTGGAAGTTTGGTGGGGATCTCATTATTTTCGGGATCATGAAAGATTCCCAGTTGATTGATCTTCTAATGTTTTGTTTTGCAGATCATGAAGCTTTAAGTCAGCAGTCAAGAAAGAAAGTCAGAAATATTCTTTTCTAATTATGACAACAAACACCGATGTGCCTGAAGTGTCGCAGCATCGGTAGTTCAAGACCGTCCCTAACCCATGGTTCAAGAATCACTACTCATTAGATTTATTTTTCAACGGGTAGTAACACTAGTAAAATTTTGAAAAATCAATTTGCAAGAGCACATCTAAGCCCAAGCAAAATGCATTTCATTTAAAATATGAAATTCTCATGGTAGGAAAAATATGAATAATTAAAAAGCAATCATTGCATATACACCACAGAAAAATATGAAACTTAAAGTGTGCCTGAAGTGTGGCAGCATCGGTAGTTATCAAGTTGGTTATCTTTCCGGTAGGAAACTTCTTGTGAGCCTCATGAGTTAACCTCAAAGATTTGCGAAAAACAGAAGCAACCTAAAAAGGGGGAAATAAACAAGCGGACCTGTATCAGGATAACATCTCTCCAAAGAACTTTTGTGCCCTTAATAAGAATAATCCATTTCATTAAAGCGATGAAAAGAAATTAGGCATCTTATGTTAAAGATGGGAGAGAAAATGAAGTTACAATAATGCCACAAGAAAATAAAGAACACATTCAAGACATTGGAATGCTATAAATAAAATGGTCATACAAACTCTGATCTTCGCATAACATAATTGTTCAATATTGAAGTTATCAAGGAATGTCTTAGCATATTCTGAGAAGTCTCAAGATTGAAGGAATTGTACAAATTAAATTTACTTGACGGAAAGAAGTACAATGGAAGGGGAAAAATTACCAATGTTGACCTCAGTCGATAACCAACACGCATCACATTTTGAAAATATTGTGCTTCACATAACACTCCAAGGAGCTGAAAAGCAAAAGCCCATTAGTTTTGTCACACAAACTGAGGTCAAGAAATTCATATGAGCATATTGAAGACAATCTATGCGATGTTTGGGGTGTTGGGTGGGTTATAATAGTTTGAGAAGTTATACTCAATTGTTTTTAGAAAGTATTATTCACTTGTTTGAGGTTTTCGTGGATACTTAATTGTTACTCTTTTCACACCTTTTGGGAGGTAGTATCTTTGAATATTTTTCTTTTTTTTTTTACATGAAAAAAACAAAATTTCTAAATAAGACTAATGCTCAAAGTACAAACTCCAAGAGGAGGACAAGAGAGAGATGAAACCGATCAAAAACAAAGGAAGAACAAAAGAGAAACAACACCTCACCAAGAGCAAACAAAAAGAAATCAAGAACAAGAGGAATAACCATAAGGTTTTCAAGAACCAAAGAAAAATCAACGATCAAAATCTACAAATGACTGAGCAAGAGAAGCCAAAAACGATAATAAAGAGAACACTCCAGAGAGAAGCCAACAAAGGGCAGACCCAAACCTCACCACCCAACCTCCAACAGCCAATAGCTACTCTTGGGATCAAAACATAGGCCTAGACAGAGCAATCTTCTCCCCAATTCACCAAAACAAAAACACCTTAGCACACCCTGCCCCTGAAGCAAGCAAAACAATCAAATCTGCCAAGGCATCAGTGAAGAACGGAAAACCCAAAAATGAAACTAAGCCAAAGTCCGGCCAAAAACCAAACCTCACAAGAAGCTACAGAGAATAATTAAATCAAAAAAAAAAATCAGCAAGGCCACGCAGAACACTTCCACCCCCTTCCACTCTTCTTCTATCAACACTGCATAAACGAAGGACCACCACGTAATTCCACATGATCCAAGCAAAGATCTTCATTATAAATAGGATGAACATCCACCAACAGGTACTTCTTTAAATTGCAAACCACTTGCCTTAATGAGCGAGCTAAAGCGGTTTAGTTCTGGACAGAGAGTTGCAGAGTCCTTAACCCCCAAAGGTGAACACCCCTTTGGAGTATCAAATAAGCTTAAGATTAATGATAGGGGCCCATCTGACAAATCACTTAGCAAAGAATTCCTGACCGAACCCAAATCTGGGCTACTTAAACCGACCATCGAACCCATGATTGAATCACAACCAAACAAAGGAGAGGAAGAATCTACCACCCGAGCACCCTCCCCCGAATGTAGAAAAGAAGCTTTAACAAAAGATACTCCCTTCGGACCAACCCGACATTCCCCAAAAGAAATTGAGTGCCCCTTGAATGCCAAATCCTCTGGGGCCTTAGAGGCCAACAAACCCGTCTTACCAGACTGAATGCAGGGCATCGAACGTTCAAGAAAATCCGAGTAAACAACCTCTTCTGTGAGAGCAATTGCTGGTTGCAAAGTCCTAATACAACGCCTTGTATAATATTTATCACAAAACCGATCCCTTACCTCTTTAACTGTGGCTGGAATCGAGAAGAGAATGAATCCCCAACCCCATCCTTAACAGCTTGTCCCTCAATATCCAAGAGCTTCGACTTCTCTGGAGACAAAGAGACCACACCTTGCTCCTTCAACTCCTCAACATTAAAAATCTTGGAGGAGACGCATAAAGAGTTATTCCATGAAACACTTTCCTCCATTGTCAATTCTTTTCCCCCTGCCACCGAACCCGGTTTCTCCAAAATCAACACATGTGACTTGGAAGAAATCTCCCAACCATCCATTACCTTACTAACATCATTTGATTGACTTTTCTGAAAACTACCTTCAGATTCGTCAAAAACATTTTGCAAGACATGTTCAATTCATTCCAAATCAATAGGATTCGAGAAATCCTTTACCACCAAGGAACAAAGATCCATCCTATGAGGACTCATTTGTTCGATATTCGTAATCTTTATTTCAAATTTACCACAATGGCCATCAAAGACCTCAATATGAGCCAGAAGAAATCCACAAAGGTTAGGCTTAACCTTTATTCTTGCTGAAGAGAGATCCGTCAAGTTCAAAGTGTCCAAGGCAATTTCAACCATCCCTCCAAATGTAGCCCGATGGTCTCAAATACTACCCTTTTCCACATATTTAAAGGAAGATTAGAAATGGCGACCTAACCTCCATAGCTCTCAATAAGATTAGACAAACCATGATCTTTCCCAAACCACCTTTCAACCTTAATAAAGGAAGCACCCACTCTATGCCATTGCCCAATTCTTTCCCTAAGAAAACCTTTTGAATCGTCACTCACCTTAATGATAGCCTTATCCACCATGAAAGGGTTTATTTGAATCTTCACATAAAAGGACTTTTCAAGTGCCAATTTAATCTTCACCCAAGAAATACAAGCAAACAGACGAGTAATAACAAGCCTTCAAAATCGAGATCCAGCACCTCCAACTCTCTCCTAACCCATTGCTCCATACTCGAAGGATTACTTAAATGCGAACCAAACAACCTTTGTTGTTCCAAAGGCGACTCCCACACTGGCATTGCTTCCAAATTACTCCCAAAAACTGTACCAAGAAACTCAATCGTCGCATCAAACCTCAATAGGAAATCGCTTAACATGTCCCCAAAAACCAACCAACCATTCAAATAGATCCCTAGATTCACTTTGAGTTTATTCCGGCCGCCAGAGGGTGGCCAATGTACACAATCAGCACACCAAGAGCCATTTCGAACTTTAAACAAACTAAGCACTTCATTCTCATCTTGGAATTTCCTCCTTTGAAAAAAGGACTTGGAATGAAAACGCAGAACCTCAAAAGCTTCTTTAAATCATTGCAATTGGACCAAAGATAAAACTAGCTTACCTCCTTCTGACTCATCTTCCAACCAAAACCAATCTTCATTCCTTCGAATACTGAAGTTGGAGCCACCAATGCTGCAACCAAACATATCCATGAAAGCCTGGGCGAAGGAAACTGAAAGGAACTCGAAAATAAACATAAAAGGGAGGGAAGAAGACGACAAGAAAAATTTAAGAAAGGAAACTAACGGAAAAACAAGAGAGAAAAAGGAGAGCACAAGAGGAAAGACGAGAAACCGAAAACAGAGGAGAAGGAACAGACGCAAAGACAACCAGACAGCGAAGAAACGAAACCCACACTGGCAAGAGAGAGTCGAAAGAAGACGAGAAGACAAAAAAAAAGACAGACTGACAAAGAGAGATAAGGAACAACAGAGAGGAGAGGAAGACACCGAACAACCGAAAAGGAGACGCTAACACCCCGCAAAACGAAGGAGAGAGTCGACGGCGATAAGGTGTGACATCAGAGGCGAGAAGAACGAAAAAGGAGGAGGAAAAGAGATGAAAAGCTAGACGCGAACTAACCAGCGAGGGAGAGAGGAAAGACTGGAAATGGTCGATAGACTGAAGGGAGGGACGACAAAGAACGAGAAAGGCCAGCAGAAGGATGGAGAAAGCCGGCGAGGAGAGAGCTGGCACGGGAAGACGAAATGATGAAGGCAGGTGGGTGAGAGAGGAGAGAGAAGAGAGAATTTTTTTCCCTTCTTTAAATATTTTTCTATAATTTTAAAGTGCCAGGTTTGTTACTTGTTTAAAAAAATATATGTCGAGTAGTTACTTTTTTGTACACAATTTCTATAGATATTGCTGGTTTATTATTTTAGTAAGGGCACTCACTCATTTCACTCAATTGAAGCTGTTTGTGCATTTTGCACTTTAAAAATATTTGTTTATATTAGTCCTATTGGCAATGAAATGTAATGCAACCACAACATCCCTATTGAATTAGAGTCTTTGAGGATCAACTAGGTTTTTTTTCAATAAGAAACAAGGTTTCATTGATAAATGAAAAGAACTAAAGGAGTACAAACATTCAAAGTCTACAAGGAGTTTTACAACATGCATAGGGAATACAAATATCTGAATTATTATATACCATCTTATAAAACAAAATTTGGGTCATACCACTCCAGCAAATATGGAGAAAGCATAAATGTAACCAATGCCCGATGGATCTCCATTCTGCATGGACTGCAGGTATTCAAAAGAAATATGTGAAGATATACAGGGGCACAATTCACTAGGAAGATGTCGTAATCAATATTGGAAAAAAAATACTCATTGTATTCTACATTAGAGAGTCACTAACATATATATAGATACACAAGGGGAACCCTAAATTAAAGCATGTACAATTACTATAAACGACAAATATACACAATAACATATGTTATAATACTCCCCCTCAAATTGGAGAAAATGTGTCAAACACACCCAGCTTGTTGCAGAGATAATTTATTCTTACTCCATTTAAGGCTTTGGTAAGAACATCTCACAACTATTCTCCAGTCTTTACATATCCTATGGACACCAACCCTCGCCGTATTTTTTCACGAATGAAATGGTAATCCACTTCAATATGTTTAGTCCTTTCATGAAACACTGAACTAAATGCAATGTGAAGTGCAGCTTGATTATCACATCACTATTAGCTGGCATAGTAATATTGAATTCTATCTCAGTCAAAAATTGATGTATCCACACTATTTCACACACAGACTTTACATAGCTCTATATTCCGACTCAACACTCGAACGTGACACCACATTTTAATTCTTACTCTTCTACGACAACAAATTGCCTCCTACAAAAACACAATATCCACACATTAGTCTTCTATCTTCTTTAGATCTTGCCCAATCAGCATCTGAAAAACATTCAATTTTTGTATGACAATGATCTTTAAATACGACTTCACGACCATGTGCAGCTTTTAGGTAGCATAGAATTTGTTCTACTACAACTCAATGATCCATTCCACAGTAGGTGAAGATATATACTGACTCACAACATTGACTGAATAAGTGATGTTTGGTCATGTCACTGTCAAATAATTCAACTTCTCAACCAATCTTTTGTATCTCTTAGAATCTTTAAATGATTCTCCTTCTTTGATGAGTTGCAAATTAGGTATTATCGAAATACTACATGATTTAACTCTTAGTTTTCTTGTTTTAAATAACAAATTAAGTACATATTTTTGTTGCGACAAAAAGATACCTTTTTTGCTTCTCATCACTTCAATGCCCAAAAAATATTTTAGTGTTCCCGGATCATTAGAATAAAATTGACCTTGAAGGAAAGTT
Source organism: Trichosanthes cucumerina (assembly GCA_036507285.1). Taxonomy (NCBI): domain Eukaryota; kingdom Viridiplantae; phylum Streptophyta; class Magnoliopsida; order Cucurbitales; family Cucurbitaceae; genus Trichosanthes; species Trichosanthes cucumerina. Next base: position 6,492,293 of record CM071841.1, read on the forward strand.
TTTAAAGAAGATATACCTGATGTATCATTTCCAATAATGAAGATATCATCGACGTACACGACAAGCAAAATCAGAATTGAGAAAGAAAATATTCGTTCTATTCTCATTTAAGCTCTATGACAAATATATATAGGTATACAAAGAAACCCTAATACTAAAGAATGTACAATTACGATAAAGGACAACAATATATATATTATAACACTTCCCCTCAAGCTAGAGCAAATATGTCAAACATGCCCAGCTTGTTACAGATAATTTATTCTTGCTCCATTTAAGGCTTTAGTAAGAATATCTCCCAATTGTTCTTCAGTCTTCACATATCCTGTGGACACCAAACCTCGTTATATTTTCTCGCGAATAAAGTGACAATCCACTTCAATATGTTTAGTTCTCTTATGAAACACTGGGTTAGAAGCAATGTGAAGTTCGGCTTGATTATCACACCACAATTTAGCTGGCATAGACATACTAAATCCAATCTCAGACAAAAATTGATGTATCCACACTATTTCACACACAGACTGCGACATATCTCTATATTCTGACTCAACACTCGAACGTGATACCACATTTTGCTTCTTACCCTTCCACAACACCAAATTTCCTCCTACAAAAACACAATATCCAGATGTTGATCTTCTTCTTTTTTAGATCCTGCCCAGTCAGCATCAGAAAAACATTCAATCTTTGTATGACCGTGATTTTATATAAGATCTCGCGTCCAGGTGCAGCTTTTAAGTAGCATATAATTTGTTCAACTGCAACCCAATGGTCCACAGTAGGCGAAGACATATATTGGCTCACAACACTTACTGAATAAGCTATGTTTGGTCGTGTTACTGTCAGATAATTCAACTTTCCAACTAATCTTCTGTATCTCTCAGGATCTTTAAATGCTTCTCCTTCTTTGGTGAGTTGCAAATTAGGTATCATCGGAGTACTGCATGATTTGTCTCAGATAGCAAATCAAGTACATATTTCCGTTGCGACAAAAAGATACCTTTCTTGCTTCTCATCACTTCAATGCCCAAGAAATACTTTAATGTTCCCAGATCCTTAGTATGAAACTGACCCTGAAGGAGAGTTTTCAAAGAGGATATACCTGAAGTATCATCTCCAGTGATAACGATATCATCGACATACACTATAACCAGTGTAATACCCTTCTCAGATCGTTGATAAAAGACAGAATGATCAGATGTGCTTTTCTTCGTTCCAAACTGCTTAAGTGCTTGGCTAAATTTACCAAACCATGCGCGTAGGCTCTGTTTCAATCCATACAAAGATTTTCTAAGACGACAAACTTTATCACTCTCCCCGAGCAACAAAACTGGTGGTTGCTCCATATATACTTCTTCCGAAGATCACCATGGAGAAAGGCATTCTTAATATCAAGTCGATGCAAGGGCCAACCGTGAGTAGCGCGACCATGGAAATAAATAATCGAATAAAAGTCAATTTAGCAACCGGAGAGAATGTATCGTAATAATCTATCCCATAAGTCCGAGCATAACCTTTAGCAACTCAAATGGGCTTTCAAGCGCAAATGCATCCGTTGGGATTAACTTTAATGGCAAAAACCCATTTACATCCAATAGCCTTCTTCCCTGCAGGACGAGATACCAAATCCCAATTACCATTATCATCTAAAGCATGCATCTCTTCGATCATTGCATTACGCCAAATGTAATGAGATAAAGCTTCATGAACAGAGTTAGGAAGACAGTAGAATCAAGGGATGTAACAAAAGAATATGTAGGTTGTGACAATTGGTGATAAGAGACACAAGAAGCAATAGGGTAAGTACAAGTGCGTTTACCTTTACGAAGGGCAATGGGAAGCTCATCACAAGTTCCTAGATCAGATGTCGAAGAATCTTCTGGCATAGGACATGTGTCCGAAAGGATGTTGTGGTATCCGTCTGGTGTAAACTTGGGTAATAGGCGAATCTTTGAGGATTGGTCTTTGAGGAGGCGGAGTAGGGAGAGATGAAGTAGAGACGATCTCATAGATAAGTGTGTCGTCCTCCTCCTGACATGAACTCGACAATGATGGGGTAAAGGGTAAATTCTCAAAAAACGTAACATCGGAGAGACAAGATACTTGTTAAGACTAGGACAATAAATAACGATATACCCTTTGAACACGAGAATAACCTGAAAAGATGCATTTTAAGGACTTAGGATCTAACTTCGTACGATGAGGACTGATATCTCGAACAAAACAAGTGCAATCAAATATTTTGGGTGCAATTGGGAACAAAGATTTAGTTGGACAAAGAACACGATAAAGGATCTCACCATGAAGAACTGAAGAAGGCATTCTATTTATCAAAAACAAGTGTGGAAATCGTGATCGCCAAAAATGTTTTGGTACATTTATTTGAAAGGATAAAGCTCTAGTTGTTTCAAGTAAGTGTCGATTTTTTCGTTCAGCGACCCCATTTTGGGATGGAGTATCAGCGCAAGAGGAGTGATGAAGAATGCCATTTGTACACAAGTAAGATCCCAACATGTTAGAAAAATATTCACCCGCATTATCAGTTCGCAAAATTTTAACAAATGCATTAAACTGATTCTAAATCTCAGCATGGAAATTGCAAAAATGAGTAAGTAACTCAGATCGACTTTTCATTAAATATAACCAAGTCAGACGTGAAAATCGTTGACAAAAGTAACAAAATATCGAAATCCAGTTTTGGACATTACAGGACACGGACCCCAGACATCATAATGGACTAATTCAAACGGAGCACTAGCTCGTTTATGAACCCTAGGACTCGAACTAAGACGATGAAATTTTGCAAACTGACACGACTCACAATCCAACGAAGTCAAAGAAAGAAATTCTGGACACATTTTCTTCAATACAGTCAAAGATGGATGACCTAAACGACAATGGACCTCAAACGGAGATGCAACACCAGAGCATGCCACAACTTTCGGTATTTGTTGATCAAAAATGTAAACGCCTTCAGACTCATATCCTTTACCAATAATCTTCTTCGTCATACGATCCTGAAACAAGCAATAACCAGGAAAGAATGAGATAAGGCAATTAAGGTCATGAGTGAGTTTACTAACGGAAATCAAATTAAACGAAAGTCGAGGCAAATGTAAGACAGAAGATAAACAGAGCGAGGGTGTGAGGTTAATGGTGTCAGATCCAAGAACAGAAGATGTCGAACCATCTACTAAAGTGACAGATGGAAAAGGTGCAGAGGAAGAGAGGTACAAAATAAGCTAGAATTACCTGTCATGTGAGCTGTGGCGCCAGAGTCGATGACCCATTTGGTGGAAGATGTAAGGAGACAATGATTCTTACCTGAGCCAAAGAATAGTTGCAATAGGATTCGATGAAGAAGATGCTTGTAGTGAGTCCATTGCGTCCGTGACACCTGGTACGATTGGAATCTAGCAAAATCGTCTGCAGAAATAGTTACCGTTCTCTCAGGTGTATCATTTGTAGACGCGCAGTGAGCTACTTGTGTCTTTGCCTCTATTCAACAACTTCCAACAACCACGCTTCATGTGACCCGCCACGACAATAGTTACATATAATGTATTGTGGCTCTTGTCGCCGATGATGATCGCACTAAGTCTCGGGTGGTTCCCGCAATGCACTCCATATCTCTCGATGATCGTAACCAGTCTCTCGATGACCCGGCTTACCATTCATTCCTCTAGTGACCTTAGGATCATTGCGACTAACTAAAGCACTGTTAGACTGAGAAACAGAGGAGCCAGACGAGGAATTTTCTGTACGGAGAACTCTACTAAAAACTTCGTCCAAAGAGGGAATCTCAGAACCTGAGAGAATTTGTGATTTGGCCATATCAAATTCAGAGGAAAGGCCATTAAGAAAGCTCATGACACCCATCTTTTCTCTTTGAGCTTGTTGAACCTTTATGTCTGTACTAAATGGAAGCAAAGTGTTCAATTCTGCACATGTCTTCTTAACCTGCATAAAATAATTCGTGACAGATCGGTCTCCCTGTTTCGCATGATAAAGAGTTGTGCAGACTTCATACATTCGGTTAACTTGCTCTTTTCCTGAGTATAAGAATTCTAAAAATTCGAGCAGTTCTTTTACAGAATCACAGTGATTTACCAATCCAAGCACCTCACTCTCAATCGAATTCTTGATTTGAATATACAAACGTGCGTCATCGTGCAACCAAGTCCTCCTTGTATCGTCCTCTGGTGGATCCTGATCGATATGATCATCCATCTCAGTGGTTCGCAAATAGAACCTAATTGTTCTACTCCAATCATAATAGTTTGAACCATTCAACCAAGTATGATTTGATTGGCACTGAAAATATTCAAAGTTGATAACAAAAGTCACAAATCGGAAACCATGCACTAGGAGACTGCTTTAGTCCATAGAGGGGCTTCTTAAGCTTGCACGCCTTTTTGGGACCAATGTTCTCTTTACACTCGGGAGGAATGTCCTTCTTCCAAAAATCGGGGAACTCTCGAATTCTCCCTTTGGCACTTTGCAATCCCCTTAATTATCAATATAACACTAAGGTTCTATCATATACCTTCAAGGCTTCAACTAATTGGCATTCCCACTCAGCATCATCAGCCATGATAAATTGTATGTGATGCGAGTTACATAATGTTTAACAAAGAAGAAAATTATAGTGATGAGACACTAGCAAGAAGGGAAAAAAAGAAAAAAAAAGGGCCACCAACCTCGAGGAGTTTATTCAAGATGATAGGTCCTACAAATTGAGATGCATCATTGCCAATCTGCAAGTTCTGCAGCATGTCAGTCAAATGGTGGTGGTTTTTTTTTTTTTTTGGAGGAGGGGGGCAAAATATATAAATAAACATGAACCAGTTGCAATTTGAACCAATTGCAATTTCCGATGAAATGGCCTCTTCAATTGGAAAAGGAACATTTACTGTAATTTTTTAACAAGGAACACTTATTGTTAATTGTTATAGTGCTAAGAGTTTACCCACCTCCAAGATTATGTACAATTCACCGCATCAAATTTGAGTGCCTATGACAATATATATTTTTATTTACTCTACTTTCCCTTCGAATCTAAATTAGATGGCTTTCATTTGATTCTTGTTGGCTGTCTCTTTACCCTTTCTCAGGTTATTTTGTTGTTTGGCTCCTTCAAATGATATCTTTTGATCTGTTTCTTACATATATATACATGTATGCATATAAGTTAAATGGACAGCTTTTTGTAACTTCTTTGGCTAGTAAGAAAGCCAAATGGAAAGTATGCCCACTTCAACATTACCGATGGAAGTAGTGTTTCCATAAAGTAAACCAATAAACAATACAATAACAATTACTAAGGGAATAACAGTTAATAAGTCTAAATATAAAACATCTTCCCAGTGTTTGTAATCTTCATTGTTAAGTAATTACTTTTTTCAAAGCCATGCTACATATAGGCTCGAAGTCAAAGATCCTTGTGGTGTTTCTTTGAGGTCATCGGAGTAGATTCTTGCCCTTGGTTCAATGGTTTTTTTAACAAAAGAACGATACTTTTCATTAATGAATGAAAAAAGCTGAAAAACTTTTCAGTGTAGGTTGAATGGTTTTTAGGAGTTTCATTTGGGAATGATTGGCTGTCATCGGCTTTGACGATCTTCTATTTCTTTGAAGGTGTCGGATTTGGAATGCTCCAAGGTTGGATCTATCTAATGCTTTTCTTTTCTTTCAAGTCTTTTACCATTCTTATTTTAATTGGATGTGTTTCCCTCTATGGATTCTTGTTTTCCCTTTTCTTTTCCTTTTCTTTGTTTTTCCTCTCTCCCTTTGGGAGGTTTGGATCTTTGAACAATTTTGTTCCTTTTCATTCATCAATGAGAAGTCCATAAAAACTGTTTACAGGATACGTTCCTAAATTGGGGTTTTGGTGAATACATTAAATACATTCCCAATGGTTTTCCCTAAATGTGCTAGTTATGTGAAGTGATAGATCACATTACCTTCCAGAGGCCACCCAACCAAAACCTATAAATGAAAATGAGAGAAGAAAATTAATGACAGACAAGATTGACCAGAAAAACAAGTAATACTCTATCACTATATTAAATAAAAGTAGCACACATTTAATTCATCTTCAGACTTCACATAATTCACTTTTAGTCAAAATCTAAACGATGTCTATGATGTAATTCCCAATCCCCAAGTAGCCTCATTTCATTACTTCAATAAAAATTTGTTTGTTGCCTTGTCAAAAAAAAAAAAATCTCAACCCCCAAGTGGGAATTTGAGGGACAGTTGATTTGATTTTCGTTGTTGTATGTTCTACCGAATGAAAATTAAACTAGTCAGTTTTTCTTAGAAGTAAATAAGGGAGAACGTATGTTTGTATCTTTTGTTCTTTACCTCATATAATTCATTATCTTTGGAAACAATAATGTGAACCGAAGTAATAGCCATATTATATCAAATGTGTGACGTAGTTTGCTTTGTTTATTAGGGCTCTTTTTGTAATCTATTGCGTATTTTTATTCTATTTATTATTAGTCTCTTTTCTTTGTTAGTTAGTTATTGTGGTTAATTTTTTTAACCATTCTTGTATTTATAACCTGTTATCCTATAAGCTAAGCCTATATATAGAGGCTAAGAAACAAGGACACAGACATGGGACACGGAGACGGACACGATGATACATTAATTTTGAAAAAACTAGGACACTAACACATTGGGGATACAATCTTTTTTTTAATTATTTTTTTAGGATCGGGCTTGTTATGAAGTTGATTCGGCAATTGAGGTCAGAAATAACTTTTGTGCATGTTATTCTAAATATTATACTAGAAAGAGGGGCAAGTTGAAAGATGTGCTCATAGGGGCCAACAAGCCCTCTGTTTTCCATGGTGAAAATTTTGACGATTCGGCTACTAAAATTTTGATTCCCAGTGTGGGTTCAAAATTAAATGGAGGGGTCACTTCAGCTATTAAGGAGCAGGTGGTGAATTTTGGAAAGCACATTATTGGTAACTCAGGTGTACACTTCTATCGAGCTTGCTTGCAACCAAGGGACCCTGTTATTAAAAAGTTTGACTTCGCTAGCTTGAATGGACTGGAGGACTGGGAGGTGGATTCGATGGTAAGTCTAAGTAGTCCAGAAAAGGAATCCTCAAAGCTTGAGCTGCATTTGGTTGACAGTTTGAGGAATAGTTCTCCAACCATTAATTTAGATGGACTTTTCAGCACTCCTGGTCAGCCTGAAAGTAGCCTGGTAGTTGCTAATGGAACTATGGATTGTTTGGTTCCTCTTGCAGACCCAATCGTGCCTCCTGAGCTAAGTAGATTTGAATCGTTAATCAAAGCTAGTGGTTTGCAGTTTAGAGGAATTGACCCTACTTCTGTGGTTGCTTCGACTCATTGATTTTCTCTCGTAAAGCATGAAGGTGTGGAGGGTGTTTCTAAGTTGGTTGGTCTGAAATTATATTCGGTGGGGGTTTTGTTTTTTGGTGTTTGCCCTCGGTATTCTGTTTTGTTTTTGCAGTTGGCCAGTGCTTGGGCGTTTTGTTTTGTGCTTTTGTTGGCTAGTTGTTGGGATAGTTCCTTGGGCGGTTTCTTTGAGCGGGTTTGTCCCGGTGGGCTTCGGTTGGTTTTTTGAGTTAGTTTTCTTGTTGTTTGGGTTTGTTGTGGTTAGGCGTAGTTTCTTTAATTCTTTTTTGCTTCTTTCGCTTCGGCCGGTTTTCCCTTTGTTTCTTGGGTTTTTTTTTAACAAGGTAACAATAAATTTCATTGATACAATGAAAAGAGCAGAAGCTCGAAGTACAAGGCGAAACGAGCAACAACTCAAAGAACAGGACAAAATAAAGCCAATAAACAGAAACCCCTTTCAAGAAATTAAAAACAAAGGCACTAAACCCCACAAAAAACCAACCAAACCAAAAACCCAACCCAACAACAGAGGTCAAAAGAAAGTCATGAAAAAACTCGAAGCCCCAAACATTCGAATCCTCTAAAACGCGATAAATGAAAATAGGAAATTGCCTTGAAAAATCTTCCATCACAAAATTAGCTCCAAACCGCCAATTAAAACCACCCACTGTAAGAGCTCTCACACACCCTACTTACAACATGACTTTCTAACCACCGCTTTTAATTTTGTCTCTCTTTAGCTCCATCATCCGGACCTCTCACAAACCCAGTAAACAACTTTCAAATTGCGAGAATGAAACCTCCCAACTTTCACCCCTTGAATTGCAAACCCACTTGCCTTAATGAGGAGGCAAACCGAGACAATTCCGTAGGGATAATAGGACTAGTCACCCTTTCTACCTCTGCGCTTTCCTCGCGCCCTCGGGTGACTCAAATAAACTTGCCAAATTGACGCAGGGAATCGCCCCCACACCTCCACCATTCTCCTTCTCCCCGACTCACAATCTACACTACTCAGACTCTGAATCGACCACCCATCTGACTCATGACACCCATTGACAGGGCTAGCAAAACCCTCAGCACACCCCTGAATTGATTGGAAAGAAGTTCTAACGAAAGAAAACCCCTTTTCACCTAAGACGCACTCCTCCATTTCAACACTAACCGGATGATCGGATTCTCTTGTGAACTTCCTTGATCTTTGCATCTCAGGAGTAAGGTCAGTCGGCTGCTCAAGAAAATCCGGCCAAACATCTTCAACCAGAGAAGATTGATCTACAACCGCCCCCTTCCCATGTCTTCTTACATAAAATTTCCCCCACAATTTATCGGCCTCCTCCCTTTCCTTCCCCAAAGCAGTTGAAGGAACCAAGCAATCGACATCCATCACTTCTTCAACTTGAACAACATCGCCCCCTACACTCCTAGCCAAATCAATTTCCACCTGCAAGCTATCCCTGCTCTCTTCTTCCATTGTTGCCTCCTCGGAATTGGAAACCAAACAAACTGATTCACTAAAGACCCTATCCTCGACAAGGCACCGCTTCACCACAACCCCTGACACTTCCCCCGAACAGCCCCCCTTCAAATGCAACTCCTCCAAGGCAACTTCATTAGTCGACCCAAAAGATGGCTCCAACCCCTTTGAAACACCACAACTCGCCACAGTCAACATTTCACTACCCATAACCACACCCCCCACACTCCTAACTTCCCTTAAGAAGCGAGAAGACCCCCTAACTTCCTCCTGAGGCAGAGACAAACCAGCCCCCCTCTCATCCTCAAAGACCTGAAGAAATCGATCCAAATCTAAGGAATTGGAAGCGTCCTTGATCATCCATGGCATCTCCAACCCCACCGAAGGCACTACCCTACCAAGAGGTTCGAAACTCAATGAAAAATCCTTTAAATTCAGCCCTGAAACCGGAATAGATAAAGGCATAAATCCGCAAATATTAGGAGCCACCTTGATCCTTGCCTTTGAAATATCCAACAAATTCAACGTTTCTTGAGCAATTTCCACCAGTCCTCCAAAGTGATCTCCAATTGCCTCGAAAACGCTCCTTTTCCACAGTTTAAGGGAAAATTCGAAATGGCCAACCACCCCCCATAGCTCCCCATGAACTCCGGCAAACTATGAAAATTCTCGTCCCATTTTTCAATCTTCAAACGCAACCCCTCAACCACCTGCCATTTCCCTTCGATCGGCCTCCAATTAGCAAGTTCACTAACAACAATGCAAATGGCCTTATCAACAAACATAGGATTAATTTGGATGATCACTCCAAAATAGTCCTCCAACTCCTTCTTAATCAACCCCCATCGATCATGGGCCAACAACCTGCTTCACCACCCATACCTTGGAGAAGTCCAAATTTCACCACATCAAAATCTTTTTTAACCCAATGGTACTCGGTTTAGGATGAAATAGGGATCCAGAGGGACCAAACAATGGCAAACTCAACTCTCCATCAACTTCCATGTCACCACCAGCAGAAACAAAGCCAACCGACTCCTCAGCCACCCTGCTACTCAAACCTAAACCATCGAAGAAGCCCAGAAAATCCTCCAACATTTCCTTGAAAATTAGCCACCCTTTCAAGAAACTTCCATTCGGTACCCTGAAAATCGACCGCCCCCCATGAGAAGGCCAAACCACACCTTCCACCACCCAACCCTCCTTCCTTCTGAATTTGAATAGCCCCAGCCTAGCATCACCCACCTTACCCTTGACCACTTTCACCGAAAGAGGCAACTCCTCTCGCATGCACGACACTGCCGGAGTGCCTCCCGTAACCAACGGACTTGTTCCACAGAGAGTCGAATCGCCTCCTCGTCCAACTGGCCTGAATAACAACTGTCTCACCCAACATTTCCAAACGGAAATCACACCGTCCTACACTGCAGCTGAAAATTCTCATCCTCAGAACCAACACGAGCTTCAACACCCTACTAAACGCATGTAGCTTTGGACAAGACCCAATGTCTTACCGCTTGACCTAACCAAAGAGAAGGAAAGAAAAAGAAACAAGAGGTCGAAAAGAAAGAAAGAAATGACCAAAGAATCAACTGGGAGGCCGAACTGCATTTAAAAGACAAAGCAACAAATTGGTTTAAGCAAGAACAAAAACTCGTCGGCGACACAAGAGAGGCGCGACTCCGACAACAATGAACAATTGAGAGGTTGAAAAAGGAAGGAGGAGACGACCGGAAGGGAAAGCAAACGATTTAAAACCCGAGAGAAGATTAACGGTCCGACGATCGAAAAGGAAATAACAAGGGAAAGAAAGAAAACAACGAGGGAAAAGTAGAAGACGACGCCGAAGAAGAGGCCGGGGAGAAAATGGAGCGAAGAAAGTCACCGGAAAACGGCGACATAGCTGGCGGTGAGAGGCGAGGAGACACGAGAGGTAGGGGAAAGGACGAAGAGAGAGAAGAGAGAGAAGAGAGAAATCGAACGGCCCATTATCAATGTCTTATCTTTCAACCCTTTTGTTTCTTGGGTCTTTGCTTTGTTTTGGTCTTTGTGGAAGTTCTTTTGTATTCTCTTTTTTTTTTTTTTTTGGTTCCTCATATTGTTCTTTTTTCTTTGAAAGCTTTGTACTTGGAGCGTTAGTCTCCTTTCACAGCCAAACAGCCGTCGGAAGCAAGAACAAAAACCCACCGGCGACACAAGAGAGGCGCGACTCCAACAACAATGAACGATTGAGAGGTTGAAAAAGGAAGGAGGAGACGACCGGAAGGGAAAGCAAACGACGAAAACCCGAAGAAGACGAACGGTCCGACGATCGAAAAGGAAATAACAAGGGAAAGGAAGAAAACGACGAGGGAAAAGTTGAAGACGACGCCGAAGAAGAGGCCGGGGAGAAAATGGAGCGAAGAAAGTCACCGGAAAACGGCGACATAGCCGGCAGTGAGAGGCGAGGAGACACGGGAGGTAAGGGAAAGGACGAAGAGAGAGAAGAGAGAAATCGAACGGCCCATTATCAATGTCTTATCTTTCAACCCTTTTGTTTCTTGGGTCTTTGCTTTGTTTTGGTCTTTGTGGAAGTTCTTTTGTATTCTCTTTTTTTTTTTTTTTTTTGGTTCCTCATATTGTTCTTTTTTCTTTGAAAGCTTTGTACTTGAAGCGTTAGTCTCCTTTCATTATTTCAATGAAAGCTTTGTTGCCTTGTTCCAGAAAAAAAAAAAAAAAAAATTTGACAAGATAACAACAAAAATTTCATTGAAAGAATGAAATGAGACCAATGCTCAAAATACAAGAAGCCTAAGGAAATCAAAAAAAACTCGAAAACAAAGACCACAAGCTGAAAGCCCGCCACAAGAGAGACAAGGCAACATGAGCACACATCTCACAAACACTCAACCAAGAGACAAGAAAGCTAAAATGTAAGTAAAACAACAATTTTAAACTGAACACATAGCCTCAAATTAAATGAGAAGCCCAAAAACATAACTCAGACAACCAAACTAGAAATTAAAGCAGAAAAGGGAGCCAAGAAAAAGCCAAATCTGAAATGGGGTTGCCTGCAAACTCCTTGCACTGAGAGCTCCAGGAGGAAGCTTTAAGAATAGCTTAATCATATCTTCTTGACCACTTCAAACTTTTATCTTCGAACACTCTTTGATTCCTTTCAAACCATAATTCTGAAAGGAGGGCTTTGACCCCAGACAACCACAACACTTTAGCCTTAGATCTCAAAGACGGCCCCACCAGCAACTGATAGACATTATCAGGAACCGAGTTAGAAAACACCCAGCTAACATTGAAAACTCCAAAAAACTTTGCCCAACTCCTTTCTACATAAGGACACCGAAAAAAGATATGTAAAGAGGTTTCCTCATTCCGCGCACAAAGCCCACACATCGAAGGTTGGAGCAAACAGTTAGGTTACTTCTTCTGAAGGACCTCTGAAGTATTCACCTTGCCTTTCAGCAAAATCCACATAAGAATATTAACCCTTCTAGGGCAAAACGAACTCCAAATTGCTTGAAACAACAGTTTATCCATCAACTCACCTTTCCCCAGATAAGAGACAAGGGAGCTAACTGAAAAAATTCCCGAGGACTCAATACTCCACCTCCTACCATCCTCCCCAACCACAGGCTTTAGCTGGTCAATGCGACCCAACAACGCAACCAACTCAACCAATTCATTATCTTTCAAGTTTCTCCTAAAGGAGACACTCCAAGAGAGTGTAACAGCATCCCAAAAGTCAGCAACGCAACCCTGAGGATTGTTCACAATCCAGGCCAGCAGAGGAAACTCGACCTTTAAAGGCAAATCACCAACCCACACATCATTCCAAAAAGCAATCCTTCTGCCACACCTGAGATGGAAACGAACCAAGGAATTCACCAAACCCCAATGCTTGGCTATATTCAACCAAGGGCTCCTCAAACTCCTACCTTTACCTGCCAACGAGTTCCAACCATCGTGTGAAACACCATGAATACTCGCCACTACTTGACACCATAAAGCCTCCGTATCGTTGCCAAACTTCCAGCCCCATTTAGCCAAGAGGGCTCTATTTCTTCTCCTCAAATCACCAACAACCAAGCCCCCCATTCCCCTGTCTCTCGTCACCTTGTCCCAACTTACCGGATGACTAAATTTCGAACCACTTCTACCCTCCCAAAAGATTTAACATAAAATACTAAATGCTTGGCTATATATATATAAAGATTTAACATAAAATACTAAATGCAATCCACTAAAAAGCATCAAGTTAATTAACAATAGTAGTAGTACAAAATACATTATCCAACATTCAACAAACAATGGTGTTCAAAAGGAGGTCATCCCCATTTCCCTTCTAGGGGAGGTTTGGGAAGTGGGCCCTCGGTTTGGGCCTCTTTGCTTTCTGCAGGTATACAGGTTGTCCCTCCTCTGGATGATCTTGTCCCGTCCAAGGGTGTTCAGAAGAAGAGTGTGGGGGCCTTCGAAAGGTGGGAGGAGTGGGAGGATTGGCAAGAGAGAGGTGAAAAACTTGTCTTGCTCTATTAACTATGATGGAAGGAAGGCTTTGGATAAAGCCAAGGGTGAAGCAAGCTCTCAATGAAAGTTGTTTCCTGGAATGTTAGAGGTCTTGGGGGAAGAGATAAGAGGAGGTTAGTTAAGGATGTTCTCTCGCCCTTAACTAAAAGTTTTCGTTTTTTTGTTTTTGTGGGATTTAATTTTTGTTGGTCTTTCTTGAGGGAGTTAGTGAGTTCGGGTTTGATTTCTTGTAAGGGGTTTCTTTTTTGTTGCTTGTGTTTCGCTATGTATCTGAGACTTTGTCTCTTTTTCATTCTTTTAATGAAATTCCTATTGTCACCTTTTCAAAAATATAAGGGTGTTCTCTCGTCAGCTAGACCTAATGTTGTGATTTTGGTGGAGACTAAGTTGGCTTCTTTCTCTCGTGAGCTGGTTAGAAGTGTTTGGGGAAGAAGAAACGTGGAGTGGGCCTGCCTTGGTTCAGTGGGGGCTTCCGAGGGGGTTGTTATTATCTGGGATAGTAGAGTCTTGCAATCCCGGGAGGTGGTTAAGGGGTTTTGTTCCATTTCGATTTCCTTCAATCTTCCAGAGGGGAAGGTAGGTTGAGTGTCTGGTGTCTATGGCCCTCCTAGGTCTAGGGGTAGAAAGTCGTTTTGGGAGGAGTTGGGTGGCCTTTTTGGTCTGTGTGGTTCCTGTTGGTGTTTAGCTGGTGATTTCAATGTCGTCCGAAGCCCTTTGGAAAAGTCTCCTAGTGGCACGGAAACGCGATTGATGCGGACTTTTAATAAATTTACAGAAGATTGCTCTTCGTTCGACCCCTCCTAGGTAACGGTCGTTTTACCTGGGCAAATGCAAGGGCTAGGAGTTGTATTAATAGGGTTTTATTGTCCAAAGGGTGGATGGATACCTTTTCCAATGTCATTCTAAGGCTAGGTCCCAGAATCACTTCGGATCACTAGCCGCTATTTTTGGACTCTGGGACTCTTGATTGGGGCCCATGTCCTTTTCGTTTTGAGAATATGTGGCTGGAACATCCCTCTCTAAAAACCTCTCTTCCAGCTTGGTGGCAGAGGGGGGTGTCTGGGAAGTGGGAGGGGTATCGGTTTATGGGCAAGCTTAAAGCCCTTAAGGAGGTGCTGAAGATTTGGAACCCTGAGGTTTTTGGCGATGTGAGGGTAAGGAAACAAGAGGTTTTAAGTCGCCTTCAAGTTTGGATAGGGTGGAGGAAGAATGGGGGTCTAAGTGAAGCCCAAAAGGAGGAATGTTTTTTGCTTAAAAAGGAGTACGAGGAGTTGGTCCGGAAAGAAACGATTAGTTGGAGGCAAAAAACTAGATTATGTTAGGCCAAGTTCGGTGACGCTAACTCTGCTTACTTTCATAGATTTGCGAGTGGAAGATGCAATAAGAATGTCATATGTTCTCAAGAAGTTGAAGGAGGCGAGGTGGTGCGGGAACCGAGGAGGATCGAGGAAGAGATTATTTCTTTTTACTCAGATCGTTATGTTCCCCCCGTGTGTAAGCATGGGTTTCTGGAAGGAATTGAGTGGAGTCCTATCCCTAATGAAGTCTACTTGCCCTTAGTCAGTCCTTTTACTCTTGAAGAGATTCGGCAAGTGGTTTTTAGCTTTGATAGAAGCAAAGCCCCTGGAACTGATGACTTATCTTTGGCGTTCTTCCAAGACGAGTGGGTTATTATTAAGGAGGATCTTTGGAAAGTTTTCTGTGAATTCTTCGATCGGGGGACTTTAGACTCATCTCTTTCTGATACTCTGGTATGTTTGATTCCCAAGAAAGAGGAGGCTAGGAAGGTGGGAGACTTTCGGCCGATTAGCCTGATTACAAGTATGTATAAGATTATCGCCAAGGTTCTTGCTTGTAGGTTAAGGAAAGTGCTTCTTTTAACTATCGCGGATACGCAAGGAGCCTTTGTGCATAACAAATCTTAGATCAGTCTCTGATAGCTAATGAGGCCTTAGAGGATTATAAGTTAAGGAATCGGGAAGGGATCCTTTTCAAGATTGATTTTGAAAAGGCTTACGATCACGTGGATTGGGATTTCCTGGACAAGGTTCTGGCTAAGAAAGGCTTCGATTTTAAGTGGAGATCTTGGATGTGGAGTTGTGTGAGATCAGTCAGATATTCTTTTCTGGTGAATGGTCGCGCAAGGGGACGAGTTTGTGCTACTAGAGGATTGAGACAAGGGGACCCTCTCTCCCCATTTCTCTTCCTTTTCGTAGTTGATGTCCTAAGTAGAATTATTTTGCAGGGGGTGGAGAATGGGGTTCTAGAGGGGTTTAGGGTAGGTGTTGACAGTTTATCTGTTTCTCATCTCCCGTTTGTGGACGACACCTTGTTCTTTTGCTCTAGTAGTGAGGATTCCTTCGTTCACCTGAATAATTCCTAGCCTTTTTTGAATCCATCTCTGAGTTGCGTATCAATACGGGCAAATGCCAGCTTGTGGGAGTGAATTGTGACCCTGGAAATCTTCGACGATGAGTAGACATGGTTGGTTGTGAGGTGGGTTCTTTGTCGTCGTCATATTTGGGTCTCCCTCTTGAGCATAGTCCGAGGTCCGAAACGTTTTGGGACCCAGTAGTGGGAAAGATCCAAAAAAGGTTAGCCTCTTGGAAGATATGCTTCTTTTCAAAAGGAGGTCGGCTCACTCTCATCCAGTCGGTCCTGAGTGGCATCCCTATCTATTTCTTGTCTCTTTTCAAGATTCCGTCCGCGGTTTGTAACCGTATCGAGAAGCTGATGCGTGACTTATTGTGGGAGGATGTTGAAGAGGGCAGGGGAGCCCATTTGGTTAATTGGGCTACAGCGTCTAAATCCCTAGACTTTGGGGTGTTGGGGATTGGTAACTTGAGAGCTCGTAACAAGGCTTTGTTGGCCAAATGGTTATGGCGTTTCCACGGTGAAACTTCCACCCTCTGGCGTAGGGTCATTGTGAGTAAGTACGGGGAGTCCCCCTTTGAGTGGGCGGGTAGTGGTCGGGAAGGCTCCTTTAGATGTCCTTGGACTGGTATTGCAGAGGGCTTTCCTTCCTTCTCTGAGCTTGTTTATTTTTGAGTGGGTAATGGGGCGGATACTTTCTTTTGGGAAGATAGATGGTTGAGGGATGAACCTCTTTGTTCGGTTTTCCCGCGTCTCTATCATTTGTTTGGCTCCAAATTTAAGAAGGTGGTTGATGTGTTATTTCATTCGAGTCTTCTTGTGTAACCCTCTCTAGGCTTTTAGTGTGCCCTCTCTGATCGAGCGACAGCAGACGTCTTGTCCCTCATTTCTCTTTTAGATGATCTTCGGTGTTGTCCGGACAGGAAAGATGTTCGTTATTGGCGTCCTGATCCGTTAGCTGGGTTTTCGTGTCGGTCTTTTTTTCTGGATTAATACTCTGGATAGGGTTTCAAGGAGATGGCCTTCTTATCAATGTACCAGCCAAAACAAGAAAAATATTTCATGATAGAAAACAAAAGCTTTGAAAGAAAACCATGACTAGTAAATTAATAGTTTACTCAAATATAATCTTGTTAAGAAAAATATAGTTTACTCAAATATCTACCATTCAATGGAAACAATTTGTCACTCGTCCACTACTCACCTCCCTCCAAGGCTACTGTTTACTGCTCTAAGAAGCCATGGTTTGGATTTTTGAGATTCTTCCACCCAAGTTTTCTCGAAGCTAGAGAAAAGAAAAAAAATAAGATCCATAAAAAATGTGCAAAAAAATAGGATAATGATGCAGAGAGAGAAATAACCAGACTTGTTGTATAATGTTTCAGTTTGATCCCACATATCCAATTTCCATATATCCTTCTCCGTAAGTGGCCTTTTGTATCCTAACTTCATTATGTGATCCATCCATGCAAAAGTAATTTCTAGCAAAAAGTAACCACAATTAAAAAAAAAAGCAATAGATATAGCAATCTGTATCATAAAATAGCAATCTATATCTTCCACATTTCACATAAAGGTAATAATGCTGGATTTTATAAAAATAATACTTACTTGAAAATAAATTCACATGACGCTCTGGACATATATGTTCTCCTTCGGGAAGTTTTTCGTATTCAGCAACATCGACAGATTCATTACTTAGGGTGGTATGACCAGAATAAGGATCTAAGCTAGGCATATATGGGAGCAAGAGAACACCAAATAAAGCCTACAACAAGAATATAATCTCAGAAGAAAGTTAGCAACGTGGGATAAGATGAAATCCAACTACCAACTTGAGCAAGCTCAACTGGTTAAGGCATTATAACCTTGACCTCGAATCCTCATCCCCACATATTATTGAACTAAAAAAAAATGAAATCCAACTACGCTAATAGTTTGTTTCGTTTGTTGATTGTGTTGGATGCAAATACAATTGTAATTAAAAAGAAACGATGATAGAAATGCTTATAAGGGTATATTAGCAATTAGTTAGGGGGTTTATTACGGTATTTAGTTATAAATATGTAGAGTGGGAAAGGGGAAGGTAAGCATTGATTTAGTGAACTTGGTTTAGGGCTTGAGTGAGAATACTCAAGATATGGTCAAATTACTTGGTTTATCTTGTAGTTTTGTTATCTTTTTTTGGATTCTATCATTATCCTATAAAACAAACATAAATATTTAATTTCTCAATATTTGTTCTGTGGTTAACCAAAGAAAACAATCTAAAATTCTCAAGTACTAGTTGTTCATGCATAATAATCACTCATTCAACAACACCTTTAACCCCAAAAAAAAAAAAAAAAGAGTGAAGTTATGTATATTTGTATTTTCTATCTTTTAATTCTCCATCTAATAAGCTGAAAATATACCATCAATCTAAACAAAAGAAAAATTACAGCTATATACAAGGAAACAATCTCAAACATTAAGCTTGATTTTCCTCAAAAAGGATAAACCTCTTTTTAGTTTTTACTACAGATAATTACAGCAAGTAACAAGACTGCAACGAATTTTAATTTTTGTACATTCAGAAGAAATATGATGCAAGATTTAGTTAACAGGTAAGCAATCTCATACTCAGAGACGGAAAAAAAAAAAACCCTAAACAAAATTCAGCACAAAAGAACTCCATTTACAATGAATACTATCAGACAGAAAGAGAGAGTTTTTTTATAGTTTCAACAGAAAAGAACACAAACGATTGCTAAACGTTTTGACTTTAGCCCATTGGTACACGATTCACCAAACTACTCCTTGAAGAACCTCACATTCTACTTCAACCATAAAGTACAAAATAGTGCAAAAATTGCTAACAGATAGAGGCAGAAAACAAACCAACCTGGAAGAAGACTTCACTGATGTACAAATATAGAACATATCTGAAAGGACAAAATAAATGGTGAATTCATGTTATAGTTATACCTAAATGTATCCTCAAGAAACTGATCGAAATTTTTTTTATAACAGACAAATTGAGATATTGTCGTCATATTTCACAACTACCTAAGATATACATTCAGTTGAATTTCCAATTAGTATCTTAATTTATCAACTCTTTTTTTTTCCCTGTATATGACAAATAAAATAATATTTTGGATGCACTTCATAGTTCTTTACACTTCTCTTAAAGACAATGCATTTTTTACATGAGAAATTCTAATTACTTAAGGCAACAGGAACAAAACAGTAAAATGTCATCCAGATTTCATAGATGACTGTAAGACTGAATTTAAACATATACCTTAGAAAAAAATAAGAAATACCTCTTGTAGAAATTCTTCACCGAAAGAATTAGGCTGAGCATTACAATATCTGCTACTAATATATAAACAACTCCAAACCTAACGATCCATCGAAATTCGAACACATAAACTTTGGTTTCTACAACAAGCATTACAAGCATCGAGCACCAAGCAAGAGTCTGAATTATCAGAGCAACCGCCTAAAACAAAAGGACATAAGGCTTAATATTTGTGAACTCGATCAAAAGGAAGGCTTGGTCTTTGAAAGAAAATTTTGGTAAAAGTTAAGTATTATTAGAAAGTCGGAAATAACCGACCAAAAAGACTTCAAATTTTTCTTTTAACGAAATTCGAAAGTAAAATATCAAGACACCTTGAATTTTCTCATGAACGCATGCTTCCATGAACAAAGAAACTAGCCCTTCTCCATTTTGTTATGCTTTCCGTGTGTAAACTTTGAATTTCAGTAAAGAAATAAAAGATTTAAATAATTCTATAAAGTACTTCTAAGTATTGTAAGGAAATTCCACCTCAAATGGGGCAAGTGAAGCCTGCCCATCCAAATTCAAGACTGAAATGTCCATGACCAGTTTGAATAAAGGCTCAAATGCACAATAAGCAGCCAATAAACACAGCACATAATTGTATAGCTTTGACTTCAAACAAAACCTCTGTACTTTAAAATCCTTGTTCATCAGCCATATTCTGTAGATACATAGACCTAGAACAACCAGGTGAGAAATAACAACCACCAGAGAGTCAATGGCACATGGTGTGTAAGCGCCAAAAGCATTATCCACTGCATTCGTCCACACACCACCAGCAACTGGACGACAATACCAAACAAACGGCTCAAAAACCATTTCTTGATCCACTTTTTACTTTTCTGCTGCAAGCACGGCACAGTCAGCTTCTACCAAAATGAACCTAAACACGGGTAATCAATCAGCAACAATTTAGGGCAGACAGAACATGTGGTCAGTCATCCAATTTTGTGTTCAAAGCAAAATATTTATGCCTGTTTCAACCTAAAACAACGGCCCTACTTAGGTTAATGAGTTTGACTTTCTAGTTAAGCAATCGTTTACTGTCAATGGGTTACTCTGTAAGTTATCCGGTCGTCGAACTATCAGTACAAGCTGAGCAAATTTATTAGCATTTATTTCCAATTGTAATCAACAGATAAGGAAGTTCATTAGCATTTCATTCCAATTGTTAAGGCTCGCAAGGAAGTCCAGTAACAGATGAAAATAGATGAGTAGCAATCCCATAAATTCATTTCTTGCGACAGCAAAATATTTATATTCCAATCACCTTAAACGAAGAACTAAAATTTCTCGCCGAAGTTCAAACAATGAGTATGATAACAAAAGAACAGGTAAAATCCCAAGCACATGCACTTCTCCTATGAACTTCCTAATCGTTTCCTGGGCCTGAATCCGGAAACGATTTTCAAAATACGAATACTAGCAACACTCTATCTTCTGAGGACGCATTTTGGTCATTTTTGCTGTTTTCGGATTCTAAATCACAGGATTTCGAAAACACTGAATACATATATGAATCTCGCCACATTGTCGCAAAGCCTCCTTCTTGGAAATCCTCTTAGGGTTCCAAGCATTGACTTCCATTTCCGTCTTCCTCTAGCCAAGCTAATTGAATCATCTTCTTGACATTCGACGCTCTATCAAGTGGAAAAGTCGGCTGCAATGTTGAATTGAAGGTGAGAAATTTGCGTTTTCAAATATTTATCTCATCGGCGAAATGAGGATTAGTTGGTGGATATTTGGCGGGCCAGTAAAGGACTGTTCTACTGGCTGAGGTGAAATGAACCACTAAAGGCAAATAGATTGAGGAGACTTTTCCACGTCATTTTTCTTTATTTTTTTTAAGTGAATTGGGGTTTTCACATGAGAGCCTATTTTCCCGCTCTAAGATGATTGATGACTTGCATTATAAAAATAATGAAAATATGATTTATTTTGACATGGCAATACGTGAAAAATTACTCTAATAAGAAGCGGTCTTTCGTGTTCACGATCTTGTAAGTAGAAACGCTCTCGCTCAATTGAGTGATTGAAAATATGGACAAAAAAAGGACAAGAATAAATATCAGGGAAGAGCTAGAGTAACAGAAGTAGAGCGAGAACGAGAATTATAATGTTATTTTTCTTGTTTTTTTATTTTCTCTATTACGAGCGAGAGCGAGAAATTGAAAGTCATAGTACGATATCTTTACGGTAATTTAGATATAATGTATAGTCTGAGCAACGAGTCATATATCAATAATTTTAGAACAATAGTCAAACCACATCGATGCACGTGAAAAAAAACTGTCCATACAAATTTCTCTCCAATTTTCATTACTTGTGAGTTGTGACTAGCAGTGTGAGATATACTTACCCCCGTTTAAAATTTGGACAGTAGCTAGAAATAAAGTAATAGCAGATATAACACATTTTATAATTATTTGTAAATAAAGCATAATATTAACCTGACTCGTGAAAAAATTCAAAAAAGTATTTGATTGATATTTGATATATTATTGATATATTGAAAATATTAATAAAATGATATACACATATTTTACCTCTATTAAATGATGGTTGATGTCTAATATACTGGTGATATACTACTCAAAATACAAGTAAATGATACAGATGTGGTTTACCCCAAATGAATGTTGATTTATGTTTGATATACTCAATATTACCAAAATGATATGCACATAAAATGTTGATTGATATCTGATATATTTTTTATATACTTGAATATTAATAAAATGATACAACTGCGTGTTTACCTGGAATGAATCTCGATTGATGTCTCACACTAGTTGTTACTTAAAATACTACTAAAACGATACACTATGTATCTACCTCAAATAAATGTCAATATTGTTGATAGATTCAAAATATTGATAAAAATGAAAATTCAAGTACTTTATTAGATATTTTTAAAGATCAAAGACTATTAGATAGAAATCGAAAATTTAGAGACATATTTGTCACGTTTAAAAATCAAGAATCAATTAGATACAAATTTGAAAGTTAACCATTTATGTCTTGTTTGATAACTATTTGGATTTTTAGTTTTTGAAAATGAAGCTTATAAATACTATTTCTACCATTTTTTTTTTATTTTGTTATCTACTTTTTCACAAATGTTTTCAAAATTTAAGTCAAATTTTAAAAACAAACAATGTAAACCTCGTTTGATAATAGTTTTAAAAATTTGTGTTTATTTTCTCAATAATTCATCTCTAATGTGGTTTTCACATATTTCACAATAGACATTTAAATTAACACAAATTCTTCAAAATTATTTTCTTTAGTTTTTTAAAATATAGGTAAAAACTAGATTAAAAAAACAAAGAAACAAAAAGAAATGTTTATAGGGTCTAAAATATTTGTGTATCACATAATTGCAACAATATTTACAAATAATGAATTTAAATTAGTAACAATAATCAATATTATTATCAAACACATAGAGTATCCCAATAATTCTGTAAAACGAATAATAGAATATTACCTCATGGGTGCCGAAAAATGGTTAGCAAAAAAACAAATCAATAATTAAAAAGGGCCTCATTAATTAACAACAATATAATTAATCTCGTAGAAAGCCATTAATTTCAACAAGTTGTACCATAAATAATCACATCACCATTTCTCCTTCTCTCTGTCAGCAGAACAAAATAACAAATCAAACTCTCAAATCTAAACCCAAACAAGAAATAATAATGGCTAAAACTAGTATAGATTTTTAATTAAGTAATGTTAAGTAAAATTTTATAATTAAGTTGGAGTAACAAAACCTCCATTTTGTTGAACTTGAAGATAACCAAAAAACTCAATGAAAAAAACAGCAGCACCCACAAAAGCCATACCAATGAGACAGCCACTGGCCATTGCTCCACAAAATTTTCCAACTCCCACAAATTTTCTCTCTTTTTTCATAATCTTCATCTCTTCATTCTCTTTTTTTTCATCCTCCACACACTCATAATAAAACTCCCCACCCTCCTGATCCTCATCATCCAAACAACTACTCGCTGCCTCTCCGTCGTCGTTTAGGCATGACTCGGTGCAGGAACAAGTAGACGAATCGTCGACATGGTCGAGCAAGTCATGATCGGATCCCCAATCGCGGAATGTGGCTTCGAGTTGGGCGAGGCGACGGGCAATGTGCTTCAAATGTCGAGGCTTGGTCGGGCACGAGGCGACCTCGGCGGAGAGGAGATTGGCGATGAAAAGCAACTTTTGGTGGATTTCTTGGGGGAGAGAAGGATGGATGTTGTTGTGAGAGAGTTGTAGTTGTAGTTCAAGTTCTTGGAGTTTCTTCTGCAGAATTGCGTATGTTTTAGTCATTTTTTTTTTTTTGTGGGGGTTAGGGAAAGGGAATTAGAGGATACAGTTATAGGCGGCGTTGGCATTGATCATGAAGGGTTGCGTGACAGTTACCACTTTTCAGTTAGGCCTTTGTCTTCAGATATATAGTTTTTTTGTTTTTTTTAACACGTCACCACTTCACTTCAACAGCTTAAAACCTCACTATTATGCTAGGAAAATGTACTGTAAAATATATATCATAAAAATGTTGAGATTCTAATTTTTTGGAGATGTGGATTTTTTTTTTCGATAAATATAAGATAGGGAGATTGATATGAAGATTTGAACTTTCGACCTTGAAGGAAAGAATACATATCAATTACTCAAAAATAGAAATAAAAAAATTATATGAAATAGTTAAATTAATAAATAAGTATTTTCGCCCTTTTGGAAACAATCTAAAATTTTCTATTATTAATAGTCAGTGATCTTTTGTTTACATTTTTTTATATATATATTTCATGACATTCTTACAACATTAATGTCAATATTGATTTTTTTAGTACTAATGAGTCAATGACAATATTGATTTATCTCTTATGTTAATGTTAAACACATAGAAATATTGGTATGTCAATGAAAATTTAATATAAGATCATGATTTTGTTTTTGGTAATTTTTTTTTTGTTCAAAACCAAGTTTATAGAATCTATAGAGCAAATCTATTTGGACGGATTTTTTAGACTTAAATTAAGATCATATCTATTCGGTTGTTTGGGGCGTTGAGTGGTTATAATAACATGAAATTATAATAGTCTGTGGGTTATTATAGTATGTGAAACATATAATATTATTTAAAATGCAGAGCAGTATAATCTGGGGTTATAATAGTATATGTTTGGGGTGCATAGTATTTCACAAGTTATTATAACACGGGTTATAATAACCAGTGGGTCAAACACGCCCTAAGGGCTTGTTTGGGGCACATGTTATAATAACTTATGGAATAATTTGCATCGCAAACACATACTGTTATAACCTGCAAAAACTATATTACTCTACATTTGAAATAATATTATATGATTTCACAGACTATAATAACCCAAAAAATATTACAACTTCTGTTATTATAACCTACTCAACACGTTAACGCAACCCCTAAAAATTCATAATTATATTTCCAAGCTTTAAAGTGGTCGTCTGGCCAAAGTCCTAAAAAAGGAGAAAATTTATAGTACCACGATAGTACATACTCCCTATGTTCACACTATGCGTGTTAACACTAGTGGACCCCACCTCATTTATGATGGGCCCTACATAATTTTCAAAAGAATGTTGATGTGACAAACATTCAACGGGAGTAGTATGAAAAATTCTCCATACTACGTACGGTAGTACTAGAAAATTTTCCCTAAAAAAATATTTTAAAAAACAATCACCACCAATTTTTTTTATGATGTGATTAAACACCAACATAAAAGAAAATAAAACTACTTTAAAAAAAATAACAAAAGTGGTATGAAAAATCACATTTTGGCTCAAGTGTCGTTTGAATATTGTAAAAAGTCAATTTTTTTTTTATAGAAATAAAGTTTCAATCGCATTAACTTATCAACCAACCAAAATGAGCATAATTCAACTAATTATGACATAAAGAAGTCAAAAGCCACATGTTGTTGAAACTAAACCAAACAAAACAAAAATAAAAAAAATAAAATGGTTAAAAATCATTTTTGGTATCTATTTTTAGGAAAGTAACACTTTAGTCCCTGAACCATGATTTGTAACAATTTAGTTTTTATACTTTTATTTATGTAATAATTTAGTCCATGTACTTTAAAACTTGTAACGATTAAGTCTCTTTCGTGATATTTATTAAAATTTAATGAAATCTCTTGTATAGACCACTAAACTAATTAGGAACACAAGATGATTATAAGCTACAAAGTTTAAATAGATAAATAATAAAATAAATATTAAATTGTTATAATCAAAACAAGGGATATCCCTCCCTATTAACACATCAATGACAAAAGTATAAAGATTAAATTATTGCATACTAACGTCTTAGGAACTAAATAATGACAAAAATAAAAGTACAAGAACTACATCGTTATATATCAAAATTCAATGACTAAATTGTTACTTTCATAAAAATTTAGGAAATTTTTTTTTAACCCAACAAAAAAAAGTATAAATTGCACTTTTGGTCCCTCGATGTTTCTTTTGTCTTCCTTGTTCACCACTGTCTGGTATTTTTTAAATTGGAAAGAAAGTAAACCAGGGTGGCAACTAGGACCATGAGCAAAATTTACATTTTAAGTCCTGTTTGATAACCAATTTAATTTTTAATTTTTGAAAATTAAGTCTAAGAATACTACTTCAACCAAGGAATTTTTATATATTTTTTTTATCTACTTTGTACCTATGTTTTAAAAAATGAAAACTAAAAAAAAGTAGTTTTGAAAAACTTATTTTTATTTTTGAATTTTGAGTAGAAATTTAAATAGTACCTTAAGAGAGATGAAAATCATGGAAAAAATTTACGGAAAAATAAGCATAAATTTCAAAAACAAAAAACCAAATAGTTATCAAACGAGTTAACTTTTCAAATAAATCATCAAAACGTTTTATGTTTCCATTCTAAAAATTAAAGATGCCAATTTTGGGAGAATCTCGAATCTTAAACAAATTAAGAGGTATGTTCTTGGCTCTGCCCACCCTTTGATAAAGACTGCGTGACATCGATAAGCATACGCGGGACAGTTGATAACCATCTAATTGTAGGGTTTCTCCTGAGGTGGAAAGAAATACAAATGCTTTTAGATTGGAAATGATCTCTTCTTCAAGGCTACTTCATCATGCTTTGCAAGCTTGAAAAATTCGGACAAGTTTAACCTAGATGAAGTTGAATTGCTTGATGAATGTAACTCAATAACTCAAGCTTTCTCACTTGAGTATTATAATTCAACATGTGAAAGAATATGAATAATACTTTCACATCATCATCACAAAATTTGATTTACCAAACATATCAGAATCAAGTGCTTGCAAAACAAATATCATCAAAGATTCATCAACCGATCATCCACAGTTACATAACTTTAATCCAAATTGTATTTGTTAAATGAAACTTGCAACGCAAGTAGGACCATTTTATTCTGTATCCTCCCATCTCTAATAAGCTGGCTGCAATGATGTCAGGAGAAACTACTGGCTTATAGATAAAAGCAAAATACAACCATATAGACATCACTATGTACAATAGCCAAGTTCTTCATTTATTTTGGAGGTTTTTGCTAAGTGATGTAGACAAATACACAAAGTAGTTTGGGGAGAGAGGCGGGGTCGGGAATGCAGTGGTCGCATCTTGGAGAAGAAAATGAGAGTTTTACATTCACACTTTTTTCTCTTGAAACTGAGCTGGATACAATTGGGTACTTGAGAGCATATATATGTTTAATATTTAAAAGGAGAAAAAAAATTATGATCAAATGCAGAGATAAAGAAAGATGAGAAGAAATTGGATGTCTGTTAATTTAGCCAATGTGCTTACCTACCTATCTTCTCCTTGAGCTTTAGTTACCTGGGATGGGTAGCACCCTAAAATATCATATGAGGTACAAGCAAACAAGGATGCCGCTGGGATGGCAATCACATTTGAAGAAGAAGATTATTCACAGTGACTGTGACAGAATTAGTACGCTGCAAGTCCTGCAAAATGGGGGATCCCTCTGAAGCATATAAAAAGAGATGGAAAATGCTATTGCAGAAAATCTTACTATGAATGCAAACTAGTGTTAAGAACATATAAATTCAACATATTGTTTATAAAACAGAATACGATTATAAATAAACACAGAAGAAAGAAAGCTAATGTTGCATCATAAGAATATTAGTTGTTACATACAACACCCTATTACAACATAATTGTCAACTACTACAATATGAACATTTGAAAGACAGTAAGATGTTTTTGGTAGGTAGGTGCTTTTGGAAGTACGTGAATGGGAGATAGTTTAAGTCAGGGTGCATAAATGGTCTAAGAGGTGCTTTTGGGGGTAGGTGAGCAGGGGGATAAACTTAGTTAGGGTGTGATGGGAAGGAATAGGGGATTTGATTGAGTTGGAGGGATATTAGAAGTCTTAATGTGAGACTAAATATGAGAGAATAACTTACCTTATTCTACACACTTGAGTCAAATACATATAGACATATATTTATTTTGAAGAGGAAACAAATAGATTTCATTGAGAAAATGAAAGAGCTAGTAGCTCAAAGTACAAAAAGAAGCAACAAATAAACTGTAACAAAGCAAAATCAAAAGCTAAGACTAGCGCACAATCCTTGTTCTTAAGGGAGGGAGTTTTCTATAAGAGTCACACAATCCTTGTTCTTCACCCAAGAATTAAGGAAACGAAATGGGGAGGGCCCCCAATAAACCGATTCCAACTCCATCAGCAAAGGGAAGTGGTCCGAGAAAAGCGTAGCCTGCCTAGTGACCCTGGAATTTTCAAACAGACCATCCCAATCAGGGTTAACAAAAAATCAATCAATCAAAGACCTGGAGTTGTTGGACCCCGGCCTTGACCACGTAAAATTGCCATTACTCAAAGGGAGCTCCAATAACCCTAGTTCCATGATTATATTGTTAAATTTTCTCATTCCCCTGGTCAGTCTTCCTTCGGGGAAACGCTCATGCCCCCACCGAGTAATATTGAAATCCCCGCCCGCCCACACACCATGGACCTTTGCAAAATGCCGCAACATCAGACCATTCTTCAAAAAACCACTTCCTTCCCCTGTACTTGTTTGGCCCATAAACGTTTGTAATCCAACAGCCAATTATCGGCATAAAGGATCTTTATGGAAATGGAGAAAAGCCCTTTAAGAACTTCCTATAACATCACATTGCTTTCATCCCAAAGAATCAACAAGCCACCTGACTTACCGGATGCCTCAATATGAACCCAGCCCACATCTGTAGAACTCCAAATAGTCTTGATAAGTTTACTGTCAAAGCAACCCATTTTCATCGGGACACAGTCTTTGTATACACCTTTTTAAACTAGCCCTTTTAGAAACCACTCCCAGACCCCTTGTATTCCATGACAATACCTTCATTAAGCCTAGGGGAAGAGAGCCACTGGAGAAATTCCTCGAAACTGGATGCCACTGGCTTTAATTAGACTATCAAAAGCAGCCAAGTCCGGATGGGATGATAAAATATATCTTCCCCCACAATCACAGAAGCAAAAGCAATTACCTGAGGACAACCACCATTATTGGAAGAGAAAAGAAGGCTCGTGTCCAACACCGGAGAGATCTCCCGAGCACTATCAACAAGCTCCAATCGAGGAGAGATCCCCGGAGTCCAAACTGCTTAAACTCACCTCTGAGTTACCATCATCGTTAAACTGCTGCACCAAAGGCCACTTCATTCCATCGAGACATCCCCTCTCTACCACGTTGACAGGGACGTTAGAAGTCTTGGCAAAGAACTGCTCCCCTGAAATTTCTCTCTGACTTTTCAGCTTAGACCGTAACTGACCGTCCTTTGCGTTTGCCGGCTGCAAAGAAGTTTTTTCATTTAAAGATATGAGACAAGGCTCATATAAAAAATCACT
The DNA here is from genome assembly GCA_036507285.1 of Trichosanthes cucumerina. NCBI lineage: Eukaryota > Viridiplantae > Streptophyta > Magnoliopsida > Cucurbitales > Cucurbitaceae > Trichosanthes > Trichosanthes cucumerina. Next base: position 6,521,295 of record CM071841.1, read on the forward strand.
GCTAATCAAAGTGGGAGCCCCCGGCACCTTACCTTGCTGCGCCTTCACCCCTCTTCTCAAATAGTATTTCGACCGTTTGACAAATATTCGAAACCGCTCCCTCTTTAAAAACTTCTTCGCTGGATATCAATAAGAGATTAACCGCCTCATCCTTCTGGGGAACTGAGGTTATCGGAGAGAGAGGAGTAATTAAAGAGTCCTCAACCCGTTCGGTTACCTCAACCAAAGCAGCATCCATCTCACCAGACGGTGGCTTCTCGTGGATCAAAGCTAATGAATTTGTACACCCTTGGGACTCTTCAGCTTCCTCCTCAATTTCTACACCCCCAACTTCCTTATTAAGACTGGTAAAAAAACGAGGAGTCCCTCCCGACAATGGAGTCCCCTGCACTTCCTTCAGATTTTCTTTTTGTCACCTCTTGATCCTTTAAGCAACCCACTTCTTCCAAGGAGTCCGAACCAGAGACGTCCTCAAGGACCATATTACTCCGAACTACGTCTAGCACATTTGAGAAGTATTCTACAAATAAAGGACCGTTGGCCCGAATTGGGGGTACATTCCTATCCAACTTACAAAAGAAAGACAAAACATACCTAAAGGCGCCACATTGACTTCAATTGACTGAGGCATAAAACCGCACAAGTTCCTTTGCACTTTGATTTTGGCACATGACACATCAGTGAAGGTCAGAGTCTCCAAACCAATTTCTTCTAATCCCCCGAAATGTTTTCCTACTGCTTCAAAGACAACTCTTGACCAGTACTTAATAGGTAAATTTTTTACCGCAATCCAACCACCATATCCGATCATATAATCTGCAAAACAATGGGTAATGTCGTCCCAAGCTTCTAATTTTAAATACAGATCGTCCATCAAAGTCCACTTCACAGTCACTCTCCCCCTTACCACCGAAGTCTCTCCTTCTAACAGCAACAATGCTTTATCAACCATGAAAGGGTTTACTTGACACCTAACCTGGAAATGGTTCTCCACAACCAACTTAACCTCTAACCATGAGGTGTGAGCAAAAAGGCGGGAAATCACTAAGAGACTTTTAAAATTGACCTCAATTACCTCTTTCGGCTTCCTTACCCAGAAAGACATCTTAGCATTGTCTTTAACTCGATCTTTCTGATATCATTCATCTATCGTGATTGGCTTGGAAGGATGTTCCTTAAGTGTCGGCTTGGATAACGACACCGTCTTGCTGAGTTGTCCAGTAGATAATTGAGGCCCTCCAACTGAAACCGAGTCGCCATGGTTGCCGATAAAATTAGTCAGTAAATCCCTAAAGACCAACCAACCTTTTCCGAACACCCCCTGTGCAATTGAAATGAAGGATCTTCCCCCACCAGGGTACCAGACAACACATTGAAGCCTTGGCTTAAAAGCTTTATGAATTTTGAAAAGCCCGAGAGTGTCGTTATCGTCTCTAAACTTGGCTCGTTCAAAGGGTTTGTCCGGCAATCTAACCACCGATCCTATAACATCTTCGAACCACCTCAAATGCTCCCAGGATAAGGAAATTCGCTTACCCAACGAAGTATTTTCGATCACAAACATACAACCTTCTTTCCAGATGTTGAACAACGTACCATTTGTGAACGTTTATTGTATTTTAGTAACCATGTTTTAGAGAATGGAGGAGAAAAGAGAGAACACGAAAGCGGCTAGGGGTTACATTGTGAATTGATGTGATATTTACATAGAAAACTAAGGTCCTATTTAAATACACAAAAGAACAAAACACACTCTCTAAATTCAACCACTAATTTATGCCTAAATTAGGGCTTTACCTCCCTCAAACTCAAGGTGGTAGTGTAGTGTTAGCTCTTAGAATGAGAGCTAAGATTGAGCTTTTATTATGATTATTCCTTGGTATTTTGAGATTTCTTGACTATTTTAACCCCTTGATTAGGTACTTTTGTATGTTAATATTTACAAATTACTTTTGAAGTACCTTAAAGCCATTGAAGTACTTTTCATTGCAGAATTTTGTCATTTTGGCCATGTTTTCAGGAGTTTTTTGGAAGATGGATGTTATGAAGTGTTGAAGGTCTGCTTCGAGCTGTTGTAGCTGTGCAATTGCTGAAGGATCAGGATTGCTGGAGCAAAAATTCTGGTACCAGTTCGCAGAATACGCACGTGGGAGAGATCTCATTAATTGAGTTGGACGAAAACCGCCACATCAGCCGCTGAGAACCAATGGGCAGCCGCCATACCGTTTTCCCTTGTCTATTCAGCCTTCATTTCCATATGGGTGTGATATAAAGGCTTTCTTAGCCATTTTTAGGGCAAGGAAGAGAGTGGGCAAGAAGAAAAAGAGGAAAACTCAATTGGGAGAGGAGACAGCAAGAGAAAAACAAGAGGAGCCAATTTTGGAAGCATTCCCCTTCTGTAAAGAGGCTGGAGTGGACCAAAGGAGGCCTTGGAACTTCACCCATCTGTTTATTCTTTGTTTTTCTTGCTCTTTACTCTTTTACATTGTAACTAAGACCATTTTAAACATGTTTAACACTAGGTTTACTGTTTTATTGTTGTCTTTTCTTATCACCATGAACTAATCACCCTTGGGGTGAGGATTAGGAGACTTTATGTGGATGCAACTTTAATGAAAGAGTAATTTGCTGCAATCTCACTCTTGTGCCTTGTGATTTTACTGCTTAACTAAGGTTTGTTTGGCCATCTCATCTTAGTATTGTTTATTCCAACTTGGGAAAGGGAAGAATAAACCGATTTCAAGGCATGACACTAGTTCTGATTAAGAGATTTATTTCTCTCAGGTGATTGAGGAGTCTAGGGATAGTCACTCACCTAGTGTTAACAGTTAGGAGCTAAATTAAGGGTGTTTAATGGGAATTGAATGCCTAACTCGCAAGGAATTCTGGAAAGATTCCGTGAATTAAACTGTTTTGAGCTCTGGTGCAGTTTTGAGCTCTAGCATTGAGATTGCTGAAGCATAATTTCGTCCCTAATCCTATCCCCTTTTTACTGTTTTGGTTAAACTTGAGTTGCTGCTGCTTTAGTCTTTTCAATCCTTTTCTGCATTACTTTAGCATTTCAATTGTTACTTTTAATTTCTAATTCCAATTACTCAATTCATTTATGTTGGTTCCCCTTACTCACTAAGAACAAACTCAACCTTGTGAACTTCCTACAACTAATCCCTGAGGAGACGATTAAAATACTTATCACTTACTGCTTAGATTGTGTATGCTTGCACAGTTTAGGAGTGCTTTCTTGATAATTTTATACACCCCTTTTAAGCAAACATGTAGCAACTAACTTGAGTTTGTGAAATAACTGAGTGAACCGACTATAAGCGAGGTGCCGAAGCACATAGGCAGGAGCGAGGTGCCAAAGCACATACAGAGGCAGATAGGGTGCCGAAGCACCCATAGAGACAGAGGCAGGTGATGCCAAAGCACACACAGAGACAAAGGCAGGTGATGCCAAAGCATCACAGGAGGCAAATGATGTCGAACATATCACTTCTTCCCATAATAAAACCAAGTGAACTGAACCAAACAAAGTGAACTTAACCAAATAAAGTAAAATGAACCAAATAAAGTGACTGAACCAAATCGGTCTAAGCGAACCAGTCTTGATTGACCGAACTGAAACTGAGATCTAACAAAAATTGGAACACTGTGCAGGGCGGCCTTCGACGATCTGAGATCTGCAAAAATCGAAACAGAGCTGAGATCTGCAAAAAATCGTAACAGACCTTTAGCAACCTGAAACTGAAGCTGAGATCTGCAAAAAGAACACTGTGCAGGGAGGCCTTCGACGATCTGAAATCAAGATCTAACAAAAAATCAGTGTGGGTGACGCAACCGAGATCTGAAAAACGACCTTTGGAGAGCACTGAAATAGAGATCAGACGACGACCTGGAGCAGAGATGATGCGTGCGGTGACCGGCGGTGAACAACCAGTAGAGCTAAAGCCTGCGGTGACCGGTGGTGAACAGACGGCGGTGCTGAAACAGAGATCTGAAGTCCAGATTTGAAGGAGAGAGAGATCTGACGGAGGATGATCTAACCGACGGTGAGCAGACGGCAGCAGCGGCGGCACAAGATGAAACCCCACTTGCGCTCTAATACCATGTGAACGTTTATTGTATTTTAGTAACCATGTTTTTAGAGAATGGAGGAGAAAAGAGAGAACACGAAAGCGACTAGGGTTTAAATTGTGAATTGATGTGATATTTAGATACAAAACTAAGGTCCTATTTAAATACACAAAAGAACAAAACACACCCCCTAAATTCAGCCACTAATTTATGCCTAAATTAGGGCTTTACATTAACACCATCGATACTGCAACTCCTCTTTTTTATAACGAAAAAACACTGCTAGAGGGAACTGAAAACTCAACAAGATGCCAAAGAAAACAAAACTACTCAGCCCGACCAGTGGGTGAGAGACCAAAACCGAAAATCGAACTTCAGGAAAGGAACGATGAAGGACGATCTAGGAAAGGAACTACTCTCATTTCATTTATCAATGAAATGATGTTAGCCGTTTCATCAAAAAAAAAAAAAAAAAAAAAAAAACCCTCTCAGAAATACCTGTAAAATCCTATTATTTCTTTCAATCCATAGACTATAAAATTGGCTTTATATATAGACATATATGAAAGCCTTAAATTAATAATAGTAACATCTCAATAAAGGACAAAAGACTAGTAAGCTCCTATTTACATGTATTAATCTATTTAGACTCCATTTAAAGCTTTAATAAAACATCTTTTAATTGCTCTCAGATTTTCACATATCCAATAGAGACACCAAACATTGATGTATTTTCATTAACAAAATCACAATCAATTTTAATATGTTTAGTCCACTCATAAAATATTGGGATATAATATAAACGACGACTTGGTTGTCACACCACAATTTGGTCGGAATTGTAACACTAAAGCCACGATCAAGAGCTGATGCACCCAAATTATTTCACATACAAGCTGTGTCATAATTCTAAATTCTAATGCAGTACTTGATTGTAAGAGTACATTTTGCTTCCTACTCTTTCGTGAAACCAAATTGACTCCAACAAAAATACAATATCCATAAGCTGATATTGTATCTTCTTTTGATCTATCCAATCATTATCTTAAAAAAACACTCAATCTTCATATGACCATGATCTTTATTTTGACTGGCGTAAAACGATGATCGAAGAGATGAATGCTTTAGATGATAATGGTACTTGGGATTAAGTATCTCGTCTTGCAGGTAAGAAGGTCATTGGGTGTAAATGAGTGTTTGTCATTAAGGTTAATCCTGACAGATCAGTTGCTCGTTTGGAAGCCCGCTTGGTTACTAAAGGTTATGCTCTGGGATCGATTATTCTGACACATTTTCTCCAGTTGCTAAATTAACTTATATTCGATTGTTTATTTCCATGGCTACTACTCATTGTTAGTCTTTGCATCAACTTGATATTAAGTACGATTTTCTCCCTAGAGATCTTCAAGAAGAAGTATATATGGAGCAACCACCTGGAGAGTAATAAAGTTTGTCGTTTTAGAAAATCTTTATATGGATTGAAACAGAGCCCACGAGCACGTTTATTAAATTTAGTCAAGCACTTGAATAGTTTGGAATGAAGAAAAATACGCCTAATCATTTTGTCTTCTATCGACGATCTGAGAATGGTATTACCCTACTACTTGTAGTGTACGCCGATGATATCGTTATCCTGGAGATTATACATCAGGTATATCTTCTTTGAAAACTTTCCTTCAGGGTCAGTTTCATAGTAAGGATCTGGGAACACTAAAATATTTCTTGGGCATTAAAGTGATGAGAAGCAAGAAAGGTATTCTTTTATCGTAACTGAAATATGTGCTTGATTTGTTATCTGAGACAAGAAAACTAGGAGTTAATCCATGTAGTACTCCAATGATACCTAATTTACAACTCACCAAAGAAGGAGAATCATTTAAAGATCTTGAGAGATACAAAAGATTGATTGGGATGTTGAATTATTTGACAGTGACATGACTGGACATCGCTTATTTAGTAAGTGTTGTAAGTCGGTATATGTCTTCACCTACCGTGGATCATTGGACTGCAGTAGAATAAATTTTATGCTACTTAAAAGTTGCACCTGAGCGTGGGATCTTATATAAAGATCATGGTCATACAAAGGTTAAGTGTTTTTCAGATGTTGATTAGGCAGGATCTAAAAAAGATAGAAGATCAACATCTGGATATTGTGTTTTTGTAGGAGGCAATTTGGTGTCGTGGAAGAGTAAGAAATAGAATGTGGTTTCACGTTCGAGTGTTGAGTCAAAATATAGACTTATGTTACAGTATATGTGTGAAATAATGTGGATACATCAATTTTTGACTGAGATAGGATTTAATATGACTATGCCAGCTAAATTGTGGTGTGATAATCAAGTTGCACTTCACATTGCATCTAATCCAAAGTTTCATGAGAGGATTAAACATATTGAAGTGGATTGTTATTTCATTCACGAGAAAATACGAGGATTGGTGTCCACAAGATATGTAAAGACGGGAGAATAATTGGGAGATATCCTTACCAAAACCTTAAATGGTGCAAGAATAAATTATCTCTGCAACAAGTTGGGCATGTTTGACATATTTGCTCCAGCTTGAGGGAGAGTGTTATAATATATGTTATTATGTATATTTGTCCTTTATAGTAATTGTACATCTTTTAGTATTAGAGTCTCCTTGTATACCTATATATATATATATGTTAGTGACTCTTTAATGTGAATACAAGGAGTATTTTCTCTCAATATTGTGTTACACAAAGTATAGTGACTCTTTAATGTGAATACAATGTGTATTTTCTCTCAATATTGTGTTACACAAAGTATTTGGTTTTCAAATCGTTGTTGCCTTTTGGTTTGATTATGAGGCTGCAAGCGGATGTTTTTCTTGTACAGTCAAGGTTTGGCTTCTTGTTGTATACTTGGGGCGTGGCTTCTCTAGTTGGGTTGCCTTTTGTTATGCCCTTTTTGTATGCTACTATTCTTTCATTTGCTCATAACGAAAATTGCAGTTTCTTGTAAAAGAAAAAGAAAAGGCAGATGTTTTTCTTGGAAAGTGGAGTAGATGCCTGACAAGTTTTGTAAATCTTTAAGATAAGACCGTTGTCATTTGTAAAGTTCATGGTAGCTTTTTAGATTTGTCTGTTCAAGCTAGGTTTAGAGTTCGTGTAATTTTTCCAGGGTTTTGATTTGATGTATTTGTTAATAATTTTTGTAATTTTTAATTTCATCGATGAAAAATTATATTTCCTTCTAAAAAGAAAAATCAAATTCAGCATCTACTAACATAATTGAAGCTTTTTAAATTCAAGAACAAACTAAACACAACTACAAAATTTTAGGAAATATATTTGTAATTTCACCCAAAATTCATTATTTTTCCCTTATATTTCTTTTGTGTCCATTACTTCAGTTTAAGGGTACAATAATTGTTCAACTTATGTTCATGGTGTCAACATGTCTGTTATGCTTAACAAGTGTCTAGTACGTATATAATTTGTTTAATAATGCATTTGACATATAATGTGGTGTTTAACATGTGGTTGATACATGCCACAAGTGTTGGAATATCTATGAGTATGTTTGGTAGGCAATCTGAAAACATAATTTTGAAAGCAAGGGATTCAATGAAAACAGAGTTGTATGTCATATTTTCAAACATGTGTTTGGTAGCAGATTTAGAAATTGGATTCTAATTTAAACAATTGTTCAAAATGTGTTCTATAATATATTTATAGACTATGAAACTAGTAGCAAAACTAAATATTAGGTTGAATATAAATCATTATTAATTAATTAATGAAAATGTTTTTTGTTATAAATTTTGTATAAATATTATTTTACAATATCATATAATTTATAATATATTATATAATATATATTTTCATTTAACAAAAATAAATTGGGTTTATAATATGAAATACTCTATTTATTAAAGTTCTTACGTTTTTTAGTATAATAGTAGATTTTAAAATTTCAAATTCAAAATCTGGATACAATAGAAACGTAAAAATGTTGTTTTCAGTATTTCTACTATTTGGATCACGAAATCTAGAAACAGTTTTAAAAAACACATATGCCAAACGCATATTCACTAAATTCAGTGAATCCGAAAATATAAAGCAATCCATATTGTCTACCAAACAGGCTCTAAGTATCCAATATTTTTCATACTTTGATACACTATCCAAACTAAAGTTTCCTTGCTTCATATGGAGGAAACACGAAAGCAACCGATAAATTTCAAGTAATACTACAATCTAAAACCATAAGCCAGAAGAATATCAGGAGAGGTGAATTCGAGTTTACCTGGAAAATTAACTCATCAGGGACATGAGGCAGAACTTCTCGTACTGTCTCTGCCATGGCAAGTATATTGGCTAAATTGTCATTCGAAGCACGAGGCACATTCATATTTAAACCACCCATACTACCAGGATGTCTTCCAACAACACTCCGAGGAACTTGTGAACCGCCAGCAACTTGTGATGGATTAAGAGGCCAAAGGCCCCAAGCAGAATCTTCGATGGATGTCTGGGCATAAGTTTCACCAACAGATGCAAGATGTCTCATCATCATCTGAACTCTACCCAATCCAACAGATCTAGCAGCATTTGATGGGCCAGCCCCATCCACGCCCTGGCTAGCCCAGTCATGCAACCAACTTGGATCAAGACTTGTGCTTCTATAAATTAAGAGAGAGAAAAAGATAAACGTGAATAGTCCAATAGATAGATTTTTATTGACATGGTGGTCAACTAGGCCCAAGAGATTAAAAAGTTGTATGTTCCATTTGCTTCTTTTTAAACCTTAATTGCTATCATCCTCATTTTTTTTTCCAAAGAACAAACTTAAGGTGCTTTCTCCACAATAATTGATGGATGGAGAAGTACCTTAACCAATGTGGTAGCTTCTCTCAACTCATACATCCATCAAGTTTTTCAAGTGGCTATAACCATTCCATAGCTTAAACTCAACTATTATCCATAAAATTAAACTGAAAATATAACACTTCAAAAGGTTTTTGATGAAAATAATAAAAAGATTCAAAAGAAACTCAATTATTCATGCTTGGAAATAAAAAACAAATTTTGAAGGTTTGGGACAGACCTCCAAGGACTTCCTTCAACAGGATTCTGTGTCTGATTGGGGAAAATCCCAGCAGGAAGGGTGGGTATAGTAGCATTCTGTCGATTAAGTCCTGCACTTATCTGACGAGCAAGCTGCTCATCGCTAAAGGTTTCTCCTGCACGATGATTTACATCATTTTCTTGTCGGCCTACAAAAAGTGGCTTTCGACAAGTAGGACATGAATAATACTCATTTAGACCTTGATCCAACCTGGCATGATATTTGCATTGTAATTAAGCCGCACTGTTTCATATACTTGAAAACATAGAACTGGTAGCATAAGCAAAGTATGAAAACATAGAACTGGTAGCATAAGCAAAGTACATAATCATACCAAGATCTCAAGCAAGCAAGATGAAAAAGGTGGTTGCAGTTTAACTTCTTAGCCTTGGCCATAGGTTCCTGCCATTACCCTACTTTATCATACTTTGACCAATTAAAACCTGAGACAAAAGGGATCAAACATAACATTATATACCCTGCAGATAGCGCATTCGTCATTGTATGCTTGCAGCTCTTCAGTTGTTGCATCAGGAAGAGCTGCGTGTAGAGCACCTAAAGCTTTCATCAATTTCATGAAACTTCTAATACGCTTTATAATTGCACTTAATAAGGCCTGCTCAAATGAGAAAAAAAAAAGACATGAAACAATTTGCAACTGAAAATCAATATATCAATGTACAAATGGTTATATAAAATTTACGCGAATGTTCAAGAAAAGGACTGCATCCACAAGATTAAATGTCATTCCATGAAGTCGCCATATATGCACATAATGACCAAGTGCCATCAATAATGTTGCCATGTCAAGGAAAAATCCCAGATTTCGGATAAGACTGCCTTTCAATTCCCACAATGAACCTGCCATTAAGAGAATGAAAAGAAACTAATGCTCCAAAGATACAAACTCCACGAGTAAGTGAATAACAAAAAAACAAAAATTACAAAGGAGAAATAAAAGCATCCCTATGTAAATAAATATCTAACAACGAAAGAATATCAAAAGATTTGGGAACCGCACACGAAGAAGAAGAATTCAAAGGCTGGTGTCTTGCCCATTATTGATTAGAAAGTCAGAATGTCCTTAAGAGCTCGAGTAAGTTTGTTGATCATTTTCCAGATTCTATTCCAGGAAATGTACCCCCGTACCCACGGTTTCAGGGTGTTTTAATGATGATGTTATAGAAGAAGCAGTTTCAAAGCTTTTGGTTCCTTTCAATAAAAAAGAAGAGTTTCCGGTGGAGAGCCGAAAGTTTACTGAAAGTTCTTTATGCATTAATTGTCATTAGGGTAACGAACCAGTGGTGTTTTCTCATGATTTTTTAACTCCTATCCAGTTTCGTTGCAAAGAGTAGAAGGATTTCCAGGGTTTCGACTTTTGATTATGAAGTAGCATCGGATATTAGCATAAGTAGTGAGAAACCTGAAGGGGTGGAGTTTTCGGCACACTCCAGGAAAGATGATGTTGAGGACTTGCAACCATTCAACCTTTTAGCTTTGGTTCAAGAGGAAGCGGTTGTTGTTGTTCAGTCTGCTTTGGTCAATATTCCAGAAAAATTCTCCTCGCTAATCTTTGTCAGCGGTCTTATCCTTCGTGAGATTCAAAGTTGAAGGCCCATTTAAGCCAGTGCATTGAAGTTTTTGTTGTTAGCTGATGACTATTAGGGGGAAGATTATCTTGAAGATTTTTGTTTTGGGAAGGTAAGGAAGGTGGCACGCCTTCCTTCAACAAAAAAAGACCTCACCCTTCTATCTGAAAACGAGTCAGGGCTACTCAAACTAACCTCGGACACGTATCCGTGTTGGACACGGACACGTGTCCGACATGCCAACTTTCGTGTCCTTTTTTATTATTAATTTTTTAATTTCGAACACGCGTCGGACACGTTGTGTACACGTATTGGACACGTTGGGCAAATTTTTAACCCAAAAAAAAAAGATCTAGCTCATTTATCTTGAGTCCAAAGTTAAAAGCAAATATAATTTTAAATTTTAAACACAAAAAATTCTTATTCGGAAGCTTTTACATATTATTTTACGTATTATTTCAAGATTGAGACAAGAAGACTTCTCCTCCTCTTCCATCCTCCATGACAGACAAATTCGCTTCACTTATTGAAGCACGAGTTTCGTGAAATTCCTCTACTGGTTCATGAAGGAAGTTGTGACAAGTTCTGTTTGGTCTTCTATGAGGTTTGGTATTTTTTTTAACAAAAACAACATTTTTCATTGAAATGATGAAAAGCTCTTGAGGAAACAAACTCCACAAGGGAGTGAAGAGAAAGCATAATAAAATAACAAAAAACTAAACTAAACAGGAAAAATAAAAGCATTGAACAATGCCCCGAGTAGAGAAGTCTTCAAAGGCCTTCGAAAGGGAGCTCCAAGAAGATGCCAAAAGTCGAGCTGATTTCAATCTATCCATCCAAAATATTTGTTTCTGCTGGAAAATTCTTTGATTCCTTTCAAACCAAAGTTCGGAAAGAGTAGCCTTGACCGCATTCAAGCTTTTCAGCTTTTTTCAGCCCTATTTGGTTGCCTGCTTGGTGTTTTCAGCTTTGGTTAAAGTTTCTGTTCTCTTGGTTCTCGGTTGATTGCAGTGTGCAAAGGTTTCGTGAGTTTTGTTGACAAATCCTATCTTGTTTTGGTTTCAAGGCTTCTTCCTTCACTTTTTTTTTTTTCGGTTTTTTAGGTTTTCAGTGTTGGTTTGAGCCTCCAAGTTTCTTGCGATCTTGTTCTTTTTAGCTTTGTTTTTTCTTTTTTCTTTTCTGGGGCGTGTTGTATCTCTTTTTGTCCTTTTTTTTTTTACTTTTCATCCCCTAATAGAGTTTGTATCTCTTGAGTAATAGTCTCTTTTCATCTTTTCAATGAAAAGTTTCGTTCCTTGTTCAAAAAATTATAGCTAATATTATACTAGTATAAACAAATTTGGATAGTGCATCCATGTTCAACTTAGATCTCAGATATATCTCTAACCCTTAATTTTTTTAAATTACTATTTTCTAAGGCTCAAAAGGGAATATTAAATAGGCCAACATGATAAAAAAGGTAATACCAGCTATTGTCATATTAAAAAACTTGGAGATCTGACAATTTGAGCAGTTTCCAGCTGAATGATGGAGCCATATATCAAGGAACTGAAAACCATGAACCAAAATTGCCTGCAAAAGTTTCCACACACCAAAGGATGAAATGTGAAAATAATTATGAGAAAATCAGCTGAAAGACCAATAAGATCACAAATAGAAATTATCATCCTGAAAAATTCCAATGACTTACCTGTAATGTCTCAAAAGCAATGCTTAAAGGCTCAAACAACAACAAGAGAAACAGAGATAAACCCAGTGTTCGATATATCATCAAACAGAATCTTATCCTGCAGAAACCAGGCAAAGATAGGGGCATATGAGTTACTCAATAATGAAAAGCTTCAAGTGCATGCCAGAATCAATCAAAGAGAATGTTGTTTCACTCCTAAAATTGTTTTTGATATAAAACCGAGTTTTCATTGAGAAAAACGAAAGAATGTCAAGGGAATCCAAAAACAAGCCCACAAAAGGGGTCCTCAACTGCCTGCAAGAAAGGACTCCAATCCAAAACAATAAAACCTTGTTCTTCTCCAGTCTCTCTCTCTCTCGCTCTCTCTTTCTCTCCCTCCCTCCCTCCTAACAACTTGACTCAATGCCTCCATGTCCAATACAATAATCTCCCTCCCTCTGGATCAAATTAGACAAATTTTAAGAAAGAAACCACTATCAACTTGAAATTAATACGAAATTTTAAAAAAGAAACCACTATCCCAAAAAAAAAAACTTTCATTAAGGAACAAACTTTTCATTTCATTAACAAGAATGTTCAAAGGATAGAAACTTCAATAAGGAGTGAAACGAAAGCACAAATAAAAATGCTCTCAGAATGGAAACTGTAGGTCACATTCACAATCGTGTTAAGTACATCTCTAGTGTAGAGGTCTTGGAATAACTCCATAACTGGCTCAATACGATCAATATCGACTGAATTCGAGAAGTCCTTTACTATCATTCATTAACAAGACTGGCCTCCTTTCTAAATCTGAAATCTGAATTTTAAATTTACCACAATTCCCATCCTCCACTTCAATGTGAGCCGGAAGAAATCCACAAATATTCGGTTGAACTCTTATAACGGCAAAGGACAGATCTGTTAAATTCAGGGTGCCTGATGCAATCTCCACTAATCTTCCCAAATGCAATAAAATGGCTTCGAAGACCTCCCTTTTCCACATTGCTAACGACAAATTTGAAATGAAAACCCAACCACCATAGCATCCAATAATATTGGTAATACTATGCTTCACTTTCGACCATTTTTCAATTCTAACGAAAGAATCTCCCAATAGCTGCCAACGACCAAGTCGATCGACCCATATCTTATCCCCTTCATCCTTTATCAGAAGCAAAGCCTTATCTGCCGAAAAGGGGGTTAATAATAACTCTACCCCCAAAAGAACTTTCGAAGGCTACTTTAATTCGACTCCATGATATACGTTCAAACAATCATGTGATAACCAACAGGTGATCAAAATCTAGATCTAAGATCTCAGGATCCGTTCTAACCCACTGATTCTTTTTCAGCCCCAACCTTGGTTCGGATTTATGAAAAGAAAGATCAACCAGCGTTTCCACCACATTGTTCTTCCTTATCAACGAACTCGCAGCAACTGGGATAGCGGGATCAATCAACACGTCAAAACTCTGCAGGGAATCGTTCAGCATATTACCGAACACCAACCAACCATTCATAAAGCTTCCTAACTCCACCTGGATCCTTTTTCTACCACCAGTAGGCGGCCAAAACACACAATGTGCAACCCAAGAGTCTCCCTTGAGAACTTTAAACAATCCAAGAACTCCCTTATCGTCTCTAAATTTTCGTCGGCGGAAGAAAGATTGGAATGATGACGCAACAATTAAAACCCTTCCTTAAACCAACGCGGTTGAGTCAAAGACAGTACCATCCTACCGCCACCATCGCTATCTTCCAAACAAAAGCCTTCCCCAAACCTTTCTCACGCCAAAGTTTGCCTGACCAATGTTGTAACTGAACATTTCCATGAATGAAAAACAACAAACAACAACAACGGGTCTTCACACCCCTCCGAAAAACTGAAACTCCCAGGGGAATACTAATGAGAGGTCGGAGACCAAAACCTAGACCGGAGAAGTGGCTGGAAACGGAGGAGCCTAAATCAAAGATGGGAGACTAGGAAACTAGGAGAGAAAAACTGGGGGACTCGAGAGAATCCTTCTTTCATATACTGAAACTTTTGATAGATCAAATGAAAAAGACTATTGCTCAAGCTACCAACTTCATAAGGAGTGAAAAGATAATCAAAGTAAAGAAAACCCAGCAAAACTACATAGGAAAAAATAAAAGCTAGCCAATTATAACATATATCTTGAGAAGAAAAACCAGGAAAAGAATTAGAAAGAGTGCACCAAGATGAAGCCTTTAAACAAGTTGATTTCAAACGAGCGGAAGAAAACCAATATTTATCTTCAAAAAATCTTTGATTCCTCTCCATTCAGAGTTCTGATAAGATCGCTTTGACCCCATTATCCATAAAAGTTTAGCCTTTAAAGCAAACAACAGGCCATTTAGGAGCTACAGCATATTCTCTTTTGTCGAATGTGAAAATACCCACTGCATTCTGAAAAGAGCAAAGAACTTTGGCCAGCAATACTGTGAATAGCTACACTCGAAAAATAAATGTGAAGATAACTCCCCAGCCTTCATACATAAAGGACAAATCGATGGCGAAGAACTAAGAATTGGCAGCTTTCTTTGAAGAACTACTAATGTATTTAGATTGTCATTCAACAATATCCACACTAGGATTTCCAGTCTTCCCGATGGCCCAAAATAAGTCTGAGTGAATGAGGTATCAAGACCAAGCCAATAAGTCAAAGAACTAACGGTAAATTGGCCCGATTTTTCAAGAACCTAAACTCTACTATCATCAGAAGAACCAACAATCAAAGGGCCAAGAATACCTAACAAAGCTTGCAAATCCACAATTTCATCGTCTTTTAGAAATCTTCGAGAAAATATATTCCAAGAATTAACTTGGCAGTCCCAGACCACCGAAATAGAACCATTAGGCAACGAAGAGATATTGAAAAGTCGAGGAAAATGAAACTTAAGAGCAACATCACCACACGACTCCTTCAGCCTGAACTCCAATGCTTCAATTTTTCTGATGAGAATGGGCAGCTGTTGTATTGGAGAGTCGAAATTCAGCATCTAGGGAGACTCGATTTCTTTTTTTATTCAAGAAGGGGCAGACAACCAACCGATTCTGATGACTCTCGACCATGTGAAGTGCTTCCATGGCTGTTTGTTGGCTTTCGCAACTGATGTAAGGGCATTTTTTCAAAGGAGAAAGTTCAAGGATGACGCTACAACTCTTGGACTGTTCAAGGCTAGAAAAAGGTATGGTTGGGTTGTGGTGGGTATGCTTTGGCCTCCGTCAGGGGGTCGATGGGTCTTCACGGTGCCCCTTGGCTCCTTTTCCACGGGTGGGTTGGTGTTTCGAGACATGTTGGGAGATTTTCTTCGGTTGAATGCTATCCCCCCCCCCGGCTATCTTGAACTTGTCTGATTCGGGTGTAAACAAAGTCTCTACGCTCGATTTCCCCATCAGGTCTCCTCCTTCTCTAGGCGCCAAGAGCCCCCCGGCTATCTTGAACTTGCCTGATTCGGGTGTAAACAAAGTCTTTACGCTCGATTTCCCCATCAGGTCTCCTCCTTCTCTAGGCGCCAAGAGGGCCTACGATGCGACTCAGGTAGAGCATTGGATTTGTAAGGCTCAGGAGGTGGTTCAGGTTGACTTTGGCAGAATTTGGGTTGTGACTAGACTGTTTGCACATGTCAGTTGGAAGATTATTAAGTATGCCTCGCAATCTCATTTCAAATCCAGTGTACAAGTAAATCCTTTCATGAGCAACAAGGCTATGGTTCTCTTTGGAGAGGACCCTACAGCTGCTATAGAAGGACAATGGCAAATAATCCACAACCTTCACCTCAAGATTGAAAAATGGGATGATAATCTTCATAGTTCCCCTTCAGTTATGATCGGTTATGGAGGGTAGCTTGCGATTGATAATCTTCTTTTGAGATTATGGAGGAGAGAGGTGTTCGAAGGGATTGGATTCCATTTTGGAGGACTTGAAGATATCTCATTGGACACTTTGAACTTCCTAGAATTCAAGGGCAAAAATTAAGGTTTCCTCGAACCTCTGTGGTTTTTAACCAAGATCTATTCCTATCAAATACCCAATTGTTGGTGAAATTCAGTTAACTTTTGAAGCATTGGGGTCTACTTCTTCTCCTGACAGACTAGTGGAATCATTGACTTTGAAGGTTGTTACCAACCCCATTGACTTGATCAGAATTCAGCAAATCTTTGATGATGAAATGGGAGCAGGGTCGATAGTTGTGCCTTTGGAAGATGAAAGAGGGATCGATAGCCCTTTGGCTTCTAAGTCGTGTGCAGGGGTTGAGTTCAAGGGTCTTGATTTGGAAGTTGATCCGTTGCAAGGCATTGACTCGGCTAATGGGGAATCTCCTCTCTTTTCTTCAGTGAATTCAGTCAGTGTAAAGGAAGTTAGAGACGTTTTTTTGTGGGAAATATTACACAAGAAGGGGTAGGAGAGATGTTTTGAGTTTGACTGAGCCTTTAGATGAAAATTTCCCGGACTTTTCAGAACAGACCGAGAACAATTTGCAGCTTCCTGGCAGTGGAGCTTTGGGCTCTCAGGTAACTTCTAGTGTTGTTGTATGTTCCCCTTTCATTGATGTTGAAGAGTGCCATCTTAGGCCAAAGAATGTGGTTTTTGTCAAAACTTCTTTTCAAGCCTCCTCTCCTTTAAAACAAGGCTCTCTTTCTCCCTCCTTGGTTTTGGGGTCCTCGTATTCAAGCTCGGTGGTGGCTTTGAGTAGCCCTGATTTGGAGTTTGCGAAAAGTTTGAAGCATAGAAAAGTGGAAGCTTCTTCCCCTGCAATCAACCTCCAGGAATTCTTTGAGTTGGAAGCTCCTTCGGATCAGGAGGAAAAGGAAGGTAATGGGGATACCTCTGAGTGTCTGGCTGAATTAGTACGTTTTAGTAAGTTATTAAAAGTTAGCGGTTTGCAACTCAAGGAAGTAGTGCCAAGGCAAGCGACTTTGGCTTTAAAATGATAATTCTATCATGGAACACAAGAGGTCTAGGGGATAGTTCAAAAAGAATAAGCCTCAAGAGATTCCTTCAGCGAATTTACCCTGATTTGGATTTTATTCAGGAAACCAAAATCATGATCGTGGTCGACTATGTGATGAGTTTAATATGAAGTTCAAGAGATATTGGTTGGGCTTTAGTGGAGGCTTTTGGTAGATCTGGGGGTTGGCAATTTCCATTTTGTCCCTTTGATGGTTTCTTTATAGAGCGTTCTCTTTATTAGTTTTATTGGATTCTCTTTCTTAGTTTGTAATTTTTAGTTGTTGGGTTTCTTTGGTTCCTTTGGTTCTTGAAAATCTTATGGTTCCCTCCTTTGTCCTCGAGGTCTTTTTGTGTGTTCTTGGTGAGGAATTGTTTTGTTCTCATTTTTCTTTTGGTCTCCTTTTGGAGTTGTACTTTGAGCATTAGTCCCATTTCATTACTTCAATGAAAATTCGTTTGTTGCCTTGTCAAAAAAAAAAAGCTGCTACAAAAGAATCCTCTACAAACTGATCAACTCTATTTCTAGAATAAGAGAAATTGATTCCTCGCTACACAAACTAACATCTGATTCCCCATCTGACTCAAAACTAGAAAGATTCTTCTTGGGTGATGATGATCTTAAGACACTTTTGGTGAATTGTATGTTTGAACCAGGAAGAATAATTTGTGATTGGCTAGAGGACTCTAACGAATTTGATATACGAGTCAAAATGTGAACACGAGATTCCTCTAAAATATATGAATTTGCCCTCGATTGTACAAACCAGAAATATTCTTCTAAGATGATTATGGTCTTCCTTTTTCATAAATCAATGAAAGGTTTGTCTCTTGTTAAAAAAAAAAAAACTAAGGATCTACTTCATACCATGCCAGAAAATACAATTATTATTATTATTATTTGCAAGGAAAAAAATACAATTAGTTACAAAATAATAAAAATATATAAACAGTAAAAACACACTTATTTCATAAATGGAGCCTAAAATTCCATGTCCCCCAAATTTTGAATACCTTTAAGCTAAGAAAAACATTAATCATTACCCAGAAAGGTCAACAAAGAGGACCAGCAATAATACAGAATATACACGGAAATATGTCCATGATGTGGCAGAAGGTGATGCATTAAGACGCTCAAGACGATCTCTAGCCAATGCTTGAAACATCTGTACAATATGTTGATCCAATAAGCCAAGTATTTACATGAAACTAACAAATCAAAATCCAGAGTAAAACTAGCAGTATTTTACCTTCAATGAACATAAGACAGCCAACCAGATAGACCACAATGCAGCATGGTATTTTGTTGGAGGGATAACCAGAGGCAGAAATGTTCCCTGTCCCATGTTCATTAACAAATAAAAATCTACAAAATCGTAAACATTCCTCCATATATTTAAAATATTATATACATGCGTGTGTGTACACGTCTGATGTCTATGTGTATGAACTATGTATATATGTAGTAATGTAGGTATATTTTGTGGGGGGTAGGCATAATAATATGATAAATAATTACAAATGAAGAGAAACCCCCTCACAAAGGAGAAAAAATAAAAAATTAAAGGAAAAAAGAGGCATAAACTTCTCCATCTCCCGTACTGGTACATTGAGGCATACTATGATTTAACAACTTCCGAATTTTTTCTAAACTTTGCATAAGAAACATTCAATGATGAAAAGAAATTTACATCAAGAGAACAAAGAATGAAAGAGAGTAGTGAGAAAATGAAAAGTTTTAATTAATACACCTAGAGGAAAAATCATTTGTGTATATATAAGAAACACTGACTTTCATTATCAAAAGAGAAGTTCAAAAAGATGGAGATGAAGTATCCCTGCCAAGCCAAGGGAGTCAAAGAGGCTACCCAATAGGCAAAGATATGACTGAAAGTATACTTACGGTTAGTGTTGATATAATTAAATTTGTCATGACCTACTAGCTTAAGCTTTTGGGTTAATTGGTGATTTACATGGTATCAGAGCAGGTGGTCCTGTGTTCGAACCCTGGTGAAGTTGTTTTCTCTCAATTAATATTGATTTGTACTTGTTGGGCCTTTGTTCAAATTTCCAAGACCACAAGTCCACAAGTTAGGGGAGTGTTTGATTTCCACTTGTTGGGCCTTTGTTCAAATTTCTAAGCCTACAAGTGAGGGGGAGTGTTGGTGTTGATATAATTAAATTTGTCATAACCTACTAGCTTAAGCTTTTGGGTTAATGGCTGACTTACACTTACTGATGTAGGATTCTGTCTCATGCCGGCTGTTTTCCTTGTTTATTACTGTTTGATGTTTCCTTTCTTTGCGTCACCTCTGGTAGGTTGTATTTCCAGCAGCCATTTGGTTGTTTAAAAAGGCTGTTATGAATTAGTTTTTTTTTCTATTGTTTTTTTCTCTTGTTATGAATTAGTTAATTAGCTAGGGAGTTGTTAGGTGGTTAAAGGCTGGTTGTAGCCAATAAATATCCGACTGTTGGGCTGTAAAAGGTTTATCAAATTATCAATAAACTCCCACGAATTAGTTGCCAACTAGTTTGGTATCATAGCAACCTAGACTTTATCCCAAGTTCTACTTTGCCAAATCTGACACATTTGTTAGGCTACTCTTTTAACAAATTGGAGGAGTTTTTTTGTAAGCAACATTGGGGTTTTTTCCTTCTTTTGTAAATTTCATACATCAACCAAATTGTTTCTAATCAAAAGACAAAAGATATTACAGCCAAATTGGAGCTCGAGAGATATTGGGTGGGATCATGTGGAGGCTTATGGAAGATCGGGTGGTTTGTGGGTGTTGTGGGTTGATCTTAAAATATCGGTTAAAAATGGTTTTGAAGCCGAGTGCTTGGAGAGGTTTTGAGTCCTTGGTTTTTTGAGCCTTCAGGATTGTTTCTGCTCTTTCTATTGGCTTCTTTTGTTCGATTGCTTCTGAGGCGCTTCAAGGGAAGATTCCGGCTTCATTTCTGTTGGATCTTTGTCTTTTTTGGCGCTTGCTTCTTTATAGTGTCGATTGTTTTGTTGGGTGTCTTTGGGTTTGCTGTTTTTTATTCTAAGGCTCTGGGTGTCTTGTTTTTGTTTTTACTGGACTTTTATCCTTTTGTATTGTCTATTTTCTGGTTTCTCCTTTGTACTTTGAGGATTAGTCTGTTTTCATTATATCAATGAAACCTCTTTTGTTTGCCTTGTCAAAAAAAAAAAAGATTTTACAGCCAAATGCATTATGAAATTTTAATGGATTTAACTATAACTTTTCTTTATTAATTTTCAATAACCTCACATTTGATTTGAGATTATAAACAAAACAATTCATAGGCTAACATCATGATTCAAGAGTTTGGACTTTGGATTCCTCGGGTCTTTTTTCAGTAAATTCATTGGTGAAGTTTGTAGCTGAGAGTAATCCGTTGGAAAAGCTGATTTTTAATGCTATTTGGAAATCCAAAAGCCGCCAAAAGGTTAGCATTTTGATATGAATTTTGCTACATGGTCACTTGAACACTTCTGAAACTTTGCAAAGAAAATTGCCAAAGTTCTTGCTCCAGCCTTCGGTATGTCTTCTCTGCTATCAGAACAAGGAATCCATGTTTCATCTCTATTTTAGTGTGAATTTGCTTCTCAGTGATGGTTCAAGTTATTTAAAATTTTCAATGTTTGTTGGGTATTCTCGAATGATGTTAAGGCCAATGTTCTTCAACTTATCATTGGGTCTCGGTTGAATGACAAAATTTCTCTCCTTTGGGTGAATGCAGTAAAAGCTATCTTTTATGATGTGTGGTTTGAAAGAAATCAGAGGACTTTTGAAGATAAATATTTTGTTTGGAGTGCTAGATTTGATGCTATTCTTCTCGAGGCTTCTTCCTGATGTGCTCTTCCCAAAGCTTTTGAGAATTATTCTATTTCTTATATTAATTTAAATTGACATGTTTTTATTAATTCTTTCTAATTGTATACCTTTTCATGAGTTTGAAACTCCTTATTGGAGTTTTGTATTTTAAGTGTTAGTCTCTTCTCATTTTGTCAGTGAAACGTTTGTTTCTTTTTCAAAAAACATATTTGTGAGGTTTCTTCTCAGAAAACAATTCATAGGCTACATGCAATTACTCATTGCCATCAAACACGGCTACAGTAAATGTGCAAAGGAGCAATAGGCTAAAGCCAATTGGAAGTTAGATCATGAGCTGAACATCAACAAGAGGTAAACAATCTCTAATTAACTAAAACCAAGAACAATGTGTTCTTGTAAATGACACGCACAAGATTTTAAAGGAGATCAAGTTGGAAAATACTAACCTTGTAAATGACATAATTAACAAGACGTTCCACCAACTTCCGACTCTCAGATGAATACAGCTCAACAAAAAATATGGTCTGCTGACAAACAAACCTATAAGCATCAAAACAAACATCTTGGGGGGAAATACAAACAAGAATTAAAGCAATTCTTCTATGGAATAGTCACCATCTAACATCAGATTAAGTTATGGAAAAATGAGTTATATTGAAAGGTGTCTTGAATTTGCATTCTAGAAATTTTTAAATTTATAAATAATTTAAAATACCAAGTTGATTTTTTGCATCCCAACAGAAACTCTTGGATCGTGATATACCCCATAAAAGATAAGAAATGAGTGACTGTGAATATCATTGCTGGCCAGCATAACACAATTCCAGAACTTCCAGCAGGTAGACTCTTCCAAGAATTCCACTACAGAATCCCTGAGCAAATGATACTGCCTCCTACTACTTACAGTTCTCCCTGACCCATTGGAGTTGTTGGTACCTAGTCTGCTTTTGTTTCACGTTTTTCAGAACAAAAAACGCTACAAGTACACTAAACCAATTTTTTGAAAAATTATTCCTGTGTTTTCATTATTTTTTAATTCAATATTTCAAAATGATGAAAGCACAAAATAAGGTTTACTAAATAAATGCAACCCCGTGTTTTCTCATAAAGAATAGCTTCTCTCTCTAAGCATCCCCTCTCACTCCCCAGCATCCTTTTTCTCTCTTTTTAAGCATCCTCTCTCTTTCTCCATATATCTAATTCTCGGTCTCCCTCCCTTCCTCTCTCACCAGATCCATAAACAAATATCCAAAAACTCGAGTATGGAGCTTCAGATTTGCAATCCCCATCTACGAGGTTAAGTTCTATAAGCTGATATTTGCAGTCTATGCTTTTTTTTTTCCTTTTTCTTAGTTCAATTTGGAAAAGTAAGCTTGATAGATGGTTCAGTTGATATGTTATTTTTCTTTCTTCCTCCCTTTAGTTTTTGGAAAGAATCAATTTTCTAATTCTCATTAATGGTAGGAACTAATAACAAGAAAATATATAATACAACTAGAAATTACACACAAGGAATATAGCTATAATCTAGGAGATTTCCCCAGTCAAGTAGAACTCAAAAGATTGACAAATGACTAAAATAAAGATATATTGGACTAAAATCTAATCTAAATAAGAAATCTACACTACCTGATTTTGATTTTAACTACTCGGGATTTGCATCTGGGTTTTGTTTTGTGGCTGAGCATCGCCTGTGTGGATTTTATGGAAATCATCCTTGTGGATTTTGATGAAATCCTCTTGTTTATTTTATTAATAAGGAAAATATATATTTCAATTATCATGTTTCAAATTTTGAAGTCTACCAATCACATATGCTATATTCTTATCCAAAATTCACTAACTTAAGGTTCAGTTTTTGTTCTTCGCCAAACACATTTTCAAATTCAAGAATTACAAAGGAACAATCTTGTTCACTGTTGCATCATTTGTGTTAAGGAATTTGTTTTTCTATAGGAAACAAGATTACATTAAAAAGAAGATGCATGAGTGATGCCATTGTCTCAAAAACGATCTCCAATTGGCCAACAAACTGTAAAGCTGTAATTACAAAAGCTTTTTTTTTTTTTTTGACAAGGTAACAAATATTTCATTGATATAATGTAAGAAAAGAGACTAATGCTCTAAGTACAAACTCCATAGAGGATAGAACCAAAAAGAAGAAGAAAAAAGAATATAAAAGATAAATAAACTCGCATCAAACCAAACTAATATCATCCAAAACTCCTTCCCTTGGCCAGACGAAACAAAAATTGAAATGGATTAGCCCCCCTTCAAAACTTCCTTCAAAACCTTCCTTCACCAAGATCTTATTCTCAACCTACAAAAACAACAACTCCCCTAGTCACCCAAAAGCTTCCACATGCACCCTTCCAAAGGCCACCCAACCAAAACCCTCCTCCAAAGCTAATATGATATGCACTAAGCAGCCACAGGTAATCTAATTACAAAAGTATTTAGATTTTAAAGACCAAAAAGACATTAAATAGGCCACGTCTTCCCAAATCTAATCCCCCTTTTTTCTTCATCTTTAAAAATTTGTCAACTTTGCTCCAGCCACATGTTCCAAACAAAGCCACTCAGGCATTGTTTAGACCCGACCCATCCTAAAGGATTGGGCTTTAGACCCGCAGTTCTCTAGGAATTTTTAATTCAAATCATGAATCGTGGAGCCTCAACCACCTAAATTGCTCTACCGACATAATATTGTCGTAGGCACCCAACGAACTAACTGCTACAACTAACCAAACAACAACAGCTCACGTCTTCCATCTTCTAGCATAGCTAAACCGATTGAGGTTAGAAAATCTATAAGGCTACTCATGTATATTCCATTTAAATGGAAACCTAACTTTTCATTGACGATTTGAAAAGTTAAAATAAAAAAGTAATCAAGCCCGTTTAAGGAGTCTCGATTCCCCCATATTATATTATCAAGTCAAAAAAGAAACCCAATTAGGAAAATGTCCAAATTACTGCCTCCAGATTTATTCACAGATGATTTGTTAGAGGAACCTAACCTTAAATTATTTCCTCTCGGGAAAGAGGAGAAGAAGACTAAACAGGTTGCCTTTTCCTCAATGAACAAGATATATGAACAAGATATCTTCAGGAGATGAATGCCAAATTGGTCCAGATGGGCTTCGATGCTTCAAAATTTCTTTTCAGAACCTTGGTTCTGAAGTTGAAAAGTCAACTCTTCATATTCCGACAAAGGCTTTTGGTGTGGACGTTAAGTCTGAAATTAGCTTAAGTAGCCCGGAGGTGGATACTAATCAGAAATTCCAGCGTGATGATGCTAGTTCCTTTAGTGACTCCCCTCTTGTGGATTTAGAGAAACTTTTTAGTTCTCCAAGTTTGGTTCCTCTGTCAGTTGTGAGGGGGAATAGTCTGGAGGTTGATAAGGATCTTAAGTATAGTTCTTGTCCAGATCTCCAAAGATTTGACTCTTTGATCAAAGCCTGTGGATTGCAATTTCGTGAAATTGGCATTGGTTCTGTTTCAGCTTTGAAAAATTGAAGTTTGTGAAGTGAAGCTAAATTATTGGGTTTCTTCTCAACTTTTTTACTATTTTGCCTGTTGGTTATTTGGTCCTTCATTAGTTCCAAGTTCTAGCCTTGTGTGGATTTTTGGGTTTAGAGCTCTATCATCAGATCTTCGGATAAGATTTTGTATGATGATATATCGAACATTGGGTTTATCTATGTTTCTCTTGTTGTTGTTTGAGCCTTTAAGCATTGCTTTTGAGACATTACAGGCAATTTTGGTTCATGGCTTTCAGTTCCTTGATATATGGCTCTAGAAACTGCTCAAATTGTTAGATCTTTAAGTTTTTTAATATGACAATAGCTGGAACGGGTTTATTGTCATTGGCAAATAGTGGTCCTGGGACAAACGGATGTCAACCTTGTTATTTATGGAGTATTTGCAACATTGGTCTACTCGTTTTGATTCAGAATGTTATTTGGTTTTCTTTTCACTCTCTTTGAGAGTTTGTATCCTTGATCATTTTTCTAACTTTTTATTTATCAATGAAAAGTCTCTTTCATAAGAAAAAAAAATAAAAGTGTCTTCTCTTGCTTGCACCATAGAATCCTCTAACGGTGCTAATAAAGAACTAAACTCTCCCATTTCCTCCTCCCTCAAATTTCATATAGTAATAATCTTCCAAAACCTAAACTTTTGTATTTCCTCCTCCCTTGATGAAGCTTGTGGCTTTAGGAGGACTCAACACTTCTGAAAAAATTCAGAAGAGACATTTGTCTATGGTCGTCCACCTTTCTTGTTGCATTCTTTATCGAAGTGTGTGAATGAAGATGCTAATCATTTCTTTGTTTCTTTTAAAAATCTACAAAGCTTGTTTTGGGCCTGTCATGCTATAATTGAGGAGGTTCTCTAGGTTGCCCATTTGTTCAGTCATTTTAGGCTCATTGGTTGGATTCTTTTAATTTATGTTTGGTTTGGGATAAGGACCGTTATGTTATGATTGAGGAGGTTCTCCCGGATTCCCCTTTTCGTGATAAAGGTAAAGTTTTGTGCCATGCTAGTTTCTTTGTGATTTTGTGGGGGTATGGCTTGAGAGGAATAATAGAATCTTTAGAGAGGTTGAAAGGTCTTGTGAAGAGGTTTGGGAGTTCGTGAGGTTTAATGCTTCCTTGTGAGCATCGGTTACTAAGCCTTTTTGTATTTTTTTTTTTTTTTTTTTTGATATAAGAAACTATTTCATTGATGAATGAAATGAAGAGGAGTAAACTCCAAGCTCCAAAAGTTAAATTACAAGAAGGACGACCAATTGTAAATGAAAAAAGAAGCATTAAACAAGCTAATGGGATAAACATCCTTACACCAGAGAAACACATTTAAAAGAACATTATCCATAAAACGATCAAAAGTAGAAGAAATGTCCCTGAATAGCCGCCCGTTTCTCTCAATCCATAAGTTCCAAAGAAAAACACGAACAAGAGCCAACCAGATGATTTTCCTAATGCCTTTGAAAGGATGCCCCACCAAGACAGAGGAGAGGAAATCAAAGATATTAAGCGGAAGCGACAACGACCAATCAAAAACCTTCAAAATCCTCCACCAAAAATTTAAGGAAAAAGGGCGGTGCGAAAAGATGACCACACTTTCGAGTTCGGGTTGCACATAAGACACCAAGAGGGGATAAGTGCATGTAAGGCGATCGTTTACAGTAGACGATCAAGAGATAATAACAGCTCCTAAACTGAGCCCAGATGATAAAGATTTTAATCTTTTTGGGTAAAATCCTTCCATATGACTGAGTAGGTGTCATGTCGCCACAAATTATTACAATCGAACAAATCAGCAGTAAGCGATCTCACAGAGAACAAACCAGAGGGCTCTAAAGACCATACCCAAGAGTCAATTCTATGTGAAAATCGAACATTAGATAATAAATGAGATAAGGAAGCCCACTCATCAATTTCTAGATCTGTCAAGTTACGCCGAAGATGCAAATCCCAAGCCAAGTCCGTCAAGTTCCACATATCAGCCACAGTCAAATCAGAGTTCAAAGCCAGTCTAAAAAGTCTTGGAAAAGCATGAGCAATAGGCCCACAGCTAAGCCAATGATCTGTCCAGAAAACTGTGGTACATCCATTCCCTATGCGTCGAATAGAACGTCGAAGCACCAAATCACGCAGAAGACAAATGGATCTCCATGGTGATTTATGCTTGGCATTCGTAATGAGTGCGGGCCATTCAACTATAGTCGAAGGACCATAATATTTAGCTACAATAAAATTTCGCCATAAGGAATCAGGTTCGTTCATGAATCTCCAAGTCCACTTAGCCAATAGAGCTGTGTTCCGATGTGCAAAGTTACCAATCCTTGAGACCACCCATTAGTTTAGGAAGTGAGCAGCTTGCCCAATTCACATTATGCATTCCACCATCACCTTTAGCTCCTCCCCCGGAAGAAATCACGAATAATTTTATTTAACAAAGAAATTATTCTCGAGGAAGTTTAAAAAGAGACATGTAATAGGTAGGCATACTAGAAAGGGTGGCTTTGAATAAGGGTATGTCTCCCACCCTTGGAAATCAAAGCATATTTCCAGTTATGAAGTTTCTGTTTCAACCTCTCTATTATAGGTTGCCAAAAAGAAACCGATCGAGGATTACCTCCCAAAGGCAAACCCAAATAAGTGTTTGGCCAAAACCCCTGTTTACAACCGAAAATCGTCAGTAAACTATCCATCTCGGGTTGGTCAATATGTATACCAATCATCTCACTCTTTGCCAAGTTAACCTTTAAACCGAAGCCCTCTCAAAATCTTAATGAGTTCATAGAGACGTTGCAAAAGCGTAATGGCTCTGGAAGTTGAAAAAGTAGAGTATCATCCGCAAATTGTAAATGAGTTAAGGCAAAGGATGAGCTAGCAATAGTATGAGAAGATATACTGCCAGATCTAGCACCAAAGTCCAATAGACGGCTCAAACAATCAGACACCAAAATAAAGAGAAATGGAGATAATGGGTCACCTTGTCGTAAGCCACGAGATGGAATAATCTTCCACGGGGTCGTCCATTAATAATGATAGAGTAATTAACACTCAAATATCACCCAGAATCCACTTTCTCCAAGTAACCCCAAAGCCCTTAGCCTCCAACACTGCATCTAAAAAGTCCCAATCAACTGTGTCAAAAGCCTTCTCAAGGTCGAGTTTTACAACTACTCCTTTAAGATTTCGGACACTCCAGTCATCAATTAGTTCATTTGCCAAAAGGGACGCATCAAGAATTTGTCGGTTAGCCACAAAAGCAAGCTGGTTTTCTGCTATTGTCGAAGGCAAAACAGATTTCAAGCGATTAGATACTACTAAGCCTTTTTGTAATTATGATCTTGGTTTAATTTTGTTGGACTAGAGTCCCTTTGTATAGCTTTTGGGACTTCCTTTTGGTTGAGCTTGTTTTTTATATGTCCTTGTAATATTTTCTTTCATATTTCTCAATGAAAGTTTGGTTTCTTACCCAAAAAAAACTTTGTTTCTTGTCCAATTGTTGTCAGCCTTTGGTTTCTCCTATTTGACTAATTTGGTATTACTTGGGTCCAACACCGTTCATTCAAGTTGTCCCCGTTCGAATTTTTTTTTTACTTCAACCTTCTTGCACACAAGCTCAAATTATGGTCCGTTGAGAGTGGTTGGGTTTTATGGTTGTACCTTCTCCAATGAAGAATGCCTATGGCTATGTACGCTCTTAAGTCTAGATCTTGTTATAAGCATTCTTTTTTAGTTTTGTTGACTAATTGGAGAACCATGTCATGGTTCTCGAATCTTGTACATTCTTTTCTTGATCTTTACACAATCTTAATGGGAATTTCTCGGTTTATTTTCGATAAAAATAAAATAATCTTCCAAGACCTTACACTCTCTATCCAAATAATCAAAAACCACAAAATCTTTGGTTTTTTTTATAAGAAACAGAAGGCAATAGATTAAACAGAGGAATAAAAGAACAGCCTAAGAGTCGAGGGTAGAGAAAACCCCCTCCCAAAAAAACCACAAAATCTTTGTTGAATACCACCCTAAGGAAATGTACACTCAAAGCTTGCTTCCAACTCATATATCTTTCCAAAATAATAATAATAGTAATAATAATAATAATAATAATAATAATAAAATAAAAATAAAGACTCCCCCTTAACCCATGTGCCACCCGTATCACAGTACTTATACATCAAGCTGTAGAAATTTTGGTTCAATCAAGAACATCATGTAAGGCTACTAACAAGGCACACACTCACAATTCTATTAAGAACACAATAAGAATGTAATAGAGAGGGAAATGAGGACCCAACTCCTTCAATATCGAGAGTTCTCCGATATTAAGGAGGGTTATTTCATTAGAAAAGGGGAAACAAGACACAAAAACATTCTCCAACTAGCCGAGAGGCTGGTTCTCTCCTCTACACAAAACTTGTCTTACAAAAAGATATCCTTCCCCGTGAGACCCGACAGCCTATAAAACCCTCACTCCCAAGCTCACCAGACGCGTCAGCCCTCATTCCCATGTGGTCTCTTGTTCTCCCGATACAAATACTCTTTTGCCCCTTCTAACATACTTCTTAATAATAGGGGGCCTTACACATCCATTTTCCCGGAAAAGGATAGTTCAATAGATGTGTAAAGAAATATGACGTTTTCTTAAATGTTGAATTTAATTATAAACATTATTTCATATGATAAAAAAATATCGTATTAATCGTTGAAGTTAAACTAATTCTACTTTTAATAGAAGGACAAGAACTCTCTTCTGTCATTTAAGTAGACGCTACATATGGTAAATTTTGAACAAGAAAATCAAATATAAATTTCCATTTTTATCATAGATACCTAGATCAAAAGCCAACCTCTGATAATAAAAAGAACAAATATGAGCTTCAAAAAAAAAAGATCAAATATGGCCATTGTATTTAAAATCCCTTGAGAAAATCAAAGCCTAACCAAGCAGCTAGTACAACCCTTGCCTAACTGTAAGTCTGTAACAATATTTTTGCCTCCCACCACCAGAAAGACAATAGAACCACACCCCTAACCACAAGCCCAAAACTAAACTGATGAAAAATATCTCTGTTCCTTTGCTTAGTTCTCATAATGCATTGAGTGTAGTTGGATAATCTACAAAATTGAGCTGAGTTTGTAGTTAAAATCCTTGTTGGCCATTGGTTAGTTAGGAAGCTGATAGGCAGAATGTTAGCTGACTGTCAGTGTGCTACAGTTAGCAGCTCTTTGAACCATTTCATCTTTATCCCATCAAAAAGAAAAATCTTCATCCCATTAATGTCGTCCGAATTTGCAAATATTTTGCCCTCAATTTCTTTTTCTTGACCTTTTTTTTACATTTATTGATGCTTTCTCCTCTAGAACTTACAGAGTTAAACCATGTCACTCAAATAAAGAAATAATTGGTTTCGTAGTTCCATTTTGGGGCATGCTTATGTTCTTATTATTTTGCGTTCTTTTTTGCACTCCATTGTGGAATTTGTATTTCTTGAGCATTAGTCTCTTTTCATTTATTTAAGGAAAAGTTTTGTTTCTTGCTAAAAAAAAATAAAGAAATAATTTGTCATAGGAAAAAAGAAAACAAGAATAAGTTCGATGATGCTTCCTAAACCAGACTGCAGACATTATGTAGTATTGCTGCGTTAAAATTAAGAGTTCGTAGTTGCATGCTTCCTTTGCAACACAGAGCTCCCAAAATAAATAACACACTTACCTTGAGAAATAGTATGAGTAGAACAAACACATTAAGTGCAAAATTAGCCAGCAGTCCTACAGTGATGTAGGAACTTAAGAGCAAATCAACGACTCGGCCAGCATTCTCTGTCTGAAAAGGATTTTCGCCAATTATCTTTTCTGATCTTAGCTTATCTATCGATAACTCTGTCCATAACTGGAGACCGATAAAACTTAACACTGTACATGCTGCAGAAAATGCTATATAGCTGACACCCATTGATGTTAGTTTCAGCAACTTTACTAAGATCGAACTCCAGGAAAATCATCACAATGGAAGCTGCATTGTTCTTTGCCACTAATACTCAGCATCATCATCGGAGCATGGAACACAACAAAGTGCCTAGCTATATAGTCTCAGCTTCTGAATCAATTTATTAGTTGCAACCCTCCAAACTAAAAAACCAGTACCTGACAGAAATGACATCAGTTGAAATGGGCATATATGGAAAGAGAATTTCTCAAATCAACAAAAAGCAAGGAAGGAAACCTCTTGATTAATTTAAGTAACACAACGGTAAAAGTTACTGGGTATATGTATCATTTCTCCAATATAGTAAGCATTCAAAAACTCACTCAATTCCATGATTATTCTAATAATTCCAAGAAGGTGAGAATTAAAATTAATTCGTCAAATAGAGTAGACAGTAAATTCAACCAGCATCAACAAAAGGAAGGACATCCCGGGAGGAGCAAATAGCAATATCGCTCAAAACATCAATACGCTATGCAACAAATTCAATCCAATCTGAGATTACATATCATACAAATTTGAAATCCTAAAGGGAAAAAAAAACCCACAAAAACCCGGGGGCTAAAACTCAGAAATCATACAAAATGAGAAGGATACAGAAAATCTAAGCAAAGAATTTCGACCAATTAGACAGCTTTGGGGAATGATCAAACTGAAAAATAAAAATAATAGATTAATCAAATGATGCAGAAAGGGGAAATCAGGGACCTGATTCGATCAAAGATGAAGCTCGGTACCGTCGGTGCGAGTCTCCGTTGTAAATCGTCAGCTTCGCATTTCTCAGAGAGAGATTTTCGTTTTCTTTTTTTTTTAAATACTTTTTTCGTAAGAAAATTTCTTTATTTATTTTGGCGGGGGTACGTGCGTTAGATGCATTGTTTTTTTATTTTTTAATAAACAAGTTTTTTTTGTTTTTTAATTGGGTTGTTTTTAAAACCTAATATATATGGCACAAACTATCCTTAAACTATGAAATTCGATACAACCACATTCTTGACTTTAATTTGATCAATCAATCTTTAAATATTGTTGACAGTTATAATCACACTCGTAAACTTTTAATTTGATTAATCAGTTTATGTAATTGGTTAAGTGTTACACTTAGCCCATTATATACTTAACAAAGTTAACTAAACAATGTTGGACCAAACTAATACTTAACAAAGTTTGGGGAGTTGATTGATCAAATTAAAAGTTTAAGAGTGTAATTGTAATATTTAACAAAGTTTAGGAGTTCGTTGATCAAATTAAAAATTTAAATGGTGTGATTGTAACAAATTCCATAGTTTAGGGGTGGGTTGTGCATTTTTTTTCTAAAACTTATTGTTGAGAAAACTATTTATAAAAACAGTGTTGTTTTAAATAATAGATATTCTCCCTCTAAAATTAACTATTTGAAAACTTATCATAAAATATATTGAATTCAATTGAAATAAAAAATAAAACAAAACAAAATTAATTACGGAAACTCAACTCTCGCGAAATTTAATAGGGAATTTCGCGAGAATGAATATTCAAATATGGGTGAAGCATGCCATGTAGTCAAATGGTGTGTGTCGAAGAAAACATATGCCTCGTAATTCATGTTCATTCATTATTCAATGATACATTAGATAAGTTGCAATTATTAGTTAATAATAACTTATTCAAATTTAAATATATTTTGTTTAGTTCAACCACGTTTGAAATAGGAAATTTGAACTCATACCTACCCATACTTTATACTATGTTTTGGTCGGCGACTCATATTTAAATATTACAATTGATTTTTTAAGACAAAAGAAAGGTGTCATTTGCTTTTTCTTCGTAAAATAAAATGAAAAAAAAAAAAAAAGAGAAGCAAAACGATAAAGAAAGGAAAGAAATGGAGGAAAGGAGAAAAATAAGAGAGAATCGAAGAAAAGGATTAAAAGAAGCAAACTTAATTTTGATACTAAAATAAATATTAACGTTAAAACTTAAAAGAATAATTGATATTTTTTTCTAAAATAAAAAGAGAAAAACAAAGAACAAAAAAAGTAGTAATAATAATGGAGAAATGAAAAAAAAAATAAATAAATAAATAAACAAATAGAATTCGCGAGAAGCTTCAAACTCGAGCAATTGAAGCACTTTATCTTTTGTTGAGTACATCAACAATAAAGTGAGAGATTCGAACATATGACTTATTAGTCACACTCATTGAAGCACTCACTCATATGAATTGAAATGCCCAGCTAAATAATCTTATATATATATATAATTTATGCTCAGCTAATTAACTTCCTACACACCTTTTATGCAATTTATAACCAACCTACGATATTAAATAATAAAATGCAGTGCGAGTTACATACAAAGTAGGTAGTTTTTTTTCAAAAAAAAAAAAACATACAAATTAGGTTCCCTTTTTTCCATCTAGTCATTCACTTAAATCAAATAACAATATTTTTTATGCATACTTTAAAATATGTGTTGAAATATGAATTTTTGACGGATAAAAAATTATCATATCATTATTTAGATGTTAATGATGAAATTATTTATTTAAATAGAGATAATAGCAAATTTATAATAATTTCTAAATTAAATAATGGCAAATCTAGGTATGCGTAACTTTGGTCAAATTCTAGACATAACCCAAATTAGATGTTGTAACCCAACAAAATTCAAGCTTAAAGGGCTAAGCCCAAGTTTTGCAGAGTCCAAGTCTCATGGTTGGATCCCAAAGCTTAATAGGCCAAGGCCACATGTCTATGAGATCTTTATAAATAGAAGGACTTTATTTCACAAATCAAACTCTCTAAATAATTTAAAAACAATTCATAAACAAAAAGATCAAAAAACTCTTCGACTCTTGAAGATCAAACACTCCCGACTTCAACATCGAGAACAAGTATTGCAAAGCTCTCGAGAACAAGCTGCAAAACTCTCGAGAGAAATCATAACAAGTTGTTGCAACCTTTGAGACAAGTTCACACTCGAGAACAAGTTGCAAGCCCTCGAGACCAATCAAAACAAGCTACAAAAGCCCTTAAGAGAAGTCTACATTCGATAACAAGTTTCAAAGCCTCAAAATAAATGTATATTTAAGAGAAAGAATCAGATGATAAATATCATGAATTATTTGGGGAATGACTTATAAATTTATAATAGTATGGGTTGTATAGTCCACGAAATAATATGAACCTCAAACACATATTAAATAACTACGATCATAAACACAAATTATATTACTTCATACTATTATAACTCATAGACTATTAAATTCACTCAACACTTCAAACAACTTTAGAGGCTCTTTATAAATAGAAGGGCTTTCTTTCACAAATCAAACTCTCTAAATAATTTAAAAACAATTCATAAACAAAAAGATAAAAAAACTCTTCGACTCTTGAAGATCAAACACTCTCGACTTCAACATCGAGAACAAGTATTGCAAAGCTCTCGAGAACAAGCTGCAAAACTCTCGAGATAAATCATAACAAGTTGTTGCAACCCTTGAGACAAGTTCACACTCGAGAACAAGTTGCAAGCCCTCGAGACCAATCAAAACAAGCTACAAAAGCCCTTAAGAGAAGTCTACATTCGATAACAAGTTTCAAAGCCTCAAAATAAATGTATATTTAAGAGAAATAATCAGATGATAAATATCATGAATTATTTTGGGTATGACTTATAAATTTATAATAGTATGGGTTGTATAGTCCACGAAATAATATGAACCTCAAACACATATTAAATAACTATGATCATAAACACAAATTATATTACTTCATACTATTATAACTCATAGACTATTAAATTCACTCAACACTCCAAACAACTTTTTAGAGCCTGTTTGGCCCACTAGTTATTATAACATGTGAAATAATCTATATTCAAAACACAAACTATTATAACTTCATATTATACTACTCTGCATTTTAAATAATATTATATGATTTCACAAGTTATTAACCCACAGACTATTACAACCTCCACTCAGCGCCCCAAACAACCCCTCAGGGGTCGTTTGGATTGAGGAGTTGGGGGAAGTGGAGTGATGAGGAGTTAATAGCTCCCTCTAACTCGTTGTTTGGCTCAAATAGTTATTAACTCTCTTTATGAGTCCCACATATTTATTAATTCATTTCCCAACTCCTTCTTATGGCCCCCATAAATTTATTAACTTATTGTCCAACTCACTATAACTCTTTTTCCAACTTCTATATTCCACAACTTTCCCATCTCATTTTTTCTTCACCCCATCTCTTTATTATTATCTCCTTTCTATATATATTCTTTTTTAATTCATTAATTAACAAAATTATTTATTTTATATATATTTATTACTATTACTAAAAAATTATCATATATAACTATTTATTATTTTTTTTATCATATAATTTTAATATATTTTTAACATAATTATATTTATTTTTATTCTATACTTCCAATTTTTTTGAAATATAAATTATATAAAGATGTTTTAATTATGATATTATTATTTTCATGGTAAATTAGAATACTACATAACATATTTTTTAATTGACAAAAATCTTTCTATCTCATTTAATTCACATGTCACTTATGTTTTTTTTTTTACTTTAAACAAAAATTACTCATAACAAGTAGCAATTTTTTTGTTTCTTATTCTTTTATTAATAGCTAATATATAATTGTGTGATTTTAAAATAAGAAAAACATATTTTAAACTAACTCCTATTACAATTTAAGAAATAACATTAAAAATAAATTTATTAACTTATTCTAAAAACTCCATTTCCAACTTCTCATAATGTATTCAACAACTTTTCCATCACATTTTTTATTCATCCATCTCTCTATTATTCTCTCCTTGCTATATCTATTATTTTTTAATTTATTAATTAATAAATTTATTTATTTTATATATATTTTTCATTATTACTAAAAATAATCATATATAAATATTTATTTTAAAAAACTTTTTATTTTTATCATATAATTTTAATATATTTTTAAGATAATTATATTTCTCTTTATTCTATACTTTCATTTTTTGAAATATAAATTATATAAAGATGTTTTAATTATGATATTATTATTTTCATTTAAATTCTCATTGTAAATTAGAATACTACATAGCATATTTTTTTAATTGACAAAAATCTCTCTCATTTAATTCACGTGTCATTAATGTTTTTTTTTTTTTACTTTAAACAAAAATTACTCATAACAAATAGCAATATATTTTTTTTCTTATTCTTTTATTAATAGCTAATATATAATTGTATGATTTTAAAATAAGAAAAACATATTTTAAGCTAACTTCTATTACAATTTAAGAAATAACATTAAAAATTGTGAATGTATTAAAAACAAATTGATATTCAAATTAATCATGTTCAAAATAAAAGGTCAAACGATTTTTCATTCCAACCTTACTAAATAGAATTCAATAAATAACATAAATATATAGTAATCTAAACAAAAGTATATATGATATTTATTTTGCATATGGTGTTAACAAAATATATTCATTTTGAATTTAGTTGTTTTAAAATTAATATTTGATTTTTTTTATACAGGTATTTAAAACTTCAAATAATATATTATTGAATAATTAATATGAGAGATATCGAAAAAATAATGTGAGGTAATTTTTATCATAAACACATGTATTATTTTTGTAGTGGAACAATGACGTTGGCATGCCTTATACATTCACTACTTGTTGACAACATGAAAGTTGTCATTCTTGTTGTTTTTTAATTGGAATTCTTAAAATATACTAGATAATTGATTAATTATCAAGGGTTAAGTAATCAATTATATTGAGTAATTAGAAATATTAAATTTTAAATTTTGCACGAAAAAAATATATTTTGCTAAGGTCGAATAAAAAATCTTAAATCAAAGTTCTTAAATTGATGTAAATATTTTATAACTTCAAAAACAAATCCATTACATTAATGTGATGTTAAAATAAGAGTGTGAGATATTTTTTTTCTTCAAAATTTTGTTTTCTTTTAAGTAAAATTTTAAAATATAAATAAATTAATAGAAATAACAAAATATAAATCTTCAGATTTTTATGGGAACAATTTTATAATAATGAAAATTTGAGAAATTGTAGAAAAATTTGAGAAATTGACACCATAACTCAAAGTTAATAAAAATGCACTCAAACACAAACTTCAGAACTGCTACTTCCTGCAACTTCTTACCTCAAACACAGTTTCTCAGAACTCAAGAGTAAACAATTCTACACCCAAAACATAGACTTCAGAACTTTCCAGAATTCTTTACTCCTAGTTCCAACTCCTCAATCCAAATGACCCCTTAGAGATTGAACTTCACTATATTTAAATTATTATAATACAACTTTATTTAGATGTATCTCATTTATTTCTAATGACTTCGTGAAGAAGATGATATATTTTAATAATAAGTTTTAAAAACAACAATCCTAATACAAAACAAAATGAAGTCCCAATATGCATTGTTATTTGTTCCTTTATTTCATCCTTATTATTATTTATTTTTATTACAATATAATATTTGTTTATATATATATATATATATATATATATTAGGGATGTTTGGTGCACTATCTTGGATTTGGATGGTTTTGGAATATCCAAACCCAAAATGTTGTTTGGATCATTGTGTTCAAAACTCGAATTATTAAAAATGATTCAATTTTAGCCCCAAAAATCAATCATTCAATTTTAACACTAACTTTCAAGTTAATTCAATTTTATTTGTAACTTGCAATTCGAAACTTCCCGTGACATTTTTTTATTTTATTGTATTTGACTTCAGTTTTGGATAATTCTTATAACTTTTCACTTTATATAAAAAATATATCTTCCACTGTTTATTTTATTTTAACGGGTGAGGTTTCTCTATCGAAATATTATCAATTCATATGCACTTTCGACGATTTTTTTTTTCATTTAGCAAATCAGTTTTAGTATTCCTTTTCGAAAGGCCTCTCATTTTTTTAGACAACGATTTACGAGAATTGGTTAGGCCGTCACAATGTAGCTAACATTTTTTTTTACCTTTAGGATGGAAGAGAAGTACCTCAAATTTATATCCAACGGTTATTAGGAGCATAAAAATTAATAGATCTATATTCAATTGTTATTACGAGATATCCACAGTTTGTCGTCTTTTAAAATGTTCGAACATCTGATTTTGTTGATATCGATCTACAACATGAAAGCATATAAGAGGACCTCATAGTCAATCAAATATCTTGCTCATTATAACAATAATCGTATAATGACATCATAATATCATGTGTATATAGTGTCTAAATTATGATTTAAAGTTTATACGTCAGCCATTAGAATCACTAAAATCAATATTAATAATTATTTGTAGGTGATAATAATTTTTTTTTTTAAAAAAAATTATACTTTTTACCTACAATAGATAATAAAACATGAAAATCTATAGGTGAAAGTAGTATTTACATATACTTAATTATATATATCAAACAGACCTAAATTAATATAAGTTAGTTTGACAAATAGAGGGGTGGTTAACCTTAACTTTTTTTTAACCATTACTAGAAAGGCTAAAGAATATATTTTGGTCTATTATTTTTTATTAACTAACAATTTCATTCTTGAATTATTTATATATAATTATTTAATCTCTATAAAGTTTTAAAATTTATAACACGGTTTAATAATTTTAAAACTTGTAACAATTTAGTCATATATTTTAGTATATAAGAATTTAATCTCTACTTTAAAATTGATAATAATTTAGCCCGGATAGTTTAAGAACTTGTAATGATTTTTTTTTTTATAATGATAATGTCTTTATCATGAACATTTTTCGTCGAAGTGTCAATGGGGTTTAATTTCTTAGGGATATAGATTGGGGTTTAATCTCGGTATAGATATTGATAATGCCAATGACCAAATCCATTTTTATTACATTATTAGTTACGACTAATAAAAATTGATCCTTTTAAGTT
The DNA here is from genome assembly GCA_036507285.1 of Trichosanthes cucumerina. Lineage (NCBI taxonomy): Eukaryota > Viridiplantae > Streptophyta > Magnoliopsida > Cucurbitales > Cucurbitaceae > Trichosanthes > Trichosanthes cucumerina. The sequence goes on from CM071841.1 coordinate 6,559,987, forward strand.
AAAAACATTTTTTATAGGAACAATTAAAGTTGTACAACTTTTAAACCCGAAGAATTAAATCATTACATATGAAGATTTTTAAACAGGGTTTCTTTTTTCAAAATCTCATTTTTCTTCTTGAGACAATAAATAAATAAATAAATATATGTAATTATATGTAATTAGTTAATTGTATAAGATTAGACCATGACATGTGGAGTAATTTATCTTATAAGACCATTAAAAAGAGCGCAAACATATTACTAGCATGATCATATATCTTCTAATCTTAATATTGGGAATGAAATGAATTCTTGCTTGCATCTTTGATTCACTTAGTAAATTATGGTGTTCGACTTATGATTTAAATATTTTTTTTTCTGATACTTTCAATTTTTTTTAGTATAACAACACTTGGGGTGAGAGATTCGAACCCATGACCTTTTTAGTCATATATCTTACTTGATGCCAGTTGAGCTATACTTTTGTTGGTTTGATACTTTCAAATTAAAACTACTATTGATGCACAATTTGCAAATTCGGGCAAGAGGAATACACCTAATTTACAGGTAAAAATTAGATGAAGGAAAGAAATTGTAATACCAATTATGATAAGTTAGGCTCACTTTAGCTTTTCTTGAATGCTTATTGATTGAATGGATTAATTGAATTTTCTTTTAAAAATTTAACTAAATACTTAATTACCATGGAAAACTTTCGTTACATGGTTAATTCTCCAATAATCTTCATTTAAATAGATTTTTTTTAAACCTTCTAATGGAAATAAAATAAAATTACCTATCAAATTATCTAATTATTCGTATATATAATTCAAATGCTGAATGTATATAAAATTACCTAGGTTATTTAACATTAACAATAAAACTTCAAATTTAAATATAATAATAAAACTTTCTTGTGAATTATATTAATTTTTTCATTTCGATTTGAGTTTAGTTTTCATCGACCTAGTTTGGTTAATCTCACAATTATATAGTCTCTAAACCGTTCTTTACCCATCCAATTTGTTAGGTCTTTTTTTTTTTTTTTAATAATAATAATAATAATTTAACCTTAAACTTTTAATATGTGTCTTAGCTAAACAAAATACAACTCATTGTTGTGTGAATAGAAAATGTATGCTACATATTCAATATGGTAATGACAGATAACCAAAAAGACAATTTGTAAACTTTGATCAAACCATTAGAATCAACCCAAACTCTAGGAACCAAATTGATCATATAACCCCATCTTTATTGCATCGATACAGATGTGTGACAATCTCAAATAAAACAATATGATTCTAAAAAAAATTGAAAAAAAAAGAACATAGTCGTAAAATACCAGAGTTTGTTGTCAAAATCGCTTCTCAATAGTACCCCATACATACACGTAACAGAAAAAATAGTTCCCCATATACGAGAAAATTTCTAATACTACGAGAGTATGAAATTTTTTTCATATACTATTTTTATTTATTGTCTGTCACGTTAGTATCTCTTTAAAAATTATGTGGATCAGTCCTACATGGATCCATTAAGATTAAAATATAGTGTGAATATAGGGAGTAATATTAATACTCCCGTAGTATTAAAAATTTTCTCCTCTATACACCTATTATGAATCATCTTCAAAGTATAAAGAAGACAGAAAATGAAATGGCGAAAAGGGTAAGATAGTGAATGTAGTAGTAGTGAAAATTATTGGGGAGATATGCCTTACTTTAATCACATGATAAGGTCCGATCGAGAATCTTGAGCCCCATAAAGTTGGGGAATTTCCCATGTAACTGTTTGCTTTGGAATGTGGAAGCTAGAAATCCTTACAAAAGTATATGCATCTTCCAACCCCTTCAAGTAATAGTTTTTTTTTTTACATCATTTTTTAATGGTACTATTTTTTGTCAAATCATCCATCAATCCAATAATTTAAGTCGATAATTATGATATTTGGGAAAATTCTAGAAATGGCTACAAATTTAAAAATATACCTGAACGGAATTGTTACCAACTAAAGTCAAATGACTAAATTGTTACAACTTTAATAAAATTCAGAGACCAAAAATATTTTTTTTAACTTAAGTATATAATCAAATTCTTAATACAAACTAAAGTCAAATGACTAAATTGTTACAATAAAATATCTAATACAAATTAATCTAAAATTAGCATTAAACTAATAACGATTAAATTAAACTAAATTAACCAACATTTCATCCTACATCAATTACTCAAACAATCCTTTGGTACGAAATTAGGTGTTCATTTCGATTTAGCGAAAGACGAGGAGAAAATTATAACGGGTTGAGTTTGTAACTAAATGTTTGGTTTAGTTAGATCATCCTTATACATATTATAGATCTAACCGATTTTTTTATTGTGACAAAAAATCTAATTAATTTACACATTATATGGATATAAATAATGACAAAATTATATTTATGTCCAAGGAGTTTCAACTCTTGACCCAGTAGTGGCGAATATTATTTTTCCACCACAATCTGCTTACGTCACTTGTTCTTTACTGGGACCGATCGCTCTTCATGCAGACATGTTCTAAGGAGATACACATGTTCTACGGAGCAAAAGCTCCCACTAAAAGTTGGTTCGAATACATTTTTTTCAAAATAAAGTTGGTCAAAATAAAGTAGATATATTCTCGTAGTGAAAACCTTGTTTTTTTTTTTTTTAATTTTTTTATGGCAATTAATAAAATACATTAGCAGGGTGTTCATAAATTGTGTTGAATTATATACCAGTTTCCGTTGTAACATTTAATATTTATGGTACATTATGAGTGTTTACTTTTTAAATGAAAAAGGTTTTATATAACAAAGAGAAAGAATTTTGATTATTTACTTGAAGTGAGGTTCAAAGTCTTACCATTTAATTATTTGTTTTTATATTAATTTTTTAGATCTGAATTTCAGGTATAAATACCTCGTATACCATACTTTAAAAAATACAACATTTCAAGCTTTTCTTCTCTCTAATTTCTCATATTTTTAACTTTGTTTTTTTAAGAATAATTGGCCAAAAGAGTAGTGTAGAGTTTTGAGCTCAACCTCATAGTATAAAGTGGTTTAAGTTGCATAACGTTTTGTTCTATCTTGGAGGGGATAGGTCAGAGAAGAACTGTCGCACCAATAATTGATAAATAAATATACATCACATAAGACTTGAATCTCCTTAAAAAGCGATATACCCGCACCTCAACCTAATTATTTATGTGTTTATTTTTCAATATTACTTAATTTTCCTCTGTATTACAACAATTTCATTTTTAAATTAAAAAATTTATGTTAAATTCACAACCTAACTCAATCTAATTAACACCATACAAATATTTGTTTCCGTTGATTTTGGGCTTTTTGTATAAAATTTTGTAAAATAAAAAAAAAAATATATTCGATTTTTTAAAATTTATTTACTTATACTCAAACAAGTTCAATGTATAACTTTATTGCATAAAAGCATTATACTCCAAGAAGTTGGGAATTACTTTTAAATTCTCTGAACGGCTAGAGAGAAAAATCTCCGAAAGAAATTTTTTTGAGTGAAAGAGATGTTTTTTGTATTGTTAGTAAATTTATAATTGATTCAACTTAAAACTTAAAAGTTAAAAGAGCTCATAAAAAAAAAATAGAAAAAAATCCATACATGAAATTTTTATTTATTTAAAATAAGGGTTGTTTGGGACACACTTAAGCACTTTTTAAACAAAATATTTTTATTGAAGATATTTCTAATATCTTACAATATTTAAAAACTGTTTTAAATAATAATTTTATTTGTTGCACTACCTTTAAAAGTAATATTATTAATAACAAATATGTTTTTTTTCTTCTTACCACTTCAAAATTTTTTAGTGACGACTTTAAAGCCATTTTTGAATTATTAATCTCTCAAGTGTTTTTTTTTTTTACATATATAGTTACTAATCATTTTTTATAATACAAAATCACTTTAGGTCTCTAAAATTACTCCAAAAACTATACTAACACACTTTAAATTATTATTATTATTATTTTTGCCAACAAGAGACATCATGTATGACTCGTGACCAAGAGGTCATGGGTTCATTATTAATTTTTTTCTTGAATAAAAATGATTTTATTTAAAATAACATTTTTTTTAAAAAAAAGTATTCCAACTCCGTAGACACTGCAAATCTAATTCAAACAAGCTTAGATTCAATATTTTGAACTCATACAACTAATACGTCATAAACAAATTCCCCGATGATTTTGAAATTTGATTGACAACGAACATATATCTCGATCGAGAATTTCTTCAAAAGCTAGCCCAAGGACTAGTGTGGATCAAGCCTGGTCCTGCAAAAGAATCGCAGCCTTGAAATGATCTTCCAGCACAAAGATTCAAAAAGGTGGCGATTTTCAGGATCTGGAATAAATTGATGAACGTTTCTTTTGTAGAATCCATTGCTTTTATTGAATCTTCTTAGGTTTTTATCATGTAATTCCAACGGATCTCTTCTAAAAGTAAAACCAATTGTCATTCTCAGAAGATACTATATACTTCTTTCTCTCTCTCGTCGTTAGTTCTCTTGTTTATGGAAAAGAATTCAAAAGCACTTCTAATTAATTTGATAACATTCTCATTTCTTATTAGTACGTTTGATAATTCTTTCTTTCTTATCCTTTTTTAAAAATTGAGTTTAATTGGGATAACCCTTTAAGAGATATTTGGAGCGAATCAAAACCCTTGGAATCGAAACCGCGAGGGAGTTTATTATGATGGTTTGAAACCGGCTTGGAAGTTAAAAAATAGTATTTGGTATACAGTACTGTTTGAAGCCTGGAAATTAGCAAAATGTTGTTTTGAGTGCAGTGTTCAAAACCAAGAGTTGTGTTTCAAACCCATTGAATTTTGAACACATTGATTCAAACAACGTTTTGGGTTTGAATTCTCCATCCAAATCCAACACAGGTATTTTATTATTTCTTGTTTTTTTGATTGATGTGAATTTTATGTGTGATTTGAGTAGAAATATAATTCATTTAAATTTAAAACCAATGAAAATAAAGTTGTATTTCATGTTTTCTCATTACCCAACTAGAATAATACAATCTAAATAATGTTTCTAGAAATGAACTAACTCATCAAAGAGATTTTCACTAAAATTGTTTAATTCAATGAATCTTAAAAAAAAAAAAAGTCTGAATCTAGAAGCGACTCTTATTCTCTCCAATTGTACTTAAAAAAAAAATAAAATTTTACCTAAAAACAATTTATAAGAAATAAATATTCCAAAATATCTAGTTGTGTTTTGATTTTTTTTTAGTCCAACAACCATTAGAAAGAAAGAGATTGAACTCATGAGCTCTAGATCATAAATCTTACTCAATATTAATGGAACTGTGGTGGGAGTTGAAGTTGTGTTTTAATATTTGTCTTTTAATTTATGAGTAAAAATCTAATAAAACGCTTTTAAAAAAAGTGGGAAAGGGAAACAAAAACAAAAATTGCAACTTTTTTCCCTCAACATAAATTCGGACAAGAAAATTAGAGAATAATTACCAAAAGACTAACTACATATGTTTCCAAAAACTAAAAAGGAAGAAACAGTGACTCAAGGACCAGTCCAACAATTCACTTCTAGTTGCAAGATACTTTCTTAGTAATTTGGATTCTGATCAGTAAAAAAAGAAAAAAAAAAAAAGAGCATCCTCTTTAATTCAACTCGATCCATCATTTTCAGATTGAGCATATAACAGCCAGCTGCTTTTTCTACATATATATAAAAACCAAAGGACACACAATAGAAACTAAACTTATATATTAAATTAAAAACCTTCCAACAAAATTTTCTTCCCTAATTAAATTAGTACTCTACAGAGATATATATATTATATATATATAGGTAAGTAGCGGTTGTTGGTTTTTGAGTATTAATATATATTATATATTTATATTGGTGGATGGAAAAGGTGAAGAGATTAGCAGGTGAAAATGAAGTGCTGATAATAAGCAAGAGTTCATGCTGCCTTTGTTATGCAGTGAATGTTCTTCTAAGGGAGCTTGGAGTTAGTCCGATGGTGTACGAGCTGGATCAGGACCCTGAAGGAAGGGACATGGAGAAGGCTCTTGTGAGGCTGCAGGGCTGCAACACGCCGCCCGTCCCCGCCGTCTTCATCGCCGGAGACCTCGTCGGATCTACCAACGAAGTCATGTCTCTTCACCTCAGTGGAGATCTCAATCGAATGTTGAATCCATACAAGTTACAGGTTCAACAGAACTAATTAACCTACCTAGCAGCTTGTATTTGCATATATATATATATATATATATATATATGCCATAAAGTTATTAATTTCTATGTTATGTGTGTGTAAATGTTTGGGGTAATTTTAATTAATGAATAAAACAATATAGTCTGTATGTCAACAAGTCTTTGTAAGTGTTGTTGATTTGGGCTTTATGGCCATACGTGTGTAGCCTTTTAATTTATTTTCTTTTTCATCTATTTCGTGATCCAGATGTTTTTTGTTGCTGAATTTTTGTTGTGTTGTAGATTTATTTTTTCTGTTATGTGTATTGTTAGTACATGTTGTAATTTTTTTATTCCCCCTCCCCTTGATCTCTCCCTCTATATGTGTAATAATGTTTCGTCAGGTGCTAAGTCTCTTGTACTCCGATGTTCAAGTTAGTCTAAGACTCGAGAAAATTAAGTTAAAGAACAATTTTTGTGGGTTGAAAAGCGTACTTTTTGGAAATGGATTCCTTCTGATTATATAATATCCGACCTTTGTGTTAGGGTGCAAACAAAAAGTCTCACATTGGCTAGAGAATAGATTGATCGTGAGTATATAAGTGATGACACAATTATCTTCGTTGATATGAGGTGTTTTGGGAACCAAAAACAACAATTTTTTGCACTATTTCTATTTGTCGTGTTTCTAATTTTGAAAAAAAGAATGAAGCGTTTGATAATTGTTCTAGGATTTTTGTCTCTCATTTTTCAAATATGTTTCTGAAATTGTGTAGATATACTTTGGAAAGAACAAAAAAGTGTTTGGTCAACTATTCCAAATTTCTAGTTTCTCATTTTTCAAATATATTTCTAAAATTGTGCAGGTGTTTTGGAACCAATAAAATCCAAGTTTCTAATGTTTCTAGTTTCTAATTTTTTTCAAAGCATGAATAAATCTTTTATTTTATTATTCTTGACTTAAAAAATGCATCATAAATATATACAAATAGTTATTTTGGATATTTAATTTTTAAAACAATATTTTTACATTTTTAACTTCAAATTTTAGAGAACAATAAAGAATAAATTATTACCAAATACGTTTCTATTTTTTTTTCAATAAAAGAAGAAGAAACATGAAACAATTATCAAATGCATTTTTTTCTTTATTAAAAGATGAAACAAAAATTTAAAAGGGGCAATTGCATATATGACAATCTACCATAAAATAATAGTAAATCTAGCACAGTATAAAACTACTTGCAAATATGGTAAAATTTTATACCATCACGTATACTTGCAAATATGGTAAAATTTTAAGTTCTAGCAGTACCATCACTAACGCACGTGAGAAAAAACTAGTTATTGTAAAAATAAAATACATCTTTTTTTTTTGCCGTTTCTTCTCTCCTCCATCCTGCTCTTTCTTTTCTCACCCTTCCACTGCTGCCATTGCCATCCATCATCTTCTCCATTTTTCTTTCTTCTTCAATACTTTTTTTTTTCTCCTCCTCTTCTTCCTTCTCCATCTTTCTTTCTTTTCCCACATTTTCTAAAAGGAAAAAAAAAAGAAAAAAAAAAGATTGTTGGTTCCTATATTTAGTTGTTCATTCTAGATGTAGGACATCAAATTTGAAATTAACACATATCTTGTTCGTTCTATTTTTATTTTCTTTTAAAAAACATGGAGAATGAGATAAAAAGAAGGAAGAGGGATGGGAAAAAGAAGGAGGAGGAGAAAGGGAAATAGAAAACTAAAAGGGAGAAACAAGAACAGGGGTCCGCAGTGAGTGGCGATGGCAAGAGAAAATTGCACGGAAGACTCATTTTCACACGCATTAATGTGATTTGACTAATGTTCTGAAATTAATGAGATATGATCCTTTTTGTACTTTGCATTCTGTCCAAATTATCATAAGAGCATCATACTCTGACTCTAGCTCTCTCGTTTTCGCTAAAGTCTCGTTCTCGCTCTCGCTCATCATAATAATGAAGTTGTCAAAATTTTGGAGAAAAGAAAAAAACAACAAAAATCGCACTATAGTTGACTCACTCTCACTCTATCTCTGCTACTCTAACTCTTCTCTTACTTTTTTATTTGTTATTTTTTCTTTATATTTTCGATCATTCATTTGAGCGAGAGCGAGAGCGAGACAACGGGAGCGAGAGTGTTTCCGCATACGAGAGCGTGAACAAGAAAGACCGCTTCATATTACCTTTATGAGTCATTTTGCGCGCATTGTCACGTCAGAATTGGTCATATTTCATTATTTTGAAATGTCAGGTCAAATGCCATTAATGCGTGGAAAAACGGGTTATCCGTACGAAAACCCCCGATGACAACAACAATGGGCGGCAGAAAGAAGGAGAAAAAGAAAAGAAAATTAATTTTATAATTTTAAAAACTCTTTTTTTTAAAAAAAAACCATTGCTTCTTAATCGAAAATTAAAACCAAAATGCTACCAAAACCAAACTTCAATGACTAAAAATATAGCTTTCTCCTAGTTAATTCATATGTGGTTAAAATAATTAAACAACATTTGTATGTGAGGTATTTAATGGACATATATCTTTTTTTAGTATAAAAAACCAACGAGGCAAAACAAAACTAAAGGAAAGATTTGTCCATTTGGACTCCACACGGAGCCCACTGAGGATGTTTTTCAAGTCATATGTCTGAGTGCTTAAAACTTCGAGCATGGGTTGCAAGATCATGAGCTGCTACATTGACTTTTCGATTGACAATGAGGAAATTCATGATTAAATTTTGACTCTATCGGTTGTAAGTATCATCCACAAAACTTTGAGCCTCATTTATAAAGTGTTCCTTTCTTGTCAATAACTTCCATAGAATTAACGAGTCGCCTTCAATATAAATAAGAAATATGTCAACCTCCACTACTCTGGATATGCCATGAGATAATGCAGTAGCTTCTGCAATTTCAACTGTACCTACCTGATTACGATAGTCTTTAGCTGCAAGCATCATTTCTTCGTTGGCATTCCTGATAATAGCACTTATACCAACCGAATTATCTAAAACAACTGCATCTAAGTTCAGTTTGCCCATAATGAATATATCTAGTGGTATAAGTTATGAGGCTATAGACTTCACGTCAACCTAAGAATTTTGAGAGATTATAGGAAACCCTAAGATTAACAATTATATAATATGTCACTTGAGTCTCTTATTCCCCATCAAGAAGGTTGCCCAATCACGAGTTAAGGCCTATTAATAATTTGCTAACCAAACACATTAAATGTTAAACTTTAAAGATGGTATAAATGATGGGAATAAACTATTCACCCCACAACATAAGCATAAGCATGCGATTTCTAAACAATTTGAAAATCAATTTGGATCGAGTTCGAATTATTTGTAATTAAATAAAATTAAAGTAAAACAATTACCTATGTAAAACTTCTAGGGGGTGTTTGGCCCATTGGTTTGGGTTAGGGTGGTGTTGGGTTTCAAACCCAACACTTTGTTTGGTACAAAAGGTTTCAAAATCAAGGGTTTTGAAACACAACCCCATGGGTTTTGAAACACAACCTCATGGGTTTTGTACCATATTTTCCACTTCTATTTGTCGTTTTTCATTTTCGATTACCACTTCAACAACAATTTCGATGACAACTTCGACAACAACTCCGACGACTGCACCGGCGACCCGACCAACTCCGATGACAACTCAAACGACCACCAACAACGACAACTCCGACGATTACACTGGCAACTCAACCAACTCCGATGAAAACTTCGATAATCACACCGACGACTCGACCGACTCTGATGAAAATTTCGACGACCGCACCGGCGACCCGACCAACTTCGATGACAATTTCGACGACCACACCTGCGACCCCGACCAACTTCGATGACAATTCCGACAAACACACCAACAACTCCAACCAACTCCGATGACAATTCCAACGACCACACCGGCGACCCCAACCAACTCCGATGACAATTCCGACAACCACACCGGCGACCCCGACAAACTCAGATGATAATTTTGACGACCACACCAGCGATCCTGACCGACTCCGATGACAATTCCGACGACCACACCGGCGACCCCCCGACCAACTCGGATGACAATTTCGACGACCACACCGGCGTCCCCGACCAACTCCGATGACAATTTTGACGACCACACCGGTGACCCCGACCAACTCTGGTGACAATTTCGACAACCCCGACCAACTCCGATGACAATTCCAACGACCACATCGGCGACCCCAACCAACTCCGATGAAAATTCCGACGACCACACCGACGACCCTGACCAACTTCGATGACAATTCTGACGACCACACCGGCGACCCCACGACCAACTCCGATGACAACCGACGACCGACTAACTCTAAGGGCAACTCTGATGACTGCCTGATCACTATTGGTAACGAAAACTTCAACGACCACACCGACGATCTGACCATCGCGACGATTACCTCCATCGATAACTACAATGAAAACTATATAGATTAATTTTACGATCGCCCCTGCGACTCAACCACCCAAACAACTTGATACTTTGATGCCCTAACCACCGTCAATCCGAAAGAGTTGTTCAACATGAGACATTCATCCGCTCGAAATGTCATTGAGAGAGCATTCGGTATGTTGAAGGGTCGATGGGCGATACTAAGAGGAAAGTCTTTTTACCCAGTAGAAGTCTAGTGCAGGACTATAACTGCATGTTGTTTGTCGCACAACTTAATTATACAAAAGATAGACTCGGATCCCACATTCGAGAAGCACACACACAAGACCAGATTCAACCGGGATGAACACAAACAACGTTGGATTTGTAGAGACAACGGATGTCCGGATCGAATGGAGGGAAAATCTCGCAAAACCATATATGGATGAATTGGAATGAGAATTGATGATTGTTGAATTAAACATACATACATACATACATATATATATATATATATATATATATATATATATATATATATATATATATATATATATATATATATATATATACATACATACATACATACATACATATATATATATATATATATATATATATATATATATATATACATACATACATACATACATACATACATACATATATATACATACATACATACATACATATATATATATATATATTGATTAGATTTTGTATATATGCACTACATACATTGTGGTGGATAATATTTTTTGCTTGTAAATATTATTAATATAATATTAGTAGCTCGAGTGAACGAGCTATATGCAAAATTGAAGGCAATCCCAGGGATAACAAGGCAGGATTGCATGGTTGTTGCAAAAACGCATCTCTCGAATAATATGATGTTGAACTCTTTCTTTGCATGAACCACCCCAAATTGGAAGTATGATTACTGTGTGGAAGTTCTGGGGAAAGCATCGGGAACCTAATTCTATTTCCATCTACCACTCTTTATGACTTTTTTAGAATTTTATGTTTAGCTGAATTTCATTTGACAACTATCTCTATTTTTTTATTATTTATTTCAGTCAGCGTAACATGTTATCTTTAACCAACATATTTCTATGCATCGATTGTTTTACTTTATCATTGGCGCCACAGTTCTTACATTACACATTACAACATATAGTTAGTTGTTTTACTTTATGTCATCATGAGTGAAGTGCATTATAAATATAATATATACTCCTACAAAGTATTATAAACTTAAATTAGATACATTACATAACTTGTTGATAGATAATTATGTAGTTATGAAGTTAAAAAAATAAAGTAAGAAGACAAAATTACTAGATTTAATTAAGTATTTATTTTAGAAAAAAACAGATTTCACACACCTAACCCAACACAACACTGCACCCCAAATAGTGTTTTATGCAACCCATTCAACACTGCACCCCAAACACTATTTTCTGCAACACAGCCTAACACAACCCTGCGCTCAAAACACTGTTTTCTGCAAGTCCAATGTTTTTTATTCCAGCCAAGAAACCCAAGGTTTCTGATTCCAACACAGCGCGCCAAACAACCCCCTAAGATTTTCACCAGAGCTCTTTCTTATTACGACTTGAATACACCATCATGGTTTGAGGGTTCCATTTGAAAGAAACCAAATAAAGTTTTGAGATGAAAAATTTGGAGAGAATTCATTCTTTCTGGGAAGGAATGGAAACTTTTGACTCAACACAAGAGTTCTATTCATAGACTTAGGGCATAATATTAATTAACCATAATCAAATAATATATTTTTATATGTTGTATATTAAATTTATTTGAATTTCATTCCAATATCATAAAATATATATTTAACCAACTTGAATCTAACTAAAATTTCATTTATATATTATTATCAACCGATATTGGTAAAATTATTTACATAATCAATTTTATATGTCAATTATTATGACAATTTATTTGAATGGTATTATTAATGATATCATATATGTATTCCAATTTGTACACATTAGTTGTCGCATCAATTTTCACCTTATTTTAACAAAAAAAAAAATCTCCATGTTATCTTTTGGAATAAATTTAAGATTAAAAATGAAAATTTTCAAAATTTAAAGATATTTGTTATAATTCAACCTATAATTATTATGTTAGTTTTAAGTTAATTTTTATCAAATTTGATAAAATAATGACAATAGTTTTTAATCAAGAAAGAAAAATTTGTGAATGTCTTCCAAAGTCAGGGAAGATTAATACATACTAATTTCTTTTTTTTTTTTTTGAAAAGTTAACCCTAATAAAAATATGGGTCGATTTTAAGACTTTGAAAGCATATGCACTAAAATAGAAATAGGCCAAAAATGATATACCTTCCTCTTTTGAATATAAATTAATATATTATTATAACCCTAACACTATATAATGAATTTCATTTTATTTTAGTTCATATATTTTTAAATATCCAATTTTAATTTATGTACTTTCAATAAATCTTAAAATTAATATCCAAATTTAATTTATGTACTTTCAATAAATCTTAAAATTAGCTAGATCGTTGTTAAAATTTATAAAATATATTTAGTCTCTATTAGTTGTTTTATATTAATTTTAGAAACACATTTATATAGTATCTTTTATGAGGTGTTTGAAACACAGTTTTAGAATAGAACCATTGGAATTGAAACTATGGGCAAGTTCTAGGGACTTTGAAACCCTGAAAATTAGAAAACAATGTTTGGAGTGCAACATTCTGAAGTCTAGAAATAACATAAAGTAGTTTTTTTGTGTGTATTGTTCAAAACTATGGAGTTGTATTTCAAATCCATTGGATTTTGAACACAATGGTCTAAATTCAAAATATTATTTGAATCATCGTGTTCAAGACCCAATAATTTAAAATACAACTCCATAATTTTGAACAATATACTCCAAATACTATTTTATGTTTTTTAAAAGGGAAAAAAACATTTTTGACCCATGAACTTGACATGTTATATCAATTTTAACCATGAAATTTCAATTTCATCAATCTAAACCTCAAACTTATCAGATTGTATCAATTTTAATTATAAACTTTCAATTTCATCAATTTAAACCTCAAACTTGAATAAGTGTATAAATTTACATCCTCAGTTAAACCTTATTTACAACATATATTTCTTCTCAATTGAGTACTCTCAAGTCTCATTCTTGAATGGGTCGCCAATAATTTTTTTTTTTAAAAAAATCTCAATGGCTTCGAGCTTGATTTGTCCTCCATCTGTTGCAATAGAAGTAGGGATTTCGAAATTGCCCTCGTGAGAATCTTTGTTCCCTCACTCTCCAACATCGATGTTACTTTAATAATTTATGAGACTATTTATGAGATCGACAAGATCAACTATGACAAGTTCATTGCGTTCATGAGCGTCAGTTTGTCCACCACCGTCTTTTCTGTTCTCTCCTGCATTTTAGTCGAGTTCAAACTCCTCGTCATCAAAATCAACGAAACCACCATGGTCATTGTCGCCTTTAATAACATCACCGCTTGGATCTTCTTCACACTCGTCATTGCCGGTATCAATCACAAAGGCAAGAGAAACACAATAGTTCATTTGTTTTCATGTGGGTTCTACTTTCAAGAGTCGTAGTTTTCATGATAGTGACGACCCAATCCAAAATGACTTAATAATTTTTAGGTAATTTTTTTTTTAAAAAATAATAAACAAGTACATATCATAAAATAATAAGTGACTTTTGGCATGTGTGGAAAACCTTTATAGAAACAAAAACTTAATCAAGAGTATAAATTGATGCACTTATTCAAGTTTTAAGTTTAAATCGATGAAATTGAAAGTTTATGGTTAAAATTGATATAATCTACTAAGTTTGAGGTTTAAATTGATTAAATTAAAAGTTTAAGGTTAAAATTGATACAATCTACCAGTTTAAAGTTTAAATTGATAAATTTAAAAATTCAAAGTTAAAATTGATACATCAGGCCAAATTCCGTGGTAAAAAATATTCTTTTTTCCCTTTTAAAAACTATCCAAACCTAACATTGAATGCTAAAATAGAATAAACCGACCAAAGTGAGATTTTAACCTTCAATATATCACAGGAGCTGCACACGGGTACGATCAATCCCACGATGGCATTTCGAATCTTCCTTCATCCGTGCGAACTGCATCGCCCATAGATGCCATTTCCCCTCTCATTCAGCAGACTCCGAGAAGCGAGCGAAATGGACGAAGCTAAGGCAATGGCTGCTCAACACCAACAACAGCTACTCTTGCAACAACACAAACAGCAACAACAACAGCAGCAACAAACTCAGCAGCACCAGCAATTTCTTCTTCTTCAACAGTTGCAGAAACAGCAGCAGGCTCAGCAACAGGCTGCCGCTATCTCTCGCTTTCCTTCCAATATCGATGCTCACTTGCGCCCACCGGGTCTTCATCTCCGCCCTGGATCCATTAATCTCCACCAAAACCCTAACCCTAATCCAACCGCGTCTGTTCCTAATTTGCAGTCTAACCCTAGTCCCAGTCAACCACCGTCACAACAATTGCAGCAGCAGCAGCAGCTGCAACAGCAACAACACCAGCTGCAGCAGAGGGCAATGCGACCCGGCAACCAGGCGGAACTCCAGATGGCTTATCAGGACGCTTGGCGTGTTTGCCATCCTGACATTAAGCGCCCATTTGGTTCCCTTGAAGATGCTTGCGAGAGGTTCGTCCTTTTCAAATGCCTGTTTTTGGTGCATCTTTTGTGTGTGTGTGTTAAGTTTCTAAATCTTGTATAGTTATGTTCTAGAGCCTATTGCTAGCGAGGATTTTGCTTTTATTTGAAATAACAATTTTTCACTGGCTAATTGCTTGCATTTATCATTCTTTTAAATTGTGTTCAGATCATTAGTTGTCTACTGCAGAGGGTTTTGTAGTTTAGGAGCATATAAATTTGGATTCTAGTGCGTGCTTACATAAAGAAGGAGCTCAATGGATTGAGATGACACCTGTAGAAAAGGCAACTAGTAGTATATGTATTGAGATTACTAGGCCACACTGCATGAAAAATTGGCTCCCCGTGAATGCGATGCATCTTGTGCAGTAGATCTAGATTCTATTCTTGCACTTATGAATTGTGTTATGCAAATTCAAATTATTGCTTGGTTTGTTTACTGACTAACTTTTGTATCTCGTTATGTCATGCAAAGTTAAGCATCTTGTGAATCTTTTTTTTTTTTTAGTGAATTCTTACGAGAAACCAAGCTTTCCTGAAGAGAAAATGAAAGAATACATAAAGGGTACAGAACAAAACAACCTAACAAGGGAAGCTGACCCCTAAATGTGCAAAAAAGGCGCCCAGTTCAAAACAATAAAACCTAATGGATAATTACAAAGGTCCTTGGAAACTGAGGCCTTAGTTGAGGCATTAAGCCTAATGAGAGACCACACCTCCTTTCAAGCATCTTCGGAGTCATGGTGCTCCAAGGAGATTGTAGGCAATGTTCGAATGAATTTCTATGCTATCTTAGAACAATTCCAATTAACTGGAAGTCTTTTCTCCCTCACTTTCCTAATCTACTTTGGGCCTCAATATAGTCTCCTCTATATTCAAGCCTCTCGTGCAAATAAGGGCCTTAGTAAGTTCAGATAGCTAGATACGAACTTATTAAGTCCACTTTTATCTCATCCTGCATGCATAAATTACAGTTTTTAGTCTCAACTTGCATTGAAATGTTTTCGAGATACTTTAGGAAAGATTCTAATATGATACTTTAAAAATAATATTAAGATAATTTTTTTTTGTTGTAGATGATTGTATCAAGGCAAAAGCTCACATTACCAGAGATTTCATGGATAGTTAGATGTACTGTGCCTCAGAGAAAATTAGGGGTTTTATTTTAATAATATATATTGGCTAAAACTTTCTTGAAGGCTTTTTGACTCCACAAGAAAAAGGAGAGAGGGGTCAGTAGCTGACTTGGGGGATTTCTCTGGCCTTTCATACTCCGAAGATAACATCAATCTACCCTTTTGCTGTTGGTTGTTCAAATTGGAAATGATACTTTGTTTGTAGGCCTGTAGATTTGATTTTGCAACTTTTTACATTTCAACTGCTATCTTTATTTCTTGTTTTATATATACACACACACACATACACACATAAATGACGCCAACCTTCTTGCTTCATTGATATAAGTAGAACTGTCTCATCGTTTCCATGACTTGAATCAGATTAATTCCCCTGATTGCCCTCGTATTCAAGCAGTCACCCTTCTCCTACATGTAATTCTCATACTGTGTATGGTCTCCCTTTCTAGGGTTTCTCTGAGACGAAATCAGGAGGCATAAGCAAAAATTCTGTACTCAGGGAAGTTCACAGCCTCCACACTAACAATGACAA
Organism: Trichosanthes cucumerina; assembly: GCA_036507285.1. Classification (NCBI taxonomy): domain Eukaryota; kingdom Viridiplantae; phylum Streptophyta; class Magnoliopsida; order Cucurbitales; family Cucurbitaceae; genus Trichosanthes; species Trichosanthes cucumerina. The sequence continues at coordinate 6,576,997 of CM071841.1, forward strand.
GGTTAATATGGTTATTTCTCAAGGAGTTTATGCTTTCAAATGAGAATCCTTAGTTGGGACATTAGGAGTTTGCGAGCTAGCACTAAGAGATCTCTGCCTACCAAGTACCAATTTTTTGGGACTAACTATAAAGGAAAACCCCAAAACACAGAACCTCTTGGGAACCCTCTTGAAAGGATCCATCACAACCTCAATGTATGGAAGAAGTTTTTCCTGCCCCAAAAGGGTGAAAGGCTAACTCTCTCACAGGCTGCCCCAATCTTTCTTTCTATATAATGTCTTTCATTCTTCTAAGCCCTTGCCGTGGTTATTAATAATTGTAAAAAATTGACAATGTTTCGGAGTGGCTCATTTAAAATTTTAAATGCAGAAAGTCGTCTGGTGGAGGGAAAGTATCTGCTCTTGCTCTTTTTGCCTATTAATTTTAAGATCTCTTTTTTTTTCCCCTCCTTAAAAAAAGTTTTTTGGCAAAATATCAATGTAAGCGAGTATGGATGGGATTTTTTGGGTAGGTTTTACTGCCACTTGTTCGTCTACTAGCTGCTGCAGCCCTTGGTGTCTCTATCTCTAAGTTCAAGAGACGTGTCTCTGATACCATTACTTTTTTTTGGGTGATGCCTCAAAAGTCAAGTTTTCGGAAGACCTTGGCTTGCTGGTACTTCTCTCCATTTTCTGATTACCAGCAAAGGTTCTGCCATAAATCAGCTCTTGAATCATAGGGCTCTTTAATTGGTGTATCAATTTCTGAGGATTGCTCTACGATTTGGAAATTGATGATTGGATCCAACCTTTGCAAAAGCTAGGGGTTCTTCCTCAAAATCCTTATGATGTTTTAAGTCTCTTATGACCAATTTAATTGAGACTTTTACGGCTAATACTAAACTGGTTGGGTTCATGTTGAAGCCTACGGGGGATGTTGATTATGTGTGACGAGTCTAAATTATCGGTGAAGGAAGTTCTAAAAGGAGGGTACTCCATTTTTGTTTGTGCAAGTTCGGTCATCGGGACCCCTTTTTGGGTTTCAAACTTTTACGACCCCAATCACTATCAAAGGAGGAGGTTTTTATGGGACGAGTGGTGGTCTCTCTCTTGTTATTGTGAAAGGGCTTGGTGCATGGGAGGGGGTTTTAATATCACCAGATGGGCTCATGAGAGAAAGCCTCAAAGGAGGGTTACCAAAGGCATGAAGAATTTTAATAAAATCATTGCAGAATTAGGTTTGTTGGAGATCCCTCTTTCTAATGGGTTGTTCACCTGGTCCAAGCCTGGAAATGAGAGTTCAAGATCCCTTATTGACAGGTTCTTTATGAACGCTGAGTGGGATGCTGCATTTGAAAATACAAAGACCTCTAGACAGATGAGTCCATGAACGGTTGCCTCAAAGAAGAATGACCAAAGAATCAGGGTCGGGGGGGCTTTGGAGTTGAGTCTTACTCGTGCTCTGTGGTGCTCTTTATGGCCTAGGCGTGTCAATGTTTTTGTTATGGATTATGGTCATGGGGAAGTTAAATGCGGTCAGCCAAGAAAGTTACCTTCTTCGGTGTTGCAACCCTCTCTTTGTTGTCTATGTTTAAAAGCAGCTGAAACTTCTTATCATTTGTTCTTTGGGTGCATTTTGATCGGGCTCGGCAAAAGACTTTTTCCTGGTGTGTTCTTTCCAAAGATTTTGCGGGTTACTCTGTGTCTGATTTGTATTTTTCTTGGGTTCTGTTTGTTGTCTTACCTGTAGAGTGTTTACTTGAGGTCTCGTGGTCTTTGTATTGCTTGTGCTTATTGGCTTCTCTTTATGTGCTCTTTCTTGTTTATGCTTTTGATTTAGCTTCTTATTTTGTACTATGAGCTCTTCGCTCTTTCATTATTTCAATAAAAATTTTTTGTTACCTAAAAAAAAAAAACTAAACTGGCTGAGCAGTTTATGTATGCGTAATCTTCAAGCAGGCTAACACTGCCAATAGAATTTAGATAAGAAATCTCCAAAAGTTAACACTGCCAATAGAATTTAGATAAGAAATCTCTAAAATGCCGTCTCTCCCAATTAACGCTTTCTCTTTAAAAATGCTAATGCAGTTGCTGATCGTGCTTTCCTTCATTGCTCCTTCAGCTCTTCACTTTGGTGGAAGCTGTTTAACTATTTTACAACATTTATGAAGCTCAACCTTGGTCTACTTTTTGTTCTGTCACTCTCTTCCTTCAAGGTTGTTTGTATAATAATAAGTCAGGGTTCCTCGGTGCAGCACCATCCATGTTAACTCTTTGGAGTTTGGACTATCTGGGCTGAGAAAAACTGAAGGCCTTTCTCTTGAGGGAGTTTGGTTCAATCCAGTGTTTCTTCTACTTGGTCCTCTCTCTCAAGATTCTCTTTTTTCCAAATTATATCATTTCCTCAATTGTCTCCTATTGAACGTTCTTTTAGTGCCGCCCCCCCTCTATTGGCTTGGTTAGTCCTTATGTATATTTCATTTTACCGATGGAGTAGTTCTTGTTTCTTATGTGATTTTTTTTTTCAGAAGTTTTCTGGGTAAAGATCTCCAATTTTTTAGTATTAGAAGTGTTTTTCCCCTTCTCTTTAGACATGTTTGGGAATGATTTTGAAATGGTTAAAGATCACTTTTTCATATTCAAAATCACTCCTAAAATCATTTTTATGGTATGAAAATCACGTTTAAAAGTATAAAATCAAACACCAAGTTGATTTTGAATGATTAAAGACATGTTTTGGTGTAATTTTGAACATGACAAGTTATTTTAACCATTTCAAAATCACTTCCAACCATGCCGTTTCTATCATTTCCCATTCTTCGTCTTTTGTTTGCCGAGTTACAAATTTGCAATATTATTTATTACTGTGGACAATCGTTCTTGTGATTTGTTATGTATTTAGTTACCGTTTCCTGCTTCCTGCAGTTCTTTTTAGCATGAAATGCTTTTTCTGATTTCTTTTATTATTATTTTTTTAGAGGAGGGATGGAGTAAAATTGATAACCGACCTCTTTTTTTTAATTATTATTATTACTACTTATATATAGGATTCTTCGGTGTATAATTAAAATATCATATAGATATAGCCATCTGTAGCACAAAATTTCACTATTGATTCTTTATAGTTGAGCTTCCTCTATCATTTTTGTAAATTTTATACATCAATGAAATTGTTTCTTATAAAAATATATATATAGAGAGATGAGCTTCCCAGTCTATATTTATACATTGAGATGTAGAAAGAATTACCATCCCCATACGGCCTAAAATTCTAAAAATTCATTGATAGTTGTAATAGATACATAGGCTAGGTAGATCCGGTTTAAATTTAAAATAGTTCCATATGGTCTTTGCCTATTCCTTCTATTACTTGGTTGTTTTTATAAGTGCGAAAGGGCTTGGATATCTCGAAGTATCGGGAGTAGTAAGCTTTACAGTATCTGTTCTTCATATTCTTATCACAATTTAATGATTCATTGATGCATTATGCAAAAAAAAATTGTACAGGCTGCTTCCATATCATGTGGTGGCTGACTATGAGGCCGAAGAAGACGATAGAATCCTCGACTCTGATCCAACTGGCCAAATGCTTTCTCGCTCACAGCAGTGGGACCATAACATCTCGGCCAAAATTTCTGAATTCATTGCCACTTTTGAGAAGCAGGTGTTGGCCTTCAACATCATAACTCGCAAAAGAGCATTGGGGGAGTTCCGGTCAGAAGAAAGATTGATGTTTGAACAAGCCCTTATGCAAGAAGAGAAACGGAACCTTCTTGAACTAAAAGCTGAGATTGAATTGAGAGGGAAGGCTGGAAAAGAGGCTCATGACGCCAAATCGCGGATGGCAGCAATGATGCAGACCGACCAGGCAAGGGCTGAACCACAGGCTAATGAAATGATGGTTCGAGGTCCCATGAGAACAGGTGCGCATGTTGGGTCCCAAAGTGGAGGTCCCATGAGAACAGGTGCGCATGTTGGGTCCCAAAGTGGCGATGTTCCAGTCGGCCATGGCGTTGGGGAGCAGGAGCAAGTTCATCCAAATGAAATGATCAATGGATGGGGAAACAATAACACTCAGGGAGATGATAAGGAACCATCAGAGGACCTATTGAATGATGAGGAAACTGAGAATGGCGATACGGGCATGCACGATAGTTGGCGCGAAGTTGGAGAATTTGATCTGAACACGAGATGAAATGTTGGTGGAACAACTTAACAATGGAGTTCAAGTGAAGTAGAGCTGTTTTCTCCAATCACAGAGGATTGCTTTGTCAATTCATGAAAAAGAGATATGCCTGCGTATTTGAAGAACAACATTCAAAAGCCGAATTGTCTGTTGAAACTCGAGGACGAGACGGGTACGTTGGATCTTTGAGTAGGGAATACATGTATTGCTTGTACTTCTGTATTGGTGATAAAATTACTACAATTTCCAAAAAGGAATATGCTTGGCTTAAAAGCAGTATGATGTGTTAGAAAAAAGATTTGGATAGAATTAGAAAGAAGAAATTGACGAGGAAGCTTCCTAATAGCTTAACTTCACTCGACATTTGACGTCCACAAACCATTGTTTTTTAGAGTTGCTATCACATTTAGGTTAGGATGTTTCATAGGCGAAATGCCAATATCAACCACACGAACATGAATACAGAATACTCACAATGGTGGTCTACATGTTTACATATAAAACAAAAAATATTTGAATATTTGGAATAATTATATGAATTTCTGTATTTTATATATTTGTTTTTTTGGAAATATCATTTGGCGACGACCTTTTTTAGTATAATCATTATTGATGTTACATATTTTTTTTTGGGAAAATTGATGTTACAAAATTATCATTGATGCTGACTTTATTTATATATATATATTGAAAAAGGCTTTTTTTAATATATAAATACTATTGATGATGGAAAAAATATCTGACATGATTGCAACGAAGAAGTTGGATGGATTTAGGTGTGTTTGACCTGCTTTTTAAGGTATTAATATTGTAATTTTTGAAGCTTATTGTTAAATTATAGTGTTTTTCAAAGTATTTATAAAAATATTGTAGTTTTATGGTTGAAAAATACTATATTTTAATATTGTAATTTTTAAACCCTTAAATTGAAAGAAAAATTGAGACCACCTATTTACTAACTATAACATTTAGAACAATCTATTTAAAATTACAATATTTTTATAAATAGTTTGAAAAAGACTATATAAAGGGCTCAAGGAAAAATATTTTTTTATAATTAAGATTATTTGGTAAAAAAATTAGAGAGGGCTTTCAAGTTCAACTAATATTTTAAAATTTTTTATTAGCAAACTTGATCTACGAACTTTTAGAAGCATTTAAAAAATGATTTTCTTCCAAAAATGCTCGTGTTTGACATGAATCCATTTTTGTCCAACAGGCATTTCATATCAAAAACACACTAGCATTCTTTAGTTTTGCTTTCAGTAACCTGAGCTCTTAAAAAGAGAGAGAATAAACATCTTGAATTTTGCCAACTGAAGTTCAAGGCATTGTCAAAAAAAAAATAATAATAAAAAATAAAAAAAGGGTACTTGCAGAGGCATTCTGAATGATTGGTATGATTTCAAAAGAATCCCATATACAATACCTAGATGTAAGCTAGCCAAATAAATATGAGGGCTCTTTGATAACTATTTAGATTTTAATTTTTTTTTATTTTTAAAAATTGTACTTGTTTTCTTATTATTTTCTACCATTGGAGTTTCAGCTTTCTTAAAAAAAATATTAAGATTCTTAACCAAATTTCAAAAAGAGTAACATGTTTTTGAAAACTAATGTTTTAGGTCTCGGATAACCATTTGATTTTTGAAAATTATACTTGTTTTTTCAAAATTTCTTTTCATCTTCCCTACAATGATTTTTATTTTTTTTTGGAGGGGTACTATCTAAATTTATGGCCAAATCTCAAAAACAAAAATAGTTTTTGAGAACTACCTTTTTTAGTTTTTTAAACTTATTTCTGTTTTTGAAAACATAGGTACAAAGAAAATGAAAAAAAAAACATAGAAACTTATTGGTAGAAATAGTATTTTTAGACTTATTTTTCAAAATCTAAAAACCAAAGAGTTATCCAATAAGTCCTTAAGCTTTCAAAACTTGGCTCGATTTTTGAAAACTCAGGTAAGAAGCAGATAACAAAATAAGAAAATTCAAAGTAGAAGTAATATTTATAAACTTAATTTTCAAAAATCGATTATCAAAGACCTGAATATTTCAATTAACAAATGTAGCAAACAATTGTTCATTGTGAAGTCGAACCATTGCTAACAAGCATTTTTTGATCCAGAATTGTGAATTAGCAAATAGAAAACAACCAAACCTCCAACTCTTAGAACAAACTTGGGAGGACTTTTTGAAAATGAGAAAACCAATCAATTAAACAAACAAATCTCAAAGAGCAGGTGGCCAACTACATCAAGTGAGATATAAGCATGGCAGACACCTTTCTTTCTGTCTTTTCAACCCCAAATATATCACTCATTGCTTACTTAAAATTGCAGTCCATTGAAGAAACACAATGCATCAAACATCTAACCCTAAACTAACTAACCAACCAAAAACTGAAACTGAAAAAGGGAGGAGAGAGAAGATGGTGGCTCAATAAAAATTGAGATCATAATTTGAAAATGGGACAAGCAAAGAATACACAAAATCTAGAATATATGATCCTACAAAATATTGGGGAGTTGAGAGTCTAGTCTCTGTTGCAATTCCTTGATCTTCAAAGACAGTTCTGTCTTCTGCTCCTTATAGCTTTGCAATAAATATTCTTTTCCTTCTATCAACTCCTTCAAGTCTCCTACCTCCTTTTTCAACATCTCAATCCTCTCCCCATCTCTTACTTTCTCAGGTAGCTCAAAATTGCCACTGACATCCATATAACCATTTGCATGACCGCTTCTCGTCTCGCTCGGCCAACTTCTTACTGTCGAAGGTGACTTATCGTTTGGACCCGCCTGCCCCAAACAGTGATCTGCAATTGCTTTTCTGAGCCTCTGAATCTCTCTCTCTGAATCGAACAAGTCTTGGCTTGAAGCATCAAGCTGTGACTGTAAGTGGGAGGAATGGGCTACCTGAGCATTAAGAGAATTTTGCAAGTGCACAATTTGATCTTGCATTTCTAATATCATGTCATCTCTCCTTTTCAATTGGTGCCTCAACTTATGAATCACTTCACGCTTGCTGAAGATATCAGAACCGGAATCCGAGACACAAGGTGAATCCGAGCAGTTTGAATGGTGGAATTGCTTTGCAGGCAACTCGAGTCGGTCAGGAGATGATGCCCAAATAACACCATTCTCCTTGTTGAATTCAGAAGCAGGAACCATCACCAAAGGAAGAGCGCTCTCAGACGCAACCACCATTTGATCAGTAGGTGGGCACTTCGCATCCGTTGTACACTGAGTTCCTGCAGATGCAACACCATCATTAGAACACTGGAGAAAGAACCGCAAACAAGATTGAGTAAAATAGAGAAAAAAGCTACAGAAATGATTCAACCACCAGCTTAAAGATAACAAGTTGAACCAGCCAAAAAGAGAATCTTCATCTATTGAACTAAGTTACCAAGGCAATAATTGGATAAAAATGATACAACATTGAGCGTTTCTAGTGACGATCAATTCAAGGCCTATGCCAACGATGGATAGGCAAGGTTAGTAGTCATCTCTCCAAAATTAATTATGGTTGGAAAGTTTACCGTCACTGCATACCTACCAGTTTACTAACAATACCTCACAAGTTTGTTTGTTCTGTTTGCTTTTTTTGTTTGTTCTTTTTTTTTCTTTTCCTTTTGGAATTGAGAATTGAATTATCTGGAACGTAATAGTGCAAACTAGATAAGTGGTGTTCAGATCCTCCGTATGCTAAACCCATGTCTCTTATATTTTCCCAATAATTTGATTGTATTCCCACGATCATTTTCAGATGCCCCAATATAAGTCTAAGCTATAACGTACGTACCCGTGATGCATAAGCCAAAAACTTAGGTCTGTCCAAAGATGTCCATGGGACAGGGTGGGGTCAGATATGGTTTCTCCATCCCTGTGAAATTCCCCATTTAATTTCATGGGAATGAGGCCGAGATTCCCCATGGAAAGTTGCAGGGATCGGGCTCCCTACGTGGAATAACTTCCCGTTTATGATTTTTATTTTTCTAAATTTGATTAAATAAAAAATATATTTTTTTAAAATACCAATTTAAATTGTTAACTCTTAATAAGATATTTCTATTTAAGATATATATATTTTTAACTTTCTTAGAAAAATAAAATAATATTTAATAAAAGTTTAGAGTTATGCTTTATTATATATACACAAATATATATATTTTTTAAAAAAGAAGAAATTGGAGCGGGGACAGGGATGGGGAATGTATTCTCCGTCTCTGTCCATGTAACAAGGGAAAATTATTCCCCACTCCCTCCCTCATTCCCCGCCCCGTTAGAGGTGGGTCCCCGCAAGGCCCCATCCCGCAGGAAAAATGGACATCTCTAAGTCTACCCTCCTGACCTTCTACTAAAAATTGTAGAACGAGAGAAGGAAAAAAAAAAAATCTCTATCCCACCCCCTTTGTGAAAAAATGTCTCGTTCTAAGCCAAAATCGAAAGGAACCAAAATAAGAAGGTGCTCCAAACAAGCAAAATGAGACCCAAGGGATAATTACAAAAAGCCTTAAACACCAAAGCCCAAAGAGAAACATGGAACCTAACAAGAAACTACATATCCTCAATTCCACCTTAGGCCTCTCAACCTCTTTAAAGATTCTACGACTCAAAAGTGCCACAAAATCGCAAAAACCTGAACCAACCACAAAAAAAAAAAACCCTTTCATAAAAGGGAAAATGGAGAAAGAGTTCATCAACCAACAAACAACCATTCCCCAGCTGAGCTAAATGAAAATCAAACGCCTCAAAGAAACAACTCCAAGCCCAAAAAGGGCAATCACAACTCTCCAAAAGGTAGACAAGATCTTCCACTGCATTCCTACAAAGTATACAACACTGCGGCACTATCAAGCAAAAGACGATTTCCTCAAAACACGATCCAAAGTAATAACTCGGCTAGGAAGGACCTTTCAGACAAAGAATTTATCCTTCTTATGAATTTGAACCTTCCATGGCAAGAAAAATGCTGTAAAGCTAGAAATGGAGGGTTTATCAAACACGAGAAGGAACGAAAGGAAAACCCTTCGGAAGGGCTATAACTCCACAGATAGATATCTCTTCTCATAGGACTAACAAAAAACTCCTCAACCAAGGATAAAAGGGCTACAATAGCTGTTATTTCCCAATCGAACAAAGGCCAACAAAATCCAAAAGAAAGAGGAGAAGTTCTTGCAGAAGATGGTAAGACGGAAGCCATCGAATGATTCCTCATAAAGGAAAGGTGATATAACCAAGGAAACAAAGAGCGGATGAGTTTATCCCTCAACCACTTATCCTTCTAAAAGTATCTCCCCATCACCCACCAAACACGGGATAAATTAAGAGAAGGAGAACCAATAGAAATATCTTTCCAAGGATGGATGAGAGTGGCTTTTAAAACCCCGTTCGAGGTCCACCCATTAGGATGGGGCCCGTACTTGCTCACAATGACCTTATACCATTAGGTATCAAATTCACAAATAAAATACCATAACCATTTAGCCAACAAGGCCTCATTTCACACCCTTAAATTGCCTATGCCCAACTCCCCAATATCCAATCGTTTAGTCACCACATCCTACCTCAATAAATGAGAACCCTTCCCCTCAATCCCTTGTAAGCTTCTCCAAAGTCTTACCGATTGATACAGAGACACTAAACAAGGAGAGAAAATAAGTTGAGATACCACTTAACACAAACTAAATAAGAGCGAATTTGTCTCCTTTAGAGAAAAAGCTTTCCTTCCAAGAGGAAAGAAAGGAGCCTAGCTGCCCACCTATCCAACTTAATAGGATCACAATTGATGTCCGAAATCTAACACTTGCCTCTGTTAATTTTCAACCTGAAAATAAACTCAAAGAATGATAATATACCGTTTAGTAATTAACAAAGGATCCCTCACTATACAAATAAAGTAAACTTTCCCAAGCTTTTAATTGCTTCAAACGCTTCCTTTTTGTCAAAAAGATCTTTCCAGTCATCATTGATCACCACTTTAATATGTATCCAACTAATGCCCTACGAAATAGACCTTTGATTTTTTCTTTTTCCTTTAAGTATATACTTTAAAAGAAGTTTAGAATTTCCTCTGTTTATTATCTTCGAGATTCGAGAATACTAACCCCTTGATCTGATATCAATTCAGAAATGAAGCAGCTTCTCTTGGATGAAAGCAGTTTATGGGTAATATTTTTTTTCAAAAAACAAAATTAGGATTTTTATCTCTTTCCTTCAGCCATTTGATTTTATACTTCTGGAACAGAATTCTTTCCCCTCACAACATAAATTAAAAAACTCCTTTTTACACTCATGCTATTGTAATTTTTCTTCAGCTGACAAATCCTAGTGTTTCTTCTTTCTTTTCACACTGGTAATTCTTTTTCCGTTTTTCCAGAGCCTTTTTCCTGCCTCTTCTATTTTTAACTAAAATTAAACTTCAGTCCTTGATTTTAAGTTTCAATTCTTTCAACCTTTCAAAAAAACTGGAACCCAATCGATCATCTATTGCCTTTTTTTTTTTTTTTTTGAGGAGGATCATCTATTGCCTTTTTGGCGCAGCACTGATTTACAACCTCCAATTTTTTCCTCATTGTTCAGCCATACATTTGTAAAATGAAAAGAAGAGGGCTGCCACTTTAAACTTCCAACTTCCTGTTTCAACAACAATGGGTTGCTGGTCTGATAAAAATCTAGGCTCTTCTAATTACTCTCACATCCTTGAATACATTAATACAATTCTTGCTTACTAGGAATTCGCCATTCAAGGAGTAAACAGGCTTTTTTCCCAAATTCAATCAAGCGAGTTTTCAACTGGATAAGGGAGTTTTCTTCTAACTCCATATCATCTATCATTTTATTGAACCTTTTCAAGCTATAAGTTCTTCTACCTCCCCTTGATTTCACATGTGACCACCTTATAACTTCAATATCTCCCCCCACACACCAATCTTCACTACAATAATCATTAAGACATAACGATTGCTCCCACATAGATCTTCTTTCTCTATGGTCGCTTGGCCAATAAATATTAGTAACCCAACACTCTTTTCCATCTTCTAACATAATCACACTGGCTGATAGTATAACTTTAGTATGTGGAACATTGGTTTTAGAAGATCCCAGAAGAAATTTTTAAAAACCTCACACATACTAATATTTTTATTAATTGGAACTCATTTATGAATGAAGTCTAGACAATTTTTTTTTATCTTTTTTCCATTCCCATGCCATATACTGAATTGAGTAACAAATTCCTGCGAATGAAAGGCAAAATAAGAGGAGAAAATAAAGAAAGAAGAAAAAGAGAACCCCCAGGAAAAAATGGGTAGCAACAACTCTATCCAAACCCACAATCGACCTTCACCCACCTCTGGCAACTGTATTTTCCTATTTCTTCAAAAGGAAGGAGTTGTTGGTGTAAAGAATTAAAAAACAGGAAATTACGAGGAGAATTAAAGAGGGAAAAATACAGCGCATCAATCCCAAAGACAAACGAAACAAGATGAAATGCCAACATTAAGAGCAGTGAATATGGTAAGAACAAAGAAATCCTAACTGGACCAGATCACCATTTGTGCCAGCAAGGACACAATATCTCCAGGAAGGTCCAGATTCTGTTTTCAATAAATGGTTGAAAACGTTTATTGTTGGAATCTAGAAAAATCAAAATATTCCAAGTGCAAAACTTGAAACAACTATTCAGAGTTCCATTTAGATCCTCCTACCCCACCAAAACACACACACACACCTTTCTCCTCTCCAAAGTTAAATTGACAAAAAAGAAAAATATGCAGATCATGTTGACAGGAGAAGATCAAAGAAACATATCATACTACATGACAAGGTAAAACACAAAAATGCAAACAAAAACGTAAAAAATGTGAATAGCTCGGCAGCTAACTGGACACTGTGTTCACGAAGTTACCATACTGGACACACACCTTTCCCTTACGAATGCAATATTGCAAAAACCAACCTGGCACACAGTTGAAGCAACATTCATCATCTCGTGTAAATGAATATACATTTGAGCAACGACATCCAGCAGCCTTTCTTCTGTCAGAAGATTTCACATTTCCTGAGCAGTAAATAACTCAAAAATTAATAAACTTCAACCAGGCATTTTTCTTCAATCTTTCATAAATAACAAGACCTGTCAAAGAAGTGCCACTGTCCTTCAGCTGCCTCGTGTCAAATGCTTGTTTCAGCTTGTAACCTAGGCGAATTGATAGGGTGCTTAATAATGCACCACCAGCAATTAGAACCCAATTTGGACCCTCATTGGAAGAAATTCTGGACTTCTGAGCTCTAGGACCTCTACTTGTTCTTGGTGTCATTTTAGGATCTAGAAGTGTGGAAGATGTTCCCAAATCATTCAAGCTCTACAATGAGATACATAGGAAAAATATTAAAAAATAATTTGATTGCCATCAAGGTTGATCACGGGAAATGCATAAGAAAAAAAATGATTTTCTACTTTCGAAATGAAGAAAAAAAACCATGATTTTGAATTCTATGAATATTAGTGACACGAAGAATCATATTTTATGAGTGAAAGAAAGGATAAGAAGACAGTATGGAGCATCTAATTATAACCAAAGAGTAGAATATTATATTGGTGGAAATATAGAGGATTCACTTTGGAAAAATGTTGATGGAAAAGTAGATGTTGACTTAAATCTAGAGAGATGTCACCAAAGTCAAAGAAACTTATTAAAAAATGTGCAAATTAATTTAAGAAGCTTCAATACTAGCTAAAATGGACAACAACTCTTCATTTTTAAAATTAATAACTATATATATAAGCAAAAAAAAAATTAGGAAAACCTAAATAATTTGATATTTCTTTATAGAAAGAGGTAGATAAATCAAAATTAAAACAGATCTATAAAATAGAGAGAATTTATGGCCCCCAAGGGGCAAACCCATTGGTAAGGGCTTGGAGTCACTTGGTCATATCAACTTAGAGGTCTTAGGTTCAAGCCTTCGAGTGAGCTTAATAAATAAAAACCCTTGATGTTTCCTGGGTTTAGGCCTTGAGGCAGGCACGGGTGCCGGGTATAGGAGAGCAACGCTCCGACACTCGATTATAAAAAAAAATAGAGAGAGAATTTACGTGTTTGAGAGAGGGACGGAGAGGCGAGATCAAATTGAGATAACTTTACAATGCAAAAGGTTGAAAAAGAGATATAAAAATAAAAATAAATTTGGAAAATAGATAGAGAGGCCTTCTACGAAGGAAGACATTGAGGAGCCCTATTAGCTTCTCTTATCTTGCCCTCCTCAAAACAAGTAGATAAATGGTTTTGGCCCCTTGATTCATCCAACATATTCTCAGTCAACCCTCTCAACAAAGACTTCAAGAAAAAGCATTACATAGAATTTCTTCACTTTATAGTAACATTTCCACGGCGGCCATGGTAAATATCCAAAAAAGGACGAAGTTTTTCTAATGGGAGATGAGTGACGAGAATATCAATAAGCATGATTTGATTCGAGAACAACCATTCATAAACTTTCCTTTTGCCAATTGCTACTAGTTTTTTCCACTTACTGCTTTCAAGTGGCACACTGCATTGCCAAACAGCCTAAACAAAATCTTCTCTTATCCTCGGTTTTAAGCAGACATCCATTTAAGAAAGGAAGTGAGATTCTATGGATACAAATAAACAGAGCACTTTATGGAACCTATAGTTTGAAAGAAACAGGAGAACTTTCAAGTTTCAACAAGAAAGGAAGTCTAAGCCTGCCTTACCCTCATGCTATTTTTTTTTTTACTGCCATTGCCAAGAGAGCACTGACAGGTTGTTTAGGATTTTGCTAGGGGATGAGAATGAGGTTAGAGTGGAAGCAATTCCCATTTTCCAAAAGTCTAAGCATGCCTTACCCTCATGCTATTTTTTTTTTACTGTCGTTGCCAAGGGAGTATTGACTGGCTGTTTAAGATTTTACTAGGGGATGAGAATGATGTTAGAGTGGAAGCAAGTCCAAATTTCCACATGGATACTTCACAGTGGGACAAAGATCGTGCCTCATTTGAAGTTCTGAAAACTAAACCAGGAGCTTCTCATGTTTCTCATTTAGTCTCAACAAGAAAGGGATGTCTTTAGACTGTTATTTTAATTAATTTTTGTGACTGCACTATCTTGAAGTAAATGTTACTCCCCTTTTAGCAATTATAGTTTGAATAATCTATTGGCAACTTGGATGAACATTTTGTAATCTCCTTTGGCTTGGGGTTGGCTATCCTTCCCACTTTTTGCTCATAGAAGAAGAATGGCGACAGGTTGGAAAGATTGTTTTAGAGCGAGGGATATAAATACAAAACTAAAATTCTAAAATATACTTGAAGAGTACAGTACAGAGGGAAACTGGAGCAGCTTATTCAATGATCATTTTAAGGATTCGATATGAGTGTGTTCTACTTCATTTTTGTACAGAACATTGGTGGATATGTGTTCTTCTATGCAAAGTAATTGAAATAGAATATTCTTTTACCAAAAATGGCATTAAAGTGAATGGAAAATGGATACTCAAAGTTCACCAATGAAATTGGAAATCTAAAATAGAAAACTGTTAACTACTAGACCATTTTGAAGAATTATCCATATCATTCCATATATTAGATTTGAATATATATGCATCCAAGAGAACCCTAAACTAATATAATGTGAAATACAATAAAGAGCAATGGACAAATAAACTCTTGTATTCAAGATATAATAGAACTTGGTAGGACTAAGTGAGGTAGCCATATCCGAGAGCATCAGCATTAGTCCCCCACTCAGCAAATAAGCTTCCAAACTTATCAAAAAATGGCCTATTCCTACAGTACAGGTCTTTATAAGCTAACTCAAACGCTAAAGACAGGTGGGAGAGGACTTCAGCTGACAATAGACCAAGCAGTGAAAACCCCTCAATTGCTTGCTAAATCTAAGACAAGATAAGGCACCTAGCTTACCATTATTGGAGAAGGGGCTTAAGCCCCTCAAATCTTCTTTGTGAAACTGAAGAAATGGAAGGGCAACTTAGACTCTTCCCTAAAGAGAGCTCCAACCTAGATGAGGTTAAGAACGCTAACATAATATTTACATCAATATAAATATTGTAATAATCCTCCTCTAATTGGAGTATAGATGTTAATCAATCCACTATGCCAGCTCAAAACAAAATGAGTAAACATCAAAAGAGAAAATACAAGCCAAGAGAGAAGGCAAAGTTTCCAACAGTCATTTGTGAATTAAAAAAGAACAAATAAATAGGACCATTGGTGAATTAAAGATAAACAAACAGATGGGAATGATACAGAAAGGACCCAAGGCAGAAAAATAGAATAATTAAAACTCTATAATACTATAGCACAACATCATCAACTCCGCCTTGCCACAGATAATACTATAACACTTGAACAACTACACCTATGCAAAATCATAAGCTCATCCACTCAGAATTCTTAGTCACCCTATCTAGAAATATTGGTTTGCAGGCACACACAATAATTCATCAAGATAGTATAATAAATCTTACACAATGAAGCATGAGATGTTTTCTAGTATTCCATACATGCTATTTTCAGGGAATGATGTAGCAAACTCTTCATGAAGATAGCATTTGATGCCTGTACCTTTTAAACCACTTGTATATTCTCCATCTAGGATGTTGTTTCCCGCATATAACAACAGTTGGAGTCTATATTGCCCACGAATCATGTTATTTGGTAGTCATTATATTAGTACCACCGAAGGTGCCATTCGATCAGATGTCATATTAGAAAGAATCTAAGTTTATGATAAATTATAACACGTCTGTTTTTATAGAATCTCAGCGTAATCAGTGACCAGTATAAAGAACAGATGTCCCAATTCGCATCAGTAATAGTAAATCGCGTTACAGTCAGATACACAAACATCTAAATATAGGAACAGCTCAGTATTTTAAGCAAGAAAGCTAGATTCAAGCTGTTCCACAAGAATATCGAAAACTTCAATCGTATAAAACCGAAACAATCCCCACAAACTCCATAAGCCAAACGAAATCAAAGAAAGCAAAGAAATGTGTTCCAGGATAATCAAAATCAAAACGCGACACATTTTGTAGACAAAAACATCAAACCAATACATTAGCTTACATAATCGAAGAACGGAAAAAAGAAAAGAACAGGCAACAACGACAGAAAATCGGCAGAAATAATTAGAAGAAAAAACAAAGGAAGGAAAAAAACCTGACTCATTTAATCAATCGATGCTTAAGATTTCTGATTCAGAATCTCTAACTCCTACGAAGTCCATTTCTGGTAAACCATGAAACCAGAAACCCAGAGAGAGGGAGGAGCTAAAAGTTGTTCGTAAACTCCACAATTTATTGCAGAAAAAAAAAAGAATTTATATTTTTAAAATTAATATATATTTTATGTAAACATCCACGTCAGCCATTTGGCACTCTCTACAGCGTTTCCCCAATGCTTCTTCGGGAATTTCCCAATCTTTCTTTTCAGATTTTTCCGTTTCCCCTTTTTTTTATTCTTTTTTATATTTCGTCGAAAATTCATGGTTAAATTATCAAAAAATACCTCTAAATTGCATAATTGGTTTTAATTACACCTTTAAATTTAAAAAGTTTCATTAACCCTTAAATTTTTTTTTTCAAAACAAACCTCGAAGACGTTTTCTATTAAATTTATAGGTGATAAATGACGTATTAAAATATCTTTGATTTTTTTCACCGTATATGTTTAAATATGTTTACATACTCGACAATACAAATGTAAACCCAACATTTTTCGTCTATGAATTTAATAAAATAAAGTCTCAAAGGGTTATTTTAAAACAAACTCCAAAGTTCAAGGGTTAAAATGAAATTTTTCAAATTTCAGAGATATAATTAAAACTAACTTCATAGTTCATAAGTATTTTTTATAGTTAAATTAATTTACTAAATTTTAGGTTAAATTTGTTGCTTTCACTGCCTATAAAAAGTTGAAAGTTTTAATTGATGGCTTTTTAAAAAAAAAAAATTATCAGTATGCATTTTTCTCAAAGAATTACAATATATATGTGTGTGAATATTGTAATATCTTAGAATGGGTAAATCATTGATAAACTTAAATAATAATAGCAGTGTGTTTTCATTATTTTTTAACGATATTTACATTTTTTAATTTTATGATATAATCCTTCATTTATGTAAGTTTTGTTTTTTTTACAACCATTAATGTAAGTTAATGAACAATGATTAACATAAATATTAATTATATCTAAAAAAACAAACATTTAATTAACTGCTTTTTACCATTTTAACTATTTTTTACATATTGATTAAACATGGTCGTAGTAAATCACGTGTATATCTATAAATTGAATAATTGATTAGTGGTAATCACAGTCTTTTGATTTCTCTATTTGTAATTATTTGATTAGCTGTTATTTGTATAATATTTCATCTAAATTAGGCTAAAATTGTTTTCCTTTCAAATTCGTCTGTAATATTTTAACATATAATTTCAGTAAGGATTAATTTTTTCGGTCAAGTTTTTATTTTAATGGAACATTAAATTCTTTTTGTTTTTTAAGAACAAAACATTGACAAAATATGATAATAAGATATATCTTATTAATTGACGTGAGAATACATGTTTTTATGTTGACTATTCTAACAATTGTCCACTTTGCACGACTCAAAAAAAAAAAAAAAAACCAAAAAAAAAAGGTTGCTACTTCAGAGGAGAAGGTTAACTACAAATCAAATATAATTCAGATAAAATGTTACAAAATTTTTTATTAAAAAAAGATCAATTACAGATAAAGCAAAATCAATACAAGTTTTTTTTTTCAGTACAACACAATTTAGAAAGTGAGATTTAAAATCATAACTGCTTGGCCATAGTTTTTAGTTATTGATGTCTTCTTTTGACTGTCAGTTTGAACTTTGAATCTCTGTTGTGCCAAAATCAATACAAAGTTAATTTAGTTTATTTTAAGAATATACATCAATTAAATATTACAATTAATAAATATGCAGGTCAAATGGTAAATGATTAATTACCAAGATTTTAGTTGGTTGCCAGGTTAATTATCAATTTATGTCAATCAATAACTATGATATAGAACAAAAACATGTCAATTAGAATAGTTGAATGGTTAAGATATCTATTTCATTTCTTGACATCAAAAGTTAGAATCTCCTTTCATATTTGTCGTACTAAATAAATAAATAAATAAATATATATATATATATAATAACTACTATAATTTATATGGATAAAAATCATTTATCATTTTAATTTTTTTAAAAAAGTTATATTTGCAATCAATTTATGTCAACATAAACAGCTCAACCGTAATTGATATGTACTTATTTTATTGAGATTGGAAGTTCAAATCTCCATACCACCTATTCGTGATACTTAAACTATAATTATTTTTTAAAAATAAATTATATTATATTAGTTTCTATATCCCATTTTTCTTCCTTAAGCATAAGAGTTGTGTAAAAAATGCCACACTGGTGTACAAGTTTCTCTTGTTTTACAGGTCACATTCTTTTCCTTTAAATACAAATATTACGGTTGTTGTCATGTGAAGGCCAAGTGATCGAGATTTTTCTTGACTCGATTTTGGCATCAACAATTAGTAATGATTTTGACAAAAACAACTAGTTTATAAAATGGAGTTATCCATACTCAAATTTCTGAAGTTGTATGTTTAATCTATATAATGATAATAATAATAATAATAATAAAAGTAAAATGAAAGAAGTAATAAAGTGTTGTTGGTAATATATCAAGAATTGCCTTTAGTAGAAAAAGTGCAACTCTTTTGTCAATAGATTGATGCCTTGCGTATGCACCTCTATGCTGTTTCTTCACGAGAGGTCTCTCCTTCAATTAGTTAGGTTATATGGAAGATTTGTAGGTGTCCCTTATTTACTTTTTAATTCATTCGTGATTTGGCATATCATCAAGTTAAAGTTGATATATTATTTTAGGTTAAATATATATTTTAGTTCCGATCGAACATTTTTTTTAAAAAAAAAAAAAAAAACTTGTTCTCTAATACTTTTAAAAGTTTTAATTTTACCTCTTATATATTGAATTCTTTCAATTAAGTCCTTACAATTTGTTACAAAGTAAAAGAGGTGTTGATGTATGAATTTAAAAGTAGGTTCTAAGTTTAATCCTTGAGATTTTAGGTTTGTGTCAAATAATTTTTTTTATATTATTATATGTTAAATAAGTCTTGTATGAAGTGTTTAATAGGTTCCTAAACTTTTAATTTTATGTTTAATAGGTCATTAAATTTTAAACTTTTAAAAGTGTCTAATGAGTGTTTATAATTTTGATTTTGTATATAATAAATTTTTAAACCTGTGTCTAATAGGTCATTAACGTATTTGCCACTTCTTAACATTCATGAATTTAGCTACAAAATTGAAAATATAATATCCAATTAGACAACAAAAATTTAATTTTATATCTAATATACTCATTATTTCAAAAGTTCTTAAATATGTCAGAGGCCTATTATACAGAAAATTGAAAGTGCACAGATCTATTTGACATTTTTAAAGCTCAATAACTTATTAGACATAAAATTGAAAGTTTAGACTTATTAGATACTTTTTACAGTATAGAAGCTTAATGGACACAAAAATAAAAGTTTTAAGGACTAAACTTGTAATTTAATATTAAAAATAATAACTTTATGAGTTTGTTAATCATTAGTATACCAATATTTTAATAGGTCAAAATTAACCATTTCTAGTGAACTAAGTTACTACTACTTGAAGAAAACCATAAAAAAAATGAGCCATTTTAAATTGTATAGGTATATATTATGCCTAATTCATCAAATTAAACACAAGGTATTTTAACTTAAGTTAAACAAATAGAGAACTTTTAACTCAATTAATAAAGTGTATTTCGATAATACATCATTTTTGCTAATTAATCTTTTATGTTTGTGATAATAAAAATCTAATAAAATAAAAGATTTTAATACACTTATTAAAAAAAAATGAATACACTATGATGAAGTTGTTTAAAGAAATAGAGGTGAAATTGGAAAAACACAAACTTATATTTAGCCCAAAATTTATGGTGTTCATTGTTGAATGTATGTTCATTATTTCAACATAACATTCTTCTTAATTGTCTCTCGTTATGCATTTTGAGGGATTTTCCTAATCTTAAGAATTTTAAAGTGGTGTCGAGTTTGTTTGTATATTGAGTTTAGTTTATTTATTTTACTCTTTTTTTAAGATAAATTATGTAAACATTATTTAATAATCATTTTACTTTTTATTTTATATTTTAATTTTTTAATTTTTTGTGTTGATATTTATTTTTAAAAAGTTTTCAAAATTCATGTCAATTTTTTATAAGTAAAAAAAATATAATAATAATAATTTCCCACTAAGGATTCAAATGTATTTTTAAGAAAAGTGAAAATTAAGAAAGAATTTAATAAAATAAATATATTTTTTAAAAAATATAAAACTAAAACAAAATTAATATTAAATAAGACGGTAGTTTTAATTATATTGATATTGTATTATATGGTACGTGGCTTGCATTTTATTGAATTTCCTAACTAATTTGTGAGGCTAAATTAAATTCTAAGGATGTAGTTAGCATTATTAGTACACCACTCACTTGTTGTATTATTATTTGAGAATATGAAAAAATAGGCACCTAATTAATTTAAAATGATAACTTTTAACTATTTTCGATAGTTTCAATATTATATACTTTCGGAAAGCTTTAAAAAACATGCTTTAGAAAATATGGGAAAAGCGTGAATAAATAATGGAAAATAATTATTAAATAAAAGGTGAAGAAAATTATCCTAATATAACTTTCGAAGGTATAAAATCCAACGGATGATTTTTAACCTTTCGATTCATTTAAAAACACTCTTAATTAAAAAAGTACACAAAATGAATATGAATTAAAAAGTTTTTGACAAAATATCCAACTGAGCATAGTTTTAAAAAGTGCTATAAAGTATCGGTTCGCCTAAGAGCATGGGCGCGACAAGATGGTCATAGTCCCTCAAAAAATTGAATTTAGTACCCTATAATATATGCTTTTAAAAAATAGCAATGGTTATAATTTTGTCAATACAGGTAAGTTAAAAGAAACTTTGTTTTGTTCCAGTTGTAAAACTCATACTCAATCCTTGTGTGCCCAAGTTCGAGATCAAATGACTACAATTCCTTTTTTTCTCCCTTTTATACATTGTCACACTTTTAACTCCCCCAACTTCTTGTTTGGCCCAACGAGTTAACTCTTCTTTGTAGCTCCCAGAAATTTATTAACTCCTCAACTCTTTCTTATGGGCACTACAGATTTATTAACTCCTTCTCCAACTCATTCTTATGGGTCCCACACATTTATTAACTCATTCTCCAACTGCTCATAACTTCTTTTCCAACTCTCCATAAGGGGTCCCACAACTTTTTCATCCCATTTTTTCTTCACCCCATCTCACTCCTACATCTCTATACTATTCTCTCCTTTCTCTCTCTATTTTTTTTAATTTCTTAATTAACAAAAATATTTATTTTGTATATATATATTTTGTCATTATTACTAATTAATAATTATATATAAACATTTATTAAAAAAATCTTTTTATATTAATCTTATAATTTTAATCATAATTATATTTCTTTTTATTCTATACTTCATTTTTTAAATATAAATTATATAAAAATATTTTAATTATGATATTATTATTTTCATTTTAATTCTTATGGTAAATTAGAATACTACATAACATATTTTTTAATTGACAAAAATCTATCTATCTCACTTCATTCACATGTCATTTATGTTTTTTTTTTACTTTAAACAAAAATTACTCATAACAAGTAGCAACCCCTTTTTCTTTTCTTATTCTTTTATTAATAGCTAAAAATATATATAATTTTATGACTTGAAGATAAGAGCTAATTTTTATTACAATTTAAGAAATAACATTAAAAATTGTTAATGTATTAACAAAAAATTGATATTCAAATTAACCATGCTCAAAATAAAAAAGAAAATGATTTTTCATTCCAACCTTACTAAATAGAATTCAATAAATAACATAAATATATAGTAATATATGATATTCATTATGCATATGGTGTTAAAAAAAAATATTCACTTTGAACTTAGTTGTTTTAAAATCAATATTTGATATATACTTAGATATTTAAAACTTTAAATAATATATTATTGAATAAGTAATATCATAGATATTGAAAAAATAATATGGGGTATTTTTATCATAAACACATGTATTATTTTTGTATTGGAACAGTGAAGTTGACATGCTTTGTGCATTCACTACTTGTTGACAACATGAAAATTATCATTCTTGTCGTTTTTTTTAATTGAAATTCTTAAAATATATTAGATTGATTAATTATCAATAACAAATTACATTGAGTAATTAGAAATATTAAATATTAAATTTTGCACGAACAAAATATGTTTTGCTAAGGTTGAATAACAAATCTTAAATTAAAAATCTTAAATTGATGTAAATATTTTATTAAACTTCAAAAATTAAATCCATTACATTAATGTGATATTAAAATAAGAGTGTGAGGTATTTTTTCTTCAAAATTTTGTTTTCTTTTAAGTAAAATTTTAAAATAGAAATAAATTAATAGAAATATATATATATATATATATTAAGATTTATGAGAACAATTTTACACTAATGAAAATTTGAGAAATTGTAGAAAAAGTTTGAGAATTTGGCACCAGAACTCCAAGTTAATAAATATGCACTCAAACAAAAACTTCGAAACTCCTACTACTTGCAACTCCTTGCCCCAATCACAGTTTCTCAGAACTCCAGAGTAAACAACTCTGCACCCTAAACACAGACTTTAGAACTCCTCATACTTCTTTACTCTTACTCCCCCAATTCCTCAATCCGAACGGCTCCTTATGGAACCCTTTTATACCTTGCTTGCCGCACTTCTTTTTTTTTTCCCTAAACCTTGCTTTGTTTTTTGGCTTATTATATATTTATTTTTCACTCTTTTTATACATTGCTTTATTTTTTGAATTTTTATATATTTATTTCCCTTTATTTATAGGTTCATTAAAGGTTACAAGTTTTATTAATTCTATATATTAAAAAAATATTATATTCTTAACCTATTCAATATATTTTTTTAATTTAACGATCTAATAGATACAAAATTGAATACGTTTAAAGTCTAGAGACATTTTTATACATTGCTTTGTCTTTTGGCTTATTATGTTTTTTTCCTTTTTATACATTGCTTTGTTTTTTTTTAATTTTCTATTATATTTATTTTATTTTATGTATAAGTTTATTAAAGATTACTGTTTGATTTTATGTCCTAAAACTCGTAGTTTGTAATTGATAAACATTTTTTCGTGTTTCTTTTTCGATAAAATTGTTATTGAATTAGTATGTTATAATCTTGAATCCAATAAACTAAGGTCCCGAGGCTATTTAATGTAGACTTGAACTTTATGTGATGACATAAAACATGGATCATGTTCGAGTATATAGCCTAAAATTGTCTATAGTACAGGGATAACCTTATTCTGGGGACACTATGGATGCGACCTACTTTGTAGTTAGTACAAACGATGTGATCCTGAATCGTTCATATATAGATATGTAAGTGGGGGCATCCTATGCAATGAGTTTGTATAAGACTGGACCACAACTTAGTCACTTTTGCTTTATAACACTGTTTATTGTATAAAACTGACTAATTCAATTTTGATGACCTAAGTAACTCAATCTCAATCTTGAGCTAACTATGAACTACTGTTTATTTGGATTATCCTTAGATCTGCATGGGTGAGAGCAGCTTAACAACGCTGGCTCAATAAGTCTCCCATTTCAGGGGTAAGACCGGATAGATAGCTGGAAACATAGGGTGCAAGACGGAATTCACTCATACCCGACTCTAGGGATAGTAGATAGGTTGTTCCCTTAAGTGTTGACTTCGAAACTAGAACAAGGGGTCTCACCCTCTCACTAGGCTGAGAGGGACTAAATTTGTTGGTTGGACCACAAATCAATTGTTCTATAGAGATTTAGTGAGGACTTAAGGAACAAGAAGTGTTCTCGAGGGTAAAACGGTATTTTGACCCAACCGAGACCACGAACAACCTATGAAGGATTGACTTATTGGTTACGGTTATATCAAGTGGACAGAAATATATCTACAGTGAGGGGAGTGCAACTACGAGACTTTAGTGGAATGACCCCTTAGTTAACAAATGTTGATTAATTAGGTTAAAGAGTTTGACCAGTTAATCTCGGATTGTTGGAGCCCATGATCTGTAGGTCCATTAGGTCCCCTGCTAGCTCATATGGATTAAACTTAGAACAGTATGTTGGATTAATTCGAATTGTTCGAATTAGGTAAAGAGTTTTAAACCGACAAGTATATGTGATATAACTATCGGTTTTTTATGTCACAATATATTCAAATGTGATTTGAATTTCAAAAATATGAATGTGGATTCATGTTCGAGAGGTCAAAATTAGTCAAGAGGGTCAAAATCGTAAAAAGTCAAAGGGTTGACTTTTTGGCTCAGGAAAAGTCAAAGTTTGACTTTGACCAAATGGAAAAGACTATTTTAACATTGACCATAGTTAGTGGAATTATCCAAGTTTTTGTTGGACAATCTCACTAACTTAAGTGGACTATGTGTAAACATTATAGAATGACACATAGCCCACTTTAGTTAATGTTTTGTGAGGTGTTGCATTTTGGTGAGGTTTGACATGCATTTGATGCATGTAATTGCTTTATAAATAGTTTTTTTTTCAAAATAAAGGGTTTTTCTTGATAAAATTTTAGTTTTTTCAAAAGAAGTCTCACCAAAAGGTACTTTTCTTCTTTTCATTTCCTCACATAAAGCTTTGAACCTCTCATTCTTCCTTTTCAATCCTTCATTCACCGGGTCTCACAACTCGGTTCTGAGTCCAGAGGATAGCGGGGAAGCTCTAGTGGTGGTCCGGTTGTGTTCGGTTTGTGCTTTGGCAAGGAGATCGTGAAGAAATCAAGCTACAAGGGTTGTACTTTCTCCCTTTTTTTAGTTTATTGTTTTTGTATGTTTGCATGTTAATTTCTATTAAGTTAGATGCAATTAGAGTGTCATTAGATCCTTATTCCGCTGCGTATGTCTCGTGTTCCATCAATTACAAGTTTTATTAATTCTATAAAAAAAAATTAAATATTATATTATTCACCTATTCAATATATATATATTTTTAATTTAACGATCTATTAGACACAAAATTGAATATAGTGGCCTATTGGATACGTTTAAAGTTTAAGAACTTATTAGAGTACTAGAGTGAAAGTTTAGACACGTATTATATACTTTTTAAAATTTAGAGATCTAATGGACTAGAACTTAAAAGTTTACGGACTAACTCGTAATTTAACTTTTTTTTTCTATTTGATAAAACATTAAAGTTATTCAAACTTAGTTAGAAAGTCTTCGGTACACCTATCTATTCCGAAGTTGTAAATGATTACATCTGGGACTGATCATAAGTTGACACGTGTCCTAAATTTAGTTTATAGACAATAATTGACAAATTCTAAAAGTTGCAAGAGTCAACATGTAATTTGACCAAATAATTAAATTTAATTTTGGTCAAATTAGATTATATTGAATTTAGTAAGTTAAATGAAATCCAAGTCTGAATGATTATGCCCAAAGCCAACAAACAAATTATGGTTGAGAGAGAAAAAATATTAGAGGAGAAAACATTAGAGATTGTAATCCAGTACATTCAAATTAATAAAAATACAACATTCAATTACACTTGTCTCATTTCTGTTTCTTTGCCGAAATCACGTGTGAACAGTTGTGTTCAAACTGGTCTTTTAGTGATTTCTTTATATATTTATTAAAATAATCTGTCGACCCTCCAAACATTAGAATCTGGGTTCGCCCCTGCCTAAGAGATCGAATGTTGTTTTATTCCAAGAAAAAAAAAACATTTGATTTTTTGTTTTACCCCTTTTAATGAGCATTTTATTGTTCACGGTTAATTTTAAATTATGATTAAAATATAATTTACATTATAAATAGTAAACTTAACTTTTAAATGAAGGCACATCCATATTTAATTTATATTATTTTAATAATATTTTTAGCTTTAATTATTACTTATTCATTTATTATAAAAAATAATAATCTGACAAGCTATAGAAAAATTTTAGTACTATCCTAATATGAAATTTTTTTCATATTACCTCATAGTTGTATTTAAGAAAAATATGGACCAATAAAATAAATTATTATATTATTTAATGATCTATCGAATGAGTAGATACTATCATAATACTAAAAATTTAATCATCTATGGAAATTAGTGTATATACTATTTTTCATAATATATTTTTATTTAGTTAGCAATAAAATAATTATGATTTTAAAATTTTGAATATTAATTGGGTTTTCCATTAAAAAATGAATTGAATGTACAAACAAATCCATTTTCTTGGACTTCCCCATATAGTGCACGGGGTACACAAAAAAAATAACTCATGGTCTTCTTCATTACCAAATTTCATTGAAAGGAACCTTTATGATTAGTTAAGGAACCTATCTTGTGATTAGTTTGGTTTAGAACTATTCGGTAACTATTTAATTTTTAGTTTTTACTTGGAAGATTAAATCTATAAATACTATTCTCACTTATAATTTGACATATTTTATTATCTAGGTTTTCAAAAATCAATGAGGACTAAAAAAAAGTTTTTAAAATCTTATTTTTTGAGAATTTGGATAAGAATTCAAATGCTTTTTTAAAATGAAATAAAACCATTATAGAGAAATTTAGAAGAAAATGAGTTTAATTTTCATATACTAAGTGAGTATCAAACGGAGCCTAACTTTTTAAGTGTTTAATTTCTTTAAAAAATCATTGTAATAAAAATTGTAGTGTTTATCAATCACTCAAAATGTTTTTTTTTTAAAAAAAAAAACAGAATGTATTTGAGAAATAACTTATTTTGAGTCTGAAAATCAACTTTTACCAAAAAAAAAAAAAAAAGTGTTTAATTTAGAGTCCTCCAAAATTGTCATGATATATGAAATTGACCAAAATGTCTTCACACTATTGTTGAGACTATTGTCGGCGACCACCTTCAGTGATCGATGACAACCTCTAGCAACCAACTGTACCTCCAATAATCATTTCTAGCCACCATCTCTGATGATCGGCAACACTGGCGACTATCATTTTTTATGACCCTTTTTGGTTGTGGTCAACCAATCATAGTATTTTAAGTACAATTTTGAGTTTATTAGTTATTAATGTTTAATAGTCATCCTTTATGGTAATTTAACATCAGTAAAAGCATTTTATGGTAATTTAACATCAGTAAAAGTATTTATAATTCTAAATTGTTTTCATAAAAAAATGCATTTTTGAAAAACACCTTTTTTTTTTTTTTTTTACCGACAATCCAAACAAACTCTTAATCTACCAGTAGGGTAAATTTGTTGAAAATTTTCAACGATCAAACTAAATCTTCAAGTGGAGCTGCTTCTTTCTACCTGAGATTGTATATTTGTAGAGAGGAAGTAAATTTGAAAGCCTTGATCTAGGCTAGTATGTAGAATCATGAGAGACCAGAAATTAATTACAATTAGCTTTTAGAGGAGATATGTTTTGTCGCATGCAACTGGTTTAGTCATTAAGAAATTTCAATTGAAGAGGACCTTACTTCCTAGATTTTGCTTGGGAATATTTTGGTCATATTGGAATTTAATTAGTAGAAATAAACCTTGTATTTGTATTGATTTTGTAGTATTAGTTTTTATTTTTTATTCTTTCTCTCGGACATATACTTGATTCAAAGGGTTAAAACATCTGCTCTCAATGTAGAAACTTCAACTTCTCACTTATTGATCTCATTGGATTGACCCTCGATTTCTTAATATTCTTGAATCGATTTTCAGCTTCTTCATCTTCTTAGATAAGTCATTGGTTTATTGATCTTTTTGAAGAGTACCAAATTCTGAGAGTCATAGAAAGTATTTGGTCTTCAAAGAGTCTTCAATCTTTCAAGAATTCTATAAATTTTAACTTCTACTCCTTTTGAAATGAAAGATGATCCTCGACCTGCATTTGTTTGGGCCCTAGGCCTCATTTTTCTTAGTGAATTTGGACGAATTATTCTAGGTTTGGTACCAATTCCCTATAATGGGTGTAGCTAATTAAGATTTTGAGTTAAATATATTGTCAATTAATAAGCTTTGTACTTATTTGGTTTTGGGCTCAATCATCACATGACTCAATATGACCAGACTAATAAAAAAGACATGTGACATTATTTAAATTTATCATTGTATTGTCTTTTGATTTTAATTCAAAGATACGCGTTAATTTGTAATTTTTAAACTTTAATAACATGTAAATTTGTCGTTAATTTAAAATAATAACATAATAATTTATAATCGGCAAAAATTTATCATTCAACAATTATATTTACCATATTAAAAAACTTTGGTCATCTTGCTTTTCCAAGATAATATGTGAAAAAAAATCTTAAAAAATATTTAAATCACTTTTTAAAATTTAGAAACTAAGAAGCTACCATTACTAAAATTTATCGACTAAATGATGCAACAGGAACAAACGGGCCTAATTTCTTGATTAAACATGTGTAATAATAGACCTCTTTACTTGTCTTTTATTCTCAAGCTTGTGTAGCAAATATAAGGAATCTCCAACATGTAAAAGACATAAAGATGAATATGATAGCTCTATTAAATTTGTACCATATTGGCTAATTTTCAACAAGCAAAAATACAATGGAAATAATTTAGGAGGATCTTGCTCCCCATGACAAGACAAAGGGAGAGCCAATTTCAAGTAAGGGAAGAAAGTATGAATGGCCACAAAAAGATGATGGAGATTAGATACGACAATTGAAAGCTTTCATTTTTCATTTTATTATTATTATTATTATTATTATTATTATTTGGCGCACTAGTTCATAAAAGTTGAGATATTTAAACATTGATTTCTAATGTTTATAGGACATTTTCAATTTATCTCTGTTCTTCTATAATTTATCTCAATAATTCTTTACATAGGAAAAAAAAAACAAGTTTGAAATATTTAGGTAGATTGTGGTATAAAATATCAGTTTATCATCCAAAATAGACATATTCGTCCATTTTTTTTTTTTTGTCGAGAGTATACCTTTTATGTTAGTTTAGTCATACTCATGTTAGCATAGACATATTCATCCATGACTCAAAAATCAACATATTTGAAATATTTATAGAGTAATATGACTTGTGTGAAAAAGTGTAGAATCAGAGGGTAATCTTGAATAAAAAAACCGAACTATAAAAGGTTGTTTGGGAAGCAAGTTGTAATAGTAGGTGGAATACTCTACACTCCAAACATAGACTAAATAACTCTACATCCTAAACACAAATTATAGAACTATTATAACTCAAACTATTATTATAACTCACTTAACGTCTCAAACAACTCCTTAGAGTTCAAAGAAAGTGTAAGAGATTTAAGTAGTCAAAAAGTTAAGAAATGAGAGACATTGAGGGATAGAAAAATCAAGAGAGTGAAAAAATGGTAGATGTCTTTTTGTCCTTCTCTAGCATGCCTGCAAAATAAAAGGAGCTCGTCGAGTGTTTAGCTCGCAATAATGTATAATAGGGGTGAGCATCAGGTCAAGGTTGGTTTTCCGCCCAACCGACACCGAACCGACTTCATTCGATTTAAGTGGTTTGTCTTTTTTAATAAATATTTATTTATTTAATTCATATTTGTTTAACTCATATCTATCTATATATAATTTTATTATTACTCATAATACAAATATTTAAAATATTTATAGTTTTGCTTGTCAAAGCAACTTCAAAAGTCGAAGTCGTAGCTAAATGCAAGAGATCGAGATGAATTGAGTAGAGTTATAGCATCGATGCATGAATACATTAGGAGAATTCTTATTAAAAATTTCATAGGTTTTATGAACCGTTGATAAAAAAGGTGGATTTTCATGGTCGTGTTTGTCGCAATACACCGAGTTATTTGAATATTGAACTTGAAATTAATACCTCATTGTCAAATAATAATAATCAAATCTCATTTCCCGAAGCCTGTTGTTGAAAACATTTCTCATCCCCATCAATGGAGACATAATTAGGAAACGAAGAAACAGATATCTTCTCAATTAATAAACTGAGTATTGCAATTACAAGCTAAAATTTTACATTCGTCGCATAGTTTTTTTCTTATACGATATTACATTACATAATACATGAGGAAGGAGATTCCGACCTATAACTTAGTGAATAATTAGAAAATATACCACTAATGTCTGACCACTTGAGCTAGGTACAAGTGCCCACGCAAATTTATAGAAGGATAGCAAAATAGTACTGCTATAAAATAATACATGTTGCTGCAATATTAGGACTAAACTACTACAAATACACAGCAGCGCCATTTTCAAGAACTTCATGCACGATCAGATATTCCAAAATAAACTCTACAATTCAACCAAATCAATCTAAAGAATATTAAGCAAAAGTCTAAAGAATTTCAATCCCACCATTAAACCTCAAGCAGAACTTACTTTCATGCGCTGCTTTATCTCATCTACTCTTCAGATTTCTTCTTGGCCTCCTTCTGATACTCCTCCATTTCTTTCAGCCAGAGATCTGCAAATTCACAATTCTTCCAAGCTTCAAACCACGGCCCACCACGAGTGTAGTGGATTGCTTTAGGAAGAGTGGTTGAATCACCCTCCACACTCTTGTTATGGCCCTCAAGAAAGTTCCAAACAAATGGGACTGACCCAATTTCATCATCTTCAAGCCATTGGAACCTATGAAGAAAAGCACCAGTTTGGGTGTTGACAGCCTCAGGTGTCAAGACCTTGTTCTTTGGATGGCCACAGTTGTACAAAACCATTGAAGACCAGTTCTTCCTTGGGTACACAGTTTGAACTGCACCATCCATTTTTGTAGTTTCTTTTGGTGTGTAATCATGGTGGACACACATAACTGCATACTTATTGTCAATCAAGTCCCTTAGTTCCTTAATGTCAGCCAGATACAGAAAATCACAGTCCACAAACATTGCCCATCCTTCATAATTCGCCAAATACGGAGTTAAGAACCGGGAAAACGAGAACTCGGTGCTTTCGAATTTTCCTCTCTCACGCCAATAGACACTATTCTTTCTCAGATCTGCCTGCTTGATTGGAATGATCTCAACAGGGATTGAAGATCGCTTCAAGATGGAATGGCGACAGACTTCATAAGCAAGATCTTCACGAACATCATAGCCCACAAAGACCCTAAATGGTTGCTCCACATCTCCAACAGCAGGATGAGTCTCTCCATTACAAGAACCCATTGGAAGCCGATGGTTATGGCACTAAATCTTCAGATTCAACACTCTCCAATGCTAAAATTGCAGTAATTCAACTCAATTTTAGCCACCAAATGATAAAAAAAGGATATAGAAACTCAAACAATAAAACCTAAACGAAAACACAGAAACCATTAACAACCACAAACATTAAAATTCCATAAAGTATCAAATCACCATCCCTGGACCCAGATTTCCAATTCACAAAATCAAACAAATAAAATCAATTCCAAATAAACAACTTGCAGGATTCTAACACAAGACTTCCCGTTCTAGCATTATTTCTCTTTATTAGAAGACCCCATATACCATAGGTCACATACATTCTCAACACAAGAAAAAAAAAGCAAAATCCCAGAGTAACAGTAATCTTCAAGGGTGCAAACTAAAAGAAACAGAGAGATTCAATTAGAGCCATACAAAATAAACCCACAACCTTAAAGATTTCGAATTAGAAACAACACAAACACAGACACATTTCCGAAGTCTCAATTAAAAATAAAAACCCATAGATATATCATAAGCTTGTGAGATTCAAATCGTAACGAGTGATCGTTCGAGAAGACGAACAAGAAAATTCAAAGATATGTAACAAAAACAATGAAAATGCATCAGATCTGATTGAACTGCGGACAGAAAAGAGGGGAGAAATGAAGGCGAGAAGTTTACCAAGAAGGAAGCAAATGTAGATCTTGAAGGAGGAAGAAAACAGTCAAATTGAATCGGCTTTGGTCCTGATATTTGTAGATTTGAGAAGAGAATCTTGGTCCAAGAAATTTAGGGAGCGTTCTAAATCGACTGCGAGAGAGAAGAACAAGGGAGAGAGAAATGAGCGGGTACGCTCCTTGCAATGGAAGACGGGGGATTCGTGGGGAGATGATATATAAGGGGGTCTACCAAGGAGCACGTATATATTCACTAATTTTTTTTTTTAGAAAATACCAAAATTTAAATTTTTAGATTAAATTTTGCAAAAATAGTAACATTGGTTGATATTCACGAATATATCAAATAAGATATTAATAAAATGTTAATATCCACAAATATTTCAATTAAGCATCTTACCAAGTATAGTAAATTTTCCGTCGTTAAAAATAGCCCAACTAATTAAAACATGTATCATTGATTAAATAAAATATTAGAAATTTGAATCTCTATCATCATATATTATTGAACTAAAAAAATAAAATAAAATTACTTATTATTAATATGATGTCCACATTAGCAATATATTTTTTTTTGTTGATATTTATTTGTATATTCAGTTGATTTTTTTATGATATGGAAATATTGATTATCTATTTAGGTTGATGTTGATTTTAACTTATAAAAATTTCTATGAAAATGTCAAGATATTGACAAAAAAAAAAAAAAAAATTACTACTCTAAAGTGAACAAAAAGTAATTTCCTTTGGTTCAAACACAATGACAATACTTTTTGTAAACAGGAACATCTTGAGATAAATTCTTTGAAAATTGAAGGGTCTTTTGCTCCGTTTGACAGATGAATTTGGTAAGAAATGATTTTAAATTTCAGAATTTAAAAGAGATAGAAATGATTTCAAATTCCCATTTGTGTTTAGAACCAAATTGATTTGAAATCATCGAAATTAAAGTTTATTGTTTGGATGCTCGCGAGAAATGAAAAGAAAGTATAATATTTTACTTTTATGCCCTTATGTTTTTGCATTAGATTATTTTAATTATAACATATTTGTTAATATCAATTAATATCAAATAGCAATGTTGCACTAAAAAAAATAACAATGCCAAATATATATAACCATGAAAGCATATCATTAATCAAAACGAATGAACTTATTAAATTGAAATTTGCTAATGTGGTCATTATTGTAAAAAAATAAAATAAAATAAGTTGTAAATGTAGAAAAAATTAAACACAACCGAATCCAAACAAAATTCATAAGTTATTATCATCCATTCTCCAACCAATAAATAAAAAATATTTCAGTAGACTATCAAAAAAAAAAAAAAATCACATCTACTTTGCTTAGCTATAAAAAATTATTGGAATCAAGGTTGTGTTGAAAAAATAATTATTTTCGTACATAAAAGATTTTCATTTTTCATTTTGAAATCTAATTCTTTCAATTTTTAATCTTGTTTTTAATATGTTTCTAAACATTAAAAAGTGTTTAAATGGTTCTAAAAATTTTAATTTGGTGTTTGATAGGTCTTTAACCTATTCGATATTTTTTAAAAATTAATGAATTTATTTGACACAAAATTGTAATAAAATGACCTTAGGGTCCTATTAGACACAAGATTTAATTATATGTTTAATAGATTCGTTAATCTTAAAAAATATTGATCATGTCAGAAATCTATTAGACACCAAATTAGAACTTCGACTTATGATCTTAGAATTTAGGGTCTTATTAAATACAAATTTTAAAGTTTATAGGACTAGCTATTAGACACTCTTTAAAGGTTTATTAAACATAAACTTAAAAATTCAAAAACTAAATTTATAATTTAAGCACTATAACAATTTTGTTTTTACTTATTTAATTTGTTTTCGAAAATCATGTTTATTTTTTTACCGCTTTTTTTGATAAGTTTTTTACCTTTTTCAAATTTAACTTGGTTTTTAGAACATCTTTAGAAAGTAAGTAATAAAAGAAGGAAAAAAAACAATGTAAGATTAGTGTAGCTTTTTGTCTTTCTCTCACTCTCTATTTTTTTCCTTCAAATGATATATTTTCTAATGTTTTTTAAAAGGAAATTTCCCCTGATTTTTTATTTTTTTTGACAATTCCTCTCCCAATTTGGCAAGAAAGAGATGACAGACCTTCCCTGTCGGCTGTCGGTGCTCCGAACAAAATTGCACGAGATTTTCTGTGGTTGAAATGAAATCAATGGGCACTTCTCTCTCTCATAAAAATTACTTTCTATAATTTCCATCATTAATTTATATCTACTTTTAAAGTAATATGTTTGTTGGAAAGTTGAAGAGGAATATTATTGAAACCAGGGGCAGGGGCACATATTTTTCTTCTTCTTAATTTATTGAAGAAAATATTATTCATTGTTCTTTTAGGGGGGAAAATGATATACAAGGTCTATTCTTTTTTTTTCATTCAAAATAGATCATTTTAGACTTAATTATTGATTTTTCTATTTATAAATATTACCTCGCAAGTGAGAGAGAGAAACATAAATCTACAACCTATAATAGGGGGATATACAAGACACTTATCACTCGACTAAGGCTTAAATTGACTTGTTATAATTTTTTTTTGTTTAATAATATGTGGAAATTTGAGGGATTTGAACTACAGACTACTTGGGCGGGGCAACATGCTTTATGCCAGTTGATCCATGCTCAATTTGGTTATTTTGTTATAAGATTGATTAACTTTTAAAACTTCAATCAAACTAAATATGTTGATGATAACAAGTTCAAATTTTTGTACTAACTGTTTTAGTGTTTCAAAAAGTCTATCTTGTAGAGCTCGAAAAGACAATTTTAATGCATTTTAAATCGGGGTCCAAACGATTAAAAGAAAAAACCAACATAACAAGTTGATAATATAGCAAATGATGTACCGTCTAACTGACACCTTTTGATGATGTGATGATGATGTGTTGGGGTGATACGATTATGTCGTAGAGAGTATGGTACTACGGTAATATTAGAAATTTTTCTAGTGATATGACAATGTCATGACACACTACAAGAATTTTGTCATTTCTCGACGTTATTTACCCCAACGCTTAAATAATGGTCGAAAAAAAGGAGAAATGTCGACGCTTAAATAATGGTCAGAATTTCAAGTAAATTTGAATTGTGTTTTTCTTATATTAGTTTGGTAACTTAATTACTTTTGTTTTTCTTTGTTTCCCAGGATAGTTGACACTAGCTTTTGGAATTTTTCGAACAAAAACATGTAATTAAATTTGTGCTTAATTACTTATGTAAAGTGATGAATACTTATAATTTAGTTTTTTTTTTTGTGTAAAACTAATTGTTATATTTTATTTTGTTTAAAGTTACATATATGAACTGTGTAATGAAAATTTTCATTTGATAGAAAAGATTAGATTTGATTTTTGTATATAACTTTTTTTACGTGTACAACAATTTCTAATTTGTAATGAAATTCTAGATAAATAAATATTGAATTTTATAAAAGCTTTCACATGCATTTTTGCCAACCATTTATAAGATTGAATTTATGGGAAATGTCTGACGCTTTAATTAGTTGGCTATTAGAGAAACCTCAACGACATCAAATTTGGTCGGCCTTTTAGATAATCGTCGACGCTTTTTGGTTTGGTCGACCTTTCCAAGTAATTACCGACGCTTTTTAGTTTGGTCGACCTTTCCAAGTCAATGTCGACGCTTTTTGGTTTGGTCGACCATTCCAAGTAAATGGCGACGCTTTTTGGTTTGGCCGGCCTTTTCAAGTAAATGCCGACGTTTTTTGGTTTGGTCGGCCTTTTCAAGTAAATGCCGACGCTTTTTGGTTTGGTCGGCCTTTCCAAGTAAAGGCGGACGTTTTTTGGTTTGGTTGACCTTTCCAAGTAAAGGTCGACGCTTTCCGTTTGGTCGACTTTTCTAAGTAAAGGCCGACGCTTTGTTTGGTCGGCCTATACTTGGAAAGGCCGACCAAACCAAAAAGCATCGACAATTACTTGGAAAGGCAGATAAAATTTGATGTCGTCAAGGATCGCCAAAAAGGCCAACGAATTACAAAAAATCGTCGGCATTAGATACCCCGACGGGGTTATCCCGATCGAAACGCCGACGCTATTTTTTTTATCGAAATCAATTGCCGACGCGTTTTGTGGATTTTGTCGACGCTTTTGAGGGTTGGGAAAAGTTAAAATTCTTATAGTGGCACATGTTGGCGAACAATAAGGTAACACATGCTGAGTTGTTTTATTATTTTTTGTTTCAAGAAGTTGTGGACTCAAGTGCATAGGCTCATATTGCGACACTTGTCACCATCTAAAATTTCTAAAAGATTTATTTTATTATTAAAAAGAGAGAGAGAAAAAGAGGAAGTGAGTGTCATACTTCCTTGGGACCATTAATTTATGCATTTTCGATGGTCATTAATACAAAAAAGCTAACTAACCTTTTAAATAGGACCCTTTATTTAGAACCACTCTAAAAATCCTCTTCATCTTCTTTTCATTTTCTCCCACCTCTTCATATTTTCTTTATTTTCTCTCCCAACCCTTCATCTTCTCTTCATACCTTCTATTTCTAAAAAACAGTTCTAATCGAGATATTTTCTTTTATCTAATCGAGATATTTTCTTTTATCTTTCTTTTTGTTCATTTATCTTTTTTTTTGATAATTTAATTGTGCAAATCGGCTTTTTAAGTTGGAGGTTTACAAGCTTTAAATTTAGGGTGCGGGCCGAAATTATTCTTACTACGTTTTTTTTGTTTCTTTTGTTTTTGTATTTCCTTTTTCAAATTTTGCTTTTTCTTTTTATTTGGAATGTGATTGAAATTATTGAAATTATTCTCTTAATCACTTTTTTATGATGTTTCCAATTTCCTTGATTTAGTTCTAAATTTTCATTACTAGATTTATTGTATTAATTAAAAATGTAATTTTTATACCAAATATAGGTTTTATTTTAAAACTTTATCTTTTTTATAAAATACATAAGATTATTAATAATATAAGTAAAAAGCTATCTTATAAAATATATATAATATTATAAAAAAAATAAAAGAAGAAAAAAGAATTACAAAGATCAAATAATGACTAAATGATATATTTAAAAGAAGATGAAGAGGGTTTTTAGGGTAGTTGGTTGCCTTAACGTAAAATAAAACATCCTATTTAAGGTGGTTAGTTGGTTTTTTTATTAATGACCCCTGGAAAATGGATATAGGTTAGTTGGTTTTTTTATTAATGACCCCTGGAAAATGGATATATTAATGGTCCCAATGCGTCTCTTTGGTTCACGCATTCTTAGGTTGCGTCTCTTTGACTTACGCATTCTTAGGTTAAATGCATTTCTCTCATAGACGCATTCTAATAAGACAAAAATATTGCCCCATTTTTGCAAATAGTTTTCCAAACCACATTTTTTTTTATTTAGTTTCAAAAATTATTCTATTGTTGCATTTTACCTAAAATACTGGAGTTATCTTGGGCAATCTGACTTACACTTATCAAGTTTTTAATAATTGTGGGGACATGGAGCAGATTATTTAAGTGTAACATACGATTAGAAGATGTTTTAAGGAAGCCATAACTAAGATGAGATATAAGCAAACCTGCACCATTACCAATTTCAACTTCATTACTTCCATTGTACTCAGAACTTGTAGCCATATGTCCTGGATTGTTGGTGATATGATTGGTTGCCCCTGAATCTGGATACCAGTTGCAATCCTGGTTATAGTTTGGAGTTCACACCATTGCTGTCATTTGGTTCCCTTGTGTGCCATATGGAGAGAAGGTAGATGATCCATAAGTATTGAATGGAGGAACAAACACATTATATACTGATTGTGGCTTCCATTGTGGTTGTGGTGGATCATATCGATAGTAGCATCTTGTGGTAGTGTGACCAAATTTATTGCAAAGTTGGCGATTATTCCATTGTGACCTTCCTCCTCTATTAGTATTATTGTTTCGTACTGTGCCTTTGTTATACCATAATTTGAATTATTATTCTGTTGATTATCCCCTTCTTTGTTGTTATTCTGTGAGACCATATTTGCAGATGACAGGGTACCATCTACATAAATGACCTTGACTTCTATTCTTGTTTCATGCACCAGGAGAACAACCATAATATCTTGAGTACTTTCAGTGCATATTTTGGTCGAAATGATTGAAACCATAGATTTATATTATGGACCCAGGCCATAGAGTATATACAGAACATGATCTTCAATAGAAACCGGTTTGTCAATAGCAACAAGAGCATTGATACACTTTTTAATCTTTGTAAAATACTTGTTTAACGACATACATCATTTCTTCAAATTTTGCAATACCGATTTGATTTTCATGACTTGCACAAGGTTACGAGAGTTAAAGATTCTTAACAAACATGACCAAATCTCTTTGGCGCAGGTGCAATGGAGCATCTGTTCGAGAATATCTTCATTCATCGATCCAAGTAACCAGGAACACATGAGCTTATCTTGTTTCTTCCACTGATCATACATCAGATTGGCTTTCGTATTCAGAACTTCATTTTCATTTACTTGAATAAACTTTTTTGTGGTGGTTGTGCATCTTCATTGATGTACAATTCAAACAAGCCATGTTGTTCGAGTGCAAACTCAACTTAAAATTTTCAGAGGAGAAAATTGTCATTGTTTAACTTCACCGTTGAGATCTTGCTACCTGGATTTACTACCATTGATGCAGCTTGTTGAAGCACTATAGATTCTAAACATTCTTCTGCACTATCCATCGAGTAGGGCTTTCGAAGAGAGTGATGGGGATCTGATCCCCTTGAGCAACGAAAATGTGTTTAAAGGATCGATTTTGTTTGTTTGTTTTGGTTAATCACAAATACCAATACATTGGCAAAAATACAGAGATAAGCAATATTTAATCTAATTAAAGCATGGATCCTAAACATGCAAACATGTTGTAAATTAAATAAACAATAAGGAAATTCTAAATTTACCTTTGTAGTTTTTCCAACAGCAACTCCTTGCTCCAATTTGATTCTACAACAACACGACAACAAGTTTCTTCTCTGTTCTAACAGAACACTACCACTAGTGAGAACCTCCTATTCTCTGAAAAACTTAGATCAATTCCTTTGGTGGGAAAGATTCCAACTTTTGGGAGTGAAGAGAACTTTTTGTGTTGAGAGAATTCTTTCAGCAATATCTCAATTGCACAGAGAGCATCGATCAGCAAAAACCCCTCTGCCTAGAGAGTTTATATGGAGAGGAGTTTTTCCCCCCACTCTCTATCGATAGGGAGTTAGTGGGGAAGAGGGGAACGTGTCCTCCTGACACGTTCCCATTAATTAATTAATTAATTAATTAATTAATTAAATCATCAAATTTAATTAATTATTTAATTAAATATCATATATTTAATTAATCTTTAAATATCATATATTTAAATAAGATTAAATCATATTTAATATATTTCTCCCATAACCTATAGTTTTAATGCACATCTCATGCACATTAAATTTTAACCTATAGTTTTGAAATATGAATCACATTCACATTTAAATTAATATTTGAACTCTTTCAAATATTAAATTCTCTCATATAATTTAATATGAATCATATTCACATTAAATTTATAATATAAAATTCTAAAACTTTATATTATAATGTATCTATATACATTAAATTTATTCCCTAATGAATTTGAACATTTCAAATTCAAATGATCTAAGAACTCTTTACGAGTTAGAATATGGACCTAATAGACCTGCAGATCAGAAACTCCAACGATACGAGATTATTCGGTTAATCTCATTAACCTCATAATCACCATTCGTTAA
Organism: Trichosanthes cucumerina; assembly: GCA_036507285.1. Classification (NCBI taxonomy): domain Eukaryota; kingdom Viridiplantae; phylum Streptophyta; class Magnoliopsida; order Cucurbitales; family Cucurbitaceae; genus Trichosanthes; species Trichosanthes cucumerina. The sequence continues at coordinate 6,617,057 of CM071841.1, forward strand.
CTGCGGGAACACTCCACTAAAGTCCCACAGCTGCACTCTTCTCACTGCAGATATATTTTTGTGTCCACGGATATTGACCAATAACGACAAGTCAATCTTTCACGAATGTTCGTAACACCAGTTGGGTCAAATTACCGTTTTACCCATGGGTTACATCTTGTACCTTAAGTACCAGCGCTTCTCTAATGAACAATTTGTTTGTGGTCCTACCAACAAATAGAAGTCCCTCTCGGGCCAATGAGAGGGTCGGACCCTTTGTTCAAGTCCTGGATACACCACTTAAGGGAACATCCCTCTACTTACCCTAGTAGTCGGGAATGAGTGAATTCCATATTGCTAGGCTAAGTCCCCAACTGCTCACTCAGTCTTGTCCCCAAGAAGGTAGGCATATTGAGTCGGCGAATCTGGCCACTCTCACGCATACTATTCAAAGGATAATCCCTCGCAAACAGGAGTTCGTAACCCGCTCAGGATTGAGATCAAGTTGCCTAAGTCATTCTATGAAATAGAAACCTAGCTAGTCAACGGAGTTACATCTAGTGGTTACTATTTCGCGGTTTGGTCTTATGTAATCTCATTACATAGGATATCCCTACTCACATGTTATCTACACGAACATGTTAGGATCACAGTGTTTGTATCATATACAAAGTGGGCCACATCCATAGTATTATTAGGGCAAGGTATCCAAACCTTATCCCCTTACTATAGACCCTTTAGGCTGTATCTCGAACCAAGATCATTTTTATGTACACTACATTCAGTTCAAGAGACATTTTACAGTCTTGGATGTTTAGTTTATTGGATTTAGGGTTAAAACAAGGGCAATATCGTAAATAACCAACAATAACTCTTTATTGAAATAATAACACTTTATTACAATAATTAGAACAAAGTTACAAACTGCGAGTTTTAGGGCACAAACCCCAATAGAGAGAAGAGGAGAAAAGAAGGAAAAAAAATTGTGTCGTTTAGATTATGGCTATACCATGTAAACCTTGAACAAACTTATACACAAAGGAAATAAATATATAAGAAACCCAAAAACAAAGCAACGTATATAAAAAGGGAAAAAAAATGCAGCCAATAGTACTTGAACCTAGGCACGAGTAAAATTAAATGGAATGTTTTACCACTAGGATGATAGAATGTTTACTTTCCTAAGATGCATTACACAAAATTATAAGTATATGCTGTTATTTTTTAAACCAAACCGTTACATACTATACGATACTAAATTTAAAATTTTTGGGGGTCGATCCACCCATGCTTACCTATATACCTCAAACATAGACTAGATAAACTTCGTACTTATGCCACACTTACCTATACCTCAAACATAAACTAGATAAATTTAAGTTAGTTGTACAACTTTACACTCTAAACACAAACTTTATATACTCAAGCTACCTGACTTTTCATATTTATTTCTTAGACTACATAAACCAAACTCAGGGGTCAAATGCCCCTTTAGATATTCAATAATGAAAGATGATTATTTTCTAGCACTGATTTGTGTAAATAAAGAGAAAATTTTTCCGATTCTAGTGTTGTGCATGATAATTTATGATTTAAATTAAATGTCTCACGTCGTGTTTGATAACCATTTGATTTTTAATTTTTAATTTTTTAAATTGAGCCTATAAATACTAATTCTACCTATAGATTTCCTTGTTTTGTTATCCACTTTCGAAGTATATGTTTTTAAAAACCAACCCAAATTTTGAAAACTAAAAAAAGTAGTTTTAAAAAACTTGTTATTATTCTTGAAATTTGGTTAAGGATTCAAATGTTTTCGTTAGAAGCATGAAAGTCATTGTAGATAATGATAGGGAAATAATGATGAAAAAACAAACATAATTTTCAAAAAGCACAAACAAAAAACCAAAAGTATCAAATGAGGCTTAATTTATTAATTATTACTAATTGTAGGTTTCATTTAGTAAGTTAAATTTGATAAAGGGACAAAACGGTCCAAAAACAGAGAAATTACTCAATGAGAGCGCCACAATGTGGTTGCTTCTTAATAACCGTTGGATGTGGATCCAATAATTTCATGCCCCTAATAACCATTAGATATAAAATCGAAATACTTCTCTCTCTTCATTCAACGGTTAAAAATTCTCGACTACATTGTGGCGGCCTCACCGAATAATTTCTCCCAAAATCATTTTCCTTTTTTTCACTTTTAAATGCATAGTTAAGAAAAAAAGTAAAGATTAGATATAAAACAATAATATATTTGTGTGCGTGTAAAATCATGAGCATAAAAAATAAACCGGTAGGAATGCTAAATGGGCTAATATGAATTCAATTAGTACAAAACATGTACTCTGGATTAAAAAGTCAAAGATTCGAATTTTTCATCTAGATATATTAGTAAAATAAAATTATTTTTTTCCATAATTAAGAAAATAAGGTATATTAGTAAAATAAAATTATTTTTTTTTCCATAATTAAGAAAATAAGTTATTGGTTATTATGAGTAATTAATGGTCAATGGTAATACTTAGGAATAGAAAGCTAACATGATCGTCAAATTGTATTTGTTCAATGTACCTTAAAAACAAATTCCTTCACCATAGTGCATTTTTTTTTTTGGAAAAAAATATTCAGTTGCATTTAAATCTTAGAATTTTCACCAACAAGAGTGTAGTTCAACTGACATCAAGTATGACTTATGTTAAATCCATAATGTCGCCACATGTTTATTTTCAAATTTGGGTGTTGATGTGTTCTCCTCCCCACTTACTTGTCACACATTTTTTTTCTTTTCTAAAAAAGAAAAAATCGAAAAAATGGTTGCACATCAAAATCATTAGATTACATGTTTAGTCCTTTAAAAGTTGTGTGCCTATTAAGTTCTTAGCCTATAAAAACTTCATAAAATTTATATCTAATATTATACCAACTTTTCAATTTTATGTATCTAGGAATCTAGCTATAAGATTTTTTTTAGAAATTCAATTCAACATCACTTTAAAAATTCAAAAATCAAACTTGTAACCTAGTTAAACAGAGTAATAGTAGCAGCAACAACCATAAAGCTCAGTTCTTCCAACAAATTAAAAAAAAAAAAAAAGACTATATCGGTAAAAGAAAAAAAAAAAGAAAAGAAATGTTAATTAAAGAAAGTTGTATTCGAAAAAATGGTGGAGGACGAGGCGAGCCTATGAGGCTAATAATAGAAAAACAACCAAAAAAAAAGAAATAGAAGAATAGAAGAAACAGTAAAAGTAAGATCCCAAAACGGAAACAAATTCTTAAAACCAGTAGCAACCCTATTACGACGGACCATCCAACGGCTAGAATTCGCATATAAAAATCCCAACAAAGGGAAGGTGAAAAAACGGGAAGGAAGATCAACACAAGAATCACCAAAAGCAAAAAGAAAAAAAAAATAAAAAAAGAAGCCATCAACAACACAAAACAAACCCCAAAAGGAAAAAAAAAATGGTGTGTTGTGGGCGAATTCTTGGCGTAGTAGCCATCTCCCTTCTCCTGTTGGTAGGCTTCCCCGAGGCCTCGGCCGACGTTGAAGTAGCAACACCATTAGTGAACCACGGCGGCCAAATGCTGGGAGGCAACCTGGGCCTGTCGGTGGTGTTCTACGGGCGCCTCGGTCGGGTCCAGAAGAACACATTGCGAGCCTTGTTGAGGTCGCTAAACTACAATGGCCCTGCCGTGGCTGGCCCTCAAGTGTCGTCGTGGTGGCGCATGGTTAGCTCCTACCAACCCGGCGGTGGTGATATCAATGTCAAGGTGGTGAAGCAATATGTGGATCCTAATTACTCTCTTGGAAAAGTTATGACTCGTGATTTCATTAAGATTCTTGTCAAAAACGCCATCGTTGGATTCCCTCGTGCTGTTCCCGTTCTTATTACGGCTAGAGATGTCACTGTGGAAGGGCTTTGCATGGGGAAGTGTGCGGAGCATGGGCTTATTGATGAGATACCGTATGTCATTGTTGGGAACCCTGAGACTGAGTGCCCTGGAGCATGCGCATGGCCCTTTCATAGATCTGATTATGGCCCTACAGGCGCCATTCTAAAGCCACCAAGCGGGGACGTTGCGGCCGACGCTATGGTTGTAGCATTGGCCTCGGGCTTGGCCTCCGTCGTCACCAACCCCTTCAACACTGGCTTGTACCAGCTCGGCCAGAAGTCGAACATGATCGAGGCTGCCACCGCCTGCCCTGGCATGTTCGGCACTGGAGCCGCCCCTGGCTACACCGGTAAGGTCGCAGTCGACCTTCGTAATGGTGGTGCTTACAATGCCATTGGCTTTAAGGGCAAGAAGTTCCTTCTTCCAGCTCTTTGGAACCCCAAGACTTCCTCTTGTTGGACTGTCATGTAAAACTCCCTCTCCCACCCTCACCCCACACAAACACACATTTTTTACTCTCTTTTTTGTTTCTCCATTTTTTTTTTCATATTCATTTTCCTAATTCTTTCCTTTTTCTTTCTTTCTTCTCCATTGAAAAAGAAGAACTGAAATAAAAAGCGACACATTTCTTTCCTTTGGTTTTCTTCTTTAATTTTGTGTTCTTGTCTCTCTTTAATTATTTTGTATTATTTTTGCATTTAATGCCATAAATATTGAACTTAAAAAGGGATGATTTGCATGTACAACACAAAATATTCATTAAAATTTGTGTCATGTGTAATATTTTTATGAAGCCATTTTCTTCTCCCTTCAAAGTTTGAGTACTGAAATATAATTTAATCCTTGTTTCCAATTTGTGTATCTTTGTGAAAAGAATTAGGATGCATTTGGTAATTATAATTTAATCCGGTTTGAAATAACTTTTACGCTTTTACTGCAATTTTGGTGTGGTAAAATTTCATTTTCGTCTTAGTTTCTATTAAATTATTATTTTGCTACTGACCCTAAATGTAGGAAGAGAATTACCATAGAAATTATTAAATTCTTTATTACGAGGCAACCACAACATTAATAGGTTATTATTTGCACCATTTTTAGAATTCTCTCTTTTTTCAGGTCGAGTTCATGACCCTATTGGTCTTATATAGTTTTGATCATTGGAGTGAGGTTAATATATATTAACATAATAATTATATATTTCAGAATTAAATGTGGAATATATGTTTTATTCTAAAACATATACAATGGGATTTACACAAATACAATATTAGAGTTATTTTTTAATTGAGATTTGTAATCATTGGTAGAGTTATTTTCAGCATTAATCAAAATTAATGAGGTGCAAAACTTGATTTTTGTTAATGGCGAGTTTCTAGAGTTTTTTACATTATTCCTTTGTTGAAATTTGTAGGTGAATTTGCAAAATTTGAATAGAGGGTAAAAGTTGTAATACATATCTAAGTTGGTCCAAACATATTTTTTAATGCATTAATATTGGTTGTATATATTCTCATTCTATTTTTATAATTAAGAAATTGAACTTTGAAAGTATAGAGACTAAAATAAAACAAACCACAAACTACATGGATGAAAATGAAATCTTAATATAATAGTTTATATATTTTGATATAAGAAAATGATTAAATTTGTTTACGTAAGTATACTGTATATGAGAAAAAATTACAAATAATAAGATTTTTTTTTGTTTAATAAGAATTCATAAAATCATATTTTCTTTTATGCAATTAACTTTTAAAAATAATTTTATAAAAATTAAAAAATATTTGCATTTAGTTTTATTTATATTTGTTACCAAGAAAAAAATCTTTAACAATAAATATTTTTAAGAATAGATTACAACAAAAGGTATGAGGGAAAAAACTCAACTGACATATCAAATCCTCCCAATCTCTATTGTACTTAAAAAAATAAAAAGTATGATATATTATTTTTTTAATTAGATATATTTAAATTATTTACAAGAAGTAAAGAAATATGATCTATTGTACTAAAAAAAATAAATATGATTTATTAGATTTTTTAAAAGACATATCGAATCTCCTCCTAACCCCTATTTTACTTTAAAAAATAAAAAATATGATATTTTTTTAATTAAATATATTTAAATTATTTATGAGAGGTGAAGAAATATGGTTTATTGTACTAAAAAAAGAATATGATTTATTAGTTTTTTTTTAAATAGAAATTAAAATATTAAGAGTTTTTTTTAAAAGACATATCGAATCTCCTCCTAACCCCTATTTTATTTTAAAAAATAAAAAATATGATATTTTTTTAATTAAATATATTTAAATTATTTATGAGAGGTGAAGAAATATGGTTTATTGTACTAAAAAAGAAATATGATTTATTAGTTTTTTTTTTAAATAGAAATTAAAGTATTAACAACTTTTATTTTTATTGAGTGAAATATATATAATAAAATGTAAAATTACATACATATTCAAAAAGTTGTATGTGTCTGGAATTTGAACGAGTAAAAAAAAAAGAGAGGCTTACATGAAATTTAAGATAAAATTTATAAATTAACATAGCATTTTATATATACAAACTAAACTATTCAAAAGTTGAGGGCCTCTTATTAAATCCGCCCCTGGGTCCAAACCAATGAAATTAGAAAATTAGAGTAAAAATTGAAATATTAAGCTTTAGGCTTGTTTCAACAATACTAGACTTTAAAAAGTTCCATCATTTTGGAATGAAATTAGGGACACAAGGTCAACAATTTTGTATGGTTAGATGTATAAAAGAAAAATTATAAAAATATTTTGATTTTATATCTAATTAGCAGATAAATTTTAATATCTACCTTTAATGATTTTGAATAAATTGTCCAATTTTTAGCTTTTATGTTCTTAAAAAGAAAAGTCATTTTTAAAATTTTTTGAAAAGTCAAAATTAACGAAACAACAACGTAGCTTAACTAAGCTACCGAATTAACGTGTTAATGGATAAGAAGTTTGTTGGTTGAATCCACCCACTCTTATTGTAGTAAAAAAAATAATAAACTGTTAGATGGGTATTTTTATAATTTAGTTTAGGGTAAAATACCTTTTTGGTCCCCGAGTTTTGAGCAATAGGTGTCTTTGGTCCCTAAGTTTTTAAAATAGTAATTTTTTAGTCCCAGCTTTGAGAAATAGGTTTAAAAAGTCCTCATATTATTTTTCTATTTTTAATTCTTTTTTTTAATTAATTATATAAAATCAATATTTTTTAATTAAAAAAATATATATTTTTCTCTCTCAAATCTCTCTTATCTCCACTCCCCCTCCCTCCTCCCTTCATCTTCTTCTCTTCTTCGTTTCTTTTTCCCTCTCTCACATCTTCTACCCCACTCTTCTACCCCACTCTCTCTCCTCTGTACATCACATATGAAACTTTTACATAAAAATCTCTTAAGTTTAATCTGAGGTTCAAAACTTAAGTGGGTTTGAAAGACAATGATCATAACTTTGATTATGGATTATGGGTGATTTGAGAAGATTGAGGAAAAAACTAAATCTTAAGAGAGATTTTTTGATTTGTTGCGATTTTGTAAATTGAAGGGTGGGTAGTTGAGATCCACTTTTTTGAAGGGTTGGAGAGAGTGAAAAAAGTGAGATACATGAGAGAGAGTGTGTGGAAGATAATGTTGTGGGAGAGGAAAAAGGAAAAGAAGGAAGAGAAGGAAGATGGAGGGAGGACAGATGAGAGTGTAACGAGAGAATTAAGAGAGAATTTATTTTTTATTTTTCTAATTAAAAAAATTCTATATTAAAAAATATTGATTTTATATAATTAATTAAAAAAAATAACATGAAGGACCTTTTAAACTTATTTCTCAAAACTGGGGGACTAAAAGAGTCTATTTTAAAAACTCAGGGACCAAAGACATCTATTGCTCAAAACTCGAAGACCAAGAAGGTATTTTACCCATTTGTTCTTTAACCATTCTTGAAGCAGTTCAAGACACGTGGCACTTTGATTGAATATGGTGAAGTCGAAGTGAGAAGTCCGAAGGATGATGATCGAGAAATTTCAAAGAGAGCAAATGCAATTTCTTCATTCCTTCATCTGATTCAACTCCTACAAAGCCTTCGCAGAACAAAATCCACATACACTTTGCAGTTGCGTTGATCGAGCAAGTTTTGTCTGAGCACAAACGTTGAGGGCGCTGTTATGTGGGCTGAGATACTCTGTGGTTTCATAGCCTTTAGAGTGCTCAGGCGATTCTTTTATCAAAGGGATGAATTGGAGATTGAGACCTCTGATTCTAATGCCCTATTCGCCGCCGCTTCGAGGTAGTCTTCGTTTGATTCTGGTTATCCAATTCTCATCAAAGCATTTCTATTTCGGCCAGGAATAAGGTTATAATCTAATGCTTAATTTTGTGATTTTTCTTCTTTTGGTAGACTAGAAAAGCTTTATGGTGGAAAGATTTTTGTGGGACTTCGAATTCCAGATGCTGACACTGGCTTGCGACAGAGTATTGATATGGTGCTTGTAACCAAAGGGTAGATTTCCCACCTTGCATATCTTTAAGCAGGAAAGGAACGAACTTAATTGAGAATTTGAGATTTGGACAATTGCTTAGTTTTAGCTCTCATAAGTTACAGAGTATGTACACTACAATGCTATTTCAGCTGAAAAAATAATGTACGTAGAGAAGTAATTTGTAACTGGCTCTATCTGTGCTGGCTTGTGGTTGGTTGTGATTGCTCAATCATTTGCTGTTGTAGGAATATTCTTGAAGAATATTTTGTAATAACATCACTCCTAAGGTGTAGGGTTGCTAATCAAAACATCATTAACAAGCTATGAGTTTCGTTAACATCTCCCTAAAACAAGTGGGTAGGGAGACCATACCAAATTTGATTCGCAAGTAAGCAAACTGTGTAAGAGACAAATACACCGTGAAACAATTAGCAAGTTGATTAGAAAAAGGTACAGAATGAATATCTAACAACTGTTAGATTATCACACCATAAAACCAAAGTAGAGGTAAGAGGAAAACCAATCACATTGAGAGGTTAAGTGGTATCCATGTAATTTCTGCTAATGTGTGAGCAAGGGATTTAGTACTTGACCTTGCTATTAGATTAGAAAGTTCTCTAATCTACCAAATCAATCAACGACCAATTTTCCACATACTCGACATAAAGGCCAATTATTAGTGTTATTCCAACAAACTTTGCCTAAGTTTTCGACCTACTTGACAAAAAAGCCAATTATTAGTGTTATTCCAATGACCTTTGCGACAATTTCTGCTCTCTCATTTTTTATTTTTTATTTGAATCTTTGCTCGCAAGGTAAGGAAGCTAAGTGGTGCCTTAACCATTGAACTATGTTCATATTGGTTCATGCCCCTTAATCTTAAGGTCTAGACTTTAACGTTTCGATTCAGACACATTCATCATAGAATTCGAGTCGTTGAGGTTCAATAATGGAGCAAACGAGTCTAATCCAGGTGTTGAATTGGGGGAAGAGGCTTGCCAAGCAATTGTGGAATCCAACCAAACTGTCTAAAAAGTGCATACCAGCTTTAGCAATGTCCAGCGCTCCACCGTGAAACCCATATCGACCATGCCAAAATAGAAGATACACGAAATAGAGACCCATGTAGGTGACACAAATCGTCCTACCTCCTCTATTGTTTTGAAGACCTCAACACCCATCTAATGTCCATACACACATGTCGCCACTGTCTTCATCACTGAAATCTTCTCTCAATCACTTGAAAATGGGTTCAATAATAGAGACTATGCGAATGACGGAGATAGACCATTGGAGAGAGGGAGGGGTTGGACGGGGAGGGAGACTAATGAGGGTGACGAGAGTGGAGGAGATGAATGAGAGAGAGTGTGTGGGGAGGGGGTGGGAAATTATCCATTCTTTGTTTTTTTTTGGGGAGAAAATCAACTTTACCTCTAAACTTGGCATGATGTTTCGATTTTAAGGAAACTAAGTGTAAAACTAATTTGAGTGGAAAAATAAACAGTAAGTTGTATTTTTCCAAGTAAGCTTGCATGGAGTCCAGTTAGTTTTCTGTTTTGAGGTCACCATTTAAACCTATTTTTCAAAACTTAGTGACGTGCATATTTTGAAAACTCAAGGACCAAAGTGACTTATCCGTGAAAATTCAGGGATTAAAAAGGCAATTTTTCTTTATTTGGGAGAAAGAATCTGCTGTAACTTGCTAATGGAGAAAAAGCCATTGGCCACTCTATGGAGAACGTTCCATTGAAGGTGCCAATAATAAAGGTCTTGTTGATAGCCTCCCCCCACTCCCTCAAAAGAACAGTGATTGCTACCGTTTCACTTGTCACATTTGGCATTCTTCTTTGCATTTGTTCATTTCTCTGAAAATACTGAGAACAATATACTAAATGTCAACTCTCTTAGAAACATATTACACGATGTTTGTTGATTCTGCCCTTTTCTTTTTTCCATTACTGCTTATGCTTTCAATTTTTAAATCCATACAGGGAAGCAGTGGTGATATGTGTGAAAAATCTTTCAGGTTTTGTTTCCATGAGTGCTGATGGCAGCTGGATCTGTGAAGGTGATGGTAGACAAAAGTCAGAGATTCTGCCTGATCCGGCAAGTTTCTTTCATTTAGCTAAAGCTTGTCCTTCACCTTAATATTTCTTTTTGTTGGCTAACTGAAAATATATTAGCAAAATGTTATGAAATGATCTGCCTGTAATATGATGCATACAATCAGAATTATTCTTAAGCTAATTTACTTCAATGATCTATTATAATTTGTGAGACTATTTCTTTGGTAACTTGCTTCCATATGGAGCTCTTGATATTAACTTTAATTGGATCATTTTGATCAAGTCCTTTAGACTTGGGTTATTTCCTTGCACGTTGTTTGTTGTTATCAATTGAATTTAGTTTCATATTAAAAAAAATTGCTTTCCATTGCTTAATGCTCATGGTTTTTCCTTTTGGTGATTGTCTTGTAGAGCTCATTTGTATTCAATCCTGTTTGCATGTCTATCCTATTGCATTTTCAGTTTAACTTTAAACCGTTCAAAGAGTTAGTTACTATTCTCTTTACAATGGGAAAGAACTTTGTGGTGAAGAGTTTGAAAATTTTCATTAAGTATGTCAGTGGTGATTGAAGTGGTATTCTGATCAATAAGGGTTACTTTGTGGACTGATTGACTGAAGTCCCTTAACAACCCTAATTGATATGAAATGGATCTTTCAAGTACATTTCTCAATATCAATTGTATAGTCTAAAGATTCACTACAGAAAATTAGCCATGTGACAAAGGATGCTTGCGGGTAGGGTCTAGTCTACTGGTAGAAGATCCTTATCCTTGAATTCACTAAGGAAGTTAGAGGTTCAAAATCTTCTGGTTCATTTAGTTGATATATTAATTTTATAATTTTCTCTGTTATGATCTTAATTTGGGAGTTGCAAAGTAAAATCAACTTTAGACAGAGAGGAGGGGTCTATCTTTGAGGAACCAGAACTGTAGTAATAGAGGGAAAAGAAAGTTCGAGTTCTACAAAAAAGTCTTGGTGGCAGGAAGATTGCATTCTTGTAAGAGACAACTCAGACAAAAAAAGGTTCTCTCAAAAAAAAAAAAAAAGAGAGAAGAAAGTGAATGAGTTCCTTTGGTTTATCCAAGAAGAAGAGCAAAGAAAGAAATAAAGTTTCCTTCCACCACATTGGGAAATTTGGTATGGGGAGAATAAAATCTACAAGGAAGAGAATGGATGAGGATGAATTCTTCTGTTTCTCAGATCGCTCTTATGTTACTGTTAGTAGCGTACTGATGACTGTTAATTTTGATTTAAAAGAAAATTAAGGGGAATGTGAAGATGAAACCTTTAGTTTGGAAGGACAGTTAGCTTCCATGTTTCATCTTAGTGAAGTTGAAAATTATGAAAATCATGGCAAAAGAGATGAAGATGTTTTTTCCTCCTCCAAAGTCAGGGGTAAAAGCTTCTGCTAGAGAGGATGGGAAGTGGGGTGTTTGAAATTGGTATTGGTTTTGGATAAACCCTATTTTTATGAGATATTGAAAAAGAGGAATATGAGATATAGAAATTGGTTTTTATATCATATGTCTAATTTTAAATACAGGTGGCTGAGACACGAAGATGGACCTCAATTCTTGAATCATACCTTGAGCAGAGAGGAGTTACTCTGCCAGAAGGATATTTATCGTGGAAAGTTTTGCTTCCCAACCCAAAGTTTCGGTATGTAATGGATAATCCCTCTTTTTATGCTTCTGATGTTGGACTTAGTTCCTTACTGCTATGAGGCACGCAAAACTATTTCTTCAAGTGCAAGTTGTGAAATTAACATTTTACTAGTCCAAAATTGGATTTAGAATAGTTATTTAAGCCGGATATATGTTTTAATTTGTTTAGAAACTGATAGATTATGTATGTCATATGATATCTACGTTGCTAAGGTTCACTATGTCAATGTCAATGAAAATATTGGGGTTTCAACTTATGGAAATGTCAATATGGAATGAAATTTTGATGGAATAACACCTTTCAAACAAACTTAGTGAACAAATTCTCTCCCAAGTTAAAGTAGAGGATGGCTTCCTAGAGAGTTTAATGATGGTGGTTCTGTGAGATCTTTGGGTGTTCCGGAGCAGGTGATAAATATTGAGGAGTGCAACTTGGGTTTGACGGAGACTCAGTTCTATAGAGCTTTTGTGAAGGCTAGCAATCCAACTATTAAAAAGGTTGATTCTTCTTGTTTGAATGGGACTGAGGAGCAGGATTTTGACTCCGATGTGAGTCTTAGTAGCCGGAAAGGGAGACTCCTAATTGGTTCTTACAATTGGATGAGCATTTGGGGGATGAGTCTCCGGTTTTCAACTTGGAAAGTGTGTTCCAATCTCCAATATTGGTTAATAAAAGTAAAAATGGAGGGGACAAAATTGAGTTGGTTAATGATTCTCTTCCATTTCCAGAGTTGATAAAAATTGAAGCTTTAATCAAAGCTAGTGAATTACAATTTAGGGAAGTAGCACAATCTTCCTCCTCGGGTTCAATGAATTGAAATGTTTGCAGAGGAATTCTGGAAGTCAGGGTGTTGGGTTGTGGTGTGCAAATTGATGTCTTTTGCTTTGTTTGTGTTTGGTAGTGAGGGTTTGTTCGGTTGAGCTGGTGGATTGCTCTTTCTTAGGGTTGGTGGTAATATTTCAATTCTGGTTTTTAATGGGAAGGTTGCAGGTGCATTGCTTTTCGAGTTTTCTTCAGGGTGGTGGCTGTGATCTTGAGCCGTTGCTTGCTGTTTCTTTGGGGAGAAGATTGTTGTCATCAGTTTTTGTGTGGATGCTTTTGTCTTTGGAGAAGTCTTCTCTTCGTAAAGAATTTTCTGTTGTTAGTTTTTTTTGGGCCGACTGATGAGCTGGTAGTTTTGGTTGGTTTTAGCGTTGGGTTTTTTTGTGGCAGTCTTGGCTCCTTTGGTGTTGTCGTTAGTGGCTGATAGTTGTTCAGGTTGAAGAGTTTGTGGTGCTTCAGTTTATCTGGGAGTCTTATGTTTGTGTCTTTGTTAAAATTTTTTTGCCTTAGTGCTTGTCTCCGTTTTCCTTTTGTGTATTGTTGTTTTTCTATTCTCTCCTTTTGTGTATTGTTGTTTTTCTATTCTCTCTTGTACAGTTGTATTTTGAGCATGAGTCTCTATTCATTATTTCAATAAAATAGGTTGTTTCTTTGTAAAAAAAGAAAAAAAAAAAAAAGAAGTAGAGGATGGGAAATAGGAGTCAATACCCTCCTCTTCAATATCATGAAAATGCCTATTGGTGGTCTAACTCAATGTCAAGAATGATCTTTAGAAATTCTCCTCAATCTCGCAATACTCTTGAAGATTTCTGTTGATATAAAGACAAGTTTTTAAGTAAGCTCTTTATATGAAATTATTACAATCTTCCTTATATTTTTTGACAAGGCGACAAAAGAGATTTCATTGAAATAATGAAAAGAGACTAATGCTCAAAATACAAAAGAGAAACCAGAAAATAGCCAATACAAAGGGATAAAAGTCCTGTAAAAACAAAACAAACACCCAAAGCCTTAGAATTAAAACCGCAATCCCAAAGACACCCAACAAAACAACCAACACTATAAAGAAACAAGCGCCAAAAAAGACAAAGATCCGATGGAAATGAAGAAGGCAACTTCCCTTGAAGCACCTCGGAGCAGTCAAACTTCAAACCACCAAGAGCCACAAAAAGACCATAGCGAAAAACTTAACCATGGATCACCTCTCAAAACCAAAGGAAGCCACAAAAACAATCCTGAAGGCTCCAAAAACCCAGGGACTCCAAACCTCCCAAAACACTCAGCTTCAACCCCTTCTTTAACCGTAAAGTGAAGAACAACCCACAACACCAACATACCACTTGAACTTCTGTAAGCCTCCACATGAGCCCACCCAATATTTCTCAAGCTCCAAATCTCAATAAGCTATTTCTCAATTTCCTTATATTCCATAAGAGTATTTTCAATGCGAGGTCAAGAGCGCCTGCTTTGGCACAACTTTTTTGAATTGCAGACCACTTGCTTTTAATAATTTGCTAAAACGAAGCAACTCGACAGGACACTCAGCCCCTTCCTCAATAACTTCCTTTTCCACTTGAGGCTGGGAAACCTCTAAATCAAAAAACTCCTGGAGGTTGATCGCTGGGGAAAAGGCTTCCACCTCTTTGTTCTTTAAACTCTTTACAATTTCCAGATCTGGACTGCTCAAGGCCACCTCCGATCCCGATATCGAAGACCCCAAGATGGGGGAGAGGGGAAAAACACCCTGATTTATAACAGAAAAAGGCTGAAAAGTAGTTTAACAAAACCCACCCTATTCGGCCCCAAACAACACTTTTCAATATCAATCTGTCGGGGTTTATTGAATGGGAAAGAAGAAACCTGGGTCTCCGACCCTGCACCATTAGGAAACTAAGAGCATACTTCTGATTGTTCTAAGAAATCTGGAAAATTCTCCTCCAAATGATCTTCCAAAATTGAAACTGAGGTTCTCCCAATCCTTCTTGTGTAGTATTTCCCCCAAAAAATATCTTTAACCTTTTTAACACTGACTGGTGAACCAGAAGAAAAAAGCGGAGCTTCAAACGCTGAATTTATGATTGGCATAAGAATGACCTCCAAATCCAAAGCCCTCGAATCTTGCGGATCAGATGGGATCTACTCAGACTCCTCCCTCGCAAGGGCACCATTCGAAACAAAGCCCTTATTGCCAGATGAAGTGAAAGCATCCTCAGGAGCAACCCCCCATTCAATTCCCTCTCTTCACTGCTATTCAAAGTTCCAACATTCCCCCAAAACTCTTGCTTCCCTCTAGTCAATTCCTTAGTACCTGCAAGCCTGAAGGACATCCTCAAAGAGTCCGAATCAGAGACATCCTCAAGGATCATATTAATCCGAGCCAAGTCTATCCCATTTGAGAAGTCTTCTGCAAATAAAGGACCATTGGCCCAAGTTGGGGGATCATTTCTGTCCAAGCTGACAAAGGAAAGACAAAACAAACCTAAATGCGCAAATCTTACTTCAATTGATTGAGGCATAAAGCCGCACAAGTTCCTTTTCACTTTGATCTTTGCACATGACAAATCAGTAAAGTTTAGAGTCTCCAAACTAATTGCTTCTAAACCCCCAAAATGCTTTCCTACAGCTTCAAAGACAACTCTTGACCAGTACTTAATAGGTAAATTTTTTACTGGAATCCAACCACCATATCCGAACATAAATTCTGCTAAACCATGGGCATTGTCGTTCCAAGCTTCCAATTTTAAATACAGATCATCCATCAAAAACCACTTCCCATTCACTCTTCCCCTTGTCACCGAGGCCTCTTCTTCTAACACCAAGACAGCTTTATCAGCCATGAAAGGGTTTATCTGACACTTGACCTGAAAATGATGCTCAACAACCACCTTAACCTCTAACCAAGAGGTATGAGCAAAGAGGCGGGAAATTACTAATATATTTTCAAAATTGATCTCAATTACCTCTTTTGGGTTCCTTACCCAGAACGACATGATAGCATTGACTTTAAACTAATCCTTCTGACAACCTTCACCTATCGTGAGTGGCTTGAGAGGTTGATCCTTAGGAGCCTCTTGGCAAGGATGCCCAACAGACAAATGAGACCCTCCAGCCATGACCAAGTCACCATGGTTACTGATAAAATCCGTCAGTAAATCCCTGAAGACCAACCAACCTTTTCCGAACACCCCCTGTGCAATAGAGATGAAGGACCTTCCCCCACTAGGGTACCAAACAACACATTGAATCCTTGGCTTAAAAAGCTTTGCAAATTTTGAAAAGTCCAAGAGTGTCGATATCGTCTCTGAACTTGGCTCTATCAAAAGGCTTCCCCGGCCATCTAACCACCAAACCTATAACTTCTTCAAACCACCTCACATGCTCCCAGGATAAGGAAATTCGCTTACCCAACGAGGAATTCTCAATCACGATCAAAGCGCCTTCATCCCAGATTCTGAACACCATACCATCGATACTGCAACTCCTATCGTTCATGACGAAAAGCACGACCGGAGGGAACCAAAAACTCAGCTGGAAACCAAAGAAAACAGAACTACGTAGACACGGGGGATGGGGATGCGAAGAAAGAGAAATGGAGTCGAAGGGTAAACTACAAAGACAGGGGGGATGAGGTCGAAAAAAAGTCAACAAACAAGCCAAACCCACACCCCAGACGAAACCTCGAAAGAGCAACCAAACTTCCCAGACAACGCCGAAACCAACAAACAAGCCAAACCCACACCCCAGACGAAACCGAAACCAACAAACAAGCCAAACCCAGAGTAAACCGGCGGCGAGGCGAAGGGGAAGGGTTGGTCGGAGGCTAGGCGAAACGAGAGGGCTAGACGGAGGCTGGAAATGAGTGCTAGTCGGAGGCGAGGTGTCACGGTCGTACCTCTCGAACCGTGCGGCGCCATGATTCATCCCTCGAACATGGCCAACCTTAAGGGGAACTCCTGCCCCATCGCTATGATCGCAACGCTTTGTGGCTTTGTCGGGTCTTAGGCGAGGTTCTTCAGACCTCAACCAAGCATCAAGTAAATAAGCAGCGGAATATAACTTGGTCGTACACGTCGCCCGTCCGTGTACTTGCACTCGATCTTCCCATGAGTTTTCTTTGACGGGACAATCTCGGATCGGCCGTCGCTAACGGGCCCTATATCGGAACCTCCACCATGGGAAGAAGCGCAATGTCGGCACACACCTGCGCGTCCCGACACCGCCCTTGAAAATCCGTTACAAAGGAAACGTCCAAGAAACTTCTCTTGTGACGCTCGCCCCAACCATGACACGCTAACGTGCCACGGGGTGACTCACTTAGGCCCACAAGCCCAGGGGTGGTGGAGAGTCGACACCATGGTACCCCCCCTATAGTATATTATGTGAAATATTGGGTCTTCCTCCCTTGCACGTCATTTTGGCGAGGAGTCATACGCCCATACATCGACCCCTCCGACGACACGGTTGGCCCCAGTCTCACATGCCTTCGAGCCCACCTATCTTGGTGTGTTAGATGATGCACCGTCCTCCTCGATCGCATCATGGCACGACTTGTCACTGTGAGGTTCACAAACATACGCTCTTCCAGTATGATTGTGACACGAGGCGAATGGGAAGGGTTGGTCGGAGGCGAGGTGAATGGGAAGGGTTGGTCGGAGGCCTATACGGCGGCGAGGCGAAGGGGAAGGGTTGGTCGGAGGCTAGGCGAAGGGTGGAGAAGGATGTTTTTTCCTATTATTTTATTACAATCTTCTTATAGGAACTAGAAGTTCATCTCGGGACTTAAACTCTTTGGTGAGAGAATTAAATTTAGACTGAGTGGAGTCTATAACGGATCAATTCCCTTTGACACCTTTGCCTATGGAGAATTGATATGCCTTATTGTCAATGATCTAATTATGCAATTATATTAAAATCCAAAAA
The DNA here is from genome assembly GCA_036507285.1 of Trichosanthes cucumerina. Lineage (NCBI taxonomy): Eukaryota > Viridiplantae > Streptophyta > Magnoliopsida > Cucurbitales > Cucurbitaceae > Trichosanthes > Trichosanthes cucumerina. The sequence continues at coordinate 6,634,910 of CM071841.1, forward strand.
TTTTTTTTTTTTAGATAAGCAACCTTCCCAACAAAATTTGATACAACCCAAGATCCAAAACAAAATTAGATAAAATCCAAAAAAAAAAAAAGTTAGATACAGCTCATGATCCAGAAGAGAGAACTAGGATTGTTCTGTTTCTTTTGCTCTTTTGAGGAATAGGTAGGATTTCCCAGTTTCTAGCTTGATAGAATCAGTGTTGTTGAGGCGAGAGGTGAGGTGAGACAAGGCTTCAGTGCGTTGAAGGTATCCATGACGAGGGCTTTCAACTTGGAGCTTGCCATGGTGCTATTTCTTGTCATTTAGCGCCATCGCCAAAAAGGGAGGCGATCACCTTTTAACATGGGCGACAAGAACCCTATACACATGAAAAATGGAGGAGTTGGAAGAAGAAAAATAATAATATGAAGAAGAATAAGAAGAGTCGGAAGATTAAGAAAAAGAAAGAGAGTGAGAAGAAGAGACGGAAGAGGAGGAGAAGAGGACAAGTGTTTTTTTGGGTATAAGAAACAATTTCATTGATAAATGAAATGGAGTGAACTCCGAGCACCCATAGGTGAATTACAAGAAAGAACGGCAATTCGAAATTAAAAACGATAAACTATAAACGCCACAAGATGGTAAAGATTTGCACCACAAATAAACAATAGAAAGAACAAGGTCCATAAATCGTTCAAAAGTATAAGAAGCATCCATGAAAAGGCGACCATTTCTCTCCATCCAAAGATTCCATAGAAAAACACGAACAAAAGCCAACCACATAGAGTCTTCTTTGCTCCTTTGAAAGGATGTCCCACCAAGACAGAGGAAAGGAAATCGAAGATATTTTTTGGTAAAGCCGTAGACCAACCAAAAGCATTCAAAAGACACCACCAAAACTGTTGAGCAAAAGAACAATGCACAAACAGATGACACGCTAATCATTTTCAAGAGAGGAAATTTGGTGGGATAAATGGTGTTCTCTATCTTATTTCGGCGAAGGGCCTTGGTGTATGGGAGGAGTTGTTAATTTATTCTATTCAGTTGGGTCCATGAACGGTTGCCTCAATGAAGAATGACCAAAGAATCAGGAGTCGGGGGTGGCTTTGGAGAGGGGTCTTATTCGTGCCCTGTGGTGCTCTTTATGCCCTAGGCGTGTTAATGTTTTGTTATTGATTATGGTCATGGGGAAATTGAATACGACTGCGATTCTGCAAAAAAAGTTGCCTTCTTCGGTGTTGCAACCCTCTCTTTGTTGTCTATGTTTGAAAGCTGTCGAAACTTCTTATCATTTGTTCTTTTTTTTTTGACAAGAAAACAAAGATTTCATTGAAAAAATAAAAAAAGACTAATGCTCAAAGTACAATTCCACAAGGGAGAACAAGAAAAACCCACAAATACGCACAAATCAGACAAATTTGAAAGAACACTAAACAAGACTATGAAAGAGAAGCAGAAAACCAAAGCAAACAACCTACAAGAATCCGATCGCCCAGAAAGAGTCTAAAAAGAACAACCAAAAAGAAACAACAAAAAGCAGAATGCATAAAGGGAAGCGAAGAGAAGCTCATCCAAAATGCCCAAGCCTTTGCAAAACCCAAATCCGAGATCGAGAAGCGAGCAAACTCCTTAGAAAGAAAGCACCAAGAAGAAGCCTTGAGAGCAACTAAAACAAGACTTCACGCCTAAACCAGCTCTTAGCCATCAAACAACCAGCGGGAATAAGCAAACCAAAACCCTGAAGAAAAGCTAAAACACCAAAAATCCACAGAGCCCAAGCCAATGACCCTCCCTAGGACACTCCCAAAAAATTCTCAAACAAACTTCCCAAACAAAGAACGAAACAACCAACATCCAAACTTCAAACTTAAAACCTTCAACCCAACACCCAATCCGCATGTGCTCCAAAACAATAATTTCAAATGGACACGCCTGGAAATCCCTTTGCAGAGATTTCTTTAAATTGCAACCCACTTGCCCTAATTAATGCACGATTTAATTTGGCTCGACAATAGGCTTCTTCCTGGTGTGTTCTTTCCAAAGATTTTGCGGGTTACTCTGTGTCTAATTTGTATTTTTTTTTGGACTCCGTTTTTTGTCTTATCTGTAGAGTGCTTACTTGAGGTCTCGTGATCTTTGTATTGCGTGTGCTCATTGGCTTCTCTTTATGTGCTCTTTCTTGTTTGTGCCTTTGCTTTAGCTTCTTATTTTGTACTATGAGCTCCTCGCTCTTTCATTATTTCAATAAAATTTTCTTGTTACCTTGTAAAAAAAAAAAGGAAAAAAAAAAGAATCTAATCCATGATACACCATGAAGGAGAAAGACTCATATAAGGCATTCGTCTTTGCAACCTATCAACGGTATTAATAGCTTCCAAGCTAAGCTCCCAAAGGAAAATCTTTATCTTCTTAGGATATTGATCCTTCCAAATAATAAAGTAAAGATCACTTAATATCAAATTTCCAGAACTCAACAAACAACTAGTAAAAGACTTAACAGAAAAGCATCCAGAAGACTCCAAAGGCCAAGTCTAGGAATCAACACCCTCTCATAGCCTAATATGAGAAAGCAAATGAGAAAGGCATGCTCATTCACTGGTTTCCAAATCTGTTAAGTTCCTGCAAAGCTTTAGATCCCATGCTGAATCTGCGAAATTCCACAAACCAGCCACCGAAGAATCAAGGTGCAAAGTAAGCCGAAAGATACGTGGGAAAACAACATCAAGAGAGCCACAACTGAGCCAAGAGTCAATCCAAAATGCAGTTGTAGATCTATTTCCAATACGCCTAATGGATCGCGATATAACCACATCTTGAACAGTACAAATATATTTCCACGGCGATTTATGAGAGGTATGCCTAATTGGTAATGGCCAACCATCTGTTTGCATCTCCCCATAGTATTTAGCAACAATAAGCTTTCGCCAAAGAGATTCTGGTTCTTGTGTGAACCGCCAAATCCATTTAGCCAATGGGGCTGAATTCTGATGACTAAAATTGCCAAAGTCAAAAGATTAGGAAGCATGCTCGCATGCAGTATCTCCGGCAAACTTTATCTCTCTTCGAAGTTCCATATAATTTAAGAGGCAGTATTTTCTTCCAGTCTATCAGATGGCTCTATTTAAAGCTTGTTTTGTTTAATTTTGTCATAGGCTGATAGCACTGTTTTTTTTAACATTATCTTTTAATAAATCCTTTTTTCCCCCTAAATACCTCCACCTTTTCCTAATTATTAATTTTGATAGAATAAAATATTTTGTATTCTCATTACTTAAATGTAAAAAACATGGCCCTCGTATATTGGAGAAAGGCCCAATATAAAAAAGAAGAATGAGAATAAAAGTAAACTATTAATGGTTACAACTAATTTAAATATTTCAACTTCTTTCTATTGTGAAATATCATATTGAGTTCTCACTATTATGGAACATAGGAAATATATGAAGCAACAGTTGATTTTTATTTCATGACATCCATGTCAACACTCAACGATTTCCTAAAAGTTTGTTTTTAAGTGCAGAACAGTCCATTCGAACTATTTTCCTTCTGAAGTCATCACATATGATCAGTGGATACAGTTGAAACCAGAACCAAAAAGCATGTTCTCTGGTTGGATAAAGAGTGCTTTGCGTGGAGGGAAAAAAGAAATGCAGGAATCGATGGATCAGAAGCTAAATTTTGTTCTCAACACTGCACCCATGTGGGATAGGTTTGTACCCATACTTTTAGTGCGCTGCTTGTTGCATGAATTGTCGCCTTACTTTTTCCATCTATTTGGTTCATGTTGATTCTAAGTACTCATACTCACATCCCTAACTTGATTTTACCAATCACTTGCAGTGCATAAGTTTTAATTTATTGAAAAAGAAAGAATAATGTAAACAATTATCAGAACATTTTTAACGTTTTGTGTGAAGCAGGAAGGTCCCCTTTGAATTCCTTAACGAACTTTGGAAATCTTAACATAGGTTTTTCTAATAAGACTTGGGGGAACTTTGCGATTGGGCTATGGCTAAGCTGTTGCCATAAGAAATGTGCTTATATGTTTTTTCCCTTCTTTATCTATACTAGCTTCTTGAAGCATCTATCACATGTCACACGTTTCAATTTAAAAGTTGGATGCCAATTACTATATATGTTTATCTGTAAACTAATCATATTTACTATTTAGTGATTCAAAGAACTTGTCTAGGCCCTTTTTTTGAAGGGAATGTTCAAAGGGGTGGAAGAGTGGCGTGAGATTTTTGGGGATCTAGTTAGAGTCCTTGCCTCCTCTTGGCATACTCATTCAATTTTTTTTTTTGTAATTATGACTTCTTGCAAATCTTTGCTTATGATGAGTCCTTTTGTATTCCCTTTGGTGCAGTGGGACACCTCATCTCCCTCTTTTTTTGTACCTTTTCTACTTATCTTTTGATAATGAAATTTCATCTTGGTTTCATATTAAAAAAGAAAAGAAAAGAAAGTGTCTAGGCTCCTTGAGGAGGGGTGCCTTCACTAATGCCTCAGCATGTCTCAATGATTCTATTTATTTAACATTTATAAAGAGAATTAAGAAAATATGCTAAAGTTTATATGTTATGGTTATGGCAATCCCTTTCAGCCCCTAGTTTCTTTTTTAATTTTTAATTTTAATAAAAGATATCTATCATATATCTGAAGAGGACGAAGAACCAAAAGGAGACAATGCATCTCCTTTCGAAACTTCAAATAAAAGGGGTAATCTATAAAAGGACCCCAATCTATATAGATAACATAAACACTAATTGGAAACAAAGACAGACTTGTGAAGTTTGGCTTGGTAGGACTTAGGAGGCAATGTATTGTGCGATCTCCCAAAAATTACAAAAATCTCACTACTCTCTTTTGAAGATCACGTTGTTCTTTTCTATCCAAATTATTCGTTGTTCTTTTCTATCCAAATTATTCGTTGTTCTTTTCTATCCAAATTATCGGAGGTTTGACTCTTGTAGCACATCTCCCAATATGTCTAACCCTTCCTTTGAACCACCAACTCTACTATCTGGAAGCTCAACCTTCATCTCTTTGTGCACACAACCAACCATGCCAAAACTATTGTATTATCTAAAACAACTTTGGATCATACTAATTTGACCTGACCCAATCTTGAATAGTGTATGAAGTTACAACTAACCTATCAGGCCCATCGTTTAGTGTGAAATTTCAATTACGACAAACTGATCCTTCAGATAAACTGAGCATGCCTATTCTTCACATGCATTAGCCACATACGCATCCCATTTGTCCTTGGCCTTATACCAGAGTCTAACCTCTACCTCAGACTGGCTACCCTGGACATCTAGAGTACACCTCATGCCCCGGGCCAGTTGATGAATGGACTCATGTTGCCCCTCTCATTCGACATGTAGTGCTGCTACACTATCAAATCACTTTTCGTTACTAGTGAACCATGCGAGCAAGCAAGTCAAGGGATTGACTTCAACGACCAACACTCCTGGTTTCTAGCGTCATGCAATTTGGATTTCTTTGACTAACTGCTATTTAAGGGGAAATTCACTTGTTTATCAAATCATTCAAACTAGAGTCTACTACTCTTGTACTCACTTTCTATCTCTCTAAGCTTCTCATGCTCTAGAGCAGCAGACTTCTGACTTGACCATGGAAGCTCCTTTAAGTTGGCACCACACTAGTGTCCAACTCTCCAATTCTCTTCTTTTTCTTACTAAATTTTATCCACAATTGTAATTATACATTATTTCACACTTCTCTATTTCTTTAATTAACATTCTCTTAATAAACCAAAATTTGATGCAGAACTAATTTTAAATTTGTTTATTATCCTAGTTATTTGTTTGAAATTTTGTTTTTGTGAAACCATTCAATTGCCCATGTACGAGCAAGGTAAACACTGTACTAAACTTTTGAGATTTTATTTGGTTATTTAGTTAGAAGAACATATCTGCACTCTATATGACTAAAATTTTGTATTAAGAAATTGAAAAATAATTGAAATATGAAAAATATAATGGTCATTATCTACATATAGTAATATAGAAGATTAAATCCCATGTAATGCATGTTTGAAAATACTAGTTTGCGTACATAATGATCTGTAGATTTTACTCCGCAACCTCTGCCTTTTTTTCCTTCAGGTTGGAGTCAAAAGGAAATAATTTTGTTCTGGGAGAATTCCTGGAGTTCAAAGGGAAAAAGGAAGATATGCAGGCTTTGAGAGAGATAAAAAGATCAAAAGTTAGTTGCATACTCATCCAGAAGATGAGAATGATCGGATTTGGTAATATTCAAAATCATTACAGACTTCATGTGCATATAATAACACACATTATGCTTTACTCGTGTAGTTGTGTTATAGTAGTAGGCACCTTAAAATCGCTCAATAAAGATGAAATCATGACCTTAAGGCTCTCTGTGGATCTTATATTTAAACTTACTAATATAAGAAAAGGAAATGAATGATAAATGCTGAAACATCAAAAAGTAAATGACTCTTTTTATGGTAAATAGATTGTACAGATTGTGGCTTTTCTTTTGGTTATATTTTATAACAAAACGCTCAAGAACTAACTTATTTTCCTGCTTTATCACTGCCTACCTTGGGCAAGATCCTCACGCTTTTGAAAGAGAAGAGTGTCTTTACCAATTTTAAGAAGCATTGCCCTAGTAGGAGTTGTCTTAGGAGAAGCTAAAAGTGGGCTCGTTCTCACTTCCAAGCCCATGGCATGCTTGTTAGCTACGACTTGCATGTGGCTGGAGGAGGCTCTTGTCTGAACTTTTGGGGCCATTTGGATCTCAGAAATGTCACTGGGGAATGAAAAGGAAAAAAGGGACGCTTGGCCAACCATTGGTGAAACAGAAAACTAGATGATTCATATCAAAGTTATTTTGCCCCTTGGTGGGCGCCAAAGACATAAATGGTCGAAATATACCTTCAATATTTGATGACCTGCAAAAGAGAAAAGGGATCTCCAAGTATCAACTAACATTGATGTGTTTGATGAAACAATTGCGGCGATCAAGTCAAAGTGTTATGATACAAGTGAGGGATGAATTCATTATAATTTCAATATCCGAGAGTATACATAGACGATGGTAATTATAGAGAGTTTAATGTGGAGGATCTTCCAAAAATGACACCCTGGATCATGTAGGCAAGGACGTCGAGCGTGAAGGGTGGGGCCTTGAGACTAGTTGAGCTGAGTAGCTAATGAGAGGTTGAGGTATGTTGCTATACATAGAATCTGTGGGAACCAGGAGCTGGACATAATCAAATAGGTTTGACACCTGTGCTAAGTAACTATGAGCAATTGTTTATTTATGGAGTCGTCTTTACCGTGAATTGTCTTATAGTGATTGAACTGATAAATTCCCATACAATAGAATTATAATTTTTATTGTCATATGTGGTGAACAACCACACATTTATTTATTAATTATTGATGGTCTCTTTGCTCTAAGTATTAGCCCTTTAATTCAACTTTACTCAAGTTGCATCTGCGAAAGGTATAAATTCTCCGAAGAGCTAAATGAATTGTCTTTCTTTAGAGAGTATTATGACTTTCTAAGGTTGTATTAACATATGCGGAGAAGAAACGCGACTAACCAGACGAAGACCATGAATGCTAACTAACTGAATGATAGCCCTTTAATTCAACTTTTTCTGTGGAAATTCCTGAACTGAATGATAACTTCACTGCCAGGTTAGAAATTGTGTAGAATTGTAATATATTATCATTTTATGAAGAGCTAAGACATTCACTTGCAGTAGTTCCTCGTATTTGGAGAGAGTTAGTGTTTACCACTCCAAACATATCTATAATCTAATCAACCGTACTCCCGCATCACATTTCTATCTTTCTTCATATTCTCCTTTTGTAAATTGCAGTTCCTTCAAGACTTAGAGTTTTATACTCAACTCGGGATTATCGAAACGATGGGGACTCGGCTTCCGAGTGGAAGGAAGTAACAATAGGATCCAGTTCAATGGTTGTATTTCAGATGGAATATTCTTCTAAAGTTCGGAAAATCAAAATCTCTTCAATTGTATCTTTATCACTGAGTGCTTGAAGATGTCTGGTCAGTGTTGTTATTTTTAATTCTGATCGCAAGTCTCCCAAGACTTGTTGAGATGTGAAGAAGAGCATTTTATACTTTATTTTTGTTTCTTTCTATACATACATACATACATACATATATATATATATATATATATACATGGTCATTCTTCTTCAATGTGTTTGTCATATCTAGTCAAGGCTGCCGACAGAAACTTGAACGTTTAAAATGTCTTTCAAACAGTATATATATGATTTATTTATATTGGGGTCATTTGTGTTCTTAATGTCTATGATTTATATATAATGTGGTCCTTCATATTTATTGAATTGATGTTGACTTGTAACTCTACATTTCTTTGTAAGTGTATTTATAAGTAAAATTAATAGTATGATCCATGCTTCAAGCAGCACTCCAAGGATGAAGGCCTCTCTCAGAAGATCTTTGGCTACAGTCATTCTTGAGACAATTTTGTAGACATTTATTCTTTTGGTTCGTTAGATGTTTAGTTAGACCTGAGTCTTTTTCTTTTTTATTTCTTTTTGAATTCATGACTTCTTTTACTTGTTTGATTTTATGGTTAAGTTTGGATATTATCATGGTTGAATTTGGGTATTTCTCTTGATTTTTAAGGGTCATGTTGATTCAATTTTGTATGATTGATTTGTTGGTTGGTGAATAGTTTTTAATACTCATTCTTCCTGGTACAAGCAAGCTAGCTTACTTTCTTTTCTATGCTACGATCTTCCTTCTCTTATGAAATTAAGAGTTTGATTGAGGGCGCCCCCAAAGTTTTGACAAAAATACTAGTTTCATTATCATTCAAGTTTATAGTTTTATGTGATGAAATGAGAGGTTGTCTGTTAGGTTACTAATAGGGATTTAGGGATAGTAGTAGTATGATATTAGTAGGGACATAAGGGTAATTAGTTAGGGAGTTGGTTAGTGTTTTTGGTTATAAATAAAGGGAATATAGGCCATTGTTGAGAGATTTTAGGGCTTGGGTTAGCATACTCAAGAGGAGGTTTCAAGTGCCTTATACTTGGTTTATCTTGTTGTTTTTTTATCCTTTATATTTCAGTTCTTAGTTTCTAACATTTGGTATCAGAGCATCGATTCTGGCCATGGAACTATTGGGCCCCTGTCGTTTGGAGCGTCTACTAAAATTGGCGTTAAAAGCTCAACAAAAGGTCAAGGAAACACATCAAATTGCGAGGGAAATACGGGAAAGATGTGAAGAAATCGGTCGTCGAAAGATAGAGAAAGAACAAAAGAGAAAGAAGGGAGTTAAAGAAGCATCGAAATAAATAGAGAACTGACGAAATCTGTTCAGATAAAAAATCAGCAACAAAATTGTTCAGAAATTACCATGTTGTAAGCAAGACCAAAAAGTAGCAGGGAGGCGTCGGTCTTACAGTAAGAAACCTCCGAAAATGCAAGGAAAAGAAAAAGCAACGATGTGAGATGAAGGAGAACATATCGTCAAACCCATGGTTGAAGAATCAACAGAGAGGAATTTTGCAACATGTGAGAATGATCCGTATGTGTAAAATTGCAGAAGATGGTCGAGTGAAAAAAAAGGGATGGAAGAATTTACTTGTAGTCAAATGGCGGCAAAAGGGAGGTGGTAGGTGAAAGAAGAAACGTCGAAGGAAGGCATGGTTGGAGATGATGGCGGCAGGATCGGAAAAAAAGTGGGATGACAAATTGTTTAATGGGTTGGATCCAAATAAAGAGATGGAGGCTCAATTGCTTTCAAGGGTAAAATATAGTTGGTTGTTGAAAGGGTTGGATACAAATCGTAATGTGGAGGCCATTTGATTACTAAAGCAAAAATAAGAATTATTATACAAGATGGAAATTTGGGCCAGGTTGCACCATATTTTAAGATTCAACCCAGTTTCTCATCTTTCTCACGGGAAGTAATCAACCCTAGCCGCCACTGTACTCTATTATTTACTGGCACTGCAACCATCTCCATTGGGAAAGCTCACATCGATGGACGTCAACACCCTTCATCACTACCTGGCCCACTGGCCATTGCTACCGCCCATGGACGTACATCGAATTCACTGACCAGTACGAGGAAGTGGCTGCTAAAAATAATGCAAAATATATTGTTGGAGGCACCAATAAAAACAATACTTTATGTTTAAAGAATCTTTTTTTTTTTTGTCATTGTGGGTTGTTTAATATATATATATATATATATATATATATATATATATATATATATATATAATGTTTTGATTATTACTCTTTTTGTATTGAGTCTTGTAAGCACACCTTGAGAACAAGGTGTTTTGAAGGGCTCGGTAATGTTAGGGTACTAATAGGGATTTAGGGATAGTAGTAGTATGATATTAGTAGGGACATAAGGGTAATTAGTTAGGGAGTTGGTTAGTGTTTTTGGTTACAAATAGAGGGAGTGGGATTGAGGGAAGGTAGGCAATTGTTAAGGGATTTTAGGGCTTGGGTTAACATATTCAAGAGGGAGGTTCCAACTGCCTTATACTTGGTTTATCTTGTTACTTTTTATACTTTATATTTCAATATATTTTAGTTCTTAGTTCTTGGTATTTGGGTTCCTAACACTATCTTTTGTGGGTTCAACTCTTTTTGCTCTGTTTTGGATGCTTCTTAGTTGGATTCATATTTTGTTTCTAATTTTATGAATTTTTTTTACCCATTTAATTTTCGGGAAGTTTAAAAATTGTCATGGTTTAGTTTGGATATTTCTATAGCTTGATTTTAAGTGTATTGATTGAACTTTGTATGATTTATTAGTTTGAAAAGAAAAGAAAAAAGGTTGTGGGTAAGGAGAGAGAGAGATAAGGGGAGAGGCACATGTATGTGTATTAAATGCGATAATATTCAACCAATACAATAATATTACAATGGTAATAATAAAAATAAAAAAAAAAGAAATATTGAAATATATAGAGGGTATTCGTACGGATGACTCATTTTTTAATGCTTAAATGATTGATAACTTGCATTCTGAAAAAAACAGAATATGACATATTCTGACATGACAATGTGCACGAAACGACATGACTCTTGCCCTTGCCTTCGTTCTCGTACGCGGAAACGACATGACTCTTGCCCTTGCCTTCGTTCTTGCTCAAATGAGTTGTCAAAAAATCTAAAAAAAAAAAAGACCAGAAAAATTAAGTTAGAGAAAGCTAGAGCAACAGAGTTAGAGCTAGAGCAAGAGCTTGAACGAGAGCGAGAGCGTGAACAAGAGCGAGAGTGAGAACTAGAGCAAGAGAGCAATTTTTCTTATCTCTTTCTTTTCTCCAGAATTTTGACCATTCATTATTATCATACACGAGAACGAGAGATAGAGCTAGAGTTAGAGTGAGAGCACGATGCCCTCATAGTAATTTGGACAGAATGCACAATACGAAAAAAGTCATATGTCATTAATTTTAAAACATGGGTCAAACGACATTAAAGCGCGTGAAAATTAGTCTTATGTGCAAATTTCTCAATATATCGTTGATATATCGACAATATCAGCTATATGAGGTAGAAAAAACTTCACTCCCCTTACCCATGTCCGACTGATATTTTCAATTTAATTTTTGTTTGGATTGGGTTTGATACTTAGTTCATGAGTTTTTTTTAATACAATTTAATTAATGAACTTTCAAAAGTGTTTAGTAGATCTTTAAACTTCTGATTTTATAGTAGATCCATTCATAAGCTTACTAGACACAAAATTGAAAGTTTTTAAGGTCCTATTAGACAAAATTTTTAATTTTTTTTGTCAATAATTTTTTTTTAAAAAATGTTGAATACCTATTCAACATTTTAAATTTCAGATTATATTAGACACAAAATTGAAAATTTGGAGGCTTATTAAATATAAAATTGAAAGTTAAATATGTATTATACACTTTTTAAAGTTCAGCGACCTATTGGAAATAAAATGCATCCAAATGGTTTGAAATAAAAAATAAATAGATGATCTACGTACTAATATTTAACTTTTTCTTAAAATCAAAATTTTGAATCAATGACTTGAACAATCTGAACCAACTCAACCCAAATGAATTTTATTGAGTTCATCATTTAATAAAGATTGTTTGAGTTGAAAAAATCTATAATCGAAATAATTAAATTGAATCTAATAAGTATCTTAATCCGATCCAATCCATGAATACCCATAGTCCAAATCCCAAGCAAGTCAGCCTCATCTCATTATCCCAGCTCACTCCATCAAAAGTGTGTGACAACTAAGTTGACGTGAAAGCCCGCTCAACATCTCAAAAGTCAAGAATTTTATTCAACTATTGATCTTTGAAATGCCAATAAAATAGAATTTTATATTTTATTCTAATCCCTATACTTTTAAATTTCCAAATTTAATTTAGTCCTACAGCTAATATATAGTTTAACTTTTTCTTTAAAAAATTTGATTTCTATTTGTCTTCCCTTTAAAGTTTGGAATAACATATTCTATGTATAATATATTTTCTTGAATGAAGATTATTATTTTTATTTGATAAAATTTTAACAAACCAACCCAAACACTAATTTTAAGATTTATTGAACATACAAGAACTAAATTTAGACATTTAACCATACATGAATCAAAATAAAATGAATTTCAAAATATAGGGATTAAAAGGATAATTTCAACATTAAATTTAGTTAAAAGAATGTATTAGATAAAAAATATATATATATATAAACATTTATTAACATGTGAGGCAACAAGGGATCTTACAAGCACATCTCTACACATCTCCACTTTATTTAGATATATATATTATATAGGATAAGAGAATTTTATTGAGAAAGAAGATGAGCTTGAGGATCAAGTTGCACACTACAGTCTAGACATGTGATGAGCCAATATCAGACTGAAAGCTAGAAAACGAATCTGCAAGCTCCATGGCATCTTCAACCCTTAAACGAGTTCCCTGTTGCCCCACGACTCGGGCTGCGATTTTGGCTGCAAATGTTCCCATCTCTTTCAAATCCGAAACTCCCCGCAAGATACCATACAATATACCAGACGCATACGCATCTCCGGCACCACAAGTGTCGAGAGGTACGCATAGAGAAGGTGGGATATATACTGCTTCTCCTTTAACACCTATGTAAGAACCTCGGTGCCCATCCGTGACCGACACGAGGGGAACGAAATGACTCAGATACCTTACAGCTGATATAGAGCTTTCCTTGGAGTCAAAATGACATAAAGCTCCAGCTTCTTCATGGTTTGCAAAAACAATATCAGCATAGTTCCCCACAATTTCCCTGATAGTTAAATGGAAAAGATATTTTAAATAAGCGGTAGATCGAATGAACGAACGAACATCTTAGTATCGATAGAGAGACAATACGCAACACTTCGAACGCATGTTCTAGCTGTCACTCTAGAGAACATTGAAACTAGAAAATGAAAGACTTCCTCTTATTCTTTCCATTGGAAGGAAAATGGATGTCAAGCCAGACAAAGTAGAATTCTCATACTATATATAATAAGCTCGTGGTTAAGGACATAAAATCACATACAGAGTTGAGAAGAAAATTACCAAAAATCGTCGAAGTGTCTTTCGATGCAGGAGATATCTGAAGCTGTGACTGCAACTAGAGCACCGCTCCGGTGTGCTTCCTCACATGCTTTTTGAATTGTTTTGATTGTATCAGGGAATTCAAATAAATACCCTTCAACTACAAGTACATTTGTCTTGCTAATTACACTAGCTAACGCTGGACTATAATTCACAGTGGAAGATGTACCCTGATATCAAATAGCAGATCCAGAAGAACCCCTTTTAATCTGTGTATCATTTACAAAAAAAAAAAAAAATGCAAGCACTCTAGAAAGCAATGCTAGTTTAAGCAAATACAAGTTGGTCCAATTCGATAAATATTCCAACTAGTTATGACAAGAAGTATTGAGAATAGAAAAAGACCCATAAAAAACTGATTGTGAAATTACCATTTATAGATTGCAGCTATGCTCACATATGGCTATGGAAAAAAAAAGTTTAAATAAATGTTTACCTGATATGCAAGCATCGTTCGCTGAGCATCAGGGGTAGTAAGAACAATAACTGTTCCTGTTGTCCCATCCTTGACGGGAGGAGAAAGAAAATGGACATTTGCACGTCCTAGTTTTGTCCTATGAAACAAATTAAAGCATGAAAATAGTTACTAGTGCATATTCAATTCGATAACGAAAGGGGAAGCATTTGTTTTCACAATTTGCTAGAAAAGAACTAGCTCAAAACTTCAACTGTTCTACTTGTTAAGGAACCTTCTATTAGATGAGAGTTACTGCCATATTTTCTTCATAGGTATTGCACTTTTTGTTCAAGTACTATAATATAATTATAAAGAAAGATTAATCTTCTGAAACATAAATGAATAGTCCCAGAAATAAGGGTGGTATATACCTCTAAAAAGTGATATCTAGAAAGGGAAGAATACCATGTCATGCTGAAAGAAAATACTTCTAAATTGAACTACCAAAATTTATTTCATTAATACTTCTAAATCTCACTCCAAGAAAATGGCTCCACCAACGTGGTGCCTATGAACTCATCAAGCAATTTCTTTGTGCTTTAATTTCATGCCATCCAATGAATTTAAATTGAGAATGCAAAAAAACAAAAGATAAAGTTAAACTAGAGCCTGACCTGTAGAAGCTGCCCAATGGATCACTCCCTACACTACCAGTCATAGCTACATTGAAAGTAGGGCCTTTCATGGGTCTAATACCCAGCCTTGCCAAGGCCACCAGGCTGTTCGAAAGAGATCCACCAGCAGCCGCCTTATAGCTGCGACCGTCCATCGCCCGCAGCACTCTACCTCTTTCCTCATGATTTATAACCTTCCTTGTACCCTTCTCTAATCCCAGTTTCTTCAGAAACTCATCATCCACCATACCAGAAAAATCTACCTAAACAACATCGCCCCACCAATGAAAAAGACAAGAATTAGCACAAGTGCTCATTGCAAACTACATCAAATAAGAAAATGAAGTTGCTCCTATGAAACACAATGATCTATAAAGACTAGTGGCAGCATGTTACAAGGATTTTCTTCTTAAGCTTGAACTCTCCCAAATCAAAATTCTCACACCTAGATAAACAATGTGTTCAATTAATAGACCCAATCAACAGTTACTCCAACTACAGCAGCTCAAAACCACTTTCCCTTGGTCAAATCAGCCAGTTATCTAACAAGAGAAAGAGATACACCAAACTAGCAATTATTTCAATCTCAATACAAAAACCCACAACGGTTCCACAGAAATTTCCTCAAGAAACAGAAAGGAAAAACAGAAAAATTACCATAGCTTGTCCAAGCCCCAAGACGTCCCATCGATCAGGCAAACGAGAGGAAGAGCCATTAATCTCATCAGCCTCTTCAATTTCGACTGCAAATTCCTCATCAGAGCCATTGGCCTCCTCCTCCTCCTCTTCTTCCTCGCTCCCACTATAAAACTCCCCTGTCCTATCGTCGCTAAAAACACGACAAGAATACATACCGCTGAAAGAATCGAAGCCTCCGGCCATGGAAGAGAATCTGAAGCTGTCGCCAACTCTGCATCGGTGAATGAAAGTGGAAGAGGAAGAAGGGGGATATGAAGAAGAGGGAAAAGGAAGTGAACGAATAGGAGTCAAATTAGGAGAAGAGAGAGGCAGAGAAGAAAAGGGTAACTGAAATTGAGGAAGAGAAGAGATGGGATAATACAGAGACATTGCGGGAATCGGTTAGCCAATGGATTTCGAGCGAGTGGTGGTGAATCGGTGCATCAAAGAAAGGCAAAAATGGCAGAATTCATCATAGCCACCCACCGCCCCATTCCCATTTGGAGGGTAATGGGTAATTTTATAAGAAGCGATTGAGGAAGAAGCTGCTCGCGAATGGGTTGTTCTGTCCAAAGAAGAATCTCAATTTTTTTCAAATCCCATGCTTCATTATCCATCAAACAACGTGGAACTCGCTGGATTCCTTGAGATCAGCAGAGGATTTATTCGATTATCTCCGATTTTCCATGGCCGTTGGATTGCCAATTTTTAGACTGCCATGGAAATGACCTCTTTTTCTGTTGTGATGAGACCCCCATTTCTCTCATATTTCTAGTTTCTTCTACCACTCGTTTTTGTCAAAATTGGATGTTTTTTTTTTGTTCTTGTTTGTCCTGTCGTTCTTCTTCCAAGAGTTTTGGGGAATGCTGTTCTGTTACGGTAACTCTTTTGAAAACTATGGTAGTTTTATTTCCAAAATTTTCTATAGTTTTATTTCCAAAATCATAGGGTGATTTTAAAACCTTCAAATTACAATTTGAGGAGACATAATTTCTTTTTAGTTTCTTTTTGTCGTGTACGTCTAAGAGCACCAAATATTTGTCTATATGTTTTCAATAAGTTTTATTCATCTAATAGTTATTATTTAACCATTTTTTTTAAACTTCAAACTAGCTGTAAGAATTAATTTTAAGCTTTACTGAAAGTATCAAGTTTAAAATTGAACATTTGAAATTACATCAACTAAAATTGAATATAAGACTAAAATTGAACATTTGAAATTATATCAACTAAAATTGAATAAATCTCAAGTATAGGGACCAAAAATGATATTTTAACCATTTTTTTAAGGTAAAACTATATAAAATACCTTTGTTTAAAATTTTTAAGTCTATCCTTATTCTTTTAAGGGCAGTTTGAAATGGGGGATGGAAATGGGAATAAGGGCACAAATGAGTAAGGGCAACACATTTCTGGTTTGAAATAATGTTTGTATAATTAGAAACATATATAAGTTATATCCTCATACATCATTGAGAGAAACCTATTCAATATGGCTACTACTCTATATCACAAGTATATAAGTTTTCTAGAATTAATTTCATAGAACAAACATTAACATTTTTTTGAGTAATATGAATATTATTTATTCATATGAAAATTTAATAGAATCCTCGTGTTGAACCAATTTCGAGATTTTATGACAAAAAAATTGTCATAAACACATTTTATGAACTTTTTTTTTTTCAATCGTAGAAGTCACCATCAAGCAAACTCTAAACATGACACATCCAAAAATCTGTCATAATTAACTATTTTATGACAATTAATGATTGTAAAAAAAAGCGTATTCAAGACATTTACTAAAAATCATGGATTTTTTTTTATGACAATTAAACATTGTCAATAAATACCTCAAGTTAATGACAGTATTCTTGTGTCAAGTATTTGGTTTCTATGGTGTCTGTAATTGCCAACAAAAATTTTTACTCAAGACTCACTTTACTTAAGCTAAATAAGCCCAGTAATAAACTCATGTTAAGTTAAGTTGATGCTAAAATGAAGGAGGGAGAGACATTTTATAGGAGAAGATTGATTGTCCAAAACACAAATTTTTCGATGTGGGAAAAATGAAGTTTGTATGACGTTGGAAAACTGTCATAAATTTGTGATGTTGAAAAACTGTCATAAATTTTGAAAAACACGAAAGTTTTTTATTTTTCCCGCCAAAAAACGCGCCTCCAACCATCTGTGACAGCTTTTTGTCTAAATCATTATGATGTTGAAAAACTGTCATAAATTTTCGAAAATACGAAAATCTCCACTTTTTCCAACCAAAAACACACCTCCAACAATTTATGATACTTTTTTCTCTCTCCCTCTTATTTGGTTTAGTTATGGTATCATAGAATGTCAAAATTGTAGTAGTGCAGACATAGTAATATTTGATTCCTTGCAATCTTATTTTCAAGTATATGTTATCCATAGATATCCGATGAAATATTGAGCTAGATGACTTTTAACATGTTCAACAAAATTCTATGTTATTTAGTTTGCTGAAGTGCCTAATGGAAATTAAGGTATTTAGTGTAAAATTAGAACTTTTAAAGTTCTAACTATGGTATATCGTATAATTATTATGCTTCTCATGCTTTAAAAGTTTTAATCATAGCAAAAATTATAACAAGAAGTCTTTTTGTAACAAATTAAAAAGGTTGAGGGTAAATATAAACTTTTTAAAACATTATAGACAAAATTGAAACTACCATTAGATTTTGATAAGGATATTTTAAATTATTTTGCTAAATTTAAAGTCATGATCAAATTGTATTCAATACACAATATTATTTTTTTTAAAAAAAAGAAGTAAAATCAAGGGGTTCAACATTCAATATTTATTCGAACTAAAAAAAAGCTCTAAAACCAAAATTTGAAAATACAAATTTTCTCCACCATACACAACTACAATATATACATTTTAAATATTTGTAAAATTACCTAGTGTTTTAAAATATTATTGAAATAAATGATATAATAGAAAAATTAGAACATAATTGATTGGATTGAAGGTTATATATATATTATGTGCAGTGCAACCTTTATGAGATAGTCTTCGCTGAGAATGTGAAAAATGCAAAGTAGAGTATCGGGTAGCAGTGTGGTGTTTTTATGAAGAAATGAGAGTTTTTTATTCTAGAGATTTTATTTTATTTTATTAATTCTACATTGTCCGGGTGTGATATTTGGAATTCAATAGTCATTATTAGATCTAGTTTCTGACGCAGTTTTGAGGACTTCTTGTAATATTTGTAGAACCTTCCGTTATAGAAAGACGGGTAATCTCAAATTTAGATGAACCAATATTCCTATCTTTTTTATCTTTTTATATTTGTCATTTGTGATTTTTTATTTGGGTTTCTTATCATGTGGAATGAGAGAATTAATGATGTAGCAATTTTGTTATTATTATATTATTATTTTTTTCTCCCAACACTCATACATATATATTTATTTGAAGTATAATATTTATTCTAACTAAATATAATATAACATAATATAATAGGCTCTAAAAGCATATTCGAGAAATTGTAATGAGTAGAAAAAAAAAAATTAGTATATTTGTCAATCTAGCTGTGATTTTTGAAGGTTTGCAAATATAACAAAAAAAATTTAAAATTGATTTCCGTTTTTTTAATTATTTTAGATTTACCTTCGTTAGTGTATCATCAAGTATATTGGTTGTATATTGAACATACTTATATTTGATATATCAATAATACATTTATTATATCAGTAAACTGATATATACATAAAACGAAGTATGTTAGTTGTATATTACTAATATACTACTATACACTTCTTTTTCAATATATCAATCAAATGAAATACTATATGTTGTATGATGTAGATTAGTAATATCAAAAATATTTTGTATATTGGTATATCATTGATATACTAACACAATATATTAGTAGTATATCAGTGATATGTTTCATCAGTGACAAATACTATATCATTCACTCACTACTTGGACTATACACAAGTGTGTATCAACTAACAAAAAACGATTAATAAAGTTAAAAACTAAAAATAAGGTATATTATTAGTATATAATTGATATACTTTAAATTACGTATATCTCATTTCATTTTAATATACTTAAGTGAAGTATATTGATATTATATCACTAATAAACTTCATATTAGATATATCCAATGCACAAAATATAAATCACTATTATACTCTTGATATACTTCATATTAACTATTTTGATGTACTGTTTATATATTGAATATTAAGAATTTAAGTTCATTGATATACTTAAATAAAATATGTAAGTACTATATCATTGATATATTTTATATTAGTATATCAACAACATATCATTGATAGACAGTTGATATACACTATATGCAAACACAAGATATTGTGTAGGAAAGTTATTTTGGACATTTCGCCAACTCTGATCGAGTTGGATCAATTTTTTTTTGTTTACTATGGAAACAAAAGACAAACACGCTTACAATTGGATTTTTTATTTGTTTTCCATTTGTGCAACTTACCCTATTTTGAAAATACAAAATTTCTCCATCATACAAATATTTTCAAAACTATTTATAATTAATAGGATTGAAGATGTAGTATGAAAAATTTTTCATACTACTTTTATTTATTTCTTGTCACGTCAACATCACTTTGTAAATGATGTGGGATCCACCACCATTTAATTATTATACAACTTTCAGAAACCTTGTATTTAATTTAATTAATATATTTGATAAAAACAATAACATCACACCAATACACTATTCCTTATTTTAATCAAGTAAAAAGATAGTTACACTAACTATTGTTATTTTTAAAGGTCTATTTTGTAAATATTTAGTTTAGTTTTTTTTTCTTTTCTTTTCGGAAAAGAATATTTCATGAACAATAACAACTTCCATATTATTTAATCTTTTTCAAAACTATTTTTAATCTAATAAAAATTTGATGGTCAAATTGTGTGATCAACTTGAAATATAATGATGGTTTTAATTGCACCGACACATTTTGACTTTGGAATATGTGCGATACTCTTGAATATAGTGGAGCAAAACTTCGACCCTCTGTTGTAAACAAATTTGCACCAACGCGTTTTTAATTTTAAAAGTAAACTCTTAAAATGGTTTGTGTATAACGTCACTTCATTACTTTTCCTGAAAAATTCTATTAGATGAGGGAGAATTTTTTTTTTCTCAAAAGAAAATTTGTTTAGTTCTCTTCCTACTACAATCTTGTCGTTAAAAAATTCTCATATTCTTGTCGTAAAAGTAAGTATTACACGTTTAGGGTTCATTTATCTTTAAAGAGCTAGGATGTCCAACATTTTCAAGTACTCAAAATTTTAGATGCCTGAAAAATATAGATGTCCAACAATTTTAAGTAGTCATATTTGTTTTACAAAACATCTATAAGAACAAAAATATTTAGATAGTCATGTTTGTTTTGCAAGATTTTTGTATTAGAATGTCTTAAAATAATGTATTATTCCAACACTATGATCCTTACTATTTTAGATAACTGATATATTAATTTAACATAATTTGAGAGCATATAACATTTTTTTTCTTCAATTATTTTTATCAATTTAGTTTATATTAATTTTGTAAAACAAGTTCATTTATATTGTTTTTAGATTTTTTTATAAAAGATTTAGAATGAAATATTAATTTTGATTTTAACTAAAATGCTTTAACTTATTTTAAAATAAAAATAATTATATAGTTAATAGTGTTATTTAGTGGATTATATTTATACATGATCAAAATGGAGAAAACTTTGGGAGATAATATCAATTTATGATTTTCTTTTTTTTTTCTCTTTTTTTTAAAAAAAAAAAATTGGATGATAAACTGAGCTATGTAAAATTTTGGAGTTTATTTATATGTAATTGAAATATATAAATATAATTAATTTCATAAAGTTGTTTATTAGAAACAAATATAAAAATTTATTTTAATTATAAAATTAAAAATTTGAGAAATAAAGAAAATTGATAAAAGAAATTATATGTAAATGAAAAATGAAGGATAAAAACGTCAATAGGTGATTTCATAAACATGAGAATCTTAGGTCCCGTTTGATAACATTCCTGTTTCATGTTTCTTGTTTCTTGTTTATTGTTTCTCATTTTTTAAGAATAAGAAACAAGAATGTATTTGATAACTATTTCTGTTTTTTGTTTGTTTAAAAACAAGAAATAGAAACATAAATTTGTTTGATAACTTTTTTTTTCTTGTTTATTGTATATATAAATATACCATTTATATAAATATAAAGAATGCAAAATTAAAATTCAAAATTCAAAAAATACATATATATAAAATTTTGAATTTTAAATTAAAATAATATAAATATACAAATGGTAAAATTAAGAAATAAAATAAAAATAAATAAATTTATATAATAATAATATAAATTTATATATAATATATTATTATTATTTATAAAAACTAGAACTGCAAAAATTCGAAATTCATAAAAAAAATACAATCATTTGTACTCTCTTGGAATCAAACTCAAGACTAATAAGGGAAGTAGATAGGAGATGCAGACATTTTAGCAACAAGCTAAAGAGTCACTTCTTGAAATTTGGGAATATTTGAAATTAAAAATAAACATAACAGAAATAAACTAATTTATGTAATTTCTAAAATTTAGTCAAAATTTTAGAAACGTTTCTCAAATTTTGAGAACAATATGATAAATGAGATAAATTATCAAACAAGTTTGTTTCTTACAAAATGAGAAACAAAAAACGAAAACGTTATCAAACGAGCTCTTAAAAATTCATGTATAGCATCAAAATCTTCTTAAATACCTTATAGGTATCTTTATATATTTAGACATCTCAAAATGTACTGCAAAATACACGAAGTAATTCAGATACCCATCTCCATCTCAGGAAAATCGTAGATTACCACCAAAGAAATGACATTATGTTGGCAATAAACAATATTTGTAACAATTTTTTTTAGCAAACCGTGTAAACCTGGTGGATTTTTTTTTTATTAATTTAAAATTTATATTTTTTAAAAATATTATATATAGCCATACTTAATTGTCCATTTTTTTTAAAGAATATTCCCCTGTTATTAGTTATCCAACTTTTTTATATGCATAATTAAATCATTGTTTTTTAACCCCTTTTAAGTCTTAATAGCCCTTTAGATTTTAAAAATTATACTTATTTTCTAATAATTTATCTATTATTAGTTTCATCTTTTTTAACAAATATTTAAGTCCCATTTGATAATTATTTAGTTTTAAATTTTTTAAAATTAAGCTAATACTACTTTCATCAATAGTGTTTCATGTTTTCTTATATACTTTTTACATGTATTTTAAAAAACCAAGCCTAATTTTAAAAGGGAGAATTGCATCATTAGCCAAATAAAAAAGCTCAATTGTGGATGTGTCATCAGTTTTTTAAAAATTGTAAGTGTGTTAACTGTTTTGCAAAATACTCAAAATAACCTTCACGTTTAATTCTCGTGTTTGCAATATGACGTCTATAATAGTCTATCAAGGATATATCATCAGTGATAAAGTGTTGATATATCTCTAATATACCTAGTATGAAGTATATCAATTCTTTATTATTGACATACATTATTTAAGTATGTCAATGAAGTTGAATTTCCAATATTCAAATTATCATCCGTATAAAAAATGACTAACATGAAATAGTATTGACAATAATTTATATTCAATATATATATCTAACATGAATATTATCGATAAACTCCTGATATACCATACTTAAGTATATCAGTAAAATGAAATATATGTAATATAAGGTATATCCGTGGTAGGTATATTAGTGATATACCTTATTTTAGTTTTTGACTTTATTAATAATTTTTGTCACTAGTTTTTTTTTTTTTTGATGCACTATATTAATAGTGAATGATTCATCACTTAAAGTAATGAATCATTATTAAAAAAAAGTAACGAATTCTATCACTAAATGAAGTATATTACTGATAGACTACAAATATACTTAGTGTTAGGTATATTAGTTATATACCAACTATGCAAACTATCTAAATATAAGTTGATTTATATATCAAAAGTGAAAAGTATATTAGATATATATACTAAATATAAAGTATATTAGATATACTATTGATATATCTATTGTTTACTAATGAGGATAAAACTGGAACAATAAAAAAATAGAAATTAGTTTTATTTTATTATTTTTTTTTTGCTATATTTGCAAATCTCCAAAAACCATAGCTAAAATTGTATTATCTCAATATTTTTTGCTACCCATTATAATTCCCCATTTTAAAAACTAAAAAAAGTAGTTTCTAAAAATTTGTGTTTGTTTTTTAAATTTGGCTAAAAATTAAAGTGTTTTCTTAAGAAACATGAGAGTTATTATAGGGAAGATGGAAAATTATTATAGAGAAATGATGAGAAAAACAACTACAATTAAAAAAAAAAAAAGATGGTTATCAAAAGACGCCTTAGTTTTTAAAACATGACATGATTTTTTTGAAAACATAAGTAAAAAGTAGATACTAAAACAAGTAAGTTCTTAGGTGAGGGTAGTATTTATAGGTTTAATTCTCAAAAATAAAAAACTAAAAACTAAATAAGTTTTCAAACGGAGCCTTAAATTCTTGGTTAAATTCCAAAAATAAAAATGAATTTCTAAAAGTTATTATTATTATTTTTTTATTTTTCAAAATTTGACTTGATTTTTGAAAATATAGGTAAAAAGTGTATAACAAAAACAAGAGAATTCATGGATGAAAATGTTATTTATAGGTTTAATTCTCAAAAATAAAAAACTAAAAACTAAATAAGTGATTAAGCCAAACATTGATTATTGCCTTTTTTTTTAATCAAATTTGAAATGCCTTACTAGATCATTATTTATTGATTTTATCTTTAAAAATTAAATCATATAATCAGTATATCTATTAAAAAAAGTATATAATCAATATTAATAAAACTTACTTTTGTATTGTTTTCTTGAAAGGAATATAATATAATGGTTTTATAACTAATAGTGTACATCAATATTCATATAGTTTTATTAAAAAAAAATGTAGTTAGCTCATACGAAATTGATGGGATAGGTTCATAATTCAAATATATCTATTTAAAATTATTAGTTCTCGACCCTCGTGAAAGTATATTTTTAAAATTTATAGACATTTACTATTTCTAATACTTTTTATTATAAGTCATCCTAGTAGTAGCATTTTAGAACAATGAAAAATTTATCAACATTTAACAATTATTTATCATTATTATCAACTTCAACGTTAAATTATTATATTCTTGATCAAAAGGTTAGATATTTAATTTTTTTTTATTTATCATTTTTTTCGATATACTAGTTGAACTATGTTAATTTTAGCTTCCACTCATCGTTGACAAAAAAAAGAAAAGAATATATTATGGAGAGAGAGGTTACTTCATAAATATTATAATTTTTTTACCTTTTTTTTAACCAAAATATTAATTAAAGATTTGATCACAAGCAAGTGGCCATTGATGGATGAGAAGACATGGTTCAGTGAAAGAAGGATCTGTACGGATTTTTTACATCTTCAACCTAAATTATTGACTTAAATAAAACAACAATTCCCACGCTTCCTTTTTTTTTTAATGAAGTAATAAATTTTAGGACTATAGTTGTTTTTAGGACATGTTGGAGGCATAAATTATAATAACATGTGTTATTATAATCTGTGAAATACTTTAAATTTTAAATACATACTATTATAACTCTAGACTAAACCACTCAACATTTTAAATAATATTATATAATTTTATTGACTATAACCCATAGACTATTATAACTCACCCAACACCTCAAACATGCTCTAAATGTATGTTCAATTAATATTTTTCTCTTTATGTTATTTTTTTTTCTATAAACGAATAAATTGGTGTAAAAAAAATAATAAAATAAAAAAATAAACGAATAAATTAGCGTGGCAACAATTTTACAAAATATATTTTTTATCTATTAAAAAACTTGGTTTTATTCTAGAAGAAAATTTAAAATGCTTTTAGAAATGAAATAAATTATTGTAAAAAATATATGGGTCGTTTTGATTGAGAAGTTGGAGGGAGTAGAGTTGGCCCAAAGAATTATTAACTCTTTCTTGTGGATCCCATAGATTTATTAACTCATTTTTCAACTCTTTCTTATAGGCCTCACATATTTAGGGGTTGTTTGGGGCGTTGAGTGGATTATAATAACATGGGGTTATAATAATCTATGAGTTATTATAGTTTGTGAAATATATAATATTATTTAAAATACAGAGTAGTATAATATGGAGTTATAATAGTCCGTGTTTGGGGTGCAGAGTATTTCACAGGTTATTATAACACAGGATATTATAACACGGGTTATTAAATATGGGCTCCACATATTTAGTAACTTTTTCTCCAACTATTCATAACTCATTTTCTAACTTCCCATAATGGGTTCTACAACTTTTTCAACTTATTTTTTCTTCACCTCATCTCACTCCTACACCTCTCTACTATTCTCTCATTTCTCTTTATTTTTTTAAATTTCTTAATTAACAAAATTATTTATTTTGTATATATATAGTGTCATTATTACTAAATACTAATTATATATAAATATTTATTTAATTTTTTTATTTTTATCTTATAATTTTAATATATTTTTAATATAATTAGATTTGTTTTTATTCTGTACTTTCATTTTTGAAATATAAATTATATAAAAAATATTTTAATTATGATATTATTATTTTCATTTAAACTCTTATTGTAAATTAGAATACTTCGTAACATATTTTTTAATTGACAAAAATCTCGCTATCTCACTTCATTCATATGTCATTTATGTTTTTTTTTTACTTTAAACAAAAATTACTCATAACAAGTAGCAATCCGTTTTTTTTTCTTATTCTTTTATTAATAGCTCAAAAAATATATATAATTTTATGATTTGAAAATAAGAAAAACATATTTTAAACTAACTCCGCTATTTTCATTTAAGAAGTAATATTAAAAATTGTTAATGTATTAAAAACAAATTGATATTCAAAATAACCATGTTCAAAATAAAAGGTCAAATGATTTTTCATTCCAACCTTAATTACTAAATAGAATTCAATAAATAACATAAATATATTGTAATCTAAACAAAAGTATATATGATATTCATTTTGCATATGGTGTTAAAAAATATATTTATTTTGAACTTAGTTGTTTTAAAATCAATATTTGATATTTTTTTACTTAGGTATTTAAAACTTTAAACAATATATTATTGAATAAATAATATGAGAGATATTGAAAAAATAATGTGGGGTAATTTTTATCATAAACACATGTATTATTTTTGTTTTGGAACAATGAAGTTGGCATGCCTTGTGCATTCACTGCTTGTTGATAACATGAAAGTTGTCTTCTTGTCATTTTTTTTAAAATTCAAATTCTTAAAATATATTAGATTGATTAATTATCAAAGGTTAAGTAATCAATTACATTGAGTAATTAGAAATATTAAATATTAAATTTCGCACGAAGAAAACATATTTTGTTAAGGTTGAATAATAAATCTTAAATTAAAGTTTGTAAATTGATGTAAATATTTTATTAAACTTCAAAAAATAAATCCATTACATTAATGTGATATTAAAATAAGAGTGTGAGGTATTTTTTATTCAAAATTTTGTTGTCTTTAAATAAAATTTTAAAGTATAAATAAATTAATAGATATAAAAATATATATAAATGTTAAGATTTATGGGAACAATTTTACAATAATGAAAAGTTGAGAAATTATAGAAAAAATTTGAGAATTTGACACCAGAACTCCAAGTTAATTAATATGCATCCAAACACAGAATTCAGAACTTCTACTTCCTGCAACTGCTTGCCCCAAACACAATTTCTCAGAACTCTAGAGTAAACAACTCTGCACCCCAAACACAGACTTTAGAACTCCCAAGACTTTTTTACTTTTACTCTCTGCAACTCCTACTTCCCATTGTTAGGGATGCAAACAAATGTCCCATATTGGCTAAGGAAAAAATTGATCATGGGTTTATAAGTGAAGACAATTATCTTCATTGATATGAGGTCTTTTAGGGAACAAAAAGTAAAGTCACGAGGGTTGATACCCAAAGTGGACAATATCAAGTTGATGTAAATATTTTGTACTTCAACATATATATTTATGGGTACATTGAATATTATATATTACATGCAGGAAGTATAAAATGGATAAATCATGTTATGACAATATAGCTATATATCTACTTATGCTTATATAATACATGTCTATGAATATAACTATATTTATTGTCTATATAAAATATAATAGAATTATAGATAGATATAAAAATCCAGTGTGTATTTTTAGAACAATGTGCAGTATTTTAAGAGAGAAAATAGTGTTTTAATTTTTGTTCATCTCATTTATCCAAGATATAATACTTGAAAGTCAATAGTCTTTATTGGACTATTGAACGTTGATTTGTACGTAGCGCAAAAGAGTAAAACCTGCCGTTGCAGAAAACTCTGGTATTGTTTTCTTTTTTCCTATCTCTCTTTATTGTTATTTGTGATTCTTATTTGATTGGCTCATCAAAGAAAAGAATTAATACACTGTAGCAATTTTGTTACTATTATTGTTAGACTATATGATATAATTAAATTTACCACAAACTCTTAGCTTAACCTTTTAGTTTGATTGGTGATTTAAGATGGTATTAGAGCAGTTGGTTTAGGAGGTCCTGTGTTCAAACCTTTGTTAAGTCAGTTTCTCTTCATTTAATATTGATTCCACTTTTCATCAAATTTTCAAGCCCACAAGTGAGGGGGAGTGAGTGTTAGACTATATGATATAATTAAATTTACCACAAACTCTTAGTTTAAGGTTTTAGTTTGATTTAAGAATTATATTATTATTTTTCTCCTGAACAGTAGTAGTTGATCTTTAATCTATTTTGGACTTGCCTAATCAACATATTAGTGAAGACTTTGATCTTAATTTTTTTTTTTGGTTGATTTTTTATCAGAATACAATCTCTCTTCAATGCGTTACTTTTAGTATCTTAGGATGTATAGTAGACTTTTTTGCACATCTTCTTCAATGGGATTATACATAAATCGACTAATGTAGCAAACTTCAAAATAAATATCAGGTATGGTATGAGTACGATAAGTAAGTTTTTCTAACTGGCCTTTGATATGTTCTTTGTTAGTTTAGGACTTTTTCTTTTAAGTAGTATTTTGGATCAATAGAGAAGTACTCACAGTTTACACACAAGCATACCCCGTTTCCTTTAGAAGGTCAAGAATATACTTTCTTTTGAGAACTCAAACCGTTCCTTGAGTGAGCCATTTCAATGCCTAGGAAGTATTTTAGGCTAAATTATAGAAAATACTCCTGAACTTTATACTTTGTTTCAAGATACTCTTGAACTTTCAAAAGTTTTAATGACACCTTCAAACTAAAAAAAAAATGTCCAAAAATACCCCTACCGTTAATTTTTGTTAGAAACCGTTAGTACTTTGTTTTTGAAAATACCACTGAACTTTTAAAAGGTTCATTAATAATACCCTTACTATTAGTATATAGACAAAAATTCTTAGTAATTCATTTTAAAATCTTTTTGAACTTTCAAAAGTTGTATTAATACCCTTAACTTTAAAAAAAATTAAAAATATTCTTACCGTTAGTTATATGGAGGAAAAATATTTATCTATGCCCCCATTTACCTCCATCTTTCTATTTCTTCTCTCTCTTGATTTGCTTCAATTTATAGGCTCACACTTATCTATTTTTCCTGTAAAACCAAAGTCGAAAAAATCGAGAACCCAACAAACATCAATTATTTATAGTGGTTCGACTATGCCTATATCCACTGTGCAAAGATGAGAAGATTTTATTAACCAAGAGAAGAGAACGATACGTAGTACATCACCATAGAAGAACAAATCGGGGATGGAACTCCAAGCAACACATGACAACAACCTCAAATGGAGAAGGTACAAACCCTAGCCTCCTCGCGAATCTTCCTCGATACCCTTTCTATTCTCACGACAAAAGAGGCCACAAAACAACATATATATAGTTGTTCAAATAACCCTAATTTCAACATAGTGAAATTACCAAAATGCCATCGGATAAACCAACTTTTAACCACTGCCAAATAACCATGGTAAAAGAAGATGTAAATAAAAAATTAACAATTCACCCTCTTGATGAACTCAGGTACAAACTCTTCATCTAAAAATATCAACCAGTGCCAAGCTTCATCAGGTCACACAAATATAGAAACCTGTCTGAAGCAAGAGACTTTGTTAGCATATCAGCTGGATTATTAGTGATACTCACCTTTATCAAACTTATCTTTTGATCTTAAACAACATCTCGAACATAATGGAATCTCACACCAATGTGTTTGGTTCTATTATGAAAAGTTGGATTTTTTGCATGTGCCAATGCACTTTAGCTGTCACAATAAATTTTAACAGAACAATCAAACAAACACATTTTAGAAATTAAGTCTTTCAACCAAACAACTTCTTTCACAGCATCAACCAAAGCAATATATTCAGCTTTTGTTGAAGATAATGCTACAACTGGTTGCAAAGAGGATTTCCAACTCACAACATTCCCAAATACACATAAAAACATAACCTGTTAAAGATCTTCTCTTATCCAAATGAGCTGCATAATCTGAATCCACAAAACCAGTAATGACATCATCATAAATATCATTCTTATTAAAAAATAAGACCTTTAGATAAAGAGCCTTTAACAAATCTGAGTACCCATTTAAAAGCTTCCCAATGCACCTTACCAGGATTTCCCATAAATCTACTAATCATACTCATAGCATAAGCCAAATCAGGACGCCAAGAGATCATGTTATACATCAAACTTCCAACTAAATTAGCACAAGGAACATAATTCATTTCAGCAACATCTTCAGGTGTAGAAGGAGATTGATTAGCAAACAATTTAAAATGTTGAGCTAAAGGGTCTTAACCAATTTGTAATTGTCCATATTAAATCTTTTAAGAACATTCTTCAAATAATCTTCTTGAGAGATACAAAGTGTATTTCTACTTCTATCTCTAGACAACCGCATTCCCAAAATTTTCTTTGCAAAGCCCAAATCATTCATTTCAAAGTTGTTATTCAATTGAACCTTTAACCACTTTTTCCTTGAGTACTATTTGAAGCAATAAGGATGTCATCCACATATAGAAGCAGCAAAATGAAGTGTTTCTTATTAACAACTTTCTTATAAACACAAGCATCAAAAGAATTTCTAAGAAAACTTTGTGCAGTAATGAAAGAATCAAAACACTTGTTCCATTGTCTAGAAGACTGTTTTAACCCATAAATGTTCTTGTGTAATTTACAAACCAGATTTTCATTGCCCTCTTCAATGTATCCCAATGGTTGTTTCATAAAAAATTCTTCATCTAAGGGTCCATGCAAGAAAGTAGTTATCACATCCATTTGTTCTAATTCTAGATTAAATTGAACAACCATAAACAAAAGAACTCTAATGGATGAATGACGTACAATAGGAGAAAAAACTTTTGTAAAATCAATGCCCTCTTCTTATGTGAAACCTTTAGAAACCAACCTAGCCTTATATCTAGGTTTATCAAGTTCTGTAATACCAGGTTTAATCTTAAACAACCATCTACAATCAACAACTTTATGATTATTGGGTCTTTTAACAAGTGTCCAAGTATTATTTTGCAAAAGAGAATTCATTTCCCTATCCATTGCTTCCTGCCAAAACACACAATCATTAGATTTAATGGCTTGATTATAGGTTTTAGGTTCTGATAGTTCTTCAACATTAAATACAATGAAGGGCAAAACCTACAAAATCGACTTCATCATAACGAATGGGTGGCCTAATAGTTGTTTTCTATCGATCTCTAGTCAATTGATAATTCTGTAATTGTTCATTATGATCAGAAATAATTGGCTGAGAACTAGCACCCTCTGAATCTAATAACTCATTTTCAATAAGACTACTAATTTGGGCAGAAGGGATGTGATCAATAGGTCCTAATGGAAGGTTATTAGAACTTGTACCAATGTTACCTTGTTCAAGAGTTTGAAGCTCAATTTCAAAAGTTCTTTTATTACCTTCATCAGAATCTAAAATCAAATGAGGGTTTTTCCAAGGCATCGAATTTTCATTAAAAATAACATCTATGCTGACAAAATATTTTCGATCTCCATGTTCAAGTGACCACAACTGATATCCTTTTTAATACCCCGAGGATACCCAAGAAAAATGCGTTCTTTTAGTCCTAACATCCAACTTCTGTTTGATGTGAGCATAAACAACACACCCAAAAGTTTTCATATGTCTCAAATTATGTGGCTTACCAGTCCATAACTCTTGAGGTGTTTTAAAATTCAAAGCAGAAGAACGACTTCTATTTATGATATATGTGGTTGTATTTACAACCTCACCCCAAAAAGTCTTTGGAAGATTAACATTTGACAACATGCATCTAACCATTTCTAGAATGATTATATTAAATCTTTCAGTCAAACTATTTTGTTGTGGTGTTCCAGGGACAGTCAAATGTCTTTCAATTCCATTCTTTTTACATAATTGTGGAAATTTTCATTAAGCTATTCCAAACCATTATCAGTCCGAAGAATCTTTATATTCTTTCCAGTTTGATTTCCAATGTAGGTTTTCCATTCAAGAAAGGTTTGAAATACTTCATCTTTAGATTTCAACAAGTAAATCCACAATTTTCTTGAATAGTCATCAATTAAGGACAAAAAATATTTAGCCCCACTATGAGTTTGGACTCTAGATGGGCCCCATAGGTCTGAATGAACATATTCTAAAATTGCTTCTGATTTAAGAGATCCCTTTTTTGAAACTCTGTCTAGTGGACTTGGAAAGAACACAGTGTTCACAAAAATCAAGTTTAGAAGGTTTATTTTTACCTAACAATCCTTTTCCATATAAGTGACTAAGACCTCTTTGACTGATATGCGCTAGTCTATCATGCCACAATTTAATGTCTACAGAAACAACATTAGCAGTCATATTCAAATCACCAACAACTGCATTTCCTTGGAGTATATATAAGCCATTTTTAATTTTCCAGTTAGTTTAACCGAATTATCCTTACAAAGAAGTAAAATGCTCTTTTCAAATCTGTATCTGCAACCAACATTATCAAGTATTCACAAGGATATCAATTTTTTTTTTCAAATCAGGTACATATCTAACTGAAAAGAGTATTTTAATTGTTCCATCATCCATGTTAAACTTAACTGATCCAATCCCTTTAACTTCACAGTGTTGATTATTTCTCATAATGACTCTACCCCCATCAAATTCAATCAGATCCCAAAAAAAATTGATTATTAAGAGACATGTGAAAAGTACACCCAGAGTCCATTATCCATCCATTATGATCAACATCAAATGAACTGACAATTAGAATTTCGGTTGATTCATATTCCTCTAAAACATTTGCATTCACATTTTCTCTATTGTCCTTTCTTACAGGAAATTTTCTTTTTTTCTTCAAAACAGAGCAATCAAATTTCATATGTCCCTCCTTTTTACAGTAATTACAAGTTATCTTCGAATTTCCTCTCTGGTTTGTCTTATTACTCTGCTTAGAATTAGATCTAGAACTTTTGCTACTGATTGCTTTCAAATGTTTGTGATTAAACTATTTTTAGCAAACAAAGCTTCAGACTCTTTCTTCTCAATTTTCATTTCAAGTTCCTTAGATCGAAGTGAGTTTAAGACAACTTCTAATGATAGAGAATCCCTACCATATTTGATAGCATTTTTAACTTCTTTATACTTCTTGGGTAAATAATTTAAAATGATAACAACTTGGTTTTCATCATCTAATTTCTCACAAGAATTAGTTAAATCCAAGCAAATCCTATTAAACTCATCAATATTTTCTTCCAACCCTTTTGACATGTCCATTCTAAAACCAAACAATCTTTCTTTCAAATATATCTTATTGGTCAAAGATTTTGACATATAAAGATCTTCAAGTTTTAGCCACAATTCAGATACATTATCAATATTGCTAACCCTTCTAAGCACATTATTAGCAAGGTTCAGAATGATGGTACTATATGCAATTTCAACCATCTCAAATTTTTCAGTATCAGTGATAGTTAGAGGCAACATACTTGGATCATCGAGCGCTCTCGCTACCTTTTGTTGCACTAAAAGTGCTTTCATCTTCTTTTTCCAAAGACTGAAGTCACCATTCCCATCGAATTTATCCAACTCGAACCTCGCAACCATCAGATAAAGTAGACAATCGATTAGAAGAAAATTAAACCAGAGACCAAAAGAAATCGAGCAAAAAAAAAACTCTCGGCAGAAGCTTATCGACCAACCAAAAAAATTTCGGCAGAAGCTTATCGACCTTTCTCTGATACCAAATTGTAAAACCAAAGTAAAAAAAATCGAGAACCCAACAAACATCAACAAAAGAGACAGAGAGAGAGATACACAATTATTTATAGTGGTTCGACTATGCCTACATCCAATGTGCAAAAATGAGAAGATTTTTATTAACCAAGAGAAGAGAACGATACAGAGTACATCACCATAGAAGAAAAAATCGAGGATGGAACTCCAAGCAACACACGCCATCAACCTCAAACGGAGAAGATAAAAACCCTAGCTTCCTCGCCAATCTTCCTGATACCCTTTCTATTCTCACGGAAAAAGAGGCCACAAAACAACATATATATAGTTGTTCAAATAACCCTAATTTCAACATAGTAGAATTACCAAAATGTCATCGGGTAAACCAACTTTTAACCACTGCCAAATAACCATGGTAAAAGGTGTAAATCAAAAATTAACATTTCCAATACACAATTTACTCTCTTCTTTCATTTTTCAATCTCTAAAACTACTCATTCAATCAAGCTATATAGACTATGACAAGAAGAAAAGAGAATAATATGAAACCATCCAGGAACCTTGGGTTTTTAATACACAAAAACAGAGACATGTTGAGAATTTGACTCATAATTTTGAGGAGATCTAGTGGGAGGGAAAAGAAAGAAAACATATGCATTACTAAATTTGTAGAATATGAAGATTTTATTTATCTTTTTTGCAGTTCAAATTAGTTTATTTGTTATGGTCGGTCCAGAAGATTCCCCATGATTGAAAATTGGACAAATGGAGGAAAAATGAAAGTATCTATACGAAGAAAATGATGATATCTATGGAGTTGTGTTTCGAATTGGTTTTTTTCCAACCTTAGATTACTTCAAAGACTTGTTTTCAAATTGGTTATTTTTCAACTCAAGATAACTTTAAAAATATTGACTATTTGGGTGTGATATTTCTTATATTTTTGTTTGAGTATACTTAGAAATGAGAGAGAGATTCTCCTTATTTAAAGTTCTAATATTTAAGAAGACAAGAGACATGAAGGAAGTTTTAGAAATTGAAAATGGTATTATTATTTTTTATTTTTAAGGTTAAGAGTTAAGTACAACTTTTGAAATTTCAAAAATATTTTTAAAGCGAGATACTAATGGTTTATGTCCATATATTAACGATAAGAACATTTTTAATTTTGTTTAAAGTATAAGGATATTAATCAAACTTGTGAAAGTTTAGTGATATTTTTAAAATAAAGTATTAATGGGTTTCATTCAAAACTCACAGTAAGAATATTTTTGAATTTTTTTTCTTAAAGTTTAACGTATTATTGAAACTTTTGAAAGTTTAGAAATTTATTTGAAACAAATTACAAAATTCAGAAATATTTTCTATAATTTAGCCTATTTTAAGTTACTCAAATCCTTTTGCTTCAAATTCCTTTGGCAAGAGTAATTTGATATTTCTTATTCCTTCCTCATAGCTACCTACAAGGATAATATCCCACATAGACAATAATGATAACTATTTTTTTTTTCTTGGAGTGAGTGTATGACAAACAAAGTATGATTAGATCTTCATTGTAAGTACCCTTTTGTTTTTTATTTTAGGTTATAAGAGTTCTCAAGGTTTGCACACTTTATTACTAGTTTTTGTTGTTTCCATTCTAATAGGCATATTTATGTAAACCACTTCTTCCAAATCTTGATTAGGGAGTGCATTTTTTTTTTTAATATCTAATTGATGAAGTATCCCATCATTATTCAGCAAGAGAAAGTAGAACACGAATAGTGTTTAGTTTTACTATAAGAGTAAAAACACACCCTGTGAGGCATTCTGCAAAAAAAAACACACACACAAGAAAAAAGAAATTAATAATAAATAAATCTTGATTAGCCCGACCAAATTTGTGTGAATCTTGGTTCAATCAATTGTTCGAGTTCTACTCAAATTTGACGGGGGGATTTAGGATTGCATCCATGAGATCTCATTTAAACACACTAGAATTCCATGAGGATTTCGGGATATTTGCACAAGGAATACTCATTTTCACGCGTCTTGATGTTATTTGACATATGATGTGAAATTAATGACCAATGATCATTTCTGTATTTTGCATCCCGTCCAAATTATTTTTTCTTGTTCTCGCTCTCGCTCATTATGGTAATGAGTGGTCAAAATTCTGGAGAAAAGAAAGAGACAAGAAAAATTGCTCTCTAGTTCTCGGTTTTGTTCTCTCGCTCTAGCTCTAGTTTTGCTACTCTAGCTCTTCTCTAACTTATTTTTTTCTTATCTCTTTTTTTTTTTAAGATTTTCGATCACTCATTTGAACGAGAGCGAGAGAGCTAGAACGAGAGTGTTTTCGCATACGAGAGCGTGAGCAAGCAATACCACTTCATACTGTTCTCATAGGCAATTTTGAGTGCATTAGCACATCAGAATGAGTCACATTTCATTATTTTCAAAATCCAGATCTTAGTCATCGAAGTGCGTAGGAATAGGTTATCGTACGAAAACACCGAAGATTTCTACATTTTAATCCATATTATTGCATAAATGGTTTCTGACCGCATCTCAATTGCACGCCAATCACATTTCAAGTATTCAAACAACAAGAATGTGTGAGTGATTGTATTTACTTACCCCCGTTCAAAGGGTTAAAAGTTGAAAATGAAACCACAAAATGGAAACACATGAGCAAAATTTGAAGATCTTGTAGCTGTTAACTTAGAAATGGTGAAAAAACATGTCTTTAGACTTTTGGTAGTCAAAACTTAAAAGTTGGATTTTTTTTCCTGGGAGTTCAATTCACTTTATTTAGCATACGGGGGCATAAAAGTAAATTCACTTTTATACTCACATCAGAAACATCAACAAAATGGTAAAAACATTAAACAAGAGCATATCCTATCACTTCATTGCACAACATACACAACTATTCTTTGTTTAAACCCCATTTGATTTTTGGTTCATGATATTTAAAAATTAAGCTTGTTTTCTCCTAATTTCTTAAGTTTTATTTATTTATTTATTAATATTACAAGTTTACAAAAAATTTTATAAAAATATTGTAAGTTTCAAGCTATTTAAAAAAATATTGCACTTTTTATTAGTTGGATGAAAGTCGTCTCTTTATGTGGTCAAATGTCATCTTTTTAAGAGACGACATTTGCGGTACTTCATAAAGAAAAAAAAAATATATACGTCTCTCAAGAGACAACCTATACCAATTTATGCATATACTAGCTTTTTTACTTAACATTCATGAGTGTATGGATTCAAGTCTAGGTAAATACAAATTTTTTATTTAATTTTATTTAATTTATTTTTTCCTTGTTTTTTATTTTTAGAACAATTTAAACTTGAATATAAATA
Organism: Trichosanthes cucumerina; assembly: GCA_036507285.1. Lineage (NCBI taxonomy): Eukaryota > Viridiplantae > Streptophyta > Magnoliopsida > Cucurbitales > Cucurbitaceae > Trichosanthes > Trichosanthes cucumerina. Next base: position 6,672,045 of record CM071841.1, read on the forward strand.
TTTTCTTTTCTTCTATAAAATAAAATAATTATTAATATAAATAGCCACGATTAATTTTATTTAGCTTTTTCCTTGGGTATTATTTTTTTTCTATTTTTAAGATAATGTTTTTCTTCTTTTTTTTTTTCTTTGAAGAGTTAAAATTTAATAACAATATAAATAGCTATAATTAAAGTATCAATTCATTTTATAATATTTATTTATGATTGAATATAATCTTCTTAGAATAATAATTATTTTATTTAGTGATTAAAATATACTATTATGATAATAAATTTTTTTTAAAAAAATGTTCTAATATTTTTTTTTACAAAATCAAAGAAAAAGCTAAATGAGATCAAATGAAAAAAAAATATATTCACCTAGACTTGAACCCATGCAAATACTAAATCAAAAGACTAGCCACTCTACCACCCAACAAACGTGCATAAAATGGTACAAGTCGTCTCTTGAAGGAACGACATTTGGTCACGTGTATAAGGTCGTCTCTTGCTTCATCCAACTAATAAAAAGTGTGATATTCTTCTAAATAGTTTGAAACTTACAATATTTTTATAATAAGTTTGTAAACTTGCAATACTATTAAAAAAAGCCCCCAATTTCTGTATAGTGAGTATCATCTCTCTTAAGAAACGTTTGAATTCTTAGTCAAATTTTAAAACCAAAACAAGTTTGTGAAAACCATTTTTTTTTTTAGTTTTGAAACAAAACAAGTTTGTGAAAGCCATTTTTGTGAAAACTATTGGTAGAAGTAGTATTTATAAGCTTAATTTTCAAAAATCAAAAGTAAAAAATCAAATGGTTATCAAATGTAGCGTTGGTTTTTCACTTTTTAAAAATACTTTTGTAATTTTAGCCAAAATTTGAAGACAAAAAAAGAAATTTCAAAATTTACTATTACTTTATTTAGTTATAAAATTTTGGTTAAGAATTCAAAAACGATTATCCAATGGGTTCGAAACAAAAAAAAAAAAAAGTAAATAAACATAAGTTTGAATTTTGAAAACAGAATCAAATCCTAAGAACTGAAGTTATGGTGTAACGAAACAGGGAATCTAACTCAGACAAGTCACCAAAACAACATATATTTACAGGAATTGGTCTGAAGCTACAAAATTAACAGCATCACACATGCTTGAAGATTGTACATAAAGTACCATTGCGATACAATAATATACCATGGGGGAGCCACTTGAGGGACCATTACACAAGTGAATAAGAACCAAATAAGAACCAAAAGGCTTCATTTAAACAGACACCAAAAGGCCAATATTGAGCCAATAAGTAAGAATTTACTGAGCCAATAAGTAAGAATTTACCAAGTAAATGGATGAAGGACCAAAAAAAGAATTTAAGGTTAGACATCAAAAACTTTGACCTCTCCAGTATACAAATGTAACAACCAAGTAACATGTTTAGGAAATTTGGTCACATATTTCTCCAGGAAAGTCTTTTCTGTAGGGTGTAAGATACTAGTGATGCTTAATTCTTTCTTTAACAAACCTTTAGAATAAAGACTTTGGATAACAGAACACCTGGGAATTATTCTCTTCTCTAAACTAAAGACCATCACAGTGGGTTTTGTAGCAATTTCCTCTGGCTTCAAACCCATTTTCTGCACAAAAAAGTCCATAGTCTTAAAGATCTTCTCCTCAGATAGAATCAAACATGGTGGATACTTTTTAAAAGCTAAAAGAGTCTGATCCTTTGTCCAACCATACTTCCTGTAAGCTTCAAATTTTCTTTCCCAGGTGAAAGAAGTCATCCCAGAGAGGACTCTAATGGCCTCAACAAACACAAGTTTTGAAGGGTCAAATCCCATATCCCTAACTTGGTTAACAATGCTACAGAATTTGGAATGCTTAAGGAATGTTGAATCAGGAAAATTCGAAACCAGAAACGAAATCGAAACTTTAGAAACTCCAGATGTTCGTAACAATGCAATGTTGGGTGCAATTTTGTCTTGCAAATTCTGACGAAATGCCCTTGGTGAACGCTTCAGACATTTGATGACCTTTTCATCTTCAACAAGTACAGATTTAAGGTAGTTGTAACAGGGGATTAGATGGTTTTTCAAGCTACTCCCTAAAAGAAAAGGACATGAATATACAATCTGAACGCATTCTGACTTGGAAAGCCCAATGGAATGCAGAAATTCAAATTTGGGCAAAAGTGTTCTATCAGAGTTAAAAAACAGTAAACTCGGAAATTCCTTAACAATCTTAGAAATCTGAGATTTGGTGAATTCTTGGGTTCGGAGAAGCGAAAGAACTAAATCAGGGTTTTTCGGAGTTTTGAAATTTACCTTCGAAGCCACATCCAGAGCAGTCTCTAATGGCATTCCGCATGAATTGACGAGGTATGAAACTGTGAAAGAATGTATACGTCCATCTGCCAAAGTTCCAGAGGATGCTTTATCGGCAAGCACTGAGAAGAATTTGAAGCCGTCTCGATGAAACCCTAGATTGTCGAAGAAAGAGGTGGTGACTACAACCCTCCTGCTAGAGCTTAAGAATTTGAGCCCTAAAATTCGGAACATTTTGAGCAAGTCACTGCAAATCTGCCATGGATTGTTTCACATTCACTCTGAAAATGACGGCCATTGATGGAGTGGACGCTATATTACTAAGCTAAGGTTCTACGACGAACCAGGAGACTGCTGGCGCTGGGTTACCCATCGGAGGAATTTTTTTAAATTTAATTAAAGGTTAAATTATCAAAATACCATCAAATATCAGAGTTTTTGTACGGATAACCGTTTTCGAGTGCGTTAATGACATTTGATATGATATTTCAAAATAATGAAATATGACTCATTCTAACGTAGCACGCAAAATTACTCAAAAGGATAATATAATTACTCAAAAGGATAATATGAAGCGATATTTCTTGTTCACGCTCTCGTACATGGAAACACTCTCGCTCCCGTTGTCTCGCTCTCGCTCAAATGAGTGGCCGAAAATATAAAGAAAAAAGGATAAAGAAAAAAGTAAGAGAAAAGCTAGAGTAGCAGAGGTAAAGCGAGAGCGAAATAGCGAGAGAGAGAGCAAGTATAGTGCGATTTTTGTTGTTTTTTTTTTTTTTTCTTCAGAATTTTGACAACTTCATTATTATCATGAGCGAAAACGAGGGCGAAAACGAGACTTGAGCGAGAGCGAGAGAGCTAGAGTCAGAGTATGATGCCCTTACGGTAATTTGGACGGAATGCATGGTATAAAAAGGGTAATAATGTCATTAATTTCAGAACATGGATCAAATCAGTAGAATTTGAAACTGGTCACTAATGGAATTAATTAGAGTGTTTTACCACTAAAACAGCAAATTGTTTCATTTTTTAAAATGCATTACACAAAACTATAAGTATATGTTGTTATTTTTTAAAATCAAACCGTTGCATACTATAGGGTACTAAATTTAAAATTTTTGGGGGGCATTTGTCTCCATATAGATCCACCCATGCTCAATGGCTCTAGATTCGACTTTCCACCTTGACTTGTTGAACGAATTTCTTTTTTTTTTAAGTTAAAAAAAACATTTTTTAAGCTTTTAGAAAATAATAATGAAATTACAAACTTAGTCTCCCAACTTTTAAGTTGAGTCTGTTTAGTCCTTGAATTAAAAATTGTCTAATAAAATATTGAACTTTCAATTTTGTGTCTAATCGATCTAACTTTAAAATGTCTAATAAATTAGTAAACCTTTAATTTTGTGTTAAATAGGTCATTGATATATTAAAAAAATTAAAATAAATTATTCTATTGGATATAAAATAGAATTTTATGTCTAATTAATGTAATCCTTAACTTTCAATATTATGTCTAATAGATTTGTGAGGTTTAAAAAATATTAAATAAGTCAAGAATTTATTAGGTACAAAATTGAAAATTCAATAACTATATTTCTAGATATGATGATTAAAATAATCAATTATAGTCTAATTAAGCAAAAATTAACACGTTCCAATTAATAATTCAACATAATTTCCATCGATTTCCATGATCCTCACTACAAAGTTTTAAGAAGAATTTGTAGGACCATGGATAATTAGCCCGTTTGTGAAAGGAAATAATTACTCGCGACCACGGCTAACGATTACCTCCGACAACTATTGCGAAGAGAACTCTATAGATTAGTTTGATGACCACATTTGAGACTCAACCACCCCAAAAAAAACTCGATATTTTGATGATCCAACCATTGTGACTCGATTTGTCCAAATCACCTAGCAACTACTATTGATGACCACTCTAATGACCTGACCACCCCAGCAACCCAATCATCTCGATGACTAATTCAGCGATTACCCGGACGACCTGAAAACCCAACTTCCCAAAACTACTGTTGACGACTATCTGTTCACTATAATGACCACTATGGCAAGTCGACCACCTTAATAACAACTCCAACGACCCAACCACTTGATAACCATTGTCATAACCACCAAGTGATTACTTCGATAACATAACCACACTCTGATGACCACTCCAGCGACTCACCCACCCAACAACTACTGTCGACAACCATCCCACAACCATTCTGACCATTGTGTAATTGCCCTGGGTGACTACCTCAACAACCAATCACCCAGCAACACGACCACTTCAACAATCACTCAAGCGACCCAACCACCTATTCAATTTTTTAAAAGGTTAAAATAAAACTAAAAATGGTTACTGACCAAATTTTTAATCCATTATATATTGAAATAAGTTTCAAAGTACTGCGCAAAATATAATTCCTAATATTTTAAAATTTTATAACTCATTTACCATCGAAATAGATTTCAAAATACGACGTTCAATTTTATTTAAATTCTATATTTTCTTAAACATACTTCCCCAATATTTTAATTTGTAAAATAGAATTCCAAAAATAGGTTTATGAATACTTTGAAATAAAGTTTTAAATTCCCCAATTTACTTTTAATTTTTAATCTATAAAATAGAGTTCCAAAAATAGGTTTTTGAATATTTGTGAAATAGAGTTTTAGATTCCCTAATTTGTTATATAGACTTCCAATTTTGTAATTTCTAAAATAGAGTTTTTAAAATAGTTTTCTGAGTAATTTGTGAAATAGAGTATTAATTATTTAAATCATATGTATTTACTAATATTATTTAATTATACATCATAATGAATAGAGTGAATTGGATATTAATATACTTGTACAAACTACACATTCATATTTAACTATTATTGAAATAATAGATCCACATAATTGGTTTAAAATATTAATATGCAATTCAACAAACAATTATCGAGTAAAGAAAATAGAACTAAAAAAATCTTCAAAAAATTATTATAAAAAATAGTCTAATTAGATGTAGCCCAACCTTGTACCCCAAACATATGTTTCACTAAACCAACCCAACACAACTCACTCCAAACAGAAGAATTAGAAATGGCAGGATTTTTAATTTTATTCCAACCAAAGAACCCTAAAATTTTAAAACCGATTTCTGATTCCAAACTAGGACACTAAACAACCCCTCAATACCTCTTAAAAAGAAAAGGAATAGGATTTAGAAAGCTAATTGTTCAAATTAAAAAAAAATTGAAGTGTAGTATAACTCAATGTAACTAACATGTACTACTTTTCTTAAGATTGAGTTGGTATCTATTTCTCCACTATCGCACTAAAATATAATAAAAAAACTGAAAATTTGAAGGCACAACTATAACCATCACTATAATTCAGAAGTGGCTTTAGCCCTTTTTCCATACTTAGAAGAAAAAAAAAGGCTAGATTCTTCCTGTTAGGCATTTGTTGCTTGCATGAGTTGTATTCTAACGCAATTCTCCTTTGCCTGTACGAAAATAATGATAATATTTATTTATTATTTTTTAAAGAAAATAACAATATTGTAAGAAAATGAAAAAATAAAAAATAAAAAATTTAGAATTTTCATGAAAAGTTTTTTATCGGTTATAAAATATCCAAACTTCGAGTAGATTTCAATTATGTCCTCTTTTTTCCAAGAAAGCGCTCTACAATTTGAAAAGGTTTATTTTAACTTTTGAACCTTGAAATTCTTTATTCGTGTAAAATGAATGACGAAAATTGATGAAACAATTGTTATGTAAAAGTTAAAAGCTATGTGTGATATAATTTACAACTTAATTTTAATTATTTAGGTAGGTTTAATAACCATTTTGTTTTTTGTTTTCTATTTTTGAAAATTATGCTTATATCCTTAGGCTTTTTTGGCAAACTTTTTACCTTTCTTTAAAACACATTTGAATTCTAAGTCAAATTTTAAAAACAAAAGGAAATGTATAAGCTTAGGCCCCATTTGATAATCATTTGGTTTTTAGTTTTTAGTTTTTGAGAATTAGGCTTGTTTTTTCACTATTAATCTTCATGTTCTCTACAATAATTTTCATATTTCTTGAGGAACTATTTGAGTTTCTAGGCAACTTTCAAAAACAAAAACAAAGTTTTGAAAACTACTTTTTTTAGTTTTTAAAACTTAACTTGGTTTTGGAAAATATAGGTAAAAAGTAGATAAGAAAAAATAGAAATCTATATAAGTGGAAGTAGTATTTTTAAAAACCAAATGATTATCAAACGAAACTTAGTTGTTAAAATTTAGCTTGTTTTTTCTAAAAAGTAGGAGACAATTCAAGAAAATTAAAGGTGAAAAGAGTGTATGTAAGCTTAATTTTCAAAAATCGAAAAATAAAAAAAATATATATTTATCAAAGTCTTACAAGATTAAGATTAAGATTATTGTTACCATTCATATTTCAAATTAAAATATATCTTAATATCATTACATCAATTACAAAATCATTTTTTACATCAATTCACTCAAATAATATCATATATCTTCTAATTTTTATATATAATAATTATCGTGTCAATCATCCATTATTTTAACAAAAAAAACAACAAAAACATAGCTCAAATAACAATTTAAGTATGACTTATGACCAAAAAATTATGAGTTCGAATTCTCACCCCCAAAATTTAATGTGCTAAAAAAACTGAAAAAAAAAATCCTCAGCAGTATCTTTTTAAACAATCTTAAAATTTAAAGATTAAAATGATTTTTTTTTTCAAAGTCTAGGCCATATATTTCGTATAATTTGATAGGTCACTTACCAGTAACGTGGTGACCGAACATACGGCCTCCTCCAATTTCTCCAAGCAGTCTTCTTGTTCTTTAAATATGCTTAGCCGCTCCGTTAACATATACAATGTTTTCTCCAGTTGCTGCAATTTATTTTTTAAAAACAATTAGTTTTTATAATTAAAATTGGTTTAATAATCATGTGACTTTTGATTTTTGTAGTTTTAAAAATTATGCTTGTTTTTTCATAATTTCTTTTTATTTTCTCTATCATGTTTTTATTTAATTTTCTTGAACAATCATTTAAGTTTCTAGCTAAATTTTAAAGACAAAATAAGTTTTTAAAAACTTTTTTTCTTTTACTTTTCGAAATTTTGCTTCATTTTTTAAAACATAAGTAAAAAAAATAGATAAGAAAATAAAGAAAATCATAGGTGGAAGTAATATTTATAGACTTGATTTTCAAAATCTAAATGGTTATCAAACGCGGTCTAAATTAGTTGAGAGTTTGTTTGTCTAGTTCCTTATGTTCTAGCCAAATTTTTGTTTCTAAACTTTGATTAGGAGTTTAAAAATATATAAAAACAAAAGAAAATTGTTAGTAGACATGAATGATTTTTAAATATTTTTTCTTTGAAAAAAATACTGTCAAATGAATGCTATTTATTTTAGGCTCTATTGGCTAGTGATTTTATTTTTGGTTTTCTATTTTTTAAAGGTATGGTTGTAAATTTGCAATATCTATTTATACCTACTTTTCTTGATTCAGTTTTCACATTTAAAAAATATTTTTATAATCTTAGCTAAATTCCAAAAACAAAAGAACCAAGTTTTGGAATTTCATTTTTTTAAAAAGTTTTTAAAAATTTAGCTATGGTTTCAGAAATGATTTAGAAGTATGCGTAAAAGAAAAGAAATTATTGTTTCTAAAAAGGAATGGCTTTATTATTGTTTGTGATTTAAAAAAAAAAAAATTGACAAGCTGGGTATGTTTATATATTTTAATTAAATGCTGAGAAAATCATGATATCATTCTCCTTTTAAAATAAAATTAGAGAAGAAAAGAGATGAATTAACCTGATATGTGCTTTTGGTGATCATTGTCTCTAATTTGGCCATCACTTCCATAGCAATGCTCAATGCTTGTTGAAAGGCTTTTATGTCAGCCTGTTTTTAATTCAATTGGATACTCACAATATCAGTGTATATTCCAAATAATGTTTAACATGATTTTACAAAGTCCACATTGAGTGTCAAAATTTTTATAGCTAGGTATATTTAATCTCTCAATTTTAAAAATTATCAATCAAACGAGAATTTTATTCAATAACCTATATATGTCTTTAAGATAATTAATCAAACATTGATTGAAAAATAGTAGAAGAAAGTAGGTAATTAGGCAGCATAAAATGGCACGTGTAACATATTCTTTTATAAATATATATATATCGAATTAATTTCTTTTATAGATTTTGATACTCTATATTGCACAAGTTTAATTTAATTATACTTGTTTTATAGTGTTTGTCTGTTACATTGTGTAAAATCAACTTAAGTAATGATATTAACATTAAAGACAATATATAATTAGAATGGAAGAAAAGAAGTTAATTTGAGAAATGTGCACCCCATTAGATAACCATTTTGGTTTTCGATTTTTGGCTTTTGAAAATTAGGTTTGTTTTACCCCATTTCTCTACAATAATTTTCATCTCTCTCAAGGAAATATGTGGATGCCTAATCAAATTTAAAAAACAAAAACAAGTTTTTAGAAACTACTTTTTTTTTAGTTTTTAAAAATTAGTTTTTGTTTTTGGAATTTGGTTAGACTTCTAAATGTTTTTTTAAGAGAGATGATAACTATCATAGAAAAATGAGAGAAAAGAATCTTAATTTTCAAAAACTAAAAGCCAAAAACTAGGCCCCATTTGATAACCATAAAAATACTACACTTCTACCAATGAGTTTATATGTTTTCTTATCTATTTTGTACCTATGTTTTCAACAACCAAGCTAACTTTTGAAAACTAAAAAAAGTAGTTTTCAAAAACTTGTTTTTGTTTTTAGAATTTGGCTAAGAAAAGTGCAAGTGCTTCCTTAAGAAGAATGATCTCTATTGTAGAGAAATTATGTGAAAATAAGCTTAATTTTCAAAAACCAAAAACCAAAAACAAAATGGTTATCAAATGGGGTCTAAGATTTTGTTTGATAATTATTTGGATTTTAGTTTTTTATTTTTTGAAAATTAAGCTTGTTTAATTTTCTCCCAATTTCTCTTCAATGGTTTTTATGTCTTTTTTATGAAGCAATGTTTTCATCTCTCTTAATAAAGCATTTGAGTTATTAGCTAAATTCTAAAAATAGAAACAAGATTTTGAAAACTTATTTTTTTTAGTCTTCAAAGCGTAGCTTGGTTTTTGAAAATATAGGTAAAAGTAGATATCAAAACATGTAAATCCATAAGTAGGAATGATTTTTATAGGTTTAATTTTTAAAAATAAAAAACAAAAACCCAAAAAACTCTATAAGATTTTCATCTTCTCTATAATATTTCCATCTTCCTTGACAAAACATTTGAGTTTCTAGCCAAAAAAAAATTAATAAAAATAATTTTTTTAAAACAACTTTTTTTTTTTTAGTTTTGAAAATTTCTCTTGGTTTTTGAAAACATACTTAAGTAGATAAGAAAAAAACATGAGAACCCATAGATAGATATAGTATTTATAGTCTTAATTTCTAAAAACCAAAAATAAAAAATTGATACCCCTTGATAACTATTTAGTTTTTGAAAATTAAGCCTAAAAATACTATTTCTAACCAATGAATTTCTATGTTTTCATTATTTAGTTTGTATCTATGTTTTAAAAAACCAAGCTAAATTTTGAAAACTAAAAAAATTAGTTTTCAAAAACTTGTTTTTGTTTTTAAATTTAGTTAGAAACTTAAATGGTACCTTAAAAAAGATGGAAATCATCACAGAGAAGATGAAGAAGTATTATGTAAAATCAAGCATAATTTTTAAAACAAAAAATTAAAAACCAAATGGCTATCAAACAAGTTCGGAATGATTATGGAATAGGGTCATATAGTAATTTTTTTTGAGTGAGTACCTTGGCTCCATGGAGTAGAGGAAGTCTGAGTGAGAGTGTTGAAAGAAGAGAGGCTAAGCTGGCAACTGATTCTTGGTTTCTTTTGTCCAACTTGGCCCACTGCTTGAGCAGAGTAATTTGAGGGAAGATTATTCTGTATAATTTTATCTCCTTCTTCAATTTTTCAACTTCAATTCGCTTTTCTAAAATGCGATTTCTCATTCTCAAGTTGTGAAGCCAAACACTGAATATTCTGTCCTGTGGGAAATCAAAACCAACATACTATAACATTATTTTTTTATTACATATATTGGGTATAATAAAATGGCTATCTACCTTTAATTAGTTTTTTTTTTCTTCAGTTAATATTGTATTATAGAGGGTAGATATTAGGCCACGTTTGATAACCATTTTGTTTTTAGTTTTTGAAATTTAAATCTAAAAATACTCTACTTCTAGCAATGAGTTTATATGTCTTTTTATCTATTTTGTACCTATATTTTCAAAACTCAAACCAATTTTTGAAAACTAAAAAAAGTAGCTTTCAAAAATTTGACTTTGTTTTTAAAATTTGGCTAAGAGTTCAAATGGTTACTTAAGGGAGATGATCTCTATGGTAGAGAAATTAGGTGAAAATAAGCTTAACTTTCAAAAACTAAAAACCAAAAACAAAATGGTTATCAAACGGGACTTAACTTATATATAAAAAATAAAAATTTACTAATATCAAATAGGTTAAATTACAAATTTGACCCTTATGGTTTGCAGAAAGTTAGAAATTTCGTCTTTATATGATTTTAAAATTGTTAGAATAATTTCTCCTTCCAAAGTTTGATAAAATCTCATTAATAATTTTTAGTTTGATAAAATTCGTATGGTAAAGATTAGTTATGAGGGTATTATTAAATTATAAGAACTAATTTTAACTTTTAAAACTATAGAGACTAAATTCTAATTTTGTCTGAGCTATGAAGAACCGCTTTTGTGATTTAACCCAAGTCGACGGGCTAGTTAAAGAGGCTTTGTTAGTCGCTTGGAAGATGAAAAGAAGGGGCCTCAAGCATTTTGATAGGGGAAAACTAGGTTGATCAAAATTTTCCTTCAATTTATTTCTCATTTAAATTAAACTTGGAATATTGTATACATAATAAATTTGAAGGTAAATTTTTCTCCCTTAGTAGTGAGTGAGAGGTTATTGAAAAAAAAAATAGAATATTGCTCTTTATCTCTAAAACTAAACACCCTATGAAAATATGATGCAACTTTGTCCTAATCCTCCTTTGTGCAATGCGATCAATAAAGTCATTTCTAAAGTTTCATAATATGATGCAAATTTTTCTTGGGTCTCAAATTTTCAATATATATATATATATTTGCGCATTAACCCTATACATTATTCAATGAAACAAATGATAAAGCATTGAAAGCTTGATTTGGTTTGGGCTTTAACCTTAATAAAAAATCAAATGCCACTATTTAGAAGGTGTTCTATAGAGGCTCAAGTTGAGTAGACCATTATGGATGGACTGTTCATGGAATTTGATTCATAGATCAGTTTCCTTTTAATTAATCACCTTCATGACCCTCAAAAATGAAAAGTTACTCGAAATGTAATTGACAGTTGTGTATTGTTTTATATATATGAGAGACACTGTAAAAGTACTTCCACCTTATATTCAATAATTATTAGGTGCATATGCGTATTTTTAAATCTATATCTAAGAATTATAAAGAGATAACCACATTGTAGTGAACTCATTGAATCAATAAAATTGACTTGTCTTAAAATGATCCTCTTCCATATCGAGCAATTTGAGACAAAAGAAAAAAAAAAAGAAAGAAAAGAAATGATATCTACCTTAATTTTAAAAAAAAAATCAAGCAATTCGATAATTTGAAATAAATAAATAATTGATTTCTATGGTTAGGTGCTCTGTATCTAAAATAAAAATATATACACAATAATCAGTTCATTATAGTAATCTTTTATTAAGGTAATAGACATATATCTTCGATTAAAGAGGTATCGGCTCTGCCATTTACCCTGAATTATACTCACTTTGACATAACATCGATAAATTATTGATGGTTAGTGTTATAAATTTAATCAGTATGTGCGTCATTGATGAGAGATTATTGTGTTAAAAAATTCTTCTATGTAAATCAATAACTGTTACATAAAATAAAAATATAAAGAATTTGATTATTAAAGTTGGTAAATAAATAGTAAAAAAAAAAAAGGCTACATACCTGAGCAAGTGTTCTAACGATATCCATGGAAGTCTCAGCTCTACCATTAACATACTTCCATTGCAACAGCCTATTCTGCAAAATCCTAAACCGATGAAGCTCCTCCGCTTCTGCCGCCGCAGCCGCCGCCTTCTTAGGTCTAAAAAACCGCAAAACCCCGCTCACGGCACCACTCCGGTGACCACCTAACTTTCCTTTCCCTCCGTCCGCCACCGTCTGCAGGGGCGACACTAGCGGAGAGCCCAAGGACCGGCCCGGCGACAGCGCCCATGCGGACGGGGAAGTCGTCGGGGATGACTTCAAGAACTTGGCGAAGCCCGCCTTGGTTTTACCATTCAAGGGGTTTAAATTCTCTTCATCCTTGTTCTTGGTCGTCCTTGACCTTGTCACTGACCTTGATCGAACGATGGTTGTTGAACGTTGGCTTGTATTAGCGGCGCATGAGTTGTTCTCCGGTAGCGTTATGGTGGCGGAGGAGCGGCTTTTGCTGCGGAAGAGGCTGCCGGGAGACAGTGACGGCGGAAGGGCCGGAGATTTTGGGCGGCGTATGCGAGTGTTGTCCATGTAATTTGTGGTTGGTATTTGAAGAAATTAATGTTTGTATATGTAATGTTAGTAAATGTAGGTTATGCATATAAAGTGGGGCAGAGTGAGAAGTTGAGAGCACGTTCAGCGACGCGGGAGAAATGCACGCCAACTTCACAAGAATAAAAGCTCATCTTTCTCTTTCTCTTTCTCATCATTATTTCATTGACTTATATTTTTTAATATTAGATTCTAAATTTTTAGAACTAAATTTGGTTACCGAAAAAGAGATTTTGGTTTTTTCTTAACCACGTAAGAAAAAGAATACATATCAATTACTGTTTAGTTATGCTACTGTTGACAACATATTTGGTTTTATTTGAACGTACATAATTTTATTAGAATAACAATTTACTTTATATAACGAGTACTTAGTAATTTTTTTAGTTCAACATTTGTAATAGCATTATAATTTGTTAACCTTAGCAACGTGGCGGTTTAATCCCTATAACGTGAAAGTGTACCATAGAAAACCCTATGAAAGTTGTAAGAAGAGTTTAATGTGTGTGATAGCTATTCGATTATTCATGTGCATACAAATGTAAAGGTCGTGTGTGCAAAACAGAAATGACGGGTTGGTGAAATCCATGTACGTAGCTACCATGTTCAAGACTTGAGTTACATCGAAATTGAATTTTCATAAATAGAGTACTAATTATTACATATTAAGTTTATGGACTAAAATTATTACAACATTCTAAAATTTTAGTATTAAATATTTGTTATTTCATTAAAGGTACAATGATCAAGTGTGGTTTTAACCTTTTTAAAGTTTGATGATAGTATATCTACCTAGTTTTTGAACTTTGGAAAAGATTCAACTTTCTTTTTTAGACTTTTGATTTTTATTCTAATGAGTTTCTATCATTAATAACCTTTACATAAACGTTGATTTGTCACATATACTAATTAACTAAATACCTAAACTAATGTCTAAAACCTAATTTAACTGATTCAATGGATTTAATCTCAAACTAAAAAAAAAAGTGAAACATTTGACCTTAAACGGCGTAGGCCAAATGCATAAATAGATGGCAGGTTGTGAGGATCCCACATTGTTGAAAAAGTAGAAAGAAACCTCACAATATATAAGATATATGAGCTACTTCTCTCATTATCAATTGATTTTGAGATGGAACTAAAGATGTCCACGGGGTGAGACGGGGTCGGGGAATGACTTACTGTCCCCGTCTCTGCCCCATTTCATTCCCATGGGGAATAATTCCCCATTCTCCATTTCTATTTTTCTAAATTTTATTACATAACTTTTTTTAAATTTTTTTTATTTAAATAGTTAAATACTAATTATAAATTTCTATTTAAGAGACATTTTTTCAATTTTCTTAAAAGAGTAAAATGATATTTAATAAAAATTTAGAATTATAGTTTATTATATATATATAAATATATATATTTAAATAATAATAATAAATCGGGCGGGAACGGGGAGGTGGGGACGGGAATGTATTTCCCGTCCCCGTCACCATTTAGCCAACGAAAAATAAATCCTTCCCGCTCCCTCCTCCATTCGCCATCTAAACGAGGATTACCCTCCCCACGGGGAAAATGGGCATCTCTAGATGGAACCACATATAATCTAAGATGGTATCAAATTGAAATTGGGATCCTATAAGGTACTCCTCTCATTATCAATTGGTTTTGAGATGAAACCCTGTATAATCTATAAGATGACAAGCAAATAAAAAAGAAACTGATCGGGCACGAAAGGGCAAAATACCTTTGTATTTATTCAATCGACATCGTTATAATTTTTTTTTCTTTTATATACTAAATATATAAAGAACCACAACATTTTTTTTTTCTTTTTCTTCTTTCCAAGCCTTAATAATTCTAATGGGGTAGGTAGTGAGTATGACTTTTTTTTTTGAGAAGCGTTTGACTTATATAAATTAAAAGCACTATAATCTTCAATATATATAATATATTATTGGTCTATTTATGGTTCATTATCAATTTTTAATCTCTTTTATTTGAAAGAGTGTAAAACGTCAGATTACGAAAAGTAGAGTTAAGAGATAAATAAGTGGGAGATATAAATGTTGAGATTCTTTTTTTTTTAACAATATGTATGGTGGGAGATTCCAACATTTAGCCTCTTGATCGAGACTACGTATGCTCATGTTGACAAAGAAAAAATCGTATAATTAAAAGATATATATAGTTGATTTTTTACTTTTTCTTATTTCTTATTTAAATTAAAATAACATTTTTCAGCCAATATGATTTCAATTCATGTTGGCAGAGAGAAATGTAGAGTTAAGAGAGATATACGTGTGATTTTAATTTGTTTCCTTATATTATCTTATTTTAATTCAATTGATTTTTTTTTTATTTTTTTAGTACAGAAGAAAGAAAATTAAGAAATTAAGGTTATCTTATTTTAATTCAATTGATTTTTTTTATTTTTTTTAGTACAGAAGAAAGAAAATTAAGAAATTAAGGCTCCTCAGACTAAATTTTACCAGTCCTTAAATGTTGCGCTGCTAGATCGTGAGATATGTGAAAAGCGAATTGAATTGATTTTTTTTACTTTTTCTTGATTTTTTTACTTTTTCTTATTTTTTATTTAAATTGAAGTACATCTTTTCAATATGATTTTTTATGGCAATCTTCTTTCTAATAAAAATATAAAAGTATCTAGACTAAATAAATTTTACCAGTCCTTAAATGTTGCGCTGCGAGATCGTGAGATATGCGAAAAGCGAATTCAATTGATTTTTTTTTACTTTTTCTTGATTTTTTTACTTTTTCTTATTTTTTATTTAAATTGAAGTACATCTTTTCAATATGATTTTTTATGGCAATCTTCTTTCTAATAAAAATATAAAAGTATCTAGACTAAATACATTATTATAATTCAAATCCTATAAAATTTAAATTAAATATTCTTTCTTTAGAGCAACAAATATAAGAAATACATGTCAATTAAACTAAGCCCATGTTGGCTTTAAATTAATTATCTTATAGAAATTTTAAAATTAATTACCAACCTAACATTATGAATTTTTGTTCATTAGTAGAATTTGAACCTGGGCACTGATGGAAATAAATAGAGTGTTTCACTACGGGAACAATAGAATGTTTCTTTTTCTAAGATGCATTACACAAAACTATAAGTATATGCTGTTATTTTTTTAAATCAAACCGTTACATACTATAAGGTATTAAATTTAAAATTTTTGGGAGGCCATGGCCCCCTTGTCCCCATATAGATCCGCCCATGATGACAGTTACCATATTGTGTGAGTTAAATATGAATCATAATTTTGATGACTCTCAAGTTTAAGTTTATTTATTTATTTACATTTTTTAAGATATATATTTATATTATTTTCATATTTTTCAATATGTTATTATATGTGTTTCTTTAGGTTTATTTAACTTGTCAGAAAATATGATTTTAGATATGGAAATATCTTTTTTTAAAAAAAGAAAAAGAAAAGATGAAGAATAGAGAACTAATTGAATCTCATAAAGATGCTATTGATAAATTTGTTGTTGAAAGTTAAAATTTTTTTTTTAAAAAAAAAACAAGATAATAAGAGAAACAATCAATATAGACAAATAAAAACATCAAAATTAAGAAATATAGTAGATACTCATAGTTGAAATGAAACAATAAAATTAATAAAAATGGGATGAACAAGGTTGATTTATGATTTTTTTTAGTAGTTGGACTTCTTTCTTTCTAAAGCAAAATCGAAGATATTGAAAATAGAAATGTCAATGAGACGGGTTGGGGGTTGGAATGAGCACTTCTCTGGCATGTGAGAATTATTTCCTATTTATAATTTTTATTTATTTTTTATGAAATAAAATATTTTTTAGAATTTTTTTTATTTAAATAGTTTATTCCTTAGAAATTTCTCATTAGAGAGATTTTTTTTAATTTACTTTGTATATAAAAGAATGGTATATCATTATCAATTGTAACCTATTGGTATACAAAAATACAAAAATACTATCATTAAAATTTCTTTATTCTTTCGATCGGTGCGACCAATTATTCAGAATTGATTAAAATTGATCGTCAGAAACCAATATATCAGTAGTCGACATTGATTTGAGCTCAAAATCAATGTGAGTGGCACGAGATATACGACAACACAAGATATGAGACCCGAATTCAAAAGAAAACTAGAAACGAAGTGTCTTGCAAACTTTCAATTGGGAAGCAAGAAAAAAGTTACCAGAAACGGCAGCAAAAAAAAAAAAATAAACCAAAAACCGACATCAAGAAAAAATAAATAGCATAGAAGAAAGCAAAAAAAAATGAAAAGCCAAAAAAATGAAAAAGTAAAAAATCGAAAGAAATGACAAGAGTAAAAAAGAAGATGAATACCAAAAGAAAAAGAGGCAAGAGAACGCGGGAAGAAGGGAGGAGGTTGATTGGTTGTCTTAGTGAATTAGGGTTTCAAAAAGTAATATAAACTTGGGCGTCTATACATACGCTTTTAAAGCGGGATTATTAAAAATGAAATATATATATATATATATAACCTATATTAATTGCGGTATGAACTAAATACCAAACCGAGACCATCACTTAGACAAATCGAGGGTCAATCGGTTCGGTTCGGTCCAGTTCGTCGGTTCAGACTGTTTTTTGCACACCTTTAGTAACAACCATTAATAAATTTTCATAAATAAATTACACCGTAATTCGACCATTCCTATTTCCAATTTCACTTTGCTTTAGGAAGCCAAGAGCAAATGTCGGAGAAGAGTATGTATCTCACCCTTTTTAATTTAACTCACTTTTTAAGAGGTGGAGCTTGAACTTCTAATCTTTGATTAAACTTGGAGAAGATAAATAGTATTTTAACCAATTAAAATGGTGTACTCTACCCAAACAAAAATGTCCAATATTTTCTTTTTTTTTTTCAACTTATTCATATAAAATTATATCAATTGAAGTTAGTTAGGTCCTTATTTCATATCTTTTTTAATATAAAAAATATAGAGGATGAAGATTTGAATGAGTGTCTTGCTCTCTATGATTGCTTTTTAAAGATGTATTTGGCTCTTTTCTTCAAAAGAGTCCCCACCTAAATATATTATGTAAAGAGTACACACCTAAAATATTTAGGTCAAACTCTTCCAAAACACAATTAAAGTATAACATTTTTATGGACATTTTATTCTCTTAGCATCCAAAGATTTCCTTTATTGATTAGGAATTCAAAATTAATTCTATGCATGAACCCTAGATTACTAAAATATACCATAAATACAAAATGCTTTCTAAATTGACAGAAAAGGCTTTCAATATAATAATAATAAATAAATAAATAAAATAATGAGATCAAATTGTCAAAAGGGTCTAAATTCAACTTGATATACATACCAAGAAAGAAAAACAAAAACAAATGAATAAATAATTGTCAAAATTCATTGTTTCTTTATTTTACCTAGGAAAATCGAAAAACACTAGCTAACTGCTGTGAAAATTACCATCATCTAACATGGATGGAAGATTTCAGAAAAGTCATCTTGATCAGAAACTTGTTCATCTTCTTGATGATCATAATCATAACCATAATAATTAGGTGGACGGTTGAGATCTATGGAAGTTCTTGGAAATCTATGAAAAATACCATGAGAATTTTTAAGACTAATATTATTCATGATTGAGAAATGGACTTTCTTGTGGCCTCCAAGAGCCTGCCCCGAAACAAACACTCTTGGACAAAACGAACATTCAAAAACCTTGTGATTATGATCTTCTGATCCATTATTATTATTATTATTGTCATTGTTGCTCATAATTCTTCTATGGCTCGCATTGTGCCCTCCCAATGCTTGATATGAACTAAATGCTTTCTTGCACTTTTTGCATTTGAATTTCCATATCACTTCATCTTCATCTTCATCTTCTGAATCTCTAACAAAACCATTTTTATTTTTTTCACTTTTTTTATTTTTTTGAGATCTTCTCCTTCCTCCATCCCTTGACAACATAACAAGACACCATGCCACTTCCTCCGTCGACAACATCGGATCCTCCCTCCACAAGTTCAAGTTCAACGACGACGATGTCTCCCCTTCGTCGTCGTCGTCCCGACGCTGCCGCTTCAACCGTCGCTCTAGATGAGATTGGAGATTCGAGGAGGAAGAGGATGGAGACGGGTGATCGTTGATCATCTGGATCGGGCGCATCGGCATCGGCATCGACATCGACATCGACATTGAGGTTGGTTTTGGATTGGGAATTAGGAGGGAAGGCTTAGGCAAATGGGATCGCATGTGGCCGCCCAAAGCTTTGCCACTGGAGAAGCGTTTGCTGCAGAATTTGCAAACTTTTTCCTTATCCATGTGGGAAACCTAATAAGAGAGGGAATGGCAATGACTGATTTTTGTGTTGAGGGAACGGTTAAATTGAGTGTGGGGAGCCTCAATTGAAATATCAAAATTCGGATATATCGTTGGATACTACAAATGAATAGATATTTTTGTAAAATTAGATTTTTTTTTAAAATTATTTAGCAAAACTAAGTTATATAGATCGTTGTTATTAGTATTTATATTTATATTGGGGTTTATAGTAATAGATTATTATTTTTCATGTTTTATGAGTATTTATAAAAGATATTGAAGACATCCAAAGTTTAGTTTTAGGGATCTAGATAATCGAAATCTTCATATGCTTGAAATCATAGATATCTAAAAAATATAGATGTAACTTTGTTTATTTTGAAAGAATAATTTATAAGAATAATATCTAATAATATTTAGATAACTATGTTTATTTTGCATGATTTGTGTATAGGAATGTTTTAAGATGATGTGTTATATCAATAATGTTCTTGCTAATAGAATACGTATTAGTTTAATATAATTTAAATTCATATCATAAATGCATTTTAGTTTTTATTAATTTAATATTATATTTGTAAATCAATTTAGTTTATATTAATGTTTATGTGTTATTTTTGTAAAATAAATTAATTTATATTAGTTTGAAATTTTATCAAATATTTAATATTTAATATTCGTTCAATTATAACTAAACTTATTTTATATCGTGGAATATAAATACATCATCAATTATAGTTTAGTATTAGTATATAAATGCACTAATTTATTTTCATATAAAAAATAAAAATGTAAAATAAATTAAAAAGGAGAAAAATGTCATTAGATGATGATTTTAACATAAAAATCTTTAAAACTCAGGTTTCGAAATAGCATTTAAAATAGGTTATGTCTTTCGTATGACATCTTACCATGCTCGGATATCTTGAAATATCAAGATATCTTATAATTCAAATGCTCATCCTATATGAATCTTGAATTTACCACGAAACAAATGGACCCTTAAGTCTCACTCAATATCTACCAATATTTTTGTCTGTCATGGGTGGGGAGGAAACTTATAGGTGACGAGCATCCATGAAGTTAGCTAGAATCTTTACTCCTTTACCTATTTAATTTCAGATTAAATTTGGTTGAAAAATTGTTTCATTACGATTAAATCTCACAAATCAGTCTTTGCAGTAAAAAAGAGAAAAAATCATAGAAGATAGTTGCATGTAAATCATCCAAATTTCTGTATGATTTATTATTATTATTATTATTTAAAAAAAAAAAGAACTAGAGTGCGTTTCCTCAGTATTTTTTTTTAGTTCATTATCTTGTTATTTTTAACTGCTTTCGAAAATGTATTGGGTAACAAATCCAGAAAGTGTAGTGTTATCGAATAAGTTTGATGGCCTCTAAAACTTTATTAATATATTTATATATTTCATACTATAAATTTATTTACACTAATTACACTAATTTATGGTTGATTGGTATATAAGTTAATCGATGGTATACAAAAAAATTATAGTTAATCAATATTTAAGTTATAGTGTATTTAGAATAACGTGTGGAAAGAAATGTTTTTTTTCAATAAAATTAATATTTTATAAGCACATTTGAAAAAATTAATAATTTAAAATGTATGGAGTGATTTTATGTGATCGTTTTTTTTTCAAAAAAATAAATAGATTAAATATTTGAATTATCAAAAAATGACTCTAAATGATTAATTGAAATTTCTCAAATATATAATAAAATATTTATAATTATAATCATTTTAAGTAGAGTAGAACCATACAATTTGTTATTTAAAATATTTTAAAAAGAATATAAGATATAATAATATTTATATGAAAAATAGTTTTTCCAAAAGTATTTAAACTAATCTAAAGAACCCTTAATCACTTTTAATGCTACAAGAAAATCTTAATCTTAGGGTTGTTTGGCTCCCGGTTTTCGATTTGGATGGAATCTAAAACTATGTTTGGCTCAATGTGTTTAAAACCTTTGATTTTGAAACACAATTTCATGGGTTACAACAGTGCAACCTTATGCATTTGTGTCATGTTATTTGTCATCTTCCATTTTTGGCGACTAGTTCAGCAATAATTCCAGTGACAACTCTAGCGATCACACTAGCGACCCGACTACCGCTGGCGGTTACCTCCAGCAACAACTTCGGTAACCCAATCATTGCTGACAACTACCTCCGACGACCACACCGGCGACCCCGCCACCACTGACACAACCTTCGACGACAAGTTCGATGACCACCCCGACCATTGCTGACATCTACCTTCAACTAATACTCCGATGACCATACCGGTAACTCGACCACCACTAACGACTACTTCCGACGACCACTTAAGAGACTTGTATACACCTACTCCAACAACTCGATCACTCGAGCAATCAACTATCCTAACGACCTAACTTGCCCACAAAGACCACTCAACAAATTATTTCGACGACCAAACCACCACTGTCAACCACACTGACAATCATCGTCAATGAGCACCTGATGACCACACCCCAACGACCCGACCACTTCGATAATCACTTTGACGACCACCTCACGGACTCAACCATTATCCAACAACAACCTTGGTGGCCCGATCACTCGACAACCACTATCACCAACCACCCCGACAACCTGACTATCCTAACAACCACCGCTGATGAATACCCGTTGACTACTCTAGCGACCATCCCGATGATTCGACTACCTAACAACACGACTAGCTTGATGACCACTTTGACGAACACCTTGCAACTACTCTAGGGACCACCTGACAACCATTGTCGACAACTACCCAATGTCCACTCCAGCAACCTAACCACCGTGTAACCACTGTTGACAACCACTCCAGTGATCCAACCACCGATTTGATCACCTAGTTAATTTTTTTTAAAGATAAAAATTAGATTAAAAATAGTTCCTAAACAAAAATTTTAATTTTTAAAATAGAGTTTCAAAAATAGTGTTTTGAATACTTTGTAAAATAGAGTCTTAAATTTCTTAATTTCTTAAATAGACTTCTTATTATTTTTTTTTTCTAAAATAGAGTTTCAAAAATAGGTTAATAATTTGGAATAAAATTTTAGATTCTCTAATTTATTAGATAGACTTTTAATTTTTAATTTCTAAAGTACATTCTAAAAATAGTTTTCTAAATAATTTGTGAAATAGAATTTTAAATTTTCCAATTTCTTAAATAACCCTCTAATTTTTTAATTTCTAAAATAGAATTCCAAAAATAAGTTTTTGGATATTTTGTGAAATAAAATTTTAAATTCTCTAATTATTTAAATAGACTTCTAATTTTTAAATTTCTAAAATAGAATTTCAAAATTAAGTTTTGATTATTTTATAAAATAGAGTTTCAAATTCCCTAATTTATTAAATAGACTTCTATTTTTTTTTAATTTTTAAAGTAGGGTTCCAAAAAATAGTTTTCAGAATACTTTGTGATATGAAATAAAGTTTTAAATTCCCTAATTTCTTAAATAGACTTCTAGTTTTATAATTCCTAAAATAGAGTTCCAAAAATACTTTTCTAAATATTTTTTTTAAATAGAGTTTTAAATCCTCAATTTCTTAAATAGACTTTCAATTTTTTAATTTTTAAAATAGAGTTTCAAAAATAATATTCTAAATACTTTGTGAAATACAATTTTAAAGTTCCTAATTTCCTATGTAGACTTCCAATTTTTTTAATTTCTAAAATAGAGTTCAAATTTTGCCACTCATTTATGTTATACAAAGGTTTCTACCATTGACAAAACATGCACAAATAAGAGAAAATAAGTGAATAAAATACCTAAAGAAAAAAGGAAAAAAAAAGCGGCATAAACCCAGGATTTATAACACTTCACCCTAAACACTGTTTTCTTATTCCCAGACTTTAGAACACTGCACCCCAAATGTAGTTTTTAGTTCCTAGGCTTCAGAACCCTCTAGAACAAACCTCCAGAGTTTTGATTCCTAAAGTTTTGATTCTAAGACAGGGCCAAACAACCCCAAATATGCATTGCATGCGTCATGATTACATTACATTATATTTTTATTTGTTAAAATACTAATAAAAAATATGATATATATTAAATTAACAAACAACTATTTTGAACAGAATAAAATTAAATCTTCTCGAAAAAAAGATTAAAATTAAATAGTTAAATAAAAGAAAAATTGTAATGGGTAGCAAAATATGGATTTTTATTTGCAAATATAACAATTTTTAAAAAAAATTGCAAGTATGACAAATATTTTAAATAACATTTTTAATTCTCATTTTACCCTTAATTGAAGTCTGATAGACTTTTATCACAATGACAAATCTATTAGTGATAGACTTTTATCCCTAATAGACTTTTATTACAGTTAGAACTCTATCAAAAGTATTGAAGTCATGCTAATAGATTCTTATCATAGTTAGGAGTCTATTAATGATAAACTTTTATCACTAATATAGATTCTTATCATAGTTAGAAGTTTATGAGTGATTGAATGTGGTAGAATGCAATACTGAAGTAAGGTTTGGAGTAGGTTGATAGACTTTTATCATAGTTAGAATCTATCACTTGATAGACTGTGATAGAATGCTTACATAAAGTAGACTGATAGATTTTTATCAATGTTACTTTTATCATTGATAGACTTTTATCACAATTTGAACTCTATCTGTGATAGACTCTAATAGACTGTAAAAACTGAAGTAAGGCTTAGAGTTGATGGAGATCTGATCTCCTTGAGCAGCGGAAACGTGGTTTGGGATCGTAATTTGCTTGATTGTTTAGGTTGAATAAAAAATCGATACATTGACAAAAATACAAAACAAGCGTGCTTTTAATCTAATTAAAACATGGAGATATACATGCAAACATACCTAAATTTAACTATTAAATTAAGAAGAGAAAGGAATTATTACCTTTGTAGACTCGCAGGAACAACTTTGCACCAATGTTTATTCCAGTAACTCAACAACGCAAGAACTTCAAAAATTCTCTGTTTTTCACCAACAGGAACACAACCAATAGAGTAAACCCTTTATCCTCTGAATGCTTAGATCCTCCTTGGTGGGAAGGATTTTCCAACTTTTGGAAGAAGAAGGGAATGAGAGAGTGAGAGAGTTCTTGAAAATAGCAATTCTCTAATTGTAAAATGATCATCAATTCAAATCTATCGAATGAGCAACTCCCTTCTCTCTGTTAAACTGTCGATAGGGAGAAGAAGAGGGGTAGTGGGAACGTGTCTGGATGACACGTTCCCTTATTTTATTATAATAATAATAATAATAATTAAATAATAATTAAATCAAATTTAATTATTAATTTAAATCATATTTAAATAATACAAATTAAATATCATATATTTAATTTGGATTAAATCTCATTTAATCATATTACTCCTTTAACCTATAGTTTTAATGTACATCAAGTACACATTAAATTTTAACATATAGTTTTCAAATGTAATATTTGAACTCTTTCAAATATTCAATTCTCTCATATAATTTAATATGAATCATATTCACATTAAATTTATAATATATAGTTCCAAAACTATATATTATATCGTATCTAAATACATTAAATATATTCTCTAATGAATTTGAACATTTCAAATTCAAATGATATAAGAACTCTTTACGAGCTAAAAGCTGGACCTAATGGACCTACAGATCAGAAGCTCCAACGATACGAGATTGCTCGGTTAATCTCATTAATCTCCCAATCAACATTCGTTAATTGCAGGAACACTCCACTAAAGTCCCACAGCTGCACTCTTCTCACTGCAGATATATTTCTGTGTCCACGGATATTGACCAATAACAACAAGTCAATCCTTCACGAATGTTCGTAACACCAGCTGGGTCAAATTACCGTTTTACCCCTGGGTTACATCTTGTGCCTTAAGTACCAGTGCTCCTCTAATGAACAATTTGTTTGTGGTCCTACCAACAAACAGAGTCCCTCTCGGGCCGATGAGAGGGTCGGGCCCTTTGTTCAAGTCCCGGAGACACCACTTAAGAGAACATTCCTCTACTTACCCTAGTAGACGGGAAAGAGTGAATTTCATCTTGCTAAGTTAAGTTCCCAGCCGCTCACTCGGTCTTGTCCCCAAGAAGGTAGGCATATTGAGTCGGCGAATCGGGCCACTCTCACCCATACTAATCAAAGGACAATCTCTCATGAGCAGGGGAGTTCGTAACTCCGCTCGAGATTGAGATCAAGTTGCCTAGGTCATCCTAGTGAAATAGAAACCTAACTAGTCAACGAAGTTACAACTAGAGGTTGTTATTTCGTGGTTCGGTCTTATGTAATCTCATTACATAGGATATCCCCACTCACATGTCATCTACACGAACACGTTAGGATCACAGTGTTTGCATCAAATACAAAGTGGGTCACATCTATAGTTTTACCAGGGTAAGGTACCCAAACCTTATCCCCTAACTATAGACCCTTTAGGCTGTATCACGAACCGAGATCATTTATATGTACACTACATTCAGTTAAAGATTCATATAACAGTCTTGTATGTTTAGTTTATTGGATTTAGGGTTTAAATAAAAAGTGGGTCACATCTATAGTTTTACCAGGGTAAGGTACCCAAACCTTATCCCCTAACTATAGACCCTTTAGGCTGTATCACGAACCGAGATCATTTATATGTACACTACATTCAGTTAAAGATTCATATAACAGTCTTGTATGTTTAGTTTATTGGATTTAGGGATTTATATGTACACTACATTCAGTTAAAGATTCATATAACAGTCTTGTATGTTTAGTTTATTGGATTTAGGGTTTAAATAAAGGCAAACTCGTAGATAACGAACCATAACTCTTTATTGAAATAATAACACTTTATTACATTAATTAGAACATAATTACAAACTACGAGTTTTAGAGCACAAATCCCAACAAGAGTAGTATGCAAGGTTTAGAGTAGTATACTGGTAGACTTTTAATCATAGTCAAGAGTCTATCAATGATAGACTTTTATTGTTGAGAAACTCTTATCACAGTAATATATAAAATAAACATTTTAGTGATAGACATGATAGGATAGTGATAGACTTCAATCACACACCTTAACTTACTCAAGATGAAAATTAACCTATATTAATCCTCGTTGATTCAAGATTCAAAATTCTAGTAATTCATAAGAGAGAGATTCTAGCAATTAACATATACGTTTCTATCATTAATAGACTTCAATCACACACTATTTCTAATGATAGTGATAGAAGTCTATCAGTAATAAATTTCAATAAAAAGAGAGAAGCACAATACATATAGAAGTCTATCAGTAATAGTGATAAACTTCAATCAGGAGGGAAAAACAATAAATATAGAAGTCTATTAGTGATAATGATAAACTTATATCACTGATAGACTTTTATCACTATATTGTGATAATTGAAATCTATTAGTGTTAGACTCCAATCACCATAAAAAAATAAAATAAATGTTGGACATCGACTGAACTTAGGATGTTTAGTCGATCGACTAAACATTGAAGAAAGGAGGAAGAAATCAGAAAAAAAAAATTAAAGATAGTCTTATAAAAAAAATGAAGGAAGATGAATCAAAATTTTCATTTAAGCTAAAGACAGATGCATGAGCTTTTTAGTAATTTAAATGAAAAATTGTCATATATGCAAATAGTTTAACAATTTGCTATATTTACAATATTTTAGATACGTTTTGCTATTTAGCCAATTGTCCCTAAATAAAATGTTAGTCCATAAAATCACTTGCTTTATATACTTTTTTTTTTTTGGAGGGGGGGTTAAATTTCCAATTTTATGAGTGCATTTTTTATATATTAAATATTTAGGGCACAAGCGGATTTACCATGGGCGCAGGGGGCTCGAGCCCCTCCCTCAAATTTTTTACCTTTAATAATATGAATAGAAAATGTCAGATTAAAGAATAAAAGTGCCTTTTTGCATAGTGGTTAAAATGTCATCAAGTCTCAAGTTCAAACTTGGATTTGTACAATTTTAAATATCTTTTTCAATGTCTTATTCAAGTCCCCTTCGATACAAATTCGGACCCTTGCATAGCAAATATTTTTTGAAGGTAGATATAAGAATTTGAATCAACCTCGTATATATCAATTGCGGTTAAAATAACTTCAGTTGTGCAAACTTAAAACAATTTGGTAGGAAAAAAAAAGAGACAACAATCACGTGTTAATCTGGAATTAGAAAGTCTGTGTTTTGGAGTTATTTAATCTAGAATTATAAAATTTGTGTTTAGGAGTAGATTTGTTAAACTAGAGTTTGGAAGTCTGAGTTGATTTTAGTTGTTTCTCTCGTACAATTTTTTTCTATCATATTTTAAGATTTCATTGATAAATATTTTTTTCCCTAAATTTTAAAGATTTAGATTTTTTTTTTATTAATTTAGGTATATTTTACAAATTTCTTTAAAGATTTTTTTTTAACAAAATATCATAGATTCTTTTTTAATATCTGTCACATTAATTATAATTTATGTTGGGTAGTTTTAAATAAAAGAAAGTCTTAAAATAATTTAGAAACATTTCAGTTCATTAATTTAAAGAGATTTAAATAAACTTTATTTTTTTATTTTCTCAATTCTAGAAATATTATAGATTTGTTTCGTTAATCCTAAAATTGAGATTTAAAATTATATTATTTTATGAATATTTTACAATTTTGCTAAAGACTTGTTTTCACCAACTTAAAATTTTTAATTTAAGACATGTTTTCAAGCTTAATAAAAGTTTTGCATAATATAAGATTTTATTTTTTTTAATCAATGTAATTAACTATCTAAAATTTGATTAATTTAAAAATAATATATATTCTTTGAAGTTTTAAAATAACTGAGTTAAAAATAAAATATCAGACATATGCTATTTTAAAAATAATTAAGTTCAAAATGAATATATATTTTTTAACACTATTCAAAATGAATATCATGCATACTTTTGTTTAAAATAATATATTTATGTTATTTATGTTATTTATTGTAATTATTTTATTTTCTTAAGCTCAGAAGGAAATCATTTATCTTGTTTACTTTTAATATGATTAATTTGAAAATCAATATATTTTTCAAACATATTTTAAATATTAATTTCTTAAATTGTAATATTTTCTTATCTTCCAATTATAAAATTATATATATTTTTTTGAGCTATTAATAAAGAAATTTTAAAAAGATAAGATTTTTTTTAAAGATATGAAGTTTTTTATCAATTAAAAAAACCCATTATGTAGTACTCTAATCAACAGTAGAATTTTTTAATTTAAATAAAATATCATATCTAAAACTTTTTTATATAATTTATATTTTAAAAAATAAAATTATAAAATAAAAAGAAAGATGTTTTTGTAAAAAAAATTATTAAAATTATAGAATAAAAATGTAATGCCCAGTAATTTTTAGGTGATTTTCTAATCTTTTAGAATTTAATTTTGGTCTCGTTCCGTAATTTTTTTGGATGTTTCTAAGTTTTAAGAAAAGAAAAAGGAATTAAATGATTTTGGAAATTAGAATTAAACTTAAAAAAAATGCATGAAGTTGCGTTTCACGCCCCACCCCCACTTTCTTCTTCGCCTTCTTCTTCGTGAAGCCAAGGTTGTCGCCGCCGCCTTCGCAGATCCGACGCCGACATCGCGCAACCAACCAACACCAACAGCCGCGCTGCGAACGCCGTCGACAAACCGATCTTCCAACAACCTTCCCTCGCGATTTTTCGGTCGACTCCATTGTTCGCGCTTCGCCGGCGGATCGAACCTTCCCTTCGACGCGTCTCCTCCTTTACAGTCCCCGATTGCAGCTCGTCACAATGCCCTTCGACACTCACCGAATCTGCAACCCCTCGTCGGAAAGTCGCAAAACATTAAGTTTCTTTCAACCGGTTTAAGGTTTGATTTGCTTGATTCACCTCTTTTTTTACGGGTTTTCGTCATTTTGTCTTTGGTTTTGAATAGATCAGGCTGCGGGCTTTTCGAATCTACGCTCCACGCGCCGCCACTCGCCGAAAGTCGCCGCCGTCGCCACCGTCTATCAGGTACAGGCAGCTGCTCCCATTTTCTCGACACCGTTTTAAGTCTTTGTGCATTAGTTTGGTCGTTTAAGTCAAATTATTCTTATTTTGGATGTTAGAAGCGTGTTTTTAAGATCCTTTGTTTATCGATTAGGGGCTCGTGCGTGTTAAGAAAGTGTGTGGAACTCAAGATCGAACTCCCGAACCTTGGCTATCGCGGTAAGTAGTCTTTTGGATTAAGCCCCTTAAAGTTATTGTTTGATTTGTTTGAATGTGGTAGTCTGTGAATTATGTGTAATGCACGAATGCTATGTTGTGATGCATATGTTTGAGTTTGGGTTGTGTCGGTGTTGCCTGTACCACTATTGGACTAAGAAAGTAGTTAATGTGAGAATAGGGGCTTAAGGCTTCAAGTTAAGAGTGAGACATAAAGCCTTTGATCGTAATAGGCTAAGAACGAACATTTTGGGTCTGAGACTGATGTAGTTAAAAGGTGGTTCTATGCTCGGGTTCCACCTCGAGGTTGGTAGTCGGATGTTGTGAGTCACGAGTAAACCCTAGATGGGCGAGTGCGACAAAGTGTAGTTGACCAAACCAATTAGAGGATTATTGTGTTGAGCTTAAGGTCGCTCAAGCGTGAGACTGTTCTTGTAAAAGGTTCGAGGTTGCAAACTAATACTTTGGTTACTGTGGTTTGGGCCAAATGTGACCGTTGGGTGCAACGCCTTAAGCTTCGGCTCGTGTTTGAGTTGTTTGGATCGCTTTAACTAACTTGGTTGGGCGTTAAAGGTGAGCCCTAGACCACACTAGAGACCAATCATTTCCTTGGAATTGTTTTAGGCGAGCTTGTGTTTGACTTTTGAAGGAACTGGTTGTTTCATGGATCCTCGAATCGATGTATGTAGCTGATAGCACACAAAATATGTTATCCTTAAGCTTAAATTATGTTAGTTTTGTGATAATTTCAGGGTTTTCATGTGTTTAAATTGTTGAATTTCAAGATAAAGAGCAATACAAAGATAAGGTATACCAAGAGAAAAGCCTATTTGACAATGTTTACAATGAAAGTTACCAACGATCTTCGTTTCTCAAACTCTAGCTTACCCACAAATCAAATACAATAAGTCGTTTCGTCACCCATGTGAGGACGGGTAGAGAAATATGGGTGAAAAAAGAGTCAAAGTATGCTTAAAGGAGCTAAAAAATAGATTAAATGGAAGGAGGAAGGCCAAAACAAGGAATCAAATCCGAGAAGATGGCATTGCAATGCCCTGCGCGCAGCCATTCAACCTTGAGAGTTCATGTCGATGGCGTTACAACGCTGCCTTGCAGCGTTGCAACGCCCAACACACAACAAAGATACCTTGAAGACCCGTAGCGATGGCGTTGCAACGCTACTTCGATAAGCAAAAGGCGCGTGAGGGTAGCAGCGTTGCAACCCTGCAAGATTTTTTCCTTTTTTATATATTCGCCTAGGGCACGGCGTTGCAACGTCGTGCCGATATTATAAAAGGGAAATTATGCCTCTTGTTTTGGGAAGAGATTTTTGGAGAGATTTGAATACCATTGTCTAAAATTCATTGTGAAGGGTTGTAAGAAGACTTTGGAGAGATTTCAAGTAGAAGACTTTTGGAGCTTGGGGTTCGTGATAGGTGTCGGGATCGTTGCCGTTCACGCCACAGAGTTCTTTCTTCGTTCTTTTCACTTTGATTGTTGAACTATGGTTTTGTATTTGAGTTTAGTAGGATTTATAATGGACATGGTAGCTAAACTTGTTATCTTAGGGATAGATGTAACCTTTTAATTATGGTATTTTGTTGAATTGACTATTTTTGGTTTATTGTAATGCTTTTATTCATGCAAATGCATCCTTAATGCTTATAGACTCTTCATCACGGTTTATTTGTTCTTAGGTCTAAATTTATTCTTGTGAAAGATATTTTAGATCTGATCTCAATTGCATGACTAATAGTTACTTTGACATGAGAATGATTGAAGTGTTATTAGAAATCCATAAGAATTGAACTTAGTGCCATGTTTGATTTTTAGGTTGAACAGAGATGTTTAATTCTATGTCTTACATGAGATTCACTTACCTCGAGAGAGGTTATTTGTTATATTAGTTTTTTGGTTTATAAAAACAGTGTAATAACCCATTAGCATGATCTCAATAAAATAGTTAATTAAATGGTAAAATCTAGTCCCTAAGATATTTGTCTCTCCTGATTGTTCTCAATTTTCACTCTTTGAATTCGTGTTTCACTTCACCTTAAGTTTGATTTTCTAGATAAAATTAAGTGGTGTTATTGATATGAATTAATTGAATTAAATAACCTAATCTTGTGGACGATACTCGTACTTAAATTCACTATATTAAAACTTGACCCATACACTTGCGGTCTCGCAAAATTTACGCAATAGTTGGCAACTTAATCCAGCAAACAAGCTCATAGGTGAGAGAGCTAGCTTGAATAGCTTGTGGATTAAAACCTTGTGTTGTTGTGTACGTTAAAGGGGTTGGTTCCGACCGTGAATGAGTTCAAGCATGCGTGGTTGAGGATCATCAATGATATGCAGCTTGTATTGCTCGCACGATTGTTAGTATGTATTTTCGATCGTGGTTTTAGTACCAAGTCAAGAGAGTTGTGTCATGCAACCCCTCAGGCTAGTAGTCCCTACCTTACTCCTTATTTAGGTGACATTGTCCTACAACCTTATGTGGCGAGGAACTAGCACAAAACATGTGTGTTGATGAGGTCTTGTGGTGAGTCACAGTGTGTTTGACAACAGACCAGGGACAATGATGTCTTGTGGTGAGCCATAGTAGTCATGGCAACAGACCAAAGACGAGAGTGCCTCGAGCTGAGTCACAACGAGTGTGGCAACAGACTCGGAGCGAGACATAGCTTATGAGCGTCCTACGGGGCGGGTCTGGGCTATGTCAGAATGCTAGTTAGAGAGGTGTATACCGACGTGAAACAAGGAGTTGAGCAATCCTGTGTGGGCTTGGGGTAAGGCTAAGTCGGACGTTTAGCTGAGTGTGGTCTGAAAGTGGAATCTGGATAGTTTGAGGTGTTGGCTAAAAGTGAAAACGTAGCTGGATTTGAGACACTTGAACATGGGTCGAGGATACTAAGATTGCCTAGTTAGAACCCCTAGTAACCTTATAAAGCACGAAACCAGCACTTACTAAGCCCTGAGTTATGCCTGAGCGAGTCAGAACCTCTAGGTTGACGATATATGATAGGCTCATGAGACTGGGGTGCGTGATGAGATATGGGAGTGGTTGTTTTCCATTATCCCGTGCTAGCTTAGGGGTGAATCCCCATAGGGCGTGTTGGTTGCGTACCTCACTACTCTATGCTAGCTTATTGTGTTGTGAGAGCCTGGGGTACGTCCCCGTTAGGGAGTGGTTGTTTTCCATTATCTCGTGTTGGCTTAGGGGCGATTCCCCATAGGTCGTGTAGGATACGTACCTGCTCTGCTCTATGCCAGTGTGTAATGGCATGAGAGTTGTTTTCTCTTATTGCATCGTCAATCAAAGTTCCAAGATCGAAGGTAGAGCTCGAGTTATTACCGCATGGGGCTCAGGGTGAAGTGTGCTAAATGTGAGACATGTTTGGGATTGAGCGAGTTTAGAAGTTGAGTCATGTCTTGTTTGCATGTTAGCTTGTTTGGACATTAGTGGGCTACTTACTGAGTATTTTTTTTATACTCACCCGTCTACTTTGTTGTTTATGGTTTCAGGTAAGAAACCCTGAGGTGGTTGACGACAACGACGACCCTACGAGGCTGTGGGACCCTGTTTCCTTCCTGTTTTCTTTTTGCTTAGAGTTCTCACTTGTCACTGTCATGTTTTAGTTTCTGTTTTATTTGTTTGGTCGCGTGACCCTATGTTTCTCTTGTACTTCTTAGTTGGTGAATTTTCATTCTGGTTGAGTTCTGTTTTTGCTGCGTGTTCGTTTATCCAATGGATCGTGCTTTGGAACTCTGGTTGTAGCCCAACCCGTTCTCTGATTGTAGTTTAGTGGGGGTTGGGCATCCTTTGAGACTATTTGAAGTGTTTTCTGCTTGTTAGGTTTCAGAAAAAATTTTGGTTTCCTCCTTACTATGTCATTATGCTGCCGAAATTTCGACGCGAATGGTGTGGCGGAGTAACTTCCCTAACGTAGGTTCGTCTCGATTTTTAGAGTCGGTATAAAAAATAATTTTTCTAATAATTATTTATATTTAATTAGTTTTTTTAGTGTTATTTATATTTCATTAGTATTTAGTAATAATGTTAAGAAATTAATATAAAAATAAAGAAAATTTTGTAAATTAAATAAAAAATATGTAAAAAATATGGAGAGATGAGAGATGAGAGAGGGAGATAGGAGTAAGGGTGAAGCGAAAAAACAAGAGATAGAGTAGTTGGGAGGCTCACAATAAAGAGTTGAAGTTGAAGTTAATAAATTGTGGGCCCACAATGGGAGAGTTTGAGCGAGAGTTTATAAATTTGTGAAGCGATATGGGGTAGGAGTTAATAAAATTTGTGGAGCTTACAATTAGAGTTAAAATATTCTTGGGTTAAACAAGAAATTGAAGGGAGATATTAACTCTTACTCCATCCCATGTCTAAATTCAAACACTACATTCTTGGTTGGATAATTCAAACCTTAGGGACGAAACAAATCTACTCTAAAAAACTCAGGGGTCAAAAGGTAGATTTTTCTATTTTATTTTATATATTCTTTTAAAAAATGTCATGTCGTCATCTTTATTAAATAATTAACAATTATCGTTAATTGAGGGATTGAATAGAACAATTCCCTAAATCTAAAGGGTTTGATTATCTGATCTTAAAATTTAGGGACAAAATTAAATCGATACAATGTCCAAACTTCGAGGACCAAAATGTTAATTTACTATATTAAAATTTAG
Organism: Trichosanthes cucumerina; assembly: GCA_036507285.1. Classification (NCBI taxonomy): domain Eukaryota; kingdom Viridiplantae; phylum Streptophyta; class Magnoliopsida; order Cucurbitales; family Cucurbitaceae; genus Trichosanthes; species Trichosanthes cucumerina. The sequence goes on from CM071841.1 coordinate 6,706,322, forward strand.
GGAAAATAGCATTTTTGGCCCCTAAACTTGGTAGGTAGTATCAATTTTAACCCTAAACTTTTAATTTCATAAATTTAAACCTAAAACTTGGCAAATTGTATCAATTTTAACACCAAACTTTCAATTTCATTCATTTAAACCTCAAGCTTGAATAAATGTATCAATTTACACCCTTAGTTAAAACTTCTTTGCACCATATTTCTTCTCAATGAAGTACTCTCATTCTTGAATCGGTCGCCAATATTGATTGTTTTTTTTAATTTCTCGTCAGCCTCTTGATTTGTCCTCCATCCGTTGTAATAGAAGTAGCGATTTCGAAACCGCTCTCGTCAGAATATTTGTCCCCTTCCTCTCCAACATCAATGTCACTTTAATCCTTCATAAGACTATCAATGAGATCAACAAGGTCGGCTATGACCAGTTCATTATGTTCATAGGCATCACTCTATCCACCACTGCGTTATTTTTTGTTCTCTCCTGCATTTTTGTCGAGCTCAAACCTCTTACCACCGAAGTCAACAAAACCACATGGTCATTGTCGCCTTCAATGACGTCATTGCCTGGATCTTCTTCACACTCGTTGTTGCTGGTATTGACACCAAAAGCAAGAGAAACAAAAAAAGTCCATTTGTTTTTATGTGGGTCCTACTTTCGAGAATAAAGTTCGTGGTTTTCATGATAGTGGCCACCCAATCCAGAATAATTTAACATTTTTTAGGTGATTTTTAAAAAAAAAAAATAACAAACAAATACATATCATAAAGCAACACGTGACTTTGGGCTTTTGTGGGAAATATTTTTTAACGGTGATGGAAACGGAAACTTAATTGAAGGTGTAAATTGATACACTTATTCAAGTTTGAGATTTTAATTGATGAAATTGAAAGTTTATGGTTAAAATTGATACAATCTGCTAAGTTTGAGGTTTAAATTGATGAAATTGAAAGTTTATGGTTAAAATTGATACAATCTACCAAGTTTGAGTATTTAAATTGATGAAATTGAAAGTTCAGAGTTAAAATTGATACAACCTGTCAAGTTCAAATGTCAAAAATACTTTTTTCCTAAATTTATAATGATATGAGATATCTAGTATTCTTCGAAATATACAAATTATTCTTGAATGGTATTGTATGGGGGTATAGGCTTACCATGTTATTGGGAGTGAGAATCAAACTTCTATAGGGGATTGATTTACCTCGGTTTGGGTTATGAGTTTGTTTCATAGGTATATATATTAAATATTTAAGATTTAAATGTCTGAAATATTAAATATTTGTATTATAATTAATATTAGAAAAAAAAACTAATATTGTGTTTGTTTTACCAAATTTTGTTCAGAACTCTATTCATTTAATTATAATTAATTAATTAATTAATTAAGAGAAAAAAATTAATGTTATCCTATATTAAATCAGTATAAATTAATCCTATATTAAATCAGTATAAATTAATTAACATTTTAATGAGAAAGTTAGCATTATTGTTAGTTAGTTCTTTACTTATGTGTATAAATGTAAGCATTATGATGAAATGAATGACAAGTGTCATTTCTCACTCACATCACGTGTAATATGGTATCAGACGTTTTTCCTCTCTCTTCTGTTGCCTAATACCTCGTGCCATACAGCTCCACCGATTCTGTTGGCCTCTTTACCGATTTCTTTCCTTCTTTCTCCCTCTTTCATGGCCTCCCAGTTTTTTTCCTCTTCTTCTGTACTCCCGCCATTGTTGGTCGATGCCTCTGGTCCTTATTTTCTTCATCACCATGACACTTCAAACTTTGTTCTTGTTTCTGATCTTCTCACTGAAGACAATTACGTCACATGGAGTCGCTCTATGCTTTTAGCGCTCTCCATTCGCAATAAAATTGGTTTTATCGATGGTTCTCTACCTCGACCTTCTTTCCCTGATGATCTTGCTTCTGCATGGACTGGTAATAACAATGTTGTTATTGCCTGGATCCTGAACTCAGTGTCCAAAGGCATTTCATCGAGCCTTCTTTTTATCGATTCGACTCGAGGCATATGGTTAGATCTTAAAGATCGCTTCCAGCGGAAGAATGGCCCTCGCATTTTTCACTTGAAGCAGAGTTTTACCACGCTTACACAAAAGCAACTCTCTGTGACGGCATATTTTTCGAAACTGAAGACTATTTGGGATGAGTATGGTTCTTACCGCCCTGCCTGTACTTGTGGAGCATGCACCTGTGGTGGACCACGAAATCGAACGATTTGTTCAATTTGAGTATCTCATGAGTTTCTTAATGGGGCTCAATGACTCCTTCAGTTTTGCGCGCTCCCAGATCCTTCTTATGGATCCTCCTCCAGTAATCAACAAGGCTTTTTCTCTGATCGTGCAAGAAGAGCAGCAGCGATCTATTCCGCTTCTCCCAACGCCTAGCGTTCAACAGTCTCTTGCCGTCAAGACTCCTCACACTCCTAATTCTCAGGCTAAGCTGCGCAAGGACAAAGTGATTTGTACTCACTGCGGTATACAGGGTCACACCGTTGATCGTTGTTACAAATTACACGGCTATCCGCCTGGATATCGACCAAAGGGGGCTTCTCGATCTACGACCTCCCCAACACAAACTTCTGCCTCTGTTGCCGAAGTCGTAATTCCTCCATCGGCCAATTATTCTGATTCATTGGCTCAGTGCCAAAGTATGTTGACCATGTTGCAGTCCAAACTTGATTCCATCAAAGTTGACTCTGAGGCTTCGGTTTCACACATAGCAGGTACTAGTTCTACTTTGTCCCTGCCTAGTGATCAATGGATAATTGATTCAGGTGCTACCACACATATATGCCACAATCGTGCGTCTTTCACTAGTCTGTCCCCTGTTAATACGTCAGTTCTGTTGCCTGATGGTACTCGCTTATTGGTATCTTATATTAGCATTTTATTCGCATGCGTGGTTCTTTAAATCTGCAACGTGTATTATTCGTTCCCCAGTTCAGATACAATTTGCTATCTATCAGTGCTTTGGTTGCTGATTCTCCTTGTCTTGTTATTTTCAACACTAATGGTTGTGATATCCAGGACAAGTACACTTTGAGAACAATTGGCAGGGGTAAACTCATTGAGCGACTTTACATATTGGAAACGCCTGGATTCCAACGGGTTTCTTCCGTGTATACTTCACGATTGTCGTCTGCCTTATGGCACTCCAGGCTTGGACATCTTTCCCTTTCTCGGTTACATGCTTTGAAGGATATTTTGCATATTGATTTTGTTAAATCTAATTACACTGTTCCTTGTGATATCTGTCCATTGGCCAAGCAAAGGCGTCTATCATTTGCCTCTAATAATAAATTGTCGCCTCATCCTTTTGACTTGGTACATGCTGACATATGGGGACCCTTTGCTACTGTTTCATGTTCTGGTTATAAATATTTTTTTACTATTGTTGATGACTGCACTCGTTACACTTGGCTTTACATGTTGCACAATAAATCAAATGTCAAAACCATTGTGCCACAGTTCTTCAAGCTTGTCCACACTCAGTATGCTAAAACTATTAAAGCATTTCGGTCGGACAATGCTCCTGAACTTTCTTTCAAAGATTTCTTTAGGTAGCATGGTGTTATTCATCAATTCTCTTGTGTGGCCTGTCTAGAACAAAATTTCGTGGTGGAACGCAAACATCAACATCTATTAAATGTTGCTAGGGCCTTATTCTTTCAATCTCGTGTCCCCATGGAATATTGGAGTGAATGTGTTCTCACTGTCGCTTATTTGATCAACAGAACACCATCTGCTCTTCTTAGTTGGGCCACTCCTTATGCTTTACTCTATGGCTCGGTCCTTGATTATTCATCTCTTAGGATCTTTGGTTGTTTATGCTATGTTTCCACCCTATCCAAAAATCGGTCAAAGTTTTCCCCTCGAGCCATCAAGTCTGTTTTCATGGGTTATCCTCCTGGGATGAAAGCATACAAATTGCTTGACCTTACTACACGAACTTTTTTTGTCTCCCGTGATGTGGTTTTTCATGAAGGGGTCTTTCCCTTTCACACCATCAGTCCCTCCGATGGTAAGCAGGATTTTTTTTCTGATATTATCTTGCCTCGATCTGTCGATATTAATATTCCTTACACTGTCCCTCTTGCTAATGATGTCTTATCTGAAGTTATCCCTCTTGCTAATGATGTTCTATCTGAAGCTGTCCCTCTTGCTAATGATGTTTCCTCTGAAGTTGTCCCGCTTGCTAATGATGTTTTATCTGATGTTGTCCCTCTCGCTGATGATGTTTTACCTGAAGCTTCTCTCGAGGCTAATGATGTTATTCCTGAAGCCTCCCCATTGCTTGATCGTCCCTCAGCTCATGATGACTCTTTGTCTGAAGCTATGTTGCCACTCTCAGCTCTAAGAAAGTCTTCACGAGCCACTAGACCATCAACCTATCTCCGAGATTACCACTGTGCTCTCCTCAATAATACTGCTCTCACAGTGGCATCTGCTCGATATCCCCTTCACCATTACCTTTCCTATGCTCGATTATCATCATCCCACAGGATTTTCTCCTTACAATTGTCTGCCAATTATGAGCCACAGTTTTATCATCAGGCCCTGCCCTTTGATCATTGGAAAGCAGCTATGCATGATGAATTGTTAGCCATGGAGAATAACAATACATGGACTGTGGTTCCCCTTCCTAACGACAAACATACCATTGGGTGTAAATGGGTTTATAAAATCAAACATAAGGCTGATGGGACAATTGAGCGTTACAAGGCTAGATTGGTGGCTAAAGGTTATACCCAACAAGAAGGTCTTGATTTCCTTGAAACCTTCTCGCCCGTGGCAAAATTAGTCACTGTTCGAACTCTTTTAACTGTGGTTGTATCTTTTAATTGGTCCCTAATACAACTAGATGTAAACAATGCCTTCCTCCACGGCGATTTGTTTGAGGAAGTGTATATGGATTTGCCATTAGGCTATAACATGTTTCGAAAGGTTAACAGTAAGGGGGAGCGCTTGGTATGTCGGTTACATAAATCTATCTATGGCTTAAAACAAGCCTCTAGACAGTGGTTTTCCAAGTTCTCTGAGGCCTTACTTACTCTTGGTTTCCATCAATCCAAGTCTGATTATTCTCTTTTTATTAAAGGGAATGGAGCCACATTTGTAGCCTTACTTGTTTATATCGATGATATCATTATCACGGGACCTAACCAAACTCTCATAACTGAGCTTAAAACACTGTTGAATGCGCGTTTCAAGCTTAAAGACCTTGGATCTCTCAAGTATTTTCTTGGTCTTGAGCTTGCACGTTCATCCAAAGGCATATTTCTTTCCCAACGAAAATATGTTCTTCAATTATTAGAAGATGTTGGCCTTCTTGCGGCCAAACCGCAGCATTTTCCGATGGATCCTCATCTAAAGCTTCAATATTCTGATGTTGATTTGTTGACCGATCCTTCATGCTTCTTCAGTAGGCTCATTGGTAAACTTCTACTTAACAACAATTTCACGACCGGATATTACCTTTGCATTGCTCACAAGCTAAGTCAATATGTCTCTAAGCCATGTAAGTCTCACTTGTTCGCTGCTTATGGTTTACTTCGGTACTTGAAGTTAGCTCCAGCTCAAGGAATTTTGCTTCAGCCAGTTTCTGATTTTCAGCTTCGTGCTTTTGCTGACTCTGATTGGGCCTTGTGTATTGATACTCGACGTTCCACTACAGGGTTCTGTATTTTCCTTGGTGAAGTCCAAAAAGCAAACGACCATCTCTCGGTCTTCAGCCGAAACTGAATATCGTGCTTTAGCGCTAACCACATGTGAATTCTTTGGCTTTCTTATTTGTTACGTGACTTGCAGGTTCCTTTGGTCTCTCCATCTCTTCTATTCTGTGATAATGAAGCAGCTTTACACATTGCATCCAATCCTATGTTTCATGAGCGCACGAAACATATAGAGTTGGATTGTCACTTTGTACGTGATAAAATTTCTGATGGTTTTTTAAGCTTCTTCCCATCCGATCGAAGTTGCAACTTGCTGATATGTTCACTAAACCGCTTCTTCAGCCAATGATTTCATCTTTCATGTCCAAGATGGGAATTTTTTATATTTTTACCCCATCTTGAGGGGGAGTATTAGAGTTAGTTAGCATTATTGTTAGTTAGTTCTTTACTTATGTGTATAAATGTAAGCATTATGATGAAATGAATGACAAGTGTCATTTCTCACTCACATCACGTGTAATAAAACATTAAATTAATACAAAAAAAATATTAAGTAATTAAGATAATAAAAAATAATAACTATAAACATATTAGTTAAAATTTCTTGAGTCTAAATAATAAATTGATATTAATAATTAATTAAAATAAGTAGTATTTCTTAACTAATATTAAAGAAGTAATTAATTATGTTATTTTTTTAATATTCATTCTTAGATATAAAAGTCTCATCTATATGGTCAAAGTAAGTAGTAAGTATAGCTTGATGGTGGTATGCATGTACTATTTGCCAAGAAACCAAAAGTTTAAATTTTTCTACTCTTGTTGAACTAAAGGAGAAAAAAAAATCTCACCACTATAGAGGGTAATAGAAAATTCATGGTAGATAGGTTTTAAGTTCCATGGATAAGAATATTGTGAATTTTAAAAAGTAAAAATTATATTTAATATATATCTTAAAATTCATGACAAACTCAAACTTTATCCGTGCAATCCAATGTACTTTCATATTTTATGAAGAGCTTTTACATGTTTAGATAAATATTAATAAATAAAATTCTATTATACACACAAATATATATATAATAACAGTTTAGAATATATACTTGGTAGCACATTAAGAAATTAAATTTTAATGGTTAAACTATAAGTTTAATCCCTAAACTTTTAAATGTGTGTTTATTTGATCTCTAAAATTTTAAAAGTGTCAAATAAATCCGTGTCTAATAAATCCCTGAACTTTTAATTTTGTATCCAACGGGTCTTGACATATTAAAAATTTTCAAAAATTAATTGATCTATTTATATCTAGTAGGACCCTAAACTTTTCAATTTATTATCTAGTAAGTTCATGAATTTTAAAAAATGTCAACTAAGTTAATAACTTATTAGACACAAAATTAAAAATTAGACACATAATTGAAAGTTTAAGAACTTATTAGACATATTTTAAAGTTCAATGACCTATTAGATACAAAATTGAGACTTATTTGACACTTTTCAAAACCAAATAGACACAAGTCTAAAAGTTATGGGACTAAATTTATAATTTAACCCAAAGTCGTTTAAGCTATATTTAGATAAACAATAAAAATAGAATAAACGTTTGATTGGATTTCAAATTTAATTAACAAATATATCAACATAATTTATAACGTAATTTTTGTGTATTAATATCTTACAATATTATATATTTTATAATATATATTGTGTTATTTCTTCAAAAACAAAATATCTATCAGGTTATAAATTATGATATATCATGTTTTAATTTTAACAATTAAATAAATGTCATCCCAATAGAACACAATAAGTATCTTACAAAAGTGTCAATCACAATCACATGGAATGAAATAGAGATATCCATAAAGAAAGAGCATGCAATGAATGACCTTTCAACCATGAACACTAGAAATGCTCAAATGCATGATTTTGTATCTCAAAACTTTTGAGTGTAAATCTAAAAAATAATGTATTTGAAAATAACTCATCCTTACACAAAGGGAAAATAAATTATTCCCAATGCGTTTATAAAAATATTTCACATTTCGGTGGATCTTTGTAGAGATTTTTTACCTTCTAAGTTTCAGTATGACATAGATGGAAAAACCAAATGCGTTTACATAAACAATTTAAATCATTTTTTCACTGCCTTGGAAATGAAGATCATAATGAGAGGACCAAATAAGTTCTATAAAAATGGAAAAACCAAAACCTGTATCTCAATGAAAGAAAATGAGACTAACACGAGGATAGATAAAAATTGACAGTAATTTAAACTAAGATCTTGAACATTGACAGCAAGAAGCTAATACTTATCAAGTTAAAATCTTACACAATAAGTTAGCTTTTACAGAGAACTCATCTGTTGCAAGTTGCAACTTCCAAAGTTGTAAATGTTTTGGCTAAACATCGACGACCATGAACAGTTTTTATGCCACTTTTCTGAAGAAAGAAACTTCTCTCACCTTGGGAATGAGTTGATGTGCCATTGATGCAGTGTGGGGGAATTTTCCACCTGAACAAAACGAAGGGTCAGACATGGCAGCTTCTGTTAAGTTTACGCCTACAAGACGCTCACGTTTTACTACTTATGGAAGCTTTAAATCAAGAACTAAACAATGTAGCATGATTATGTGAATTCACAGTAATTCTACAGCAAAACAGTGTTTTGTCTTGAATACTATCTTAAATAGAGGTGTACATGTGCTCACTTAAAAATTTAGAATAAAAATATGGATGGAAACCGAATAGTAATTTTGATTTCAAACCTATACGACATCATCTCATTATTTTGGTAAAATAGAGAACGCTTCAAAGAGTCTACTTCCACTTTGAAACTAATCTTTATCCAATTTCACGTATGGAAATATCGTTGACTATATTTTGGAAACAAGTATCTTAGGACATGATTCCCTTTTTTTTCAATGAATCAAAATCTTCTGATGTGAACAAAAAGACTCTAAATGAAAGAACAAGAAGACTGCATGAGTATACTTATACTGTATACCACTAAGAAGAGGATGTTTAGAAAGTATGCTGGATCTTGCCAAGTATTTTAATCTAAACAACATTACATTGAAGATAAATGTCTTCACTTAGGCCTTTGTTCCATATTCAAGAGGAAACACAAGTGTTAGACAGCTGTTCAGAGAATTGAAAAGTAAGATACCTGTTATGAACAAGATTTCTGTTCTTAATTAGTGTTCCATGGACTGTCTTGGATTTTCATTTGAGACAGATGAAATGCCTTGTTCAATACACTGGCCAAAAAAGATGCAAACAAATCTTCAAAAGGAAATTATACAGACAATCTTGCTGAAAACACTGTCAGATAAATAAAGAAAGGAGGAGGGGTTTTCAATCTTCATTCAACAAAAACTATGTCTTTCTATCCCACACTGGACCAAATATAGCAAATAATACTAATAGAATAGAAAATAACCTTCTGGCATAGTCATTGCAATAAATGCTTGATGCTAAAGAAGATCCTATGGAATCTATTAACACACTCCTTAGATGATTACATATTATCATTATGTTAGGGGCCAAAGGTCTTTTCTTCAGGATAAAAAAGGCAGTAATAAAAAATTTAGGCATCGACACTACGAATTTAAGCTTAGACTGGAAGGAATCCAGTGATATGGAGGGTCATGTATTAGGCACTAATCATATATTAAAAAAACTCAAATATTAGGCACTGAATCATATATTTCAAAGAATTATAACAAGTATTAACATCCATACCTCCTAGTATTAAGGTTCCTTCATAATTCACAAGTTTAATCATCATTACCTAGAGTTAAGTGAGACTGGCTGCCAATATTTCTTGCTGTATTATAAAAAAATTGTAACTTTGGCTAACCTCTGCTTCCATTGGTTCTCTAGTTTCATCTAACAGCTCTATCTTACCTCTTTCTAGAAAGATAAATTTCACCTGACACTGCTCGTTGAAGGAAGTTGCTTCAATTCAATCTATGTGAAGTAATTCAAATGGTGTGATGCTGGCTACACTAAATTCTCCCATCCCTATATCTGCTTCCTTCTTGATAGCTATTTCTATGGTCCATTCTTTCCCTTGTCAATCTCTTTGCACATTGCACTTTTGTTTCTCAATCTCAGTATAGGGAAACTATGCTTGATGCATTTCGATGATTCATGGCCTTACCAAACACCATATTTTTTACTTCATTCAGTTTTCCTGGGACATCATTTCAACATAGTGTGTGGGGGGGGGTGGGTGGGTGTCTGGTTTTTATGGTAAATACCAGAATTTGTAGGGACTCTTTCTCCCCTTTTGATAGTTTTTTTTATTTGATTCTTTTTCATACTTTATATTAGTGTAAGAATAAACACCCTTTCCCCAACAAGAGCATAGTTCAACTAGTATAAAGTATGAGCTTATGAACAAGAGGTCTTAGGTTCAAATCCAACCTCCACCCCTAAATGTTCTTGAACTAAAAAAAACACCTTTTCAGTGACTATAGTTTTTGTTTTTTTTACTTCCGATTGGAGAGTTTTATATTGTAATCACTTTTTGGTGTTGGGAGTTTCTCTAAGCTCCCTTTATTTCATTCATCAATGAAATATGTTTTTCTCAAAAAAAAAAATATTGTTTATTTTTTTTCTTTGCTCCAAACTACTAAAAGAGCTTTTTTCTTTTCTTTTTTTTTTTGATAAATAACAAAACTTTCACTACGAGCAAAGAAAAGAGCAAAGAAAAGAATACAAGTGCGTACAAGAAAAACCCCACAAAGGGGAGCCAAACCACGTACTAGAAGAATACAAAAGAAAGCCCACAAGGGTGTACTAGAAGACATGATTATTAAAACGATTACCCGAGAAACTAGGCTTTGTACTCTTTTTAGAAATATCAACTGTCAGCTTTAGTTCAGTGGAGGAAGCTGTAATCTACGTGGTTCTAAAAAACAGTTTCTATTTGCCTCATAGGTCAAATGATTTAAATACACAAATTTTAAGCATCAGAGCTAAACTAAAAAAAAAAACTCAAAAGATAATCTCCAGTTTAACTTCATAGATTAGTTTAGAGATAAACTACGTAAAAAAAATTTAGATACAGAAATAAATAAACAACTCTTAAATAAAGCAAATAACTAGCTATAAATATTACTTGATCGTAACTATAATTCTGCTTGTATTAAAAGTCATTGGATCTTCATAGCATGCCTTAGATTTTATGTTTTAACAGGCATGAATTTATTTGTATTGATTTCTTTTGATGGATGTTCTGTCTATAAAATTCCATTTAAAAAAAAGACTATAGATAGGTTACCTGTAGAATATATCCATGCAGCCAATCCAGTGTTTGTGGAAATGTAGTTGCTGATATATTAACAACTATCAAGCCCTGTGGCCAATAATTGAAGGAGCATATTAACAAATGATATTGGCTAAACTTGATTACTGCTGTGTTTAATAAACAAACATATCAGCCCACTAATTCCTAATAAGAATTGCATCAATCTATCCACGAAGAAAAACAACAATTGTTCAGCTGAGAAACAAACCTGTGATTTGAATGAGCAAAGATAGCTCTGAATGGTTTTTAAATTAGCCATAAGCTTATCTTTATCCTGAAACAAAGAAAATATTAGAAATCACATTAAATAATAAAGCAAATGGTATAGAACTCGTGTAAAAAAGGAGATGAAGAAACAGCGTAAAGAATAAAATAGAAGAAAAAGAAACAGCAGTCAGGGAAAAAAAAAACAAAAACAAAAGCCAACCTCTCTCTCTCTCAAAATAGAAGAAAAAGAAACAGCAGTCAGGAAAAAAAACAAAAACAAAAACCAACCCTCTCTCTCTCTCTCTCTCTCTCTCTCTCTCTCTCTCTCTAAACCCTAAACCCTCTCTCGTCCAGTGCGGGACTTTTGGGTGTCTTGGCCGCACTTTTGGGTGTCTTGGTTTTATATAAGGGAAGTTAGAGATCTTAAAAGGGAGATGATTTTGGCTATTGTTCAGTGCGGGACTTTGGGAAAGACAGCCCTCTCGAAGAGCTATTGATATTGTAATTTCTCTTTGATATTGCAATACAGTTCTATTTTGTGTTTTATGTGTTTTGTTAGGGGAATCCTAACATGCTCCAACCACTGCAAAGATTACATTGATATTTCAAAAAAAAAAAAAGAATGATCCCGTTTTTTTTTCTTCCAACAAATAGTAACCATGAAGAAAATCTAACAAAGAATGATTTGTTGCCAACACAACTACTCCCCATTTTAGAACTACTTCACTTGAACTTACCTTAGAGACCTACAAGGAAAGAGGAGAGTGTGGTTTTCATCCTAGTTATTTTGTTACTCTACTTATGCTGACCACACTGTCATCACTAGGATAATATTATAGTCAATTTTGTACCAACGAATTGGGGATGTTAAAAGACCCATTGAGCATTGAGGTAATAAGAAGCAAGAAATGGATCTTTTGTCACAAAGGAAATATGTGTTTGGCCTATTATCTATGATGGAAAAATTGGGGGCTAAGCCATGCACTACTCTTTATAAGGTCTATGTAAGACCTCCAATATTTAAACATTACGAACGAAAGGGCAAAAAAGGGAATCTAGATCCAAAGGAGGGGACTACCAGGGAGTGAGTGTGGGTTGTACGTTTTTTGGGATCGTGGGACTGAGGGTATTTGTAGGTTCGTTACCCTGCTTTTACTTTTTGTGCAAGAATTAGTACATTGTAATGAAGGAGAGTCACAGCCTCTCGGAAAACTGAGGGAGGTGACTTTTTTTGTGTTTTGGAAACTCTGATCGGAAATATAATATCTCTACTCAATATTGAAGAACTCTCAATATTGGGAAGGATAACCCCTTTTTATCAATCGATTCTTGTTTGTTATTGTATTGGAATATTTGAGTGCAGGAAAGTAACATCGGATACCTAACAACTTGGTATCAGAGCACGTCGATCTGGGGAAAACTAGAAGAATGGCGATGGATGAACGGCTCTCTGGAGCGGAAAAAGAGATTGCCGAGATAAAGGGAACAATGAGAAACCTGGAAAAATCCTTCGACAAAGGATGGGAAAGAATGAGTAGCGATATGCGAGAGAATCAAAAGAACTTGGTGATGATGATAGCGGCACGCGCGATTTATCTTGGAAAAATTAGAATCCAATGCGGGTAAGGCCAAACACGTTGAAGAAACGAACCAAAAAGGGAATGAAGAAGAAGCAGAGTCCTCCCTGACTAGGAGGGGAGAACCCAACTCAGATCGCAGTAAGTTCAAGAAATTAGAAATGCCAGTGTTCTCAGGCATCAACCCGGATGCTTGGCTAGTACGAGCAGAAACATACTTCGAGGTGCACCAACTAAGTGATATTGAGAAAATTAACGTGTCGATTGTGAGTTTTGAACCCGCGATCATAGACTGGCTCCGTTGGACGAATAACCGACGGAAGATCGCAAACTGGGAAGACCTGAAAGGGAGAATGTTTAACCGTTTTCGGCCAACCCAGGAGGGAAGCCTTTGTGGTCGATTCCTGTCAATCAGGCAGGAAGGAACAGTAGCAGAGTATATAGCTAAATTCGAATCGTATTCCGGCCCCTTACCCGACTTACCAGAGGATGTGTTAGAAAATACGTTCCTCAATGGGCTGAGTCCGAGGATCAAAGTCGCCGTCGTTAGCCGATAGCCAAAAGGGTTGGAAGATATAATCAAACAAGCTCGTTTGATTGCCGATCGAGAGGTTGCAATGAAAACAGCTGACATGGGTCCGAGAAATAAGTCGGCGAGTGAATCGAGTCCACTAAAGCTGGATCCGTCAACCAAGCCCAGTGAGGCGGGAAATACTAAGGCCCACCTGAAGCCCAACGAAGGATGGCGAACGGTTTCCGTACCAGATTCAAGCAACCCTAATAGAAAAAGTGGGTTTCCTCGGAGATTGACGGATGCAGAATTCCAAGCTAAACGTGAGAAGGGCCTCTGTTTCCGGTGTGACGAGAAATACTCGAAGGACCATCGCTGTAAGAAGGTGGAATTCAGAGAACTGAGAGTCATATGGGAAAGTGAGTATGGAGAAATCGAAGTGAAACAACCAGAAAACGAAGAGGAGGAGGAATGGGTGCTCGCTGAGACTAAATTTAGAGTTCTGGAAGTAGGAAAGGCATCCTTGGACGCTAAATCAGTAGTGGGAATTTCCAACCCAAGCACTATGAAAATACGTGGCAAGGTGAGAGATAGAGACGTGGTAGTATTAATCGACTGTGGCGCCACGCATAATTTCCTTGATCGACATTTGGCGGCTGAGTTGGGGTTAATGCATGCCGACACGTTACAGTATCATATATCACTAGGAAACGGATCGACAGAAGAAGGAAAGGGCATTTTCAAACAAGTAACGATTCAGTTTCCTGAAGCTGCCATCCAAACAGACTTTCTTCCTTCCGACCTGGGAGGGGTAGACGTTGTCCTTGGCATGCTCTGGCTAAAATCCATTGGAATAATGGAGGTCGACTGGAACGAGCTGACCATGTCATACAAGTCCGGAGGGGAGCACGTTACACTGAGAGGAGACCCTGCCTTGACGAAAGCGCAAATGTCCCTGAAAATGATGACAAAAAACTGGAATACCGGGGACCAAGGGTTTTGGGTTGAACTAAGATATCTCAAACTGACGGAAGGAGAGGTGCAAGAAGGACAGGAAACAACAGAAGGGACCGAAAATTTACCCACCGTAATTCAAGAAGTGTTAGAAAAGTACTCTGCTCTATTCTGCGTACCCAGTGGTCTACCCCCAACGAGAGAAATAGACCACAAGATCACCCTGAAAGAAGGGAAAACTCCAGTGAACGTTAGCCGCCTACAAAAATACGCGCATGCCCGAAGGATGAGATTGAAAGGTTGGTGAACGAAATGCTAAGGGCGGGAATCATTCAACCAAGCACAAGCCCATTCTCCAGTCCGGTTCTCCTTGTTAAAAAGAAAGATGGAGGGTGGCGCTTTTCCGATTCCTGTGATCGAAGAATTGTTAGATGAATTGCACGGAGCCAGAGTATTTTCGAAGTTGGACCTGAAATCTGGGTACCATCAGATCCCGAATGCAGCAGGGGGATGTGTCGAAAACGGCTTTTAGAACGCATGAGGGCACTTTATGAATTTTTAGTCATGCCCTTTGATTGACTAACGCACCCGCCACCTTCCAAGCTCGATGAACCGGATTTTCAGGCCTTTCTTAAGGAAAAGTGTGTTAGTTTTTTTTGACGATATACTTGTTTACAGTCATGACCTGGAATCTCATCTCCTACATCTGGATATGGTCTTCAATGTACTCAGGGAAAATCAGTTGGTCCTTAACCGAAAGAAATGTGTGTTCGCTCAGAACAGAATCGAGTACTTGGGACATTGGGTCACAGCCTACGGAGTCTCAGCAGATGAAAGGAAATGGAGTGCCATGATCGAGTGGCCTAAGCCAACATCAGTTAAGGAGTTAAGGGGCTTCCTCGGACTTACGGGGTATTATCGAAGGGTTGTTTTGAATTACGGGATGATAGCGGCGCCTCTGCACCAACTTCTTAAAAAAGACTCCTTCCAGTGGAGTTGTGAAGCTAAAGATGCTTTTCAGAAATTGAAAATAGCAATGACTACATTACCGGTGCTAGCCCTTCCGAATTTCTCGATACCGTTCATTCTGGAAACTGATGCTTCGGGGTCAGGTTTAGGAGCGGTTTTAACCCAGAAACAGAGACCTATAGCTTATTTTAGTCAAGCCTTATCGGATAGGGGAAAGTTGAAATCAATTTATGAATGTGAGTTGATGGCTATTGTTTTCGCTGTCCAGAAGTGGAGGCATTATCTCTTGGGGCAGAAATTCACAGTTCTCACTGATCAGAGGGCCTTGAAGAGCCTGCTGGAACAATGGGAAGTCTAACCAGAGTACCAGAAATGGTTGATTAAGCTACTCGGATATGACTTCAAAATCAAATACAATCCAGGGTTGTTGAACAAAGCAGCCGATGCGCTGTCAAGGATTTCCATAACAGGGGATTTGGCCACAATCATAGCTCCGGCAATTATCGACGTCGAAGTAATTTCCGAAGAAGTAGGAAGAGATCAGGAGTTACAGACGATTATTCAAGAAATTATAGAGGACCCAATCTCTCATCCCAAATTCTCCAACAGACAAAACCAATTGCGATACAAGGACAGGTTAGTCATCTCGAGAACCTCATCTATGATTCCCTCCATTTTACAGTTGTATCATGATTCAATAATGGGTGGACACTCTGGATTTTTGCGAACTTATAAACGGTTGACTGGAGAACTATATTGGAAGGGAATGAAAAGAGACGTGAAGGAATATGTGGAAAAATGTTTAATTTGTCAGAAGAATAAGTCTGAAGCAACTAGACCGGCTGGGTTATTACAACCCCTTCCAATTCCTGATAAAATTTGGGAAGATATCAATTTAGACTTTATCGAAGGATTACCTCGATCACAGGGAGAAGATGTCATTCTGGTCGTGGTAGACAGACTCAGCAAATATAGCCACTTCATTACTTTGAAACACCCCTTCTCGGCAAAGGAAGTAGCAAACAAGTTCATCCAAGAAATCGTGAGGCTACATGGGTTTCCTAAATCTATAATCTCGGATAGAGACACAATCTTTCTCAGCAACTTTTGGAGTGAATTATTTCGGATTCAAGGGACCCTACTTAAAAAAAGCACGTCTTTTCATCCTCAAACAGATGGACAAACCGAGAGAGTTAATCGATGCTTAGAAACATATTTGCGTTGTTTTTGTAATGAACAACCCAGGAATTGGAAGAAGTGGATCGGGTGGGCAGAATACTGGTACAATACCAACTTCCACGCATCGCTTAACACCACCCCCTTCAATGTAGTTTACGGCAGGCAACCTCCCCCTTTGATATCTTACGGCGAAAAGAAGACATCGAATGATACTTTGGAACAACAGTTAATGGAAAGAGACACTGCGTTAGTAGCTCTCCGCGAACAGCTGAGATTGGCGCAAGAGAGAATGAAGAAACAAGCGGATAGAAAACGTAGAGAGGTGAATTTCGAGACAGGGGAAATGGTGTTTCTGAAATTGAAACCATATCGACAGAAAACTTTAGCAAGGAAGCGTTGTGAGAAATTGTCTCCTAAATTCTTTGGGTCGTACAAGATAATGGAACGAGTGGGCGGGGTGGCATATAGATTGCAACTCCCTACGACAGCCAACATCCATCCGGTGTTTCATGTGTCTCAACTGAAGAAGGCAATTGGTAACCATATAACCGTTCAGACCGACGCCCCCGCCTTTACAGAGGAATATGAATGGACGGGAATTCCGAAATCAGTGATTGGAGCTCGCTGGAACGGTGACAAGAATGGATGGAAATGTCTGATCAAATGGAAGAATTGTGCAGAGAGTGAAGCCACGTGGGAGACTTATCAAGATTTCAATAACCTATATCCAGACTTTCACCTTGAGGACAAGGTGGTCATGCACCCCGGGGGTATTGTAAGACCTCCAATATTTAAACATTACGAACGAAAGGGCAAAAAAGGGAATCTAGATCCAAAGGAGGGGACCACCAGGGAGTGAGTGTGGGTTGTACGTTTTTTGGGATCGTGGGACTGAGGGTATTTGTAGGTTCGTTACCCTGCTTTTACTTTTTGTGCAAGAATTAGTACGTTGTAATGAGGGAGAGTCCCAGCCTCTCGAAAAGCTGAGGGAGGTGACCTTTTTTGTATTTTGGAAACTCTGATCGGAAATATAATATCCCTACTCAATATTGAAGAACTCTCAATATTGGGAAGGATAACCCCTTTTTATCAATCGATTCTTGTTTGTTATTGTGTTGGAATATTTGAGTGCAGGAAAGTAACATCGAATACCTAACAGTCTAATTTGCAACTCATGAAAGATGGAGAATTATTTAAAGATCCTTAGAGGCATAGGAGATCAGTTGAAAAGTTGAATTATCTAAAAGTGATGCAACCAGATATAGTTTATTCAAAAAGCATTGTGACTTGGCACATAGTAGAGTAAGAAACAGAATTAAAAAACCAACCATGAATACCTACCATTTTCTCTCGATTTCAGCTAGCTGAACATGCCATAAATAGTACTTTCAAAGATCCTTCTATCCAAATATGGAATTTTCTTTTTATAAGGATAAATCTACAGTCTCCAAAGCAATAGAAATCCTAAACCAAGTGCCGTGACATTCAAATCCAAACTACGCTCAAACCTCAAAAGCACAAAATTGTTGATCAGAAAGGGTCCAATATAATTTTATGTCCCCAATTGGGGCATTGAATATTTAGGGAGTTTATATACCTGGAGAGGACATTTGTCACTAAATGTTCGAGGGGAGATCCATTCCTCAAGTAATGCCTGAACAAGACAAGAATTGTACTAATTCCAATTAAAACTTACAAGAGGCTATAAACAAGGCTAAAACAAAGACCAAAAAACATGAGAAAATTTGTATAACAAAAAATTATGATATAGAGAAATAACAATTGAACCTGAAAGAGACACAAACTTATTTCAATAGCAGAAATCCAAGTTGCTGGAAATCAAGTAGATACAGTCCAATTGAATTCAGAAGATCAAATCTAAAATTCCTTGTTGGTTTAATGTTGACCTCTCATGTACAGTATATATAGTATTAGGTTCTAACATCAGGTAATAAGACAGACACAAGCAAGGTGACAATGGCACATTGGGGCACACATATTGTTTTTGAGAATATACGTGTATACCTTTCTATATTTAATACTTCATAATAGTTAGAAGAACTCAAAGATATAGAAGGATTTGATTGGAATGGCTAGCGGGAGATGTCATCCTAATAATTTATAAATGACCGACATATAGCACAAGTTAGAATTTAGAATGAAAAAGGTTAAAAAAAACGCCTCATGGTTTAAGAAAAATTGCTCTCTCCTCTCCCCTCTCTCCTCATCTCCACCTCCATCCCCGCCTCTGTCCATCTCTGCTGTCTTCACCTAGCTGCACCCTCCGATCACTATCCCTGATTGTCATGACTACAACCCCCCAACCACCCCCCTAGAACTACTCCACACGCTTTATATTCATT
Organism: Trichosanthes cucumerina; assembly: GCA_036507285.1. Taxonomy (NCBI): domain Eukaryota; kingdom Viridiplantae; phylum Streptophyta; class Magnoliopsida; order Cucurbitales; family Cucurbitaceae; genus Trichosanthes; species Trichosanthes cucumerina. Next base: position 6,725,089 of record CM071841.1, read on the forward strand.
GATGGAAAAACCTTCACCATAGCCTTTGATGAACTTTCAAGAGAGAGCCAAAGCAAAGATCACTGAGCGAGGCCAAACATCCTCTCACTCTCTAGCCCTTACCTAGAATTCTTTCTAATGGCAGGCTTCTCCCTTTAGCACCCTTGCTAAAGACCCATGCTTCTATAAATTTTCTCTGAAATCCATTGCGACGACAATGTCCTTTGGCTAGAAATCCATTGCAACGACAATGTCCTTTGGCTAGAAAAGCTAAGTAAAGCTAAGTATATACCTAAAGTAATCAACCTCATAGGTCTTAGCACAGCCTTTGCAACAAGGCGGGCTTTTAATCAAGCAACGGATCCATCAGAATTGACCTTAACTGCAAACACCCACATCCAATAGCTTTATTCCCTACGGGACGAGATACTAAACCTCATGTACCATTATCATCTAAAGCGTTCAATAAAAGAACATGTAAAAGATGACAAGCGGTCGTAAGAGACAAAAGAGGAAATAGGAAAGGTACAAGAATGTTTACCTTTACGAAGAGCAGTAGGAAGCTCACCACTTGGTCCTAGATCTGATGAATCTTTTGTTACAAGACATTCACTTGGAGGTTGTTGTCGTCTAGAGTAGTAGACTTGAGTAATAGGTGGGCAAGTAGGGACATATGTCAAAGGAGATGGATCGAAAGAGGGTGTAGGAGACCCAAGTGTGTAGATAAAAGGATCGTCATCCTCCCCCTGACTCGTACTAGGCAAAGATGAACCAAAAGGTTTGTCCTCAAAGAAAGTAACATTGCGAGATTCAAGATACCTATTTGAACTAGGACAAAAATATCTATATCCTTTTTGAACACAAGAATAACCTAAGAAGATGCATCAAAGATTTGGAGTCTAATTTTGTCAGATTAGGACGAACATCTCGAACAAAACAAGTACAACCTAATATTTTTCGACTCAGGAGGAAACAAAGGTTTTGTTGGGAATAAAACATGATAGGGAATCTGACCTTTAAGAACAGATGAAGGCATGCGATTAATCAAGAAACAGGGTGTGGAAATTGCACCAACCCAAAAATGCTTTGGAACACGCATTTGAAATGATAATGCTCTTGTAGTTTCAAGAAGATGCTCTATTCTTTCGTTCAGCAACTCCATTTTGTGATGGAATAGCAACACAAGATGATTGATGAAGAATTTCATGCTTACATAGATATGCACTAAGTGCTTCAGAAAAGTACTCACCAGCTTGTCGCTTTGCAAAATTTTAAGGGAAACACCAAACTGTGTTCAAATTTCAACATGAAAGGTACAAACATGAGAAAGTAACTCATAACGATTCTTCATAAAATATATCCAATTCACGCGAGAGTAATCATCAACAAAGGTTATGAAATATCGAAATCCAGATTTGGACACAACTGGATAAGGACCCCAAATATCAGAATGAACTAATTCGAAAGGTGCACTTGCTCGGCTATCAATTCTAGGGTTCGAACTAAGGCGATGAAGTTCGGCAAGCTGACATGAGTCACAATTTAATGAAGACAAGTTATGAAATTGAGGACAAAGCTTTTTTTAGTACGGAAAGAGATGGTAACCTAAATGACAATGGGCATCAAAAGAAGAAATGACTCCAAACAAGCAACTTTGGGTACTTGATGATAAAAAATATAAAGTCCTCCAGATTCATGTCCTTGACCAATAATCTTCTTCGTCACAAGATCCCGAAACAAGCAATAGTCATGATAGAATAAGACATAACAATTAAGGTCACGAGTGAGTTTACTAATAGAGATCAAATTAAAGGAAAGTTGAGGTAAATGTAGAACAAAGGATAAGAAAGAGATGGGGTTAGATTTAATGTGTCAGATCCAAGGACAAATGATTTTGATCCATCTGCCAAAGTAACATTAGCAAGGGATGTAGATGAAGAAAAGATGGAAAACAAATTGGGATTACTTGTTACGTGATCGGTAGCACCAACGTTTATGACCCATTTGGTAAAAGATGAGAGAAGACAATGATTCATGTTAACTGACCCAACAATGGTTGTAATAGGGGTAAGCGCAAATGATGAAGAAGATGCTTTTGATGGTTTTTGGTATTGTTGAAAGTTAGCAAACTCGACTATAGAATTAACAAATGACTTTTTAGATGAACCATAGGTGGATTGAGGTTGCGATTGAATCACATTAAACATCACTACGAGTTCTCGTTCTGCCATAGGTCAATGACGAATGTAAAACCACAAAATTAGACCCAAATTGCTACAGAACTACGGAAAAACTTCAGAAAAAAACAGCTTGGAAAAAAAAAACTGATCTGAAAGGAGTTTCCAATAAAAAAAACCTCTAATTCTTCTCCAAACCAACTTCTATCACGAGCCAAATATGACCAAAATAACCAAATAAGCAGGTTGGGAGTTGGATGAAACAACAAGCGACAAAATCTGAGCAGATTTCGGCGACTCACGTGCCCACATGCACTGGCACATGGGAATGAAGTCAAAAACTTCAAGCAGCACGTGAGGTCCACGCGCAAGGAGTTTTCTGACCGGATTTCGCATACCTTCTAATCAGCAGGTGGGCTTTCGTTTGAGTTGGGCGGTGACAAAAAACTACACCGGAAACAGGCGGCGATGGATTCCAACAACGGTGGCGGCAGTGGCGGCGACGGATCTTAACAGTGGTGGTGAAATACAAACCCTAAGATAGAAGACCAAACCCTCCAAAAAGGTTTTCCAAACCTCAAGCCCTAATTGTTCACAAATCCCTAAAACTCACAAAACCCTAATTGCCCTAAAAAGACCTAGGTGCTCTGATACCATGTTATTGTGAGACCAAATATGAGAGCATTGTTATTCATTCTATACAATAGAGTCAAATATATATAGGAATACATGGAAGCCCTAAACTAGTAAATGTAAAATGACAATAAATGATAAAAGATTAAACGCTTCTAAATATACATATATACTATAATACTAAAGACCCATGCTTCTATAAAATTTTGGATTCTCCAAAATCCATTGCGACGACAATTGTCCTTTGGCTAGAAAAGCTAAGTAACAATCATGGCTTCTTTGTGGAGATCAACCAACTGCTACATAATGGTGGTTAGCAACTTCTACCCATACCATCAAAAGCCAACAAACAAAGTTGGTTCTCCTTTTTTTTCCTTGATTTCAAGATATCCCGGGGAAGCACATTGATAGAAAGTGAACCGCCACAAGGCCTCTTACAAAGAGCTCCTTTGACAGTCGAAACCCCTTATTGCCTCCACTGCCTCTCCTCCTCTAGAGACTTTGCCACAAGCTGATCAGAAAGAGGTGATTGCAGTACAAAAACAGAATCAAAGAGATGATTAGCCAAGCATTCGAGCCTCACTCCTTGCCTCCCTAACCAGTCGTTGTTCCATTAATCCCTTCCCAGACAACAAAGCTTTGCTCCATGGGTATGACCAATAGCTAGTCAGTGTAGCCACCAATCTTTGTAAACACAAGGATTGGACTCTTATTGAGAATTGTAGATTGAAGTTCTACCCTCAAAATATGCAAACTTGTCTTCATGCTTGTATGATAGCCTCTTTTGGAAGATAGATTAGGATTCAAAATCTCCCCCACCCGTTGGACGGGCCCTATTTTACAATATATTAGAGATACTTGTGAGGCTTTAAAGCTATATCAAGCCATACACACGGAAGGATTAACCTTATCGAGGCATGTATTAAGGTTAAACCAAATTCTACCGACTTCATTCCATCTTTGATCAAATTACCCATCCCTTGCTAGAGAAGAGTTTATCGTGGATATTGTGAGTCTCAACCACCAATGTTTGGATGTTTGGTCGCCCATCTCGCGCGGAGTCCCAATCAGAAATGCCAGGGATGGTAGCCCCCATCCTAATAAGGAAAATCAAGATTAGCCATCACTAGGGAGAGAGAAATGGCCTCATCAATTTTCGAATTCTGAGTTTAATGCCCAATTGCCAACTTTCGTTGTTCAAATTACCCACTAAGATTGCCAAAATATTGGATAAACTTTTTGAGATTTCTTTTGGAAAGGATCTCAACATTAATTGGGAGAAAACTCAACTTCCTCAACTTTTGGGTGGTCTAGGCATTGCCAATTTTCAGCTTAGAAACTTAGCTTTTTTAGCTAAATGGATTTGAACATGAGAGAGATGCTCTTTGGCACAATATTATCATTTAGAGGCTAATTGTTTGTGGCCAACACATATTTTAAGGGGTCCTTATAAATCTCCTTGACATTTTATTTGTTCTACCATAGAACTAGTTGCTATCCATATTCAAAGATGTCTTGACAATGGTCTACACACATCATTTTGGCATTATTTTTGGTTGGATTGTGGGTTTACTACTACGGTTTTTTCAAGACTTTTTCAGTTAACTACTCGTCCCAACGTAACAATTGCACAAGCTTGAAATAGTTCACATGTTGCTTGGGACTTGGGACTTTGTCAAAATCTCAATGATTTGGAGGTGCTTGAATGGTCTAGTCTTTTCCATCTTCTTTTGCTAATCATTTTAAGGCCCGTGAATGGCTCTTGGTTATGGCTTCTTGACCCCTCTAAAGCTTTTAGAGTTAAAGCTCACATGGTTGACCTAATTCAAGCTAATGGTCCTAGTTTGAACAACCTTTATTCGATGGTATAGGAGCTTAGTCTTGGTTGAATTAATATAGTTGATCCATTATAAAGGAGAATGCCTCATTTCACCCTCTCTCCATCTTGGAGTATGATGTGTTTTTTTTTTTAATTCAGACCATCCTTGCCATCTCTATGCACATTGCTCTTTTGCTTCACAGTATTGGGTAACAATGCTTGATGCTTTTGGTTGGTCCATGGTTTTGCCAAACAACATTTCTGATTTTCTTGCTTCGATTTTTGTGGGACACCATTTTCATGGTGTGGAAGACTATATGACTTGCTATAAACAAAGTTTTTTCTAGTATCTCTGGTACGAAAGGAAGGGAAGACTTTTAAGGGACACTTTTTCAACCTTTGATAGCTTTATGGGTTTGATTTTATTCCATGCTTTGTACCAAAGTAAACATAAACACCTTTAAGTGATTATGGTTTTTCTTTTTTTAAAAAAAGATAACAAACTTTCATTGATGTAATGAAATGAGACTAACGCTCAAAGTACAAAAGCAAAACAAAGCCCAAAGATTTTGAGAAACAAAACAACCAAGAGCTAATATATAGAAAAATAAAATTCTGCCAAATAAGGTTGATAACCGCACACGAAAAAACCATCAAAAGGCTTGGAAAGAGCACACTAAGAGGAAGCTTTAAAAAGAAAGAATCAAAAGAGCGAATGGCAGAAGAAATCTCATCCACAAAGATTCTCTGAAACCTCTCGAACCAAAAGCCGTAGAGAATAGCCTTGGCAAATGTCTGAACATCAAAAACCAACTAAAGACCTTCAGATGCCTTGGACCCTCCGACCTCCACAAATCTAAAATCAACATTTTATCTACCAAGACAACATCTAAACTTGAAAAAGAAGCTCGTCGGCGAATGAACCGAAAAAACCCCCAAACACCTAAAAACCACAAACTACAAGTCTCCAAAGAACCAACCCTCCAAATTCCAGCTGGCCAAAAAGCCACTCCACCTCCAAAAAATCAAACTCCACGAGCATGACACCCAAACCCAACAAACCAGAAACCAACCCTTCTTACAAGAAGACAACGAGAACAATGATGGAGATTCAACCTTCAACGTAACCTCCCCCAACCCAAGGCCTCCCCAATTCAAGCATAATTGGAAAGAGGTCTGAGAAAATCCACACAAGCTGCGAGACTTTCGAGCTCGCAAAAAGAGAAACCCAATCTTTAATGATAAAAAACTGATCCAAACAAAGATTCACAACCAATAACTTACCCTTTTGCTCCAACCCCCAAGCCCCAAGAAATGATTTTTATTTAACCAAACTAGGCAGCGAGGAAGGCACCACTTCCTTAAATTGTAACTCACTGGCTTTAATAATAGAGGCAAACTAAGACAAAGTTGGATGAGAATTTATTGCAGATTCTTCTTGAATCAAATGACCTACCTTACCACTAGGAGGAGAAGAAACCTCCTTGAAAAGACTCTCCAAGTTAATTCCCGAGGAAGCAAGGACACTCAACTCATTCACCTGAGTGTAAACCACTGGGACACTCCTCTCTGGACTGCTCAAACTGACTAAAGAATCGATGTCCGACTCCTCAAACCTAGTAGGGGAGAATCCCCCCGGTTGTTTGGATCCTCGACTACCCACCTTAAAGGAAGCCTTGAAGAACTTAGATCTGGTCAACCCTAAAAAACATTCCTCTAAGTTATCAAAAGGTTGTTCGGGCAGTACCTTTTTACTTCCAATCCCATCTGAGCAAACACCTCCCTCAAGTGTTTTGGAAAAAGACTCATCCAAATTGTCAACTTGAAATAAAGGAGAAAGTGAATCAGCAACAAAATCAGATTTAACCACCTTCTTTCTACTATAAAACTTCGCGTAAGGTTGACACAATCTATTAATAAAGTCCCTTACCGAAGAAGGAATCGGCGAACCTTGTGGTTGAGAACAATGAAGGTCATTAACCGAGATACAGAGCACTTCCCCCTAAAAAGAGCACTCCACCCTGCTACAATCACCAACCTCCTGCGAAGGAAACCCAACATTCCCTCCACAACCACCCGCAACCCCTGAAACAAAATGTACAACCACACCCACCCCCTCTTCACAAACATCAGTGGATAAAACTTCAAAATCCTTAACCAAAGCCTCCCCCCACTTCCGCCCGATCATTGGAGACAATGAACATTGCCTCGTTTCTATCGGCACCTCGAAGTAAAGAACCGCCAAGGCCAACTAAACCGCCACCCCCTTCCTGCTGCAATAACTGATGGGAGAGTAAACAACCATCTGAACTGCCTTGCTCCGAATTCTGAGGAAGTCGATCCACAGATCCAACGGAAACCGGGGCATCATCCAAAAACTCCTTCATCTTTCAAGACCTTTAAAACTCTTTCAAGGTCCAAGGGATTATCTTTTTTTTGGAATAAGAAACAATTTCATTGATGAATGAAATAAAGGCAAGTACGCCCCACACTTTAGTGTGAATTACAAGAATAGTTTCCAATTGGAAAGAAAAAAAGACAAAGTATAATGACTAAAGGGTTGAACTGATTTGCACCAAAAGAAAACATTAAATAAGACATTGTCCATAAAATAAGGAAAAGAATGAGAAACTCCCCTAAAGCTTCGGCCATTTCTCTCTAACCAAATACTCCATAGAAAATTGCAAACCATAGCAAGCCAAAGAAGCTTCTTAGGGCCTTTGAACAAGTGACCAACCAGGATGCATGAGAGAAAAACTGAGATATTATTTGGAAGGGTTAAGGCCCATCCAAAAGCATTTAAAACATGCATCCAAAACTGATAGGCAAAGCGACAGTGTAGATAAAGGTGTCCAACCGTCTCGGAGCTTCCTCCAAGGGATTATCGAAATCCTTAAAAACCAGAGACTCCTTGGAAGGCCTCAAACCATTGGTTGATTCTAAAGCGATGAAGTTTAAGAAATAGGTACCAAGAGTAGCATCACGAACCTCCAATACCGCTGGAAGAAATCCACATAAGTTCATCGAAATCTTCAACCTTGCCTCTTTAAGTTCAATAAAATTCAGAGTATCATGGTCAATATCCACCAAGCTGCTTTCCGATAGCTTCAAAAACTGATCTATTCCATAAATGGAGAGGCAAATTTCGAACTGCAATCCAACCCCCATAACCTTCCACAACCTCCGGCTGCCTATGAAGACGATCAAACCAATGATCCAATTTTAAATGGATAGTACCAACTAACTGCCATCTCCCTAGATTGCCAACGGACTCATCCAACCTTCCTTCATCAACTAACACCACCGCCTTATCAGGCAAAACAAGATTAATTTGAATCTTAACCTGAAAATGAGACTCAATAGAAAGTTTGATCTCTTTCGAGGATATATGGGCAAATAATCGAGTAACCACCAACAATTTACCAAAATCCACCTTGACTACCTCCAAATGCTTTCGGACCCCGTAAGAATTGCTGACCTGATGTGACTTCACCCGGCTAGACGCCGACTCGAGCGAAGAAGAAATACCATCCTTTTGAACCGACCAACCAACTTCACACATTGGATTATCGCCCTTCATTCCTTCTATCGATTTAAGAAAATTGTTGAACATTGTTTGGAAAACCAACCATCCTTTTCCCAGAGGCCCAAGAGGAATCTGCAAACCAAACCTCCCTCCAAACGAAGGCCAAAAAACACAAGAAGCATACCAGCTCTGCCCCATTCGAAATTTGAAAACTCCACTGGTTCCCGTTTCATCCCTGAACTTTCTTCTCCGAAAAAACCGAGTACCTCCCTTAACTAAATCCCCAAAAGTATTTGCCCACCATTGAAGATGCACCAGAGAACTTCGAAGGGTAGACTTTTGCGACCCCCACCCCAGCAAAAACTCCTCATTCTCCTGACTCACCCAGAAATACTCTCCGTTGATATAACAACTATTATTCAACACCATCGAACCGAAACCCAAAATCCACCAAAGTCACCGGTTACGCCAGAGGATGCCGGAAGAAGAAGGCACAACCGACGAAGCTAAAGACAGGAAGAAGCCGACAAAGATAAAGAAAGACACCGAAGATTGACGACGAAGCAAACCAAGAAGCCGAAACGAAGAAGTCGAAACGACAAATCCACATACCCAGTCTGAGAAGAGACGAACTGAATAAAACCGACGAATATGCAGAAGAAGGACACCAAAGATCAACGACAAAGGCGCCGACCGGAGACATGGTCGAAGACAGGAGAAGCGGAGGAGGCTAAGAAAGTCGAAAGACGGGAGTTTGGGAGGAGTTTGCGGAGAGAGAAGAGGGCATCAGTACGTATAAGAGGACCAATGTTTAGTTTTTCTTCTTTGATTATCAATTGGAGAGCTCTATTGTAATTCACCTATTTGGTCTTGGGAATCTTCTAAGCTCCTTTTATTTCATTCCTCAATGAAAATCATTTTTCTCAACAAAAAAACAGTTAAAAATATTTTTGGCCCCTAAAGTTTCATGAAAGTAATAGTTTAGTCTCTAAAATTTAGTTTGTAACATTTGTCCTTGTACTTTGAAATTTGTAACAATTTAGTCTCTATCTTTAAATTTTAATCTATATCGTGAAAAAATCACCAAATCACCTGTTTTGGAAAGAACCCTACAATCCCTGCTCCAAGCCAAGACTCCAAAAGCACCCCAAAATTTGTATCATATCGAAAACTCCAGGGGATATGTTCACAGCCAAACCAAAGCATTTAATGGCCAAAAGGTATACACAAACCCAAGGACCTGACAATTAAGAGACATTTGCCCTGATTGCTAAGTTAAATATAGTGTCCATTATATAATCTTTAGCCATTCACTATATCAAGAGCCTGGTCGTGGGGTGGTTTTCCTTTCTTTGCTAATTTTTCTACAAAGGAGTCTGCTATTATGATTCCATATGTGATGGGTGTCTCATGGATCCTAAAAGTGGATGGGTCATCTGTGGTGCCTATACACCAACTCTTCAATTAGCTTTAAAGCTATTTGTGCAACATGTAAGAGAAATTGGAGCACATACTCATTTGTTAACCCGGTTAAGCAAAGCAAGCTCATGTCGTAATGTACAAAAGATTTGGTAGTCCATAATAATCTTCACTCTTGGTCAAGAGCTCTAGTATATTCAAAGGAAAGACTAAGTCATAGATACATCGCTAGAGATTCTTTTGAGGAAGTTGGAATGCTCAAAGTAGGCTATTCATCCTTAGATGAATCATATTTGGAGGATATGGTTTTTACCAATGATCTTAGTGACTTTGATAGGGATGATAGGATGAAGGCATTGGAAATTTGGGAGAGCATTAATTTTTTGTAGGGAAGACTGATTTCCTTTCAAGTATTTGCTTTCTACTCTCTAGTTTTTGTTTCTTTTAATGAATAATCAAACTTTCATTGAGAAAGATGAAAGAATGAAACTCTCTAGCTTGTATTGTAAACTTTGTTGGATAACAAAAATTGTATTGTTGTCTATTGACTTAACCTTTTATGTTCTTAGTGTAGTATATTTCGTTTAATGATCTTTTATCTATTTTGAAGTGTTAAGTAGATACATATATTTTTTTAAAAAAAATGTGTTCCTAGCATGAACAATATTCTATTTTTTAGAAATTATCGTGCAACCATCATTTCATGTATGTGCCATGCTGTATTTTTTTTTTTTTTTGGTGCCATGGAATATTTGAGTCCATTCTTCTTTAGTTGTTTGCAAATAAACAAATAAAAAAAAACTAAACAAACCTTGTGATCAAATTCAGCCATTTTTAAGACTATGGGTATGATAATTGGCTCAGCACCGGACTTATCTTTCCTGACAGAAGCAGATCTATCCATCTCCTCTTTATTGTGAGTTTCATCTGAATAACACCATATAAATACGAACATTGTTAACATTCTTCAATTCTATGAGGCTAAACAAAATATTAAACACATAAGCACAAACTTCTGAGTTCGAATCAACCTGTAATTCCAGAGCTATTTCCTGCTATACCCACAGCTTCCAGAGAATCCAACCCTTCATTCTCTTGGTTTGTGTGCATGTATTCTTTTGAAGGAGAACGCCTAATGCAGGTGTCACACCCTTTTTGATTTTCACAAACAACTAGACAACTACTCTCCATTTGTTTCACACTTTTATTGTCTGATGTCGCTGATAAAGGATTCTTTTCAATATCTTTAGCTGACATAGTGGCTGGCGATTTACTTTCATCATCCATCAAATATATACTGGGATCCAAATGTATTCCCTACATTTTTAAGCAAATCAAGTTCATATCAAAAAGACTATTCCCTAAAAATAATGTAGGGGGAAAAAAGTACAAAAAGAAACTCTATGTTATCCAAGTGAAACCTAAGTCATTAAAGAAATAACATGTTTATTTGTTTATTTATTACCTACGTGGCTTATCATTTTATCTCTTAAATATCTATAACAGATGAGACTACTGCATTCATGCTGCTTACGAAGAATTCGTACACCTCGCTCTTTCTTCCTTTTCTTTTTCTTTCGCTGGAGTGTGTGTGTGTTAAGAAGCAACCTTAGCTTCAAAAGAAATTGTAAGGGAAGAGACTAGGGCCACAGTCATAACTCTAAATAAAAAACAAATAATAAAGAAAATCTCTTAAATAACTTCTTTAACCTATTGTGATTGAGGACTACTGTGAGGCCACAAATTGAATTCGTTCCAAATATACTTAAAAGTTTTCATAACTTCTTTCCTCACTCAGAACTTCACAAGTTGCAAAGCCATTAACTTCTGTTCTTTTTTGTTCAGAAAGGAAACAAAACTTTGCATTTCATTGATATCTGAAAAGTTATGGTTTGTGATGAGAAAAATATAGACAAATAAATAAGCAATTACCCTCCCCTCCCCCTTTTGGGATGTTGTTTTAACCATTCTCAGAAATAAAACTTCCTAAGCCATTTGACTTAAAAGTTTTAGTTTCCATTTCCTAAGGCAAGGTTCACCTCGATTATAATAGGCTTTCCATCTTTCATAGCTTTCTTTAAATCACCAGCCAAACCTATACAGAAAATATTGGGTAACAGAAGCCATCAACAAACTCTGTATTCTCTACAGAAGCCATCAACAGGATAGCAACAAACTCTATAACAACTGAAGGGATGACAAACCTTTACGAACAATTCTGCATTCTCTACAGAATTCAGTAATTAACTCCTCTGGAGAGCTAAAATCTCGTGCCCATACAGGAGTAGATGTCAATGGAGCACTGAAATATTTAAAGGGAAAAGAAAGAGCATTTCAATGAGGCTCACAAAACACAGAAGACAGGAATGTAGCCAAAAATTGAATGCACGTGCAGACTGCTAATATCAAAGTAATTAAATAAAAGGGAGGATTCTATTCCTTGTTACATACCCACCCCAGGCAGGATATTAACGAAATGAAAGAGAAATGAAGCTAAAATAAAAGAGAAGATGAATTTGAATGAAAACTTTGGTTCCTTTAAAAAGAAAAGGAAAAATTATCAAAATATTTGACGACCAGAACTGCTTTGGGAAAATTAGTATAAAACAAACATGATTCTAATTTCAAATTAAGAAAATGTGAGAATAACCCTTAACTACACGAACAAAACTATGGCTAGTTATCTCATGCTTGGCAAATATACTTCTTTACAGAAGGATAATCAATTATTGCATCTATTCTAAACTGCTTGAAACCTTAAGATAATAATATTTTGTTTTATAAAAAGGAGAAAAATAAATTAGTGGCATACTCTGTTGATGTGCGTAGTAATTCATATACCATATCTGTCTGCAGAATAAAAGATTGTCAGTAGTAGGTAGTTTTACAAAGAGTTAGCACATAACTAGGTCTCAAGAGAGAGAACAGGGGGAGATTTTTATATATATGGAGGACCTGTAAGACATTTGGCAGGTTAAGTCTCTGTGCGAGTTGGGTGGCAATGGTTGACTTCCCAACACAGGCAGTTCCACATACAAGAATCACCAATGGGACCCTTTGATGGTGAAATCTAGAAAATATGATATAGTACTTAGCAACATATAGGAGTTGCATGCAATACCATGGTGGATTGCACCATGTTCTGTTGGAAAGATGATACGAGAACCCAAGTGAATTGACCTGAGAACCTCTTGATCATATGGACCCATAGCACACCAACACTTAGTTCAACTCAAAGGAAAAGTTAAATGCAGATTACCTTTAGGTCGAGTATGTAGAAGCAAGAACCCAAGTCCCTACTCCATGACCAAAATACTCCACAGGTTTGATAATCAATCAACCTTGAATATTTCTAAGACATGCAAATTCTAAGCTACGTACAAGAATTGAATAAAAAGAGTTCAATGCACAAAGCAATTGACAAGGTCTTAACAAGATTCAATTCATTAAAATTCTCATACTTGACTTAAGTTGTGTTTGCAGTGGTGCACAAGAGGGCTCTCACAAAAGGAAAAGAGATCCTTAATTCCTGACATGGAAAGATTGTGGATTGATTTTCATCCCTCCATGATTGATGTGAGTTGGGTGCTTTCATGATTACATAAAAGACTATAGATTTCCAACTTTATTTAGTTACTTTATCCCTTAGGATCCAAGCTTCACGTCCACATCCATAACTAATATTCCCACTAACAGAAATAAATCATACTAACATTAGTAGGAAAAGAAAAAGAACTCTTGATAGAGTGCTTGTCATCATATGATCTCGTGATTGATGAAATATAATATTGCATTTTCATGCAACAGCAACTGAAAGTGAGAACTGTGTGTCAAAGTTATGGGGAAGACAGAGAGACAATAAAAAGGAAGCACACATTTTGAATATATCTGTTAAGTCTCATGCGAGGTTTCCAACTAAAGAAAAAGAAAGAGAAGTTCCCACTCAAAGAAGTGTACAAACCTCGTCATCATCTTATACCGATTTATGTACTCTGCCCCATAACCACGCCGCTCCATGAGCTGCATATGGTCCCCTAAAAGAAAGTTAGCTATAGCTACACATTACAACATAATGAAAAGAGATTGTAATTCATCATCTATGTACTTCTCTGCAACATTGTTAAAATAGTATTGTAATAAGTGAATGCAAAATTTAGTTGGTACAGGACCAAAACATTCAACTGAGATCATATACCTTGAAAATATTAGCTTCCAAATCAGATTGTGAGCTACAGTAATATTAACAAAAAGAAAAAAGAAAAAAAAAAGAGTGAGATGTGAGTAATATTCCTTCTCCCTGGAACAAAAAGCGCAGAAAATGACAGAGGGGAGAAGATGAGAATATGTCTCACACATCTAAAAGGCTATTATCTACAAGCAGCTTCTTGAGCTCCAATGCAATTTTGATAGCAACATGATTTGGAATCTGAAATTAGAAGAGTTCGAATTAATACATAAATGAGAATTCATACAAACCTGTGTCAAGAAAACACCAACATTACCTTTGCTTCCCTTAGCAGAGAAATGATGAAAAGTAATATAAAGTAAATACATCAATAAGAATAAATCAAAAGGGTTGTTGACAAGCTCGGTGCCATGCCAACAAAGCCTCTTAGGCCAAAACTCTTCAAAATTGGATGCACTTGTACCTTGGTCACTGTCAACATCCTGCTGAGCAAAAACCGCGACAAGACATAATAGTGATCCGCGTTATCTCCCAACCACACCTTCACCTGCCAGAAAACAACCCAAGCGACCACATGCAATAAGAAATCAATAGAAATTCAAAAATACAAGACCAACGAATCAGAATTCCTAGGGAAATTCCGAAGAAGAAATAGCCAATTCTTGCATTCACATCCATCCACTCCGCAAATAAGCAAAGAATTGAATGGAAAAAACAAAATTTACCTTGACAAAATCGTACTTGGAGGAGGTATTACGAGAGGACAATCTGGCAACCGGGAAAGTGGGCCAATCTTTGTGATTATCATTGGATTGAGAAGAGTTACCGGCATCGGTGATTGTTTCGTCGCCGGTGCCGGTGGTGTTGATCTCGGGGTTTGGCATTGACACAGAGACAGCCCTCCCTTTGTCCTTCACTTTCCTCATTTCTTTTTCCGACTGTGTATTAGCTTTCTATTTCGGTGGCTTGTCCCTAAAAACTCGGACTATTTATAGCATTCTCCTGGGCATTGCTACTTCACATGACATCTCGATCTAACGTGGATATATGAGGTTGGAGATAATAACTATAAATTTGATAGGTCATTTGAGCTATACTTTGTCTCATATCAGTTTTGAAAACGAGTTATAATATTTTAATCTATATTCAAAGGTGACTTTGTGGATTTTGAAACCAACAACTTTAAAAATTGGCCCCGTTTGATAACCATTTTGTTTTTTGTTTTTAATTTTTGAAAATTAAGCTTATTTTCACCTAACTTCTCTACCATAGAGATCATCTTCTTTAAGCCAAAATTTAAAAATAAAATCAAGTTTTTTAAAACTACTTTTTTTAGCTTTCAAAAGTTAGTTTGGTTTTTGAAAACATATGTACAAATTAGATAAGAAAACATATAAATTCATTGGTAGAAATAGTATTTTTAGGTTTAAATTTAAAAAACTAAAAACTAAAAACAAAATAGTTTATCAAACGGGGTCTTACTATTCAAATCGATTTATAATGTGGTTAAAAAATACTATTGATTAAGAATTTAATCCTTGAACTTATGACTTCAATATTTAACAATTTGATCCTAACTTTCAAAATTATATCTTTAAATTTTAGTAGGTAGTGATTTACCACTTTTTCATTTAGGGGTGTTTGGAGCACCGTTTGTGAATTAAAACCCTTGATTTTATAACTCTAGGGATTTGTGTTGGGGATTGAAAGTTTGAGAATTAGAATATGGTGTTTGGGTTGCACCGTTCAAAACCATCGGGTTGTATTTCCAAAAATCATGGTTTTAAATATAGTGACCCATATACCGTTTTAGGTTTGGATTCCAAAACCAGCTCAACCCATAAATGGTGTGTCAAACACTCCCAAAGTGTAACAATTTAGTTCCTATCCATAAAAGTCTCATCAAGGTGAAATATCGATTTTTATTATGTAACAATTTACTCTATTATTAGTAGTTTTATAAATGTGATTGATCTCTAAGTGATTTATCGATCTACTCATGTAAAAGAATTCCTAATTAAATCCTAACAAAACTTTACATGATAGAACTAAATTGTTACAAATGTTAAACTATTTAACAAAAACTTTACATGGCAAAACTAAATTATTACAAATGTTAAACTATTTAACAAAACTTTACATGGTACAACTAAATTGTTTCAAACGTTAAAACTATAAAAGCTAAGTTATCATATACTAAAGTTTGAAGATTAAAGTAGTATATGTTTAAAAGTTTAAGGATTGTTTATTACATAGTAAATTTCAAGGATTAATCATTATTTCAATCTTAACTTTTTTTTGTTTAGATCTCTACTTGAATGAAAATCAATTTAAACCCCTAAACTTAATCTGTTGCATCAATTAAAGCATTGAACTAACATTTTCATCTATTAAAACAAATAAACTTGCAAGTTGAATCGACTAAAACTTTAAAATAATATTATAATCAAAATCTTAAACTAAGAGTATATGCGAATGATGTCATTTTATATTTAAGGAAAAAAAGTGAAAAAATTGTAACAAGATATACATGATAAAAAGGGAGCCAACACCCTTGCTTGCTTGCATCTAGCTAGAACAACAAAAAAGCCTCGCTTATCCAAATTTGAAATGCTAGAATGAACATTAATAGTCACAAATTATATTGCGTGCTTGTCGCTTTGAGCAAACTCCTCTAACATATACATCATCCACAAAACATAACTCTATTGCTAACTTCACCCCACGTGTATTCCAATGCACCTTACTCCCATGAAAAATTTCATTGTCGTGCCAATAAAATGTCGATTGCACGAGTATCAAGAAAACACATCGACATAAATATTAGAAAAACAATGTTAAGAAGATCGACGCTCAATTACTCTCAAAGATTCGATCATTGCTCTAATTACAATATTATTCTTGATTTTGTTGGTAGAAGTATTTTCATGACAATGAGATGACTCTGCCCTTGTAGGTAGGACCTTTGTCATTTATAAGACTCGAGTTGATCTCAAAATTGTTTTAACACTGTTCTTATGAGTTTTTTTTTTTGACAAATTTCTACATTAATTTCGTACATGTTCTCCTAATTTAACAAATTGACTTATGACATAATTTAATAGTTATAAATTGAGCCAAGTTTAAGATTTTAATTAATATTTTTAGTTTATAATTTTAATTGACTCGCTCTATAAAGTTTAGGGATATAAATTAAAATTTCTTAATTTATTACTATAACATTCTCATTTTAATTTATCAATGCACAAAGTTGAAATATAACAAAGTTAGATAGGTAATTTAGTTAACAATAGTGTGAAAACTATTATTTTAGTTTGGAATTTTGTAAAAGTAAAGACATGATTCAAAATCAATCCTTATATTTTACCAAATAACTTTGCATAACCCAATAATAAAAAAGTCAAAAGTTTGAATTCTTACACTCACGTGAAACTAAAAAAAACTAATAATGGTTTTTTGTTTTAAAAAAGAAAAATCATTAGGATTTTTAAATCTTGGAGTGTAATTGAAATATATGAGGGAAAAAAATCATTTTTTTACTTTGCAAGGTGTATGAATTTTTATCCTAAAACTTATTTTTGAAAATTCGAAACAGATTATTGTTTTTATATATAAAAAGAAATATCAATTTTCTAAAGAAAGAAGCATGACTGGTTTGGCCTTGAGATTTTGCGCCATTTTTTTAAAAAAAGAAAAAAAAAAAAGTCTTATCTTGTTGGGCGGTTAAAGTTTGCGGCATTCTGGTCGACAGTGGACGAGCAGGAGGAAACCCATAGAAATGCTCCTCAAACTTCCCTTCTTCAAATCCCCAATCGATGGCAATTCGATCTCACTGTTCCGTTCTCCAAATCCCACAACACGATCCTCAACAGTGAGAGCGAGTCTCATCACTAACTCAGACTCCTTCGAGGTCGGACGCCTCATTGGAACCTATGGCTTCATGAATATCACCAGGTATCCCTGCTTTCCAATGCTTAATTCGCTTTTCTTGCTGTTAATTTCATTTCCTGATTTTGTTTGAACTTTTTGTGAATTGCACAATACGTCATTGTGAAAGTGATATTTTCCACCCCTGCCCAGCTATTCAGGGTTTCAATCAGGGGAAGACGTTGAATATTCTTCTGGAGAGTTGGGGCAATTGAGAGTTCAAGATGTAGGAGAAGGAAGTGTGAAGATCAGGTGCACTTTTGATGCGTATTTGTGTTCTAGGAATTGATTACGGGAATCTTGAATGTATAAGTAACATTACCAATTTTCTTAATCCATCTCAGTACTGATACTATCAACGGCAGTTCTTCTGCAGGCTTTATGAAGGAAGAGTTTCTCAGGGTTCTCGTAAAGGAACTTCTCTTATTTTTAAGGTGATACTTGTGCGCGTACTTTGCTTTTATTCTTTTAGTTTCTTATGGATATCTGTCTTCATTATGGTTTGAAATCTTTGTTTAATAGATTGGTGAATCTTTCTTTTTTTTTTTAAAAAAAAAACAGAAACTAACCTTTTTTCAGGCATGATATAGTTTGTTTTAAATAAACTATTTTCAATATGAAGGTGTATCCTGGCAAGCGGGCTGGTGGTCCTGAAGCTGATATGATGGCTGCAAATGAGCTAAATGCTCATGCATTTCTCCAAGTAACAGATATTTTCTTTTCTTTCATAATTTTTTTGCCATATTAGTGCTGACGATGATTAGACTATGTTGGGAATTGAAGGAAAACTATTAGCTTTCAAACTTTACAAACTGCTTTTTTTTTTGTTCATTGGACATTCTGCAGAGCAGTTCAAAGGATATCTGCTCGAATCTTCTCCTACTTGTTGGTGGGTTTGAAACAAACACCGGGGAGCAGGTTATCCACAATATTCAGTATCTAAATGTTTTATGGACTTGGTATGTTTTTGCCTTATGATATGGAAAAGTGCTTGTTCTGCTTGCTTAGTGGCTAGCATTCCGTGATGATGGAAAATATAGCGCTGCGGACTATGGGAAAATAATGAGTGAAAGGATTTCCAAAAGGATAGAACAAGTCTCATGGAATCCTTACGAACAAGAACAATTGATCAAGCGCAGGAGAAATTTTGTGGTCAGGATGTTTCAGGGCATAATGAGAGGTCTTGTGTATATGCACGGCCATAACAGATTACACCAAAGTCTTGGACCATCTTCTGTAGTACTCAAGTATAGCTCTTGGAAGTACCACAGATTACTTGCTAGCTTTAAAGATTCTAATTTATCTCTTCAGTCTCTCATGTGTAATAAAGTTGCTCTGCATTTGATCACAGTACGATTGTCGAGAAAGATGCTGCTTACTTAATTCCACGACTTCGAGATCTAGCCTTTTCTGTGGATGTGAGGTAATTTTTACCTCTTTATCGTTCATTTATTTCCTACCAGTGTAATTTTATTTCGTCTTCAGCATTCTCAACATTTTTGTTAGTGTTTCGTCCTGGGAAACCTAAAAGAAGGAATTTTTCCCTCTTGGTGAAATGGGCTTGGGGATTTGAAAATGAAAATCATCTTTGTGGAGGAGGATTTTGCTAACTTGTAGGGAAGTGACAGGTAATTGGTGGACCTGCACCCCAACCTTAAATCACTGGGAGGCCCTTGAAGATGCATTTTAAGCTTAAGAACATCCTAGCTAGCAGAATTAGAAAAGTGGCTCTCCTTCCCCCTCTTTTGTATTTTCATTTGTTACTTAAATTTTTCTGTACTTCCAAAAAAAAAGGAAGATAAAAAAGAAGATGAAGAAAAGAAACAAGTCAATATTACTTTACAAAAGATGAAAAGAAGTATAAGACATCCTCCCACGCTTAGGAGTTACATGAAAAAAAAAAGCTGTCTAATTGCAGTTGGTCAAAGAGGGAGTGTGATTATTTATTTATTAAAAGGGCACATTTCTGTGAGAAGGGGTTTATAGGAGAATAATGCAGTATGAGAGAGTTAGTTCTTTGTGGGGAACACGTTTTATATGGTAGAATAGGTGGGTCCCCTCCCCTGGATGTTATCTGGATAAATGTAGTATTTCATACAGGAAGTTAAAAGGCTTAGGATTTATCTTTCGTCTATTTTGTGGATAGACCAAACCTCTGGAAAGTATAGAACCTTGTGTATCTCTTGGTTGTTTCTGCTTAATGGAGGCAAAACTCACTTGAATTGCATAACAGGATGTAATTGCAAGAGTAAAGCTGCTAAAGTGAGCTTAGCTCAATGGTTGTTGTCAGAGGTTCGAATTCCCTATCCCAAATGTTGTCTAAAAAAAATTGCAAGACTAAAGCTTACTGAAAGTATGAGAATGTTGCTTACCATGGAAACCAAGCTTCATCATTCATCATAAGCAACTCAGCTATCATAAAACTCCTTTCTCCTTCCAGTCACCCCTATTAATTTAAGATACTTCAATTTTCAGTGTTTTCAACATTTAAGGATCTTAAATTACATTTTTTCACCATTTTCTTTAGTCATAAACTTTTGACATCCAATATAGCTTAGAAAGTTTCTTGAATTGCCAGATATCCATTTCCAGAAGACGGCCTTGGACAGCTCGCTGAGGGGCTATGGAGACGAGCAATAGCTGCTGGTGCCTACACTCCAATGGAGAAAATAGCATTTGGCATAGCAGATGACATGTATTGTTGACAGTTCACTGCATGGATTGTCTTCAAAGCTTCTTACTCAAGTGTACCATTTTTCATTCTTTTCTTATGCAGATACGGAGCAGGTCTCCTTTTTGCGTATTTGGCTTTTGTACCGTTTTGTGAAGCTGGAGTTGTTGACAGCCTCTCCTTGCAAGTAATTGTTTTTACTAAACCTTTTTTTCATTGTTATCTTATGATCTTCGACCTTCTCCCTTTGACAAGTGTAGCTCTTTTATGTATTCTTTAGTTTTGATATTGATTCTTTTTCTTGTGGAATTATTTATTTATTTCCCACTTGTATTAATTCATTTGTCTTAATGAAAACATTTTTTTCCTTATGAAAAGAACAAAAAAAATTCTCTTTTGACTAGTAATACTAGGAAGTTGTGTGCCCTAATCCTTGTCTTTCTGTGGACTTATAGAGGCTTTTGGAGAGCACTTTCAGACTTGATCTTGAAGCCACAAGAGAGTAAGACTCCACGTATTTTTACAATTCACTTATCATTGTCCCTCTATAATTTGTGGAAAATGATTACTTTGATTATGGTTTCGTTTATATGGCAAATATAATTCTCAGCAGTACTTCTTTTGTTATTTCTTTAGTGGCTTCCGAACATCTTCTTCTTAATTATTTCTTTGGTTATTTCTTTAAATTAGGGATTTTAGTTGCTTTGGTGCATCGGTATTATCTTGGGGACTTTAGTTTCTCTGGTGCTGTAGATTACGCAGTTTACCAAAACATTAAAATGATTTACTGCAATTCCCACAAGAGCTTTACCAAAGCATTCAAATGATTACTGCAATTCGTTTCCCCTAAAACTCTGGCATTTATATTATTTTACTGTACATTTTTGCTCCGTGTTTTTCTCTCGTTTTTGTACTAAAATTCATAAATGCTTTGCATTGGAAGGTATTGTTTAGCAGATGATCGGTTCACTGAAGCGGTCAAGTTTCTCGATCTCAATGATCGTGCTGGTTGGCAGTTACTTCAGGTTGTTTATCTTCTACATTTACATTACACTGAAAAGGCCTTTTTGATAAACAATAGCCTCATCTAGATTTAATCTTTGAAGCAGATGTTACTTATATATTCCATCAGATTTAGGTCTTTTATACAGTTAATATCACTAACTTGTTTGCACAAAACCTCTTTGTTTTATCTTTTTCTTAATCATGCATCATATCTTGTCAGTATTATATTAGAATTTATAATCTAATTATTTAAAATTAGGCTTACATCCCATTTCGGGTCCTAAAATTTTATGGATATCATATGGATATTATATTTTGGTTCCTGAACTTTCAAACATTGTATTCTAGTTTAGCTCGGTATAAAACACCATTTTAGTCATTGTTGTTAATGATTAATTTTCATTAAATCGTTTTACAAAACCTAAACATAGTTGTTCATTTACATAATCAAATGTCTAGCATGGGCATGTATTTGGTGCTAATATAGTAAGTTAGATGTTTGGTTTTGAACTAGGTATATATTTTGCAAAGTTAGGACTAAATCAAGACATTAGGCCCTATTTGATAACCATTTGATTTTTGGTTTTTGAATATTATGCTTGTTTTTTGCAATTTCTCTTCATCTTCTCTACAATGATGGTTATCTTTCTTGAGGAACTATTTGAGTTTCTTGCAAAATTTTAAAAACAAAAACAAGTTTCTGAAAACTACTTTTTTTTTTTAGTTTTCAAAACTTAGCTTGGTTTTTTAAAACATAGGTAAAAGGTAGATGAAAAAACATAGAAATCAGTGTAAGTAGCATTTTTAGGCTTAATTTTCAAAAAGTAAAAACAAAAAAATCAAATGGTTACCAAATGGGCCTTAAATATTTAGTGATCTTCTCGAAATATATATGCTAAAGTATGATCTAAACCTTTCCTATTCTTTAACATACCAACGAAAAGAAAAACTCTTGTAGGCAATGTTGAATCCAGACTTTCGACAAAGGCCACTTGCCGAAGCAATACTCAACCATCGGTTCTTGACCACGACAATGATTTGACTCAGTTATCAACCAGATTTAGCTAAAGATCTCCTAGTCTTTCTTTTGCTATGTCTGTATATGTTTAATGTTTGAATCTCTAGAAGATTCAGTCATTTTGGATTTGATGATATTCATGAAGAAGATGAGTTCGAAAAAATGTGGTTTTGCATTATTGTTATGCTTGGATATGCTTTTGGGATTTCGGGGAGTTGTTGGAGCTTTAATATTGAAGAGAAGTTGGAGACATGCTTATTTCCAGCTTATGGATGAAACGAAAGACATGATCCATGTTGCAATGTTGATGAAAATGACAAGGCTGAAACAACAAATGAGAGGAAACAACAACATCCATCAATGAAGGAATCAAAGGATAGTCTCTCCTTTTTCTGTTGGTTAGTAATATTGTTGTCCAATGAAACTTGTAGTAATTTATATATTCATATGTAATATTTTGTTGTCCTTTGGTTCATTGAGTCTAGGGGTTGTTTGGGGCGTTGAGTGAATTATAATAACAGAGGGTTATAATAGTCTGTGGGTTATTATAGTCTGTGAAACATATAATATTATTTAAAATGTAGAGTAGTATAGTCTAGGGTTATAATAGTCTGTGTTTGGGGTGCAGAGTATTTCACAGGTTATTATAACACGAGTTATAATAACCAGTGGGCCAAACAAGCCCTTAGTGAATCAAAGAACGGGCTCCTTTCCTTTCATGAATAGTTGGTAATTTTGTTGTGAATTGAAATATGTACATTACCAAATAGTTTATGTATGTGTCATTAATTGTTTCTGTTGGAGTAATTCAAGAAGGTTCTCTATACATTGAGGGACTGCACATGGTCATTGAGTGTACTGTGAATGATGTAGTAAATTCTTAAAATTTAGGCCAAACAAAGGAAACCTTTCACAAACGGGAGAAGGTCCTCTACAAAGAAAACTATCCACTACAATCACGGTGACATTTACACGGGAAATTTAATAACTAAGGGTCTGTTTGGGGCACAAGTTATAATAATTTGTGTTATTATAACCTGTAGAATACTATGCATCCCAAACACAAACTATTATAACTTCAGACTATACTACTCTGCATTTTAAATAATATTATATGATTTTACAGATTATAATAATTCACTCAGCGCCCCAAATAACCCCTAAGGTTCTGTTTGATAACTACTTAAACCTGGTTTGATAATCATTTTGTTTTTGGTTTTATGTTGAGAAAGAGGTGACATGATAGAAAGAGATCAAGTTAGTTGATTTACCTTTTCTAGTTGAGTTTAGTTTCTTGAACTTCTTGTTGGCTAGATCATTCTTTTATTGCTTCATCTTTACTTTTGATTTGGAAGTTAGGATGTAGCTGAGTTGTTCCTACAAATCTATTAAGTTGAATGTTCTTCATTCTCATGTGTGTGACTTGATTGGTTTTTTCAGATACCTTTTAGTTTGAGGTTTATAATCGGAAACTTTAGTTTGTTCTCATTTCTTGAGTAAAGAGTAGAGTTTTATTCTGGTTTAAATGTCATCGTTGTTGTACTTGAGTTTAGGAAGTAAAAAAATTTAACAATGTTCCCTAATTTAAGCTAAAATTTGGAGTTAGTGTTATAGTATTAAAATGTTGTAAACGAGACATGCACTCCAAGAAAAATATGTGCAAAAGTTGGCTAAGATGAGAAATAATAATTAAGTTTTAATCTCTATTTCTTAATTATGTGAGATCCATGAGACAATGAAGTTTCAATTTAAAGAAATTCCCTTAGGACTTTTGACTAAATTGTTGAAGTTTTATTTTGATGTTAGTTTTTTGTTGTATAGGTGTCAATGGTCATGAATGATTGATCTAATAGATCATTCTAGTTTTTTTTTAAGGAAAAAAAAGAAAGAAAGCAAGATCATTCTTGTGTTATATTGTGTTGTATTAATATGTTGACAAATTATATTTTGTATTATAATTGTAGATACATGATAATATGATTAAACAAAAGAGAGATTTGAAGCGATTGAAGGTGATTGAATGAATGTAGGGCAACTACGGACTCTACTAAACGACGTACTAATGTTACTTCGCATACTTAAATGGTGTAAAGTGAAAAATTCTCGAGATGAAAAGTGTACGTTTGTCCCACGATCTATTTTCTTTTGTGAAAATGATGTATTAGGAAATAAAAAATGTGTTCTTTTCTTATTATGGTGTAATTGGATGTGTGTAAATGTTGTAATTCACAAACGGTTAAGTTTGCCTAGGATGACCAACAAAGGCATAACTCAATTGGTATTAAGTATGAATTATGACCAAGAGATCATAGGTTCAAAACTCCCCATCCCTAAATGTTGTTGAACTAAAAAAAACAAAAAGCAGTATGAAGTTATAATTAACTTCCTAAGGTTTTACAAACTTCTCCAATACATGGTGATTTTTTTCAATAAGAATAACGAGTTTTTTCTCACCCAAGTAGAGAAGTTGGATTGAATTCCATATATTTGTGATTTTCTTTCAAAATCGGTAGATTCACTCTATTGCTCGATAAGAAAGGTAAGTGGTCGCTCTTTTAGATATAAGAATCAACAATGGAAAATTGATAACATATCTTAATCGTTATGGTTCCTAATCGACTATGTCACTTGAGCCTCCGGTTTCCCATCAAGTAAATAATAATAATAATAATAATAATCTTTTTGATAACTATTTGATTTTTGAAAATTAAGCCTATAAATAGTACCTTCACTCCACCCATGACTTTCCATGGTATTTTATCTATTTTTAGGTGTGTTTTTCAAAACCAAGCCAAAGTTTGAAAACTAAAAAAAGTAGTTTCCAAAAAACTTGTTTTTGTTTTTTGAATTTAACTAAGAATTCAAGTGTTTTCTTAAGAAAGATGAGAACTATTGTAGAGGAAGATGAAAACTATTGTAGAGAAATAGTGAGAAAATAAGTACAATTTATATAAAAAAAAAAAGGTTATGAGACCAACTTTAGGGATGGTGTGATAATCTATTTAATAATTCTAGATAATTTTAATCCTCTTTATAGAATTTGATTTTCTCCTACGCAAAGATCCATTATGATTGTTGTCGATTTTATATATTTTTGTTTTCGAATAATTACAAGTTACTGCCTTCAATATTTTTTCTAACATCTGTTGGTTACCAACGCTATCTTTGGGATATCAGACATTTTATAATTTTTTTAACAAAATTTAGCCGTTCATCAATTTTGCTTCTGTTCTAAAATATTTCATGTGCACTCGGAACGATACAAATTTCATTTTGAAATAGGCATGAAACACGTGAGGCACGTGAATCGTGCCATAAAAAATAACATGCACTTTTTTTTTTTTGGGTTAAATTACCATTTTAGTCCATGAACTTTGAACATTGTTTCTATTTGGTCTCACTTTCAAAAGTGTCAAATAGGTAATTGAACTTTCAATTTTATATCTATTTAGTCCCTAAACTTTGAAATGTGTCTAATTAGTCCTTAAATTTTTAATTTTGTATCCAATACGTTCCTGAATTTTCAATTTTGTGTCTAATAGGTCCTTGACCTAGTTGACGTTTTTTAAAATTCATGAACTTACTAGGCATAAAATTGAAAGCTTAAACTTCTATTGGACGAAAAAAATCAATTTTATACATAATAGATCGATTAATTTTAAAAAATTGTGAATATGTTAGGGACCTATTAGAAGTTCGAGGACTAATTAGACATTTTTAAAGTTCAAGGACTTATTTGATTCAAAATTGAAAATTTAGGGATTTATTTGGCACTTTTTAAAGTTAAAGGACTAAATAGATACAAACCTCAAAGTTCAAGTACTAAACTTGTAATTTAACCTTTTTTTTACTTCAAAAAAGTCTCTTTTTTAAAATTTCTTTTTGCAAGATCATTCAAGTATTTATATTGACGACTCAATATATATATATAAGCAATATATATTGTTATGAGTGAAATTGGATCAATAATGAACGAGTTGGTTAAAGGGCTACAACGAAAGACCAAACGAGAAAAGAAGCCCAATATGAAGTCAAAACGGATCGAAACTGACAGGGGACTAACCCAAGGCAAAAAGAGAAAAAGAAATGTGCTTGGGCAGAAACCCAAGCACACGGCCGAGGTCGACCAGATGGTAAAGCCCTAAATTGGAGCATACCATGATCCGAGATCATATAAAAGGGGCATGGGCTTAGATCGAAGCCCAAACCCAGTCGACCTCAGCCGAGGCCGAGGCCAACTAGATGGCGAGGCCCCCTTTTGGGCCTTGCCTCGGTCCCTCATGGCCAGAAGACCTTGTTCCAACCCAATTCGGCCTTTCCCTTTCCCATTAGGCAACGAAAACCCATGAAAAAAATCTTAGGGAGAAGTTATTTAAGCTCTCTCAAGAGAGGAGAGTTAGGAAAGTCATCTAAACTCTCTAGAACTCTCAAATTCTCTCTAAACTCTCTATGACTTAAGCATCGGAGTCGGTGTGCCCTAGACCACACTAGTGTCCAGGCTTTCCTTGTTTTGTAGGCCATGTTCTTCCCCCAAGAGATACAAATTTATCGTTGTTGTCACGTGGAGGTCATGTGTGTTCTCCAGTCTAAAATTTGACGACAACAGTTGGCGTCGTCTGTGGGGAATGACAACGCTTGCTTGGAAACCCTTGTGTTTAGGTCTATCATACGAAAGATTAGCAGAATTCTGAGAAACAAATGCTGGAACGAGAAGAAACACGATTTCGATCAGGACCGTCGTTGGCGAAAATCGCAGGAAGACAAGTCTCCTCAGCCTCATATTGAGGCCAAGACAAAAATACAACCTTAACCTTTGATCAATACAAAGAAGTGACAGATTTAAGAAGTGCAATCGAGGATAAGAAGCGACAGAGAACCTTGGCCGAAGCCGAGGCGAGCAATTTTTCAGGTATTGAAGCGACAGATCTAAGAATCGTCATTGAATGGAAAAAGAAACTTGGCCTCGACCGATCTCGAAACCGAGGTCGAGGCTAATTCTGGAGTCAAAGGCGAACCAATCAGTCCATAATGGTAGATTGAATTACAAAGAAAGTTAGACCACATACAAGGTAATTTACGCAATGCGATAAATGTAGGGTTTGATGTTGAAACTTTGATAAAACAGGTAGATCCACCTTTTACTGATGAAATAATGAATGTAAAACTACATTCCACATTCAAAGTTCCAAAGATCAAACCCTATGATGGAAATAAAGACCCCGTAGTGCATTTAGATATGTACAGATCGTGGATAGAACTTCATGGAGTGGACAATGCAATCAAATGCAGAGCATTCTCATTTACTCTAGTAGAACCAACAAGAAATTGATTTCGCAACATAAAAAGAGGATTTATAAGTTTGTTTAAAGAATTGGCTTGAGCATTCGTGACACAGCTCTTAGGAGAAAGAAATCAGCGCAAGCCACTCATCTGCTCTCCATCAAGCAAAGATCCAAAGAAACTCTACGAAAATATATTGCTCGGTTCAATAGTGAAGTCTTATGTGTTGAAGATTGCACTGATGGAGCAGCATTGATGCCCATAGTTAATGGACTCAGAGATCGAAGACTCGTACGATCTTTGGGAAAGAGAAAACCCACGTCATATGTAGAGCTCATCACTCGAGCTAAAAAATATGTGCATGCAGAATAATTACTTTATATTAAGAAGAAGACTGATTTACTTGAAAAAAGATCAAGGGAAACATTACATCAAGAAACCAAGAGACAGAAGATGAACAATCAGAAACCACTTCGACTTGCCCACCCATCCAAAATGTTTGAAAAGTACACCCCAACATCAGTTCTCCTTGAACATATTCTAATGGAGGTACGTCATTCAGACTTATTGAAGCAACCTGAAAAGATGAAAACAGGATCAAACAAGAGGGATAAAAAAATATTGCTTTTACCATGAAGATCATGGTCATATGACTCGAGACTGCTTCCAACTGAATGATGAAGTTGATGCTCTAATCTGAAATGGTTACTTGAAGGAATACATTGATCTGCATGCTAAAAAAAAGTTAAGGAAACCCCCATTCTCTTCGATGAAACTAGTTTATTTTACTTTTATTTTTATTTTTTGTTTATTTTTTATGAAATTATATTTGTTGAGTTTAAATTCTTTCAATTCAATTTTGCAAGTATCACACAATGGACTAGGTTAGTCATTACTCAATTTTAATTGATTAATACAAATTATGTTTTGAAAACAAATTTGTGTTCAAGCAAAATAGATCTTCCTACGCGCAATATTCTCCCTAAGTAGGGGGCTTCATTTTGTTTTTTCCTTAAGGTAGATTTGATTTTGTTAATTTCATCAATTCATCTAAAATTGAAGTTCTATTAGCAATAGACTCAAGCATGAATTCAACAAAAACTCCTACTTGAGTAGGGGGCTACTGAGGGGATATGTTTCCCCATTAAACAAAAAATAAAAGCTACATAGTAGATATGCCTTTCTGTCGAATAAAAAACAAAAGCTACATAGAAGATATGTCTCTCTATTAAACAAAAGACAGAAGCTACATAGGAGATATGCCTCTCTATCGAACAAAAAGCATAAGCTACATAGGAGATATGACTCTCTATTAAACAAAAGACAGAAACTACATAGGAAATATGCCTCTCTATCGAACAAAAAACAGAAGCTACACAATACAAACCCAAAAGACGAATTCTAGTCTATGGTCGAGGTCGACGAGGAGAGGCTGAGACCGACCACAGTAGGTCGAGCCCGACCACAGTAGGCTGAGGCTGATCACCATGAGTCTCTATTAAATAAAAGACAGAAACTACATAGGAGATATGCCTCTCTATCGAACAAAAAGTAGAAGCTACACAGTACAAACCCAAAAGACGTATTCTAGTCTATGGTCGAGGTGGACGAGGAGAGGCCGAGACTGATAATTCTCAATTTATGAGAATTATTTAGCCTTTAAACTTAGTTCTACTTGTATGTTTTCTTCATTTCTTTAGGTAAAAGTGGATAAAGTGGAGTCAATTGCATATAATTAAGGAAGAGACAAAGATTCTTGAAGAATGAGAGAAAATAAGTAAACATGAAAGCAAAATCTCATTTTTTTTAGTTTTGAGCGCAGGAACGCAAACTGACACAATTGCATAGCACGCAACAAAACGCAACTGCTACGCAATTGCGTAGCACGTAGATCTGGAAAATGCAGAAAATCGCAGGAAATTCGAGAATTTCGTGATTTTCGGGGATTTTATTCTGATTTTATCCACAAATTCAGCAAGATAAGTTGACCCACCATGATGGAAACCCTAACATGTAAACCCTATATATTTTGGAGGGAGGAGCTGTCAAAGGAGAGCTCGTCTTAGGAGGAGATTTCACTTTTCTGTTTTGGGTTTTTCTTCAAGTTCTTTAATTTCTTTTTAGTTGTTGTATTTTCTTCTACTTCTTAGCCCGATCCTCTTCTTCAATCCCATAATAACAAGAGTTAGAAGTGGTATTGAAGGAAGAACTCGATTTCAACAAAGGATTTCCTTGTAGTTTTTGGGTTTTTCGTTGTTATTTTGAATATTGTCATTCTGCATTTTTAATTCTATTTTCTTGTTGTAGTCTCCTTTCATTTTGAGTTGTTTTAGGACGAAGAGTTTCAGTAATTAAATCTCCAGCTTTTCATTGAATTTCAATTCAGTTTCAGTTCATTCTCTACCAAGTTTTATTTCTGTTGTTTTTAGAAAAAGCATACTTCGGTGATTAAAACTTTAAGTTTCACGCATCGATTTTCTCTCCCTCAGTATAGAAGCTTATTATCACCCCCGGTTCTTACTAAGTTGTGGTAGACCAAGGTTCATATTCTAACTGGTCAACGTGAGAAGAGTTATAAATCTTAATGGTTGAATTGTTTTTCTTTATCTTATTCATGAGGAGCTAAATTTCCTTAGGGATTCAAGATGTGAATGCCCTAAGGAAAGATAATGAACTCCAAAGCAAGAGCCATTCGACTAGCCTCTAATGAAGTTTACTTTTGGTGAATTTATTGCGGGTAGCCTTAGCCGATCATCTTGTAGGGAATTAGAATCCCCGCGCAGCGGAAGACGATCGAATCGTCATGGTATCATCATGCAATGTACTTATTAAAATCGATCTACCTATTAGATCTAGGCTAAACATGTTGAAAAGATTACAACGATGAGGATAACTTACTTGTTGTAGATCGATTCAGCAACCTCTCCTTGCAGATCACGAACTCTTCGCGCTCCTCGATCTCCACGAACTCTTCCCACGAACGGATCTCGAAAATAGATCTTCTTGGTTGTTCTCTTTAGGAGAAGGGAAGTTGGTGGGAACTTCCTTTTGTTTTGGAAGAGGTGGAGAAATGAGAGAATAGAGAAAAAACACTTTTGGATTCTTAGGTCAAAATCCAAAAATGACAATTTAGCTTTTCTTTTTCTTTTTTTTTAAACCCATCTAACAAAGGGTTTAAATAGTGGAATAATGAAGTTCACAACTTCACATAATTACCACTTTACCACAACCATATGTTATGTAAATCTCATTTACATAATTTTATAATATAAGATATCTCATATCTTATGTTGCAAATCTTATTTGCAATAGTTGTGGATTTAATCAAATTGAATCTCATTCAATTTATTTTCTCTCTTTCAATTTCTCCAATTAGCCTTTAATTCAACAATTAGGCCAACACATAGTTTATTATGAATCTCATTCATATTAAACTATATATTATATCATCTATATGATATAATTACTCTTAAAGTGAAATTGAACATTTCAATTTCATACCAAAACTTTAACCTTCTTTTATCCCAGTTTGAGCCAACCAAGGGACCTAATGGACCTACAGTGATGGGCTTCAATGATTTGAGGTTAATCACCAAACTCTTTGACCTTGGCCAACCAATATTCATTAGCTACGTGAATACTCCACTAAAGCCCAGTAATTGTACTCCCATCGATGTAGAATATTACGTGTCCACCGATATAACCAATTCTCATGAGACAACCCTTCACAGTTGTTCATAGACACGATTAGGTCAAATTACCGCTTTACCCTCGTGTCTATATCTTGTTCCTTAAGTCCCCACCGCTCCTCTAATGAACAACATATTGTGATGGTCCAACCATACACAACACCCTTCTCGGCCGGTGAGAAGGTGGGCGCGCGCTGTCCAAGCTCCGAGACAAAGACTTAAGGGAACAACCCTCTAGTTTCCTATAGGCGGGAACGAGTGAATTCCATCTCGCGTAATTAGGTTCCCACTCTCTCTACTTGGTTCTCGCCCCGGAAAGATAGGCATATTGGGCGAGTGGACTCGGACCACCTCACCCGTACTAATCAAAGGACGGACCGGCGCAGCGGGAGCCCGTAATACGCTCGTGATTCGTGTCGAGTCACTAATGGTCATCTCTACGAATTTATTAGTCTTTTCTTTATTACCGGTATTATATCGCAAGTCTAATAATTCACGGTCCGGTCTTGTACAATCTCATTGTACAAGATGCCCCCACTGGCATGTCAACCACATGAACGAGTCAGATCACCTCGTTTGTATCTAATACAAAGCGGGCCGCATCCACAGTGTATCCAGGATTAGGTCTCCAACCCTATCCTTATACTGTAGACCGTTCGGGTCATTAACTCGAACGTGATCCTCCTTGTGTGTCAACTACACATCGTTCAAGTTCTAGTTTTCTCATATATTCAATGACCCTGGAGCTTAGTTTATTGGAAAGGTTTAAAATATTTGCGAGACACAAAGTGAAGAAAATAATAACTCTTATTAATTTCAAAACAATATTTTACAAACACGAGATTAGGACAAAAATCCCAACACATCTAAAGTTATCCATCAAGTTTTAGCTTGACACCGAAACGGTTGAGCTAAAGTAAATTTTCCAAAAGTAATGGAGTAAAAGGGCTTAGACATAAGACCTGAACTTTGACCCTAGGCATAGGGCAAGACTCCAAAACCTTAGAGTTGTATGCACAAACATCTGAGATAGATTAACCATGGACATATAGGATTAATCACTCAGTCTCCTAAATATACTTCAAAGAAGGTCGAATAGGAGTAGAACTCGGTTTACATCATTGGAAGGTTAGTTCGAATCACAATGTACTTGCAGAAGCATTGCCTTTGCCGTACCACACAATTGTGCTACAGTGGCAGCGTGACACAATTGCATCCGGTTGCGTTGTCTTTCCAATTTAGTGGCACGATCAATTCTTGAATCCCTTACTTTTATATTATTTTCATTTCTTCTTACCTTAGTCAAAACCACCCCAAAAATCATCTTTTTATACCCTCAGTTACCTTTCACTTGCAATTTGCCAACAATTTGTGTCATCTCAATAAGTTTTATTAATACCGTTCCTTTGGGTACGATACTCTGGAATACTTCTAGTTTCTTATTACTTCGATCGCGTGCGCTTGCACGTTTTCACCCATCAAATTTTTTGTGATAACTTTCATTTATGAGAGTTATTTAGACTATTGGTTGATGACTTATTATTGGAAATTGATTAATAATTAGGCAAAAGTATGAGAAGTTTTTGCATGAATTGCGACATTCTCCCAAAAGTTAAAAGGATAGCTTACATGTTATGATCTGACATTTATGAGAGTAGTGGCAAAGTTTCCCATGAACACACATTCGCTGCCAACACAATCTTAATAGTCATGGAATAACTCTCGATTTGAACAAAAATGTCTTGAAGCCCCAGTGTCAAGAATCCAGTCAGACTTATTCTCAACTAAGTTGGCTTCTACGACCACAACAACAATGATTTCATCTTGCTTAGCAAGGTTGGCTTGTGCAACATGTTTTTGATCTAGCTTTCCTTTCCTCTAGTTGCACTGGTATGATTTGTGTCTAGGTTTTGGAAGTCTTAAACTAATGCCCGTTCTTTTGTTGTGTTATGTCTTTAGTAGTTTGTTTTCCTTTGTTCTTGACATGTCTTTTATGGCAACAAAAGGCTCAACAAGGTTAGCATTAACAGAATTCAAGGATTCAGAGTTGAGGGGTGGATTTAGTTAAGGCCCAGGGGCTCAAGCCCCCCCCCTCAAATTTTTTACTTTATATAATATGCATAGGAAAAATCAAATAAAGATACAAAAAAAACCTTATAACTTAGTGGTTAGTATGTCTCCAACTCCTCTTCCTTTCTCTACGTTATTAAAAGAGGAAGGAAATAAAAAATTATTTTGATGGTGAGGAGTGTGAGCTCAACTAAAATGCACGAGAAAACGTACTAAAAAAAGCATGAGAAAACAAGGAAGGTGATGGTATATAGAGCGATGCTCACGATAAATTGAGGATAAATTGAGCTCGATGGTGATAAATTTTTTTAAAAAAATTAATATTGACAACTTATTCAAAACCATTGAAAAAAAAATATGATGCAAATAAGTTTTATTTCTACAAAAAGTTGATGGGATCGAGCTTGACTTAAAATTGAAAAACCCTCCATTAACTAAGCAAAAAGGCAACGAAATCAGAAAAGATAACCAGTGGAAAAACCATGCTCGAAATTAAAAAAAACATTATAGTGAATTTACATCAATTTTCTCTAACAATTTTATTTATTTGTTTTTTAAATACCAAATACGTATTTGTTATAGTTCCATACGTAGCATTGACACATATGTGAAACATTTTTTTTAACAGGAATTGATATGAAACCTAACCAAAAAGTATAAATTGATACATATTTGATACAAGGTTTAAAATGATTTTTTTTCCAAAATATAATATCAAACCAACCAAAATGTACGGTGGAGATATAAAAAGTTGTCCACGAGTAACGATGGCCTTCGATTAAAGACCTTTAGATTGGCAACAAAAAGCTTCTTCCCTTTTCCTCTCGCATCCTCCTCAGTCTCTCTCTCTCTCTCTCTCTATCCGCCATGGCTCTGCAAGTCTGGGAGACGCTGAAGGAGGCGATCGTGGCCTACACAGGCCTCTCTCCGTCGACCTTCTTCACTGTCTTGGCTCTCGGCCTCGCCATTTACTATCTCATTTCCAGTTTCTTCGCTCCCTCCGACTACGGAACCCACACTAGAGACTTGGGGGAGCAGCTCCAGCCTCTCCCTCCGCCTGTCCAAGTCGGTGAGATTTCTGAAGATGACTTGAAGCAATACGATGGCTCCGATTCTAAGAAGCCTCTGCTCATGGCTATCAAGGGCCAGATCTACGATGTTTCCCAGAGCAGGTCTATTGAGGGTTTTTTTTTCCCTAAAAAATTTTCTCTCTGTTTTGGGTAATTAGTGTTTGGATGATCGTGATGAGCTTTGATTCGGGTTCAATTTGTTCTTGAGTCAACGTGTTTATAGAATTCTGTGATGGTATGTGCAGGTTTTAATTGGTCTGGTGCTTTGTTTTGTCCTGAACAGCTCTCCTTTTCGTTCAAAGAGCTACCGATTTCTGCAATTTTGATACTTTATTTGGTCCTGCTGTATTGAATCATCATCGAAGTTTTTTAGGCTATTTCCATTTTTCACTTCGTTCTCTTTTCCTTGCTGATAGGTGTTCTCCATTGTCTGTTTGATGCATATTACTGTGAAGTAGGATTATTGATAGTTTCTGTGCACTCTCTGCTTCTTTCTTGGTGTATGAGTTTATAAAACTAGGGGTGCAAGCTGAAAGCAGAATCGACTCTTGTTGGTCCATTCGGTTTCGATAGATTTTGTGAATTCCTGTACTACAATCCTATCTTTTATGATGTTCTATGGTTGCCAGATTATAAGTTCCGAAAACCAAATAAGAAACTTTTTAGTTTAGCTTTCTGGTCTTCAATCCAAACTTTTTTTCCTCTCTTCTGTGGTGGAGGCTTGAACAGAAACCCTCTGTTAGTAGATTGCTGAATTTGAACATGTAATTCTTCTGTATTTGAACTTTGATGTTTCTTGTTTCTTTTTTCCTTCTTATATCTGTAATTTTCCATGTATCTACTTTTGAAAATATTTATTTGTGACAGTTGCTTTTAACATTCAATTACAGCCATAGTGTTTTCCATATAGAAGTTGTATATCATATGTAGTTCACAGAAGTAAAAAGTTTATTTTTCTTTGTTTGAGTTGTTCTGGAAACATCTTCTACTTTTTAAGGGCTATTCTGTGTGTT
The DNA here is from genome assembly GCA_036507285.1 of Trichosanthes cucumerina. NCBI lineage: Eukaryota > Viridiplantae > Streptophyta > Magnoliopsida > Cucurbitales > Cucurbitaceae > Trichosanthes > Trichosanthes cucumerina. The sequence goes on from CM071841.1 coordinate 6,760,571, forward strand.
TGGAAAGGGTCCAGAGGCCAATTCTCCTTTCGTTTGGGGTCAGAGAATGTTTATACGCAAAATCACTTTTTACAAGCTCATGATTTCAAAGAGAGAATAAGTTAAAGAGAACACAATGTAGAAAGTTGTTCTCATAATGTGCTAAAAAGTAGGAATTTGCTTTTCCAAAAACTTCATAAAAACAGGCCCCTTGTATCATGATCAAGTATACTTTTGGACATGCATTACAATTTTTTTGTGACATTCTTTGGCTATCTGTCTCCATGAAGAGTTATGTCTCATTGTGTACTATTTACTACTCTAAGGCTGTGGACATGGATATCCGTTTCATTGCAGCATTTTGCTCTCGTGTGTGTGTGCATACTTGTAAAAGAAAATTAAAATCGAAGATAACTGCACTTGTATCGTTCGGGTTGTAGTCTTGTGGCTGCCCATAGATATCGCTTCCATTTTCCGTATTTCTTTCAATCAAGCTTTTATGTTGCTTGATATTATCTTCTAACCCATTTTTACTCGCAGGATGTTCTATGGACCCGGGGGGCCCTATGCCCTTTTTGCTGGAAAGGATGCCAGCAGAGCTCTTGCAAAAATGTCTTTTGAAGAGAAAGATCTGACTGGGGATATCTCTGGTCTCGGTCCATTCGAACTCGAAGCCTTGCAGGACTGGGAATACAAATTCATGAGCAAATACGTCAAAGTTGGGACAGTCAAGAAGCCAGTTGCCGAAGGTGATGCTGCACCTGCTGCGGGCGAACCTGCAGAATCAAGCACTGCAGAAGTTAGCAAACCGGCCGAAGACAATCCCTCAGAATCTCGAGCTGATAAAGCTGAGGAAACCCCCGCCGTTGCCAATGTTGAATAATATTTTGCAGACTGCAGACGCCCCTTACCGACGGATATACGAGAAGAGAACAATGTATGTGTGCTCATGTTTCAGTAATCTTGTTTCATAGATAAGTTAAATCGAGTTGTGTAGGATGATGATATTACAGGTGGGGTTAAGACTTGGTTTATGTTTAATCTTGTTCAATAAACTTCTGACAATAAGATAATAGTCTTTGAATTTGGAAATGGGACTGAGGCTCTCTTTTCTCAATTTTTTTTTCCTTTTCTGATTGGAACTGAAAGTATGAACCAGTGAATAACAATATATAGGGATTAACAATTCTATTGCCTTTGTTGCCACCATTAAAATTGTTAAGAAACATACTTGGTTTTTTTTATGCTTTATAGACTTAATTTTTTTAATTAGAAGTCAATGTAGAAAAATCCAGATATTTGTTCTTTGTTCTCATTTCTAAATAATCAGTTTGAAAAATAATTTCTTTACTTTTAAACAATAATTGAAAAACATTGGTCAACTTAGAATGGCTACTAAAAGGTGCTTTTAAAAAACTTGGATTTTGTCATTGAATTTCTAGTAAAGACTAGGGAAGCGTTTTGAACCAGTGAACTGTGTTAAAAGGATTCTATGAATCTCAAATGAAAGAAATTAATTTTTAATGTAATTTCTCACGAAATCATCTTTTTAATTTTTATAATTAGGGTTTAAATGATTCCTTATAATTAATAGGGTAATCACTTATTAAAGATTTTTTCAAGGTTGTTAAACTTTACACGTCTTAAGTTATATGCAATTTTATAAACAAGTTATCGTTATAGGGATTTTCTTTATTGATTATGTATAAGGAAAATGATATCACATAAACGATAAACGGTTAAATTAAGGCCTAATTAAATAATAAAAGTAAATGAGACCAAATACTAGGGGATCATCGATCGGTCGAGATTTGTTTTCGATCCCAACCGACCTTGAACCGACCAAAATCGGAGTTTAGGGTTTCGGTCGAGTTTAGGGTTTTAGTTGGTTCGGTTGGCCGCCTTCTTCTTCTTCTTTTTTTTTTTTTTTTTTTTTTTTTTTGCCTTAAACCAACCAAAACGACTGACCGACCAATTCGGTCGGTTTGGAGCTTTCTAAACCAACACACTGACCGAAAATAATGAAAATTGACCGATCGACCTCGGTTCGGTCGAATCGGTGTTTGGTCTTTTTTTGCTCACCCCTTAAATACCATGAAAGAATGAGTCAATTCAACACATAAATTCAATTAATTGAGTAGAAATTTTAAGATGTATATTTAATAATATAAAAAAATTTAGAAAACTCTACCTATCAAAAGATAATATACATGTAAGAACTCCAAAAAAAAAAAAAAAAAAATCATGTACATGTAACTTTGTACGAGAAAATGAAAAACTCTACTTTGGGGAATGGAAACTCATAATGAACGAGAAGAGAAGATTTCTATGTGAGGTATATTTTCATTTACGTGAAAAATAAGAAATCATATCTACAAAATCATGAATAATGCAAATATTATTTTTGCGAAGAGATGACTAAAGGGTCAACACACGTATCTCTCATAAAATGGTTGGGCCTATTTTTCGTTTGTTTTTTTTTTTCAGTTTTTGAGAAATAGAGAACTGTTTGATAATTGTTTGTGTTTTTCATTTTTTTTTAATATTACTTTTAGAAACAACAAAATCGAGTTTTTTTTCTTCTCTTTCACGCTCTTCTCTAAAATATAAATAAAGGCATTATTTATATCATTCTTGCTAATAAAATACATAATAAATATCTAAAAATAAATATAACATAAAAATTTTAGATATTTCATTTTAGGACAAAAATCAATTTATATCTCCAAACTTTGGGGTTGTATCCATAAAAATCCTAAACTAATAACGACATCAATTTAAATCCTGAACTTTCATAAATGTATCAATTTACACTCTTTTTAAATTACGTTTGAAAAACATTTGTTTATACCTGTGCAAACTTATAATTCTATCAATTGGATACCTAATCTGTCAGAAATGAATCAATGTAGACTCTCAATTTGAGAATCGTCTATGCATCAATACTCATATGTGTGTAGACTTAGATTTAGTCTCTCTATTTGAAAATCATTAATGATTCGCAACGAATGATCTAGATTGATTCACTTATAAAAGTTTTAGAATTGTCATTGATATAATTATAAGTTTGCACACCTACAAACTAATGTTTTTCAAATGGAATCTAACACATGATATAAATTGAACACTAAAGTTCAGGGTCTAAAATGATATAATTATTAGTTTAGAATTTTTATTGATACAACTCTCAAAGTTTAGGGGTATAGATTGATTTTTCTCCTTATCTTTAAAAACTAATAATTTCAATACAATTATTAGTTTAAAGTTTCTATACCTTTTCTTTTTTTATATTTTTAATTTGAGAACAGGAAACCAGGAATGATTACTAAACATGTTTTCTTCTTTTTTTTCAATTAAAAAAAAAAGAGAAAAAAAGAAACTTTTGCAAATATAATTATATTCTTCTTTACTCAAAGAGCATGAAATGAAAAATAAGAAACAACCAACGTGAAAGGCCCGTTTGGTTAGTGATCCGTTTTCAATTTATGTTTTCAAAAACAAAAAATACAAAAAAAAAAAAAACAATAAAATGTATTTGCTTGTAAATGTTTTCAAAAACAATTTTAAAAAACAACTAAAAAAAATGACCTATTTTCAGAAACGACAAATTATTGTTTTCTTTGTTTTCAAAAATTATGGATCGACTAAAAAAACGTGATTTTCATTCAAACTAATCAGATTGAATTTTATCTCTTTTTTTTCTCCTTCAAAACTCATAAACGTACCTCTATGTACAAAGTGAATATATCTTTAAATTTTTATTACAAAAACCACGAAAAATAAAGATAAACAAACAAGTTATTGAGAATATTTATAGATGATTATACTATTGATTTAACTAATACAACATTGCATAAGCATTAATCATTTTCATTAAATGATTTTTTTTCTTTCTCATACTAGAAAGATTTTTTTTTTTTCATTTTTCTAGTAGGAAAAGTTTTATTTTATTTTATAAATTTTACCGTTAGTATTCCAAGAAACCAAAAATTTTTGGAACTATATTTTATTTTGTTATCTTTGCTATCTAAATAATCTTCCATTTTTTTCTTGACAATAATAAATTCAAATTCCGCATAGTAAGAAATAATTATATTAGTTTTTTCTTAAAGAATTTATTATATAAAATCTTTTTTCTACATTTTCAAATTTCAACAAAACACCATTTTCAAATTTCGAATTCAAATATAAAGTTTTTAAATTGGAACCACACATGTTTTCAAATATAATGAAAATAAAAAATTTATTTTTGTTTTCGGTCGAATTCTTTGTTTTTCAAATTTTTTGTTTTCGGATTACAAACCAAACGTGGCGTTACCAAACCGACCCTTTATTATCACTCTATCAATTTTCATTGTTTTGGAGCCTAGTTGTAGAATTATCCGAGAGAAACTGAATGCACCTAAGAAGTTGATTAAGGAAGAGAAAATATAGATAAAAAATTCAAAATTTAATTCAAAAAATTCTATTAAATTTTTAAAAAACTTTCTAGCTATTTAAAATATTATTTTCCTCATCATTGTTCTCGAAAGTTTCTTATTTTCTTCTTTCCTATTACGCTCAAAATTCTCTCTAGATCCAAAATTTAAAATCTCTCTCCAAAGATTAGAATTATGTTTTTATTTAATAGTGTTTGATTGTAGTTCAATTTGTTGGAAGTACTATTGATATGTATGTTATGTCATTTTTATTTTTATTTTTTTTGTTTTTGTAAGCTTCAATAAAAAGACAAATTTGCTTTTGATAGCTACCAAAAATATAGGTGTCAATTTTTCATCAGAACATATTGAGCAGTTATATTTTAAATTTTAAATTGAAAATGACATGATACAATACAAATTCTTATAAGATCTAATCAAATTTCCAATTTTCTGAAATGATTCTTTTGGAAAGTAACAACCATATTCATCATCATATATATATATATCTTCCAACCAGATCTCCATAATCATATCAAAAATTTCCATATGCTTTTTTAGAGGTGTTTAAAAAACTCAAATCTCTGACCAACAAAATAAAAATGAGTTTATTTTGTATGGTTGGGCTGGCTTTTGAAGAATTGATGATTTTTTTAATAAATAAAATCAATTTTTATATAAATATACGTTTAGACTGATGATTAAGTTAGTTTATGTGCATTTTTCTTAAGTGATTTTAGATGACTAACAAAACACTTTTTAGGGTTTGGAAATAAATAAAAGGTTAGATAACACTTTTAGCCTTCCAACCTTCATAGAAGTAATAATTTATTCTAAAATTTTAACTTGTGATGATTTAGTACTTGTACTTTCTAGAATGTACTTCCTTAGTTCATTTAATAGATTCGGATATTTTAAACCCCATTTGATAACCATTTGATTTTTAATTTTTGGTTTTTGAAAATTAAGCCTATAAACACTACTTCCACCTATGGTTTTCTATGTGTACAATTTCAGAATTTTATGACATTGAAAAATTGTCATAAACACATTTTATGACTTTTTTTTTCAGTCGTAGAAGCCACCATCAAGAAAACTCTATACATGACACATTAAAAAATCTGTCATAATTAACTATTTCATTTACTGAAGACCCAATTTATTTAAGCCAAATAAGCCTAGTAAGAAGCACATGTCAACTTGATGCTAAAATGAAGGAGAAAGAGACATTTTATAGGAGAAAATGGTTATCCAAAACACAAATTTTTCGATGTGCGACAAATGAAGTTTTTATGACGTTGGAAAACTGTCATAAATTTGTGATATTGAAAAATAATCATAAATTTTCAAAACCACGAAAATCTCTGATTTTTCCCACAAAAAACACGCCTCCAACCATCTATGACAACTTTTTATCTAAGTTATGAATTTATGACTCGAGACGAAGAGACCTAGAATTCGGAGTTGGGGACCACGTATTCCTTAAGGTGGCCCCAATGAAAGGGATTCTAAGGTTTGGTCGGAAAGGGAAATTGAGTCCGCGCTTTATAGGGCCATTTGAGATTTTAGAAAGGGTTGGTGTGGTGGCCTCACTGAGCTAGCATTGCATTGCCTTCCCTATCGCCAGCTTCATAACGTATTCCATGTCTCCATGTTAAGAAAATACGTTCGGACCTCACCCACGTTGTAGACTTGAACGAATTCGATTAGCGAGGATTTGAGTTATGGCGAACGACTGCACAAATTATTGCGAGAGATCAAAAGACCCTCCGTGAATCGTGAGATCAACTTAGTTAAAGTGTTATGGCAAAATCACCGCATCGGAAGAAGCTACACGGAGCGAGAAGAAGAAGTCACGCGAGCTAAATATCCGTAACTATTCCAAGAATAAGAACTTTCGAGGACGAAAGTTCTTAAGGAGGGAAGATTGTGACGACCACAGCCGCAGGTACTAATTGTTTATTGTATTTAACGTTCGAACAATCTTTATGTCGAGTCGGATTAGTAAATTTTCATCATGCTCGGTAGGATTGAACTCTGAATTTCATATAGTTTAAAGTGAGTTGTTTTCTTTTAGATAAATATACACATATAAATAAATAGAGGAAGAGGAGGTGACAATGACACTTTAGTAAATAGTGCCTAAGTGAGGGCTAATTGTGACTTTTGGAAATAACCTAGATTTTCTATCATTTATCATTATTTAATCTTGCAACCACAAAAAAAAAACCCTAACCCTAGGCCCCATCTTCTTCTCATTCACTTGCCCTAGCCGACCCACCCCCCCTTTTTGTTGCTGTTTTTCTGCAGGCCAGAATCCACGAACAGAAGCTGCTGTCCAGCCACTTCACGGAACTCCACCGGCGTGCACGCGAGACGTCGCCGTCCCACCGTTCGGAGCTGCCGCACCGTTCGCCTGCAAGCCGTCCGGATTCGCGAATTCGACTTCTTCCGGCGCTGCTGCAAGCCGTCCGAGTTCGTGGAGACTTCTTCCGGCGCTGCTGCTGCCGCCCTCTGACCGTCGACGATGCCGCACTCGCCGGCCTTTGTAGGGTCGTAGTCAGCCGTGAACTCCAAGCGTCGACGACAAGCCACGAGCCGCCAGCGGAAACGTGGAGCCATTCTTCGAGCAGCCGAACTCTCGCTGGAGAAGGAAGGTAGCCGCCGGGATTACGCTACGCCATCCGACCAGCAGCCTTTCGATTCGTCGTTACGCTGTCGTCGAGGGTTATTCGAAGCCGAGATTGTTGGTTAGGTGAGCTTGTGAAACCTTTTTCTGTTTTGGAGGTGTAGATTTAGTGGATCTGAATCGTGTGATAATATTGTAGGAACAAACCGAATCTCGGTATCAAAACTTCCAAGATTTGGAGCAAGTGAATTGACGTTCGGTTTATACTTCGGAGTTAAGGTAATTGAAGCAAAGTAGGAATCATAGACATTTATGTACGTAGACCCTTATATTTTAGATGATTTTTGTGGTAGGATGACGAGTTAGAAGAATTCTTGACTTACAGGTTATTTGAAAGAGACCGTTAACTTAAGAATTAGAAGGAAAGTGGTGGGATCAAAGCTTGAGGTAAGGGACCTTGTGCCGAACTTTTCTAAATGGGATTAAAGAAAACGAATTTCATTATTTTATGCGAAAATAGTTCGTTATTTTACATGGAAATGTTTCATGATTTTATGTGAGAGTATATTTGTATTTTATGCGAATATAGTCTATTATTTTATGTGAGAATATTTCATGATTTCATACGAAAGTTTTCTGTTATTGAAAGTACGAAATCGATCATGCTTAAAAGTATTATCTTCAATATGTTGTGAAAAGTTATGATTTGCATATCAGTGTCACTGTTTCATGACATGTGCATTATAGTCACGTTAGATGATGGGACCTTATGCATGTTATGTATGCCATGAAATGATTTGAACTAAAATGTGAAATTGGTCTTACGAGTTCATTGTATGCATGGTCAAACGTGCATTAGAGACCCTATGGGTCAAGCTTATAGTGTGCAGCGTGAGGACTCAATCCATACAGAGTGCATGAGGGACTCAAAAACACTTATAGAGGTGCATGAGGACTCAAATACTTATAGGGGTCTGTGAGGGACTCAAAATGAAATGACTCAGGGTGACCAATTAGCCATTTAAAGTAAAAGGAAGTCATGTATTACAGTCACGTTTGATACGAGAAAGTTCTAGGTCCCACATATGAATATTTTGACCAAGTTTAAAAGTCATGATTGAATGTGTGTGCATGTCCCAAACCTCGGTAGTGAGGTCACTTACTGGGTATTGTATTACAATACTCACCCTGTTATTTTAAAATGTTTTTCAGGTAAGGCTAAGGACGTACGGGGCGAGTGACGGAGGCGCGTTGTCAAACCATGGGGATAGTCATGTTTTCCGCATTTTGTTTTCCTTAATGATTGATGTTGTCGTTTTATGATTTCGAAGTTTAAATTTTATTCCCAGGATTTTAAGTAGGCCAAGTTTAAAATGTTCTTTTCAATGTTTTGACTTTTTCTTCGGAATCCCTAAAGATAATTTTGTTACAATGGCAATTTAAATATTGTTTTATGTGCTTTTGACCTAAGAATGCATGCATGTGTAGTAGTGTCCCTAGGAATTATAGTTACAGAAAAGTAGGGGCGTTACAGTCATAAATTTTCGAAAATACAAAAATCTCTATTTTTCCCGCCAAAAAAACGCCTCTAGCAATTTATGACAGTTTTTTCTCCCTCCCTCTATTTGGCTTAGCTATGGTGTCATAGAATGTCAAATTTGTAGTAGTGGGTGTGTTTTCAAAAACCAAACCAAAATTTGAAAACTAAAAAAAGTAGTTTCCAAAAACTTATTTTTGTTTTTGAAATTTAGCTAAGAATTCAAGTGTTTTCTTAAGAAAGGTGGGAACCATTGTAGGAAAGATGAAGATCATGTAGCAAAATGGTGAGAAAAAGTATAATTTTTAAAAACAAAAAATAAAAAACTAAATAGTTATTAAATGGGGCTTTAAATTTTCTAATTTATCAAAAAAAAAAAAAGTCGTACTTTTAATTTTATAACAATTTAGTCACTTTAGTATGTAACAATTTAGCCATGTGTACTTTAAAATTTGTAATGATTTTGACTCTATTATGAAAAATATTAAGATTTAGTAAAATTTCTTATATATATGTTGGTTAGGGACCAAATGTGATATACTACAAAGATCAAGTCACTACATAATAAAAATAGGCACTCAATTTTGATAGAAACTTTCATGGTACGAGTAAAATTGTTACCAATTTTAAAATACATGGACTAAATTTTAACAAATTTGAAGGTACACATAAACTAAATTATTATGAACTAAATCGTTGTTTTCATGAAAGTTCAAAGATTAAAAGTGTTTTTAATCTAAATAAAAAAACATTTTTTTTAAGAATTTAGATCGATTAAAAAACTTGTTTTGGATGAGGGATGGTTATCTAATGTAATACCCCTAGTTTCATCAACTCGATTCCTAGGGACACTACCAACATGCATGTATTTTTTTTTTTTAGGCCAACAATAAGTAAAGACAATTCGAAATTTGCAATATAATTAAAACACCTTTTGGGATCCCAAAGCAAACAAAAATATTTGAATAACGTCAATGAGTTGGCCAATTTTAAATCCTGGAAACGAATACTGAAAACAATGTCCTTTAACAACTAACTGTCCAACATAACAATGAATGTGGAAAAATATCATGACTAAGTCCCCATGGTATTGATAACGTGCCCCTGTCACTCGCCCGACATGCCCTTGCCTTTACCTGAAAATATATATTTTTTTTAAAACAAAAGGGTGAGTATTATGAACATAACACTCAGTAAGTAACCTCGCTACCGAGGTTTGGGACATGCATACACATACAATCGTGACTTTCAAACAGTTCATAAAACTTTCATTCATGGGACCTAATAGTTCCTCAAAATGTTCATAACTGAAATACATGACTTTCTTTAATTTAAGTGGTCAATTGGTCATTCTGAGTCTTTTCATTTCGAGTTCCTCACAGACCCCTATAGTTTGAGTCCCTCACAGACCCCTGTAGTTTTGAGTCCCTCACAGACCTCTATAAGCTGACCCATAGGGTCTCTAATACATGTTTGACCATGCATAATCTCAGGAGACCAATTGTCACATTCTAAATCGAGATCATTTCATGGCATACATAACATGCATGAGGTCCCATCATCTATCATGACTATAATGCACATATCATGGACAGGTAATAACTAACATTCATAGCATGACTTTCATAACATGTCTGAAATAATATTTTAAAACATAGTCGATCTCACAAAATAAATAATGAAATACTTCCGGAATAAAATAATAAGATTTATTTTCTTTTATCCCATTTAGAAAAGTTCGGCACAAGGTCCCTTACCTAAGGTTTCGTTCTAACAAATCGAAGTTCGATTTCTAGCTTCAGGCACTTCCTCTAACCTTGAATTAAGTTCTTAGATCGATAAGGCTTAAACCCTTCTACTTTATGCTCCACGACCTCAACCACCTAAATCCAAACCATGAGATACTTTAATAAGTTTTGAGGCCTAATTAGAAAATACTTGAAGCACCTAACAATAATCAATCGAATTTACCGAAATGGAGGCTTACAACAAACTCGGGAGACGAAACTGATCGAATCGAGCTAACTCCGGCGAGCGGCGGCGTGTGTGGCGGCGGACGACGGCGCGTGTAGTGCACGGGCGATGGTGGTTCGACGCGTGGAGCTCGATTTTGGGTCCCTCGTGAGCCGATCTATCCGGAACCAACCTTCAAACCATGAAAACCGGTCGAAAACCTGATGAAACTTCAAACCAAACTCGACACAAGCATGGAATGACGGAAATCCGACGACACAGTAAGGCGATGGCGACGCCGCAAAGTTCGTCGATCTCGTGTGGCGACGCTTCGAGCTTGTGGACGACAAATCGCGGCGGCGTGTAGATAGATCGGCGAGAGGGCGGCGGGGAAGCTGAAAAGTCGAAGAGGAAGAAGAAGGACGGCTGGGAACTCAGCTGCGACTCTTGAAGAAACCGACGGCGAGCGCTCGAGCTCGTGGATGGCGATCGCATCTGCAGGCTCGTGGTCTCCGTATTGCTCTACTGGTCGGCGTGGGTGAAGTCGCGCACGCACGAGCGACGGCGATGAAGGAGGACTGCACCGATGACGAGGTTGGGCGCGCGCTCGACGGGCGTTCGATGGTGGTGAGGCGATCCACGATTAGTTTGGAGTAAGGTGACGAGGAAAAGGTGACTCTAGGTTTTTTTTTTGTGTCTCTCTAAAGTTTTAACCTTAATCCTTCACTTAAGTTCCAAAATTGCCCCTTAACCTAAATACTTATTAATAAAATGCCATTGGGTCATTCTTGTGGTGGAATAATAAAACCTAAGTTATAAACTCTCAACTAAACAGTACTATACAAGAAAAATTTCACCGTTCATGCTACAAGGACACGAGTTTCGGCTGATCGACCCAAATCATAGGTTGTAAGAAAATAAAATTAAAATAATAAAATAATTAAAATGAGAAAACTAATACCTGTGGCAGTGGATCGTCACATCTAAAACGTCACTTCAAAGTGATTGACGGAAAATTGTCAAAATATGTGGTACGAAAAAATATATGTGTTTGTGAAGAGTAAATACACTTTTGAATATAGTTTAACCTAACAAGTTTGTTATATATTAAAAAAACTTTAAAGCAAATGTAATCAAACACAGTCAAAATAAATTTTTAAAAAGTATGTTAAGAAAAAGTGTTTTCTTTAAAGGTATGCCAAACTCATCCCTTGTTTATAAATTCTCTTAAACTTAGACTAGATAGCTACTCTAGGGTAATTGAAGGGAGTTTAATTACATTTTATAAAAACGAATTTTGAAAATATGTAGTAAGAAAAAATATATATATTTGTGAAGAGTAAAGTTCAACCTAACAAATTTGTTACATTAAAAAAAGAATTTAAACAAATGTAATCAACCACATACTTAAAATAAAATTTTATAAAGTATGTTAAGTTCAAAAAGAGTTTTCTTTAAAAGGTATGCCAAAATTCTCTTAAAATTAGATGAGATAGCTTCCCTAGGGCCTTTTCAATTCCAAACTATCCATCCAAGGCCTCCACAGTTTGTGACATCAACCCCATATGCTGGTGGTTGCCATTGAGCCCTCTAAGCTTTGTGAGAGGGTATGACCCAGACTTCCTGATCCTTATGGAAACTCCTGAGTAGAATTTGGGTGATGCTATAAAATTTCCTCCACTCAGATATCTTCACAAGGGGGAATGGTAAGTTAATTTTTATAAGCAATGGCAGATTTAAATTTTTTTTCGAGGGGGTTTAAATGTGAAATTCCAAAAAATATTTAAAATTTTGTTCATACTAGAACTTGAGGGGGAGCTAGAGACATAATAACCATTAAGCCAGGAGTCTTTTTCGTGTTATAAATTGATTTTTCCTATACATATTATATAAAGTAAAAAATTTGACAGGGACTCTACCCTTTGGGCCTTAACTAAATTCGCCCCGCTATAAGTTGATTTTTGCATTATATATATTTTTTTTATATCGACTTTCAAATAATACAATACTTGTAAGTGAAGTGTTGATGGGTGACTATTAAAGATGTGATTAAGTTATAATAATTGTCATAACGTTGATCAAAGTGAGCATAGTAGTTGACATGTATTTTAATTCTCATATTCCAAATCTAAATGTTGTTGAACTAAAAAAATAAGGTTGGTTAGATGTTTGAATTCAAAGATGAACTTTTAAGTTGCTAGCTCATTTATGATATTAAAGTTTTGGTTGATTTTTAATGTTTAATGGTACATTAAGATGGTAGGAAAGGTTTTAATTATTAGGAGTTTGGGTCAATATAGAAGATTCAAGACGTTTTTTTTTTTGGGATAATCGGCCAAATAAAAAAATGAGTCTTAAAATATTGCAAATTTAGCAAATTGTTAAACTATTTGCATATAGGACAATTTTTCATTTATAGTGCTAAAAACCCCATGCACCTATCTTTAGCCCAAATAAAAATTGTGATAAACTGATAGACTTCTATATATATTGTTTCTATTTTCTTATTGAAGTTGATTACTTATAGACTTTTATCACCATAATTAGAAGTAGTGCGCGATTGAAGTCTATCACTGATATATAGAAGCACATACGTTAATTGCTAGAATCTCTCTCTTGTGAATTATTAGAATTTTGAATCTTGAATTACCATCATTGAGAGTAGTGCATGATTGAAGTCTATCACTGATAGAAGTGTATATGTTAATTGCTAGAATCTCTCTCTTGTGAATTACTAGAATTTTGAATATCAAATTACCATAATTGGAAATAGTGCATGATTGAAGTCTATCATTGATAGAATTGTATATGTTAATTGCGAGAATCTCTTTCTCTTATGAATTACTAGAATTTTTGAATCTTGAATCAGCTAGGATTAATATAATATAGGTTAATTTTCATCTTGAATAAATTAGGGTGTGTGATTGAAGTCTATCACTTTCCTATCAGGTCCACCACTAAAATGTTTATTTCGTATATCACTGTGACAAGAGTCTATCAACAGTAGAAATCTATCATTGATAGACTTCTGACTATGATAAAAGTCTACTAGCATACTACTTCGAGGCTTACTTCAGTTTTACACTCTATTAGAATCTATCACTAATAGACTTCAAATTGTGATAAGAGAGTCTATCACTGATAGACTTTTAACCTTGATAAAAATCTATCAATCTAATATGAATTCTAGCACAACCTATCACCAATAGAATTCTCTTATTTTTTGAAATTTCTCTATTTTCAAATATTTTATTTAATTGTTCAACATTTTTTTTATAAGGGTTTAATTTTTCAAAATGCAACCATTCTCAAAATCTGCATGTTCATTTGTTTTTTGGGAGGGGAACCGATGATGATAGAAATATGTACCTCGAAAGGATGAGGTGATTGGTTGACGACTCTTACTCTACTAGTTTCTATCGCTAGAGACTAAGGGGAGATGAAAGAATGTTAAAGATTGAAGAAAAGTGAATGAATATGAGAGTTTCAAATGAAATGGGTTGTCAGAGAGGATGAAGAGCATTTTTCATCATTTTTTAATTTTTTGAGATGACTTCCACAAATGAAAATTGTGCTTGGGTAAATGTAATGAAAGAAAACCCAAAAAAGGAGTTGTAGAAATGAAGAAATGGATCAAATACATTTGATTTGTCGAAAGTAGAAATGAGAGTATATAGAAATATATACCTTAAGATTGACATTTTTGCATTGTAAATACACATATAGGACAAACATAAAGGAACCAATAAGCAAGAAGAAATATCAACAAGAGAGGTCCCTGTATATAATGTGTGTCGTCACCCGAAGAAGAAGTTGCAAGAATAAAGAAATCGATTAAACACATTCAATTTTCGAAAACAAAAACGACAATAGATAAAAATATATATCTCACGATTGACATTTGCATTGTAGATACTAAACATGGACGAGACAAGCCTAAAGGAATCAGTAAGCAAGAGAAAATACCTTATATACTTTGGATTGTTAAGAGGAACCAATAAATAAAAGGAAATAACTGATGATCCAACAAGCAACTATAGAGTGGATAAACAATGAGAAGGTGAAAGAATTTTAGGTGGAGTGTTAATTATGACAAATAGTTAATGAACATTTTTACCTCGGTTAACAATATGTATGGGGTATCAATTTTCATATTTAGTTTAATTTTTACATGTTTAATAGATAATTACAAATATTTCCATTTCATTAATTAACAATATAGATATATGTGGTTCAATATATATTATAAATTAAATGTAAATTCAATAGCGTCATTTAAATTGTTTATATTTGTAACCTACAGATTGTTTTATTTTCTTTAAATAATGTTAACTTAATAGTTTATATTTGATTCAAGTTTGTTATATTTTGTTAATTACAATTTCTCTCCCCCCGAGGATCATGCTATTTTTATGTTTTGTTAATTGTAATTTCTTTATCTTCCATTAAAATCCTTCTTTGTAAACTATAATTTCTTTATATCCCATTAGAATCTTGCTTTGTTCTTCAATGTTTGCTCTCATACGTTTATTCTTGCACATTAGGTGTTTTTTTTTGTTTATTCTTGCCTATTGGGTGGGTATTTCTACTAATTTATTAGGTTAAAAATCCAGTATACTCACTACGTTGGAGAATTGTAGCCAACAAGAGCATAGTTCAACTGACATCAAGTAAAACTTATGACCAAGAAGTTTTGAATCTCCCACCCCAATGATGTACTAAAAAAAAAGTTGAAGAATTGTAAGGGAGTTGTAGGTAGAGCATTAATGACGTGATCAAGTGAGTAATTATACCTATTAATTAACCTTTTTTAATGGTGCATGTGTGAGTGAGAATTAATTTTTTCAGGTATATACACTAAGTTGGAGAAAGGTGATAGAGTTTTAAATGGAGTATTATAAGACTTGGAATAATTACACCTATTTACCTTTTTTAATGGTGATGTGGATGATGATTCTTTTTTTAGTTTATGGGTATTTACGCATATTTCTATTCATATATTATCTTAAAATAAGATAGAGATATACACTCTAATATATGCATTGAGTTAAAGATAAGTGAGGTTTTATGTAGTTCATTAATGTGTCAGAGAACATAATTATTATATATCTTATCTTAATTTAATATTTTTTTTTCAAATTCTAGATTTTATTCATGGTCGTTATTTTTGTAATCTCCATCACAATATTTAGATTTTTGTTGTTAGGTTTGTAACCTCCATCTCAATCTTTATATTTTTTTTTCTAATTTTTCAATCTTAATTATAAGCTTTTTTTGTAGGCCACTTTTTTAGGTAGAAAAGTAGAATTATAAATATTCAACTGGATAATTCGGTCCGCAATTGGTAAATTTTAGTTATCACAGGGTTTCTATTTCTTTTTTTTTTTAAGAAATAAAAATAGGTATCAAACATATTCTTGTTTTGGGTTCTTAAAAAATATATAAAACAAGAAACAAGAAATAGAAAATATGAATGTTAGCCAACGAGACTTAATTTAGCCTCAATTTAATATTATACAACCACAACATTTAACAATATAATTGAGTTGGATCTGAGTTGACATCATTTTAGACGAATGACTCGAGTGAGAGATAACATTACAAATCAAATTTGGACAACAATTGAAGGATAAAACAATCTTTTCTATTTTTTTAGTACATAAACAATTTTATTATTGGTGTTAATTTTGCATCCAACTTGTGGATATTAGATAATGTAAATTTGTTATAATTATTTTTTTATATGTTTTAATGATTGTTATATAGTTCGTATTATATAACTAAATTCTTTTTAAACTATAAAAAATAAGGAAAAAATAAGGAAAAAAAACAAGAACAAGAACACAAGAAATAGTTAACAAACAAGTTGTTTCCGTTTCTTGTTTTCAAGAAACAAGAAACAAAAATAACTATCAAACATATTCTTGTTTTTTCTTCTTAAAAAATGGAAAACAAGAAACAAGAAACAGAAACATTATCAAATGGGGCTTCAGACCCATGTGGACCGACCCCAAGGGGTCAACCCTAGTCTCTTGGCCCCAGGCTCATGTACTGGGTCGACCCCTGGGTCAATTGACCTTAGGTTCATATGAGCCGACCCTATGAGGATGACCCAACTTCATTGCCCCGAGAGGTCGGTCCCTTGGGGTCGACCTCGAGCTCGAGTAATTTGATCCCTTGGAGTCAAATTGAGAGGCAACCTTAAGAGGTCGGTTCGACCGCTAGTAAGTCGACTCTTCAGGTCTCCGTGAGTTTGATCAAGTCGGTTGAGATCAAGAATGGATAGAGTGAGTGGAGAAGTTGCAGAACACTTCCACTTGTGTAACGACTTTGATTATGACTTGACATTCCAACGAATTTCTAGAAGTGGGGAAGTTTTATCGAGATCGATCGTCACAATTGCATGATTATATAATCAAGCTAATTAAGGTCCAAAAAAAGGGTAAACAAACAATCATTTACATCCTAAATTGAGTCTAAGCTTTCTAGAGAAAACTTCGGGTTCTAACTTGAGCGTCGAAATATACGTGGCTTAGCACCATACCAGTGTTAGTTCTCTATTTTGCAGGCGTGCTATTCACGATAGTACAAATTTACCATTGATTTGGCAACCCAAATCTCGAAATCAACCATTGTTATTTTTCTACTCCCTTTAATTTCCTTCTCTTAAAGTTTCTAAATTTAGTGGTAGAGTCTAATAACCTAACACAATAATGTTTTTGTTGGAATTACAAAGTAGTGTTAACAATTCTACAACATTGTATTAAAAATAGAAGACAAAGATGCTTTAAGAAAGCAATCTCAAATATAAGTATTAATTCTTCAGGTAGATGTTTTAAAGTTACTTTATGATAGAAAAAATATATATCTTATAATTAATTTTTTTTATTTTCTAGAATTTTATTTAATTCTTAGAATTCTATTATTTAATTTCTACAAAATTTTTACTTATCGAGTATAAATTGGGTGAATTCCCCTATTAGTTTTACTGTGTATGATCAAATAAATTTAAAATATCATTTATAGGACATGTGCTTAAGCTTTGCTTAAATACATAGATGTTATCTATCCATCGAAAGGGAAGATTTAAAGTAAAGATAGTTATAAAAAACTTTTTGTAGGTAAAATACGATCTAATTAATCAAGGATTGCGATGGGTAGAATAAAATTTTCCCTTCTTTATAATTGATGAAAAAAAAACTTCAACTCCGTTGCTTTTTTTTTTTTTAAATTATATTTTTATTTTTAATATACATGTGTCTAGCTAGTTCTTTCTTATCTCAACTTGTTTGGGACAAATCATCTTATCTGTCATCTATCATCTTTTATAGAGAAAAACTTGGGTTGCACTCATCTACCATGCAACTCACTTGGTCCGTGAACTTTTTTTTTTTAAGAAAATCTAAAGTAAAGGTCTTTTTAATATATAATGTTTTTTTATAAGTTCTCATCTTTTTAATATAAGAATATATACGAAAGATGATTAATTTCACATCTTACCTTTTTTTCCTTCAAACGAATTCGATATAGACATTTTCATATATACATTATTCAAAGCATTAATTCCATAAATTCATCCTAATCAATAATATTAGATATGGTCGACGAGTTTCTTCCCTCTTGTGAGATTTTAAAATTCTTTCACACACTTGAGACAACTATTTGAAGCAGAAAGTCAGAGTTAGAATCTTCGCTACTCTCAAATGTTGATAAACTAAAAAAGTAAACAAAACAAAACATTTCTCTCTCCTAGATGTTGGATTTTTGGCAATATATTGGAAGTGAAATTGTCCCACATCTAAAAGGTGCAAGGAAGTGATGGGCTCCTGACACTATAAAAGGAGTCTATGGCTTTGGTTTCAAAACATCCCAATTAGAAATACTTTAAGCTTAGAGTACTAGCTCTGGTTAAATTCCCTCTTTATATTCTCTGATCTGAGAGTGAGGAAAAGAGTGTGAGTAGTATAAGCTTTGTAACAATTTTTCACATAATAGAAATTTCTTTCTGTTCGTGGTTTTTTTTCTTCGGATTTGGAGTTTTTCCACGTAAATTCTTGTGTCTCTTATTTTGTTGGGTTCTTTTAATTTCTCAGTTATTTCTGCTTATTCCTAGTGGTGGGAGGTTTTTTTTCCCAACAAGTGGTATCAGAGCTTTAGGTTTATAGTTTCTTGAGTTTCTGAGTATGCTCTGTGGTTGCAACATTGTCTGAGCTTCCATACCAGAAAAGATTTCTTGAAACGGGCTATAGTTGTTCGCTATTTGCAGATTCACTAGGAGGGAAACATATATGTCAAGCTTTATGAGTCTAGTAAAGATTGATGTGGAGAAATTTGACGGAAAGATGAATTTTGGCTTGTGGCAAGTGCAAGTCAAAGATGTGTTACAATCTGGGTTACACAAGGATTTGAAGGGAAGACCGAGTGGTGGTGTTCCTGAAAGGTTAAGCGGTGATGGTAGTCCAACGGAGTCCAATGGTGGTTCCAACAAAGGTTCTAAGAAGTCCAACATGACAATCTGGAATTGGAAGAAGAAGAAGAAAGACTTCGTGCAAAAGAAAGGTTCTTTGGGAAGGCGGTGATGCCGACACATGAAAAAGAATTGTCCTAACAGAGCAAGTTCGTCAAAAGGCTCTGAGTCGGATGCTAACATGGTCTCTCTCATCAGGGGAGATGGTGACATCTTCTGAAGAAAGACAAAAATCATCCTTATGGTATGTCCGCTTTGCCATGATAGAGGATGTGATGTTAGCGGTTCCACAAGTTTGCACACGGGCATTGACTTGGCGGTTATGCAAGGTGTGTGGTGGAAGTTATGTCGATGGCTGAAGAACTTCCGGGTGGGCCAAGTAGGTGGAAGTTGCACCATAAATTTCAGCTGGGTATATCGACATGTGACGAAAAATGAAAGTCTTGGAAGGTGACATTCCAAGTGGTCTACTTTTATGGTGGAGTAGGTTATAGTTCTCTGTTGAGGATTATGATTGTCGGTAAAGACAATGATGCAGCAAGAGATGTGGATTCTTCAAATATCTTGCCAAGGTGGAAATTGTTGGATTTTTGGCAATATATTGGAAGTGAAATTGTCCCACATCTAAAAGGTGCAAGGAAGTGATGGGCTCCTGACACTATAAAAGAAGTCTATGGCTTTAGTTTCAAAACATCCCAATTAGAAATACTTTAAGCTTGGAGTACTAGCTCTGGTTAAATTCTCTCTTTATATTCTCTGGTCTGAGAGTGAGGAAAAAGGTGCGAGTAGTATAAGTTTTGGGAGAGTGTTTTTGTAATTGGGGTCGGGGAGAGAATTCTATGTGATTGTAACAATTTTTCACATAGTGGAAATTTCTTTCTGTTCGTGGTTTTTTTTCTCCGGGTTTGGAGTTTTTCCACGTAAATTATTGTGTCTCTTATTTTGTTAGGTTCTTTTAATTTCTCAGTTATTTCTGCTTATTCTTAGTGGTGGGAGGTTTTTTCCCAACACTAGAAAGAGAGATCAACGTTTACATAAAGACCCATCAACATTAAATTTAGAAAAATATTTGGGTTGCACCTATGTATTGTGCAACCCAATTCATAATCACATGATTTTTTTTTATAATTTTTTTAAAACAAAAAAATTTATAGCTGAAAAAGGGACTGCACAATACTTAGCTGGAAGTTGTACTCTAAATTTTATACATTTATTCGGTTGACCCAAAAGGAGGAAAAGGAATATTTATTTATTCTCTAAACTTTAAAGGGCATGTGATCAAGGTAGGTATAAATATAGCTACTTAAGCAAAAACTAAGCAATTCCCATTCCACTCTTAACGAATATATAGCAATACCAAGATGAGTAAGTAAAATTTCAGATTATAATTTTGTTGAGTTTTTTTTTTTCTTTTTCCTAATTTATGTATAGATTTTTAATTTTTGCTTCAACATATATATATTATATTCTTTTTGCATGATTTCAGAAAAATCCTGGCCGGAAGTCTTACACGTGGATGTTGAAAAAGCAATCAATTGCATAAAGAAAACAAATCCTGATTTGTATATATCTGTACTGTTAATTGGAACTCCAGTGACTCTAAATGTGAGGGAGAATCGAGTTCGAGTTTTTGTTGATCTGAATAATGTCGTGGTTCAGATTCCTACCATTGGTTGAAATGTCTTAAATACTCTTATCGGGAGAGACCGATACATTAAAACTCTCTTCCAATTTGATGTCAGATATAGCTGGTTAACCATTGGTCCACTATCCTGTTAAATGAAAAATATGGGATGAATTACAAAAATAGTGTATTTTACCCAAAATTCTAATATTCCACCTCATCAGAACTTATAAAAAATTCACAAATAGATTATTATATAGTTTGAAGTGTTATTATTATTATTATTATTATTTATTTATTTATTTATTTATTTGCATCTTTTAAATTTTAAGGAACTAATTCTGTTTCTAAATTTTGATAAAACCATTTCTATAGCACAAGGGTTTATGGGTTTTATTTAATGCAACTTGTATAAATTCTTACCGATTAGCTCTTTAGATTTGATTGAGAAAATTTTTTGTGTCACCTTTTCTTACATTTATTTATTTATTTTTAGATTTTATTCAAAAGTTTATATGTTTGGTAGGCAATCTAAAAAATGAATTTCGAAAATAAGGAATTCAATCAAATCAGAGTTGCATTTTCATGTTTTCAGATATGTGTTTCGTCGCAAATTTAGAAATTGAATTTTAATTTAAATAATTGTTGAACCTGTATTCTATAGTATATTTATAGACCATGAAACTAGTTGCAGTGGTAAAATTAAATATTAAGTTGAATATAAATTTTTATTAATTAATTTATCAACATGTTTTTTTGTTATAAAACTTTGTATATCTATTATTTTACAATATCATATGATTTATAATACATTATATTACATATATTTTAATTTAACAAAGATAAATTGAGTTTATAATCTAAAATGATATATTTATTAAAGTTTTTTATCTTTTTTAATATAATCTTGTCTCTTAAAATTTTAAATTCAAAATCTAGATACACCGAAAACATAAAAATGTTGTTTTCAGAATTTTTACTATTTGGATTACAGAATCCGAAAATAGTTTTCGAAAACACATCTGCCAAACGCATATTCACTGAGCTCAATGAATAAAAAAACATAGAACTGAATCCAAATCATAGCCTACCAAATAGACTCTTAAGTTGCTTTTCATTTTACTGGTATAACTTGAAATAATAGATGTCGTTTATGTTTTATTTTGTAAATTTAAAAAGTAATTATATTATTTAGTTTTGTTAATTTATTTTATGGTCTCCAAACGAAGATGAATTTTGGAAACCAATAAACAAAAGTTGTAACATGTCATATTATGATATAAATCATCTAGATGTGCACTAAAAAAAAAGAAAATAATAATAATCTCAGAAATAAATATGTTCAGCAGAAATAGATTCTACTTTATTTAAATATTATATCTCTCAAACATATATATTTAAGAAAAAATTATTGGAGGAGGTGAGTATATTGAGGCTCTCCCCCAATTTCATACCAAGTGTGGGTAGTTAACTATGGCTTAATAACA
Organism: Trichosanthes cucumerina; assembly: GCA_036507285.1. Lineage (NCBI taxonomy): Eukaryota > Viridiplantae > Streptophyta > Magnoliopsida > Cucurbitales > Cucurbitaceae > Trichosanthes > Trichosanthes cucumerina. The sequence continues at coordinate 6,782,665 of CM071841.1, forward strand.
CTAGTTAATTTTTTTTTTTTTTTAAATTTTAGATTGAAATACATGGATTTTTTCTCATTTCAACCCTATTTCAACTCTTTTTTTTTGTTGGTTAATTTTTTCTCATTTTTATTTTTTTTAAAATTATTTTAAGGTTAGTTAGGATTCTTCAACATAGTTATTATTATTATTTTTCAATAATTTTCTTTTTTCTGTTTTATTTTTTTATCTTTTTTATTTCCATCTGAAGGTTGCTCTTGTGCTTTCTCTTTTATTTATTGTTAAGTTTTTTTTTCGAAAAAAATGATCCAACTAAATTAATTTGAATGATATCTTTTAATCTTTTTTTATATAAATTTATTATATCAATTCACGATTAATAAATAAAATGTTATGTTTACTAAAAATAATATTTATTAAATTATTTAGTTGTCAAAATTCAAGCATTACAATCACTAGAATGACATTTAAAATTTTAGTTAAAGCAAGAATATTATCTACAACAATAACTTTTGTTTACTATATTCTAACCTATTGAAATATATGAAATAAAAATGAAAATAATATTAGCTAGCAAGTTTCAATTTAAGAAAGAAACATGAAAATAATACTAGAATATTTAGGGTAAAAAAATGAAAATTCAATAAGAATAGAAAAATAGAACTAGATTCATGTCTACAAAATGTCAATATTCAACATCATTTTCAAAATTACACAAATCAGTAGAATTTACAACCTGCCTAACACAAAAAAAAAAAAAAGTTGAAATTAATATGACAAATATTAAAAGGCGTTTTATTAAGTATTAAATAAAATATTTTTGCACACCTAATTTACATGAGACAAATTTATGTAAACATCATTTACCCTCAAAGTACTTCCATCAAAATTATTATATGACGAGATGCATAACATATTAAAATATATTTTAAAAAATGGTACCCGAACTGAATAAAGAATTTTGGAGAAAAAAATAGAAAAGAAGAGGGTAAATCTAGAAGAAAAAAAAATCTTTGTTGAATTCATATGATAGAAACATGCAAATTTTAAAATGAAAATAAAAAAAAGAACATAAAAGAAAAAAAGAAAATTATGAAAAAAGAAGAATAATAATAAATTAGAGAATCATAACGAACCTTAAAATTATTATTAAAAAAAGAAAGATAATCGAGAATTGAAAATTAACCAATAAAATAGGGGAGGGGAATAATTTAAAAATTGGAAAAAAAAATTAACTAGCGTAGTACACCAATGGTTAACCACTTATACGTGGCATTAAATTGGGAGAGAGACTCAATATACTGTACTAGCCTCCTCCAATAATTTCTCCTGTTTCATCTCTTAAATTGTAACAAGGGAAAAAAACAGAAATGAAAATTTTAGGTTTTTCTGCCCTTCCATTTAAAAAAAAATCTACATAATTCCATTAAAATTTCTAACCTCAGTTTCGGTAGGCAATCTAAAAATAGAATTTTGAAAATAAATGATTCAATAAAAAGATGGTTGTATTTCATGTTTTCATATATGTGTTTCTCTATCTCAAAGCCTCTCAATTTAGTTTTCACTCTTTCTCCCATATGGCATTTAGATTTGCAGTCGTTAATTATGGATTGTTATGGGTCGACGAAGAATGTTCCATCGTTGTGGATGTCAGAGTAGGGACCCTTACTTGTTGAAGCTAGGTGTCACGGGCATGTTTGTCCAAGGCGTGTTGCCTATGGTCGCATGCCCATTCCAACCTCTTTTAGCTTGCTTTCATATATATATAGTTTCCTTCTAGCTTGTTGTTTACTTTCCTTGTAATTTTTTTGGCGTATGACTCCTCGTCATTTTCATGTTCATGCCTGTAATAGTTATAATTTCATATAATATACTATAGGGGATGCGACTAGTTGTCAATTCTTCCTACCCGAGTTATATGCTTTCAAGCTGTGGTTGTCCCTTATATTTGCTTGTTGGTGTATAACAATATTCATGCTTTCAAAAATGTTTTCCAAAATGCTTTCCAAAACTTTCTCTAACAACGTTTTCTAAAACCTTTTTCCAAGAACGGGAGTAGAGGTTGCGAATTAAGGCCGTTGTGCCACCGGCGATCCGTTTTCGAGTTGGTTGACTTACTTAAAGGCGAAAGTAAGTGCCGCACAATTGGTTCGTGAGTCCGAAAGAAGTGCGATTGTGTCACTAGGCACCATCTCTTTAATTAATATATTTGTCAAATCAACCATAACTTAACATTCACCCCTTTAATTAACTAGGAGTTCAAGGACCCTTTAGAATTATCTATCAAATTTCAGGACTTAAATGTTTATTTTGAAACTTAAGGACTAAATAGACAATTTTATCCCAGAATTTTCATATATCAAACTTTGTACTTTTCCTTCCTAATTCTCCTTTCTTTTTTTCCTCCAGAGCAGAAATTGCCACCCCGTTGTTCGGGTAGCACCAGAGCAGGCATGGAACACAGGATTGGCCGCCAAGTGTGTAGCGCTAGAATAAATAAATAAATACAGACGAAAATGATTTTTTTTCGTCTGACTTGAATCCTCTAATATTGTACTAACAAAAAAAAAAAAAAAAAAATCCTCTTATATTAAATGATAAATCAACCATTTCATCAAAAAAAAAAAAAATGTCTATATTCAACCTATGATTTATGAACAATTTATTTGACCCAGACAAAACTACCTTTTTTTCAAAATATAGTTTATAAAAAATTAACAATAGTAATTGAAATGATTTTTTTTTATTCAAAGTTTATAAACTAAATAAAATATTTAAAAAAGTATATCTAGATGTGGTTACGACCTTCCTTCCAAAATATATGAATGTTTAGAGATGAAAATAGAGAATTCAAACCAATTTATTTTATTCTTTTTCAGTAAAAAAATTAAATATGGATTAATTGAATTGGCTATAAATATTGCTCCTCAAAGTTCTAACCATCACAAAGCATCACATTCAACCTTTAAGAAAATAGAGTGACTTCAGGATGAATTATGATATTCTTTTTTTTTTTTTTTAGAAAGGTACTTCATTAAAAATTGAAAAGGATTACACAGGGTGATTTGTAGAGTCGGACTCACTCGTCTGACTAATCCAACTAGGAAAATAAGAGATCCAAAGACCCACATAACCAAACACCCCTCTCCTAGCCAAATCATGTGCTAATGTGTTGAAAGATCTTTTAGTATGACTAAACTTAACCACATCGAAACTCTTTCTCATGGACCCAATGTCCAAGATATAGTTTTGAACCTCCGTTGGGGGAACCTGCAACCCATTAACCATAGCCACCAGAGATAATGAATCAGAAAAGAAATGTACTTTTTCAAGCTCCTTCCGCTTAGCCAGCTGCATACCATCATAAAGTGCCAAAGCCTCTAGCACAAAGGACTGGAAAAACAATCATGACACTTTGCCATAACTGCCTCCAACCTATCGTCGGCTAGACGAATAGCCACTCCTGTACCAGTTTTACCTGACTTCTCATCACATGCTGCATCCACAAACACATTAACATTAAAGCCATCCGCTCTCCTCCGTCGTATGTAGTCAACATTACCTGTATGATTTGCCAAGGTGGTATTACCGGAATGGTACTCCCGTAAATACCGCAAAGTCCATTCGGCTCTATCCATGATTGGCAGAACCAGGCGATGAAAAATCAAACTGTTACGATCAACCCATAAACACCAGGACCCCACACATACCACCTTAAACGCCTTCTGATCTAAACTAGAGAACAACGAAAGCCACATTTCCTGGATTCTCATTCCTCTGGCTATCTGAAGATTCGCCCCAGGTAATAAGACATTCCACAAACTCTTCGCTCTTGGGCATCTGAACAGAGTATGGGAAATCGCCTCTGGCCCATCCCCACATACCGGACAAACCCAAGAAACATCGATCCCTTTTTTTGTTAAGATTAACCCGCGTAGGAAGGCAATCATGAAAAGAGCGTCAGACAAAGAGTTTAATCTTTGCCGACAAATTTAGCTTCCAAAGCGCCTCCCACCACTTCTTGTCTTTCTCCTCCTCAGAACTAGACAACCTGTCTGAGTTTAACATAAACAGTTTGTAACCACTCTTCACCTGATACTGGCCATACCGGTTATAGTGCCAAACCCAACGATCTGCACAACAATCTTACCAATCTTACCAATTGAGACCAAACTTTTAATTTAATGGTAAAACAACTTCTTTGATTTTAATGTTATAAAAATCATTTTGATTTTATTCAAAATATGTTTTATGTTTTATTAGTACTATTATTTTGAAAAATAGTGTGTATATACTATTAGTATCATTTCATAACATTGGTTGAAAATGATCTTAGTTTTAATACTATTAGTATTAGTTTGTTATAAAGTTTTCTTTATAACATCTTTATATATTCCTTTGTTTTTGTTGTTTATACATTTCATTTGTTTTACCTGTGTTTATAAAAAGTTACTATTTTATTGATTTAAAAATATAGAAAACCATTCTATAAAATAATTTAGACCTATATATATATATATATATAATTAATGATAAATGATACATCACATTTTCTTTAAAAAATTATATCTACAAAACATTTACAATTTAGGAATATTTTTAAAGGTTATTAAATTAGTTTTTAATATTTAATTCTATAAAAAAAACTATAATATTATATTCTTGGTCTACTCACAATTTTTAAAAATTTAGATATCTATTAAACACAAAATTAAAAATTTAGAATCAATTATATACACAAAATTGAACTAAATTCTCCTTTGTTGTAACCCGTCCGTTTGATTATAATGCAATTGTGTGTTCTTTTCTCAAAAAAAAAAAAAAAAAGAGCATAGCTCAACTGACATATTGAATGAAACAACCATGAGGTTAGTGGTTCGAATCCCTCATCCCCTATTGTACTAATTAAAAAGTTTAAGAACTTATTAGATGGTAGATTGAAATTTTAGGGAGTTAGACACTTATTAAACTTAGATCTTAAAGTTAGAGACCTAATGGACTCAAATTTAAGAGTTCGTGGACTAACTCGTATTTTTTTTCCTCTATTTGATAAGACCACAAGATGAGCTAAATTATATGATGAATATTTAAGGTTATTCGAAACTAGTGAGCCAGTCTTCGATACACATACCTATTCTTGTCTACACTAACTTGTTTTAGGGTTAACTTAATGCGGGGTGGGGATTTGAACCTTTTTCGTAAATAACAAGAATGTCCCTGATGGCTCTGCAATCTTGGTTACGGGCTTTGAAAAAGAGAAGGTTGTCATCAGGAAAGAATAAATGGTTCAACCAAGGGCAATGTTCATTCAAACGGAAACCTTGGAAATTGGATAAAGACTCCTCCCTATTTAGAAGAGCTGAAAATCCTTCAGCACAAAGAAGGAAAAGGTACAGGGACAGCGGGTCGCCTTGTCGGAGTCCTCTATGGGGAAGGATGTTTCCATAAGGGGAGCCATTAATAAGAACTGAATACTCAACCGTTTCGACACAGTCCATAATCAGCTTGACCTACTCATCTGCAAAGCCCATCTTGCCCATGATGTTCCTGAGGAAAGACCACTCAACCCTGTCATAGGCTTTACTCATGTCAAGTTTCATCTCGACAACTCCTTCTTTCCCTGATCTTTTAGAGTTAATTCCGTGTATGCACTCAGACCCAATAATCACATTGTCAGATATTTGTTTGTTAGGGACAAAAGCAACCCGCGTTGGGGAGATAACTAAGTCAAGGACGCTTCTAAGTCTGTTAGCCAAAATTTTGGCAATAATCTTATAGATGATATTGCACAGACTAATAGAGCGAAAGTCCTGCATTTGAGTCGGAGAGTGACTTTTAGGAATTGGGGCAATCAACGTTTTATTAAGCGACCTCACTTTTTCCTTATCATTAAGGACTCTCAAACAAATGTCTACAGTTTCCTGGCCAACGTCCCTCCAGTAATGTTTAAAGAAGAGAGCATGAACCTCAACAGGACTAGGGGCTTTCAGAGGATGCATTGACTTTAAAGCTTATTCTATTTCAATCCTTGTAAACTGAGTTAGAAGAATTCTATTCATAGACTCAGATATGGGCCTTCGGACACCTTCGAGAACCCTAGTAACTGCCTCACCACAGGGAGAGGAACTAGAGAATAACCCTTGGAAGTAGTCCTGTGTGACAAGGCCAATATCCTCATTCCCCTCCACCTAGGAACCATGCTTGATAAAAACACCTTCTATGTAATTTTTTTTCCTATAGAAGGCTTTCGAATGAAACCACTTTGTATTTTTGTCACCACAACTGAGCCACAAATCTCTCGATCTTGTTCGCCAATAGAATTTCTCTTCCTCAAGAAGAATATCGAGCTCTCTTTCAGCCACTTTAACCTGATTAGTATCAACATTTCCATTAGAAGTGAGTAAAGACTTTATTTTAGTTTATTTCCTTTTTATGGCTACTTTGATGGAACCATCGAGTCTTCTCTTGTTCCAGGAACTAAGCGATTCGATGCACTTACTGATCGTGGAGTTGTAGCCTTCAAGATTGTTCCCCCAATGATCTTTGATGATGTTACCACATTCCTCATGATGGATCCAACCTTCCTCAAACTTGGTTAATCTCAAAGGCCTCCGACCCTCTCTAAAATGAGTCCTTAAAGAAATGCTCAATAAGATGGGCATGTGATCAGTCTTATGGAAATTCAAGTGCTCAACAGTGATCGAATGATCTGCAGTATTCAAAAGGGAATTGATAAAAAAAATCTATCCACTCTTAGACTCCATGTCCTAATCTCCCATAACAAAAGCCCAGATCAGGCAACTGAAGGGAATGAAATCCCACAACGAAATCGTAATGTGAATCGTTGTTTCGTTTTATTACTGAATTTCTTAAAATCGAAAGTATCACATACAATTCTAGGCTAAACATGCTTGAAGAAGAAAAAATTAAAGCGAGTATAGAAAAACCTACCTCTTGAAGAACAATTCTTCTTGTTTTCCTTCTACAGTCACGAACTCAACGTTCTCAACGATTTCTCCACAAACGAACCACGAACCAGATCCCGATCAAAAGGACACCTCTACTTGATCTTCTTAGTTGTTCTCCGACAGATGAGGGAGAGTGTGTGGGACTTCCTTTGGATTTAGGGGAAGGAGAAGTGTAGAGAGATTTAGAGAGAGTTGAGAGAATCCACTTTCTCTTCTTGGAGAAATTCTAAAAAATGAAATGAATCACTTACCAAATGTCTTTGATTCCACCTTTAAATAGTGGTTTGTGGTGGAGGTAAAATCTCTACCATTTACCACTTTACCACAACTATATAATATGAAAATCATATTTGCATATTACATAATATAAGGTATCACATACCTTATTATACAAATTTCATTTGCATAATTGTGGAATTAAAATTGAATCACATTCAATTTAATTTCTCTCAAATCAATTTCTCCTAGTGAACCTTAATTAAATAATTAGGCTATACTATAGTTTATTATGAATCTCATTCACATTAAACTATATATTTTTAGTCAATTATATCTCATATAAATGACATAAATACCCTTTTCATGAATTTGAACACTTCAAATCCACTCCAAACTGTATACCATCATTTAGTCCAAATTGAGCCAACCGAGGGACCTAATGGACCTACAGATCATGAGCTCCAATGATCCGAGATTAACCGATCAAACTCTTTGACCCGGTTAATCAACATTTGTTAACTACGGGGACACTCCACTATAGCCCCGTAGCTGCACTCTCCTCACTGTAGGACAACTTGTGTCCATCGATATAACCAATACCCGAGAGTCGACCCTTCACAGGTTGTTCGTAGTCACTGCTGGGTCAAATTACTATTTTACCCCTATGTCTACCTCTTACTCCTTAAGTCTCACTGCTCCTCTAATGAACAATTTTGTTGCATGGTCCTACCATAAACAACATCCTTCTCAGGTCAGTGAGAGGGTGGGGTCCGTTGTTCAAGCCTTGGAGAAAGTACTTAAGGGAACAACCCCTCTAGTTTTCCTGGCTCGGGAACAAATGAATTCCATCTTGCGTAGTCAAGTTCTCAGCTCCCCACGTGGTCCTGCCCTTGAGAAGGTAGACCTATTGGGCGAGCAACTCAAGGCCACCCTCACCCGTACTAGTCAAAGGACAGACCTCCGCAGACAGGAGTCCGTAACACGCTCAAGATTAAGGACAAGTCACTAATGGTCATCTACGAATATCTTAGTCCTATACTGTTAACAATGTTACATCAGTAAGTCTAATAATTCACGGTCCGGTCTTGTACAATCTCACTGCATAGAATGCCCCCACTCTCATATTAACCACATAAACGAGCTGGATCACCTCGTTTATATCTAATACAAAGTGAGTCGCATCCACATTGTTGCCAGGATGAGGTTCCCAACCCTATCCATATACTGTAGACCGTTCGGGTCAATAACTCGAACGTGATCCTCCCTGTGTGTCCACTACACATCGTTTAAGTTCTCATAACTATGACCCTGAAGCTTAATTTATTAGATTAAGTTTATAAAATGCAAGATACAAAGTTTGACTAATAAAGTAGTGTTATATAACAATTCTTACAATATTGTACTAAAAATTGAAGACGAAGATAGTTTAAGAAAACAATCTCAAGTACAAGTACTAATTCTTCATGTAGATGTTTTCAAGTTATTTTATAATTGAAATATATATATATATATATATATATACATATATATATATATATTAGAATTAAATTTATTATTATTATTCTTTTTTCTAGAATTTTATGTATTCTTAGAATTCTATTATTTAATTTTCATTTTTTTTTACTTTTCTAGTATAAAGTGGGTGAATTCACCTATTAGTTTAACTGTATGATCAAATAAATTTAAAATATCATGTATAGGGCGTGTAGTCAAAAGTAATATTAAATAAATGAGGTAGAATTTGAATTTAGGACTACTATATACTGATTTACTTTGATCGGTTAACCTTATGTTTTGCTTAAATAAATAAATGTTCTCTATCCTTTAAAAGGAAGATTAAAAGTGAAGATAGTCATAAAGAACTTTTTGTAGGTAAAATACGATCTAATTAATCAAGGATTGTGATGTGTTGAATAAAAATTTTCCTTATCTTTATAATTTATGGGGAAAAAAAAGCTTCGCTTCCATTCCTTTTTTTTTTTTAAAAAAAAAAAATCTTATTATTATTTTTATTTTTAATGTACACATGTCTAGGTGGTTCTTTTTTTTTTTATCTCAACTTGCCCACCATTTTTTATCATGAATTTATAAGTTATAAGTTTATAACTAATAGCATCCCGGTTTGGTCGACATTATCTATAAACTTTATTTTTTAAGAAAAAGTTTTATTTTTTATATTCTAAAAGTAAAGGCTTTTTCTTTAATAAGTTTTCGTCTTTTTAATAGAAGAATATATACGAAAGATCAATTTCACGTCTTACCTTTCTTCTTTAAACAAATTCGATTATAGTATAGACATTTTTATATATATAATATTCAAAGCATTAATTCCATTCATCCTAATCAACAATATTAGATATGGTTGACGAGTTTCTTCCCTCCCGTTAAATTTTAAAATTATTTCACAATTGAGACAACTATTTGAAGCACGCATTTTTCCGACAAGTTCTTTGCAGGTTAAATTTTTGTTTTTAACAAGTATATTTTTCAAATGAAAATTATTTTTACTAGCTGGAACTCATTTTAAGTTGGAAGCTTATACGATTGCAAACATAATGACACAAAAGAGAAGAAAATCCCAATGGGTATGGCGGGCAGTGGTGCAATTAGTAAGACTTTGTTAGGCAGATAATCTGAAAACGTAATTTTAAAAAGAAGAGATTCTTTGAAAATAAAGTTGTATTTTATATTTTTAGATATGTAAGTAGCATATTTAGAAGTTTGACTATTAAGATTCCATTTGATAACTATTTGATTTTTGTAAATTTTGTTTTCATCTAATTTTTTTACGATGATTTGAATGACATTTAAATTCTTAGCTAAATTCTAAAAATTCAAAAAAAAAAAAAATTGAAAACCATTTTTTTTCTTTCAAAATATGACTTAGTTTTTGAAAACATTGGTAAAGGTAAATAACAAAACAAGTAAATCCTTAAGTGGGAGTAGTATTTATAGTCTAATTTTAAAAATTAAATCGTTATCAAACGAAACTTAAATTTAAACAATGGTTCAAAATATGTGTTCTATAATATATTTATAGACCATGAAACTGGGTTGTAGTTGGAAAACTAAATATTAACGAGGTTGAATATAAACTATTATTAATTAATTTATGATATATTTTTTTTTATAAATTTTGTATAATTATTGTTTTACAATGTTAATAGAATTTATAATATATTATATTATATTATGCATACTTTAATTTTTAAAAAAATAAATTGAGTTTATAACATGAAACAAATAATTTTTATTCTTTTTATAATGGAGTGTTTTAAAATTTCAAATTCAAAATATGAATACAATGAAAAGATATAAATGTTGTTTTTCAGATTTAGATTAGAGAATTTGTAAACAATTTTCAAAAGTACATCTTATCAGGAGATAATCCTACCATCTTTTTGACGCTTTATTAATTTATTAGATTTAAGACAAAGATTGAGTTCCAAATCTTTATTAATTTAAATTTATGTGTAGTATTGAGGTTCTTGTTCTTTTTAACATATGTATAAATATGTGTTTTCTTAGATGTGAACAAACCCACGATGTGAAGGGCATATATTGTTGAAAATTGAAATTAACTCAAGTTGTAAAATAGACCAAATTTGCATTTTTGTTTGTCGAAAGAGGATATTATTGGTAGTTTGGTTCCCAAGAATGTTTTTAAGTATGTATTTTTATAATTAATTTTATATTTTAGAACAAAAAAAACTTATTATTCACTAATTGATTTTGAGAATAATAATTCATTTAATTTTTTTTATTTATATAATTAATAATTTAAGTCGATAAACAACATTAAAATTAAGACTGATGCCATATTTATCATGATATTTTCAATTATTAATTTTACAATATTAAATTGTGATATTACTATATACGAGCAAATGTATTAGTAATTAAAATGAGATTAATCTAGCAGTAATGGACATGTACTCTCAATTAAGATGTCAAAATTAGAATCTCCCTCCCATCACAAACTTGTTGAACTAAAAATAAAAGTTGGTTACAAAAATCCATCAACATTAATTTTATATATTTATTCATCTATTGGATTGATCCCAAAAAAGAGAAGAAAAAAAAATTATTTTATTTATTCTCTAAACTTGAAAGAGCATGTGACCAAGTTAGCTATAAATAAAGCTACTTAACGAAGAATAAAGCATCGATCTCTCATTCCAGTTTTAACGAATAGATAGCAATACCAAGATGAATAGTAAGTAAAAAAAATCAGATTATATTTTTGTTGAGTTTTTTTTTTCTTAATTTTTGGTTGAACATGTATATATTCTATATTATATTATTTTTTTGCATGATTTCAGGAAAATCATGGCCGGAACTGGAATTCGTGGATGCTGTGACGGTAATCAATTACATAAAGAAAACAGATCCTGAGTTGAATATAGTTATACTGTTAAATGGAAGTCCAGTGACAAAAGACTTGAGGTTGGATCGAGTTCGACTTTTTGTTAACATCAATAATATCGTGATGAATGTTCCTACCACTGGTTGAAATATCAAAAATATATGTATGTACTGATCTTACCAGAGGTTAAAATGTCTTAAATGCATATGTTTAGATATAATATTTAAATAAAGTAGAATCTATTTCTACTACTTTACATATTGGTGTGATTTGATCATGGTTGGCATCTACATTTTTTATTTTTATTTTATTTTTATTTTGTTTTAGTACACATTGATGCTTTATACTATTATGTCATGTTACAAGTTTTGTTTATTGCCCTCCAAAATTCATCTTCTTAATTGGGGACAATAAAATAAATTACATAATTCAAATGATATATTCTATTTATATATAATAAGTCATTTTTAAATTTATAAAAATAAAAACATAAACGACCACTATCTATTATTTCAAGTTATACGACCCGTGTTTGAAAAAATGTTATATGATTGGTAAAGGACAAATTATTCAATGAATCTGCCACAATGTGGCTGTCTCATAATAACCATTGGAGGTAGATCTAATAATTGTTATGCCTCTTAATAATCAATGGATATAAAATCGAAGTATTTCTCTCTCTATCCAACGGTTAAAAATTGTCAATCACATTTCTATATATATGGAAAACCAACTTCAACATTTCTATAAAAACTAAAATAAATAAATGTACGAAAAGGTCACATTAAAAAATGAGACCTCCTTTGGTTCGTGATTCGTTTTTATTTTATGTTTTCGAAAACAAAAAATACCAAGAAAAACGATAAAAATGTGTTTTGTTGCAATTATTTTAAAAAACAGTTTTCAAAAATAACTCTGAAAATGACCTATTTTTGAAAACGACAAATTGTAATTTTCTTTGTTTTCAAAAATTATTAAACTATGGATCAACTACACAAAAAACATGATTTTCATCCAAAACAACAAGATTGAATATTATAATTTATCTTTTAAAAAAAACTTATAAACATTCCTCTATCTATGAAGTGAGTCTATCTTTAAATTTTTATCACAAAAACCCACAAAAGATAAAGATCAACTATTCAAATTAGTTATTGAAAATATTTATAGATGATTATATTATTGATTTAACTAGCACAAAATTATATAAACATTAATCATTTTTCATAAATGGTTTTTTTTTCTTTCTCTGAAGGGAAAGAATTTCTTTTCATATTTGTGGTAGGAAAAGTTTTATTCATTTTAGTGCAAAATGCACTTTTGGTACTCTAGGTTTGAGATTGATGTCTATTTGGTCATTGAGGTTTGAAAAAATATATTTTAGTCCCTCAGATTTACAAAATAATGGTCCCTAACTTAATTTTAATTTAAGAGAATGCTTACTTGACCGTTATGTGATTACATGGATGGGATGACATATCTATATTTACTTATGTGCATGAAATGACAGGTTTGATAATTTGGAAAATTAATTAAAAAAAAGAAGTAAATTATTAAGTTAAATTTAAAATGGTTTGAAATAAACTAAAATATGCACCCTATTTTGTTCAATTTCTTAAACAAATCGGCCCTCGCCGTCCAGGTTCAATGAACCAAATTGGCAAATTGTAGTTTATCATAGAGCCGATTAAATTGCTTCGAACGCCTTTGCCCTTGATTCCAGCTAGGGTTTTGACGAAGTAATGGATGTCAAGAATCGTGGAATCGTCGAACCAATAGCATTGACGATATAAGAAATTGACAAAAAAAAACCGAACAAAATAGGGGCACACATTTTAGTTTATTTAAAACCATTTTAAAATAAAATAAACCTGTCATTTGCCAAATAATTTACTTCTTTTACTTGATTTTTTAATTAATTTTCCAATCAAATGAAATAAACCTCCCATTTCATCCACGTAAGCAAATATAGATATGTCATCCTATCCACGTCATCACATAACGGTCAAATAAGCATTCCGTTAAATTAAAGTTAAGTTAGGGACCATTGAATGATTTTACAAATCTGAGGGATTAAAGTGTATCTTTTCAAACCTCAAAGACCAAATAGACATCATTCCCAAACCTTGGGGACCAAAAGTGCATTTTACCCTTCATTTTATAAATACTAGTGCTTGTATTTGAAGAACCCAAAAATCTTTCCTTTTGCTATCTTTGATATCTCTACCATCTTCATTTTCTTTTTCAGTAATAATAAATTCAAATTGGTTGTTGGAAGAAATAATTATTTTAGTGTTTTCTCAAAACATTGATTATATGAAACATATATTAGTCGTTTTCTACCTTTTAAAATTTCAGCCAAACACAGCTTTCAAATTTCGAATTCAAATTTAAAGTTTTAAATTAAAACCAAACTTGTTTTCTGATATAATAGAAATAAAAATTTATTTTTCTACTGAATTCTTGATTTTTGAAGAAAAAATTCGGGCCACAAACCAATCGGAGCCGAAACTTCTCATTTAATCGACAATAATTCATAAAAGTTGGATTAAACCATAAACCCTGGTCCTCAAACAAACAAACCCTGTTTTAAAATTAAGATATCTAATATAAAATATATGACTAATATACTACTTGTATACTTATTTGAAGTTTATCAAAAATATATAAGTACGCCACTTATGATATACATATAGAGTATATTACTAATACACTATTGATATACTTTATTTTCCACGTGTTTTTTAATATGAAGTTTATTAGTGATCTATTAATAATATATCGTTGATATAATAATGATATACCTAATATAAAGTATATAACAAATATACTACTAATATACCAACATATAAAATTGTAGTATATAAGAAGTTTATACGTAATATATCAAATATACCTAAAATGGAGTAATATTACAAATATAATATTGATATATTCAATGTTAGGTATAACAGTGAAATGAACATATCTAAATGAACTATGCTAGTGATATACCAAATATAAAAATATCCATAATAGACTATGAATATATTGTTCACACGAGAATTCAATCAACGAATGGGAATGAGACACGTGTAATGAACTTGAATTTGTATTTATCTGAATATAGTAGATTACAATCTCTAATATTTCTCCTCTGATTCTTTCTCTCTCATATACAACTGTTTCGAGAGATTTGCAGTTTGTTGAAGGTTTTCAGCTTATAGCTTGTTGAAGATCGTCGACTTGTAGTTTGTTGAAGGTCTCCGGCTTGTAAGGTTGTTGAAGATCTTTGGTTTGTAGCTTATTGAAGGTCTTCAACTTGTAAGTTTGTTAAAAATCTTCGATTTGTAATCTTTTCTCGAGGGTTGAAGAGCTTGTTCTCGAGGTTGAAACTTCACTGGATGCTTGAAGTGTTCTTGATCTTTGTGAAGCATTTTTTGTTCAGGAAAGTATCTGATCTTCAGGAGTGCAAGGAGTCTTCTAATATTTGTTGAGAATTCTCTCTAGATTTCAACGGATTCTTTAGACTTGAAGAGATGTTCTTCAGATTTGAAGAGATGTTCTTCAAATTTGAAGGATGTTCTTGATCTTCGAAGCAGTGTTCTTCGTTCAGAAAATGTTTGATATTTAAGAATACAAAGAGTTTTCTGGTTTGTGAATTCTCTTTGGTCTCAAATTTCTGAACCTCCAAAATGAAGGAAGAAGGTCTCTATTTATAGAATTCTTCTGGACCCCAGGTGGGGGCCCGTTGGATTGGGTCTACTCTTTGTTGGGCCAACCCTTTAGACCGAGCCAGGTTGGGTTTGGGCCAACCATTTCGGGTTAGGTCAACCCTTTTGGGCTTGACCGATTTGGGCTTTTTGTCCTAGATTAAACCTGATTGATTTTGGGTCTACGTCTTTGGACTGGATTTGGACCTTGCTAAATGCAACTTTAATTTGGGCTTTTGTCTGCCAAATTTTGAGAAACCCAATTATATATCTGGACTTGCCATAATTTAATTTAGGGATACTTGCAAATTTTATCAATCCTTAATTAAATATAATTTTGCCATCAATGTGGGTAATGACGTGACAATTTTGAATTTGTTGAAATTTCTATTCCAACAAATACCCTTTTTGAAATTTATGCACAATTATGTGTGTGTGAATTTCGAAAAAGTTATTTTGGAGTCAAACTTTAAGAGGTTTGCTCTAAATTAGGTGAGATTTGCTCTTTGAACTCCACTTGATGAGTCAGTTTAATCAAAAATAAGGAATTTGGCTCATAATTTGATTTTTTTTTCTTTGACACATTTTGTTATGCCAATTTATCAAAATATGAATTTGAGTCAATATTTTGAATTTTCTTTTGGGCATAAAATTTAATTTGAATTTATTAGACTTTTATGCTCTACTCTAATTCAACACAAATGTGGGATAAGGTTAAAAAAAACTTTATCCAAAAATTTTGAAATTGGGTTAGGACTTGGAAACTTGTAATAAAATTTGACATCTTTCCTCCAACCTCGTCCTAGGATAAAATTTAGATTTCAACCCTGACTTAGGATAAAATTTTGATTCCAATCTTGACTTTAAATAAAAATTGGATAATGTCCAAATCTTGATTTGAAGAAAGTTTCTACCCAATATCCAATTTCAATTTGGGATAAATTTTGGATTATGTCCAAATTTTGGCTTGACGGAAATTACTACCCAATTATAATTTGGAATTGGAATAGAATTTGAATTAGATTTGAATTTCAACTCAGTTTTGATTTGAATTTCAATCTAGCTTTGATTTGGATAAAATTTGGATAATCCCTAAATTTTAATTTGAGGAAAATTTCTACCCAATATAATTTGAAATTGGAATAGAATTTAGATTTGGATTTTTATTACAATCCAATTTTGATTTGGGATAAAATTTAAAAATTTGACCAAAACTTTATTTGAACTTTTGAGTCATTTCCAAATTTTGATTTGGGACAAAATTTTGAGTTATGCCAAAATTTGATTTGGGATCAAATATTTGATTTATGCCCAAAATTTGAGATTTTTTTTTTGTTTCTCTCTACTTTTGACCTCAATTTGGATCATAATAAATTTTGAATTGAACTTGAACAACCTTCCTAACTTTAATTTAAAATTAGATTCTTGTTATTTTGCATTTTGTAAGATCCCAACCTAACTACCAACATTTTGAAGTTAGATTTTTTAGAGATTTATTTGGACTTAAACCAAGTTGGTTGTGATCCTAATTTCATTTTCTCGGTGAATTTCTATTCATTCACAACAAGAAAGACTTGGTGGAACAAAATTTAGTTTTTATTCCAATCTTCATATTAAACGGTTTTCTTTTGTGTGCATACCAAACACACGTTTTCTTTTCTTTTTTTTTTTTATAACTTTTTCTCAACTTTTTTTTCAATTCTTTGCATTTATTTTTTTTTCTTTCCAATTTTTTTTAAGATTTTTTTTTTATTTTTTTTAGCTTTTTCTTTCTTTTTTTTATTACTTTTTTCCTTCTTTTTTTTTGCTATTTTTTTTTCAATTCAATTTCTCTCTTTTGTAGATGATTTTTTTTTTCAGGTAAATGATTTTTTTTCATGCATTTTTCTCTCTTATTTTTGTATATTTTTTTTTGTCAGGACGAACCTCAAGCATAGTGACACTTGAGTATGGTATCCGCCCTCAGGTGTTCACTCCTCACTAGATGAAACATTTATCTGCAATGTGACACTTGAGTTATGACATCCACCCTCAAGTGTTCACCCTTCATGAAGTCCTCACTTTAACCAGACGAAGCATTTATCTGTAATGTGCATTCACCCTCAAGTGTTCACCCTCTATGAAGTCCTCACTTCAATCAGACGAAACATTTATCTGTAATGTGACATTTGAGTTATGACATCCGCCCTCAAGTGTTCACCCTCTATGAAGTCCTCACTTCAACCAGACGAAACATTTATCTATAATGTGACACTTGAGTTATGACATCCACCCTCAAGTGTTCACCCTTTATGAAGTGGCACTTGAGTTATGACATCCACCTTCAAATGTACTCACCTCTATGAAGTGACACTTGAGTTATGGCATCCGCCTTCAAGTGTTTACCCTCTATGAAGTGACACTTGAGTTATGACATCCGCCCTCAAGTGTTCACCCTCTATGAAATGACACTTGAGTTATGGGATCCACCCTCAGTGTTCACCCTCTATGAAGTGACACTGAGTTATGACATCCGCCCTCAGGTGTTCACCCTCTATGAAATGACACTTGTGTTATGACATCCGCCCTCAGTGTTCACTCTCTATGAAGTGACGTTTGGGTTATGGCATCCACCATCAAGTGTTCACCCTCTATGAAGTGACGCTTGAGTTATAGCATCCGCGCTTAGTGTTCACCTTACACTTGAGTTATGGCATCCGTCCTTAGTGTTCACCCTCTATGAAGTGACACTTGAATTATGGCATCTGCCCTCAAGTGTTCACCCTCTATGAAGTAACACTTGAGTTATGACATCCGCCCTCAGGTGTTCACCTTCTATGAAGTGACACTTGAGTTATGTCATCTGCCCTCAGTGTTCACTCTCTATGAAGTGGCGCTTGGTTATGGCATCTGCCGTCAAGTGTTCACCCTTTATGAAGTGACACTTGAGTTATGGCATCCACCCTCAATTGTTCACCCTCTATGAAGTGACACTTGATTTATGGCACCTGCCCTCAAGTGTTCACCGTCTATGAAGTGACACTTGAGTTATGACATCCACTGTAACGCCCCAGGCCCAGGATCCTCTGCGACCTGGTCAAGCGTCACTATATCATCCATGATCGCTTGTAGAGTGAAGACACTATCCCACAAACCAACACGGGGTCCTTTCGGCGATGCTTTGTCCTCACTCACATGCTCCCTGGAAAATTCCCGGAGGTCACCCAACATAGAATTGCTCCAGCCCAAGCACGCTTAATCGTGGAGTTCCTATGATTGAGTCACCAAAAAGGAAGGTGCACTTGTTGGTATAGGTAGTAGCTATCAATTCTTTTAAGCCTTTCTCAATCTGCACACTTCCTTATCCTCATGGTCACTCGCATGTACCCCTTTTCCTCGGGCACCATGCTTCCATATCCTCGTGATCCTCTCATTCGGATGTGGACTCGGTTCATTCATGTACCCTCTTCCCCTCGGGCGTCACATGCCCACCACGCTTCCGATAAAATTGGAACGATACAGAGAAGATTAGCATGGCCCCTGCGCAAGGATGACACGCACAAATCGAGAAATGGTATCGAGCGCGAAACCTCTCCCGGTAAGATGTGGTTCGGGGACGAACCAAGGCGGAGCCGTGGGCATGTGACGCCCGAGGAAGAGGGGTACATGAATGAACCGAGTCCACATCCGAATGAGAGGGATCCTGAGGATATGGAAGCATGGTGCCCGAGGAAAAGGGGGTACATGCGAGTGACCATGAGGATATGAAAGTACACAGATTGAGAAAGGCTTAAAAGAATTGATAATACTACCTATACCAACAAGTGCACACCTTCCTTTTCGACTCAATCATAGTGAACTCCACAGCTTAAGCGTGCTTGGCTTGGAGCAATTCTATGTTGGGTGACCTCCCAAATTTTTCCTGCAGAGCATGTGTGTGAGAGACAAAGCATGCCGAAAGGACCCCGTGTTGGTTCATGAGGATAATGTCTTCACTCTTACAAGCGATCATGGATGATATATGACGCAGCCCGTGTCGCAGAGGATCCTCGGCTGGCGCGCATCCACCCTCGCCGCTCACCTTCTATGAAGTGACACTTGAGTTATGACATCTACTCTCAAGTGATCACCCTCTATGAAGTGACATTGAGTATGACATTTGCCGCTGAAGTGTTCATTCTAAAGCAACTACGAGGGTCGTCAGAAGAAGGACTTTGAAGATGAAACCCTTTTGACCTAGGGGAAGAGGCGACAATGTCTCTCGAACTTCGGGAGAAAGCAACGAAGTCTCTCTCGAACTTGGATAGGAAGCAACGAAACCCCTCGAATTTGTTGAGAAAACAAGGAAGCCCCTCAAATTTTTAGAGGAAGCGACGAAGTCCCTCGAACTTGGAGAGGAAGCGACGAAGTCCCTCAAACTTGGAAAGGAAGCGACGAACTCCCTCGAACATGGAGAGGAAGCGACTTTGAGAGGAAGCAACGAAATCCCTCGAACTTGGAGAGGAAGCGGGGAAGCCCCTCGAACTTGTAGAGGAAGCAACAAAGCCCCTCAAACTTGGAGAGGAAGCAACAAAGCCCCTCAAATTTTAGAGGAAGCGATGAAATCCCTCGAATTTGGAGAGGACACATGGCGATCTCGCATGAACTTAACTGTAGCGTTATCCTCATAAGGAATTTGCAGTGTTGCTATCTACAACAGGATTATACATCTTCAATTTGTGGTATTGCCCCAAAAAATAGTTAATCTTCAACTTCAATATTGAGTCTAAGTAGTGATGACAATTTTTTTTTATTGTGAGAGATTGAACTTAAAGTTTGTCTTTAAGTTGCCTACGCACCCTTTGAATGGAAGGGATCAAGTCATAACGTAGTTCAAAAAAAATATTTTTTGGTCGTTCACCTTTTAAGCTTGTGCAGGCCAGGTGCATCATGCAATTTAGGCTCTTGCGATAAGGAGCTTTTACATTTTAAATGTATTTTTCATCACCATAGTCTTGATCAAGCCGTTCATTTATAGGATTTGTTAACACGATAAGATTTTTCTTCACCTTTAAGGAACCCTCTGTATTTATGAGAATGGAGAACTTCATTTTCATACGTGAAGGGACGGTATTTTGAACCTTGTTGTGGCTCACCTCATTGAAAATTCTTCCTTCAAGAATTTCATCTTTTTTTCTTGTTGATCGCTTGTTACTTCGAGACAATAAAAAATAGATGTTGAAGGTCGGTCTTTCTTTGATGTGGAGCCATTTAGCCTTTGGAAGGTTGAAGGTCGAGTTAAGACAGGAGTTGGGTCTTGGTCTTCTTCTTCTGTCGCGACCATATTCATCCTTTGGAAGACTGAAGGTCTAGTAGTTGAAGGCTTGATGCGATCGAAGACGAAGGTCCTTTGCTTGAATTCTTTTTCGTCTTCAGCTTCTTCTGCTTCAATATAGTAAACACTTGCAGAGTTTTCTTTATCTTCTTTCATGTGAAGAAAACTTCTAGAGAATAATTCCTTAAAGGTCACCGATTTTCCAGGTTGAGAATATTTTTTGCTTCTCTTCCTTTCAGACTTGGGTTTCTTTGAATCCTTCTTTCTTTGACGTCTACCCTCATGTTTGTGATTTCTAAATTAAACTAAACACACTCCTTGGTTCTGAAGTAGACTAGAGTGTATTTGACTACATGTGTCTGTCGTCATTGCAACATGATTTGTTTGAGCTAATTCATCAAGGTCTAACT
Organism: Trichosanthes cucumerina; assembly: GCA_036507285.1. NCBI lineage: Eukaryota > Viridiplantae > Streptophyta > Magnoliopsida > Cucurbitales > Cucurbitaceae > Trichosanthes > Trichosanthes cucumerina. The sequence goes on from CM071841.1 coordinate 6,803,592, forward strand.
CAATTTTTCCTTCTTTAACTAATGTTAGAATTAGCTCTTTTAGGACAAAGCATTTTTCCACGGGATGAATGATAACTCGATGATACTTGCAATACTTGGGATCATCGATTTTTTCCATCTCTTCTGGGCGCTTACATTCTGGAAGTTCGATCAGTGGTGCGTCCAGTAGTTGTTCCAACATATCAGACATGTCAGAATAAGGAAAGGGATAGACTTTGTTTTGTTTTTCCTTTAAACTTAAGCGACGCTTTCTATTTTCTTGTCGCTTTTCTAATTTCTTGTATTTTTGTTTTGAAGACAACTTGAGAGGAGTTGTACTGACAACCATAGACTCTTCTGAAGTTTCCTCGATGTACTCTCCTTCCTTCTTCATGCTAGAGATTGGAAAGTCTTGATCTCTTTGGCTAGCAATACTCAACTCCATATCGTGGGCGCGAGTTTCTAGCTCTTCAAAAGTGCGAGGCTTTATTCCTAGGAAGATGTAAAGGAGTCCCCAGTGCATGCCTTGAATGCACATTTCGACAACAGATAATTCAGTGATACGATCTTTGCAATCGAGACTTGTGGTTCTCCAACGATTTATGTAGTCGACAACGGGTTCACCTTTTCGTTGTCTGGTGTTGGTGAGCTAGAACATGCTGACGACTTGTCTTGTGCTGTAGAAGCGATTTAGAAACTCTTTTTCGAACTGTTCCCAACTGTCTATTGACTCGGGCTCCAGATCAGTATACTAGTTAAAAGCATTTCCGTTTAATGTTCGTACGAACTGTTTGACTAGTAAATCTCCTCGCGTGTCGGCATTTTCACATGTCTCGATGAAATGTGCAAGATGTTGTTTGGGGTTGCCTTTTCCATCGAATTGTTGGAACTTTGGTGGATGATATCCAGTTGACATTATCAAATTGTCGATCCTCTTAGTATACGGTTTGAAATACAAAAGGGAACCTTGAGAAACTCCACCATATTATGCTATGATGGAGTTCGTTATCATGTCCTGAAGTTGTTGAACAGATAATTCAGCGATTGAAGTGGATGGTTGTGGTTGATCTTGTTGCACAACATTCTTGGAAGGTTGTGGTTGATCTTCTTGCACAACATTCTTTCCTTTGCTTTGATCTCTAACAACAGGAGTTTGACTTGATTCAGCGACATCTTGATTCTCAATCTGACTCTTTAAGTATGCGATTTGAGAATCTCTTTCTTTAATCGTCTTCATTAAGTCGTTGATTTGTTCATGCATCCTCACCATTCTTTCTTCCATAGTGTTTGTTTCAGTCATCATGACGGGCACTACATCTGAATTAGAATCAAACAAAGGGTTAAACTTGATCAGGAACTTGTTGTTAGTTGATGCCCTCGACAATGTCATCATTTCATCTTCTTGCGACCTCAACTCATTGGAGCAGTTCTGGGTAATAGAACCCATGTATGAGTTGCTCATAAGAAAGATCATTGAAGAAGTCTGCCTGAATGTCATCACTTCACTTCTGCTTTGAGATGAGAGGTAGAGATGGTCTCACTGAGCGTGCCAATCTGTTCACACGAGAATTCAATCAATGAATGAGAATGAGACACGTGTAATGAACTTGAATTTGTATTTATCTGAATATAGTGGATTACAATCTCTAATATTTCTCCTCTGATTCTTTCTCTCTCATATGCAACTGTTTCGAGGGATTTGCAGTTTGTTGAAGGTCTTCAGCTTATAGCTTGTTGAAGGCTTGTTGAAGATCGTCGGCTTGTAGCTTATTGAAAGTCTCCAGCTTGTAAGCTTGTTGAAGATATTTGGCTTGTAGCTTATTGAAGGTCTTAAGCTTGTAAGCTTGTTGAAAATCTTCGACTTGTAATCTTTTCTCGAGGGCTGAAGAGCTTGTTCTCGAGGTTGAAACTTCACTGGATGCTTGAAGTGTTCTTGATCTTTGTGAAGTGTTCTTTGTTCAGGAAAGTATCTGATCTTCATGAGTGCAATGAGTCTTCTAATATTTGTTGAGAATTCTCTCTGGATTTCTCTGGAGTCTTCCACTTATGAACCTTCGTATGTTTCACTCGAGGGCTACAAAGCTTATTCTCGAGATTAAAGTTGCAATGGGTTCTTTAGACTCGAAGAGATGTTCTTTAGATTCGAAGAGATGTTCCTCAGATTTGAAGGATATTCTTGATCTTCGAAGTAGTGTTCTTCGTTCATAAAATGTTTGATCTTCAAGAATACAAAGAGTCTTGTGGTTTGTGAATTCTCTCTGGAGTCTCAAATTTCTAAACCTCCAAAATGAAGGAGGAAGGTCTATTTATAAAGTTATTCTGGACCTCTAGGTGGGCTTGGGCCCGTTGGACTGGGTCTGCTCTTTGTTGGGCCAACCCTTTTGACCGGGCCAGGTTGGGTTTGGGCCAACCATTTCGGGTTAGGTCAACCCTTTTGGGCTTGACCGATTTGGGCTTTTTGTCCTAGATTAAGCCTGATTGATTTTGGGTCTACGTCTTTGGACTGAGTTTGGACCTTGCTAATTGGACATTTAATTTGGGCTTTTGTTTGCCAAATTTTGAGAAAGCCAATTATATATCTTGACTTGTCATAATTTAATTTAGGAATACCTGCAAATTTCATCAATCCCTAATTAAATATAATTTTGTCATCAATGTGAGTAATGAGTGGCAATTTTGAATTTGTTGAAATTTCAATTCCAACATATACATAAAGTATATAATTTAACTAATGTACCTAAAAAGAAGTGTATCGATAGTATATCAGTAATACACTACTAATATATTTCATTTTAAGGATATATATTAGTTCACTGATATATCAAATATAAAGCATATTATATATACAACTGATATACCAAAGATTAAGTATATCAAATATATTTTACTGACATACCTGAGGATTAAATTGGAATAATAAAGAAAACGGGAATTAGATTTTAAAAAGTTTTGTTATATTTGCAAATTTCAAAAACTGTAGTTAGATGTGCAAATATCCTAATAGATTGTGCTACCCATTCCCAAACAATTAAATAACAATCGATTTTTTTTTACCTGAATCATCTAATATTAAATATAAATCAATGATTTCATTAAAAATAAAATGTCTATATTCAACCTATGATTTATAAGCCACCTATTTGACCCAAAGAAAACCACCAAAATTTTCAAAATATAGTTTATAAAAAATTAATCATAGTAATTGAAATAACTTGTTTTAATTCAAAGTTGTATATCTAGATGTGGTTATGACATTTTTCTACATCCTTAAGGTTAAATCTCCCTTCAATGTTGATTTTAATTAAAGGATAGAATATTGGAAGTATAAAATTCAAAAATAGAAAAAAAAAAATGAACTGTTTCGAGACCAAAATTCAAACTAATTTACATTATTCTTTCCCACAAAGAATTACGGGTAAAAATGAATTTATATCCCTAAATTTTAGGGATTGTATCAATAAAAACTTTAAAATAATTAATTTATCAATATTTAAACTTTAAAATTTAATATATAAATTTGCACCTTATATGAGAAACATTAATTTACAGATTTACAAACTTATAATTCGCTGTTAAATTAAATTTCTAAACTATTATAACTGAATCAATTTAGGGTTGTTTGATTTTTGATTTTTGATTTTTGATTTTTTTTTTATCAAAACCGCCATTAATTATCAGAATCCATCCTCAAGTCCGGTGGCAGATTCAATATTTTATGTTTGAGGGTATATATGTATATATAACATTCAAATTAAGTTAGTAATAAGGTTAATTTATAAAGTTTAGTCCACGAACTTTCATGATTTATGTCTTATTAGCTGCTCAACTTTGTTTAATAGCTATTTGAACTTTCAATTTTGTATCCAATAGACTTTTGAATTCTTAAAAATGTATAATAGATCTTTAATTTTCAATTTTCCCAAAAAGATTCAAATTTTCAAGTATGATCTATTCAACTTCTTTTTAAAAAAATTGCATATCTATTGGACAAAAAATTAAACATTTAAGGTTCCATAAGATATATAAAATTTAGATTTATATCTAATATATCAATTAAATGTTAAAAATTGTGTGTATGTCAAAATCTATTTGACATAAAAGATTGACATTTTTTAGACGTGTTAGACATTTTTAAAGTCCAAAACATATTAGACACAAAATTACAAGGTTTAGGAACTTTATTAAACACCCTAGAAAGTTTACAAATGAAATATACACATATCTTACAACAGAAAGTTTGAAGACTAAACTTATAATTTAATATAATATTAATTATATATTATAAATCTAGTGAAAAATAGATGTCCAATTCTCTCTTCATCAAGTGTCACCCACAGTTTAAAATATCGATGTCATAGAAATATCAAGGTCTCAATTTCATGGAACTATCGTCGATGTCGATGGATAGTTTTAGAAAATTTTTAAAAATTAAAATTTTTAAAAATATATTGAAATTAGAAAATAAACCTTCTACAATTTTTAAATGAGTTAAAATAATTGTTATAATATTATATTCACATTGTTACTATTTTCTTTAATATTTCATCAATTTTGTACAATATAATGGAAATGTCGATTCACTTATGGTATCAATGTCAAAACCCACAAACATGTGGAAATATCGATGGAAATGTCGACATGTCGACGAAAATTTAATACCATTTTGTCATCCCCTTCATGACCCATGTGGCCAATATATACCATTGCTTAGTGTCCAATTGTACCACTTCATGTTTGCCAAGTTGCTTATAAATAGAGGTTTTGAATGAAAAATGTAAAACACAAAAAAGAAATTGGTGAAAATTTCCACTTTCTCTCAATTTCTCTCAATTTCTCTTTTATTTATTTACTTTTTTATTTATTATTTTATTCATTATATATATAAATCTCTTAAATTTCTCTTTTATCTATATTATTATTATTATTATTTTTTGGTAAAATACTTTCGGTGCCCAATTTTGTCTCTTAATTTCACAACATGTTATCAACACGAGACATTATCATTTTCTCCGTTGAAGGTAGTTCCTAAAGGTACTTTTTTTTTTTTATAATTAAATGTTATTTTTATATTTGGTTTATATTAAATTTCTAATATAAATATAATGTGATTTGATAGTGTTACTATGAAAAATCTTACAAAATTAGAATTCACATCTCTTGACATTAATGATAAAGATTATTAGTTATGTCTCAAATATGCTCTTGCAGTAACAATATCAAAACAAATGGTTTAAACATATTCTAAACTCATAAATCTTGGGCAAACTGGAGCAATGTTATTCTTTGAAGTGAATGTTATTAATTTTTAACAATCGTGGTGGTCATTATAATCATTGATATGTCAAGAAAACAACACGAAATGATGATTATAAAGGAAAAACTACACAAGAGTCCAAGAGATGATGAAAACAAATACTTCCAAAGTGAAATGACTAAGCATTACTCACGTACCTGTCGTACGTGCAAACACTTAGTTGATCTCTATCAAACTTCCCTGAAGGGTCGCAACCAACAGACCCGTCGCCTGCAAGGGTCACAACCAACAGACTTGTCGCCTTCAACCTAGCCGCGCATGTTCTCCTTCTCGTCCCCTCTTTAGTTGCCACCCATTTCAGTTCTCCTTCTTCTATCTTGTGTGTCTTCTTGCCGCCGACATCTTCACCATCTCCACCGCTGAATAAGGTCGAACCTTCACTGTTGTCTCTCCTTCTCCCTCTTTTTTTTCTCTCTCTCTCGTCTCTGATTTCCTTTCGTTTATGTTGTTTAGGATTTTGAATTGGGGGAATCAGAGAGCGATGACTTGAGACAGTGTAGCAGTTGCTTCGGAAGGGCTCCAAGCGAGTAAGTCTCCCTGACCTTAAATATGCATTTGTTTTGTTGTTCTTAGGCATTGCGAACCTACTGTGTTATTGTGCCAGAGTTTAACCTTAGGTGCTATGTGCAAAGCTTGAGTTTAGGCGGTTGAAGTTGTTTGTGTTGCTTTGGCAGGTTTGTGAGTGTAAGCGAGAAGACTAATCCTAAAAGGTTTGAGGTTGGGGACCAAGCCTTGCTCGACGCACTTCACAAAAGGTAACAGTCCTAACATTGCTTTTGCACGTTTTGGTAATAAGACTAAGCATAGCTTTGCGAGCCAAAGGTCGTCTTAGAAGGTGACTAGTAAGTTGGTTGTATCTCTAGATCTATTCGAATGCAATATTTGTGGCTTGTAGGTCATTTGGTTGTGACAGGCGAGTTGGTGTTGAATTAGGAAAGGAAGAGCTTATCGTGCGTTCTACAACCGAGGTAAGTAGCCATTTGGTTTTAAGCATTGAGCCATCAGTGAAGGATCTCAATGTGTATTGTGGATTGTACGGAATCTGACATATGTCTAGTTTGTGGATTGTGACTTGGTAGTATAACGTGTTATGCATCTTTGGCGAACAAGCAACTGCTCTCTTGAGGGCTCTGTACGGGAACCACCCCAGCTTATTCAGTAATTAGCCCCGAGCACTAAGTAGATCCCATTCTCCTTTTTCAAAGATTAGAAGGAACTTGTCTTGAGACTAGTACCTTCAGTAGTGGTGGAACAGAAAAAAAGGAAGCCATTTACGAGCGGCTTCTCTCATACGTCATGATATTCGAGAGCGGGAAGGGAGAAGTAGATAAAGTCTAATCTGTCTGTGAACTAAGGAGATACCTTTATTTTATCCGTTCCACAAAGAAAAGAGATCACCTAATGCAAGCCGTGCAATACGGAGTTATAAGCGCTAAGATAGCATAGCATCGGAGGAGGTAGGCATCTAAATATGCCACCATCTCTCTCAATCTGCACTCATTCATGCTCTCAGTATAGGAAGCATCTATCTTAGTCTTTCCGCATGCACGCGTAAGCAAGTCACGATTCCAATGTCATATTAGGGGTTGGAGCTCTGTAGCTAAGGAAGTGGGTCAAAGCAGGCTGGAGAACGCGAACGGATTCAGCCAAGAGTTTGTTCTCTAGAATAGCGTTAGGAACGAATGCGGGAATAGCAGGACAAAGACTCTCTTTTTCATATGTTGTGAAAACCGGACTCTGGTCTTCGGCCTCCAACTATCTTTCTTTGAAATCTTTAGCATGTTTGAAAGTGTTAAACTCGTTTGATATAATTATTGCACGTGTATGAGACTTCTGGTTTGTTTGGGTTGTTGAGCATGTTATGTATGTTGTTATACCTGTGTTTGAACTCTTTAGTTTGTCGTGGTTGTGTTGGCGAGACTATTGGTCGTTAGGGACCATGTAGATAGGTGGTGGTTTACTTGTGAACTTAAGTCTCGAGTCTAACTTCCTTGAGAGTCGTGAGACCAAGTTGAGGTGTTTTTGTTAGTCTAGGTGAAGCGGATGGATAGGACCCTTAGGACATACACCAAGATTGGTAACTAAAAGGGGCTTAGGAGGAGCCTCGGGCATTGTGGGAGGGTTTAACCCTTTAGCTTAGCACCACCAACCCTTTGAGTCACCAAGGCGAGTCCAGGTCGTAGGTTGACGGTTCTTTGTGGCACTTGAGTCGGACACTTATTTGCGAGATTGACACTTGAGTCAGAGCACTCATTTGCGAGGTTGACACTTGGTCGGGGCACTCATTTGCGTGGTTGGCACTTTAATCGGGCACTTGAGTTGGAGCACTCATTTGCGAGATTGGCACTTGAGTCGGGGTGCTCATTTGCGTGTTTGGCTGAGTACAAGGCATTAGGGTCGAACATCTTTTTGCAGGGTCGTGTGGGCACTTAGGTTGGTCGCCAAGTTTATTCCAATATACTATTTTTAGTTTATTCAAATGCACTGATTTTTATTTTGCCAAATAAAAAAAGAATTTAATTGATCCAATTGGCTTCTATTATACAAAAAGTTTTTCAAAACCATCAATTTTAACGAGATTTTGGGTAGTGATGAAAAGGAGGGTGAGACCCTTAAGGATGCCTCTCAAGTTAGGATTTTTTGTGGCACTCTAAATAGGTACAACCGTTTGGACCCAGGCTTTAAAGGGAATAAATTCATGTGGAAACGGGGTAAGGCAACAGAGAGATTGATAAGGGAACGACTAGATAGGTTTCTCATAAACAGAGATATGTCGAAAAACTGTAATCTATAACAATTGACCACCTAATCTACTTCAACTCCGATCATACCTATTCTCTCCTGCAGGAAGGAAGAAAATTCAAAGCATAACAGAAGTTTGATGGTAAAAAAAGCTAGATTTGAAGCTAGTTGGATCAAGTTCGAGGAATGCAAAAATATCATTAATGACAATTGGACAAGAGGAAGCTCTAGAAACACTCATTTCAATTTTCAATTTAAAGATAACTCTTTATATTGAAAGACTCGATTAGTTGAATAGAAGTAGTCTTCAGGTCGCTTATTGGGCAGTTTAGAGGAAATCAAAAGAACTAGCAAACCTGGAAGCTAATTCTAGGATTGAGTTCTTGAAAATTAGAGAAACTGTAAAAGAGATAGATCAACTTCTCGAGGAAGAAGAGAGATATTGGAAGCTGATTGTCGGGTGTGGGGGGGGATGTTGGGTTTTATGTCCTAAAACTCGTGAGTTTGTACACTGAATGTATATTCTATTTTGCAATAAAGATATTGTTGAGATTTATTCAAATAAAAGTGTTATTGAATAAAGTGAATAGTATATTTTGAAACCCTAATCCAATATAGAACCATGACTATAGTATGTATACTTGAACTTTATGTGTGACATAAAAGTGGATCAGGTTCAAGTTATAGCCAGAACGGTCTATAGTATAGGGATAGGACTGGGTACCTTATCTTGGGGACACTATAGACGCGACCCACTTTGTAAAGTACAAACGATGTGATCCTGAATCGCTCATGTGGAGACATGCGAGTGGGGCGCCATATGCAATGAGTTTGCATAAGATCGACTGAGAAATAGTCACTTAGACTTTATAACTCCGCCATCGCCTTAATCGACTATATTCATACGATGACCTAGGTAACTTGATCTTAATCCTGAGCATGCTATGAACTCCTGTTTATTCGGATTATCCTTAGATTTGCATGGGTGAGAATGGCCTGATATTGCCGACTCAATAAGCCTCCTTTTCGTGGATAAGACCGGGTAGATAGGCCGGGAACATAGTTCGCAAGATGGAATTCACTCCTACCCGCTTTAGGGATTAGTAGAGAGGTTGTTCCCTTAAGTCTTGACTCGGGTCTTGAACAAAGGCCCACCCCTCTCATTGGCCCGAGAGGGATTCGGTTTGTTGGTTGGACAACAAATCAACTGTTCATTAGAGGATCAGTGGAACTTGAGGAACACGAAGTAGTTACAGGGGTAAAATGGTATTTTTGACCCAGCTGTAATTACGAACGACCTGTGAAGGATCAACTTACTAATCATGGTTATATCGAGTGGGCGTAAATATATCTACAAAGTGAGGAGAGAGTGCACCACCGGGCTTTAGTGGAGTGTCCCAGTGGTTAACGAATGTTGATTAGCTAGGCTAAAGAGTTTGGTCGGTTAATCTCGTATCGTTGGAGCTCATGATCTGTAGGTCCATTAGGTCCCCTTACTAGCTCGGACTAAGCCTTGTAACTTTTTAAGAGAAAAGAATTTGGATTGTTCAAATTCGGATTTTGGAGAAACCGTTAATTATATGTGATATACTTAACGTGTCACAGTTTAATTATGAATTAAACTACAATAAAGAAGTGGTGAAAATGTTTAAATATGATTTAAATATTTGTTCGATTTATAACATGAATAGGGATTCATGTTCAAACGGTCGATTTAAGAAATCGGGATTGGTCCAATTATTTAATTTGATATTTGATATTAAATTAAATAAATTATTTAAAATTATTTAATTAAATTATTTATTTAATTAAATTAATAAATTAATTTTAATTTAAAAACAATTTTATATTAATTTTGAATTAAAATTAAATGGAAATTCAAAATTGAATTTGGGATTTCAATTGGACCAAAATCAAATGTGTGATTCACCATTCTTCTTTTTAAATTCACACAAATTGAGCACCTCCTTCTTGTTTAATCCTTCTCATCTTCTTGTTGTCATCTTCTCCTAGCTTGAAGAAGCTTTTGGTTTCTTTAATTGAAGAAGAAACCATTAGATTAATAAGGATTTATCAGAATTTTTATAATTCACGTTTTTCAGACCTTTCTCCCATCTCTCTTCAAATTCTCTCTATCAAAGATCCCACAATCTGTTCCAAGGGCTGAGGATAGTAGGGAAGACACTAGAGGTTGTCCACAAAGTGTTTGTGACAAGAAATTGCCCACGAATTAGGAGAATTTTGAACAACAAAGGTATGTATTCATACTTTCTATTTTTCCAGTTTTGAGCATGCTTTTTATTTTGTAAAATTGATCAATTTAGAGTGTTCAAGATCCAAAATTGCTTCTGCTTTCTTAATCTACACTCTTTCAGGGGAGACAAAAACACCAAGTGGTTTCACTATAGGGCTTTCTTAAAGAAGGAAATGTAACAAAATTGTGGGTCTTGTGTCAAATGAGGATTGGACAGAAGACGAAACTTAACAGGGATTTGTTGCAACAACTATTTCTGAAATCTTTAAGTCTTCTAATCCTAGATCAGAGGATTTGTATAGGGTTGCTAATTCCATAACCTCAAAGTTATCAGAAGATCAGAACAGAGCCATGTTTCGTCCTTACAGTCGGGTTGAAGTGGAGAAAACTTTGAAAGACATCAATCCCACTAAAGCTCATGGGGCAGCCAGGGTGCATGCTATTTTTTACCCTAGCTAATAGGATATAGTGGGGCTAGAGACAGTGGAAGTGTGTCTTAGGGTCCTAAATGAAGGTTAGAATGTGCAAGACTTCAACTCTACTTAAATTTCCTTGATCCCTGAGAAAAAAATGGTCAATATGATGGAAGATGTTAGGCCTATCATTTTATGCAACACTATTTATCATAGCCAAGCTTCAAGCTAAGAGGCTAAAATTTGTGCTCGACTCGAAAATTTCTCCCACCCAATCAACTTTTGTCCCTGGAAGATTAATCATTGATAATGATCTGTTAGGCCTTGAGTGTATTCATGCAATAAAGGGCAAGAGAACAGGAAATGAGGTTTTGCCACTTTGAAACTCGACATGAGCAAAGCCTATGAGCACATTGAATGGCTCTTTCTCAAATTGGTTATGGAAAAAATGGGGTTCGATAAAAAGTGGATCAACACAATTATGAGTTGCATGGAGACAGTAAACTTCTCGGTGATAATCAACGACATTCCTTAACATAAATTTAGTCTTGACAGAGGTTCTTGTCAAGACAACCCCCTCGCTCCCTATCTATTCTTTTTGTGTGTCGAAGGTCTCTCTGGTTGCCTTAACAGGGAGGAACACCTATCTAATCTAAAAAAATTTCGCTTAACTAAGTGTATCCCCTCTGTTAATCATCTCTTCTTCACAAATGATAGCTTGATTTTGTTCAAAATCGCGAGATTGAATTGCGAGATGATTAAAAGGGTACTTGGAGATTATGAACTTGCATCGGACCAGACTATTAATCTCGAGAAATCAGCTCTTACGACCAATAAGAATGCTAACCCCTAGAAACAGATGTGTTAAGCGATATTTTGGAGATGAAGAAAATGGAGTCCTTAGACCAGTATCTTGGAATGCTTTCTCATTCGGGCAGGAACAAGATTAATCTTTTCTAGAAAATCAAAGACAAAATTAGGTTTGTTCTTAAAGGCTGGAAAGAGAAGTTTTCCCCCCGACGAGGCAAGAAAATTCTTATCAAAATCATAACTCAAGCCATACCAACTTATATTATGTGCTGCATTAGGCTACCGATGAAGATTTTTGACGAGATTAATAGATTGTGTGTGAACTTTTAGTGGGGCTATGTGCAAGATAAAAGAAAGTTTCATTGGATAGTTGGAAGAGGATGAATTGCAACAAAATATATGACGGTTTGGGCTTTAGAGATATTTTTCTTTTCAACCAGGCCATCCTTGCAAAACAAAGTTGGTGAATTATCAAAAACCCGAACAGTTGTTAGTCCAAGTGTTTAAAGGGTGATTTTTCAAAGATGGAGACTTTCTAAATGTCCAAGTGGGTCGCAATCCCTCTTTAACGTGGAGAAGTATTATATGGGGCAGAGAGTTATTCAAACAAGGCTATTGCTGAAGAGTTGGAGACTTGGAGATGGTAGATACATTAGAATCAGTGAAGATCCTTGGTCTGATCGGGGGGGAAACTATAATCCTTACATGATTCCTACAAGAGCAAGCGGGTTTGTAACCTAATTGACGAAAATGGGCAGTGAAAAACTAACGAGCTCAAGGCTATATTTTTGGATGAGCATGGTCACTCATCTCCAAAATCCCTTTAGATCATCTCAATTCTAAGGAAGAAATTGATGGGAATAAAACTCCTACATCGAAAAAATGACTTTGAATCGTCTGGTTTCGTTTTGAAAACATTTCTTAAAATCAATTCTATTCTATAGAAATTAGGCTAAACATGCAATTAAGAAGGGAAAACAATAAGAATCTACTTACTTGTTGAAGAACTCTTCTTCACGATTTCCTCCTCTTGTCACGAACACTTCGCGTTCTCGATCTCCACGTTCACGATCTCATCGAACAATCGAACGATTCAGACACCTCCAAAAGTACTTCTCGGTTCTTCTCCTTAGGTAGAAGGAGAGTGGTGGGACTCCTTTGGTTAATGGAATGGAGAGAAGGTTTGAGAGAGTAGAGAGAGTTTGAGAATTTCTTTTTGGTGAGATTCCAAAAAATGAAACAATGCCTACCAAAAAACTTCTTGCAAATGGTTTAAATAATGGTGATAGGTGGAGTTGAAATCTCCACCTATTTACCATTTTACCACAACCATAGGTTATGCAAATCATATTTGCATAACCACATATAATAAGATATCTCATACCTTATAATACAAATCACATTTGTATAATTGTGGATTTTAAATTGAATCATATTCAATTTAATTTCTCTCAATCCAATTTCTCTAAATTAGCCAAAACTATGCAATTAGGCTAACCTATAGTTTATTATGAATCACATTCACATTAAACTATATAGGGGAAAATACACTTTTGGTCCCTGAGGTTTGAATTGGTGTCAATTTGGTCCCTAAAGTTTTAAAATGAACATTTTAGTCCCTGAGATTTAGAAAATAGTTCTAAATGGTCCTTGGAGTTAGTTGACCGTTAGTTGACTAACGGAAAAATGATGTGTCAAAATTTCTATTTAAGATTATGTAGTTTTTTTTTATTTATATTTAAGATTATTTATTTTCTTTTCTTTTTGAGAGTTCTCATGTGCATTTTTTCCGATATTCCATTTCTTAACTATGAATTTTATTTTATTCTTTTTATCAAACCACAATTCTATCTAATAAAGAACCACAAAAAAAAAAAAAGAAACTCATCGCAAAAATGGAATCAATTAAAAAAAAATTAACACATGGGTACTTCAAAATTGTGGACATAGACACATTTTTAAAGATTAAGAATGGTGAACTGAGTAAGGTACTACATCAAAGCATCGAAAAAGTCTTTCTTATCATTGTCATTTTCGATATTGGTATTGGAGCCAAGGAAATAAAATAGAATAAAAAGTAGACAAGAAAGAAGAAATAGAGATAGGGAATAAGAGAAAAGAAAAGAAGATAGAGAAGGTAAAAAAAATAAAAAATATAACCACATAATGCTGAAATAATATTAATTTTAACACCTCATCTAAAAATTATCAATTCAACATGCCACATCGTTTTTTTCGTTAGTTAACTAACGTCAACTTAACTCCAGGGACCATTTAGAACTATTTTACAAACCTCAGGAACTAAAGTGTTTATTTTGAAACTTCAGGGACCAATTAGACATCAACTTCAAACTTCAGGGACCAAAAGTGTATTTTACCCAACTATATAATATGTCAATCATATCTCATTTAAATGACATAAATACCATTTTAATGAATTTGAACACTTCAAATCCACCCAAACTCTAAACCCTCTATGTATCCAATTTGAGCCAACCGAGGGACCTAATGGACCTACAGATGACGAGCTCCAATGATCCGAGACTAACCTGTCAAACTCTTTGACCCGATTAATCAACATTCATTAGCTACGGTAACACTCCACTAAAGCCCGTAGCTGCACTCCCATCACTGTAAGACAAGTTGTGTCCTTTGATATAACCAATGCCCGTGAGTCGACCCCTTCACGGGTTGTTCGTAGAGACTGCTGGGTCAAATTACCGTTATACCCATGTGTCTACTTCTTGCTCCTTAAGTCCCTACTGCTCCTCTAATGAACAACAACGTTGTATGGTCCAACCATAAACAACACCCCTCTCGGCCCAGTGAGAGGGTGGGCGCCCGTTGTCCAAGCCCTGGAGACAACACTTAAGAGAACAACCCTTCTAGTTTCCCTAAAGTCGGGAACGAGTGTCATCTCGCGTAGTCAAGTTCTCAACTCCCTACGTAGTCCTGTCCCTGAGAAGATAGGCATATTGGGTGAGTAACTGTGACCACCCTCACCCGTACTAGTTAAAGGACAACCCCCCGTAGACAGGAGTCCGTAACATGCTCAGGATTAAAGTTGAGTCACTAATGGTCATCTACGAAGTTTTTAGTCCTATACATTCAACGGTGTTACATCAATAGGTCTAATAATTCACGGTCCGGTCTTGTACAATCTCATTGCACAGGATGTCCCCACTCGCATGTCAACCACATGAACGAGTTGGATCAACTCGTTTGTATCTAATACAAAGTGGGCCACATCCACAACGTATCAAGGATTAGGTCTCCAACCCTATCCATATACTGTAGACCGTTCGGGTCATTAACTCGAACGTGATCCTCCCTGTGTGTCCACTACACACTGTTTGCCTCATCAAGGACTGAAAGTTTTGTAGTTCGTTGAGAAGGGTGGTCAGTGTTGGGATTTTTGTCCTAATCTCATGTTTGTAATATATTGTTTGAAATTAATAAGAGTTATTCATTTCATCATTTTGTGTCTCGCAATATTTATAAACTTTTCCAATAAACTAAGCTCCAAGGTCATTGAATTTATGAGAGAACTAAAACTTGAACGGTGTGTAGTGGACACACGGGGGAGGATCACGCTCGAGTTAATGACCCGAACGGTCTCGATAAGATATGGATAGGGTTGGAGACCTAATCCTCGGATACACTCAATGGATGCGACCGCTTTGTATTAGATACAAACGAGGTGATCCGACTCGCTCACGTGGTTGACATGCGAGTGGGGGCATCCGTGCATGCAATGAGATTGTACAAGACCGACCGTGAATTATTAGACCTCATCGATGTAACACCGCTTGACAAGAGGGACTAATAACTTCGTAGATGACCACCACTAGTGACTCGACTCAATCCCTCGAGCGTGTTACGGACTCCTATCTGTGGGGGTCTGTCCTTTGACTAGTATGGGTGAGGGTGGTCACAGTTACTCGCCCAATATGCATATCTTCTCGTGACGTAACCAAGTAGGAGCCGGAAACTTAACTATGTGAGATGGAATTCACTGCTCCCGCCTTTAGGGAAACTAGAGGGTTGTTCCTTAAGTCTTTGTCTCCAAGGCTTGGAGAGACGGCGCCCACCTTCTCACCGCCCGAGAAGGTGTGTGTGTGGGTTGGACCATCACAATATGTTGTTCATTAGAGAAGTAGTGGGGACTTAAGGAACAAGAGGTAGACATAGGGATAAAACGGTAATTTGACCCAGCCGTGTCTACGAACAACCTGTGAAGGGTCGACTCATGGGCATTGGTTATGTCAGTGGACACGTAATATTCTGAACTGACGGGAGTGCAACTACGGGCTATAGTGGAGTGTTACCGTAGCTAAAGAATGTTGGTTAACCGGGTCAAAGAGTTTGATAGGTTAATCTCGGATCATTGGAGCTCGCCACTGTAGGTCCATTAGGTCCCTCGGTTGGCTTAATCTGGGTTAAAAGAAGGGTTAATGTTTTGGTATGAAATTGAAGTGTTCAATTTCACTTTAAGGGCATTTATGTCATTTATATGAGATATGAATGATAATATAGTTTAATGTGAATGAGATTCATAATAAACTATACGTTAGCCTAATTGTTGAATTATGGCTAATTGGAGAATTTAATTGAGAGCAATTAAATTGGATGTGATTCAATTTAATTAATCCACAATTAATGCAAATGAGATTTGCAATATGAGATATGAGATATCTTATATTATGTGGTTATGCAAATGAGATTTGCATAACCTATGGTTGTGGTAAAGTGGTAATAATGTGGAGATTTTAACTCCATCATTCCATTATTTAAACCCTTTGCAAGAAGGAATTTGTCAGTAGATATCAGCCCAATCCAAGATTAGATCACTGGACAGTCGTAAAGGCAATCCTCAAGTATCTTTGGAGAACGAGGAACTACAGCTTAGTGTATGGTAGCGGGGATTTGATGCTTACGGGATACACAGATTCTGATTTTTAGACCGATAAGGATTCTAGGAAATCCACTTCGGGGTCAACCTTCATTCTGAATGGAGGAGTTGTAGTATGGTGAACCATCAAGCAGGGATGCATCGCTGATTCCACTATGGAAGCGGAGTATGTTGCCGCTTGTGAAGCTGCAAAGGAAACTGTTTGCCTTAGGAAGTTCATGACAGATTTGGAAGTTGTTCCAAATATGAACTTGCCAATCACACTGTTCTGTGATAACAATGGTGCAGTAGCCAACTCACGTGAGCCTTGGAGCCATAAGAGAGGCAAACACATTGAGCGCAAGTATCATCTGATACGGAGATTGTGCACCGCGAGACGTGATGGCGGTCATGCGATAAATACCGAGCACAACGTAGTGATCCATTTACAAAGCCCCTCACGGCTAAGGTGTTTGAGGGTCACCTGAGAGTCTAGGTCTTCGAGAGCTTCCTGACTAGGACAAGTGGGAGATGTGTAAACGGGTATTCAATGCCCTAGTTTATTGTATTACTTCATTGTAATTTATGTACATTTCAAAAATGTATTTTCTCCACTAGCTTAGTCCAAGTGGGAGTTTGTTGGGATTTTTGTCCTAATCTCGTGTTTGTAATATATTGTTTGAAATTAATAAGAGTTATTTATTTCATCATTTTGTGTCTCGAAAATTCACGGTGTTCCGACTCCCATGATCAAAGCCCTCCAAAGGGATCGTCTGGTCCAAGCCAAATTAGCAAGCAGATCATAGACGTCTCACGGTGTGAATCGAAAGAAGAGACCGTAGGTCCCGTTTTCACAGGTCTCGTTCCCACTCACTATTAGTATTCTCTCTATCTACGTTGATATTGACTCATACAAATACCATCCGAAGGGGGACGCTCCCATTTGCGCCACGAGGCCGAGTATGGATCTCACGGTGTGAACTTTAATGTAGATTTGTGGTTGGAAAATCAAATGTATATTATACACTTTATTTTCTCCCACCCAACACTTTAAATTGATCGGGATTGACCTAGATAAATCGGCTAATATTTACCTAAGTTTACCAATATAACTTTATATTGGATTAGCCTAAGTCTATAATCACATTATTAACTTAGGTCTATGTGAGTAAATTAATCAACTTTTAATTAACAACACTCACGATAATATAACCTATGAATCTTCGGACCAAATTCACTCACAGTGTCTGCCTTAGGTAGGGGTGTTCATGGCGCGTCGACTTAAATACTGACCTTTTTAGACAAAACATTCCTTAGACAGAGTTACTTATTAGTCTCCATTCAAAGGTCATATTTGATTTCCTAATTCTAATTTTATTAGAACTAGAAAACCTAAGTCTAATTATTCAAGTTCTAAACATTTTAAAACTAATAATTAACTTAGGTTACATGCATTTATATGTTATAGTGTTTGATCATTCATCACATGGATAATATTATACTATAACATACATTCATCACATGAAATAAATGCATGTGCATGCTTTTATCTAAGAAATATAACACTTATATTTAATTAAATTAAAACATGCAAACTTTATATTATAACTCTTATAATATAAACATATCATGCATACTATATATTATAACTCTTATAATATAAATATGATGCATGAAATATTTAACCTAAGGTGGGATTTTAAATCTATATGACATACATTATGCTCATAGAATAATTAATTTCATACATCTCATGCATAAAATAAATTTAATAGCAAAAATGGGACCGGTTTTGGTACTTAGGGACATTAATTAAATTAATTAACATTAATATAATATTTATATTAATATTAATTAATAAAATTAATTTAAATAAATACATTTTACAAAAAAGAAATAAATTAATTAATTAAAAATAAAATATTAATGTCCCACGATGAAGAAAACCTCCATCTTTCAATGTCTTCGCGCGAACCGTTCGCAAACTGCCTACTACGCTCGCAGCGTTGCAACGCCATGGCCAGCGTTGCAATGCTGCAACATACATCGTTGTCCTCAGCGCGCCCAATGCCTCAGCGTTGCAATGCTACACCCAGCGTTGCAACGCTGACGTGCAACTCAGCCTGGTACCGCACGAACAACATTGAGACGCCGAAGAACAGCAGCTCAACGCCTTTGATAGAACAACAAACTCGTTTGCTATTCTTCGTCGTTTCTCGCCCGATTTTGCTCCGATTTCTTCATAACAACTCTTGTCATTCAAGACACGGACTTACAGACTCGATTCATTTTCTAATTGCCCAAAAAACACGGGCCTTTACATTGATCTAATCAACAGAAAATAAATCGTCTAAAGAAAATGTCAAAAAACGAAACATTCATTTTCGCAAAACTACAATTCATCAAATGAAATTGAAACACACCCACCTAATTTTAAGAAAATAATTTGCACAACAAAGAAGCCAACGTTTGGTTCTGATACTAATTGATGGGAATAAAACTCCCACAGCGGAAAAATGACTTTGAATCGTCGTAGTTTCGTTGTGAAAATATTTCTTAAAATCAATTCTATTCTATAGAAATTAGGCTAAACATGCAATTAAGAAGGGAAAACAATAAGAATCTACTTACTTGTTGAAGAACTCTTCTTCACGATTTCCTCCTCTTGTCACGAACACTTCGCGTTCTCGATCTCCATGTTCACGATCTCATCGAACAATCGAACGATTCAGACACCTCCAAAAGTACTTCTCGGTTCTTCTCCTTAGGTAGAAGGAGAGTGGTGGGACTCCTTTGGTTAATGGAATGGAGAGAAGGTTTGAGAGAGTAGAGAGAGTTTGAGAATTTCTTTTTGGTGAGATTCCAAAAAATGAAACAATGCCTACCAAAAAACTTCTTGCAAAGGGTTTAAATAATGGTGATAGGTGAAATTGAAATCTCCACCTATTTACCATTTTACCACAACCATAGGTTATGCAAATCATATTTGCATAACCACATATAATAAGATATCTTATACCTTATAATACAAATCACATTTGTATAACTGTGGATTTTAAATTGAATCATATTCAATTTAATGTCTCTCAATCCAATTTCTCCAAATTAGCTCTAATTATGCAATTAGGCTAACCTATAGTTTATTATGAATCACATTCACATTAAACTATATAATATGTCAATCATATCTCATATAAATGACATAAATACCCTTTTAATGAATTTGAACACTTCAAATCCACACCAAACTGTAAACCATCTATGTATCCAGTTTGAGCCAACCGAGGGACCTAATGGACCTACAGATGACGAGCTCCAATAATCCGAGACTAATCTGTCAAACTCTTTAACCCAGTTATTCAACATTCATTAGCTACGGTAACACTCCACTAAAGCCCGTAGCTGCACTCCCGTCACTGTAAGACAAGTTGTGTCTATTAATATAACCAATGCCCGTGAGTCGACCCTTCACAGGTTGTTCGTAGACACTGCTAGGTCAAATTACCCTTTTACCCCTTTGTCTACTTCTTGCTCCTTAAGTCCCTACTGCTCCTCTAATGAACAACAACGTTGTATGGTCCAACCATAAACAACACCCCTCTCGGGCCAATGAGAGGGTGGGCGCCCGTTGTCCAAGCCCTGGAGACAACACTTAAGGGAACAACCCCTCTAGTTTCCCTAAAGTCGAGAACGAGTGAATTCCATCTCGCGTAGTCAAATTCCCAGCTCCCCACGTGGTCCTGTCCCTGAGAAGATAGGTATATTGGGCGAGTAACTGTGACCACCCTCACCCGTACTAGTCAAAGGACAGACCCCCGTAGACAGGAGTCCGTAACATACTCAGGATTATTGTCGAGTCACTAATGGTTATCTACGAAGTTATTAGTTCTATATTGTCAACGGTGTTACATCAGTAGGTCTAATAATTCACGGTCCGATCTTGTACAATCTCATTGCACAGGATGCCCCCACTCGCATGTCAACCACATGAACGAGTTGGATCACCTCGTTTGTATCTAATACAAAGCGGGTCGCATCCACAACGTATCTAGATTAGGTCTCCAACCCTATCCATATTATGTAGACCGTTCGGGTCATTAACTCGAACGTGATCCTTCCTGTGTGTCCACTACACACCGTTCAAGTTCGAGTTCTCTCATAATTCAATGACCCTGGAGCTTAGTTTATTGGACAAAGTTTGTAAATATGCGAGACACAAAGTGATGAAAAAAATAACTCTTATTTATTTCAATAGGTAATATTACAAACAAATACGAGATTATGACATACATCCCAACAGAAATCATTTGATGGTGGACAAAAAAAGTGTTTTCTCTATTACGAGCACCTACCATTCTGGCAAAAAACATCTCCAAAAGATATGAGGCTTCTTCCTCTGACCAAACCCCAATCACCTAGTTATGGAATGATTTCTAGAGCCTAGACTCTCTCCCAAAGCAAAAGTATGCGCTTGGAAAATTCTCCAAGATGTCATTCCAACCAGGTTTAACATTCTCAAAAAAGGAATTGATAACCATGTGTCTGTTTTGCTGGAAGATGATAGAATCTACTAGCCATGTGGTATGGGGTTGTAAGTTTTCTAAGAAAGTTTGGCCCACCCATTTCTCCCATTTGAACGATTTCTTTCTCTCTTACAGGGTTGATTCAGATTTGCGGGATACTTGGTTGCTCATGACTAAAAGTTTTACTAATTCAAAGGCGAGCTTAGCAATTCTAGTGATGTGGAGTATTTCGGAGTAAAGGAATAGAGTATTGATCAATGGTTCCTAACCAACCTACATTATGTTAATTCTCTCCTCGAAAGAGATGCCTTGATTGATCACAACAGAGAGGTTAATGTTGGAAATTTCTATAATATGGGACCACATGTATAATTATTTAATGTGTTATTTTGCTATTTTGATTAAACCTAAGCGAAGTGATCTACTTATGAAAATATTTATAAAGGAGTATTTACAAATTAGTCATGGACAAAATGTGTAGATAATATTACTTTGTTTTCTAATTTGATGAGGGGCCAAATTAGAAATGAAAGTAGCTTACCAACTAATCGTTTTTTTCTTTTAAAATTTAATGGTTGGTTATGATATATTTATGGTCCCCAACGTCAGATAAATTTAATTCACGTTAAGTTTCTTTTCTTTCATCCCATCGGAAAGAATGAGAATGACTTCTCCTCTTCCTATAAAAGGAGGAGAAACTAAGGAAATAAACATCAGAAGAAAAACGTGATTTATCTAAACTTGGAAGATCATACCTACTTTGCGGCTTTTGACAATGGATAAAGGTAAATTTTTGCTTCCGCTTTTGAAGTTTATTTCTCTTGAATTTGGCAGGGAAATCGATCTATGTAAGTCTATTGATTTGAAGTTTTTTTAGTACATCCCAACAAGTGGTATCAGAGTCATCTCATTGGTAATTCATGAGAATTTCTTTCGATAGTTTTAATTTAATATATGCACTGTTTAAAATTAATTTCATATTATTCCATGTATATGTATTTGGATAGAAACTATCGTTCCATTACTTCCAGAATTATTTTCATGGAACTCGAATTGATCGCATGCACTATCCTATAAAATTGATTGTGATAAATGACTCTTATCAATTACGTTAATGTTTCACATTCATTATATTTATCACTTCGACGTAGTTTCATATTGTTGAACGCACTTGCTTTTTTTTTATGTGAAATTGTAAAGTAAATTTTCGGTTTATTTTCTTGGAATTAATTGTTATGGTTTGAGGTAAATTGAAATTAACGTACATTTGATTGTGGTTTATTACAAATATACTTTATTAAATGCCTATAAGTTATTCTTCCATTTCATAAGCTTGCCCCATTAGAAAAACAACGTATTCTAATAATCTTGCCCCATTATTTCTTGGTTTAATGGCTTCATTTCTATTTTATATATGATAAATCAAGATGATAAATTCAATTTTGAATACGTTGAATTTCGTGGTTAATTATGAATGTTGTTTTGAAACATAAATGGTGTACAACATCTATTATCAATTTATGTTTCATCAATTCAAGAGTTATATCATAAATTCAAATTTTAGTACATTAGTTTTATGGTTAATGAAAGTAATGTTAAACATATGATTGAGTGATTGAAATTTGATGTTGCTAAAGTAACCTCTCATATGGAAACCATTCATGAGGATGTTTAATGTTTATATGTTTATTCAAATTTTAATCGATCCAAAGGTAGGTAAACATTTGTATAAACATACTTGCGGTGATAAATGTGTGACAATTATAAAGTATTTGATATGTAAATAATAAATCGATCCAAAGATAGTTTTATTATTTGACATGCATTTATTGTCGATATTTGATCACTATATCAAGATTACTGCTTACAATCAATATTATTGTCCAAAGACTTAATGTTGATGTTGTGTTAAGTATCTTGTAATTGAATTAACCATTATTTGAACTTTATGATTAATCTAATATTGACCATTACTGATGTGAGCATTTTTGTATGTTTAAATTTATTTTCTTTACAGCTAATGTTACTACAATATCTGCTAATCTCAACAACGTCCCTATTCTTAATGGTTCAAACTTCAAAGATTGGAAATAAAATATTTTTATAATTTTGGGTTGCATGGATCTGGACCTTGCACTAAGAATAAAACAACCTCCTTCTCTTTCAATTGAGAGTTCTCCTGACGAAAGGAAACTTTTTGAGAAATGGGACCGCTCAAATCGCATGTGTCTAATGATCATAAATCGTGGCATTCCTGAAGCACTTAGGGGTGCGGTATCCGATGGGATAACCAATGCCAAAGATTTCCTTGTTGAAATAGAAAAACGTTTTGCTAAAAATGACAAGGCTGAAACAAGTATGTTATTACAACGCTTGATTTCAATAAAATATAAGGGAAATGGAAATATTAGGGAGTACATTCTGGAAATGTCACATTTGACATCAAAACTAAAGGCACTTAAGCTTGAGCTATCCAATGGTTTGCTCGTGCACTTGGTATTTATCTCTCTTCCTGCACAGTTTAACAAGTTTAAGGTTAGTTATAACTGTCAAAAGGATGAATGGACTCTTAATGAGCTCATTTCTTACTGTGTACAAGAGGAAGAAAGATTAAAGTAAGATATGATAGAAAGTGCTCACCTAACAAACACCTCTAAGGAAAAGGGAAAAAGGAAAAAGAAATATGAAGCTGCTAATCCAGCTCCTAAGAAATAACATCAACAACTAGAAAATAAAAGTTGTTTCTTTTGTGAAAAATCTGGACATGCAAAGAAAGAATGTATCAAGTACCATGCTCAGCATAAAAAGAAAGGTACATCTCTTATTTTGGTCTGTTATGAAGTAAATTTGACTTCAGTGCTTAGAAACACATGGTGGTTAAACTCTGGTGCAACTACTCATGTTAGTGTTTTTATGTAGGGTTGCCTGAATTATCGAAAGCCAACTGATGCTGAAAGGAACATCTATGTAGGTGATGGCAAATCGGTAGCAGTAGAGGCAATTGGGCATTTTAGATTGCTATTGTCTACTGGTTTTTATTTGGATTTGAAAGACACTTTTGTTGTAACGTCTTTTAGGCGGAATTTGGTTTCAATTTCCTTATTTGACAAATCAAAATTTAGTTGTACTTTTGGAAATAATAATATTCACTTTGTCTTTAAATTCAAATAATGTAGGAACCGATTATCTTAATGCCCTTGATAATTTATATATGCTCGACACAATTGATTTCCATAATGAATCATTACATTTGAAATCATGTGGTTCAAAACACAAAAGAAGTCAAAAAAATTCTGTAATTTTATGGCACAAACGCTTGGGTCACATCTCTAAATCTCGAGTTGAGCGTCTTGTGTCTGATGTTATTTTATGTTCCCTTGACTTTACGAACTTTGAAACTTGTATTAATTGCATCAAGGGAAAACAGACTAAAGTAAAGAATAAAGGTGCCAATAAAGCCACAAATGTCTTAGAATTAATCCATACAGATATTTATGGGTCATTCCCTACAGTTTCTTGGAATGGACAAAAGTATTTCATATCATTCATTGATGACTACTCTAGATATGGGTACTTATATTTGATTCATGAAAAATCACAGTCTTTAGGCGTTTTCAAAAGGTTTAGGATTGAAGTTGAAAAACAACTTAACAAATCCATAAAGAGTGTTAGATCTGACTGTGGAGGTGAATACTATGGCAGATATGATGATTCAGGTGAACAACGTCTTGGACCATTTGCTAGATATTTGGAGGAGTGTGGAATTGTCCCACAATACACTCTACCAGGTTCTCCTCATATGAATGGTGTGGTTGAAAGACGAAATCGTACTCTTAAAGATATGGTAAGGAGTATGGTTAGTCATTCTACTTTGCAAGAGTCACTATGGGGAAAAGCACTTAAAACAGCAGCTTACATTTTATATATAGTGCCAACTAAAGCAGTAGCAAAAACACCTTATGAGCTTTGAACTGAAAGGAAACCCAGTTTAAAGCATTTTCATGTTTGGGGATGTCTAGCTGAGGCTAAGCCTTACAGGCCACATGAAAAAAGTTGGAATTCAAAACAGTTAGCAGCTATTTTATTGGTTATGCTGAGCGATATAAGGGGTATAAGTTTTATAATCCCACACTTAAGAAAATTTTTGAAATGGGAACTGCAACATTTTTTTAGGATGTTGAGTGTAAGAGGAGAAATCAAGTGAGAAACATTATTTTTTATGAGGAGAAATTAGTTGCCAATCCTACTGTTGCTTTTGATAATGTACAGGTTCCTATACCTGTCATTAATGCAGAAACATGTTAGGAACCTCAACCAAATAATGTTGAACAAACCTCTATTCAAAATGAGGTAATTGTTCCTCAAGAGCAAACTCAACAACCTTTAGAACCAATACCTTTAAGCCGATCCACTAGAGAAAGAAGAAAGGCTATTCCAGATGATTTCATTATCTTCCTTCAAGAACATGAAGATAATAGTGGAATGATGGAAGATGATCCAATCAACTTTCATCAAGCCATACAAGGTAATTTAAATTCTCAAAAGTGGATTGAGGCCATGAATGAGGAGTATAAGTCCATGCAAGACAATGAAGTTTCGAAACTTGTCCTATTGCCAGAAGGTGCAAAACTTATTGGTTGTAAATGGATTTTAAAAACTAAGAGGGATGCAAAAGGTAATGTGGAAAGGTATAAAGCACGTCTTGTAGCTGAAGGTTATACCCAAAAGGAAGGAATTGATTATAAAGAGACTTTCTCTCCAGTTTCATCGAAAGACTCTTTCAGGACTATCATGACACTTGTTGCACATTTTGATCTAGAGTTTCATCAAATGGATGTTAAAACAACATTTCTATGGTGACATTGATGAGACAATATATATTGTACAACCAGAAAATTTTGTATTGGGAGACCAAAAGAAAATGGTTTGTAAATTAACAAAATTCATTTATGGACTTAAACAAGCTTCTCGTCAATGGTACTATAAGTTAAGTTTCATCAAGTGATTCTGTCATTTGGTTTTGAGATGAATATAATTGATGATTGTGTGTATCACAAGTTCAGTGAGAGTAAGTATATATTTCTAGTTTTGTATGTCGATGACATATTGCTTGCTACTAATGACACAAGTTTATTATATGGCACCAAGAGAATTTCTACTAAGAATTTTGAAATGAAAGATCTTGGTGAAGCTTCTTTTATATTAGGAATCCAAATACATCGAGATCGTTCTCGAGGTGTTCTTAGATTATCACAAATGAGCTACATTGATAAGATACTAAAAAGATTTGGCATGCAAGATTGCAAAGCTAGTGATACCCCTGTCTCCAAAGGAGACAAATTCAGTGTTAGTCAATGCCCTAAAACCAATCTAGAAGTTAAAGAAATGGAAAAGATTCCCTATTCATCTGCAGTTGGGAGTCTAATGTATGCTCAAGTATGTACGCGTCCAGATATTGCGTACATTGTTGGGATGTTAGGCAGATACTTGAGTAACCCTGGTATGGATCATTGGAAAGCAACAAAACCGGTTATGAGATATTTGCAAAGGACAAAAGATTACATGCTCACATATCGGAGATCAGATCAGTTAGAGATCATTGGGTACTCCGACTGATTATCTTTGGATGCCAAGACAATGGAAGATCCACTTCAGGTTATATTTATATGTTGTCTGGTGAAGTTATAGCTTGGAGAAGTGCTAAACAGACACTTGTAACTTCTTCCACAATGGCTGCAGAATTTGTAGCGTGTTATGAGGCATCTAATCATGGAATATGGCTACAAAACTTTGTCAAGGGGTTGCGTATTTTAGAGAGTGTAGAAAGACCACTCAAAATTTATTGTGATAATAAATCGGCAGTGATTTATTCCAATAATAATAGAAGTTCATCTAAGTCTAAACATATAGACATAAAGTTCCTGGTTGTGAAGGAAAGAGTATAGAGTAAACACATATCTATAGAGCACATTGGGACAAACTCCATGATAGCGGATCCGCTTACAAAGGGATCACCACCCAAGGTCTTTCATGAGCATACTACTCATATGGGGGTTATTTTTCAAGAGGATATCATGTTTTAATGGGAGTTTGCATTATTTTATGTTTGATTTGGACATTTATGTTATGTATTTTTTTTAATTATTCTGATCAGAAATTAAGTTCTTTTTACTCTGACTCATCATGTTAAAGAATTTTGATCTCATTAAAGTAAGGAATGACCAGTTGGAAGTCACATTGCATGTAATTTTCATGCTATGCATCCATGACTTGATCTATGTCATTTAGCTATGTCGGTATTGTGACCACTGATGGGTTTAGGTGCTTTTGTTGTAACGAAGACCTCTTTAATCCTTATCAATATAACTAATGGACCAGATTGTTTAAACTTACTCACTTTTACATAGCAATTTTGGAGCTCATAAGGTCAAACACAATTTTTAAGTTACATATGTGGTCCAGTGAGAGATTGTTGGAAATTTCTATAATATGGGACCACATGTGTAATTATTTAATGTGTTCTTTTGTTATTTTGATTAAACCTAAGCGAAGTGATTTACTTATGAAAATATTTATAAAAAAGTATTTATAAATTAGTCATGGGTAAAATGTGTAGATAATATTACTTTATTTTATTTTTTTTATATCCGAACAGTTAACTCCTCTGCTTTGGCCAGGTGGATCGCCATCTAGAAGTCACGGCACTGGCTTCCTCCTACTGAGGGTCTGTGGAAAATCAAGTTTGATGCTTCGTGCAGTGAAACGAACAATTTTAAGGGAATTGGGTGGATCGTCCGGGATTCCTCAGGACTTCTGATCTGCACTGGTTCAAAACGAATATCAAAGCAACGACCAATTAAAGAACTAGAAATGAGAGTTGTGTTGGTCGGAGCCTTCTTCCTCGTTGGAAGATGTAGATTTTTTTGTGACTCCTCCTTTTATTTCCTCTGCTATAAATGGGTTGTTGTTGCCCTCCTTTGGATTTTTAATGAAATGTCTCTATTCAAAAAAAAAAAAAGTAACCATTGCAAAAACACTTTGGGTGTGCAATGTGTTAAAGTAAAAATGAGGGATGCAACTCAAATCTATACAGATGTCAATCGAGGTTCAGATTTGGGGTACTATCTTATTGCACTTTTCTTTATGCGCCTAATGCTATGTTTTTCATAGAAATGACACATCACCCTCTAGGAGAAGACTATGATTTTTAAACAATTTACAAATCAATCTTCTATCAACTTTGATTTAATTTAGAATCAAACTAAAATTTACATTGGGCAAACATGCCTTATCAATTAAATAGAGAATTAATTATAGTGAGACTTTATTTTGCTCCAATTCTAGTGAGGGTATTGAATCTTCACCCCAAGATCTTCCTTGTTATGACTCAACACAGAACCAAGGCTTGTAGAACCTTTCTAAGAAAGAGTAGAGAATTCGAAAGAAAATTCTAGATAGTTTTCTTTCTAGCTAGAAAACTTTTCCCCTTTGGCTAAATCCAAGGGTCCTAGTTACTTACCTAGGAACTTACGATAAGATAACGAGATACTAACGAACGGTAAACATACATATATAATGGTTTCCATCCAAAACTAATAGTAAGAGTAATTTTGAACTTTTTTTTAAGGTCTAAGGGTATTAATGAAAATTTTGAGGTTAAAATACTATTTTTGTCCTTGTACTTTAAGCATCGTTCTATTTTGGTTCCTGTACGTTCATTTGTCCAACTTTAGTTCTCGTACTTTCAATAAAACTTTAAAATGGTCCCTATTTTCCATGAGTTTTTCTTTTAAAAAAATAGTTTCTATTAGTTTTTCTACAAATTTTGAAAATAGGTTCACATTGTATTTTTTTTTTGTTGAAATTATTATTTAACCAATTTTTATAAAAATTAACTTCAAAACTCATCATGACTCATGAGACAAGTTTTAAGTTTTATTGAAAATATATGGACTAAAATTGGACAAAAATGGTATTTTAACCAACTTTTGAAAGTGTAAGGTATTTTTTAAACAAAACAACAAAATGAAGGAATATTTTCTATAATTTAGCTTTTTTACTTTTTTTTTTTTTTAATGTACATGTATCTAGTTAATTCGTTATTATCTCATTAATTCGTTATTATCTCAACTTGCTTGGGGACAAATCATCTATTGCCCTCAATCTTTTATTATAAATTTATGTCTAGTACTAGCCCACTTTAGTTGACATTATCTGTAAATTTCATTTTTTAAAAAGAAAAAGTATTATCTTTTATTCTAAAGTAAAGGCCTTAGAATATATATATATATATATATATATATATATATATATATTTCATTTTTAACAGAAGAATATATACGAAATAAGATCAATTTCACATCTTACCTTTTTTTTCTTTAAACAAATTTAATAATAGACATAATAGAGTCGTTGTTATAGTTAACTTAATCTTAAATTATCAATCAATCTAAAAACATAAGTTGGGAGGTAGAAGTAAATTATTAAAAATATTAATTCTATTTGTCCAAATTGAAAATATTAGATATAATTGACGAGTTTCATCCTCTGGTGTGATTTTAACATTATCTTTCACACATGAGATCTATTAACATGAGATCTATTCGAAGCATACAAGTTATTTATTTATTTTTATTTTTTGTACTTTTGTTTTTAACAAATATATTTTTTCATAATTTCAAATTAGGAAAATTATTATTACTAGCTAGAACTCATTTTAAGTTGGGTTATTGTATTATTTCAAAATATCCTGACAAAGAAAATCCCAACGGATAGGCAATAATGCAATTAGTAATGTCTTTTGACACTTTAGATTTAAGACAAAGATTGAGTTCCAATCTTCATTCATTAATTTAAATTTATGTGGTGTTGAGGTTCTTGTTCTTTTTAAAATGTGTATGGAATATGTCTTCGCATTGATATGAATCAAACGACGATGTGAAAGTATATATTTTTATAATTAGAGTGTTATAATAGACCAGATTTGGGGTTTTGTTTGTCAAAAGTGAATTTTATTGGTAGTTTAATTTTGAAGAATATTTTTAAGTATGTATTTTTATAATTAAGAAATAGTTAAAAAAAAAAAAAAAACTTAGGATCAATTTGGTAGGCAATCCGAAAACAGAAATTTGAAAACAAGGGATTCAATGAAAAATGCAATCAGATTTCATGTTTTCGGATATGTGTTTATTAATGATTTAGAAATTTGATTCCATTTTAAATAATAGTTTAAAGTATGTTCTATAACATATTTATAAATCATAAAATTAGTTGTAGTTGCAAAATTAAATATTAGGTTGAATATAAGACATTATTAATTAATTTATGAATATATTTTTTTATAAAATTTATATTATTATTTTTTATAATATAATATATTATAATATTATAATATTTTATATTTTATAATATATTATATAATAGCTATTTTAATTTAACAAAAGTATATTAAGTTTATAAACATGAAATACTATATTTATTAAGATTTTTATCTTTGTTTAATATAATTCTGCATTTTAAAATTTCAAATTCAGAATCTGGATACAATGAAAACATTAAAATGTTGTTTTTCAGAATTTCTACTATTTGGATCACAAAATCCGAAAACAGTTTTCGAAAACACGTCTGCCAAATTCACTGAATTCAGTGAATCCGAAAACATAAAACAAAATCCGGATTGCCTAGCCCTTATCATTCACTAATTTATTTTGAGAATAATAATTCATTTAATTTTTTTTCTTTATATAATGAATGCTTAAAATCAATTAACAACACTAGAATTAAAAGTTCTGCCATATTAATTATATATTTCAGTTATTAATTCTACAATATTAAATTGTTATTTTGCTATATACGCAAGTGTATCAAAATGATAAAAAATCAATCCTCAATATAACGTGGGTTCTCTCACCTAGAAAAACTGAGCGTTGGCAACAAAAACTCATCAACATTAGATTTTATATATTTATCCATGAGGACAACTTAGATGCAATTTTCACCTGCAACCCATTTTAATATTGCAAAAAAAAAATAGTTCTTTTTAAAAAATTTATAGTGTTAAAATTAACTCCCACATTGAAAAAAGTTAAGAGAAACATTACAATATATAAGATATATATATGAGCTACTTTTATTGTCAATTAATTTTGAGATAGAATCCGATATAATCTAATATATAGTATTAGAGACCATTAAATCTAAACGAGTATTCGGAGAAACCTCACAAAGAGATTCACAGTATATTAGCGAGGACAATGATCTCAATTTTTATGAAGTCTTTTAGGAAAATAAAAAAACAAAGCTAGGAAGGTTTATAACCAAAATGGATAATATCAAGCAACCCAAATTTTTAATTTCCTTCATTCAGTTAATCTTAAAAAGGAAAAAAAAATATTATTTAATCTTAAAGCTCTAAGGAGCGTTTGACCAAGTTAGGTATAAATATAGCTACTTAACCAACAGCAAAGCATCACAAACTCAAAGCATATCTCTCATTCCACTTTTAACGAATAGATAGCAATTCCAAGATGAGTAGTAAGTAAAATTTCAGATTATATATATATATATTTTTTTTTCTTCCTAATTTATGTATAGATTTTTAATTTTTGGTTAAACATATTATATTAATTTTGCATGATTTCAGGAAAATCATTTCCGGAACTGGTGTACGTGGATGCTGCTACGGCAACCAATTACATAAAGAAAACACAACCTGAGTTGAATGTTGTTATACTGTTAAGTGGAAGTCCAGTGACACTAGACCTGAGGGAGGATCGAGTTCGACTTTTTGTTAATTTAAAGAATATCGTGGTTGGTACTCCTATGACTGGTTAAAATGTCTTAAATACGCCTATCTTTGAGATAATATTTAAATAAAGTATAACCTATTTCTACTAAACATATTTCCCTTTTGAACATGGTTGGCACCTAGATTTTTTTTTTTTTTTGAGTGCACATCTAGATGATTTATATCATAATATGACATGTTACAACTTTTGTTTATTGGCCTCCAAAATTCATCTTCATTTGGAGACAATTAAATAAATTTAACAAAATTAAATAATATATTCTCTTCGTAGATGTTGCATTAAAACCCATACACCCTTGTGCAATAAAAATAGTTTCATCAAAATTAAGAAACAGAATTAGTGTTCATTAAAATTAAAAAATATGCATAAAAAATAAGAAGACTTCAGAGTATATAATAAGCTATTTGTGAATTTTTTTTTCCTCCCTAATTCTCTTTCCTTTTTTTCTCCCTCGTTCGAGCAGAAATTACCAGCCCATTGAAAAAATTGATTAGAGAGTACAATTTTTTTTTTCCGTCTGACTTGAATCCTCCAAGATTAAATGATAAATCAACGATTTCGTCAAAAATAAAATGTCTATGTTCAACCTATGATTTATAAGCAATTAATTTGACCCAGACATAACTACCTTATTTTTCAAAATATAGTTTATAAAAAATTAACAATAGTAATTGAAATGATTTTTTTATTCAGAGTTTATAGACTAAATAAAATATTTAAAGTATATCTAGATGTGGTTATGATATTCCTACCTCCGTTAAAAGATGTATAAGTTTAAATTTCTATCCGTTTATATCATGGTGTTTGTTTTACTATATAGGAGTCGAAAGATTTGAACCATTGATATCATAGTTGCTAATGCATTTAATATATCAGTTGAGTTATGTTCTTTTTGGCTATTTATATCATGATGTTAATTTTGAAGGATCAAATATTTGGAAGTATAAAAATCAAAAGATAAAAAATATGAGTGTTTAGAGATGAAAATACTATTTAACAAATTTATTTTATTCCTTTTTTAATAAAAAAAAATATGGATAATTGATTTCGCTATAAATATTGCTACCCGACCCTGACGAAAAGAAAATGGAGGATGGAATGGAATATGATATGATAATGTTGATGGTTTGTATATAAAAGAATTAAAAAAAATCAAAAAATACTACCCGTTGAGACCAAACTTATAATTTAACCGATAAAAAATCTTTATTCTTTGATTTTAATACTATAAAAGTACTTTTGCTTTTGATTTTAATACTATAAAAGTACTTTTGATTTTATTCCAAATATGTTTGGGAATGATTATGAATAAACATATCACTAAAATGATAATTATAATTGTTAGGGGTACAATTCAACCCTAGAAAACCAAGTTGAATGATAAAGGAAGTGGGAGAATAAATATGCAAATTAAAGAAGAGCTCAAAATAGGTTAACAGGTTAAGACGGATCAAAAGGCTTTAAAAATTGGTCCTCCAAACAATAAAAGGAGGTAGGAATTAAAAGAAATGAACTCTTATTCGCAACAAAAGAATTGAATCGTCTTTCATATAAATATATATAATTAAACAAAAATTAAGGTTAAGCAAACCTACTTCGCTTCTTGTGTTCCAAGAATTCTATAAAATCATCCTTGCCACGACTCAAACTCATGACCAAAATTTGTGGAAGCCTTTTGAAAGAAAATCCCCAAGAGATTGAAGAGAAAGAAGTTTAGAGAGAATTATATCTAATTCTAATGACAAATAATTAAATAACATATTTTAATAACATATCTTAAATGGCTCACCCCTAGGTCTTATTTCTCCTAATGACAAATAATTAAATAACATATTTTAATATCTAATATATTAAAATAGGTTTGCCTAACTAATTTGAATTATATTTAAACCTTCTCAATCTTTTACGACATTTATTTCTTAATTTGAATATAATTTAAATTTAATAAATATATTTTCTTTAATGTAGCTTAAATACATGATTTTAATATTCAATGTATCAAAATACAATAAATAAATTTTTCTTTTTATATTTAATATGTTTAATATATTAGATATTAATTTCAACACTTCAAATTAATTATTAATTTAAACATTTAAAATATTTTTCTTCCAACTAAATTGATTCATTGTTCATATGAGCTAGTACGGGAAACTTATGAACCTATAGATTATAAACTCCATTGATACAAAATAAATTAACTAAATTCTTTCATTAATTAATTTTCATTCATTAAATATCTACTATAAGCCTAGAGTTTCACTCTTTTACACTATAGGACAAGTTGTACCCATGGATATAATCACTACATGCAAGTTAACTCTTCACGAGTTGTTCGTAATTACAACTGGGTCAAAAGTTTGTTTTACACTTATAATTACATCTTATACTTTAAGTCAATAAGAGGGTGGGACCCCAATGCTCAAGTCTCGAAATCAAACTACTCATCCTACTTGTTAGGATTTATGCCCTAAAACATTGTAATTAATAATTTATTTAATAATATTTTTTATTATTTTAGTGCAATATAATATTATCCATTATATGAAAAATTCCAAGGTTATTAGTGTAACCTTGAACAGTATGTGGTTGACATACGGGAAGATCATGTTTAGAAAATAACCTAAAGGATTATAGCATATGGATAAGGTTAGTTGTCTTATCTTGGTAGCACTATTGATATGACCTACTTTGTAATATTACAAACAATTTGATTCAATTCATTCATGTGGAGATATGTGAGTAGGAGTATCTTAAACAATGAGTTTGTATAAGACTGGATCACGAAATATTTAATCTCTTTTTATAAATTCGTTAATTGGGAAGATTAATATTTCATGAGAATGATTATATGCGACTCAATTTTAATTCTGGGTGAATTATTGATAATGTTCATAAATGAGTGTTATTTAGCTCTAAAAACTAAACTATTGACTTAGAAAGCGAATGTTTAATGTTGTAATTTATGTAATTTAGAGCAAAATTTGAGTAAAAATAAGTTTTGCATGTGTGTTGAAGTTGTGATTTTGTAAATATGAGTTGTTAGGGTATAAATAGAATCATTATTAGTGAGAAAGTGTTATTTTGGTATTTTTGTAAAAAGAATACAATAGGTGAGAGAAATAACATAGAAACAGGGTGAATCTATTTGGAGACTAGGGGAGCATGGCCCCAATTTTTTTGAATGGAATATATAATATTTACTATTTAACCTCAATTGTTTCAAGATTCAAAATTATAATAATTCAGATAATTGAGGCAATTAACATATATGTTTATATCAGTGATAAACTTCAATCACACACTACTCCCATTATTAGAGATAGAAACCTATTAGTAATAAATTTCAATAAAATAAGAGAAACAACATATATAGAAGTTTAAGTGCATATATAGATTCCAATCACTATAGAAAAAGTTGAACATTGAACATCGATTGAACATAGGATTTTTAGTCGACTAAGCGTTGGAAAAAGGAAAAACATTACAAAAAAATAATAAGATAATTGAAGGAAGAAAGGAAGGAAAATGAATCACAATTTTCATTTGGACTAAAGACATGTGCATGAACTTTTTAGTAATTTAAATGAAAATTTGCCATATATACAAATAGTTTATAGGGTATGTTTGGTATGCAATCCGGATTCTGTTTTATGTTTTTGAATTCACTCCATTCAGTGAATATGTGTTTGGCAGACGTGTTTTCGAAAACTGTTTTCGAATTCTGAGATCCAAATAGTAGGAATTTTGAAAACAACATTTTTTTGTTTTCATTGTATCCAGATTCTGAATTTAAATTTTTAAAATTCAGAATTATATTAAACAAAGATAAAATTTTTAATAAATACAATATTTCATGTTATAAACTTAATTTACTTTTGTTAAACTAAAATATTATAATATAATATATTATAAAATATATAATATTATATTATAAAACGATAATTCTATAAAATTTATAAAACCATGTTCATAAATTAATTAATAATAACTTATATTTAATCTAATAATTAGTTTTGCAACTACAACTAATTTGATGATCTATAAGTATGTTATAAGATACACTTTAAATAACTGTTTGGAATGAAATCAAATTTATAAATCTGCTACCAAACACATATCTGAAAACATGAAATACAACTAAATCTCTTGTTTTCAAATTTCTGTTTTCAGATTGCTTACCAAACAAGCCCTTAATAATTTTCTATATTTGTAATATTTTGCTATTTACCCAAATATCCCTATTTCTACATACAAAGATAAATGATAAAACACATTTTCTTTATTAAAAAAATTATATCTACTAAATATTTTTTTTAGTACATCAATAATTGGGGGTGGGGAATTCGAACCCATGACCTCTTAGTTATGAGTCATACTTGATGCACAAAAATTTTAATGGTTATTAATTTAGTTTTTAATATTTAATTCTATAAGAAACTATGATATTATATTCTTAATGTACTCAACATTTTTTAAAATTTAGGTATCTAGTTGACACACAATTAAAAACTTAGGAACCTAGTATACACGTTTAAAGTTTAAGAACTTACTAGATACTATATTGAAAGTTTAGAGTCTCATTAGACACTTTAACAAGTTTTGAGATCTAATAAACTCGAATTTAAGAGCTCATGGACTAACTCATAATTTTAATTTTTTTTAATACACCTGCCTATTTTTATCTACAATAACTTGTTTTAGGTCAACATAATACGTGCGAGTGTAGATTCGAACTTTTATCCTTTTAGAGATAATTTTTAATTATATTTATATAACATAATTTATAATACATTAGTATCTAGGCCCACCCGTGAGAAAGGACGGATTATTCAATGATGTCGCGCCATGATGTGGTTGTCTCATAATAACCGTTGGATGTAAATTAAATAATTTTCATGCCCCCTAATAAGCACTGGATAAAAATTTGAGAGGTACTTCACTTCCTACCTCCAATAGTGAAAAGTTGACAGTCTCATTGTGCATGGTCCGGTTCGGTCCGATTATGGCTGAAACCAGTGACCGAACCGAACCTCACGATTTTGAATATGATTAAACTGAAAAAACCAAACTTTCTTCAGTTTCGATTCTAATGGGAGTATTTTGGTTTCGGTTCAATACTATTCGGTTTTGATTTTAACTGATTTTTCTTTTTTTTTTTTTCATGTGCTTTCATTTGTTGAATTAAAGAGGTTAAAAGAGAGAGAAAGATGGAGAGGTACGCGTGACTACCGAGCTTAAAAGAGAAAGAAAGATGGAGAGGTAGGGGTCTATCAACTGTCGTTGAAGTGAGATGAAACTGAGAGTTGGGAAATTGAAGAAAACGAAAGAAAGATGGGAGAGGAGATTAGGAAAGAAAAAAAATATGATAGATGGGAGAGGAGATGGAAGAGAGAGAAAGGTGGGAAGGAGATGAGGTGGCTGAAAGATGTATATAAAGATTTGAGTTAGGCTTTGAAATTTGGATGGACTAGGGATAAAAATTGGACTTCTATATATAGGAGGACGAGAATTATTTTTTTTTTAAATATTATGCGGGTCGGTTCGACTTGTTAGTTTTTTAAAATGTAGAATGCAAGGCGAAAATCGAACTAAATCTTTCGGTTTTTTCTAATGGTAAACCGAGGAAACAAAATTTTCAAAAAAATTGAACAGAACCATCCGATTCGATTTGGTTCAATTCGGTTTCTCAATTCGGATTGGTTTTTGCACACCCCTATAGAAAAGACATGTATTTATTTTATTTTATTTTTTGAAATGGTACTGTATTTACAAATTCGTAACACGTGAAATTTTTAATATTATTTATAATAATTTTTTTAGTATAATGGTACTAATGGATGAAATTTATCTTGTTGATGGTTTAAATTAGTCTTTCAATAATAAATTTCATATCATTTATATGTTGCCACATTTATAAATGGACTAGTTTAACACCAGGTGTATTTCACGTCTTATTCAAAAGTTTTTAAAATATATATTAAGGATAATTTTTAAAAAGTATTTAATTAAATATTTTAAGTTAAATTACAAGTTTAGTCCATGAATTTTGAGGTTTATGTCTTTTTGATCCCTGAACTTTTAAAAGTGTCAAATAGGTCCATGAACTTTCAATTTTGTATCTTTTTGGCCTATAAACTTTGAAATGTGTCTAATAAGTTCTCAATTTTTTCAATTTTTTATCCAATAAATCCATGAATTTTCAATTTTGTGTATAATAGGTCATTGACCTAGTTGACGTTTTTAAAATTCATGAACTTACTAGGCACAAAATTGAAAGTTTAAATTTTTATTGGACAAAAAAATTAATTTTATATATAATAGATCGATTAATTTATAAAAAAATTGTGAATATGTTAGAGATCTATTAGAAGTTCAAGGACTAATTAGACATTTTTAAAATTTAAAGACTTATTAGATACAAAATTGAAAGTTCAGAGACTAAATAACACAAATTTCAAATTTCAGAGACTAAACTTGTAATCTTTTATTTTATAACAATGGAACATGTTAACTTAATTTATAAACTAGTACATACCATATAATTTAAGTGTAAAATAAGTAAAACGAATGGGAGAACCAAGTGTTTCAAGTGTTTTTATTAAAATATTTTCAAGTCATCTAATTTTTATAAAAGCGATTTTTTTTTTTTCAACTTGAAGATTTTTAAAACATTACCATAAAAAATCACTTAAAAAATTGTCGCAAATACATTCTAAATTCTTTTTTATCATCCCGGATGCCTTTCTATTAATTAGTGCCTCATTTTGAAGGATTTTTCAGCGATTGTGTCAACTAATTATGAAGTAGTCACATTAGAGCAGTTTTATTAGATAATTTATTCTCATAAATGTCTAAAAAAACATAAGGATAGTTTTGGAAAAAAAACATAATGATAGTTTTGAATAACAAAAAAAAAAAAAAAGAGTTTTTTCAATTAAATGTTCAACAAATAAACCTTAACCACTTGGATGTAATGTGTCAAGATACAATCCTAAAGGTCCTATTTATAGAAGTGATACAAGATCAAATAAAATAAAATATAATGCAATAAAGTCTAATATAATAAAATTCAATATAATCTAAGAATTTTAAATATAAAAATTAATGTACCAATGTAATATATATATCTTTATTTTTTTTGTTATAAAACACCGAAAAGAGGAGGAAAAAATTGTAATGTTAACGAAATTAAAAACTAACAAACAAAAAAAAAAGAAAGAGATACCCGATCAAATAGTTATTATTATTATTATTATTTTTTTGGGAGGGTAAAATACAAAGAAAAAACATGGAGAGTAACAATTAAAAAAAAAGAGTAATATATACTTGATGAAAATTGGAGATGCTTTTAGACTTGAAAAAAATTATTTTTATCTTTCTTTCTGGTATAAAATGTAAAAAAAAAAGGGTGGGAGACTAATGAAATTAAAAAAAAAATACTTTATAGAAAATTGGAGAAGATGAATTTTAAACCTAAAAAAATATAATGAGAGGAGATGTAGAATTTATATTTAGATTCAAAATCAAATTTGATTATTTGATTTTGAATCAAACTAAAATTCAAAATTAAATCAAATATTTATTTTGAGTCAAATTATCAAATCAAATTATGATTATTTGATTGAGTAATTTAATTAATAAAAATTTAAATGGATATTTTGGTCTAAAACAGTTTTCAGAAATCATTGCCTTTAAATATTGTATAGACATAGATGTATCAAATTATCTCGTTATTGTTATTTGAATTCGAAATTAAATTAGATATTTATTTTGAGTCAAATTAAATGATGATGATTTAATTGATGTAACTAATTAACTAAAATTTTAAGGGACATTTATGTCTAAAAATATTTTTACAAAATTCTTGCCTTTTAATGTAGTATAGATATAGATACAAATAGATATAAATGAAAAATTGGAAGTAAGGAGGAGAAAATAGGGTGTTAGGATTTTTTAAGCAGGGATGAGAGATAAGAGAGAGTAGTACTATAAACGTTTTGGGGTCTTGCACTTGGTAGAAAATAAAGAAGATATTTCTTAATCTCCTAATCATTTTTTCTAGTAACATTATTATTCTGGTTGATTTTATATGTATGGAAAATATGATATGAATTGATGAAGGCATATGAGAAAATGATGTAATTGTATGTGTACCATTGTGGATTCTTAAGTATATTTAGCCATGGGTAAAAGTAAGGGGAGGAAAGGGTAAAAAATGTTTTATCTGTTTTTTTTTTTTTTTTTTGAAAAAGAACAAGTTTTGAATAATACAATTTTACATATATTTTTGCTAAAACTGCAACAACCAAAGTGGACGAATAATTGTGCTTGTTTATGTTTGTTGGTGGATTTTTTTTTTTTTTTTTAACTCTATACCATAAAGGAAAATTAAACTCAATTTTACTTGGAAGATAGCTACATCATTTTTTTTCCTTTTTCAAAACTAAACACAACCCAACTATGTACACTTAATACAAAAGAAAACAAAAACATCAATATATGTTGTAACAGGCAAAATTGACAAAATTTCTGCATGGAAATAATGAAAATTATATCAACAATCAAGAGGGAGAATTACTGATCTTTTAATCTACTTTGGTTGGCATAATATAGCATATTACATCGAAGAATTGAAAAAAAAAAAAAAACTTTAAAATAGCAGTTGATTTATTCATTAATGACTTAATTTGTCTATTGTCGTTGGTAGAGTTTATGTGAGCCAGATAGATACTTTGTCTAATTGCTTCAATTTAGACAAGTATTAGATTGAATTAAGGGAATATCATTCTTGTTTGGCAATGGGGGTTGTAGTGTTCTTTTGATTTGCAATTGATTTATCTCTTTTATCAATTATAAATGCGTCTTTGCTTTACATGTATGTTGCGTTGTTAATTAATTAAAGAAGTTCTGTATTTCATAATAACTTTTTGTTAATGATATACACTAATAATTGCTTTTGTTTTTTTTTTTTTTTCCATCTCTGGTAGGCAATTCACCCTTAGTCTCTTACTTAACCTTTGTCTACTATATTCATATTGCTTAAATATTAGAAATTCAGTAGCAACTTTTTATTTTGGGTAGACTCTCGAATACCTTAATTATTTTCTTATGTAATAGAGTACGAAGTTTTATTCAGGACAAGAAAAGCTATGATACTTACGGTGTCATATAATTCATTATGCATGTTTATTTTAACTATTGAAAGAGTGTTGAAATTTGTTTGATCAAATCAATTCAAGTTATATGATATTTAAAGTATATAAAATCTAAAAAAAAAAAAAAAGAAGACTGTTTATTGGAATTAGTAGTTTGTAGCCATAAGAAAAAAACAATAGAAATTTATAATAGCAACAAAAAACACACATAAATTTATAATATCATAAAAAAAATAGCCTCATATGCAAATGATAACACACATTCGGTCAAACTCAGTCATACACGATCTTGTCACTTTGAGCGGGTTCTTGCTATGTACACTAAGCCTCGAGTCAATCTATTTTGTTCCACTTTAAAGCATGATCGGCACCGGTGTTGCTGCAATAACCATCAACGACAACAAGTGGCGTCAGCAGATGAAGACTTCTACATGAAGACGTCGACAATTGACTAAACTAAGGATTCGTTAGGAGTTGACAAGGGAGAGGGTTGACTTTCCTATATTATGTTCTCATGGATAGGTCGATTGCTCTCCATTTGAGGATAGCTATAAAGATTTATTATAGCTTTAAGAACTAATGCTATGATAAATTTTCATTGCAATGCAAATAAGTTATATATTCATGATTTATTATAGCATTTGTCCTAGCTAACAAAAAAAAAGTTATAAAAGGTCTATTACAATATTTTCTGTTACCTATCGTATCAAATTGTGACTCGGGTTTCTTATAAAGAAGACTCACTCACCTATTTTGCTTTATTTTCAAATTGTGACTCGGGTTCTTATGAAGAGACTGCTACAGAGCCAAAATGGAGAAAGGCGATGGATGCAGAAATCACAGCTATTGAAAGAAATAATACCTAGGAGTTGACAAAGCTTCAAAAGGGAAAAAGACTATTGGTGTAAAATGAGTGTATCAGACAAAACTAAATGAAAAAGGTGACAAAGAAGTTTGGCGTGGACTGTAAGCAAGAGTTTGGTGTAGACTACAAAGAAGTTTTTGCTCCAGTAGCGAGGCATGATACGATCAGAATGGTGATCCCACTAGCTGCTCAAAACTCGTGGCCTATCTTCCAGTTGGATGTGAAATCAACATTCTTACATGGAGACTTGGAAGAACATGTATTTATTGATCAACCTCCTGGTTCTGTGAAGATTGGAAATGAGCATAAAGTATATAAATTAAAAAGAACTCTTTATGGATTAAAAAAACCTCCACGGGCTTGGTACAGTCGTATTGAAACTTATTTTTTAAGGGAAGTTTTTTATAAGTGGCCATATGAGCATACACTTTTTATTAAATTTGAAGATGGAGGTAAAATGCTCATTGTTTGCTTATATGTGGATGATCTGATTCATACTGGAAATGATAGTGCCATGTTTGAAAATTTTAATCAATCAATGATGCTAGAATTTGAAATGACTGATCTTGGACCAATGCACTATTTTCTTGCCATAGAAGTGGTGCAAACTGATGATGGTATTTTTTTTTTATCTCAAAAGACATATGTCCAAGAAATTTTAGATAGATTTCAAATGAAGAATTGCAAGTCGGTGGGTACACCAACTGAAGTTGGTTTAAAGCTTATCAAAGATCCTAATGGTTGGAAGCATGATGTATTTGACAACCACAAGGTCAAATATAATGCACGCAGTAAGTCTCATTAGCAGGTACATGGAATGTCCAAGAGGGATGCATCTTCTTGCTATAAAGAGAATTTTTTTATATTTACGAGGTACAACTAATTTTGGGTTGTACTACCAAAAAGGTGAAAAAAACAGATTTAATTGG
This sequence comes from Trichosanthes cucumerina, assembly GCA_036507285.1. Taxonomy (NCBI): domain Eukaryota; kingdom Viridiplantae; phylum Streptophyta; class Magnoliopsida; order Cucurbitales; family Cucurbitaceae; genus Trichosanthes; species Trichosanthes cucumerina. Next base: position 6,846,278 of record CM071841.1, read on the forward strand.
TTTTTACTGATAGTGACTATGTTGGAGATTTGGATGATAAAAGAAACACATCTGGATATGTTTTTATGATGGGCTCAGGAGTTGTTTTATGGTCTTCAAACAAGTAAGCAATTGTAACTTTATCGATAATTGAAGTAGAGTTCGTAGCTGCAACAGCTTATGCTACCCAAGCTATTTATGGTTGAGGAAAATTCTTGAAGACAATCATTACAAGCAAGAGAGAGAGTTACTACAATTTATTTTGACAACAATTCAACTATTAAGCTCTCCAAAAATCCTGCTCTACATGGAAAAAGTAATCACATAGATATGAAATTTCATTTCTAAAAAGACCTCACAAAGAAAGGAGTCATTGATCTCATTCATTGGTTGTCTACCTCTCCATATTATATATATATATAAGAGTTAACAAACACTCCACAGCATGCACCCCAATGGTTTTAGTTTCTCATTATCTTCTCAGAATCTCAACTACAAGGCGAAGACGAAGGTTTTAGAAATTGGTTAGCTTTTTCTTTTTTCTTTTTCCATAATAATCCTTCCCTTTTTAAGCAATTTAGCTTCAAATTTAGCCCAGAGAAATTGAACCGAAGTAAATCACTTACACCATCTAACATCAACATTTATCATACATAACATTCATACATTAACATATCCTTTTATGAATTTTCACTTTGCCAAATAGCCACACAACCCTTTTTGGTTTAAATCCTATATGGTGGATGGACTTTTATATTTACTTTGCTTTAGTTTTTAAATTTTGAAATATTCTAAAATTTTAGTTCCCGCACACTTAATAAAAAAAAAAAAAAAAAAGAAGAAGAAGAATCTAAACTTTTACTTAATAATCTTTCGTTAATTAGTCAGCAAGAATCTAACTCAAGAAACTCAAAATCTAACCCAAATACATTGTAAATTATATTTAAATACTTATGAATATAGACAGGGATAGTTCAATATAAAAAAAAAACGTACAGAAAGCATTAAATATTTATTAACAACGAATAGAGCAACTTAAATAAAATAAACACGAAAGTTCTGTCTTACACTCATCATAGTTTAAAACTATAACTCAATTAATCAAATTATGAAGAAATTAGTTTGTGAGTATATATTGAAATCTCCCTATAGATAAAATGTAAAGAGTAAGACCCTTTGTCAATCTGGCATAGTTTTTATTATATCAAGAATATCAATCAAGGTCACATCCAAATATTTTACTAAATAAAGTGAATTGTAAAATAAATGAAAGCAGTAAAAAAAATAAAATGAAAAGGTCATCGTCCTCCTACCTAGTAGTTAAGTAATTGGTGGTGGTTAAAAAGTTCCGTCAGTTTTCACCGTGAGTAAAATTATAATGAATCACCATTGAAATTCAAAACGACCTCCTTTCTCCCACAAAAACTTGCAAAACGCCATCCGACCCGCCTGCCACGAGCGTCCACTCATCCTCCCCGACTTGCCTCCAACACACGCTACTCACCAAACCCAACCCCGACCCGTAACCCGACCCGACCCATATCGCCTCTCCCCACCTCTTGTCGTACACGAACACCCTTTTGTCCTCCGATCCGCACCCGATTAATCCTCCGTTTCTCCACACCGATAACCCGACGAAGCTTCTGCTGTTCACGTGCCCCTCGTACGTGCGAACCGCACGTGCGCCATCCCCCCCTTCCTCCGTCTTCCACATCTTCAAACTCCCGTCCGTACTGGCGGACACGATCGTCCCGCCGTCGAGGAACTTCACGTACGTCACCGTTTTCGCGTGCCCCTCCAATACCATCACCGCCTCCGACATTTTCCTCCGGTCGTATCCGTACGCCTTCCGGTCGGCGCATCCGACGACCAACAACGCTCCGCCGTGGGGGTTGAACTCCACGCAACAGACCGGACTTCGGACCACGCTCGGCTGCACCGTCGCCACGCAGTCGCCGCCGTCGCAGCGTGTGTCCCAGACTTGCACTGTCCCGTCGTCGGACCCCGACGCGCCGACCACCGGATCCACTGACGAGTAATCCACACTCCACACGCGCCGGCCGCCGTGCTCGTCCCTCTCGAAAACGGGCAGCTTGGTGTCTAGATCGTACTCCATGACAACCCCGTCATAGTCGCCGGAGCCCAAAATCCGACCGCCGGTGGAGGGCTTCCAGCGGAGGCTACTGAGTTTGGCGGGAGTACAGATACAGAATTCAGAAGCGCGGCTGTGGTCCAAGAGAGCAACAGTACGGTCTCTATCGTGGTGATCCGGCAAGAGGTTATGAAGACGGTATCCTCGGATTTTTCTGGCGATTCCAGCGGTGGCGAGGAGGGAATCAGAGGGGTCAAATTCGAGGACGCCGAGGGTGTCGGAGGCGGCGCCAATGGCGGAGGAGGAGACAACAGAGGCGAGGGAAATGTCCCATTCGCATCGAGGCGGCGAGTTGTTTTTGAATTTCTGGGTTTTGGGATTGAAGAGGGTTTCCATTTCCCATTCATAAGAAGTAGAAAGGAAAAAGAAATTGTATGGAAATTTGGAGCTTTGGGAATTGGAACCTATCTACGGCCGCCATTAAACCACCTTAAGCTTTTTGCTTCCTATTTGCCCTTTTCAAATAAACAAAAACAAAACCTAATTAAGCTCAATGCCTATTTCCAAATTAAATTCGTGTGATGTGGATAAATTGAGTCTTCATCTTTTGTTTTCTTCACCCTTCGCTTTCCAACCCCCACTTTTACATAAATTATTCCTTCACCTCCTCATAATAACATTAAATATAGTTTTAATATTTTTTTATCTTATATAAATTTGAGATACTTCTCTCGCCTATTCCACTCTAAAAATTTATAAGTTATCCGTCTTTTTTTTTCATCATTGTTTTCTATTTTATACCCATCTTTATACAGCCGACTCCAACACATAAAAAAAATCTAAAATATTTTTTAAAAAACTTCTCATGAATGAACGATTGAGTGGAAATTGTCAAATGCATAACATGTGATGAGTTTTTTCCTATTGAAAAATTCATCCTTTTTAACTCACATTTTTTAATAAAAATATTAAAGTAATAAATAGTTCACTCATTTCGAGTAGTTCGACCCCAACCAACGCCGAATTGATCACCATTGGTCGGTTCCGTAGGTCGTTACTTTTTTTTATTCCTGGCTTAAATCAACCGACTATCAGTCGGTTTATGCCGTTTTTTTTTATTATTTATAATATATAATATGAATATACAAAATTTTTATAGGTTTTATTTATTTATTATTAATATTATATTTTTTAAAAAAAAATTCAGTCGGTTTGGTGGGTTTAGGGCTCCGACCAACTTCCACCAACCACCTCTCTACAACCGAGTGATCAAGGTAAATTCGGTCGGTTTTGGTCGATCGTTTCAGTTTTTTGTCTTCTTCCATTAAAATTTTTGTTATATTCACATCAATCATATTTTATTGGTGGGTTGATATTTTTATTCTATAATTAAAATATTGATTCATATTAATATCTAATATTAATATAGACATGAAAGAGATGAAAATTTGAAAATGTAAGAAAAAATTCAGTTAATTTATAATTTACTCATGAGAGATTCTATAAATATATAAGTAAAAGATAAACTTTGTGGGATGAAAGAACCATGATTCAAATTAGGTTAATGTAAGGGAATAACCATTCTAGTTAAAAGAAAATTTATTAAATTATAAAGTTAGGTCATGACTATGTTTGAATTATATTTCTGAATTTTAAATTGTAATTTTTGTGTATGCAATCGTTTTTAACAAAACAATGACATATGAATTGGACAATTACTTTCTTGTATCTAGTTACTTAAGTTTTAACCTGTCAAATCAATTCATATTTATCTAAATAAACACACCATGTGATATCATTAATCAGTTAAAAATATTATTAACTTATAGTAGAATTAAGTATAATAATAATGTAAATAAGTTTAGGAAAATGCCACTTTATTTCAATATAGCCGTATAGGTAAAACTGTAAAATCATTCAACATATCGAACTAAATAATTTTTAATGTCATAAAATTATTCATGATTCTGCAGTCAATTTGAATAACATTTTTTCTAAATATATAAAATTAAAGATGTCGCTTTTTGGAATATAAAAAGCGAAATGAAATGCTTTTCAAATTTTATAGACTAGAAGTGCTTTTCTTTTCAATTATTCTTTTCTCATTTACAATATCATGGAATAAAAAAGAGTTAAAGACGGCTACATAAAGTAGGGAATTTAGACACTTTATTGGAAACGTTACAAAAATCTAAGTGGAATAAAAAAATGTTGTTTAGAAATATTTCTTTGCGGATTTATCTATTTATTTATTTTTAATATTATTATTATATTTTAAGATTTTTAAAAACTGTTTATAAAGGTGTATTTGAAAGGAATCTCTGCTCTATTCACAGGTCGCTTCATGCTGTTATTATAACTATTCATGATTTTGGATATTTTGCTTCTATTGCTTAATGATGGGAAGGTTTTTATTCAGTCAAAGCTCTTTTTGACTTTTTTTTTTTTACGAATTTCTGAAGAAAATTATCCATCTTATATATTTCATATGTCACGTCTGAAAGTTTATAAGATATTTAGAATGAGCTTAAGATCCCTTCTAAAATTGTCTTAAAATGTTTTTAGAATATCTCCAATAATATCACTTCTGATTTCTGAATGTGTAATTAAAAACTTTGAAAATAGGCCAATAAAAGTATAGTTCAACTGACATCAAATATAACTTATGACTAAGAGATCATGAGTTCAAATCCTCCACCCTCAATTGTTGATGTACTCAAAAAAAAAACTTTAAAAATAGTTTAATTTTTTTGGATTAGTTTCACTATTTTTTTTTAGTTCAACAATATTTGAAAGTGGGAATTTATACATTAACCTCTTAGTCGATGATACATGTCAATTACTATGGAATATATTAACTTTTCACTATATATTCTAATAGTCATATTAACCTCACCCTTCATATATTAAAGCTAGTTAAAAGTTAGAAACTAATATATTTGATATATTGAGTAGTTAGTTGGATGATGATCATCATTTGAGTTTATAATTTGAAAGACAATTTAATTTAGAATGTGTGATTTTAGCTTTTTGAGCATATTTATAGGATAAAATAACACATAAATACGAATAATACCTATACTCTAAACTAATATTATCACACAATATATAGTAAACAAAAAAGAAAATAGAGGAACGCGATAATATGATTCTTCCAGCGATTGTAATAAAATAATTTGTAAACATAGCTTAATTAGTAGTAATTGACATTTACTTCTTCTTTTCCCAGCCGAAAGTTCCAACTTCCATATATTCTACATTTATTGCAGTAAGAAACAATAATTTTAGGAACTACATCTCTTCATCTATACTCAGATCCAAGACTTGAAAAGACCACATTGACAGCCACCAGTTTTTGTTTAGAAAAGTGTACTTTGTCTATCATATTTACACACAATTTGCCCAACAACTAAGGATGATGAAGTGACACACTAAAAGCAAAATGCCAAATGAACATAGTGCTTTGTAGATACATATATAACACATTATCCTCACGACAACTTTTTGTCACAAATTCATCCTTATATTTTAGTCAAATTCTACAAATGTCTCTACTACCATAGTACCTATGTTAGTTGAATATATTAGAATTCCAAAATACAATTTAGAAATATTTGGAAGGATTTAATCAAAGTAAAAAAAACCCAAAATCACAAAAAATAAATTAAAGATGAATAAGGAAAGTAGGGGTGTACAACTAACCCGATAACCTGACCAACCCGGACTACCTAACCCAAACCGTAAGGGTTGGGCATGGTTAGATTTTTTTCGGTTTGAGTTGGGTTAGAAGTTTGGAGAACCAAAAAGTTCGGGTCGGTTCTCGGGTTCGACCTTTTAGGCTCGGGTTGACCCAACCCAACTCAAAGTTTATATTTGTTTAATTTTATTTTAATTAAATATATACTCATAAATGAATTATTTATCAATTTCTTATGTTTTCTTCTAAAATTCTAACAAAATGTTAAGATGTTATGAATTTTGAAATTTGATATTTGAATTTTATGTGATTTTAGTTATTAATTCAAAAAAAATATTTTAAAAAATTTAAAAAATAAAAAAAGTTAACCCAGTGATCCAATCCAACCCAACCCAAAAATATTGAGTTGAGTTACTCTCATAAATAGGGTTGGTTGGGTTGAACGAATGAGGAACACGAATTTTCGGATTGGTCCAAAAATCTCCCTTAACCCAATCCAATCCGACCTATGTATTAAGGGTAAGGATATATTTAGTAATGAAGTATGTAATATTATATATATGGTAGAATTTCAAAAGTGAAAAGACATAAATATGACACTCGTCAAAGGAATGGATAAATACAAATATTTCTAGGAAAGGGAAGGAAATGGATAAATATGGTCCAAAAAATAAAATAAATAAAAGTACATATATATAAATTCGTACAAAGAGGAGATGGGCAACAATAAAGGAAAATCAAGGGAATGGCGTGGTGGTGGGTTTTATACCTCATTTTTATGCAAAGGGAAGAAGTGGTAGTGACTTTTGGGAATTTTTTTTTTAATTTGAAAAAAAAAATTAAAAAAGGAAATGTTGTGGGTGTAAGGTTTTGGGGGCCTAGGGTTTACGTGGCTTAAGCCAAGCCTTGTGTTTTTTTTTTGAATGTTGTGGGTGTCTAACTTTCCTGTCTTACTTTCCTCTGTCCATCACATGGCACAATTCTAACTTCTAGTTTTTCTTTTCAAATCTTTTCAATGTCTACGTGGCTACTTCTAAATTACATATTTATGTTATTAAATTTCCCGCATTCATATCCTACAAAATTAATGAAATATTAAAAAAAATTACAACAAAATATATAACGTAAGGTATATATATAATATTATAACAAGTATTTTAACTCATTTAAAAAGTATACCAGATTTATTTTTTAATTTAAATATATATTTTTTAATTTTTTATTTTAAAAAAAATTCAGAAATATCCATCGACATCGATATTTTATCCATATTTCCATTGACATTTCCACGAAATTGAGTTTTCGATATTTCCATTGACATCGACATTTTAAACCTTGTATATAAGTCAATGTGTGTTCTTTAAAATCTAACTATTACCATATTTGGTCTTTATAGTCTAGGCTTAATTATTTCAATTTAGTTTACCTAATTTTTTAAAATTTGTTTTAGTTGGTATCGTTTGAGCTTAGTTCCAATTTAATATTAGTTTGCAATATAGAAGTCGCAGTGTCCCATGTTGTTATTCTAAACTTAATCCAAGTTAAGTGTTTCAGTTAGCGTCAGTTGATTTTCCATCCAACATTTTAATGAATTTGTTCGAGCTTTAAATAAAGAGAAAAAGTCAAAACTAGCCGTTAGTTTCCACGTGTTAGATTTTGATTGGCTGAAAAAAGAAATTATTAATTAATAACATAATAATAATACTATTACATTATTATATTATTATGTTAATAAAATAATATTATCATATTAAAATAAAAAAAAAAATTCAAATTCTTTTGATGGTGGGACTTTTTTTTAATTATATTTAAGTTATTATGTCACGTGTCACAATCCTATTGGTTCACATGTTGTCATGTTATTGTCACATCATCCACCATATTATATTTTACCGTTTGAAAATGCCACATGTTGATCGTTGACCTTTCAGATCAGCTTTATATGTCACGTGTCATGTTATGTAGGATTTTTCTTTCAATTTTGTTTTGTCTATAACTTCTTTGTTTGAGCTCTGATTCGAACGATTCAAAATGCCTTGGAATCGTCTTTTTGAGATCTACACAATGAAGATGAACACTTCAAAATACTAAAATTAATTAATTTTATATTAAGAGCCTAAAAGCGAACAGTAACCACACATGGTTTTTTTTTAAAAAGAAAAAATTTATAGTTAATAAGTGGACAAAAAAGGAGAAGTTTGAGAATATTTTTTACAGGCTAAATTATAGAAAATATATGAAACTTTATACCTTATTTCAAATAATACCCTGTAACATTAAATTTTGGATGAAATGTTAAAGATTCGTTTCATTACTACCTTTTTCCTTTCAAAAAAAATTGGAAAACTTCTTTGCAAATCCTTTTATACATAAAAAGATTAATGCTATTTTTTTTTCTTATGAAGACTATGTGCCATCGAACACTTGTGAAATACAAAGTTTGAGTTTTGTCTTTTTTTTTTTCCAGGTGTTTGACTTTCACTTAGCTAGACACATGGAGCTCTTAGGAAGATGATTGAAAAGTTTCCTTCTCCATATGCTGTTTCAGGAGAAGAGGAAATTTCTGTAGCATACCAGGTTATTATGTGTTGTGTTGTGGGGGCTAAGGAAGAAAAATAAACCTTTAGACGAGTTAAAAACCCTTGTGAGATGTGGTTATTACTAGGTCTCATATATTTCTCTCTGGGTATGGTGATGTAGTTATTTTCTAATTATTATTTAAGTCTTATTTTACTTTATTCGCGCACATTTCTTTAGTGGAGTTCCCTTCTTGTGGACTTAATTTTTTTTTTATGCCATGTATTTTTTTACAAAAGTTTGATTTCTTATTAAAAGATAGTTTGAAATCGAGTTTTCTCTTTTTATAAGTATAAAAAAAATAAGTGAAAAAAAAAATAGATTTTTTTTGCTTTCTCTATTTGTGTGTATATTATTGATAAGCAGAATATTAATGTGGTTTTCAACTACGATGAATGAGTGGTGAAAGAAAACAAGTGTAATTTTTCTTTTCTTTTCTTTCCTTTTCTTTTCTTTTTTTTTTACTTTGGAGAGTTACGAGGGAGAGTTATTATGGTTATAGATTTTAGAGTTTGTTGAGCTTATTTGGTCAACTTGTTGCTACATTTCAAATGCTAATAAACTTGAAGAATGACAAGTTTGGTCCAGTTTACAAGGTTAATTAATCAAAAGTTTGATATATTATTTTTCTTAATATTTAAGAAGTGTTAGAAACTTCGACAATATTTTCATTTATTTTTTCCTAACATGAATTTAAGAAAAACTTATTGGTAGTGATTGATGAGGGAATAAAAGTGAAAAAAGCTATTAACAAAAGCAAGTCAAGGACATTAGGAATTCAAGAATAAAGTAAAAGTAGTCTTGAAGGAAGAAGAGACGTGTTTTCCAGTAAGAGTATTATTTTAAAATTTTTAGAAATGTTAAGGTGTTCACACGAGACTTCAACCAACGAATGGAGATGAGACACGTGTAAATGAATTTCGTATTTGTATTGATTTCAGGTAATTGTGAGTACAATCTCTAGTGTTTGATCCTCTGATTCTTTCTCCTACTTGTATGTTGTGATCGAGGTCAAAACGAATTTGTTCTCAATGTTGGAAACTTCAATGGATTCGTGGCGTGTTCTTGACGATCTCCGTGAAGTGTTCTTCGTTCAGGCAGTGTTTGATCTTCAAGAGCTTCTGGAGACTTCACAGCTTTGTTTCTGAATTCTCTCTAAGCTTCTTCAGTTCTGAACCTTGAAAATGAAGGAGAGAGGTCTCTATTTATAGAGTTTCTCTAGGCCTCCAGATGGGCTTGGGCCCGTTGGACTGGGCCTGCTCTTTGCTGGGCCAACTCATTTGGGTTGGGCCAGGTTGGCTTTGGGCCAACCATTTTGGGTTGGGCCAATCTTCTTGGGCTTGGCTGATTTGGGCCTTCTGTCCTGAACCGGGTCTTATTGATTTTGGGCCTATGTCTCTGGATCGGGCTTGGATTTTTTGCTAACTGGGTCTTTAATTTAGACTTTTGTCTATCAGATTTTAAGGAACCCAATTATATAGCCACCAATTTAATTTAGGGATGCGTGCAGATTTGATTAGTCCCTAATTAAATAATTTTGCCATCAATGTCGGGTGATGACGTGACAATTTTGGATTCGTCGAAATTTCTATTCCAACAATACGTAAGACATTTTATAGAATAGATTAATTGTAGAGTAATTGCATTATCTTTTATTCAGATTTTCGGTTGAGGGCATTTTTTTCTTTTTCGTCGTAATTGTTTTTTATCCATCAAATTATTTTTCTAAGTAGGTTAATTTATAATTTTTTAAGATTTTAATTAGTATGTATTTTTTATTGTAGCATACATAATTAATTATCGATTTAAGATATTTTAAAGAAGATGTGGTTGTAATTTTAAATTTGAACTTTGGATTAATTATAGAATAATTTATTATGATTTTGGTCAATGATCATTTGTATTTTTTTTTAATTATAGTGGTACACGTGTCGCACCTTTTTTAAAAAAAAAAAATCTCTGGTTTGTCCCCGGTAGGTTTTCTCTACCCTGATTTCAAAATTTAGGCTAAATTATAGAAAATGCCCCTAAACTATGGGGTTTGTGTCAAAAATACCCCTAAACTTTAAAAAGTTTCAAAAATATCCCTGGACTTTCAAAAATGTTCAAAAATACCCTTGCCGTTAAGTTTTGGATGGTAATCAGTTAAAGTTTTGTTTCAAAATATACTCTGAACTTTTAAAAAGTTTCAAAATACCCTGGCCTTAAAAAAACTTTTTAAAAATATTTACCATTGAGTTTTGGATGAAAAATATTAAAATTTCATTTCAATAATACCTTAACCTTTCAAAAAGTTCAAAAATAGAAAAATACAATACCGTTTAAGTTTTAATATAGTGTATAGGAATATTAGAGTTTCGTCTATATAGGATTGATATTCTAATTTACTTAATTATCATGAATATAATCACCAAATTTTATTTGAAAAAAGAAATAGAAAAATGAATAAAAGCAAAACAAAATAAATATATAAAATAAATGATGAAGAAAACAATCAATCATAAGGAATTGATTTCATCAATCAGACTAATAATTCAATTAATTAAGTCCCCGTTTGATAAGCATTTGATTTTTTGTTTTTGTTTTTGAAAATTAAGCTTAACAATACTACTTCTACCAATAGGTTTCTATATTTTCTTTTCTACTTTGTACCTATGTTTTCAAAAACCAAGCTAAGTTTTAAAAACTAAAGCTCTGTTTGATAATAATTTAGTTTTTGATTTTTGGTTTTTGAAAATCATGCTTGTTTTTTAACAATTTCTTTTCATATCCTCTATAATGATTTCCATCTTTCTTGAGGTACCATTTAAGTTTCTAGCAAAATTTCAAAAACAAAAACAAGTTTTTGAAAACTACTTTTTTTAGTTTAGTAGATAAGAATACATAGAAACTTATTGATAGAAGTGGTATTTTTAGGCTTCATTTTCAAAAACCAGAACTAAAAACCAAATGGTTATCAAACGGGGCTCAACATAAATAAGATTGACATGCAAATATTTCATAAGTCAGGAAGACAAAAGTCAAGATTACCTTTTACGAAAGCAAGTGGATGTTTTGGATCTTCCACATCATTCTTGGGTGAGGTCCGGGTAAATTTTTAAAATTTCTAATAGATTGATTAAATGAAATCTCAAAGAATTCCATTAAATACTAAAGAAATTATTGAAAATCATTTTTTTTTAAGTTTTTTAAGGCTAAGGGTATTTTTGAAACTTTTTAAAAGTTTTGGGGTATTTTTGAAACAAAACTTTAACGGTTACCATCCAAAACTTAACGGCAAGGGTATTTTTGAACATATTTGAAAGTCCAAGGGTATTTTTGAAACTTTTTAAAGTTTAAGGGTATTTTTGACACAAATCCCATAGTTTAGGGGCATTTTCTATAATTTAGCCCAAAATTTACGGACAAAACCTTTTCTATTTTATTTAAAATGTATCTAAATTGAATTCATAAAAGAATGTTACAGGCTTTCTTATTTTTGAAATCAGACACATTAATTGTTTATTTTTTTATTATTATTTTTTTTGGGTTCCATTTGTTGACTCAGGTTTCGTTTTGTTCCTTTTCATTTTAAGGTTTATGGATATTTTTCTCCATTTTTGGTTTCCCTCTTCTTCTAATTATTTTTTTTTAGTTCTTCCCTCTTCTTATTTATATTAAGATAAATGAACTCTTGAATTTACTTACTATAGATGATGATTCAATTTTTCTCCGAAAGTCAAACGATCTGCTGATCAACCTCAAAAAAAAGAGAGTAAGAATCTCGAATTAGATTGGATTTCTAGTTTTTACTTTTTTTTTAAAATGCATTCTACTTTTTTTTTATTTAACATTATTTTTTTTACAAGTTTGATTATTTGTAAATTTTTGCCCATTTTGTTTTCCCTATCTAAATATCGTGTTCTTTTTTATTGCAGAAATGGAAAGTTGAATGATTAATTGTGGTTTCAATTCTTTCTATGGAATTTACATGGTACATATTTTGGTACTATTTTCAATTATGAACCATCAATTACAGTATGCTTAGTCTTTTTTGAAATTTTCTATTTATTTCTCACAAATATATTGTATTTTTCCATTTTTTTTATATGTATGCATTCTCTAATTATTGTGTAATTTATATATATATATATATTTTTTTTGTGTACTAAATATTATATGTTGAAATATAAAATTTGTAGAAAGTACTTTGTAATTTTTATATAATTCAAACACACTGTGTTTTTGTGTAATTTATATTTTTTTATTGTTGTGTAACATTATTATATGTTAATTTTAAATATGTAAGGAAGTACTTTTTAAATTTTATATAATTCATATTAAGAGTTGCTATAATCTTTGTATTTTCTAAATACTTTCTGTTGATGTATATCACTAATTTAAATGGTACGTTTCACAAGTTGAAAATTTTTAGAGATTTATATCAGTTCAAAGCATTAACTATCAAAATAAGTTAAATTTATCTCGACTGAACTTTTAGGAATGTGTTGACATAGAAATTTTGATCAATCCCCAGTTGCCACGTCGTTATTCAAATTAATGACGAAGTTGTAAATAATTAAATTTGAGATCGATTATAAGTTGACACATGTCCTAAATTTAATTTGGAGACAATAAAATTGACAAGTTCTAAAAATTAAAATGTCACATGTCTTTCTTATGATAATTTGACTAAATAATTAAATTTAATTTGGTCAAATTGGGTTTATAAAATTGGACAAGTTAAGTGATTGGGTTATATGGAATGAGACAAATTTAGTAAAGCCCAAATCCAAATGACTAAGACCAAAGCCAATAAAGCCTAAATCTAAGTGGTTGGGCCCAAAAGCCACTCAAGTCCAAACCCACACGTGTTCAGAAATTTCACTCCCAAAGGAATTCAGAGCAAATTCCTCAAGTGTTGAACACTCCCTGAAGTTCTTAGTGTTGAACGCTGCAAGACGAGTCTTCAAGTTAGTGGGTCGTTGGCTCCACCTGTTATCTCCTTCTACGACATGCTGTTGTCGTCGCCATATTCCATATGTAACTTAGTCATCTCTGCCTCGTTGCGGTCAAGACTCTCCAAAAAAACGGAGGACTTCATTCGGTGACTCATGATCACCCTCTAAACGATCAAAATAAGGTAAAGTTTGAAGATAAGTTTTGTACTCTATTAATTTCTCACCTCTAGTGGGTGGCGCCAATTTGGTCTTTCGACCATATCCTCTAAAATCAGACGTGCGGGTCTCCCCGCATGCAACTTACGCCATTCGAGGTGGCCCAACCCAACATTCATTCGCAAATCAATCCTGTAGTGAAATTGAGACTGTTTGACCTTAGAAGCTAATTCGCGTGTGCTGTAAGACAAGTCCGGTGCGGAACACTACAAGTCCAAAGGTGTTAAACACTCTGTGAAGACCAAAGATTCTTCCAAGTCTCCAACCTCAAGAACAAGCTATTTAGCCCTCGAGTGACATACATACAAGAGAGAGAATCAGAGGATCATACTTAGAGATTGTATTCCACACCCACAAATTAATACAATACAAAGTTCATTACACGTGTCTCGCTGTTGTTCTTTCGCTGAAATCACGTGTTTACAGAATGCATAATTTACTTTAAACATAACTAATTGATTATATTTTTTCAACATCAATTTATACTATAAACTAGATTGTCAATAATCCCAAAATACTATAAAATTCATAAATTAAAAGTAGATTAAAAAGGAGTTCAATCTATAAATTCAACAAAAGTATAATTTTACAATAAAAATAAAGTTCTTAAAAATCTTTTTTTAGTTAATCTCACTACAAGAAAATGGTCTTTTGCCGACGCTAGTGTTCCCGACGCATAACAAAGCGTCGGCACAGAGCATCATTCCCGATGCAGTCGTCAAGCGCGTCGGAACATGTAGAAGCCAGGATCTATGCCGACGCGGGGTCTATTGCGCGTCGTCATATACCCCTCTATGTCGACGCCATTAAGTACCGCGTCGGCAAAGAACGTAATGCGCTTCGTTTTACTCTCTATACCGACGCGGTACTTAACGGCGTCGACGTAGAGGGGTATATGCCGACGCGGGGTCTATTGCGCGTCGGCATAGAGGGTCTTTAAAATGTCTTCTCCTTCGCAGAACCCTCAAATTTTCTACCCTCTTCCACTGACGAAAACCCATTCTCCCTCGACAGATCTGCCGCGGTCGCCGAAAACCTTTCCTCCCTCGACAGATCCGCCGTCGCCGCTGAATCCTACCCCCGCCGCCGACGCCCCCGACCCCTTCAGCACTCGTAGTTCAGCCGCCGAATCCAACCTTCACCGCCGGTCGTAGTGTTCAGCCGCCTCTCGTCAACAACCGTCGTGGGTCGTCAACATCGTCGCCGCCCGTCGTAGTTCAGCCGTCGCCTGTGGCAGATCAACCACCACCGCCCGTCGTAGTTCAAATTACCGTGGGTCGTCAACATCTCTCCGCCGCCGTCGCATCATCGACCACCGGTGAAGGTATGATTTTTTTAAAAAATATATATAATATCATTTATAATTTATTTACATATAAATGCTTTTATTATTATTATTTTAGGAATATAAGTGTTTTGATTTCTATGGATATCTGACATTTGGCCTGGTTGAAATTTAATCTTAGTCCATAGATTTGTAATCTTAGTCATGTTATGGGTTTAAATTATATATTCTTGTATGTGATTGAAACAAGGAGTAATGGAGATAAAACAATGCATTATATGTTATAAAACATTCCAAAAACCTCAAAACTTTTAACAAATTCTTTTTAGGTGTTTATGCTCAAAGTGTGCAATGCATTATGTAAGTGTTTATGCTCAAAGTGTGCATAGATTAAAAATTTTGTTCTCATTTCTTTTTAGGGTGACCTAACAAATTCTTAAAACTCTTAAATTCCCAAAACCTAAATAATAATAGTTATAAAACATAAAGTTAAAACTAATTTCATGTTTACTAATGGATTTTTTGTCTAACTATACATATTCTAACCTTCCAAGAACTAGTAGTTGGTTTGAGTGTGGTATACAATTAAGAATGAATAGAGAGTGAATTAAACTAAGTGATAGGTTCTCAACTGAGTATAAGGAAGGAGTAGCCCAATTCTTAGAAATAGCGAAGCTTCATGTAAATAATATAGGAGAAACCAGATGCTCATGTAAGAGGTGTATGAATTCGATGTGGCATTCATTAGATGGAGTGGAACGACATCTAATCATCAATGGAATGTCTCCTACCTATAGTAGTTGGGTATATCATGGAGAACCAGTTGACTTATCTAGAGGTTTTCAGGTCACACAAGTCAATCAAGTACTATAGAGCGTAGTGTAGTTAATGAAGAAAATGATATATTGAATCCTTCTATATGATCTACAAGCCCCTATTGATGATCCAAACGTAAATCATCAGATAGATGAAGAGGAAGAGGACATTGGGTCTAAGTTGCCTACTAATGGTCACGATAGAGGCACTTCAAACATATTTGAGGATTTAATAGTAGAAGCACGTAAAGAATTGTACCCTGGTTGTACACAATTTTCTTCATTACAATTTTTGGTGAAGTTGATGCATATTAAGGTCCTTAATGGTTGGAGTAATAAATCATTTGATATGTTACTAGAATTATTAAAGGAAGTCTTTCCAACTGGCACATCCATGCCTAGTTCATTTTATGAAGCCAAGAGAAAGTTGCGTGACTTAGGGTTAGGTTATGACTCTATCCACGTTTGCAAGTTCGATTGCATATTATTTTGGAAAGAGTATGCTAATAGTCAACAATGCCTAATATGTGGTGAGACTCGATATAAGATTAACGATGAAAATGGTAAAAAGATTCCACACAAAGTTTTACGCCATTTTCCATTAATACCGAGGTTGAAGCGATTGTTTTCATCAAAACATATTGCTCCTGAAATGCGTTGGCACAAAGAGAAACGTGTTGAAACAGAAGATGTGTTGCGACATCCAACTGATGCTGAAGGTTGGAAACATTTTGATCGTGAGTTCCCCCTGTTTGCTTCGGACCCACGAAATGTTCGTTTGGGGTTAGCATCAGATGGCCTTAATCCGTTTGGAAATATGAGTACTCGTTACAGTATGTGGCCTGTGGTGTTAGTTCCTTACAATTTACCACCGTGGAAATGCATGAAAGAGACAAATTTTTTCATGTCTTTACTTATTCCGGGCCCGAAATCACCTGGAAAAGAAATAGCCTGTAGTGTTAGTTCCTTACAATTTACCACGTGTTGTTATGTTTAAGTGTAGGTGGTTCGATACAGGACCGAAAAAGAATAGATCACACATGGATTTAGGGTTTAGGTCGATTAATACATGTCGATTCTGGTATGTTGATGACCGTTTCATTTTTGCTAATCAAGCACAACAAGTTTTTTATATCAACGATCCGAAATATGGTGTTAACTGGAAGGTAGTTCAAGTAGTTCAAAATAAACACATATGAGATGTGCCAGAAGCAGACGATCTTCAGAATGACCAACTTGAGTTACTAGAAGTTGTTGGTAGAACTAGAGTTGAAGAAGCCATTGAGGATAACATATTGTATACAAATGGCGTTGATCCGATAATCGTAGATGAGCAACTTCTTCAGCACAATAATGTCGATGATTTCATCAATGACGAAGAAGACGGTATAGATCTACCTCTTGAAGATGATGAAGAAGAGGATATTGAACAGTTTCATGATAGTGAATAATCATGTAATTGACTTAAACATTTTTGTATCTTACAACTATATATATCACTTTTTAGCTTCATCACTTTTGTATGTCCAGTAGATAGACAATGAGTACTCCCATGAGAAGCGGATGAATGATGCTTGATGATGAATTCTTCGATAGCGACCCGGTTGGTGGAGGATCATCCACGGGTGACACTTCAAGTTTATAATTCTATTTGTTTTCCGATTTAATATTATCTTATATATGTATTAATTCAGTTATATTTTTTCTTCAGATGGTCCTTCTACGAATAGAAATCGACGTGGGTATATGCGTAAGCTTGAGCTTGATCGATATGTTAATGCACATGGACCAGATTCGAATAGAGATCAATCCGAGTTTAAGAAGTCGGTCGGGCCACATGCTACGACGTTGAGCTTGGCTATTGGTTCGACGATGAGAGACTCTTTTCCGCGTTCATTGCGCGAACGATCGAGGGCGTACTCAAGAAATGTAATAGAACTCGGTAAAGCAACTTTATTGGTAAGTTGATATTTTTGTTTATTGTGAGTACTATGATGATAAAATAGACATTGTAATAATTGTTTTTTTTTCTTTCTAGAATCATTTCGCTTTTGATTTCTCCAAACCAGAAGTCGTACAATTTATCGAACGACAAATGCAAACGACGTTCAAGGAGTATAGGGCTGAGTTACACAGACACTACAAGACTTTTGACACTCCTGAGCAGGCACGTGCTAATCCACCTAAGCGGTTGAAGAATGCCATTGAAGACTGGCATGCTTTATGCACTAGATTCGAGGATCCTGAATTTCAGGTATGTATGTGCTCACAACAGTATTATTTTATATTGCCTACAATTGTTTACTAATCATTCATTTCATTAGGAAAAATAAAAAAGTAGTCAAAAGAGTCGGGCGACGCTAACATTTAACCACACATGTGGGTCGAAGACTTTCATCGTTGTGCAACAAGCTGCGGTAGGTTGAATAACCTAAAGTCTCGTTCTTTCATGTTAGTTACGTTATCTTTTTTAATATATTTCCTTTTGACTTGAGTTGTAGAAAGAGAAACAAGGTCGAGATATAGGACCTGTTGACCTATTCAAGTTGACACATTCAAGACATGAAAAGTGGATCAATCCGGCTGCGGAGGATGCACATGTAAGTCTATTTTCGTTAAAGGTTATTTGTATTTATCGATTGAAGCATTTGACAATCACATGTCCACTTATTTGAATTATAATTGCAGAATAAAATGATTCAGTTGCAAGAATCCTCCACTCAAAAAGAGGTCGAACCACGTTCGGGCGTAAATATGTGCATCGATGTAGGGACACGACCAGGCCACGTTAAAGGCCTTGGTTGGGGGCCGAAACCTGCTAAATCAAGTAGGAGATCAACTGGTAGTTCATCAGGTGGGTCTTCAAGTCGAGAAGTTGACGAGTTAAAGGCGCAACTGGCAGAAGCAAATGAAAAATTGGCCAAGATTTGAAGAAAGGATGGAAGAACGTTTGGAGGAACGGTTGGAGCAATGGTTGGAGCAGCGGATGGAACAATATCGAGCAGAAATGCAAGAAATGATTAAAAAGATGATGGAGTCACGAGGAGCACCATGAACATAGGTATAATTTTCTTTCTTGTAAACGTGGATTGTTCTGTTAACTTTGCTTAGTTTTTTTTTTAGAAATTTGTGATTATAGCTTTTTTTACTTTAGCTTTGTTTAGAAATTTGTTGTGTACGTGGTTTGTTCTGTTAAATTTGTGGATATGAAACACAACCTGTTTGTAATTGAAGTATGGAGGAGGTTGGACATCCTTTCTAAAAACTTAAGAAGTGTATTCTCTTATTCAGGTTATATAAATTTTTGGTTTTTTCCTAGTTATGTCGTTGTGCTGCCGAAATTTCGAGCATTTTGGTGGGTGCAATCTCAAATTGTTTTTGTTGGTGGAGCTTAAAGATTGTTTAAGTTTTGGTGGAGCTTAAAGATTGCTTAAGTTTTGTCTTTTCTTGGAGTTTGAGATTGTTTGACAAGTCAGATTTTAATTTCTTTGTTGAGGGTAGGTGTTAGAACTTAGAGTTATATATGTTGTTTGTTGAACGTCTGAATTTGAATTTAACTACTTAATAGGTTTGAGGTTAGTTGTTTGTTAGACTTTGTTATGATTGTTTGAATGTGTTATGTTTAGTTGTTATTAGATGTTAGGTTGAATTTATGTTGTTTATGAATTACTATATATAGCTAAAGTACTAATAAGATTTTCTTTTATATTTAGGTACTCTGAAGACTGGGAATATTACGCATGCAAACTTTGAACACATAGATCTATGATTGTGTTTTTTGTTTAGTTTATGTAATTTTATTATGTATCTCTAATTTTGAATTATGATGCTTTGGTTTTTTTTATTATGTAAACATAATTTTATTATGGAACTCAAATTTTATTATGTTTAGCTTTTTTAGTTTCAAATACCTTTTACATTCTATTTTATTTCATATTCGTTCAACAAGGTTGAAATTAGAGTTTTAGATTAGAGAAATAAAATATCCATAAAAAAAAAAGTTAAGGCTATGCCGACGCGGGATGCTTAGCGTCGGCAAAGACCATACAATGAGCCTATGCTGACACCATCTTTGACCGCGTTGGTATAGGATGGTTTACCCGACGTCGGTCTTCACTCGTCGGCAGACACTGCAGAAAATACTCTATGCCGACGCAGATAAGTTCGCGTCGGCATAGAGGGTTTGAATCCCGACGCCAATTAAAACGCGCGTCGGGAAAGGATATGCCGACGCGAAGCTATGCCGACGACAAGACCGACGCGCATTGAGACGTCGGGATAGGCTTTCCCGACGCGTTTTGGCCTCTATACCGACATTTTACCGCGTCAGGAAAGCCTCAATTTCTTGCCGTGTCTTTTGCCTCGCTGAGGTGGAGGTCGAATGTAGAGTTGTATGTCAAAGATATATCTTATGCGTAGTTCTTGGTTATATGTTTCTGGTAGGACATTAGTGTATATGCTTCTTTTCTTTAGACCATTGGAGGAATCCTTTTGTATGCTCTGATTCATCTAAAATATTGAGAAGAAAATTAATTAACATAACATCTGGTTAGTTTGTAAAAGATTAAGCAATGGAATTATACTTTAAATAATTGATTATAACATTACATAATATAACACAAGCAATTAAAATAATATTGAGAAGAAAATTAATTAACATAACATCTGGTTAGTTTGTAAAAGATTAAGCAATGGAATTATACTTTAAATAATTGATTATAACATTACATAATATAGCACAAGCAATTAACATAATATTTAGTTTACATCATTTTGTAATATGCTTGTATAAATAGAGTTTTCATAACTCTGTAAGTGTCCTTGCTCCTACATTTTTTGTTTCTGTTCAATAATTACTTTTACCCTAGCTTCAAATATTTATGCAAAATCTTTTAAATTTCAGTATGTTAAGTATAATAACTTAGTTAATTTAAAGTATAGAATAATGTAACAAAATCTATTTATATTTAAATATTTCTACCATGTATCTTCCTAAAAAATTGTAAATAATATTTAAATTATTTTTTTTGTGAATATCTTAATATTCGATCCCAAAAGTGTTCGTTGTTGCTTCTTCCTTTTCTTATCATGTGTGTCATTGTTCGATGGGAGTACTTTTATTATGGGAGCCAAACTTTAATTAGCTTCCTTCTTTCCTTATATCAGAGTTTCACGATTTGTCAATGGATTCAAGATTTAAGTTTAAAGGAAGAATGAATGACTACTTCTTACCCGAACGAGCCTAGAAATCACTTTGTTGAATGAGCTTTCAAACTTTGCCAACGAAGAAGATGGATTTAAGGAGTCTGCGAAGTTTTGAAATTTTGGAGATCTCTCAATTGCTTTCCTTATTGAAGTGAAGGAACGAAAAAGAAAAAAAAAATAAAATCGAATCACTCCTTCAATTATAACTGTTTTCAATTATAACTGTTTAATATATTCTTTAACTAGTTTTTGTTTATTTTTTATTGTGTAATCAATTTTCAATAGCTTCTTGTTTGTTACACATTATATTCGTATTTTTTTTTATTTACTGTAAATATTTTTTTATTTTTTATTTTAATTTTAGATAATGTATCCTAACATATTTTATTGTTACCTAACCTGTTTTATCTTTGTTGGGAGTGCGACCAAAGTCTCACATCGACTAAAGAAGTGGAAGATCATGCGTATATAAGTGAGGGATAGTATCTTCATTGATATGATGTCTTTTCGGCGAAACAAAAAAAAAAAAACCTTGAGGGGCATATGCCCAAAGTAGATAAAATCATACCAATATGGAGGGTCGTTGTCCCTAACAATATGGTTTTTTTTTTAGATTTTAGTTTTAAATTTATTATAATTAAAAAATCTTAGATATAGAAGTTGTTAGGAGTAGTAGTCATTTAATCATTAACATTTAAAATTATAAATAATGATTTGACCATTTTTATTTAGTTGACCGTTAAAGTTGTGCTAAATTTAGTTGGACCAAACATGGGGTGAACCCATTGTATTTTAGCTTAAATAAACTTTTATCCTTTTTACCACTTACTTTTACTACTTTTCTCTTTTTTACAAGGTAGTTTATCTTATATATGCTACATATCTCCTTAAGTCACATGTATGGGTATTATTCAATGAGGTCATCACAACATGATTATCTCTTAATAACCATTAGATATAGATCAAAACATATATGTTTGCTCTCTCTAATAACTATTGGATAAAAAAACGAAGCACTTTTACAATTTTTCTCTTCCACATCCAACAGTTACAAAACTGTCAATCGTATTGTAACGATCTCGTCAATTAATTTCGATCACGTCAATTAATTTCTTCCATGATAAAGAGGTGAATTACTTAGAGAGAGATGGGGAGAAACTAGTTTAATTAATTAAAGAAAGCAAAGAGAGAGAGGATAATTTTTTTTAAGGCCATTCGGCGAAATTCAACATAGAGAGCAAGGAAGAGGAGTCGAGAGAGAAATCGAGTAAAGAGTTGTGTGTTGCTTTGTGTTGTCTTGAATTCTGTCTAGCACATTATATTGTTCAAAAAAATGTGTAATATAGCTATTGTTTTTCTTAATAAAGCATAGAAAATCCTAGGGTATTGGTTCTAGGGTTTATAACATGATCTACTTGCTTTTCTAAAATGGTTTTAGTAAAACTTTTTCATTGTGGATCTACATAATTTGATTATTTGTGAAAACTTCTGCTACTTCTGACGATCGAATTTGCTTGTTTAATTTCTAGCATGGAGTTTCTATCACATTTAATATTTAGTCAAAGAAAGCATATAATCGATCATTTTAGTAATGTGTTTGTATTTTATTGAACGTTCTTGGTAGAAAATGTAAGAAACAATGTGGTCTCTAGTCTTATGCAATCTTATTGAATATGATATATTTCCACTCACATATCATTGCACAAAATCTGTTTTGAATAGAAACATTTACAATTATTATAAAATAAATAGCATCAACAACATTACTAAGATAATAAGGTGCGAAAGGTCACCAATCCTATCTCATACGCTACAAATTGTTCAAAACTACTCTCAAAATAGATGATCCTTCCATATGCGTATCACGTACCTAGTTTGAGAGTGCACCTTATAATTTTGGAGTGATTATAGGTTGAATATATAAATAAAAGACAAGATGGATAATTGAAAAATGTCTATTTTGTTAACATTTTTAATGTTTTTTTTATAAGATTTAGTAGTATTAGGGCATATGTCCCAACCGACATAAACTAATTGAGACAGTATATAGCTTTGAGTGTAATCCATTTATTTCTACAAAAAAAAAATGTTATATTACATTACTTAGGATTAAATCTACCCCAATAAGAACAGGGAGCTGAAAACAAAAATGAGGTTGGAGCAAGGGTAAGACAAAGCTTGTTAAGGGCATAATTTGTATAATTAGATATACAAGGAAAGAAAATGTGTTTTAATTTTTTGGTCCTGCTATTTGACTCTCCCAATATAATCAACATTACCAATCTCTCTTCTATATATATATATATATATATATATATCATGTTAATACTACATCAATATAATTATCCCTAGTTTCATACTATTCATTTGTTATATAATTGACTACATATTGACAATAGTGACAGAAGTGTTTAATTTTTTACAATTTTAAGGACTAAAATATATTTTTGAAAAATTTGAGGATGTAAATGAATTTAAGCATAAAAATAAAACATTATTGCATATATGAATTAATATAATTATAAATTTGTTATTTAATAATGCCACATTTAACTATGGCATAATTGATTAAGGTATATATGTTTTATCATATGAGAGGTTTAAATTTTCCCATTCTGACATGTTGTTGAACTCAAACATTAAAAATAAAAAAAAAATAAATAAAAGTTAAATTACAAGTTTAGTTTTTGAACTTTGAGCTTTGTGTCTATTTGGTCCATGAACTTCAAAAAGTGTCAAATAGCTCCTTAAACTTTAAATTTTGTATCTAATAAGTCTCTAAACTTTAAAAATATCTAATTAGTTCTTGAACTTTCAATTTTATATCTAATAGGTCTCTAACATATTCACAATTTTTAAAATTAAACGTTCTATTAGATATAAAACTGAATATTTTGTCTAATAGAAGCTTAAGCTTTCAATTTTGTACCAAGTAATTTCATGAATTTTAAAAAACGTCAACTAGGTCAAGGACCTATTAGACACAAAATTGAAAATTCAGAGACTTATTGAACACAAAATTGAAAATTTGAAGACTTATTAGACACATTTCAAAGTTCAGGGACCAAATAGACACAATCCTCAAAGTTCAGGTATTAAACTTATAATTTAACCAATAAAAAAAAATATGCTTCTTTTTACAATAAAAAAAAATATATGTTTATGTTGCCTTGTGGTTTTTTTCTTTTTTAATCTTTATTGAGTTTTTAATTGGTATTGATTCCCTCGATGAAAATAGAGCTAAACCAATTGGCCAATTATTTTATATTCTAAGTTCTAACTACTCGTTCCTTAACAAGTGGCCAATTATTTTTATTTGTTTTCTTTTTTCTGCTTTTAAAAATAAGTCTGTCTAAATGGTGAAAATAAGCTTATTTAACCATGGAAATATAATTAAAATTGTTATATACTATAAGTTCATGCGAGAAAAAAAATCATAAAATTGCAAGGTTAAAGTCCTTGCTACAATCATATCACCCAACTGATCAATCATCTTCTCAATTTAATTACAAAATTAGTGCAATTAAATTCTTACAAAATTACTACATTTAAACTCTCGATCATTAAGATGGTAAATTATTTAGCCTATATTTTTTAATTCTATAAACTTTGATAGCTATAATATTAATCATGAAAGACCTATTCAAATAAAAATTTTGATTAGCTAGGAATGATTTGAAACTAATCAACATTTTTAATAGTAGTGTCTAGGAAAATACTTATATAATAGTGTGCCGCCAAAGTAATATTCAAATTTTAGTTTATTTGAACCGAACTCAATCCAATCTACGGTTGATGGATATGAGTTTGTGGATGAAATTTTTATTTTTAGAATTAAAGAAAGGTTAAGCAATATTTACTTGAATGATAACATAATATTGTAAGTCAAATATACGTAAAACCATTCCCAAAGTGAAGAAGTTGATCAACACACACATCCCCAAGAGAAGCATAATTCCCAAAGGCATTGGAAATCTGATGATCCTCAAACTTGAAGTTCATATGAGAATCCATCATAGTCCCATTATTGTGAAGTAGCTCCGAACCCGAACCCGAACCCGAACCCGAACCCGAACCCGAACCCGAACCCGAACCCGAACCCGAACCCGAACCCGAACCCAAACCCAAATTCCCATCGTCGAAGTGGACGGAGCTCAAGCTCTGACCTAACACAGATCCAGGGTCGGCGGCGAGCCACTCGGCGAAGAAGAGCTTGGGGTTGGGTTTGGGTTTGGGAGAGTCCATGAACTGAGTTGTTATTGAAGAATCTGCAGAGTCTGAAGTAGTTGTGGAGTAAGTTGAAGAAAGTTGTTTTTTTTCTTCTTCTTTTTTTTCCACTTTCTTCTTCAGGTACGAATGCCAGAAGTTTTTTACTTCGTTGTCGGTTCTTCCTGGCAAATGTTGTGCGATCTGAGACCATCTGACAAAGAAATTTAAAAAAAAAAAAATCAAAATTTTACTCGACTCTCATCTTTTTAATTTTCATCCACTCATTTTTACCAAAACTAAAGTAAAATTCTCTCAAAACTCCAAGATTTCAACCAAAAAAAATTACAAGTCGTGTATAATCTTAAGTTCAATTAATATATAATTGATTGACGAATCACGTTTGAATAAAATATGTTTGAACTTTCAAATTTCAGCAAAAAATCACTTTTCATGTTTTTTTTCTTTGAAGCATCGTTAATTTCATGTCAAACAAATATTTCAAAATCAGTAAATACACATGAGGTAGAATAAAGTACAATTTACTGGAATTAAAAATTTAGAGTGAAAATTACTACATTTGCCAATTTTAAGGTAGAAATTGATATTTTTCCCTACTATTTTTCTCTTTTTATCTTTCTAAATTATGAATCACTTGTAGAATACAGCTAGACTAGTTGAAAATCTCATATTAAAAGTCAATTTCTTCGGATCTTAAAAAAAAAAATAGATCAGTCCTCTTCAAAGAAAAAAGAAAAAAGATCAGGTACTACATTATTATTCTTTATTTTAGAATATTTAAATATAGTTTTGGTTTTCAATCTTTCATATGTTTGTTTTTTTAGTACTATTCGTGTTGGGTGGATTCAAATCATTAACTGTCTGGTTATTAATACATTCGATAAGTATGTTATCGTTTATTATTATTTTTTAATTAAAACTTAAATTATCATTCATAAAATTTTTCCCAATTTTCTACTTTAAATGTCTCCAAAAATAGGATAGGATTATATATGGTTAGGAATTGATAAGTCAAATAATGTTGATTTAATATGTAAGTTTACTTATCTCGTGTTATGTCTTTAGATTTTTTTAAAGCGTTTCAAATTATATAATGATATTTAAGATATAACCATCACAAGACTCCTAAATGAAAATAACAGAACTTACAAGAATTCAGATTTTTGTTTTTGTTTTTTTACCTTTATTAAATTAAGGATCAAAAATACAAATTACCTAATTACATTCGGGTACACGCAAACACAAATCGATTGCATGCCTCAAACCTACAATATTTTTCCATGTCATAGACCTTAATACAAAATTTAATAACAATTGAACTTTTAAAAATTCAACAGCCCAAAGTGAAAAAAATAATTAAATAAAATATGTGAATAAAAATAGAGGTTTTAAAAATACAAAGATCAAAGTAGAAAATATATATACAATAATTAAATTCAATTCCTCACCCAAACAACTAATAGAAAATGAGAAATTCTCATCAACTCATTTAACATGCATTTGACATTTTTCTTACCATAGAAACCATTCGAGCATAGTTAATACCAATTATCATTCTTACCATAGAAACCATTCGAGCATAGCTAATACCAATTATCATTTCAAAGATCGATGGTTCTATTTTTTTTTTTTAAAAAAAATAAGTTGATAGAGAGAAATTTTCTTACTTGTTTCCAAGCATATGATGAAGAGCAAGAATTGTATCCTCTTCTTGCTGGGAAAAGGTCCCTCTTTTAAGGCCAGGCCTCAAGTAATTAATCCACCTTAATCTGCAGCTCTTTCCATTCCTTTCCAGCCCTATATATATATAATATATATATATATTAAAAAATTCTTTTAATTTCACAATTCCGAATTATTAGATTTAGAAATTTAAAAAAAGAAAACCCCAAAAACTGACCAGCCTTCAAAGGAACAGAACTCCAACAGCCATGGCCATGCTTGAGGATGTAATTTCTCAGCCTTTGATCTTCCTCAGGCGACCATAAGCCCTTTCTGTGCTTCGGCTTTGCTCTATGCGACGCCGTTTCACATCCCATTTTTTTTTTTTTATTCCCTTTGAGACGACAAGAGAAAGAAACACAGAGAATTCAGCTGAATCCTGGGGCTTTTGGAACAATAATGTGGGTTTTAATTTGGTATTTAAAGCTAAGAATTTTGTTTGTTGGTTTATTAATTAACAAAATTCTAGCTCATCCAAACACAGGGGATTAAAATAAAGAGAGATAAAAAGAAGAAGAATCAATTCCAATAATTAGGGATGAGGGGTTGAAAATTGGAAAAATAATATATAAATGCCCTTTTTGGAAGTTTTAATTAGTTTTCAAAATGATTTAATTTTTATTGGGTTCCCAAATGTCAAAGTAAATCAATGATTTTGAGCCGTCCATATTCGCCTCTCCACGTTTTAATAATACACATGGAGAATATTATAAACTATTAGACTGTACCAAGAAGAAAGAGTTCTAATTTTCAAACATAAACTTCATAATTTTATATTAAACAATTTTGTACTTCAAACCCATACATCATAATTCTAGATTAAACAACTATACCCCTCAAACACAGATTTAATAACTCTGACTAAACAACCCTAGCCAGGTTTAATTACTCCTACTGTCCCCTCCTAGTAAAGTATTTGCATCAAAATTCTTTGCTTCATTTACTGAACCCTTCTACAGGGGACCTTTTGTTGAAGACGAAAATAAATCTTAATAATAAGTAATAAGAAGATTGGATAAAAAAAGAATCATTAGAATCCGAGTGTTGACGTATTTTTATCAGTGCGACTAATGAGATTAAGACAAAAGGACACTCTGAACAATTTCATTACTGGCAAGCCACGACAAGCGATGATCAAAGCAGCTAAGAGAATGATCAAAATGAATTCAAATAGAAGAAAAAATATGTTGATAAATAAATATCAAATTATTGACTATTACTTATTAAATCTAGTTTGATCTTGTAGTCTAAATAATTCCATATAAAGAGAAAGCGGACCAAAATCTTTATCGAGAAAATCTTCTTCATGGGCCTTTTTATGATCTTCTATGTTTTCTCTACCTCAAAGGGAAAGGTAGAACTACAAAGAAGCAAGAGTGAACTATCAAGATGAATATTATCTCAAAGAATAGTTTTCCTTAAAAAAGGGAGAGACCACCTATTTACTCGAGAGGTAATGGAGGCCAACTATCACTTCCAGATCCAAATAAGCATTAAAACCTTGTATGGGTTATTTACAAAACCACCTTTTAACATATATATATATATATATACACATACATACATTAGACTTGAAACTTTTTTCTAGTACAATCGAGGTATGGAGAATCCAACCACAAACTTTAGGGTCATTAACACATTTAATATACCAGTTGAGCTAAATTTTCTTTGACATATGTATTGAAGCGTTTTGAAAATATATGTATGTATTCAAGTCTCAAATTTCTTAGTCGAGAGTATATACTTGATGATGTAAGTTGAGCTCTGTTTATTGTTAACTATATATAAAAAATATCTTCTTTAAAAAAAAAATCATTTATCATTCGTTGACTTTGATAATGAATAAGTTATATGTTTTTTATTTTGTAGGATAATCTTTAATTTCATAAACAACTCCCCCATTAAACTATATAATGATTAACTATAATTCTAGTAATAACAAATTTATATAAAAAAAAAATTATTTTAATTATTATACTAAATTTGCATCATCCTTTAATTTTTACTTTTCTATTTTAAAATACTAAACCTCTTGTTGAACATATATGTTCTTTAAATTTATACTTGTACAATCAATTTTAATTAGTCTTTGTTAAATTTTAAAACTGACCAAGAACTTTTTGAAAGGTTTTTTTTCTTTCAATTTTTTAAAATTTGGGTTAAGGTTTTAAATACATTTATGAAAATTGAGTATAAAACAGAGAAAGTTGCCACTGTGTAAGCATGATTTTTGAAAATAAAGAAAACTTTATCGAAGGGACAATATAGTTTAGGTTAAATTACATTTTCGTCTTTTGACTTTCAAATTCGTATTTAATGAGTTCTTAAACTCTAAAAAAATTTTATGAAGTCTTCCAAATTTTAATTTTGTATCCAATAAATATCTTTCATTTTTTAATTTTGTGTCTAATATATAAAAATTGGAAAGCAAACGTAATTTACAACATCATTCATGGACAATTGATGTGAAAACTTGATTATGCAGATGATTTTAACGATATCTTTTGAGATGAAACAAATAGTATCAATAATCTTAATCTTGTGTATAGTTAATAAATAATATCACATATATATGTGATGCCCCGTGAAGAGGGGTACATGAATGAACTGAGTTCATATTCGAATGAGAGGGATCCTGATGATATTAAAGTATGATTGAGAAAGATGAAAGTATGGTTGAGAAAGTTTAAAAGAATTGATAGCTACTGCATATACCAACAAGGTGCACTTTCCTTTTCGGTAACTCAATCATAGGAACTCCAAATTTAAGTGTGCTTAGCTTGGAGCAATCCTATGTTGGATGATCTCCTAAGAATTTTCCTATGGAACATGTGAGTGAGGACAACGCATGCGAAATGATTCGCAAGCAGCTCAAGGATGTATGGATGGTATAGATGGTATTATAACGTAGTCAGGTCGTAAGGAATGCTAGGGCCAACAGGGGTCAAATCCGGATTCTGAATCCCGATCCCAATCTTAGGTCTGGGGCATTACAACATGGAGTTACAACATATGCCTTCTAATTTTTGTACATCAATTATCACGTTAATTTTCATCATTTATGTTATCGAAAAAGATAATTTTTGAATCAATTTCTACTTTTAAAACAAATTTCAAAGTTCAAGGATAAAAACGAAACTTTTCAAACTCTAAGATATAATTGAAACGTAACTTAAAGTTTAGGAGTTTTTTTTGTATAATTTATCCATAATTTTTTTTTAATGGGACATTTTCAGACAAATTTACAAACTTGGGGAAGAAATTTAATTTGGATTTTATTTATTTGAAAATCAGCAAAAGACAGATTTTCTCAGAACTGTACTGAAGGGAACAGTAGATCTACATCCTAAAGGTTGAGACCAATAGATTGCG
Organism: Trichosanthes cucumerina; assembly: GCA_036507285.1. Lineage (NCBI taxonomy): Eukaryota > Viridiplantae > Streptophyta > Magnoliopsida > Cucurbitales > Cucurbitaceae > Trichosanthes > Trichosanthes cucumerina. The sequence goes on from CM071841.1 coordinate 6,876,405, forward strand.
AGTGACTGACAGAGCTCTTCAAGAAAAAGTAGCTTTCTTCTCCTCCTTCCGATGATATGATGATATGGGTACCAAGAGAGACTAACTTCATTCAACAAATAAAAAGTATAGGCTCTGTTTTAGATTTGCATGGTTTTGGATTTCAAATCTAAAATCATGTTTGGCCCAATATATTCAAAACTCTTAGTTTTAAAACACAACTTCATAGGTTACAAAGTGCAACTCCATGAGTTTGTTCTATCTTTTCTTATTTTATTTGTCATCTTCTATTTTCGGCGATTAGTTCAACAACAATTTCGATGACAACTCCAATAACTATACTGGTGACCCGACTACAACTAATGGATACCTCCGACAACAACTCTTGCGATCCTACCACTGCTGACAATTACCTCCGGCGACAATTCCGACAACCACATCGGTGACCATGCTACCGCTGACGACTACCTCCGATGACAATTCCGACGACTACCTTCGATGGCAACTCCGACGACCATACTGGACGACAACTCTGACGACGCCAACCACTGTTGACGCTTACCTCTGACGACCACACCGGTGACCCCAACCACCGTTGACGAATACCTCCGATGGCAACTCCGACGACCACATCGGCGACCCATGCCACCGCTGACGACTACCTCCAGTGACAACTCCGACGACCATATTGATGACCCCGACCACCGCCGGCGACCACACTGATGACCCGACCACCGCTGACGACTACCTCCGACGACAACACTGACGACCCCGACCACCGCTGACAAGTACCTCCGACGACCACACCAGCGACCTCAACCACCGCTGACGACTACCTTCGACAACAACTCTAATGACTACATCGACGACCTAACCACTACTAACGACTACTTTCGACAACCACTCAAGAGACTTGTATACGCCTACCCAACAACCTGATCACTCGAGCAATCAACTACCATAACAACCTAACTTGTGTGCAATCACCACTTTTTTTATTAGAGTTCCAAAAATATGTTTTTTTGGATATTTTGTGGAATAAAATTTTAAATTTTCTAATCACTTAAATAGATTTCCAATTTTTTAATTTCTAAAATAGAATTCCAAAAAAAAGTTTTTGAGCCCTCTATAAAATATAGTTTCAAATTACCTAATTTATTAAATAGACTTTCAATTTTTTTAATTTTAAAATAGAATTCCAAAAATAGTTTTCAGAATACTGTGACGTGAAATAGAGTTTTTAATTCCATAATTTGTTAAATAAACTTCTATTTTTTATTTCTAAATATTTTTTGAAATAGAGTTTTAAATCCCTAATTTCTTAAATGGACTTTCAATTTTTTAATTTCTAAAATCGAGTTCCAAAAATAATTTTCTAAATATTTTGCGAAATAGAATTTTAAATTCCCTAATTTCTTACATGTACTTCCAGTTTCTTAATTTCTAAAATAAAGTTTCAATTTTGTAACACATTTAAGTTATAAAAGGGTTCTACAATTGACAAAACATCCACTAAAAAACTAAGAGAAAATAAGAGAACAAAACAACTAAAGAAAAAGGGAAAAAAAAAAACAGCATAAACCCAAGATTTAGAACACTGCACCCCAAACACTGTTTTCTTATTCCTGCGCTTGAGTAACACCGCACTTTTGACACAGTTTTTCTCGATTCTCGAAGCTTGAGAACCCCTGTGGTTTTGATTCCAAGATAAGGGGCCAAACAACCCCTATGTTTTTCGAAAATTGTTTGAAACTGGTAATTTTTTTATAATAAATTTATAAACTTACCATATTAATTTAGAAAAAAAGCCCTCATATATATCACATGTTTTCTTTAGGATAGAAATGAAAGTTTAGTAAAATGTTGGTTAAAAGACAATTTTGGTCTTTGTACTTTTAGCATTGTTCCATTTTCGCCTATAAACTTTCAAATATCTAACTTTAGTTCATCTATTTTCAATAAGGCTAAAATTAGTTCCGACTATTAGTTTATTGTTAATTTTTTAAAAAAATATATATATTTGTCTCTAAACTTTTGCTTTCTTTGTATTAAAATTATTATTATTATTATATAACCAATTTTGATAAAAAAAAAACTTCAAATTTATTATAGGAATCAATTTTAAACTTTATTGAAAATACAAGTGAGGAGACCAAAATAGAAAAAAGTTTAAAGTATGTAGATTAAAGTGGTTTTTTGACCTAAAATTTTATAACTTTTTTGTGGATCTGTGACATCTTTGGAAATTGGAAGTAATTTTAGAAATAGTTATATTAGTGAAAACAATTTATTTATAAGTAAATTATTAAAAGTGACTTTTATAGAGTCATTTTAATTTGATTTTATACTTTCAAATACAGGTTTTATACATTCAATTTTGGATGATTAGAGAATAGATAACTTTTTAAAAAAATTCTCGAATTATTGACCCTCGTTGCCGACAAATTCAGGTTGTCAGAAGCAATGTATGACATTGATCATGCAGATCTTTACCGAGGACATGCCAGTATGACTTCAATCTCTATCACCCGATTGACTTAATAAACAATTTAAAAACAAAAATGGTCCCACAACGTAAATCATAAATGTGGTTAATTTAAGGAGGGGGAAAATGGTATACGTTTAATCCTTGAAATTTAGATTGGGTTGTTGTTAGGTTTTCTCAATATTCAAACTCGACATTTTAAGAGTTTAAAGAAATAGTTTATTTTAGTCCATAGAATTAGTTTTTATAACTAACAAAAAAAAATAAATAAATAAAAAAGAACATAGTTCAATTAGTATAGTGAATGTATTAACATCTACAAGATCAGTAGTTCGAATCTCTCATATTCCCACCATACTTAAAATACCAGCGACAAGTTAACTATATATATAATTATTATTTTTAAGTTGATGTGTCATTTATTTACTTAAAAATATTTTTTAAACTAAAATAATAATAAACATTTTTAATATCATTCTTTTAATTTCACCTTCCATCACACCTTCATCTCCATCTCTACCTGGATTTGTGAAATGTCCACGGGCTCGAGCCCCCTCAGCTTCTGATAAATTTAGTTTGTATATTTAAAAGACCATTTAAACCTTTGAAAAGTTATCTTGGCCTAGTTGCAAGTTCTCCCTTGATATTTGAAAAATGGTTCTAAATGGTCTAAATTGACCATTAATTGACTAATAGAAAAATAATGTGGCATGTTGAGATAACAATTTTTAGATGAGGTATTAAGATTTATAGTATTTCAACATTATGTAGTTGTTTTTTAAATTTATTTTTCTTTTCCTTCATCTTCTCTTATTTTTTTTCTCTCTTCTTCTTCCTCTATCTCTATTTCTTCTTGCTCCAGCCTGGTCTATTTTTTATTTTCTTTTTATTTCCTATCCTCCAACACCACCACCGAAAATGACAATGACAAGAAAGACTTTCTCGTTGCGTTGATGCAGTGCCTTACTTAATCTACCCTTCTTGATCCTCAAAAACTTGTTTGATTTTAAATTGATCTGGTTGGATAAATAGAAAATAAAACAATTAAAGAGTTTAGCATTTTTTTTTTTGGTTTAATTTATCGAAGAGTTAGATATTCTTGTGGGTTTTTGTAGAGTGAATACCAAGTTTCAGAGTAATTGCATTTTCATAGAATTTAGAAACAATTCGATTTACAATGTGGTGAAATTTGGTTTAGAAATTTTTAAAATTCATAAAAAAAATGGGTTTGAGTTAGGAAAATCAGAGATAGGGTCGAGAATTTGAGTTTGATCGAGTTAACTCTGGTGGGCATTTTGATATGGTTTAAAAACTATAGAAAAAAACTCATTGTGTTTGTGAATAGAGGGAAGAATGGGGATTTGTGAAAAGTGGTGTAACAAAATGGAATGAAAGAGGAGAAGAGGATGATCATAATGGAGATTAGAGAAGGAGGAGGAGAAGTAATAGAGAAGATGAAGGAAAAGGAAAAGTAATTTTTTTTAAAAAAGCGACATAACTTTAAAATAATATAAATTTTGACACATCATTTAAAAATTGTCACTTCAACCTGCTACATCATTTTTCCATTAGTCAACTAACGGTCAAATAACTTCAGTGGCCATTTAAAATTATTTTCCATACTCCAGGTACTAAAGTGTTCATTTTGAAACTTAAGGGACTGAATAAACACCAACTCAAAATTTCGGGAACTTAAAATATATTTGGCCCAAAACTCTAAATAATTTAAATTCTATTTAAGAAATCTTATAAATCATATTTCTTTTCATATTTTGTAAATAATTTAATTATATCTATAAAATATAAACAAATATAAAATAATTAAAAAAAACTATATCATGCTTTTTTATTTTAATCTATTCTTAATCTTTTTTTTTTAAGAATATGTCTTTTTCTTAATATCAAATACAAATAGAAATGAATAAATACATACTTCTTATATAAAAATATACAAACTAATAAATTTAAATATCATTTTTCATCTATGTACTTTTGGTTTGTTTTATTTTAGTCTCTATATTTTCAAAGTTCAATTTTGTAATTTCAGTAAATCATAAAAACGGAATAAGACTGTATACATCCAAAATAGTATTACAATCACATTAATATATATTTTTTAAAAACAATATTTAATGGTGAGAAGGTCAAGGGTATGGTCAAGGATACATGCAATTACTGTTGAGCTAAACTCACTTTAACATAACTATACTAATAATTTTTATACGCATTGGTATGGTAAGTTTCCTTCATTCTTATCATCTCTCATTTATTCAATCTCGTTCTCAAGATCTTTGGCCAGCCTGATCTCATCGCTCAGATATGTATTATTTCTTCAGATTATGGTCGGTAACAAACTTATTATCTAAATAAATGCTTTTTTTTTTCCTTTGAGTACAAGAACATTTATTTGAGGTGGTAAGGATTCGAACCCATGACCTTTTGGTCATAGGTTTTACCTGATGTCAGTTGAGTTATGCTATTGTTAGCAATAGTCTCTTTTTTTTTTTTAAATACATGTAAACAATAAGAATAGTCTCATTCTCACTACTACATTCTAAATACCTTAATTGCCTAAAATTAAAGGATATTCATTTCCATTCAAAAGGACTCATGAACCATATACTATTACTAAAATTATATTGACAAAAATATTTGAAAAATGAGGTGAAGAAAAGAAATGAGATCACTAGTAAGAACCAGCTGAAGTTTATTGCACATAAAGATCTCATTACTCCTGTAACTAGGTTGTTCTTTATTCCTACAATTGCGAGTAAAAGGATTTCAAAAGCCGAGGTTCCTTTGCTTGATTTGAATATATTCATGGATCATTATAAGAGTTACATTCGACATGCTTTTTTATTTTTATTTCCCAAATTGTTTCGATATTTTTCCCTTTTTTTTTTGGAAAAAAAATATATTTATTTATGTATAAAGGTTTTGATAAATTATTCCATGAAAAAAATATTTAAATGTTGCCCATATCATTTTATTGAGAAATTGTTTCAAATAGCCATCTTTTAAATGTCATTCAAGAAAGTCATATTTTGGAGACAATATATAAATAGTCATTTGATATATTTAATTATTATATATATAAATAGTCATTTGATATGTATATGACTTTTTTACTATTTGTCACCTACATTATTACAATTCCAGATGAAGAATGTTTAGGAAAAAATCATATGTTTGAAGGCTTAAATGATCTTTAAAACTTAGAAACTAAATAGATACACCAATTATTGAGTTTAAAAACTAAATTTGTAATTTAACGAAGATTAAGCGGGTAGAGAAGACAGATAAAATTTTATAGAATAAGTTTCATACTTCAAATTAAACTATTTCAAATTAATTATCTCAACTAAAATGAAATATTGAATAAATGTTTAAAATTTAATTTCAACATTAATTTAAATATGAAACGCATTCGGGTCGCATCAATTGAACATATAAATATACATTTCTTGGGCTTTGTTCACTTCAAGGAATCAATGACTTTTGATTTTGACATTATAAAAAGACCCAAATTTCATTTCTTCATCACAATTATATTTATTGTCCCATCGTCTGATTTAAGTACTTATTTTTCTACCTTATCTAAAGGGCTCGGATTATTTTCAAATGTCCCATCCTATATATATAGTCCCACTTTCAAATTTAGATGTATATATTAAATAATGTAAAGAGTAATGTTCTTTTTTCTAAAGTAAAGATTATCAAAAAGATTCTTCTCATGTCAGAAAACAACGAGTCCTTCCCCACCAATTAAAATTAATATATTAGTTTAAATCCAATTGAACTTTAGTTTTATTTTATTTTGATTCCAATTTTCAAAATATTTTTTGTTGTTGTTTCTAAACCTTTTTAAAAGAGGAGTGTTTGAGCATTTGAACTAGACTCCAAGTTTTTAAACAAAGAACAATTTGGCCATTACTATTATTCTGCCACTTAATATTTGCTAATTCAAACCTTCCCTATTAGTTTTGTTTGTGTTGAAATTATTTGATGAAGCTGAAAAATAATGTGATGATTAGTTTTGTATAGTAAGAATCAAAGTGAGCATATCTATTGAAAGAACACTAGTTCTCCTTATTTCTTCTGGGCTATTTATCTGTATTTTCTTGGTAGTTTGTTTGTTATTCTTTTTCCTGTAGAAATGTTCCACGTGTCTCTCTTTTCTGCTCTCCCTTTTATTCAGTGCGTGTAGCTATTCTTTCAGACAATATACTTTTTCCTCTCAACATCAATTCAGTATTATTCTGCTTCCTCTTTCTCTAGCTCCCTTTTCATGGTATCAGAGCTCTGAGCTCATCCTTTCCTTTAATGGCGACGACTGAAGCATCATCTTCTTCTTCTTCTTCTGCACCCGTATCGTCCCCGATTGTTACTCTAAATACCCCAATGACTACTCCCACAGTTACTCCTATACACCCTAATCCCCAAATTTTTCCCCAAACACCTCCAGCTCCGAATGCTCCACCAACCTTCTCTCGACCTCCCTTTAATCTTAATGCTCCGGCTTACCAGTCCACTTATGGTCCGGGTCCCTATCCTCCTTTTTATCCTCATCGCCCTTCTTCACCAATCGTCGGTCCATTTACAAACACATATCAACCACAACATCCTTTTCCACAAACTTCCTCATCTTTTCACCCGAATCCTTATCCCGCCCTACCTCAGCCTCTTGTTGTTAAACTCAATGACAACAATTTCCTTCTCTGGAAAAATCAGCTACTCAATGCGGTTTTAGCAAATGGGCTCTCGGGCTTTCTTGACGGAACAATATCTGCGCCTCCGAAGTTTCTGGATCCTCTTCAGACCCAACCGAATCCAGATTTTCTCAACTGGGAGAGGTACAATCGATACATAATGTGCTGGATTTACTCATCTTTATCAGAGGAAAAGATGGGTGAGATAATTAATTTAGAAACTGCCTCTGAAATTTGGTTTTCTCTTAAACGAGCATATGATTCTAATACTACTGCTAGAATTATGGGTCTCAAAACACAGTTACAAAGAATCAAGAAAGATGGTCTATCAGTCAGTCAATACTTAGCCCAAATTAAGGATGTCACTGATAAATTCTCTGCGATTGGTGAACCTATATCCTATAGAGATCATTTAGCTCACATCCTTGATGGTTTAGGTAGTGAATATAATGTTTTTGTCACTACAATCCAAAATCGATCTGATAATCCTGCTTTGGAAGATGTTAGAAGCTTGTTGTTGGCCTATGAAGCTCGTTTAGAGCGACAGACTGCTGTTGAACAACTAAATTTGGCTCAAGCTAACCTCAGTAGTCTCACCATTCAACACAACAGTCGAAAACCCTCTCATAAACCATTCTCTCATTATTCCCCTAGACCCTCTCCTTCCTCTCAACCACCACAACCTCCTCACCTTGTCTCTTCCTACAGTCCTAGTATTCTTGGCAAGCCCCACACACCTCCTCAAAAATGGTCTTCCAGACCCTCTTCCTCTCGTCCCCAATGCCAAATTTGTGGTAAATTTGGGCACACTGCTCTAATTTGTCACCATAGGACAAACTTGGCCTATCAGACTCCCCCTCCTCAAGCCTTTCTTCATACCACACAACCCCAACAATCTTCCCCTTCTTCGTTGGATACCACATCTGTCTTTACCCTGGACAATTCTCATCCTGATGAAAACTGGTTTTTAGACTCCGGTGCTACACATCACATGACTCCGGATGCTTCTTCTCTTTGCAATCCTACGCCCTATCTTGGTGGTGACCAAGTTGTGGTTGGAAATGGTAAGTCTATCTCCATTTCTCATATTGGGAACTATTCTTTTTCATCTTCTCCTAATCCAATTTTATTGCACAATATTTTGCATACCCCTGCTATTTCAAAGAAACTCATTAGTGTTGCTCGATTGTGTCATGATAATAAAGCTTACGTTGAATTCTACTCTTCTTTCTTTCTTGTCAAGGACCTTGTTGTGCAAAAACTCACTACGCAAGCATACGCAATCGTACGTAGTAATTGATGAACAAGGTCGATCCCACAGGGACTAATGTTTGCAAAAGATTGAGAAGATGAGTAATACTAAACTAGACTTTAGGCACTTAAACAACTCAAAAGCAACAAAAATGAGCTTAGCAAAAGAGATACTAAATCTAGCTATCTAAGAACGATAAACAACTCAAATGGACAATGAACGGACTGAGAATTAAGTGAAGAAAACATCAAAATTATGGAGATGAACTTCTAAATTTTGTTTGTCTAATCTTCAGAGCAATGCTACCACACCTATCTTCATGAATCATATATCAGTGAAGAAACGGGAAATTATGCAGAAATTCCAAAAATTATTTCTAACTTCGAATTTTAGCCTAAAAGCAGAGTTTAACATATGTCTATGAATACCCAACTTTCAAACATAAAATTAACACAAATTTCCCCAAGTGTACAAGCCAAAAGCATATGTTTATACCTTTGGACCCCTTTCCTTTTTCAAGAGAAGGACACACAAGTTTTGCTTATGCTTTTTCCATCCATTTCAACCTTTTCAGAATTAAAACGAACTAATATTCAATCCTAAGGTGATCAATCTTAAGAAGAACATTAAACAATAAGAGAGATTAGTAATTCATTCCATAAATTCTAGCATAAGAGAGATTAGTTCATGGCTATTACATAAAACTTAAGAACAAAATGTTTAAGGCTTATACACATACCAAAATCTAGTTCAAGTCACAACAAAAAGAACAAAGGCACAAGCAAGAGAAAAACAAGCTAGAGAAGAAAAGAAAAGAAACGAGCTAGGAGGAAATAATGCAGCAACTTCTCCTCTTCTTCAGGGGTTTCGACAAGGTTCCTTCCTCTTTTTCTTCTGCTGCTGTCTTATCGCAAATGGTGGTTGCTCCCCTTTCGATCCCCCCTCTTTTCCTTATTAGGTTAGATTTTCTTCAACTTTCTTTTTTTTCTTTTTGCATCCTTGGTCCTCTAAGATGTCTGAAAATCTCAACAAAGCCCAAATCTAACGATTTAGACCGGAAAAGAGGTGCCACCAAGGCATCCCGAAAGGTGGGCCCTACTTTGACTTTTCTGCCCGAATTCGATGTTGTCGCCATGCTGCGACATAGCTGCAACATGGTGAATTTGCCTTCTGCTCTTAGAAACCGCACCGCAACAGCTTTGTGGCATTGATGCTGCCACACTTAACAGTCTTCTTCTCCCTACACTAAACATAAGCATAGACAACAACACAACCTACACACAAAACTCACAGCAAAGCCTAAGGAATACATCAATTCTAAAGCCACTACATAGACACAAAGTACCAAAGTTAACCCTACACAATGAGAAAAAGGAACAGCTAGACACTAAAACCGACACACTCTAGACTCAACAAAATCATACAAAGAAACTGACTAAAACATGCTAACCACTCAATTTTTAGTAGAAATAAGCAAAGGAAAGTGCCACCAATAATCCCATTTCATGGGATTATCAGACCTCCTCTCCAAGCAAGTTCTTCTTCGGGGCACCCTTGAAGACGGTCTTTACAAGCTGTCACCATCCCAGTCTTCGGTTGCTGCTTTTCTTTCCTCTACTCAGGCTGCTCCAAATTGGCATTTTTGTTTGGGTCATCCTGGTTCTGCCACCTTGAGACAAGTTTTAAGTTCTTGTGGCGTCTCTTGTTCTAGTTTAAACGACTTTTGTAATTTTTGCCAATTAGCAAAGAGTCATCGTTTACCTTTTTCTTTTTCTGAAACAAAGACTTCTGAGCCTTTTCAACTTGTGCACTCTGATGTATGGGGTCCTTCCCCACTTTTGTCTATTAATGGAGCTCGTTATTTTCTGCTATTTGTTGATGACTTTACTCGTTTCTCTTGGCTATATTTATTGAAATCTAAGGATGAAACCTTTTCTTGCTTCCTTACCTTTAAAAAGCTCATTGAAACGCAATTCTCCATGCATATTAAGAGTCTTCAAACTGATTGGGATGGGGAATACAGAACCATTTCTTCTTTTCTTCGCTCTCATGGTATTCTTCATCGCGTGTCCTGTCCTTATACTCCCCAACAAAGTGGCCGGGTAGAAAGGAAGAATAGGTATGTGGTTGAGATTGGTTTGTCTCTCCTTGCTCATTCTCGTTTACCCCTGTCTTTTTGGAGTTTTGCTTTTCAAACCGCCATTCATATCATTAATAGGTTACCGACTCCTGTCCTTCAGTCTAAGAGTCCTTATGAAATGCTTTATCATTCTTGCCCTGATTACTCTCTTCTCCGTGTTTTTGGTTGTTCCTGTTTTCCTTTTCTTCGTCCCTACAATGCTCACAAATTGTTGTTTCGCTCAAAAGAATGTATATTTGTCGGTTATAGTTCTAATCACAAGGGATACCTTTGTCTTGATCCCATCTCTGGTAGCCTTTACATTTCTCGGCACGTTGTCTTTAATGAGTCATCTTTTCCTTGTGCTCAGAACACTTTTCATTTTGGTCCACCTAAGGTAAATGCCCCAGACTTCTTTTTCCACTCGGACAGTCCTTTTCATATTGGCTGCTCTTCCGTCTCTTTCTCTCATGTTCCTTCACCCTCTACTTCACCTTCCACCTTCCCACCAGGCTTCACTCCTCCCTACCACAACTCTGGTCATCACCATTCTTCCTCCTGTATATCCCCCATTCTATCTACTTCATCTTCTTCCATCATCCCAAATTTATCCCCAACACCCCCTGCTACTTCCTGCCATATACAACCTTCCCCTGCACCCATTTCTATTTCCCTTGTTCTCCAACCTCTACCATCTGTTCCCCCTACAAATGTTCACCCCATGATCACAAGAGCTAAAGTTGGTATCACAAAACCAAAGGCTTGGCTTGCGGCTACTTCCACACCTTTCATACCCGTTGAACCAACCAGTTTCAAAGTGGCTGTCAAAAGTGTCGAATGGTGTGCTGCTATGGATAGAGAGTTCAAAGCTTTGGTTCAAAATAAAACTTGGGATTTGATACCTCCATCCCCTCATTACAAGGTTGTAAGTTGCAAATGGGTCTATAAGCTCAAACTTCAACCAAATGGTGAAATCGAAAGATATAAGGCACGACTTGTGGCTCGTGGTTTTGATCAAACACTTGGAATTGATTATTTTGAGACCTTTAGTCTCGTGATCAAACCAGCAACCATCCGTATTGTTTTATCCCTTGCAGTTCGTTTCCACTGGGTAATTAAACAATTGGATGTCCACAATGCCTTTTTAAATGGGGATCTTCATGAGGATGTGTATATGATGCAACCACCCGGGTTTGTTGACAAACATAAACCAGATTATGTCTGTAAGTTACGAAAAGCTCTTTATGGCTTAAAGCAGAGTCCGCGCGAATGGTTTATGAAGCTCAGTTCCTGTCTTTTGAGTTGGAATTTTGTTGCTTCAAAGTCTGATACTTCTATGTTTGTATATCGGGAGAGCTCTATTTTGGTTATCATTATTGTTTATGTTGATGACATTTTGGTAACCGGCAATGATAATTCCTTCATCACACAGTTCATCACTTCTTTAAATGCTCTTTTTGCTCTTAAAGATCTTGGGGATTTATCTTATTTCTTAGGTATAGAAGTGAAACGGAGTATTGCTGGTCTACATCTCTCTCAAAGCAAGTATGTTAATGACCTTCTTCAGCGAGCTGAAATGCAACACTGTAAACCTATGACTACTCCTATGGCAGCTGGAACTTCATTATCCCTTCATGATGGAGATTTGCTTCCTGATCCGAAACAATATCGCAGCATCGTTGGTGCCCTCCAGTATTGCACCCTGACAAGGCCAGACTTAAGCTTTGTTGTTAACAAAGTATGTCAGTTTCTACATGCTCCTATTATTGTTCATTGGAATTCAGTTAAGCGTATTCTTCGTTATTTGAAGAGCTCCAGTAATCTTGGGATCAGTTTTACTCCTTCAGGACCTTTTTCACTAACGTGTTACACTGATGCTGATTGGGCAAGCTGCCCTGATGATAGGAGGAGTACCAGTGGGTATTGTGTTTTCCTTGGGAACAACTTAATCTCCTGGGCTTCTGCTAAACAAAAAGTTGTTTCCAGATCTAGTGTTGAATCTGAGTATAGAGGTCTCTCCAATGTTGCTGCTGAATTAGTTTGGGTTCAATCTGTTTTGAAAGAGATTGGGTTTTCTCCTTCCTCTTCCCCATTGTTGTTATGTGACAACATTAGTGCAACTTATTTGGCAGCTAATCCAGTTCTTCATAGTCGCTCCAAGCACATTGAGATAGATCTGCATTTTATTCGAGAGAAAGTAATGCGCAAAGAGCTCCTTGTTCGGTTTGTTCCATCAGAGGATCAACTTGCTGATCTGATGACTAAACCACTGCCTACAACTCGGTTTCTCAGCTTAAGAACCAAGCTCACTGTCCAAGCTCGTCCAGTTTTGCTTGCGGGAGGATGAAAGAACACTAGTTCTCCTTATTTCTTCTGGGCTATTTATCTGTATTTTCTTGGTAGTTTGTTTGTTATTCTTTTTCCTGTAGAAATGTTCCACGTGTCTCTCTTTTCTGCTCTCCCTTTTATTCAGTGCGTGTAGCTATTCTTTCAGACAATATACTTTTTCCTCTCAACATCAATTCAGTATTATTCTGCTTCCTCTTTCTCTAGCTCCCTTTTCATCTATGAATTCTTTTTCTTGAGATCGGAGATTTAAATTTTCATATTTCATATTTGTTATATTAAAGAAAATTTTGTATGGTAGGATATAACAGATAGAAAAATATATGTTTAATCATGCATTTTAAAGATTAAGAAATAGACATTCTATTTTAAATGTTTTTTTCTTATTTATATGACTCTAATATATGCTTACATTGACCATACTCTTACACATATTTAAGTCACGTTACTCCACTTCTTAAAGTAATTGAAATAGAATAATGTTAAGAACTAAATTGGTGATTAAGTTTCAAAATCATAATAAATATATTTTTTTTGAAGTTGATGAAATTGAATATGGAAAGTTTTTAAACTAAAAATATACTTGGGGAGTAAAATCTAAACCATATGAAAAATATTACACGTGGCAAATTTGGGAGGAGATTGATGTAAATATAACAGTGATCTGGTTTACCAAATTCTTTTAATATTCTTAAAGAAACAATGGAATCATTGATGCGGTATTGATGCGGTATTGATGCATCATCGTCCTATAAAATATGTTGAAATTGTGATGTACTCAATATATATATATATATTGAAATTGTTTTAAAAAAATATTGTTATTTTATTAATTTTGTCCTCTCAAGAAAAAAAGTCCATTCTGTCTGGACTTAATACTTGATCATTTTTATTAAAAAAACTTGATTATTTAAATAATACTAAATAAAACAATATAAATTTTTTAAAATGAATTGACAATAATTTAACAAAAAATATCTCGTATGCCCTATTTCCCTTTTCAAAGATAATCTTGTTTTTATACTTGATTATTTTTCTTTAATGCCTACACAATTTATTTTTTGAGTTCAATATGTGGGGTGGATATTTGAATATCTCATCTCTTAATTGAAGATATATATTTAACCAAATAAATTATAATCAATCTAATAACATTTTCTTAATTGATATGAAAAAAAAAAATCTTAAATTCCAAATAAAAACCTTGAGGACATTTTTTTTTAGAGTGATTTTGGAATAGACAGAATCTCTTTTATCACGTCTTATTGTTACTTTGGATATGATAAAAGTATTTTTCTTCCATTTTAAAACCATTTTCAACCATGTTTTAAGAATTCCGTTTCAAAAATGGGTTCATTATTTTATTATTTATTTTTTAAAATGTTGATTTTGAAAACGTATTTCCATTTTTTGAGATTTGGCTACAAAATTAGATCACCTAAAATAGATAAAGAAATTGTTGCTAAGAACTTAATTTTAAAGGTAGAACATTATAAATAAAATTGTTATTAAATGTTATAAGTAATACTTTCGTATTTGTTTTTGGTTTTGTTTTTCTTTTTAATCTTAAGAGCACTTATTAATAGATGTAGTTGTTTATATATTACATATGCAAATTTTTAGCGAATATACAATGAACTTATAGAACAAATAATATTCAATATGACAATGTTTTTCCCTCCCTCACAACTTAATTATAATAAGATTTTCAACTATTTCAACTGCATGCCATGTATCAAAGATGTGGAAGAATTTCCAGCCACTCCTTTAAAATTGAGGATATTTAATTATTATGTTATTTTAAAGAGAAAAATGAATTTTAGTGGGACGACTGTTATGATGGAAGAATAATAATACTAGGTGGGAGGAAAGAAAGAAAATATTCTCTTGTTTTGAAAAATTCTCCCAAAAAGGAAGTAATTCAAATATTTGTTAAATTATAAGGTTAGGCTCTAAATTTTAAAAAAAAATTGAATTTTTAAATTTATATTAAAAGGTGCTTGAACCTTCCATTTTCTGTCCAATAAATACTTTAAAAGTGGTTGATCATAATTTTTATCGGGAGGCTTAAATATGAAAGAACTTAAACCTAAGATTTGAAGGGGGACTAAACACATACTAACCACTAAGCCAAAAAAAAAATTTGTATTTAAAATTGATTTTTTCTATACATATTATATACAATAAAAAATTTGAGGGCCCCTAGGACTTAGCTAAATTCACCCCTAGTTCTTAATATATTAGATTTTTTTTTTTAAATTCATAATTCTATAAACAGATTGTTGGAATAGAAATTTTGACAAATCTAAAATTGTCACATCATCACCCGACATTGATGGTGAAATTATATTTAATTAGGGATTAATTAAATTTGTAAGAATACTCAAATTAAATTATGGAAAATCCAGGTACACATTTGGGCTTTTTCAGATTTGGAAAACCGAAGCCCAAATTGAAGGCTCAAATTAGCCAAGCCTAGTCCAAAAGAAGGTTGGCCCAAAGTCTAAGCCCAGTTCAGAGATAAGGCCAAAAAAATCAACCAGGTAAAGTCCAGAAGCGAAGGCCCAAACCAGCCAAGCTCAATCCTAAATGACTGGCCCAAAGCCAATTAGACCCAAGCCAAATAGTTGGTCCAACTTCAATTGGGCCCAGTCCAACAGGCCCAAGCCCACTTGGAGGCCTAGAGGAACTCTATAAATAGAGACTTTCCTCCTTCATTTTCAAGGTTCAGAAATTTGAGTCTCCAGAGATAATTCACAAACTAGAACACTCTTTGTATTATTAAAGATCAAAAATTTCCTGAACGAACAACACTGCTTCGAAGATCAAGAACATTCTTCAAATATGAAGAACACCTCTTCGAATCTGAAGAATCCATTGCAGTTTCAATCTCGAGAACAAGCTTTGTAGCCCTCGAATGAAACATACAAACAAGAGAAAGAACCAGGGGAGAAACATTAGAGATTGTAATCCACTACATTAAACTAATAAAAATACAACGTTCAATTACATGTGTCTCATTTCTATTCCTTTGCTGAAATCACGTGTGAACAAATTGGCACGCCCAGTGGAACCTCTCATCTCTTTCTCCTTCAAATCGAAGCACACCAATGACATCAAATAAAGTCGCATCAAACACTGCTGCTGCAAGCAACACCTACATGGGTCTGATAACTTGCAGTTGTTCCAAAGGGGTTGAGACAAGTGATGATCGGACTCCTGATGTAATGGCAAGCAACATCATCAAACTGCTGGATGAAGCTTCCAAATGCAAGGTTATCGTCACGGATAACCTGTTGTTTGATCAATCAACTTCTGCTCTTAATCAACCGAGGGAGACATCAAATCAAGATGTAATGTCAGTTATGATGGTTGATGTGGACCCTGACGAAAGAATGACGGAGATGGAAAGAAAGATCAACCTCCTGATGAAGGCGGTATAAGAAAGAGATCTTGAAATCGCTTATCTCAAGAATCAAGTTCAAAACAAAGAAACGGTTGAATCTAGCCAAACCCCTACAGTAAGAAACAATGATAAGAGAAAAACCATCATCCAGGAAGAGCATCCGCCACAACCAGCTTCAGTTGCTTCTTTGTCTGTCCAGCAACTGCAGGACATGATCATGAACTCTTTAGAGCCCAGTATGGCGGACCAACTCAAAATCCTCTCATGTACTCCAAACCGTACACTAAGAGGATTGACAATTTGAGGGTGCCTACCGACTACCAACCTCCAAAATTTCAGTAGTTCGATGGAAAAGGCAACCCAAAGCAACACGTTACACATTACGTTGAAATCTGCGAAAATGAAGGGGCGTGCGGTGACCTCTTGGTGAACACACACAAAATTGAAAAGTCATAGACCAACCAAAAACAAAATATAATTTTGTGTCTCATATAAATTTTTAAAAATGTCTAACAAACTAAAGATGTATTAGACAAAATATATAAATAAAAATTTAGTGATCATTTATTAGACGCTTTAAAAATATAGGGATCCATTTTAAAGTTTAATGAGACACAATCATAAAAGTTGGGAGGCTAAACATATAGTTTAACCTAATAAATTTGATCTTTAAATTTTACTATTAATAATTAGTAAGCTTTAAAAAGTTTTAATTTATCTTTTAAGAGTGTTGTGTTGTTCATATAGTCCACATATAACATCATCAACTAAATGATGAAATGATATGTATATTGGACAAATGTTTATTGATTTAAAATGGTTTTGATTGCAGAAGGAAGTGCAGATTTATACAAATACAGTGGCAGATGTAATATATTCTCTTATCAAAACTTATTAATAGACTCTTTCGTTCTATTTTTTCAAGTTGCAATCTTCTTCAATTGTTTGTCATATTGAGTTAAATCAATTCATGTTTGTCAAATTGGTATATATATGAGGTCTTTATTTCAATTTCGATAGTTTTAATATTGATATTAAATGTATAATTTCAATTAAAAGTTGAAAGATGTCATTGAAATCTTTTTAAGTTAAAAGTATTAAATTAGATTTATCGATTTATGGACTAAACTTGTAATTTAAAATGAAATATATAATAACAAGAGGGTATAAGAAAACTAATATATGGGTGAATTCTTGGTCATTATGATTAATCTCAAAATAATTGTGACTTGGGTTTTATAGAACTATGCTTTTTCTGTGATATAATTAAAATATAGATCTAATAGAGCCCCTTCCTATACTATAATTTTTTTTTTCGTGTGATTAATTCTAATATGTATTTTTAAATTCTAAAAATTCATTTAATAACAATTTATGTTTTGTTTCAAAATTACTTTGTTTGTTTATTTTAAATACTAGCTAATTTGAAACACAAAAATATATTTTCTATTTTTTTTTTCATTTTTAAAAATTGATTAGGATTTCTAGTACGTATTTAGTTTGATGTGATTCATTTTATTCTAAAAGATAAATATTTTTATTTTAAATAAAATAAAGACAGCATTATTTATACTGATTAAGGATTGGTTTGGAATTTTAAACTGATATGAAGTACAATTAAGCCTAAAAATGATTTTTAATTTGTTTGAGCACTTCAACTATTCTATCTTTTAATTAAAAAAAACATATCCTTATGAAAACTTAAGAATATTCCCATTATTATTTCCCTAGTGTGCTTGCCCAAAATATTTTGTTATTTACTTGACTTGAGGACAATTAAACAAATGGCATGCCGATCAAATTAGCTTGATTAAAAAGTCTTATGGGCAAAATAAAATAAAGTATTTTACTTCTATTTGAACATTAATAATTAGAAAAAATTTGGGTGCAGGCGTGCAGCCACCCAAATATTGTTGAACTCACTTTACTACTATATGGAAAAAAAAACTTTCTTTTTTAAAATTGCGGTGGTAAAGTGGGTTGCACAATAATATTATTAGAGTAATCTATAATCTTCTCGTTTCTATTTATTAGTCTCTAGTGAATGAGAATAAAGCATCAATTCTCTCGATCTCTATTGTACTTTAGAAAAAAAAGAAGCATCAATGAACCTCAAAATATGGTTGATTTATTTGAAGTAAAACATCCATTTCAAATAGTTGAATTGGATAAGTTGAGTCCACTTTAACTATTCAATTAGACTTGGATAAATGTTGCAATATTTACCTTCTAATAGGCTTTTATTTTGAAAAAATGCTAAAAAAATATTCTAATGCTTGTTAAATGGATTACAATGACAAACCTAGTATTTAACCTGAATACTCTCTCGAGTAGACTGAAACATAAAGACTACGAGACAAACTTCAATTAACACAACTCAAAGGAAAAGTTAGGGATCGAATTACGTTTGGGTAGTTGGTCAAAACCAAGAAGCAAGACAATTTGAATGTCAAAACACTATTCACAAGCTCATTCACTTCAAGGAAGAAACACTCCACAAGTTTGATGACCAATCAACTTGAATGTTTCTAGACATACAATTCAAAGCTACGCACAAGAATTACAAAAGGGGATTTTTCTATGCTTTCGTAATAGACAAGTCAATAGACTTAAAAGATTCAAATTTCTTTAATCATTCTTCTATTTTTTACAATTGAAAATAGGAGGATTTGTGCAGACGTAGAGAACATATCTAAACCTAAATTCTATAAAGATTATTCTAAAAAACAATGATGGAAAAATCTTCTAAATAAAATAAAATAAAACATAGTTTCCTAAAAATATAAATGGCTGGAAATTCTATAAAGATATTTTCCAAAACAATGAGGGAAGATATTCTAAATAAAATCAAATAAAGCAAGTACTTTCCTAAAAAGTAAAATGCTGGAAATTTCATTCTAAGAATCAAATATTCTTTCCTAAAGTTAGAAAGGTCTCAGATAAGGAAAGTAGGTTATCAATAGGAGAAAGATGGTGGCAAGTTATGAGGTTGAATGCGCCCATGGGCTTGATATGCATTTTGAAAGGTTTTCAAGCTTTTCTTGATGATTTGCTATCCTTCTTCTTTTCTCTGAGTGGTTCACTGTACTTGTGGTCTATTATGATCACACCAACAAATCTGAGATTTCAAAAAATTGACAAGATTTTAAAGAAAGAAGTATAAGGTGAGATTCTTGTTGAGTTTGGTGAGTTTTGAGAGATTTAGTCAATGATCAACCTAATGTATTGACTTGCTAGCTATGTGCATATTAATTTGTTAGAAACTTTATTTTTATTGAAATTCTCGAAGACTTGGAATTTTTTTTAACTTTCTCTTGGTTGAAATTAGTGGCTCAATGTATTAGAATGGTAGATTTAATTTACATGTGATTATACCATAAAATCTTGACATCGTTTAATATAATAATAGTCTAAATCTTTGAAATATACGATTTTCACAAACGTCATAAATTCAAAGAACATATTTTGATTCATAACGTAGATTTTGTAGAGTACTTAGAGCAAATAGTGAGAAATATTGTGTTTTTATTCGAGAAATCCTAGAGACATAACTTATACAATCTTAGTAGAAATTAGCACCTCCTAATTATCACATATACAAACAACCTCTCACACACAAAGTAACCCCCCAAAGGGAAGCAAAGAAGGATTTACGGTATCAAATACCTTGAAGAAAAAGACTTCTTCAAAGCCAAGATCGAATAACTCCACAAGGTTTGGTGACCAACCAAGCTTAAATAATTCTAAGGATTTTGTACAAGCTACATTAAGCTAAGTATCATGAGACTTTCGACACTTAGAGAAGGAGAAAACTCTCAACTCAACGTTTTCATTCAACATCAATATTTTAAGTTACAAAAAAATGTAGGTTGGTTTTTATATATGGCCAACTAAAAACCCCTAAAAAGCTTAAAATTTCTAAAGCTAAGCAAAATTAACTTAACAAAGTGTAGTTAGGTCTACCTAAGCATCTAAAAGTGAAGTTTAGGGTTAAGGAAGGAGATCAACAGATTTAAGCTCTTACCAAAGAAGCCCAACAAAGTCAAAGTTAACAAAATTACAAAAGTCAACAAAATAAACTCCAAAACTAAAATCCAAAATTATTATAAGTGATTCTAAGTCATCCTATCTTCTTGGTATAACTTTTTGTGTGCTCTTTTGTTCATATTATCACCTCCATGTGTTTTGTACCTCCAATCTATTTTTCTATCCACAAAAACAAAATACATTACACTAGGTACCTTTAAGGGGGTGTTAGTGCTAAAATTACATAGCTTGAAGAGTACACTGTTGTAATCATGTGAGATGTGATAATTTGCTCTTTTGGAGGATTGATCATTGAAGCACTCCCACAATTGGTTCTTCTTGGCTAAAGTTGTTTCCAACCACACATTGCATTGAACTCTCTAATTAAGGAAGATTTGAATTTCTTGTAAAAGTTTCATAGAAGGACTAGGGAACATGGTTAAAGCTCTCCAATTAGGAAACATTCCTTTGGTTTCAAAATGTCGAGTTTGTAGTGTTTTGTTTGTTGATAAGCCTTAGTATTAAAGTTTATTTAACTCTTATAAGTTTAACTTATGCTTGCTTTGCTTTAGAAATCATAGGAAAAAGTTAGTAAAGACTTGAAGAACATCCAATAATTTGTGAGAAGAATGGGGCAACAAGAAAAATGTCTAAATCTAACTCACCTCACTTGAAAAGTGTCTAAAATAGTTTCAATTTGTAAAAATGACTAAAACGATATTTCCATGAAATATAATAAAAGTCTTGAGACGAAAATACCCTTATTGTGAATATTTGGGAGTTGTGAGTGAATCAAGTAATAAAATAAAAGTCTAAAAAAAACAAGATTTTAAGGGGTGAGAGAGTTAACAAAATATAAAAATAGAGGATTTTAAGGGGAGAGAGAAATATTAGCTAACAAAATATAAAAAAATTTGAATCAAATCTAAATTATTAAGTTAACCTTGTCTAAAGAAGAAAATAATGCATTGGTTACGAGCAGAACGATTTAAATAACTAGTTTATTGGATTTATCGTATGTATTGAACATACATCTATGTTGATTTAATGAAATGAAAATGTGTAATTAACTATTAAGCGAGTAAAAATTAAACTTAATATAAAAATTGATACCTCATGCATGTCGGTTAATCGAGGTAAAAATGTCATCATTAACCATCTGCCATAGTTAATACTCCACCTAAACCTCATGCTTCCTGTTATTTATACAGTAGCATTTATACAGTAGCTTCTTGTTGGACCATTAGATATTTCCTTTTATTTACTGGGTCCTCCTGACGATCCATGGTATACATAATGACTTCTCTTTTATTGGTATTTTGATCAAGCTCGATCCATGTGTATATTAGTATGTAACAACGTTGTTTATATTGTTGAATCACCTTTTATTTACTAGTACCCAACAATCATTAGATATTTCTTTTTATCTACTGGTTCCTCTCCGATGACCCAGAATATACAGAATGACATCTCTCATTCCCTCTTGTTTCCTGGATTCTCTATTTTGTCTCGTCCCTGTGTATATTAGTATCTACAACACAAATTTCAATTTTGAGGTAATATATTTCTATCTACGGTCGATTTTGCTTTCGAAAATTGAATGTATTTGTTCAATTTTTTCATTCCTACAACTTCTTCTTTGGGGGTGCACGGTATATATAAAGATTTATTCGGTTGGTATTTTCTCTTGCTTATTGGTTTTTTTAGGCTTGTTTCATCCAAGATATATATTTCTATCTACTGTCGTTCTTATCTTCGAAAATTGAATGTGCTCAATCGACTTTTATTATGCAGCTTCTTTTCAAAGTTCTTTTTTTGGGATTTTATTCCTTCCATTTACTCAAGAATATTACATTTCATTTGAAACTCTTGTATTTTCTTCGATTTTCAATGTTGTTTCATCCGATTTGAATAGATTTAGGATGAATTATGTTTGATTGTAAATTTAATTATATACCAGGGGTAAAATGGGCATACAATTTTCTTCACACTTCTTCGGTAAATAAGTAGACAAAATTGCAATATGAAACTTTTTAGACAAACAATTTATTTTAGGCATTGGTCACAATTTCCAAAAAAGAATGAGAAAAGGAGAAAGATAAACTAAGAAGAATTTTTTTTGGCAGGAAATTTAGAAATTACATAATCAAAATTGCCGAATCAATTCTACAAGGGTCAAAAGTTGGAAAGAAACGCAATCAAGGAAACCCCTAGAAACGCCGATTACGGAAAGAGCTGAAATTTTTGCACAAACTGATTGGATTTTTTATAGAATTAATGGAGTTTTTAACCCTAATAAGAGACTAAAAATGGAGGGCAAGATGATTACAAAGGGATTGAATTTTTGGAGCCCGTACATTCACAAAATGGGTTTTTGTTCTTGCACAACTTTGTTTTTTTTTTTTTCTCTGTTTTTCCAGCCGAGAGCTGTTAGTTGTTGTGTTCTTTCTGATTATTTTTCCTTCCTTAGCTTTTCGATCCAATCTAAATGAAAGTTTAGATTGTAATGATTCATTCTTTCCTAGAAATAATTGGCATTGAATCGATTGCAATCTAAAGGAGACGTGGATTTTGTTTAAGTTTTCTTCCTTCAAACTTGTTCTTAGCCTAAATTGCAATAAAAATTTAGCATATATTTCAATTGTTCGTTTATGTTGAATAAATTATCATTGAGATCCTAAATTGATCGACCAGGGTAGCAACTTAAGCTCAGATCTATTACCAACGGGGTTAGTGATAAGCGGATTTCGCACAAGTGAAGGAACCAAGAGTTTAGACATAAATTAATCTTTAGCTTAGACATAGGGATTAAAGACTCCAAAACTCGTCAAATTGTTGAGTCAAATTATCTAAGATAGTCTATAGTCCCTCACATATTCTCCTAAAAACGTAATTACAAGGTGAATACGAGTAGTAATTTTGGTTTACAATTGTGTGTAAATAGGTTGAATTTGTAATTTTGGTTTTGCAATTTACAACTTAGAGGCAATGACCTTCTTGAGCCTCATCTTCCCTCATCGATTAATTTTCCTTGCATCGTTTTTATTTCTATTTTACATTTCTTGCAAATTGGTTTCTACAATCTTTTTTTGCAATTTTGATTCTGCAATCTATTTTTGCATTTTAACTTTTATTTCCATTTTTATCTCACACTAACCCAAAATATATTTTTACACTTTTTAGTTTCCAAATTCAAATTCTACTTACGTTGTTGTTTTTACAATATTTTTGGTACACTGTTTTTCTGTGGAATCGATACTCAGGAATACTCTTATTTTATTACCTGCATCTACAATATGCACTTGCACTAGGATTGAATATATTTATTTACTTCACCTGATCATTAGTATAAGAAAATTAACATTGAAACACCTAACCTTACATTCTTCTTTTTGGTTGTTAGACCTGTTATGGATGAAATTGGATCAACAATGAACGAGCTGGTTAAAGGGTTACAACGAAAGGCCGAACGAGAAAAGAAGCCCAATATGAAATCCAAATGAACCGAAATCGAACAAGGACTGACCCGAGGCGAAAAGGGACGAGAGGGCGTGCTTGGGCTACGTGGTCGGCCTCGATCGAGGCCAAGGCCGACCAGGTGACCCAATAAGCCAAAAGGGAGACCCGGGCTTGGGACTCGGCCCAAGCCCGTGGTCGGCCTCAGCCGAGGCCGAGGCCGACCAGATGCAAGGCTCACTTCGGGCTCTTGCATCGGTCCCATTTGATTTGTAAGTCTGGTTCCAGCGCACTTCCGACCTTTCCTTTTCCCATTAAGCAACAGAAACCCACAAAAAACCCTAGGGAGGAGTTATTTAAGGTTTCTGAGGATGGGAGAGCGGGGTAAGTTCATTCCGACCATCAAAACTCTATATAACTCTAAAATTCTCTTGAAACTCTCTCTGACTTAAGCATCAGAGTCAGTGTGGCCTACACCACATCGGTGTCCAGGTTTTCCTTGTCTTGCAAGTTGCGTTCTTCTCCAAGAATTACAAATTTACCGTCGTTGTCACGTGGAGGTCAGGTGCATTCTCTTGTCCAAAATTTGGTAACAACAAGACCAAATACTAAGAGCTCGTTTGATAAACATTTAGTTTTTTGTTTTTAAAAATTATGTTTGTTTTTACAAAATTTAGTTTTGTTTTTGAAAGGAAGAACTGGGGTTGCGGTTAGACTGATGGAAGAGAAATATATTTACTATTATGGCCTTTCTAAGTTTGTTAGAAAAAATCTATCCCTTTATTTTATCTATTCAATTTTATTGGAGATCGTAAAAGATTCACTTTTTTCAAATTTAAAATATGCAACCATTCTTTTCAAATACCATTTTCGAGTCCTATATATTACTGTTAAGTAAGATTTGATGACCTGAAAAATTGTTGAATTGATCATAGCCCTAATTGAAATATCTAAAATTTATGGTCATTTAACAAAAAAAAAACTATGGTTATTCTTACAAAGCCCTTTAGTTAACTTCTATATATAGTAAACCTAATAATATTTGACCAATTTTTCATTTCCCACCTCTCTCTTTTAGCTATCAAAATAAAATTTTAATGGTGATGTATAGGAAGATCCTACACACACAAATGTGCAACAAAGTAATGTTCTTGTAAACCAGCTTAAAAGACTTTTCCTAAAGCAGATGATTACAATTGCAATTTTGAATATTGAATGTTACATTAAAACACAGACAAAATTGTTATCCAAAAAGCAAAGAAAGAAAAAGTAATATTAACAAACACTGCACATCTGATTCAGT
This sequence comes from Trichosanthes cucumerina, assembly GCA_036507285.1. NCBI lineage: Eukaryota > Viridiplantae > Streptophyta > Magnoliopsida > Cucurbitales > Cucurbitaceae > Trichosanthes > Trichosanthes cucumerina. The sequence continues at coordinate 6,901,486 of CM071841.1, forward strand.
TGCAATAAATTATAATCACTATAACAATAATATTGATTTACATTCAAAGTAATCTTCCTCCAAATATCATATTCACAAACACTTAAACCTTCACTAAACACACCAATAAATCAACCGTAAACAACAGTTCCTTCCATCACACAGAACACATCTAAATTAACAGCCAAATGAGATGAACTGATGAAGAGTTGTACTTTTCAATACATAACAATCAGTGATCGGACAGGAGACATTCAGCTCGAGAAGCAGCCGAGAAGCTTCTTCGGGGCAGTACCAGTGGCACGGTACTTTGCAGCCACCTCCTCCGCCTTGAGAAGATCTTCTCCGCGCTTGGCTTCGATTATCGCCCTCTTCTCCTCTGCTGACTTGTGAAGCAGAGCAATTTTGTTCTTCATTTTCTCAATGTGTTCAGCCTTCTTCTTCTCCAAACTTTCCTGCTCAAAGTTTCGATCAAATATTGTCAAAATAAAACCACTCCCAAACTACAAATCAACCATATCTAGAATGATCTGCCTCCTCAGAAAAAAAAAAAAAAAAAAAAGAACTTTTCAGGTTGCAAGCACAATACAATACAGTATAATAGGAAAGAAATACACCTAAAAATCCCCATTCCATGAGTTTAAAAAAAAAACACCCTTTTATATTTCGATGTCAAACTCTTGGATATTTAGAAATATAAGACATATCTAAAGAGAGATATAATTCCTTGGTCCAAATGCAAGTAAGTAGACCAAGATACTAACCGCTATCGAAACAAAATAATAATCAAATAAATAGTTTACAAATTTAATATCAATATTCGCCCTAAGCTTTTAATTAGATGCGACGGGGACGATCGAGGTACCTTAGATGGAGTCTAAAGATAAATTGGTACAGCATCCTTAACTTCAAAGAGGACAATATTAAAGAAAACAGAGATATAAAGGGCTTGTTGAACGAGAACAAATGTCTAATTATTAAAGGTGTGAACTGTGAATAGAATATTTGATACCTCAATCTTCTTCAACTCAGCCTCTACAGATGCTTTTCTGCTATTCTCCCATGCCACAACAGAAGATAGCTTTTTGTGAGCTCTGCACAAGGCGTTGCAGTTTTAAAAAAAAAAATTAAACAAAAGTCATTTTAACTTCGAAAAGTAAAAAGAAAAAATTCTTTTTACTTTTCAAAGTTGCAAGAGATTTGAAGCATCAGTGAATAATTGAAACCAACTAAACTTTGACCATTGAACAGACGAACAAAAAAAAACAAGTTAACATTGACAAATCTATCATAAGAACCCCTGTGTTGTTATATGCATAAATCAAAGTTAAAATCAGAATAACCTAAAGATTCTTGTTATTAATGTGAAAAATTAGTTTCTTTCCCAAAGAAAGCATAGCTCAACCGGCATATTGAATGTGTTAATGACTATGAAATTTATGTTCCTTAGTTATTAAGGGATATGAAAATATTGAATCTACATCAACTGCTATTATGAGGCAGTCATATTGTGGCGGCATTATTGAATAATTTGTCCGAGTGGGGTTTGAATAGAAGAAAATGGCGAGGAAAGAATCTTACTTGTTCTCTGCCTTTGACTTTTCACTTTCTTCCCAAGCTTTAATCAGTGACAACCTCTTCTCTGTTGCAACTTTTGCTAGCACAGCATCTGAACAAATCATATTTAAACTCACTCATTCACTCAAATAAATCACTTTTTAATCATAAATCCTACTTTATTTAATCTTCACAACTCTATTTCATAACATTTACATTAATGTTTATATGTTAAAAGAAACTACAATATACATATCCATCCTTTCTGAAATCTAAGTTAGCTAGGATTTCAGAAGCAAAAGACCAAAGTTCGAAAATAGATTTAAAACCGAAAATATTATAAAAAGCCCCTAAGATATCACGATCCTTCTCTTTTAGTTTTTATAAATTGCAATATTCTATTTTAGCCTAAAACATTTCCTTATTAACTGATAAATTTCCAAGTGTTCCACAAGATTTATGAAGGAAATAATGAAGATATTATTTGGGGAAAAAAAGGGACAAACCCCAAAATAAAATATCTCCCTAAAACGAAAAATCCAAAAATGGAATAAGTATAAAGTTTCAGCAAATAATAATAATAATTAAAAGAAAAACAAAAGGGTTTTTGTAATGAAGACCTCTGTTTACAGAGCCCTCAGTGGTTTTGGGCTCAGCTGGTTCTGGAACTTCTGCAGAAAACAAGAAGATAAAATAAAATTAGATGTTGAGCTCTGTTTGGATCATTGGAAATAGTTTTAATTTATTTTTCTCGCAAACCAAACAGATACAGAACACAGATAAATAAGAGAATAAAATTCCCTTTTCCCCAATTGACGGCACACAGTCAAATTAAAATATAATCGAATCCCAAAAGAAGAGAATCTATTATTTATTTTTCAATTTTCCCCTCTCTTCGATTTCCCAACCAGCCAAACAGGCCCTAAACTAAACTAAACTCTGAGCTGAAAAGTAATTTATAATAGATTTTAAAAAAAAAAACAGAGAAACAAACAAGAGATGGGTTTGATTATTTACTTTCAACTAGAACAAGGGCTTTGGAGTCATCAGGTTTGTCTTCAGCAGGTGGCGGCGGTGGTGGAATAACGGTTTTCTCTTCGGCGACGTCCTTGGGGACTTCTACGGCCGGTTGAGGCGGAGGAGGAGGATCGGAAGGCGGCGGAGCGGAATCGGGTTTGTTGGAATCGTCAGCCATGGAAGGGATCTGAAAATGGAATTACCAAAAGAGAAGAGACAAAAGAAAGAGAAGGGTGGTTAGAATAATAATATAGTTGGGAGAAGAGGAAAGGGGTAACAGTTTAGAATACTGAGCTGGATGATGGTTACACATTACTTAATGTGAGTTGGCATGGTATCAAACACTCCAACATCACAATTCACAAACAACATATCATTATTTAATTTCTTACTTTTTAAAAAAAAAAAGAATATATATATATATATATATATATAAGTAAAGATCTTTTTTTTAATCCCTATATTTAATTGGTGAGTCATATTGGATCTTCTTTTTTAAAAAATTTGAGATTAAATTACAGATCTAATCCTTCCCCAACCGATTGAGTACATGGTGATTAGCTATCTATGTGCCAATGAGGTAGATTTTGTATTTAGTTGATTATATAGGTTAAGTAGGTGACGGGATAAAAAAAGGAGTTGGAAATTGACAGTTTAATGCAACTTCTTAAAAATTGGCAACTCGGTTTTCTATCTAGCTAGCTACTTGATTCTCACAATTAGTTTAATACAAAAATACCATCTCATTGACACATTAATAGCTAACTGTCACCAGTTAATATGTTAGTGGCTTATGACCATAGAGACTACTCGTGAAGGACACAATTTTAATTCCCTCCAAACTATAGAGATCAAATTTATAATTTAATCTTTATTTAAAATTAGATTATATATTTTCTCCAAATTCTATAGTTGTTCCTAACAAATCTATAAACTTTAGATTTCTAAATTTTAAATTTTGTATTTTTTGAACTCAAAATAATGTCTAATAGATCTTTCAATTTTGTCTACCATGAGCATAGTTCAGCTAGTTAAGCCATTATATTATCTATTAAAAGGTCTAAAAATGTTATGTTCAATAATATATATACACACACATATTCACACATACATTGAGTTTAACGACATTCGAGGATGGAGGATTTCAAACCTACAACTGCTTAATTGAGAGTACATACCAATTACTGTTGAGCTAAACTCATTTTGACATCCATTGCTAAGTAATAGTCACATAGATTTAAAATACTCATTCACTCACTATTCCTTCCAAAGTATACTAATGACCCTAATTGAGTTTGAGCTTTGAGATTAATTGCATCATATTATCTCTTCAAAAGTTTGAGTGATCTATAATTAGAATTAATGTGTACAAAGTTTCAAAAATAAAAAATAATGTGTACAAAATAAATTACATTTGATTTTCTAACCTATGATATTTATTTCCATTTTCATGTACATGCAAACAAGCTTCTTCTTTTTTTAATATATTCAAACAAGTTTTATTAATTATATACAGTAAACATATTGAGCATAACTTAACTGACATAGAATGTATATATATTCTCGACTAAAAGATGAGATATTCAAATTTCTCACTTCATATATGGTCGAACTAAAAAAATACATACTATAGAATATTTAGTTTATTATTATTATTTTATATATCATAAAAATAAAATAAAGAATTTCATTTAATGACCTAATCTCATATCAAAATTCTAATTTTTGTCTCATACGAAAACTGTAAAAGGAGATAAATATAATAAATTTTCATTTCCATTTTTGTAGAATATCTATGATTTCCTATTGACAATAAGATACTGCAAGCTCATATTATTTTATTTAATCAATACGCAATAATTCTCATTCCAAACCAAATGTAACGATTTGTAAATATTTTTTTAATTAATCCATATTCTAAATTTGGAGATTCTTTTCCAACTCCGTGATTATGAATGACATTGGTACAACCAATAACGGCTCTAGCTTTCTTGAAGTTTTTATTATTGAAAATTAATGCGCATTCAATGACACAATTCATTATTGATACACAAAAACAATTATTTATTTACCTTTTTTTTTTAAGAACTCAACTGCATGTGGGATGGATGATACCTAGATGGAAAATATATCTCTTAATTAAGATTTAAAATATCGAAATACTAATGTCGATGGATATTTTTTAAAAAATATATTAAAATCAGAAAATAAATTTTCTACAATTTTTAAATGAGATAAAACACTTGTTATAATATTATATTCACATTTTTTTCATTATATTGTTATTTTCATTAATATTTCATCAATTTTATACGATATAATGGAAATATCGATTCAGCCCTTATGTCGATGTCGAACCCATGGACATGTGGAAATTTCAATGGAAATGTTAATATAAGGTCCTCTTTGATAATCATTTAGACCCCATTTGATAAATTTTGGTTTTTGAAAATTAAGCCTAAAAATACTATTTCTACTAATGAATTTTTATGTTTTCTTATCTAGTTTGTACTTATATTTTTAAAAACCAACCTAAGTTTTGAAAACTAAAAAAGTACGTAGTTTTTCAAAAATTATTTTTGTTTTTAAAATTTGGCTAGAAACTTAAATGTCTTAAGAAAGATGGAAATCATTATAGAAAAAATAGATAGAAATTTGGGGAAACATACCTAATTTTTAAAAATCAAATTATTATCAAATAGGGCCTTAGTTTTTTATTTTTGGTTTTTTAAGATTGGGCTTATTTTCATAAAATTTCTCTACAATGGTTTTCATCTTTTCTACAATGATTTCAATTTTTCTCAAGGAAAACATTTGAGTTTCTAACCAAATTCCAAAACACAAAAACAAGTTTTTGAAAACTACTTTTTTAGTTTCCAAAACTTTGCTTGGTTTTTGAAAACATAGGTAAAAAGTATATACGAAACATAGAAATCCATCGGTAGAAGTAATATTTATAAGCTTAATGTTCAAAAATAAAAAACCAAATGGTTGTCCAACAGAGCCTAAACTTAATTTTTTTTTAACTCGGATGTGAGAGAATTCGAACCCCTACTTCTTGGTCGAAGGTACGTAACATGTAAAATATTATTGTGACCCACTTCACTCAGACAATTAGATTTATGTGGACACACAAATCATGTTGTTCTATTTTTCAAATTCATTAAGGGCTATAAATCAATTTTGTAAGTATAATTATTTAAAATTGTAAAATTTGACACATAATTTTTAATTAACTATGTAAACATGGCATGCTCAATCGTTATGTCTATATTTTTACTTTCATGAGATACTGTTTACTTTTTCTAAGGAAATTAAGAATTTTCTCTCGACAATTTAAATAGAAGTTGTGTTCTAAAAAATTGTTTTATTTAATTAAAATTAAAAAAAAAATTATGAACAAAGAATTCCTTCCTTGATTTCCATAAAATTAAATCGAGAAAAATGGAGAATGGAGATGGAATAGAGGTCATTCATGTTCCCACCCTGCCTAGCAAATATTCTTATGTGGGCATGCAAATTTGAACATCTAACATTAAGGGAAGGAAAATATATGTTGAACTATACTCTTATTGATAAAATATTAATTTGAGATTGTACCTATAATTATTTAAAAACAAATATTATTAATCGAAATTTTATTTTTGTATAAACAAAAATTCAGTATTGGTTGGTCGGATTTTAAATTCAGACACTACTGAGCCATGATCTGTAAATGCAAACTTAAAATTAGAAACTTACTATCATGGTTCCCAAAGGTTAATTCGCCAAGATCAGTTACTGATTTTTGGCCAATCAGCAAATGCAATATTTCGTACAAAATTGTATCGAAGGTGCTGGCCAATCGACTAAAAGGGGTTATTGCCACAAATAATCGGTCAGCTTTTATTGAACATCCCACGTCTAAAAGATAAATGAGATCTCACACTTTACAGTAGACATAGGCTACTTCTCTTATTATCGATTAATTTTGAAATAAAATCTCATGTTTATCGAATATGGTATCAGAGTCTATGAAACTCGAATAGACATTCGGTCCAAAAATTAAATGGTAAACCCAAAAAGACATCATATTAAGAGAGCATGTTGAGGATCCCAAAAAAATTAGGTCTTATATCAAAAGTGTGGAGGAGTAATATCTCTATATTGTTAAGGACAACGGACCTCCACAATGGTATGATATTGTCCACTTTGGGTATCAACCCTTGTGGTTTTGGTTTTGGTTCTACCAAAAGGTTTCATACCAATAAAAATAATTATCCTCACTTATATACCCATGATCAATCTATTCTCTCGCCAATGTAGGACTTTTGTTTGCATCCTAACATATATACGAACATATAAGTTGTTTTGAGTTGTTCAAACGGTTTTGTGAGATATAACAAATATGTTGCAAGATTTTAGTGAGGTTCAACAAGAAAGATTATTCATTTGAAAATTAGCTACAGGTGAGACAAAATGTATCCTACCTAATTAAGTAGGAAGAAGGTTATAATTTTGGAGGCCTTGAAGGTTTCAACAAAATTCTTTCGGCTAAACAAGTTTTCCAAGGTGCTCAAACGAAGATATTTTCGAGAAATTTGCATGGAAAATCCCTTTTCACATGCATTAATGTGATTTGACCCATGTTCTGAAATTAATGACATTTGACCCTTTTTGTACTGTGCATTTCGTCCAAATTACCGTAAGGGCATCATATCGACTTCTAGCTCTCTCGCTCGCTCAAGTCACGCTCTCGCTCTCGTTCAAGTCTCGTTCTCGCTCTCGCTCTCCCTTTTTGTACTGTGCATTCCGCTTCAAGTCTCGCTCGCTCTGCTCGCTCTCGCTCGCTCTCGCTCTGCTATGATAGTAATTAAATAAGACATAGCTCTCTCGCTCTCGTTCTCGTTCTCATTTGGTTCGCTCACGACTCGCTCTCTCTCTGCTACTCTCACTCTTCTCTGTCTTTTTGTCATTTTTTCTTTATATTTTTTTCCATTCATTTGAGCGAGAGCGAGAGCGAGACAACGGGAGCGAGAGCGTGAACAACGTGCGGGAACGTGAACAAGAAAGACCGCTTCATATTACCCTTATGAGTCATTTTGCGCGCATTGCCACGTCAGAATAGGTCATATTTCATTATTTTGAAATGTCAGGTCAAATGACATTAATACATTGGAAAATGGGTTATCCGTACAAATACCCCGATATTTTCAGCCTTCAAATGCTCTTGAAGCTAATAGTAGCAGATGTAGAACTAATAAATGGGTTGGTAAAATGGATTGAGTATTAAGTTCCATACTAATAAATGGGTGCCAAAAGAATTGACCTTTTAAGGATGGTAATGCGTTTTTTTTTCAAAAGCAGAAAATTAAGACCCCATTTGATAATCATTTAGTTTTTTGTTTTTAGTTTTTGAAATTTAAACCTAAATATACTACTTGTACCAATGAATTTATATGTCTTCTTATCTACTTTTGTACCTATGTTTTCAAAAACCAAGCCAACTTTTGAAAACTAAAAAAAATAGCTTTCAAAAACTTGACTTTGTTTTTAGAATTTAGCTAAGAGTTCAAATGTTTAATTAAAGGAGATAATTTCTATTGTAGCGAAATTAGGTGAAAGTAAGCTTAACTTTCAAAAACTAAAAACAAAATTATTATCAAACGGGCCTAAAAGTAGACGTTGAAACTTGTTTGATGTTTGCAAACTAAAAATTAAAAACCAAAAATAAAATGCATTAGGAAGCAAATCTTAAGATTGTGTTTTGAAATTTTTGTTCAAATGAATTAACTTTCCAATTTTGGAAAATGTGGAGAAAGATGGGTTGTTATTAATTTATATTTAATTTGATTGCAACTATTTAATTTATTGCATTTATTTGGATAAATCAATCCTACTTTGTTGAACTGTGAGTTCTAATTATTGAACAGTTTTGATTGTCTCATGTGACCTTACTGATTGGTACCATACTACCATCTATGCATATAATTGTTCAAAAGTTTTACTCACAACAAATGGTTTAATTTTTAGATTACTGAAAAAATTATATATTTTTGGTTAATTGCTCAATTCCTTCGAATAATTATGAAAATTAAAGTGTTAATGAAGACGGACTCATATGCTTGGATAGACGAGATAGTCATGAACAAAGACAAATATTTGTCAACATATCCGTAAAGTAGAGGTTTCAACATTGATATTAAAAATTAATCAATATCTCTATTATATCATATAAATACCTATAAAATATAAAATATAAAAATATCATCAACTAATCACTAATACGAATATCAATATTAAAAATGAGATTTAGAAGTTACATAAAAAGGGAAAAGAACTTAATTGTTAATTTAAATAAAAATGGTAAAATGTTTCTATGATATTTGAATTAGCATGTTGAGCATCCCACATTGGAAAATTGGAGAGAAATCTCACAATATATATGATATATAGGTTACTCATCTAATTGCCAATTGGTTTTGAGATGAAACCCCATATAATCTATTAAGGAATACATGAATGAATCAAGACCACATCCAAATAAGAAGGGATTCCGAGAATATGCAAACATGGTTAAGATATTCTTAAAAGAATTGAATAGTTACTATATATACAAGGTACACCTTCTTTTTCGATAGTTCAATCTTAAAAACTCTAAAGTTAAGCGTGTTTGGTATGAAACAATCTTATGTTGGATCTTTTTTTTTTGCGATGTATAACCTTCTGTTGACATCACATCGAGAGCGAGAGTGCAGTAACATCCAATGTAAGCAAGAGTCATCTTCAATCTTATAGCGAGAGTACGATAAAATCCAACGAGAGTCAGATGTCATCTTCAATCTTCTTGACCAAGAGCGAAAGTACAATAAAACTTAATGAAAGCAAGATGTCCCCTTCAATGAAATTTGAAAATGGATTTTAGATTTAATACCTAGATTTGATGAAGGTTACCACTTACCACCAACATGCATCAAAGAGAAGAAGAAGATTAAAAAGGGTATGCATGAAAGAAGATTTAAGATAAGTTGGAGATGACTCTGCCTTTCGTTGGATTTTATCGTACTATTGCTCTCGACCAAGAAAGTTGAAGATGATTCTGGCTCTCATTTAGTTTGATCATACTCTCACTTTCGGTGTGACGTCAGTAGAAGGTTATCTATCGTTATTTTGAAAAGACCAAATCATCTATCATTTTAGTTTAAAACACTCAAATTTATGGGGGAAACATGGGATATCTTGTCATGGTCGTAGTGGAAAATTTTAATATAATTAATTGATTAATTAAATTTAAATTTTGAAGGGGGAGAAATTTAAGACCACAAATTTATTGATGCTATTATCTCCACATAAATTAACTTACCCATCACACCAAGCAATAATAATCACTTGATTGAATGTCACCCTTCTAGTCCATTCAATTTGACACATAGTTGCCTTGATTCTACTCTACATACAGTTTCAAAGCACAAAGTTATTCAAATATGAACATATTTATTAAAAATATGACTTTTTGGGGGGGTTTAAAATTAATGGTCAAATTTGAAGTTGGTTATATTGATGGAATATATATTTGAAAATATTGTTATTTTTTTTCATTGGCCTTTTCAATTCTCATTAATAAGAAAGGTCTCTCAAATTACATTCAAAATGGCAACTCTTTATTTGACAATGCTTCTCAAAAGTATAATTTTTTTTTAATTGTTTAAAAATTTGGTGATTTGTCACTAGTACAATTTCGGAATTTTATGAGATTGAAAATTTTTCATAAACACATTTTATGACTTTTTTTTCAGCCGTAAAAGCCACCATCAAGAAAATTCTATACATAACACATTCAAAAATTTGTCATAATTAACTATTTTATGAAAATTAATGGTGGTAAAAAAAACGTATTTAAGACATTTGTTAAAAGTCATGAAAAACTTTTTATGACAATTAAACATTGTCAACAAATACCTCATAAACCCGGCGTTTCCGTCAAGATATATATATTAACGACAATTTTTAAACGTCAGAGAAATTATGTTTATGACAGAATTTCAGTGTCAAGTATGTTGTTTCTATGACAACAAAAAAAATATTAATGACAATATTCTTGTATCAAGTATTTATTTTCTATGATAGTTTGTAATTGTCAACAAAAAAATTTACTCAAGGCCCAGTTTACTTAAGCTAAATAAGTCGTGTAAGAAGCCCTTGTTAACTTGATGCTAAAATGGAGGGAGAGGCATTTTATAGGAGAAGGTGGTTGTCCAAAACACATTGATGTGGGATAAATGGAGTTCTAATGACGTTGGAAAACTGTCATAAATTTGTGATGTTGAAAAACTGTCATAAATTTTCTAAAACACGAAAATCTCCGATTTTTCCCGCCAAAAATGCGTCTCCAACCATCTATGACAGTTTTTTATCTAAGTCATGAATTTATGACATTGTAAAACTGTTATAAATTTATGATATTGAAAATCTGTCATAAATTTTCGAAAATACGAAAATCTCCGTGTTTTCTCGTCAAAAAACGCGCCTCTAGCAATTTATGACATTTTTTTTCTTCCTCCCTCTTATTTGGAATAGCTATGGTGTCATAGAATGCCAAATTTATAGTAGTGTGTGGGTAAAAATTATCATGTATTGAAATAACTATTCAATGCTTAATAATTTTAAAATAAAAAAATTGCTCTCATTACAACAAAATATGGGCTCTTTGTAAATTAAAATTATGAGAAAATAATTTAAAGTTATCCAAATGTAATTTTACTACATTTTTTTTTCTAGAATTCAAAAATATAGTTCAAAAACACCTCCAAACAACTCCTAATTCAGTGTGTATCCTATATAAAATGTAGCCTAAAATTTAGGATAGGCTTGAATTGGAGTTGTGCTCAAACTCAACTAAAAGGGCGAAACTTTCTTTCATTACATTATTTAAAATTTGTAATACTAAATTGAATGTAATATATAGAATAACTAAATAGGAAAATTTACGCAGTTTTATTGAAAATCATGACACACTTCTAAGTTCTAACAATAATATATTGTTTTGGGCACTTGCATCAATAGCAAAAAAAATATAAATATTGCATTCATGTCACTCCTTAATTTAATTTGCAAAAATAGCAACAAAAAAAAGGCTCAGCCCAAAAAGATGGTGTGCAAAGTCAAAAATACCGTTACATTTTCGCGCGCGTTTTTCAATCTAAAGTATATTAATAGTCTATCAATAGTCTATCAAAAACATAATGATGATGTACTTATGATATACTATTGATATACTAATGATATACCTAAAATGAAATATACTATTGATATACTACTGATATACCAAATATAAATTATATCAAAATAAACTGTTGATATACTATTGATTCTAAAAACTATTGCTAGATTTACAAATATCTTCTCCGTGTTGTTCAATATCGAGAAAATCAAGAGTGTATCAACAATAGATCTAATATAAAGAACGATATATCTAACCAAAAACTAATTGCACAAGTGATATACTACTAATTCTGTTGATTTCAATAATATTAAGTATATATCAATGTGATATACTACTGATATATATTTTATTTAGTATATCAACATTATATCACAAATAAGGATTTATGCTTGATAGTGATTTATGGTGACATACTTTATTCAGTAATATTAGGTATATCAATGGGATCTCAAAATCTATTGCTAGATTTACAAATGTCCTCCTTGTGTTTTTCAATATCGAGAAAATAAGTAGTTTATCAATAATAGATCTGATATACCAATGATATATCTAACCAAAAAGTAATTACTACATGAATGATATGATATCTGTTGATTTCACTAATATTAAGTATTTATCAGTGTGATATACTAACGATATACTTTATTTAATATATCAACGGTATAACACAAATGGTGATTTATGCTAATAATGATGATTTATCTTTGATATATTTTATTAAGTAATATTAAGTATATCAATGGGATCTAAAAAAGCTATTGCTAGATTTGGAAATGTCCTCCCGTGTTTTTCAATATCGAAAAAATTAGTAGTTTATTAACAATAGATCAGATATACCAATGATATATCTAACCAAAAAATAACTAATAACAGTTGATTTCACTAATATTAAGTATATATCGGTGTGATATACTACTAAAATACTTTATTCAAAATATCAACGATATATCACAAATAGTGATTTATGCTTGATAATGATTTATGATGATATACTTTATTCAAGAATATTAAGTATATCAACGGGATCTCAACAAATTTATTTGTAATGACATTACAAGTAGAGTAAATTTCAGGTTATGCTTTTAAATTTTAGGTAAATTCATAATTTAAAACCAAATTGGATTGTTATATCTTATTGTGTGAGATGTGTTATTGTATAGAGTATATCACTAATATACTACTGATATATGTATATGAAGTTAATTAGGAGTATATCAGTAACTCGCATATGACATATTTGCAAGCTTAGCTATGATTTTTTAGATTTGCAAATCTAGCAAATTTTTTTAAATCTGATTTTTCATTTTTTATTATTCCAGATTTACCCTCATTGGTGTAGCAGCAGGTATATCAGTAGTATATCTGATATAATTTACATTTAGTAATATCAGTAGTATATCTGATATACTTTATATTAGTATATCTGATATACTTTATATTGGTATATCAGAAGTATATCTGATATACTTTATTTTTATATACCAATATATACCTAAAACGAAGTATGTTAATAGTATATTATTGATAGACCACAGATACCCTTCTTTTAGGTATATCATCTAGAATGATATATTTCCTATATATCCGTACACCAATGAGGGTAAATCTGGAATAATAAAAAATGAAAAACCAGATTTAAAAAAATTTGCTAGATTTGCAAATCTAAAAAATCATAGCTAAGCTTGCAAATATGCTAATATTTTATGCTACCCATTACAATTCCCCTATTGTTTTTAGAGTTATTTAAAAAGTAGAACGACCGTTTGTTGTACCGCGGTAACTAGATCATAATAAAATATTATAGGATTTGTTTTTAATTATTTTTTAATGAAAAGAATTAAAAAAAAAATAAACATCTATGAATGATGCTTTATGTTGGTACGAAATTTCAATAAACAAAGCAATCAGACACGTGTCCATAAATTTATATTTGTATTATTTTACGAGTGTGTTACAATCTCTAATTTATTCTTTTGAGTTTTTTCTCTCTCATCAGACTTTGACTTATTGACCTTGTTAGATAATGAGAGTAATAATTCATATATCTTATATATTATAATGTATCTCGAGTTCTGATACCATATTAGATTATATGAAGTTTCATCTCAAAACCAATGGGTAATAAGAGCAGTAGTCCACATATCTTATATATTGTGAGATTTCTCTCTACTTTTCTAATGTGAGATGCTCAACACTTCAAATATTTTTGTTGAACTTATATATATATATTAAAACTAAAATAAAATTAAAACTCATATATATATGACAAAAAAATCAAAAGGTAAAATTAAATTAAAACTAATATTTATTATTATTATTATTATTATTATTATTATTATTATTATTATTATACTTGTTGAACTCATATATATATATGACAAAAAAATCAAAAGGTAAAATAAAATTAAAACTAATATTTATTATTATTATTATTATTATTTTACTTTTTAAATTTCAAGCATGGGAAGGTGTTTGCTAATAGCTTCTCTTTAATTATTTTTAATTTTTAAGAAAAATACTTTTGAAACCTTTATCAAATTAAAATAATAATAAAAAAGTTTTAGGAATCTGCTTTTGTTTTTCTCAAGTTTACAAAATTTACTTAGTGTTTCAACAAATTTAAAATAAGAATGAAAAACAAAGGAAATAATTAATAAATAACCTTGACTTTTGAAAATAAAAGATACAAAATAAAAATATTATTAAACCCATCGAATCTATGCGAGCATAAACTTTGTGGGTCGAATTTTTCTTAACTTTTATTCTACTAAAAAACTATATGAAGTTCACACTATTTAAAAAAGAAAATGAAAAAAAAAAAGTTGACTAAATTTATAAATTTGTAACCTTTTACCAAGAAAGCCAAAAAGAAACATTGTAAAACTTTGTAAAAGAACAAAAGGCCAAAAAAATGGAGTAATTATTATTCTACTTTTTCCCAAGCATGCTACATATATAAATCCCTGTTTTCAAAATAAATAAATAAATAAATAAGGTTATATGAATATCTAAAAAACTTATGATGCTACAGCCTACATGTACAGTCTTTACAGACAACAAAACCAAAGTATTGACGTATGTTTCTCTGTCTTGTTTTTGCTCCATTGCCCGTTTGTTCTGTCGTTTTCCTAATCTTTTATGGGTTCATCTTGGCATGTGAATGACAGATATCGAACATTATCAAAATATGGTGCCAAAAAAAAAAACATTATCAAAATATAAATGCTAGATAGATAGGGTTAATTTTCACAAATGATGTACTTTTAAGAAGAAATTCTAAAAAAGGAGTAGTTTTTGAAGTAAATTAAAAAATAGAGTTAAATTATAAAGTTTAGTCCCTAAATTCTTAGGCTTGTATTTATTTAGTCTCTAAGTTTATCTAATAGGCCACTAAACTTTCAATTTTATATAAGCCTTTGAACTTTCAATTTTGTGTCTAATAATTAGATCTTTAACATATTAAAAAAAATTCAAAAATGAATTAATCTATTAGATATAAAATTGAATTTTATGTCTAATAGAATCCTAAACTTTCAATTATGTTTCTACTAAGTTCGTGAATTTTTAAAAAATGTTGAATAGGTCAAGGACCTATTAGACTCAAAATTGAAAATTCAGAAATTTATTGGATACAAAATTGAAAATTTAGATCCCGTTTGATAACCATTTGGTTTTTAGTTTTTGGTTTTGAAAATTAAACTTGTTTTCTTCCAATTTCTCTAGAATTGTTTTCATTTATCTTAATGAAACGTGTGGATATGCCTACCAAATTTCAAAACAAAAACAAGTTTTTAGAAACTACTTTTTTCAATTTTCAAAAACTTGTTTTTGTTTTTGGAATTTGGCTAAGCACCCAAACATTTCCTTAAGAGAGATGAAAATTATTGTAGAGAAAATGAGATAAAACAACCTTAATTTTTAAAAACCAAAAACAAAATGGTTATCAAACGAGATCTTAGGCCCCGTTTCATAACCATTTGGTTTTTTATTTTTTATTTTTGAAAATTAAGCCTATAAATCCTACTTCTACCTATGGTTTTTCATATTTTCTTATCTACTTTTAAAGACGTGTTTTCAAAAATCAAGCCACGTTTTGAAAACTAAAAAATGTAGTTTTCAAAAACTTGATTTTATTTTTAGAATTTGGTTAAGAATTCAAGTGTTTTCTTAACAAAAGATAAAAATCATTATAGAGAAGATGAAAAACATTGTACAAAAATAGTGAGAAAACAAGCACAATTTTCAAAAGTCAACAATTAAAAATCAAATGATTATCAAATGGGGGTTCATGTCTAACTATCGGACATCTGAATCTGTTATATAATTCAATCGATCATGTAATCATTAAATAATATTCTCAGCATGCTAAGTAAGCATTCGGAGAACTAACCGTAGATATCTATCCAACACAAAATTGAAAGATTAAATAATTATTTAAAACTTAAAAATACACAACCTCAAAAGTTCCTACTAGAACTGTTTAAAATAGCTCTTGAATATAGCAAAACAAGCTTAATTACTTAATTGTAAATATAGCAACAACATTCTACCATTTTCAAATATAACCCCTCCTCCCCAAAAAAGGGCCCAAAACCACTCAACACAAAAAGAGACTAAAATAGCCTAAACCACTCAACACAAAAAGAGACTAAAATAGCCTTAAAATTGGTGGCACTTTAGGGCCATAACGTTTTCAGTTCTCATTTCTCGTTTTTGTTTCTTGTTTCTTTCTCATTTCTTAAAAATTAAAATCAGAAACATATTTGTTAACTATTTTCTTGTTTCTTTAAAAAAAGAAATAGAAACAGACATGTGTTTGATAACTATTTCTTGTTTATTTAGTAAAGATAAATTTAGTACATAGAAAATAATAAAATATATAACTTGCGTTAAAATAAATATAAAATAATCATAAACAGTTTATAGTATTTTATTCCAAACCAAAACAAAATTAATAATAGTAATAAATTTTATCTAGTTCAAATTTGATTTGTAATGTCATTTATCACTCAAATCAATTCACTTTATACTATTTTGGCTTATAGAAGTTAGTTCAATTAGAATAATTTATGAATTATAAGGTTAGTCAATTGAGCATACGCACATTTCTTTAATTTAATAATAAAAAACTAAAAGAAAAAAAATAGAGTAGAAGATGGGAAAAGAAGAAGAAGGAGAGATCAGTGGCGGATCCAGAATTACAAACCAGAGCTTGAATCTGGAACTTGAGTGGGGGCTGATAACATATTTACCACCATGCCAAAAGGCTTTTTGTTATTTAATCTGACTTTTTCTATACATATTATTAAAGGTAAAAAATTTGAGGAGGCTCGAGCCCAGAGTATAGAGTAGAAGTAGGGATACATGCATGAAACTTCAGAAAAGAACACAACAAAATTTGAGAAATTATTTTTTGTAGTTTCTCAAAATCTGCTACTATTTTAGAAACGTTTCTAAAAAAAATACAAACAAAAAATAGGAATGTTTATCAAACAAGTTTGTTTCTTAAAAATAAGAAACGAGAACAAGAAATAGGAAACATGAATGTTATCAAACGAGCCCTTAATTTCTTCTCCCACAATATCGCAACCTCACATATCTATCACTTCCATTTATTTTTAGTAAGTCTCTATTAGTGATAGATGCATATCATTTAATAGACATTAATCACTAATTTACGTTTATCACTGTATCAATGATAGACTTATATCATATAAAAATGTCAATGAGTGAAAGGTAGACGACTAGTCAATGACTAAATGTTTGTTTATTTGTTAGTCAATTAGTGATGGAAGCCAGTAAAAAGAGAATTGCATAAAAATGTTTAAATAAGTGTGCCAAAAAATATATAAAAGAAATCTCATATTTGAAAATCCACAATCCTATTACTGTACTTGCAAATAGGATAATGTAAATTGTCACATCCAATAACATTTTTTTTTAATATGAGTATTAAATAGACATTCTAAAATTTAGGATCCAAACTATCCATTTCACTTAAATCGCATTTATACTATAAATGTCGTTTATTAAGAGAGTACATTTTAAAAATACTGGAAAGAAATATTAGGAGTGTGCACGGTTCGATTGGATCCGATTTTGGAAGAAACTAGTGATCGAACCGAACACCTCGGTTATCGAGTGTCTTCAATTGAAGAGAATCGAATCTTTTTTTATTTCAGTTAAAAAAAAACAGTCGATTTCGGTTCCGACTGATTTGGTTTGATTTTAACCGATTTTTGCTTTCACATTTAACCTAGCAAACTATACTAAAAAAGAAACCAAGCAACATACACAAATAACGAGATGAAAGCTGAAGTCGATTGTGAAAAAAAGATGACAAACTATTGATGAGAAAAGTAAAATGAGAGGTTGAAAAACGAAAATAAAAATCTTACTACTATGTAACTCTTAAACTTTAAAAATGAAAAACAAAGTAACATGAAGATGAGAAGAAGAAAATGAGACGGAGAAAAACAAAAATAAAAATTGAATGGTGCATTAGCGTCGAATGGTTGGCTCCGACCAATTATTGGCATAGGTGGTGTCTTTAATTGATTAGGACGGGTTTGATGAAAGAAAATAAAATGGAGAAGTTTGATATCCGTAAAAGAAATGATGAATACTAAAATAGAGATTAAAAAAATGGAGGAAGAACCATTAGGGTGTGTTTGGCCCATGGGTTTGGATTTCAAATCCAAACCCATGTTTGGAGCAAGGTGTTCCAAATCCTGGGTTTTGAAATCCATTCCCATGGGTTACAACAATACAATCTCATGGGTTACAACAGTGTAATCTCATGGAATTTGTTTCATGTTTTTCTCGACCATTTGTCGACTACTTCGACAACTCCGATAAAAACTCCGGCGACCACCAACGACCATCGACAACGACAACTCCGGTAAAAACTCTGGCGACCATCGACAACGACAACTCCAGTAAAATCTCCGACGACCATCGACAATGATAACTCCGACGACCGCACCGACGACCGCTCAACAACTACCGACAACGACAACTCCGATGTTGACTCAGATGTTGACTCATGACTAGTGACCACATAGTCTACAAAAGGGTTTCACGTGAATCATGACAAAAGAGATGGGTTGGACTTCTGGACGTTGGGCTTCAATAGTGGATGATAAAACAAAGTAAATAAATATAGAGTAATTGTGATAAATGGATGGTTTAAAAAATGGATTTACAAATTTATCTATTTAATTTAAAAATTAGGAGAATTATAATGGGTAGTAAAAAGTATTGAGATAATTACAATTTTAGCTATGATTTTTGGGGATTTATAAATATAGCAAAAAAATTTAAAATTAATTTCTATTTTTTTATTATTCTAGTTTTACCCTTATTAGTGAAACAATAGATATATCAATAGTATATCTGATATACTTTATATTTATTATATTAGTAGTATATTTAGTAATATATCTAATATACTTTTCACTTTGGATATATAAAACAACTCATCATATTTGGATAGTTTGTGTAGTTGGTATATAACTAATATACCTAACACTAAGTATATTCATAGTCTATCAGTAATATGTTTCATTTAGTGATAGGATTCGTTATTTTTTTTAATAATGATTCATTACTTTAAGTGATGAATATTGTATCATTAATTCACTATTAATATAGTGCATCAACAAAAAAAACTAGTGACAAAAAATGATTAATAAAGTAAAAAACTTAAGGTATATCAGCGATATACCACTAATATATACCTACCACGGATATACCTTATATTACGTATATCTCATTTTACTAATATACTTAGTAGGAGTAATCTCATTTTACTAATATACTTAGTAGGAGTTTATCGATAATATTCATGTTAGATATATCTTATATACTGAATATAAATTATTGTCAATATTATTTCATATTAATTATTTTTTATATACAGTTGATAATTTGAATATTAGGAATTCAACTTCATTGATATATTTAAATAACATACTTAAATAATGTACGTTAATAGCATATAACTGATATACTTCATACTAGGTATATCATAGTATATCAACAGTTTATTACTGATGATATACTCTTGATAGACTATTGATAAACGTCATATTGCAAACAAGAGAATTAAACGTGAAGGTTATTTTGGATATTTCACAAAAAAGCTGACACACCTACAATTTTTAAAAAACGGATGACACGTCCACAATTGAATTTTTTTTCTTTTGTTAATGATGCAACCCCCTAAAAATTACAGGTATGAATTTTAAGCATGATTAGAATAATTATTTTCTTTTTTTAGGACAAAATAGCCCCTAGTATCTTTTTATTTATATAAAAATTAAAATGAGATTTATATAAAATAGTTATTTCCTTATTTGAAATGTTATTGAATTCAAACGGTTTTTTTTTTTTTTTTTTTTTTGCGTTATTTTCATTTCCTTATCTACATTATTTCCTTAATTCACTTGAACCATAATTAATATTTTAAATATTATTTTTAGTATTCTACGATCATTAATATTCCTTAGTTATTTTCAACATTAACATTTTTGCTCTCAAATCAATCATTTATATGGATTGTTACAAGCATCCATAATTTTAATTATTATTATTTTTTTTGTTTATCAATCTATTCGTCAATTCGTCGTTATTCTGTTTTTTTTTTTTCGGAAAGAAATTATGAATATGTTTATTATTATGTTTTTTTTTTTTTTTCAATCACATTTTTATTTGTTTTCATTTCTTTTTTTTATATATATTTCATTTCCCTTTTTATGTCTAGGAGATCAATACATTTAAAATTTAATTTTACAATATTTTTTTAAAAAATATATTATTTTAATATTTAACAATAATAATTTATCTCATATATACTCCATATATACTCATAGGTATATACTTATACTATCACAACTTTTTTTATTCAATTTGTCATTAATAGTTTATTCTACATATACCTCATATATATCCGTATGTATATAACCATAATATGATAATTGTTTGATATATATTTGTTCATATATTTAGTATCTTTTTATCATACTATATTACACATATATATCTTATACTTAAATAATTATAATTTGTTCGTATATCCATTTTGTGATATATATTTTGTATTTTTAGCCATTTTAATATATATATATATATATATATATATATATATATATATATGAATATTCATCATTTATATCAGATCTTACCCAATTAATTATTCTTGCATCTATTTTTAGATGTACATACTTGATAAATTTAGCATTTGGTAGATATACTCATTTTCTATTTTTGTTCAAATAACTATGGAATTGAATCAAGTTTAATCCTAGTATAAATTATATATTCACGATCTATATCAAGTACTATATTTATTTGTCCATAATTGTGATAAATGGGTGCTCAATTCATAAACACTAGAGCATATAAACTTCATCAATAAATCAATAATCAACCATCCATTAGATATCTTTAAAAAAATATAATGTTATTAGTAGATATAAAATTTAAAAAAAAAAAAAAGAAATATACTACAAAGGTGGTCATAGGATGTGGGTATGAAAGAAATTGTAGAGAAACAAACAAAAGAATTCAATGTCTATGATATATGAGGTTATATCTCCGCAAAACCAAACGGATGGCAAGGTCGATTTCAATATCTCTTTGATTGATATGAAGATTCTGATTTGGTCCTTTACAATGATTGTATTTGGCTTAACAAATTACATATCTTTCATTTTTATAATTTTGTTTTTTCTTGAATAGAGATGCATCACCCATAACATACACATATATTATATATACACATGTATTATGTACACAATGTCATCATTCCACCATGTATATAGACAATGTCATAATATACACATATATCAATAATCTATCATATATCCACATATATTATGTATACACAATGTCATTATGTACAAATATTAATAATCTATCATATCACCATCTTTTTTTAAAAAAATTATAGATTAATTTCTACAACAATGTCATCATATATATCATGTATATAGAACCCTTTATTGTTAAATTTATAGTATATAACGACCAATAAAAATTCATCTTGTCAAAGCCAGAATTGAAATAATATACTAAAATATACCTAATATATAAATTAAATATTCCCACTAAATCAACCTCACAAAACATGAGAGCAAAGTCACAATGTTGAGTTGAATACGCTGACTGACCACAATTGCCAAAAAAAAAAAAAAAAGGTGGAATCAATTTTACATAAACATAGCTATAATGGTCAAATCGATTTCAAAAGAAAAATATAAACAATGGTTACATACAACAAACAAATTTCACAAAAAAATGTAAAAATGGATTATACCACTATTAGAAGCTATAAACATATTACCAAAAATGAAGGATTGAGTGTGCAGAAGATAGTTGAATGGGGAAGAAACTAGGGAAACCACGAAAAAAAGGGAAAAAGAGATTTGGGTTGTTGGAGATTTGGGGCAATATTTTTTGACATATTTGTTACAGTTATGAATGGAGCAAATTTTAAGGAAACGATTTGGGGCAAGATTATTAGAATTTTTATAAATTATATTTTCTATATTGATTATTATTATTTTAAAATGTCATTTGTCATTTAATGAACGCCATATTTTATTTTTATTTAAATAGTAGGCAAATTGGTAATTGGCTTTCAATATATATTTTAATCTTGTAAAGTGGTGGACATAGTAACAAATTTATAAACATTTAGACACTTTTGTAATATGGTCATCTAAAATGACCCATTTCTGTAGTCTACCCATAAATATATAAATATATTATATAAAACGGTTTAGTTCGATTTTTATCGATTTTATAAGATAATGAATCGAGAACCACATCGAACTACTCGGTTTTTGCACTTATGAATTGAAAAGTCGATTTTTATTTTAAAAACTAAACCAAATCAGTCGATTCGATTCGGTTCGCTTCGCTTCGATTTTTGCACACTCCTAAGAAGTATGATTGAGGACCCATAAAAAACTTAAAATGGCCACACTCGTAATTCATTATGCATATAAAAGTAAGTATGAAATTATTCCAAAATATGGTTTCTTTGTAAAATGAAAACTCTAACAAAAAAGAACACAAAAAAAAGAAAAAAAAAATATATATATATACAGAGGCAAAAGAACCCAACAATTCCTTAAACAAAAACTGGTTTAAAAACCTAAGTTAATTTAAAATTTTAGTTCCTAAATTTTGATGAGTGTGACCGTTCCTACCTTTCAAAATGTTTCAATTAAATTTTTAAACTTTCAATTTTAATCTTAATACAAATATTCTTAATTTTATCATTACATAAATATTGTTCTAACCTGTTAATTTAACTAATGAATGAATCTTGACATGCAATGGATACAAAAAGGTAAATGGGTAAAAAAAAAAAAATTAAAAAAAAAAGTTTAAAAGGTATTAAGCTTGTTGCTAGAACAAATGTTTGGATACACCCATTTTTCTTTTATCTAGTTCGCACATTTATTTGTGATTTATGATGTGAAATCATTACTTACTAATCTATTAAAGTAAGAACACAACTTTACGGGTGTCACACTTATTTTTATACATGCAACCTCTCTAATAGCAAACTAAAAAAAAAAACTAAACTATTTATTAAAAAAACTAGTTTGCCACGTGACAAATTGAGATTCCACATTTAGGTGGGTTGCACAATGTATTTAAAATTCTTTTTTTTTTTCCTTCTCAAAGTAATACATCTATGGATTTTTTAGTACACTAATACATCAATATTTAAATGGCAATGTTAACGAGGAGAAATTATTCGGTGAGGCCGCCACAATGTGGCCAGTAGTTTTTCACCGTTGGATAGAGAGAGAAAAGTGCTTCGAATTTATATCCGAAGGATATTAGGGGCATGAAAATTATGAGATCCATATCCAACGGTTATTATGAGACAGCTATATTGTAGCGAGCTCATTGAATAATTTGTGAGATAGCCTTATTAGAGTCAAAATTGAAACTTTAATACCTAATTATATTAGTAATTATAAAGCAGGCTAAATAAACAAACTACCAAAATCGATATGCAAAATTTTAATTTAACCAAAAAAAAATCCCGAAAATTAAGATGGGTTAATTTATACAGTGAATGATTTATAAGTTTTTATGTTTTATTATTATAAATTAATATGCATTTATTATTTAATTTTGAATAAATAGAAATAATATGTTATATAAAGAATTATTATATTTCGATTAGGTTATATTATACAAAATTGCATTGAATTTTGGGGTAGGTTTCAATTATACATCTAGACTTTGAAAAATTATATTTTTATCCTTGAACTTTGAAATGTCATTTGGAAAGTTTTTTCGATAAAATAAGATGGAAATTGACACAATGTTTAATGTATAAAAATTTGAAAACATAAGCTAAAATGAGTATCACTCAGCAGTAATTAGGTTGTACTTTTGACCAAGATGTTGAAATTTGAATTCTCTCACTTTTAAATGTTGTTAAACTCAAAAAAATTAGAAAACATATATAACATCATTTACAATATCATTCACGTAAATTAATTGATGGGTAAAAAATTATTGTGTAAATGACTAATCAATTATGTAGTTGAAAATAATATCACATACACCTTCTAACTTTTACCTATTAAGTTCTCACATCAACTTACCTAATTTATTTTAACAGAATATACTTTTTAGAATAACTTCAAATTTCAAATATTTTTTAAAACAAAATTCAAAGTTTAAGATAAAAATGAAATTTATTAAAAAATATATTTTAAAATGAGATATTTCAAAATCTATGGAGATAATTGAAATGTACCTCAAAATAATATAGAGGTATTTTGTATAAATTTTTTTAGTACAACACATCTGAAGTATAGGGATTTAAACCTCTAAACTCAAAAAAAGCAGAAGAAAAACCCACTAAAATTAGAATGTTTGAAAGTCGAAGAATGAAAAATAAAATAAATATGAAATTTAGGTGGAAAATTTTGGATTTAAGTTTTATTTGTAAATTTGTTTATTTTATAGCTAGTGAATTAATGGGATAATACATTATATATCTTCCAATACCAAGGGGGTGTCGGCAGTTTGGCATATATGAAGCAACCAAACTCACACATCCACCCAAATTTGTCTCTTTTTTTTTTCTTTTTTTTTCCTTTTTTTTTTTTCTTTTGAGAGAGATACTCAAATTTGTCTTTTATTTGCGATAAACTTCACCCTTGAAAATTACCCTTCAACTTATTTTTATTTATTCTACAGTTAAAATTCTATTTACAGCAAGTGAATCCATATATAATACTTTGTTGAAGCCATTCTGATAATTATATCATCAACAAACTATTCAAATATTTAATTTAGAGACGAACACATTTATCAAACGACATTAATTACTTGGTGCATGTGTGGGGGCTATTTTTTTTAAAGTCAATCTTCACAAATGTTTATTTATTTTTTAAATATTTTATCACCAAACAAACTTTTTTTTTTTTACAGAAGGTAAAATCAAATGCTGAATAACCAAAATTTAAGTTCTCTATTCTCACTTTTGAAGTTTATTTTTTAAACTTAAAAAAAAAAAAAAAAACTCAAACTCCCAAACACGAGTTTAACAACTCTCAAAATGCTAAACTCCTAAAACAAAACGAACACCAAAATAGCGCTAATCTCCACTCAAACATAAAATCAAAGTATACAAGATCGAAATAATAATAGTAAATTACAAATTTGGTTTTTATGAATTGGAGAAAATTAGAATTTAAATTTATAGTTTTAAAAGTTAGAACTTCATTCCTGTAATTTTGGCCGCTGCCATTAGAAGTCACTGACAAATAAGTGTATGTTAGAATTTGTACCCATGCCATGACCTATTACGAAATTGAAAATTTGTATACAATGTGTTTGGCTAAAATGAGTGAGTAAATATATTAGAATTTTAACTATGGGCGGATCCTATATGGGGACAAGGGGGGCCATGACCCCCTCCCAAAAATTTTAAATTTAGTATTGTATATTATGTAACGGTTTTGTTAACAGCATATACTTATAATTTTGTATAATGCATCTTAGGAAAAAAAACATTCTGCTATTCCAATGGTAAAACACTTCACCTAATTTTATTCGTGTCCAAAATTAGTTAGGAAGTCTTCTGTACACTCATCTATTCTTATCGTCGATAATTTTTTAAGTCCACATAATATTGTGTTCAAATTAATCTTTTGGTGAATTTTTTTATTGTATTTATTAAATAATAATTTGTCGGCTCCCAAACATTAGTATCTGAGTCCGCCCTGATCTTAACTAAGGCAAAAATTACTAATTTATCCAAGTGCAAAGCTCAATTTAATGAAATGGAAAGTTTAACATAAATATGAGTTAATGTTACCAAATAGAGGTAAAATCGAAACTTTCCAAGTAATTTTACAATTTGATTTTCAAAATTGTTACTCAAATGAAACGCTCTCAATTGACAACTTAGTTTAAATAGAAAACAAAACTGAAAATAGAAGTAGTTCACATGATGTTGTATAAATAAACTTTTTAATACTTCACTAAACGTTATAGTTGAAACAAGAACCTGATACTGATAGTAATGCATGGCTGAGTTATTTGTGAAAGTAATTAATATACAAGAAGTTAATTTCTCATCTTTATGGTACAATAACTACACATATAACTCTTAACAATTCAGCTATATATATATATAACTAGAAAAAATTTGTGTACTCATCTTGAAATTGTTAAAAAAGAAAAAAAAAAGATGGTGAGAAGTGTGAAACAATTTATATCCTTAGTTTGGATTTTTGCATTAGTGATGTTTGAAGCATGTTTTGCTATTCCCTTACAGCAATGGAGAGTGAAAGTGATTAACGACATGAAGAGTCAACAAACTCTATTTCTTCATTGCAAATCCGGAGATGACGATTTGGGTATAAAAAATTTGCGATTTGGAGAGGAATTTTCATGGAAATTTAGAGAGAATATGTGGCAATCTACATTGTTTTGGTGTTACATGCACAACCGTAATAGTCATATGGCTTTAAAAGTGTTTTGGTCAGAAGAGATTTATCCTTGGCTTGGCTATAGATGTGGTCAAGAAATTTGCCTTTGGTATGTTCGAGATGATGGAATCTACTTGAAAAATATTCCTCATAATACATTTGAGCGTTATCATGAATGGAAGGCGGGTTGGTAGAATTTTTCTCGGGTGAATTGATGTATTATTCACTAAATTATGTATCTTAATAAACTTATGCATTATGTGACCATTATTTGAATTGTGTTCAAATATAATTCATAAAGGAATGTATGGACATTGATTCAACCTCTCTCCTCTTAATAATACGATGACCATGAAATTTAGAAAGTTTTTATTAAGTTGAATTTTAAGGTATAGTTTTAATTAGATAGGTATTAATCATTTGTTTAAACTCTCAAAAGTTTCTTTTTTTCAACCTTTAAAATTGTTTCAAAATAATAATTCAATACATTTTCTTATTAAAATGAAGATGAAAAATGTGCAGGATATAGTGAGTTATAAAAGTAAAAGTGCAAGTAGACACAAATGATAAGTTTTAATTGTGTCCCATGAACCTTTGAAACCGACCATAATTTAGAAGATATTGGTTAGTTTCTCAATAATTTTTAATTTTTTTTTAAAGAAAGCGCATGTTTTATTGATGATATGTGAGTAACATATACAGTTGTATAAGAAAACATTGTCACTTTAAAGCTAAGGTAGAGACTTCATAGTTTGCAAAAAACTTAGATTTAGAGGACAAGAGGAATGATGTCCTCTTTGATTTTTGGAATGCTGAAATAACCATTTTTTAAAGTTCTGTTGTCTAGTAGGCTCTGTTTTTTTTTTTTTTGTTAATTTAATTTTGACAAAGAATTAAATTTGACCATCCATTTAAGTTATAGTTAAATATAATGAATTCAAAAAAAAATTATCAAACAGAAAACTGAACATGAGTACTTCATACATGACATTAGAGAATTTACTAACTCACATTAAGTAAATACGACTTTTTATTACTTCGTGGAACGTTATAGATGATAAAGAAGTTGAAACAAATTGAAATTTAACCACACTTGATCAGTTTATTAATTAAATTATGAATGTTGAAGTTACTCATGAATGGTAATTAATATAAGAGGTTTCTTGTACAAGTACGGATGTAACTTTTAACTCCACCCCACACACACACACACACATATATATAGCAGCAATACTCAAAGGAAATTGTTAAAAAAAAATGAATTGAATTGCATTGTATTAATGGTATGAAATATGGGGAAATTATATTATATGGGTTTAGTTTGGATTTGTGATGGTTGAATCATATGCTTTGGTTTGGACAGTGCAAATATATTTAACAACATGGAAAGTCTTCAATGTTAGAATAATGGAGCCCAAAACAATGGTCCATCGAGTGTTGGCCCATTTGCTATTTTAACCTAAGTTTATATATACTTGTGCATGCCACATTTTTTTTTTCTTTGTGAGAGCAGAATTTGTATCGCGGCAGTGAGGTCAAGGAGTGCTTTTGCGAATGTGTTCGGGATTCGTGAGTCTTTTTCTTGAGAGATAAGTAAGAGAAATCATGTAAACTCTTGTAACTCTCTCATTTTAGTAGAACCTACCCCCATAATAGAGAACTAGACATAGTTATATTGGGTGAATCGTTATAAATTTGATGTCAATTTCAAGCATTCTTGTTGTTTAAATGTTGAGATTGGTTTATCTATGTTTTTAGTCTTACAAATTCCAAATTGTTTATTTTGTACTATTTTGAAATTATATCATAATCTGGGATTTGAGTTTGTCTGGTAGAATTTATAATGATTATATTTTGTCACACCTAACCATCAAACCCACGATGATTTGGGACAACAAAATCTAAAATTTTGGGAGGAATTTTCATAAATAACAATTTAAATACTGATTTCTGCTAACTCGTAAATAACAAGGGAAAGTAAGGTTTAACGAGTTCGAAAGATCCAAAAGTAGAGAAAAAATGATTAAATTAGGAGTTTAAAATTAGAGTAAAACAATAACAAAAAAAAACAATTAAAAAATGTTACAAAGCCAGTTGCATAAATAATTGTTGTTAGGATAAGACACCCAACTTTATTTGTATTAGTATAAATTCTATAGGTTATTACTTGAACATAATTCTCTTATATGTCAACTATATATTCTTCAACGTTATAACATTAATAATTTTGAATTTTCATAAATTCAATAATGTAAAAATGGGCTACAAAATGGTCTACAAAAAATTGGTGACAATATAAAAATAGCAGTACTTGAGTATTGTCTGGGCATCTAAATATGTGCTTTTCACCCTAGCCATCCACCACACATTTTTTAAAAAAACTAAAAATATACAAAAAAAAATTTATGTGTGGCCACCAACGAGGCTACACCATATTTGGTTGCTTTCCAGACAGCACTCAAATATTTTCTATATAAAAAATAAAATTGTTGCTATAGAATTTAGACCAAGTATTGTAGTGGTTATCAAGAAGATCACCATTGTTGCAATAGATGAAAAAATTGTTGCAAAAGATCATGAATTTGAAGTCTATGAAACATAACATTCTCAAGTCACCCTATCATATATTTACATATGTATAATACTTGAGTGATGCTCATTCATTGGTATGCTTACCAATGGATAGTCACAAAAAAGGAAAAAAAATTGTGGCTAAAAAATGGGTTGCACCACGGTTGGGTGCAGAGCAACACCTAAATACTGCCATTTACCTATAATAACAAAGAAAACAAACTTAAAACCATGGAGAATATAATTACAAAGAGTAATTTCATTCATGAACATTTGTGTTTTATACCTGCATAAAGTAAAAATAGAAGTAAATAAATTCTTTAGACAATGAGAGAGATAAAATAAGTCTAGTAAACATAAACATGAAATATAAGTAATTAAAACTACTCCCCCCAAAGCAAACCAAGAGAAACGAGAAAACATATCATATCATCATATAGCGGAATAGGCGCCATGGTCGTCTTCTTCAGCGAAGGAGGACTCTGAAACAACAGACAAAATCACAAACACTGCAAAAATAACGGTGGTAATGGCGGTGAAGTTGACGAGAATGGCCTCCGTGCCGTATTTGGCGACGCCGGAGCTCTCCAAAAATGTCAGCTTCTCTAGAAAGCCGAGCGCCGAGTTGCCGGCGGCCAATATGTATACAATCATGCCCAATAGCACGTGCCATGGAAGCGACGCTCGTCGAAGATTTGTGGATCCTCCTGGATAGAAGAATGTCACGAACCCGTACAACCACTGCAGATTGAAAAATTATTTAATGAGATTGCCACAATATGATTGACAGTTTTTCACTGTTGGATGCAGAGTGAAATACTTTCAATTTATATTTAGTGATATTAGGAGACATAAAATTATTGAATCCACTTCTGATTGCTATGATGAGGTAGACACATTATAACGGTATAATTTTATTATAATATTTAAAATATTTAATTATGTTTTAGTCTCTCAACTTTGAGGCTATTGATGTACTGCGTGAATGAACCAAAAAAACATTGTTCCTTGAGGGATTCTTGTTCAGTAATTTCTTTAAGAAATGACATGAGAAAATGATTTGTTTATGCAAAGTTCAAAATTATGATAGAGCTGATTAGAAAGTTCTCAAAAATTTGATATTTTATGTGACTTCACTATAATTTAATTGACCATCAAATAAATGACCAATTTGAATATCATTTTTTACCAACTTTAAATCTTATCTTTTTCATCCCTTTTTTTTCTTAGAGCCCTAAACTATAATAAAATCAATTAACAAAAAAAAAAGACAAAAGAAAATGGCAACTCATTACTACATCAATTTATTAAATAAAATAAACAAATAAAAATTTGTTAGAAAAAAGTCCTAGATTCAATAGGGTAACAATTTTTCTTAAATATACCAGTGATAACTTATAAAAGTATAGACAATTTATGAGTTTTTTATCCGACTATAAAAGATCAAATTGAAACTTTATAGTACAGATATGAAATTGAATTTGAGACTAAAGTTAAATTATAGAGATCGAATTAAAACTATTAAATCATAAGAATCCAATGAAATCCAAGGTCAAATCATATAACCAAATTAATAATGTATCTTAAATCTAAAAAGATTTAAAATGCATATTTTATTTAATTTTTTAAAGTAAAGCTTTATTAATTTAAACTCTAAACAACAAGAAACTTAAGATCGGGGATCCCACTCTTGTTGCAGTACTCAAAACATATCTACTTGTTTTTTTCAATAAAAAAACAAAAAGTAAACTCATTTTTGTTTTCCTTTTAAGAACTTAACAAAAGAGTATGTAAATAAAATAAAATACAAAAAGATTACTATAATTAATTGAATGAAAATAATGTTGGTAAACAGAGTATAGCTCAACTATCATAAAATATATGTTTTGGATTCAAACGTCAGAGGTTTGAGTCCTCACCCTTCTACCTCTATTTATTGTCGAATTCAAAAAGAATGTCATGAAAATATGAAGAATATTTGGGTGCTCACCCTTCTACCCCTACTTATTATTGAACTCAAAAAGGTCATGGACATATGAAAAATATTTGGGTGTTGGTTGGACATGACTTATATATGGTGCAACTTCATTCGTGACCACACAATTTTTTGTTTTTTAAAAAAAATAAAAAAAAAAAATGTATGGTTGATGAGTGGGCAGCACAAACTTGGGTGCTGACCAGACCCTTCAAATATTTTAGAACAAATTGCAATGATTACACCTCCCTAAAAGACTTAAGAATGACCCTCACCCTTACAAAAAGGTTAAATCATACAAAATATTCTTAAATTTTAAGGTAAATTTCAATTATACTCTTAAAATTTGTAAAGTTTTATTTTTACCTTTGAATTTTTAAATTAGTTAAAATATATATGTTTTGTTATAAAAAAAACAATAGAAATTATTATCACATCTAATTGATAAGAAATTAGAAAACATACGTGATATTATTTATAACTATATAAAAGATTAAGACCATTTAGTCATCTTAAAAGATATAATCAAAATCATTTATATGAACAATGGTCACATATCAACTCACAATCAATTTATGTGAATGATGTTGTAAATGATGTCAAATAAAGTTTTCAATTTTTACACATTAACCTTTGCATCAAAAAAAAAAAAAAAACTCTCCATTTGCATCTTTTTAAATAAATTTTAAAATTGAAGAATATTTTGTACGACTTAACATTATAAAAATTAAAAAAAGAAAGATAAATAAAGTTTTGAAAAGAAAATTGGAAAAGTATATGAAGATGAGTGGCAATTATGTAAATACCTGGATGCCATAAAGGACAATTACGCCAATTCCAATCCAAGAATGCAAGCTGTAAAGATTAGCGATCCCACTCTCATTATGGTTCTTGAATGCAGCGCTGATCCCCACAATACCCAGTACCAAAGCGACGCCGTGTAGCACCAAATGAATCACCTTCTTCACTTCTTTACTCAACGGCAGTGACCTATAACTAATTATTGCTGCATTTTTTAAAAAAAAAAATAATTAACACATTAATTCTAATTCCAATTTGGAATTTAACTAATTACTTTGTCAAATATATAATTGAATTTAGTTAATTACCTTCACCTCCTATGATGATCAATCCGAGTAGCATAAGAACAGGATGAATCTAGTAAGAGAGACCAAAAAAAAAAAAAGCGGATAAATTTAAAAGCTAATAATTGATAATGTTAAAGTAAAAGTTCATAATTTCAATTTATTATTACTAACTCATCTCATGAACATGAATGAAAATAAATTAACTATAGCTACTTCTTGATTAAATTTTACCAAGTATATATGCTTAAGTTGTTTTTCTAGCATTTTTTTTATGATCTGATGTTGAATAAAAATATTATTATTCTGAACCATACAAAAGTGAAAAGATAAATAAAAAACTTCAAAAGTGAAAAGTTGAATTAGATGTCAAACTAAGCATAGAATCAATTGATTTTTAACTCAATTGATTAAAGTTAAAAAGTTATATTTCCCACTCCTAAATTTGAAATTATTTAAAAACTTGAGGATAAATCACAACATGGTATAATTTAAATTGATATTAATGATGGATATGGACAAAATGGACCTATAAGAAATCTTTTGACAAAATTGCTTAGATTTGATATCATTATGTTTTCACATGAAATGGAAGTCTATTACTTTGATTGTTACTCAAGAAAGGTAGATTTGAATTTCATCCACTTTGTAATGTAATATTATTTAATATACTTTTTTCTTTAAAACATTTCCATATTATTTCAATCTTAATTCTAAATGTTGAAGGTCGATAGAGACATAGTTCAATTGACATGAAGTATATGCACTTGACTAAGAGATTAGAGGTTCAAAAGCTAATTTTCTTTTTTCAAGTACTTGTTTGATACTCATTTAGTGTTTGCTGTTGAAAATTAAACTTTTTTCTTTCATTTTTCTACCATAGTTTTCATCTCTTAAGAAACATTTGGATACTTAGCAAATTCCAAAACAAAAGCTAGTTTTTGAAAACTAAAAAAACAAAATTAATTTTTTTTTTTTTATTTTAGCTAGCATCAAAGCCTAAATTTATCTAAAATTTTAAATATATTCTAAAAATACAAACCGAAGAATAAAATTAAGAATAAATTATGATACTTTTCTAAAGAAATTGAAGACAACTGTTATGAAAGGGGCCTAAATGGTAGTTTTCCAAAAATATATTTCTATGTTTGAAGTTCAAGTAAAATTTATAGGTCCATTATATCAAATGAAAAAAAAAAAGGTCTACATCTAAACAAAAAATGGAAACATACAATGGGAATTAGAATTGGACAAGATTTTCAAGATGACAATAATAATAAAATGAAAAACTAAATATAAAATCTAAGATCTTATTTGATAACCATTTTGTTTTTTATTTTTATTTTTTTAAATTTAAGCCTAAAAATACTATTTCTACCAATAAGTTTATATGTTTTCTTATCTAATTTGTACCTATGTTTTAAAAAACCAAACTAAGTTTTGAAAACTAAAAAAAAAAAGAGTAATTTTCAAAAATTTGATTTTGTTTTTAGAATTTGACTAAGAGTTCAAATCCCTTTTTTTAAAAAAAAAAATGAATGTGGGAACCAGGGAGAGAATTGGGGAGGGAAAAAAAACTAAGATCAAGAAACTAAAAATATTTTTATTTTAAAAATTTTAAAACGATATCTTTTTTTCAAATAAAAATATGTGACCTTAACTTGTACTTATCTAATTAATAGAAAACTAATCCATATGACTAACTAAATTATTTTTTTAAATTTTTAGGGATTAAAATATTGAGTTTGAAAATTCATAGATCTTAATACTACTAAACCTAAATTGGGCTAACCGAAATATATTTTTCTAAAAAAAAAAAATTTTAAAAAAGACTTCATTTCTCTAAACCAAAACTTTATTTTTTTAGCACATGTAACATGTTCAGTCCATTATATTGGTTCAAAGTTTACTCGAGAGTCGCACGCACCACCACATGTTTTCATGCCATTGGATGTATCCACATCAAATAAGACCCTAAGATAAGATAAGAATTTTTAGAATATGGTCTGTTCCTGTAATTATCTTATATTTTTTTACTTTAAATATGAGCTATCTAAATGGTATAGATCTAAATCTAATTTTATCAAACTTTATTGGATTTTTCTTTAATCTAGTATAAATGTAGAATAAGATAACTATATTTACTATTAAAGTAATTGTTTCATTCAAACTAACGCTTTTTGAATATCAGGTGGCCATTACTTTATTTAATTTCAATGGGCTTATTAAAAAGAATCTTGTTTAAAATGATTTTTATACTTTGAAAGTAATATTAAAAGTATCTATCTACATCTCAAACCCACCCAATATTCTTTCCTTCTTTCTATCATGTTCGACATTTAATTTCATATTACATTTGCTGTTTTTTTTTCCTTTTCTTTTTTCAACATCATCGACATCTATGTGCTTTATTTATTTCAAAAACTACTATTTTTTAGAGCATTGGAATTGTACAATTTCTAATAAAATATTTTGTATGTTGTTGCTGCATTCGCCTGCCTTAACTTTAGTTTGAAGTCAAACATAATGATAATACCTAAATTTTTTTCTATTTTTAGATCTAAAGTTTAGAAAATTTAAGACTAATTTAATAACCATTTAAGCTCCGTTGTATAACTATTTAGTTTTTTTGTTATTGTTTTTTGGAAATTAAACTTAAAAATACTTCTACTTATGAGTTTCTATGTGTTTCTTATCTACTTGTTACCTATATTTTAAAAACAAAGCTAAGTTTTGAAAACTAAAAAAGTAGTTTTCAAAAACGTGTTTTTTTTTAAAAAAATTGGGTAGAAACTCAAATGATTCTTTAAGAAATATAGAAATCATTGTGGAGAATAATGGGAGAAACTATGAAAAAAACAAGCATAATTTTCAAAAATCTAATGATTATCAAACGAGATCTTAATTTTTTATTTTTGAAAGTTAAGCTTACAAACATTACTTTCACCTATGAGATTCCTTGTTTTGTTATCTATTTTTTACAAATGTTTTCAAAATCTAAGCCAAGTTTTGACAGATAAAAAAACAATTTTTAAAAATTTGTTTTGTTTTTTTAAATTTGGCTAAGAATTCAAATGTTTCAATAAAAAAAATAAAATCATTATAAAACCCTGTGAGAAAAAGTTAAATGAAACCTTAGGTCCCGTTTGATAACCATTTTGTTTTTTATTTTTAGTTTTTGAAAGTTAAGCTTATTTTCACCTAATTTCTCTACGATAGAGATCATATCTCTTAAGTAAGCATTTGAACTCTTGACCAAATTCTAAAAACAAAATCAAGTTTTTTAAAGCTACTTTTTTTAGTTTTCAAGAGTTAGCTTGGTTTTTGAAAACATAGGTACAAAATAGATAAGAAGACATATAAACTCATTTATAAGTAGTATTTTTAGGTTTAAATTTCAAAAACTAAAAACAAAAAACAAAATGGTTATCAAACGAGGCCTTAATTTGTAGTTTTTTAATTTTTTTTAATAAAACTCCATATTGAATATACTTATTACTCTTCAAAATTAATTGAGAGCACTATTCAAGCCTAACAAACAAATTGGGGAGAAGGAATTTCTAATATTCTATGGCGTCAATAATATTAAAAACATCACTTGTGACAGAGTTTCCCATTTACTCAAAAATATATATATATTTTTTTTTAGGTATAAAAGATATGAAATTGAACAGATTTTTTTTTTAAAAAAAATAAAAATAAAAATAGAAACTTTAAATAGACCAAAAATATGCCTTTATCTTAGTTCATTAAAAAAAATGAATTGATAATTATAATTATAATTATAATTAGAAAAATATAAAAATAAAAATAAAAAAGGTTAAAGCCTTAATGGAGGTAGGTGGGAAGTGGGGAACTAGGACCTAAAAGGTAGGAAATATCATTATAAAACAAAGGAATGGATATTTATAGTTACACTTTTTTTTTTCTTTCTTTTAAAAATATATCATTGCAGTTTCCTCATAGTTTTCTTAAAAAATACACACGATCAAAAACTGTAGTTTCCACAAGACCACAACTAACTAAATTTTATCTAAATATTTTATACATTATTTATTTTCGATTTAAAGACTCCTAATCACTTAGATTTTGTTTCATCACGATTTGATTTTTAATTTGTGACTTTTAAAAATCATATTTGTTTTTCATGTCTATATTTTTTTAAGAAAACATTAGAATTATTAACCAAATTCCAAAAGCAAAAATAAGTTTGTTTTTGAAAATATAAGTAAAAAATATATAAAAAAAACACATAGATAATATTTATAGGCTTAGTTTTTTAAAATAAAAAATAAAAAACTAAATGAGATAGAACTTTAATATTTATTTTTCCAATTTTGTTTTTACAGAAAATGAAATGAAATAAAATAACTAATCCATACTTCCTCTTATTATAATTCTCATGATTTAAAAAGTTCCAATTTAAACTCTTTGGTGGGTGCTTAGTTTTAATTTTGTCTGTGTGATTTTGTTATTATTATTATTATTATTATTATTTACCAAAGTGATTTGTTAAGTTATACAAATAGTTTTCTAAACCTTTGAAGTGAAAATAAAAAAAAAAAATCTTAATTCATTCCTCACTCATCTCCTTTTTCTTTTTAATAACACCACTCATTTTCACTTAATTTTTACCTAACACTAAATATATAACAAACTAACACAATCAACAATCAATAAATAGAAAGCATCGTTGTCATAATTAACAATAGAAAACATATATAAGTAAATATGATAATGATATGTAATTTCAATAATATTTGTGAGAACTGACTAAACTAAAACCATCATATATAAAATTATAAAATTAAAGAAAATGAGCTGATGTTAAATTCAACTTATGTGAACTAAATTAAAACTTTCAAAATTAAACCTACCAAATTAAATTTAAATCATAGAGTCAAATTAGAATAAATGAGTACTATTATTAAAGGTTTAAAAAAAACTAATAGAAAACATAATATTAACAAGAACGTCTTAGTCCTTAAAATTTTCGATTTATTTTATTGAGTTTGAATTGTCTAAGTCTTTAAAAATACTTTTCCCAGTTCCTTATCCGCGATCATTATTTTAGGAACGAACAAAATTTTGCAGCCACCTATTTTTTAATTATACCAAATATAATAGATTTAATAAAAAGAACAAGTTGATTTGACAGTATGGAAAACTCATATCTTGTACAAGTACAACATAAAAATGTTTAAACCACAAGAATTAAAACATATTTTAACGTAAAATCTCAGAAGCCAAAGAAGAAAATCTGACAAATCGAAGATCAAAAGAATCAAAAAATTCAAAATTATGAAACAAATAAAATAATAAAATCTGAGGGGAGGAATTAAAAAATAAGTTCCATTGATCAGATGGCATTAGCAATTTAGCAGTTCTTCATCAATATGAATAAATTGAAAAGGGAAAAGAAAGCTAGAAAAAAATTGATTCAAAAATTAGAAGATAAGAACGAAAAATTCGTTTATTTAGAGAAACCGAATTCTAAATCTTTGGTTTAATTTTTTTTTTAAAAAAAAAAAAAAGTAGAGAGAGAAACTTACGTTGAAGATGAGGTTCTTGTTTACAGCCTCCCAAGCGAGGCCGCCTCTGAAGTGAATGGTCCAAATGAGCACCAGAATCAGCGCCACGATTGCGAGCACGTGACTCACCACAGTCAACGGAAAAGCCTTCACCGCCGGCACCATCGTTCTCTCTCCGTCGAAGTCGAAGAAATTCTGGAAGCTGCCTCTGTCTCTGTCTCTGGCTTTGTTTGTTCGTTTGGGCCTTGTGGGTTTTTGGTTTGGTTTGGTTTAGTTTTGACGCCACAGGGTTTCCTTTTAAACCATTTTCTTGATCAACGAAGATAGATGCGCCACGTGTTGGATTTGGATTTGCTATCATTTATTATT
Source organism: Trichosanthes cucumerina (assembly GCA_036507285.1). NCBI lineage: Eukaryota > Viridiplantae > Streptophyta > Magnoliopsida > Cucurbitales > Cucurbitaceae > Trichosanthes > Trichosanthes cucumerina. Next base: position 6,939,750 of record CM071841.1, read on the forward strand.
AAAAGATTGGGGATTATGAGTCTCGTGTCGTTTTCCCCTCCCTACATCACAACAAACGTTGCCTGATTGTTTTGAAGGAAGTAGTGTAAATTATTCCGCCAGACCGTCGTACCATCCTAATACATTCAATTTTCGTATGGATAACTCGTTTTTCAATATTTTACCGATAATAAATTACGTTAGAAAAATAACAAAATATGACTCATTTTAACGTGATAATGTATACAAAATTATTCATAAGGACATGAGGTGGTGTTCATCATTCACACTGTCATATGCAGAAATGTCAGAATGGTAAAAAATTTAGAGAAAAAATTTAGCAATAGAGTAAGAGCGAGAAAAGCTAGAACAACATGAGACAAACAATAAAGTAAGGTGAAAATAAAAACGAGAACTGGAACTAGAGCAAGAAATAGATTTTCTTTGTATTTTTCTTTTCTCCAGAATTCCAACCACTCATTAGTATTATGAGCTATAGCAAGAACTAGAAAGCTAGAGCTAGAGCTAGAGGGTAATGCCTTTATGGTAATTTGGGTGAAATGCACGAAAATGATTATATGTCTTTAATTTCAAAGCACAGATTAAACGATATTAAAGCGCGTGAAAATAAGTTTTTTGTGTAAATTTCTCACAATAGATGTGAATCATTTTATATAATTTCTCTTTTTTACATCTCATGTGTAAGACGATTAGTTTTATTATGGTAGTCTCATTTAATAATTTCTCCTAATAGAACTTTTTTAAAAGAACACAAACGTGACAAATAACTTTTCTATCACCGTGATTTGAAATACATTTTTTTAAAAAAATTACAATAATATTCCTTACTATTTTGGTTGGATTATTGAACACGTATTTTATTTTAGATTTTGTACTCTCAAACATTTAAATTTAGTCTATCTAATTTTAATAGGACTTGAAATTAGTTTGGTAATTTATCGTTAACTTTTTTCTTTAAAAAAAGTACTCTATAAATAAACTTTTTTTTAAGACATATTCACATAGTGTTTTATAGAAATTATTATTATGGTTATATTAAGTTTGGAGTATTTTCCAAAGAATAAGAAAGTCCTTAGCCCAATAGCCTTTCAAAAGGTGGCAATGGCTCGTAAATGGGGGATGTGGGTATAATGCTAAATGGGCCGTGGTGGAGACCTCCCTAGCCCAACATTCATTTCCCCAGCCCTTTCCAAAGCCCATTCAACTGGATCCAAATCCATAAGCCTCGCCTGAATTCCCCAAAGAATTTAGAGTCTCTTTGGTATGCAATCTAGGTTCTTTTTATGTTTTCGCATTCACTTAATTCAGTGCATATATGTTTGACATATGTGTATTCGAAAACTGTTTTCGGATTCTGTGATCCAAATAGTAGAAATTTTGAAAATAACATTTGTATGTTTTCATTATATCCCGATTCTGAATTTGAAATTTTAAAATGCATAATTATATTAAACAAATATAAAAATCTTAATAAAAATAATATTTCATGTTATAAACTCAATTTACTTTTGTTAAATTAAAATATGTATAATATAATATTATATAATATTATATTATATTATATTATAAAATGATAATTCTATAAAATTTATAAAAAAACATGTTCATAAATTAATTAATAATGACTTATATTCAATTTAATATTTAGTTTTGCAACTACCATTAATTTCATGATCTATAAATATATTATAGGACACACTTTAAACAACTATTTAAAATATAATCAAATTTCTAAATCTGCTACCAAATACATATCTAAAAACATGAAATACATAATATAATATACTATTATACAATATTATATTATAAAATGATAATTCTATAAAATTTATAAAAATAGGTTCATAAATTAATTAATAATGACTTATATTCAATTTAATATTTAGTTTTGCAACTACAACTAATTTCATGATTTATAGATATATTATAGGACACACTTTAAACAACTATTTAAAATAAAATCAAATTTCTAAATCTTCTATCAAACACATATCTGAAACACATCAAATACAACTCTGTTTTCATTGAATCATTTGTTTTCAAGTTCTTGTTTTTAGATTGCTTACCAAACAGGCCCTTGAATTTAGTAAATATGTGTTTGGCAGATGTGTTTTCAAAAACTGTTTCCGATTTCTGTGATCCAAATAGTAGAAATTTTAAAAACAACACTTTTATGTTTTTATTGTATCCAGATTTTGAATTTAAAATTTTAAAATATAAAATTATATTAAAAAAGGATAAAATCTTAATAAATATAATATTTCACATTATAAACTCAATTTACTTTTGTTAAATTATATATATATATATATATATATATATATATATATATATATATATATATATATATATAATGCATTATAAATTATATAGTATTATATTATAAAATAATAATTCTAAAAAATTTATAAGAACCATGCTCATAAGTTAATTAATAATAACTTATATTTAACCTAATATTTAGTTTTGCAACTACAACAAATTTCATGATTTATAAATATAGTATATAATACACTTTACCCAACTGTTTAAAATATAATCAAATTTCTAAATCTGCTACTAGACACATATCATAAACATGAAATATAACTAAGTTTTTATTGAATTTTTTGTTTTCAAATTTATGTTTTCAGATAGTCTACCAATCAGTCCCTTGGCCATTCGATGGTTTCAAATACCATAAGAAATATAAGCCACGGAGAATGTGATGCATAGCTAGGAAAAATAATAGTCACAATGAAAATGGTAGATATATTTACAATTATGACTACTATAATTTTAGAAAAATGAGTAAATAGTTCTTATTCTATTTATACTCATGGTTTATATTCTTATTCCTAGTCAACCGTCACCAACTGCAAATATATTTCTTTTTCAAAATAATATTATTCTCCCATCGTTTTTCACTCACTCTTTAGATTTATGCATTTTTTATTTTTTTTTTAATTTCTACATTTTTAAATGCATTCATCTAAATCTTAGATATCAATCTACTTTATTTATTGTATTTTTTTAATAACAAAATCATCTCCAAGTTTTTTTTTTTTGTTGAATAATCAATATACCATTTTTCATAATTTCCCCAATTTTTAAAGATGCAACATTCATGTGTTTGGGTAAATGGAAGGTTTAAGAATCCTCTCTTAAATGATAATTCCATGTGGGAAATTACCCATTTACATGAGGATTCATTGGGTAAAATTACTATTTAATTGAAATTTTCTTTTAACTAAAATCATTTAATTGAGATTTTTAAAAAAGGGGAAAATTTACCGCAAAGAGTTTCCACTCCGATTCTACAAAATTTAACTAGAACTTCGTTGTGATGGATGATTAAATAGGGGCAAGGATGCGAAGAAGAAAAATTTATTTGCCATTGTAAAATAGAAAATAATAAAATTTTAAAATGTAGTTTTTAAAAAGATAGATGGTAATGGGTAGCAAAATATGAGTACTTATTTGCAAATATAACAAGTTTTTTTTTTAAAAAAAAATTACAACTATAATAAATATTTTAAATAACGTTTTTTAATTATCATTTACCCTTGATTGTAGCCTGATAGGCTTTGGTGATAAACTTTTATCCCTCATAGATTTTTATCACAGTTAGTGCTGGGAAAAAACCTCCCACCACTAGGAATAAGCAGAAATAAACTGAGAAATTAGAAGATACCAACAAAATAAGAGACACAAGAATTTACGTGTAAAAAACTCCAAACCCGGAGAAAAAAACCACGAACAGAAAGAAATTCCACTATGTGAAAAATTGTTACAATCACATAAAATTCTCTCCCCGACCCCAATTACAAAAACACTCTCCCAAAACTCTATACCACTCACACCCTTCTTCTCACTCTCAGACCAGAGAATATAAGGAGGGAATTTAACTAGAGCTAGTACACCAAGTTTAAAGTGTTTCTAACTGGGATGCTTTGAAACCAAAGCCATAGGCTTCTTTTATAGTGTCAGAAGCCCATCACTTCCTTGCATCTTTCAGATGTGAGACAATTTCACTTCTAATATATTGCCAAAAACCTAACAATTTCCACCTTGGCAAGATATTTGAAGAATCCACATTTCTTTGTTGCATCATTGTCTTTACCGACAATCATAATCCTCAACACAGAGAACTATAACCTACTCCACCATAAAAGTAGACCACTTGGAATGCCACATCCCAAGACTTTTCTTTTTCGTCACATGCCGATATACCCAGCTGAAATTTATGGTACAACTTCCACCTACTTGGCTCACCCTTAAGTTCTTCACCATCGACATAACTTCCACCACACACCTCATGATATAGCCGCCAAGTCAATACCCGTGTGCAAACTTGTGGAACCGCTAACATCACATCCTCTATCATGGCAAAACGGACATACCATAAGGATGAATTCTGTCTTTCTTCAGAAGATGTCACCATCTCCCCTGACGAGAGAGACCATGTTAGCATCCGACTCAGAGCCTTTTGACGAACTTGCTCTGTTAGGACAATTCTTTTTCATGTGTCCAGATCGCCCGCCTTCCCAGTAATCTTTCTTTTGCACGAAGTCTTTCTTCTTCTTCTTCCAATTCCAGATTGTCATGCTAGACTTCTTAGAACCTTTGCTGGAACCACCACTGGACTCCGTTGGATCACCATCACCGCTTAACCTTTCAGGAACACCACATATTGGTCTTCCCTTCAAAGCCTTGTGTAACCCAGATTGTATCATCACATCTTTGACTTGCACTTGCCACAAGCCAAAGTTCATCTTTCCATCAAATTTCTCCACATCAATCTTTACTTGACTCATAAAACTTGACATATCTGCTTTCCTCCTAGTGAATCTGCAAATAAGTGAACAACTATAACCTGCTTCAAGAAATCTTTTCTCATGTGGAAAGCTCGCACAATGCCGCAACCACAGAGCATACTCAGAAACTCAAGAAACTACAAACCTAAAACTCTGATACCACTTGTTGGGAAAAAAACCTCCCACCACTAGGAATAAACAGAAATAAACTGAGAAATTAAAAGATACCAACAAAATAAGAGACACAAAAATTTACGTGGAAAAAACTCCAAACCCGGAGAAAAAAACCACGAACAGAAAGAAATTCCACTACGTGAAAAATTGTTACAATCACATAGAATTCTCTCCCCGAACCCAATTACAAAAACACTCTCCCAAAACTCTATACCACTCACACCCTTCTTCCCACTCTCAGACCAGAGAATATAAGAAGGGAATTTAACTAGAGCTAGTACACCAAGTTTAAAGTGTTTCTAACTGGGATGTTTTGAAACCAAAGCCATAGGCTTCTTTTATAGTGTCAGGAGCCCATCACTTCCTTGCATCTTTCAGATGTGAGACAATTTCACTTCTAATATATTGCCAAAAACCCAACAATTGTTGTTAGGGACAATGACCCTCCACATATCTCCACATTGGTATGATATTGTCCACTTTGGGCATAATCCCTCATGGCTTTGCTTTTGGTTTCACCCAAAAGGCCTCATACCAATGGAGATACTATCCCTCACTTATATACCCATGATCTTCCCCTTCTCTAGCCGATGTGGGACTTTGGTCGCACTCCCAACAGTTAGAACTCTATCAATCATTCTAATAGTCACTTATCACAGTTAGGAGTCTATTAGTGATAGACTCTTATTACTAATAGATTCTTATCGCAGTTAGAAATTTATGAGTGATTGAATGTGGTATAATGCAATTTTGAAGCAAGTCAAACTTCTATCAATGATAAACTCTCTTATCACAGTTAGAATTCTATCAGTGATAAACTTTTATCATTGATAGACTCTTATCACAGTTAGAAGTCTACTAGTGATAGATCGTGATAGAATGCATTACCTGAAGTAGACTAATAGATTTTTATCTGTAGACTCTTATCACAATTTGAATTCTATTAGTGATATACTCTAAAAGACTGTGAAATTGAAGTAAGACTTGGAATAGTATGCTAGTAGACTTTTATTATAGTCGGAAGTCTATCATAGAATCTTATCACAGTGATATATGAATTCATATATCACTGTGATAAGATTCTATGATAGACTTTAATCACACAACCTAACTTATTAAAGGATGAAAATTAGCCTATATTAATCCTAGTTAATTCAAGATTACAAATTCAAAATTCCAGTAATTCAGATTGTAGCAATTAACATATATGCTTCTATCGGTGATATACTTCAATCACACACTACTCTCAATGATAGTGATAAAAGTCTATAAGTAATAAAATTCAATAAAAAGAGAGAAATAATACATATAGAAGTCTATCAGTGATAGTGATAAACCTATATCACTTACCACAAGACAGTGATTGAAGTCTATTAGTGATAGACTCCAATCACTATAGAAAAAGTTGAATGTTGGGCGTCGATTAAACCTAGGATTTTTAGTCGATCGACTAAACGTTGGAGAAAGAAAGAAGAAATACAAAAAAATCAAATATAGTTTGAGGAAGAAATAAAGAAACATGAATCACAATTTTCATTTGGACTAAAAACATGTGCATGAATTTTTTAGTAATTTAAATGAAAATTTGTCATATATGCAAATAGTTTAATAATTTGCTATATTTGCAGTATTTTAGGCCCATTTTTCTATTTGTCCAATTGTCTTTTAAAACAACTTATAAAAAGTATATTTTTAAGAAAATTAATTAAATAATTAATATTCAATAGATTAATCTAATTGACTAACTCAACCACTTTGATCCGATAAATTAAGCCTAAGGGTTGTACCATGAACTTAGTTAATAAAAGTTAGGTCGATGGACTTAGGTTATATCAAAAAAACAGTCTATTATCATTTTAAAGGTAAAATTTAGGGAAAATATGAGATAGAAATGATAAATAAAACAATGAAATAATATAAGAAAATAGATTCATAAATATTTTACAATGTCAAATAAAATAGATTTATAATAGTATACATGTTTTTTTTTTTTTTAATTATTTGGGTATGATATAAGAAGATAGACCTCAAGATTCAGCCTCTCATTCAATTCTTCAATTTTCTTCTTCTATGGACTATGAATAGTATACCAATCTTGGCCACATGCCATTCGCAGCAGCACATGCCAATTTTCAAAAGTTCCGACATTTTGCACTTCCAAGTCCCCTCACCTTTGATTTTAAAATGATTTGATTGGAAAATAAAATAAAGTGAGCATCATATTCTCCCTTTTGAGAAAAAAATTTTAGTACTATAAGAAAGTTGGACTTCCTAATTATGTTGTTCGACATAAACATTTATTTATTTTAACATTTAGCTAAATAATAAAATACCTTTGTTTTAAATATTGATTTTCTTATTCGATGATGAAGTAAATAAGATCTTCTATCTAATGATTTAACATGTTTTAAATCATAATTGTATGAATGTGTATTTTGTTTCTCTAGACGTCAAGTTTTGAATTCGCATTGTGCAAGTAATAATTTGAGATAATGTAGTACAAGAGAGTAGAGTAAATCATCTAAATAAAATAGAGATGATGATTGATCAAATATTTGATTGAGCAAACATAATATATTTCAAATTTTCTTTATATTGAGGATATTTTTGCCCTTTCTAAGGGAAAGTTTGGGGTAGAGGTTCGGAATAAGAATTCTGAGAATCAGAAGCTTAGATGGTTTGTCCTGAGGGGTTCTGAAGCCTGTGAATCAAAAAACTGTATTTGGGGTGTAGTGTTCTGAAGTCTGGTAATCAGAAAACTGTGTTTGGGGTGCAATGTCCTGAAGCCTGGGAATCAGAGAGCTGTGTTTTGGGTGCAGTTTTCTGAATTCTAGGTTTGATACAGTTTTGTTTCACTTTTTTTCTTTTAGTTATTTTATTCCTTTCAAATTTTTGTAATTGATTTTATGTGAATTGTAGAAGCTAGTGTCTAGCATGGATCAATTTTTTAAGTAACTTTTCCATGAAGTTTGGGTTGGTTCGGTTTTAGGTTCAACCCAAACTAATTTTTCATGAGCCCCACGAACCAACCAAACTCATAAAGTTTTTTTTTTTAACCCAACCCAACCCAAACCGTAAAATTGGGTTGGGTTGATTGGGTTCTTTGGGTCATCAGGTTTTTTGAACACCTACCACAAGTTTACACATACAAATATAGCGCCCAAAAAGTGTTGTAACTGACATGAAACAAAAGGACATAAAACGCCTTTGTGCGAAAGAAAAAAATTATTCATTTTTTTCTAACTTTTAAAAAATAAATTACAAAATTGAGCCACTTAAGTGTACATTAAAAAAAAAAATACCAAGTTGTTTTTCATTTTTTTTAAATAAAAAATTCACAAAGTTAAGAGTTTTGAGAGTAGCATACAAAATTGTTTAGTAACCATTTTTTAGTTTTATTTTAACTTTTAAAAAAATTGACTAGATAGTCGGATTGTTGGAGTGGTCGAGTTGATGAGGTGGTTGGATTATCGAGGTGGTCGCTGGATTTTTGGTTGTCGGTGATCATCGGGTCATCAGAATTGTTGTTGAAAAGGTTATTGAGGCAACCGTCAGTGGTGGTGAGTCGTCGGTATGGTTATCGGAGTTGTCGTTGTTTGTGGTCGTCGGAGTTGTCACTGGAGTTGTTGTCGAAGTGGTGGCTGAAAAATGGAAACGACAAATGGAAGAGGAAATGGAAAACCATGTGATCGCAAGAGGTAGCCATCAACGGTGGTTGAGTCTTGGGTGTGGTCGTTGTCGGTGGTCGCTGGAGTTGTCATTTGAAGTTATTGTCGAAGGGGTCATCAACAATAAAAAACGAGAAATTGAAGAGGAAATGAAAAATCAAGTATTTTTCGGTGGCAGTCGTCAGCGATAGTCGAGTCGTCGGTGTGGTCGTCGGAGTTTTCATTGTCGGTGGTGTCGGAGTTGTTGCCAAAGTGGTCACCGGTACGGTCGTCGGAGTTGTCGTTGTTGGTGGTTGTTGGGTGGTCGTTGGAGTTGTCACCAGAGTTGTTGCTAAAATAGTTGTCGGTGCGATCGTCGGAGTTATCGTTGTCGATGGTCGTCGGGTGGTCGTCGGAGTTTTTACCGATGTTGTCATTGTCGATGACCGCTGGAGTTTTTCCTGGAGTTGTCGAAGTAGTCGACAAATTGATGAGAAAAATATGGAACAAATTCCATGGGATTGCGTTGTTGTAACCCATGAGATTGCACTATTGTAACTCATGAGATTGAGTTTCAAAACCAAGGATTTGAAACACCTTGCTCCAAACATGGGTTTGGATTTGGAATCCAAACTCATCCAAATCCAAACCATGTGCCAAACATACCCTAAGAGTGTTAGATCTATTTCTTTTTGTAACATCTTTAGAGAGGAAAATAAAGCAGCTCATGCACTAGCTGCTTTGACATCTTCTTCAGGTGTTCTTTCGTTTGGAATGATGGCTTTCCAGCGGACATTCTCCCTCTCATTCTTGAAGGGGACGGGTAGTGTAATTAGTTGGCTTTAGTTTAATGTTATTGGTTCTTTCGGTCTAAAAAAACTATAATTTTTGTCTATGCATTTTTGTGTTTGTTGTCATATCATGTCAAATTATTACTTATTAGCCAAATTAGCAAGTCAAGTCAATATTTCAGTAACGGGGATGACAAGAATTTTTTAAGATTAAAATTCAAAATTTAAATATAATTGAAACTTTTTAGAAGGTTGAAAACCTGAAAGTCATACAAATTTAGGCACTAGACACTAGAGATAAAAAAATTTAGATATTACTTACTTCCAATAAAACGATGAGTTAATTTATACTTATTTTACAAAAATATACTAGAAATAAACCATTCATAAACTGGAGTTTGAAATTTGAGTTATGATATTTTTATATATTGTTTTTTCACAAAAGTATACTAAATCAATGCAAAAATATACTAAAAAGAAAACCATATCCACCAAGAGGAAAACCAAACTTGAGACTAATAGATGGATTCAAAGATACCAACTTATTAGCGAGTAATATCAACTTAAGCATCATTTGATTAATTCATATATTTTTGATAAGAAATCAAAAGTTCAAATACCTCGTTGTTGAATAAGAAAAAAAAATCATAAGCATATAATATGATAAAGTTATATACACAAACTAGAGCATCAACTAATTGTGACCTCAATAAGAAGAAAAAAAAAAACGGTTAGCTAAACATATGGGTAAGAAATATACTACATCCAAAGTTTAAAATGTCGATATCGATGGAAATATCGAGATCTCAATTTCATGAAAATGTCGATGGAAATATCAATAAAATGTCGATGTCGATGGATATTTCTGAAAAAAAATTTAAAAAACAAAAAATTTTAAAAATATATTTAAATTAGAAAATAAACCTTCAACCCTTTTCAAATAAGTTAAAATACTTGTCATAATATTATATTCACATTATGTTATATTTTGTTGTAATTTTATTTAATATTTCATCAATTTTACACGATAGAATGGAAATGTCGATTCACCCCTAGTGTCGATGTCGAACCCATAAACATATGGAAATATCGATGGAAATGTCGACATGTCGATATTTCCATATGTTTCCATATGTTTATGGGTTCGACATCGACACTAGGTGAATCGACATTTCCATTATATCGTACAAAATTGATGAAATATTAAAAAAAATACATCAAAAATACATCAAAATATAACATAATGTGAATATAATATTATAACAAGCATTTTAACTCATTTAAAAAATGTAGAAAGTTTATTTTTTAATTTAAATATATTTTTAAAATTGTTTGTTTTTAAAAATTTTCCAGAAATATCGAGCGACATCGATATTTTATCGATATTTCCATCGACATTTCCATAAAATTGAGATCTCGATATTTCCATCAATATCGACATTTTAAACCTTGGTTACACCCATATATTGTAGAGCCTTACTTATAAAGCGCACACACAAAAGAAAAAATCTTATAAAAATAACTTGTAATAAAAAAAATGGGTTCCACAATACTTGATTGACATCATCAAGTTGTGCCCTATTTTAATAATATCTCTGGCTATTCTCTAATACTCGAGTTGAAAATATAGAGTGTGATGATGGAACAACTTTGCCATCTTAAAATAATTCCCTCAACAATCTTTCACTACAAAATGGACAAAGAGACTAGAGAGAGTGGATCCTCCATTCCCAATAGCAAGCTTTTTTTTTTTTTTTTTTTTATTATTATTATTTTTTAAAGATATTATTATTATTATTGCTTATTAGTTTAAATTTTTAATATTACTTATGAATTTGTTCATTAGCTATCCTTACCAAAATGTTAAGGAAAAATCTCATTTTTTTTACCTTTTACTAAGTCTATTAATTCTGCCAACAAGAACATAACTCAATTGACATCAAATAAGACTTATGACCAAAAAGTTATAGGTTCGAATCCCGTCATCTCTAAATGTTGTTGTACTAAAAAAAAAAAAAGAATATTAATCCTATTTTAATTTTAAAATTTTAATTTCATCAAATTAAACCATAACTTTGAATAAACTATATAAATTAATACTTCATCATCAAAACTAAAATAAGAAATAATCAACGTATTGATCAATAAACTACCCAACAGTCAACAAACAAAACATTAGAAATCATATCAAACTACATAAATATCCAAACTCAACCATAGAATATACTCAAACTTGATCCCAAAATCAAGCTGACAATAAAAGAAAGGGGCAAAAAAAAATCAAACACAACAATAAAGTATCTAAATAAATCTAACGATAAAAATATCCAACATAACTAAAAGAATCATTAGCCACAAAAATAGTCTCCTTCGAGGGCTGGTCACAGTTTTTTCTTAAAAAAAAATAACAAATTAAAGATATTAAAAAGGACATTGAAAAGCCATTGAATGAAGACAAAGGTAAAATGAATTTTCTCCATTCAAAAAAAAAAAAAAAAAAAATTCCATAGATTAAATATCAAATAATAATCTTAGGGATTCCCAACCCAAGACTGAGCGCTCATAATTAGAGTGGAAAAAACATATCCACTTCTCCATTATTTGCATTTTAAAATGAAAGTTTCCCATTTCATCCCCCAATGAAAAAAAAAAAAAATTGACACACCTCAACTTCCTAAGTTTGACATCCACGTAAACAATAATGGGATATTTCTATTATATCATAAAAAATTGACGAAATATAACTAAAATATCATTATGATATCTCTAATAATAATAATAAACCATTAAAAGTGAATTGTTTCCTTATTACTTTAAATATATTTTTAGAGATGTTTATAATTTATGACTTATAATTTTTTTAGCAATATCTACTAACATCAATATTTTATTGATATTTTCATCAATATTTTTGTTAAAACTGTTGGTTAATTTTTGAAATCAACAGTAACCACAATAAATCATCTCAATTTTTACTCAATGCTACTCATGTATAAAGCTCACGCACTATGAAAAAATTAGGAGAGATTTAGAGTGAGAGAGTCAAGAGATTGAGAGAGTTACTTATCTGAGATTTGTAAAATCTTCTAAGAGGTTGAATAATATTTGTTCCCTTCTATAGTGGATGTAGGCCTTCTAGTGTCGAACCACTTAACTGCTTGTGTTCTTCTCCTCTCTTTTTCATGCTTTCAAGCCATAATCATCGCAATCTTCATCTTCTTCAAAACTCCTTATTGAGTAAGTTTTCCTTTTCAAGTGGCATTCTATACAAACTAAAATGGAGGGCTAATTTTTATTTCTTTTTATACCTTGGTTGCATGTAAGAAACATGACTTTGAATATATCCTATTACACTGAGTGTAAATAAACTTGCTCAATATTATTGATGAGAAAATGAACTATAAATAACCAATGAGGTACAACCAACTAACAAAACAAACTTCTAACCTTTCTAACTATCCTCTAACTGACACCTAACTGCGTAATACTCCCCCTCAAGATGGATGTACAATGTTCTTAATGCCCATCTTGGACAATAGAGAAAAAAAAAAGAGTAAAAGAAACAAACTTTGTAAAGATGTCAGCCAAACTGAAGATTCGAACGAACGGGCAGTAATCGAATGATACCTTTGGCAACCTTTTCTCTGATAAAATAACAATCTAGTTCAATGTGCTTCGTTCGCTCGTGGAAGATCGGGTTAGAGGCTATGTGTATTGCAGCTTGGTTGTCATAGAAAATGACGAATGGATCCTTGGAATCGACCTTTAACTCTTTGAGCAACTGTTATAACCAAAGGATTTCAGAAGTAGCAACTGCTAGTGCATGACATTCTGCTTCAGTTGAGGATCGAGAGACTGTGGTCTGCTTTTTGGACTTCCAAGACACAAGGGCATCACCGAAGAAAACACAAAACCCTGTAGTAGACTTTCGTGAGTCTATACACGATCCCCAGTCAGCATCTAAGAACGCCCGAAGCTGGAAGGAAAAGGACGCATGCAACATAATGCCTTGTCCTGGACAACCCTTCAAGTAACGAAGTAGGTGATGGATGGCTTGCAGATGTGGTTACCACGGAGAAGCAACATACTGACTAAGCTTATGAATGGCATAAGTCAAGTCAGGTCGTGAGATGGTGAGATACAACAACCTTCTAATGAGACGCTTGTACTTAGTAGAATTAGTCAACAATTCTCCTCGGTTGGCCTCAAGTTTAAGGTTTGGATCAAACGGTAAAGTGGATGGGTTTAGCAACCAATAATCCAGTGTCCTCAAGTAATTGCAGGGCATAGTTTCGCTGAGAGAGAAAAATTCCTTCGTGTGAGCGAGCAATTTCTAGGCCCAAGAAATACCTCAGAGTACCAAGATCTTTGAGCTAAAAGGCGTTGTTAAGAAAAACTTTTAATTCATCAATAGCTTGAGAAAAAGCTCCAATGATGATTATATCATCAACATAGACTAGAAGGGCAAAGAAAAAGGGCAAAGAAAGACTTTCCAAACCCCTTGGTAAAAATAGAGTAATCAGATTTAGACTGAATGAAACCAAGCTGCAATAGGGCACAAGAGAACTTGTCGAACCACTGCCTCGAAGCTTGTTTTAAACAATAGATTGACTTATGAAGTCGACAAGCCAAACACTCCCCCTTAGTGGCAACAGAATGTCGATACCCCAAAGGAATGTCCATATACACTTCTTCAAATAGATCATCGTGAAGGAAAGCGTTGTTAACATCCAATTGAGCCAGAGGCCACTGTAAAGAGACTGCAAGCGTAAGCAAAACTTTGACAGTCACAAGTTTCACAACAGGCGAGAATGTCTCAGTGTAATCTAATCCTTCGGTCTGAGTGTACCTTTTGCAATAAGGTGTGCCTTGTATCGTTCTATCTCACCATTGGCCTTGTACTTTGCTTTATAAACCCATTTGCATCCTATGGTGTGCTTGCCTTTGGGAAGACTAACAATAGACCACGTATGATTCCTCTCCATTGCCTCTAGTTCAGTTGCCATAGCCTTGCGCCAATGTTCATCACCAACAACTTGGTGGTAGAACTGAGGTTCAACGATGGAAGAGACATTGAGAGTGAAGGTCCTAAAGGAGGGAGACAAGTGATCGTAGCTCAGGAATTTGGTTAGCAGATACTTTGTTGTGTCATCAGTAGGCAAAGGAGCACAATTGAGAAGGTTACAATGAAAATCCCTGAGGTAGGAAGGCTGCCTATGTGGCCGAGAGGAGCGCCGTGGATTAGTCTCTCCGATGGTCGAGGAGGGCAAAACACCAACAGGGGCAACAACAGCCTCAGAGCAATGGTGGACACGAGGATTGTTGAGTAGAGCAACCTCAAGGTTGGTAGTGGCAAAGAGAATATCAGTGGAGACAAAATGAGCAATAACATCATCATTCTGAGGTGGTAAACCACTATAATCAAAAGACTTCGGTAGGACAAAATCTAGAAAGGGATCAATGACTGCCTTTGTGCTCTGAGTGAAAGGAAAGAGATGTTCATGAAAAACAACATCCCTAGAGACAAAACAACGTTTGTTTTGGATATCGTAGAGCTTATAACCCTTCATGCCTTGTAGATACCCAATAAAGACAAACTTGATGGCCCGAAGATCGAATTCGGTTCTGTTCATCATCAAAGAGGACGCAAAACAGAGACAACCAAACACACAAAGTGTAGAATAATTAACATCTTTACCATATAGCCTGTAGAAAGGTGTTTCCTACTGTAAGACAGTCAAAAAAGTTCGATTAATCAAGTATGGGGCTGCTAAGATGTAATCCCCCCCAAACTGAATGGGCAATCTGGTCTGAAACAACAAGGCTCATGCAACATTCAACAGATGTTGATGTTTCCTTTCAACAGTGGAGTTCTGCTCAGGTTGTTCAATGCAAGAGTGTTAGTGCACAACACCTTTAGTTTGAAAGAAATCCTGAAATGAAAGTTCTGGAGCATTGTCTGACCGAAAAACTTTGATGGAAGCTCCAAATTGTGTCTCAACATAGGCAAAGAATTGTGGGACTATAGTCCGAGCATCAGACTTGTGTTTCATGAGGAATGTCCATGTGTAGCGTGAGTGATCGTCAACTAAAGTTAAGAAATATCGATAACCAGCATGTGTTGGCATGTGATAGGGCCCCCAAGTATCACAGTGGATCAAGTAAAACATGATTATTGGACACAAAAGACAACTTTCATTGTTTAGCCAGAGGACAGATAAAACATGGCGAAGAACAAGAAGAGCTAGACTTGTGAGACAACAATTTTTGTAAAACAACCAAATGTTTATTCGAGGGATGTCCTAAACGATCATGTCATACAGACAATGAAACATGCTTGGTAGTACATTGATTGAAAAAAAAACAGAATCAGATGCACTCTGTGAAGGGAATCGAAATCCCCGCAGCGGAAGCGATTGCGAATCGCGCGCTCTTGATTTAGTTACAATGGAAATTTCAAGAATGTAAAACATGGATTAAGCATAAAATAAGAGTTTGGACAGCAATAAGTTACCTTTGAAGAACCTTTTTTCAAGTGCTCCTCTCTCCACGGTCACGATCTCAAAGAAAAGAACTCCAACGTGCGAAGACACGACCACCGGGATCTTCTCCGTTGTTCTCTAGGTGAGGAGGAAGATGGGTTCCTTTAGGAGATGTGAGGTATTTTGAGAGAGATGTATGTTTTTGGAACTCTTCCAACAACACAACAAGGAGGCTAGTGATTCTATCAAAAACCCTTAACCTAGTTGCATCTCATGCAACCATATATATAGAGAATTGAGATGGAAATGACCATCCTACCCTCCTTTAATCTCTTTTTAGTATATAGTCTAAATCACATTAAAACTATATATTATATCAATTATATCATATATAATTGATATAACTCCTCATGTATGAAATTGAACACTTCAATTTCACTTCTAACTTTATACCTCTATATTACCATGTTGAGCCAACGGAGGATCTAATGGACCTACAGATCATGAGCTCCAATGATGTGAAATTAAAGCGATCAAACTCTTTGATCAAGTTAATCAATATTCATTAACTACAAGTCACTCCACTATAGACTTGTAACTCGCACTCTCCTCACCAGTAGATATTATTGTGTCCACTCGATATAGTCATTACCCATGAGTCGACCCTTCACGGGTTGTTCAGTAATCACACCGGGTCAAATTACCGTTTTACCCCTGTGATTACCTTTTTGCTCCTTAAGCACCACCGATCCTCTAATGAACAACAAGTCTAAGGTCCCACCTTGGACTCATACCCTCATGTAGGCGGGGCCCCGTTGTTCAAGACACGAGAGTCGATTCTTGGGAACAACCTATCTAATTCCTCAATAGAGGAATGAGTGAATTCCATCTTGCACAGCTTAAGTTCCCGGCTACTCACGAGGTTCTGTCACCCCCAGAAGGTAGGCTTATTGAGTCCTGCCACAGTGCCACTCTCACCCATACTAGTCTAAGGACAAACCCCTATAAGCGGGAGTTCTTAACTTGCTCAGATTCGTGTCGAGTCACTAATGACCATCTATAAATTACTAGTCTTATCCTCGTTAACGGTGTTATACTTTGGTTAGACTAATAATTTCGATCCATCTTGTATGAACTCTTCATACAGAATGCCCCCACTCGCATGTCAACTACATGAATGAGTTGGATTACCTCATTTGTCCTAATTACAAAGTGGGTCGCATCCATGGTGTTACTAGAATGAGGTTTCCAACCTTATTCTTATACCATAGACTATTTAGCTTATAATCTTGAACTCAACCCAAATAAAGGTCCACTACACTCGATTTCAAGATAAGCGTTATAACCTGGAGCTTAGTTTATTGGATTTATAAAAGCAAGAGCATCAGAATCTTATCAAAACAAATAACACTTTATTTAATTGATCAAGATTACACAAGTTTAGGGCATAAATCCCAACACTCTGACGCAACGAGTTTAAAGATTAGGCCAAATCCATGGCCAAAGAAGGGAAATCCATCCCCCAAAAAAGGAAACTCTCTAAAGAACTATAATGTTCTATTCAAAATGATTCCAAAAAGCTCCTTACAAATCTCAAAAGTGTCTATTTATAGGCTTACAATAAAAAGACCTAATACAAATTAATCTAAAATTATCACTAAACTAATAACAATTAAATTAAACTAATTAACTAACAATTCATCCTACATCACACTCATCTTGTATAAAGTATGAAACAAGTATAAGCCATTGCACATACTAGTTTTGCCAATCGTTCTCGAAGAAGACTTGTCCTGAATGAGACAACAGGTACCATCAAAGGTTATCAAAAGTGGCATCTGAGAGGTTAGTGCACTGATCGAAATAAGATTAAAACGGAAATCAGACACAAAAAGCACATTCTGCAACACAAGCTTAGAAGAAAGATGTATATCCCCAGCATACTCAACAGCTATACGACTTTGATTAGGCAAGGTGACAATGACCTCATGGACAGGAACGAGCGACTTAAACAGTGCTTTGGAGAAACATATGTGAGTGGAAGCGCCAGAATCAAGAATCCAATCATTAAGAGACAATAACGGGCCTGAGCAAGTACCTGCAACATGAGATTGGCCAGAAGAGGTAGATGGAAGCTCAGATTCAATCTTCGTGGAGGCTAAATGGTTCTGTAGAATGGATAATAGACTCTGGCACTAATCATGAGTGAAATCAACCAACCCCGACGAGTCAGTTTTAGCCATGGATACTTGTTCCTGCTTAGGATTGTTGTAATTTTGATGCCCAGGGGGATAGCCATGACCCTTATAACAACGCTGGACTGTGTGCCCCTGTTTGCCGCAATGAGTACATACAGGACGATCATTTTTCTTTGTGGCAGGGGTGCGATGATCGTTCCCAATATTTGGCGTGGATGAACTTCTTTTCGCAAGGAGAGTCGTGGCATTTGGGTAAAGAGCAGAGGAGGCTAGCACAGACGTGCGTTGCTCAACTTCTTGAGCAACCAAAGAAAAAGCGCGGGTGATGGTAGCTTCAGGTTCCATAAGAAGCATCTGAGTGCGAACCTGACTGAAAGATTCATTAAGGCCCATGAAGAAAGCCATAACGTACTCGGTATGGAAGTATTCCCTAAGTTCTTTCACGCCTCCGCAGGAAGAACGACCACATGTACATTGAGGGCGATAAGAGACCAACTCGTTCTAGAGGGACTAGAGTTTTGCATAGTACGTAGTGACAGACTGCTGTTCTTGTGTGAGGTTGATAATTCACGTCGTAATTGAAAAATTTGGGGCCAATTCTTTCGTTGATAGCGATTCTGAAGGTCGAGCCAAATGTCTCGGACCGAATCAGAGTAATTGATGTTGGCGGAGTTTTCTTTCGAAATGGCGTTGAGAATCCACGCTTTGACAACACTATTGCAGATGGTCTAGGGATGAAGAAGATCGTCGAGGGGACGAATAATGGAGTTGTCGACAAACCCAAATTTGTTCTTCACGGTGAGACCGAGGAGCATAACTTGATGCCAAGAAGAGTAATTCGATTTATTGAGAAATTCAGAAACAAGAACGAGATTTGTGCCATCGGAATGATGCATAAAATACGGATTGGTATACTGCTCAATGACGGATGGGCTCACGTTCTGACTTGCAGAGGAAGAGGGGTTAGGGCTTGAGCGGTTGACGTTTTCTTCCATGAGGAATTAGGAGCAAGAACACTCGAAAAAAATCCACTTAGTTGACTTATACCATATTACATTGAGTGTAAATAAACTTACTTAATATTATTGATGAGGAAATGAGCTATAAATAGCCAATGAGGTACAACCAACTAACAAAACAAACTTCTAACCTTCTAAATATCCTCTACTCTAACTGACACCTAACTGTGTAATAGATCCACTTGTGTCAACACAAATCTGCTATTATTTTGGGCCTCTATGTGTGATTTTGAGCCCATTAAACTCAACAATTTTCATAAAATTGAGACATCGACATAATTTTCGTCAACATCTACATTTAAAACTTTACACCTAACTATTCTGAACTGTTTTTTAGTACAACAAAGATGAAGGCATGAAAATTTTAGGCCTCCTAATCTCATGTGAAAAAAGTAGATGTTAATTAGTGTTGAACTATATTCATATAGGTACATAAATTTTTCTTGCTTAGGTGGGATGATAGAAAATAATACCAAAAGGAAGGGTCTAAGTCAAGGGAATATATGAAAACAATCGTTATGTATTAAAAGACAAATGAAGTATGTGGCGTCATAGATTTAATATGTTAGAAAGCTTGGTCTATACCTACTTCTCAAGTTTTTTGGTTATCTTATTTAATTCTCGTCTGCCTAATTTAGCTTTCAAATGACAAATCAAAATCTAGACCGACACACATGACTCTCCCATCCCACACACTTTTGGTTTGGGCAACTAATCATGCGTATATATCTACCTTTTGGCCATTCACTTTATTATCCTATTGCAAAGGTCTGACGAAACCTAAAAATGAAACAAAGGAAACAGGATAAAATTCACTTTACACAAACCTGCTTTTACTAATTTAAACATTGCACTCTCAAATTCAGAAAATTATACGATACATTAACTACAATTTTTAAAATAAAAAAGTATAAAAGTAGTTCGAATTTGGATCTAATAGTTATTAACGGCGTGTAGATTTACGGATCTACATTTAATGGTTAATAAAAGGCGGCTACATTGTGACATTGTGATTGAAGTCATTTTTCTTCAAATTGCTCAACTATAAAAGTTGTTTCCATTTTTTTTTTCTTCTCCTAGTTCAACAAGGAAGAACTGAACTAAAAAAAGGTAAGTAATGCCTTCACTAGTTGAGTTACATTACAATTAAAAATTTAAATTATAATTAATGTAAAGTTAACTTTTTAGAACTTTTAATTTTATGTCTATTTTGTCTTTAAATTTTAAAAAGTATGTAAGAAGTTCTTAGACTTTCAACTTTGTGTATAAATATTTTTTTGACTTATCAATTTTATGTCTAACAAGTTATTGATCTATTCCATATTTTTTAAAATTCACATATATATTAAACAAAAAATTTAAAATTTAGGGACTTATCATTCACAAAATTCAATTTTATTTCTAATTGATTGATTTTTTAATTTTTAAATATATCATAGATTTATTGGACAAAAAATTGAAAGTTTAAATACTAAACACTTTTAAATTTATCCATACTAGAACTTGAACCTAAGACTTGAAGGAACTAGAGAAGTACTAATCACTAAGCTATGAAAGTTTTTTTTTGTATTTTTTTATTTTTCCTATACATATTATATAAAGTAAAAAATTTGAAGGGACTCGAACTCCCTCTAGACCTTAACTAAATCGGCTATGGGGACTAACCTTAATGTAATTATACCTCTCCAACCTACAAAATTGCTGCAATTAACCCCAATTTCATAATTTAGAGGGATAATTCGATAATATTATTATAACAACTTTCTATAATTCAGTGCTTTTTTGCTTTTTTTTTTTTTTTTCTTTTCAATAAGAAGCAGAAAGTTTGAGCACTTGCGTTCATGATTGCTTGGAGTGGGGTCTTTTAATGGCAGAATGGAGAACGGAATTTCCACGAGAAAACCAGCTGGAATCTATATTCAATGTCCAACACATATCCATTCATGAATTTATTTGTAGTGGAAAGGGCACATGACCCCACGTGTTTCATCTCATTTTACAGATATAAATATTTTCTTAACAAACCAATAATGCAACCTACCAATTAATGAGGTTCTTATATTGATTTCCAGGCTTTAGCAATTTCAAAAAGCCAAATAACTGCTTTTCAAAAAAAAAAAAAAAAAAAAGAGCCAAATAACCAATTCTGCAACACTATCCTAAAACACAGTCTAATAGTCAATACCATAAAATTCGGTCATTGATTGATTCGAATGCTCAAAATTTTCTAAAGTTTTTTAACCTCCCAAAAATAACCTTTTCCTTTTTCTTGTTGACTATTGTGCATGCTTGTGGCCAGCTAAATATCTTCTCAATGAACTCTAAGAAAAAAACACATTATTTTCATTATTTTTACAATTCCAAGTGTGTGTGTATATATATATATATAAGCTTTCTTTTATGGATGGAAAAAATATATAAACTTTATTCTTCTCCAAATTTTCGAGGGATATAAAATTGTCAAGTTGATTATTAATTACGCATATTTTTTAAATTAAGCTCCTGACTTCATTAACTACACATAAGGGTAATCTACAATAAAATCAACCATATCATTTTATAAGTTATTTTCTAACTTAAATTTTAATTATAATAACTGAATTTGAAATTTATTACCACTTGTAGAACAAAAATAAAATACTTTTAATTTTAAGAATAAAATTATAGCATAGTTCAACTATTTAACACATTAAATCTTCAACCAAAAGACCAATTCAAATTTCCTTTCCACATATGGGTGAACTCAAAATAATAATAATAATAATAATAATAATTATTATTATTATAACTCTAATAGGATAACCTTTGAAAAATTACAACTATATATATTCTTATGCATACCTATACAAATGAAAATATATATAAAAATAACATATTAACGTTGGGATCTTTATGTCATAAATTAGGGAGAATTTGAACATTAACCTCTAAAGAGACTAGTGGAGAGTACATCAATTACCATCTCCTTTCATACAATTATTGAACAAAAAAAAAATGAAAGACCAATTGCACTATATTGCTGTAGACATTAACCATGTGTATTTTTTTTTTTTTTGAGTACGATAGAACAACATGTTAATCACATATGTTAATCATCTAAACAATAAAATCAACGATCATTTTTAGAGTTAATTGCTAACTCAAATTTTAATGTAATGGCCGAATTTGACATCCATTACAACTTGAACAATTAAAATATAATTTTTTTTTTAAATTTTAAGAATCAATTATAACAAGGTAGCCTTGAGGAATTAAAACTTATATCAAATCAAACTAATACCAAAAAAAAAACACAAGGGAATTAAAAACAGAAATTTAATATATGATTAGTCTGAACCGATGGTAGGCATAACCAAAGTTTAAAATATCGATGTCAACCGAAATGTCGATGTCTCAATTTTGTGGAAATGTCGATAGAAATATCGATAAAATGTCGATGAATATTTATGGAAAAAATTTAAAAACAATAAATTTAAAAAATACTTTAATTTTTAAATTAGTAAATAATCATCCTACACCTTTTAAATGAGTTCAAAATACTTGTTATGATATTATATTCACATTTTGTTGCTATTTCTTTAATATTTCATCAATTTTGTATGGTATACTGGAAATGTTGATTCACCCCTTATGTCGATGTCGAACTCATGGACATGTAAAAATATCGATGGAAATGTCGACATGTCGACCAACCATGGGCATAACAATCACGATAACATACAAATTGTGGAAACCACATCAAATCACCTTAAACAAACAAATAAGTAAAGAAGTAGAAGAAAAAGGCAACTACACTATAGACTCCAAATATAAAAGGGGGAACAAAGTGAATCTTAACCTAAAAGAATAAAAAATAGAAAAAAAAAAAAGATACTTATATGTCACACTGACTCCATCTAATTAGAGAGAAAAAGACAGAAAAGATATTAATTACTAGGGCAAACAAAATTTTGAAATAAGGCTAATTAAACCAGGTTGTCTAAGGTCAAAATTCCAAAAATCAGATGAAATTAAAGATTAAAATTTGAATAGCCTATCAAACGATGACTTAATTTAATTGGTTAAGATATTAAAATGATCAGTTGAATAATATGCCACTTACCTTACATATAAATATGGTGGTTTGTTGTCACATTTGAACAGTGGAGGACCACTGTGCCATGGAAAAGCGAAGTCTAAACTGCCATTGAAATTATGTAAAAATTGATATGCGACAAGCTGAAGTCAACAAGGCACCAAAACTGCAACTTAATTAAGCAAATTGAAGAAGAAATAAGTGTTAGTTTGAACATAAATCAATTCCTCAATGTGATAAAATAAAATTTACCAACCTTAGAATAACGTGGAAGGCCAAAAGCTCGAGTGAACCGCATTGCTTCTTCCGACGTTGAAATAAAGTTTTCTTTTGGTTGATGAAGAGGTATCATTAAAGTAGAGGGTCACATTTGTCATTTTGAAAAGCACTGCAGCACCGCAAGCTTTTGCAGCCAAAAGTAAATCCTCATATTTCATAATGCACTTCAGCGTTGTTCTTTCCAATACTGCACTGCTGCTTGTCTGATTGACATGGAAGAGAAACTTCTCATCTCAGTTGTCCTTCCACATAACTATTTTCTTACTTGTTTCGACCACCATCAAAGCTGTTGTAACTTTGCCCACAAAATTTAATTTTTTACAGGCCCGCAGCTTTTATTGCTGCTTTCAGGATTTTCCTATTTTGCAGCGACCAGGGAGGAGAGAATTAATTCCGGTTCAAACCAGAATAAGTCATCAGACCGACTTCCGAGTTGTAAACAACATTGTATATTCCTATATTCCAGCGATTAGAGGTTTCCCTTGTCGGAGATCTGAAACAGAACTGAAACAATGTTCAAATCATGGAGCAAGAAGCAGAAGATCAAAGCTGTATTCAAATTACAGTTCCAGGCAACACAGGTATTGGTTTTGCTGGCCGGAGTAGCTAGCTACATTTTTCTCTGCTCAACATGAAATGGTTTCTTCTGTTGGAAATTTTTAATTTTTTTTTTCATTTTCTTGTTAATTAGTTATAAATTTTCAGTCCATTCTATAGAGATAATAAGGTGATGCTAGAGAATATTTGAAGCTTGAACTTCTCTGTCTCAATGTGTGCGAGTGTGGTTTATGATATGTGAAGGGAGAGGGACAAGATCTTACCCGATGCTGTTGATCTTCATTCAGGTGCCGAAGTTGAAGAAATCGGCTTTGATGATATCTTTGGTGCCAGATGACGTGGGAAAGCCAACAGTGAAGCTAGAGAAAGCTGCTATTCAAGATGGAACTTGTTTCTGGGAGAATCCTGTCTATGAAACAGTCAAGCTTGTTAGGGAGATAAAAACAGGAAAAATCAATGAGAAAATTTATCATTTTGTTGTTTCAACTGTAAGCCATAGTAACATAGACTTACAAGTTTTTTCCTGTTTGTAATTAGCCTTCTGGTGGATCAACTTGTAAAATTCTGTGTGTGTGTGTATGCAGGGATCATCAAAATCTGGCTTTGTAGGTGAAGCTTCGATTGATTTTGCAGATTTCGAGGCAGAGACTGAACCCATGACAGTTTCCCTTCCTCTTAAGTTTGCAAACTCCGGTGCCATATTACACGTTGGTTCTCTCTAACTCTCTCAACCGTGTTAGCTCTACCTAGCAATTCGAAGTCTAATAAAACAGCCAGTTCATTGTTCTTAAATTTGTAATGTTCCTGAATTTCATGAAACAGGTTACCATTCACAAGATGGAGGGGGATAATGACCAAAGGTAATAACAAGAACTTGAGCTTCGTTTTAATTTACAGTGTGACCTTCTTTCTTTCTTTTCTTTTTTTTTTTTTAATTCTCACTCTGCCTCACCTTATGAAGTTTTAGTTTCCAATTGACAGAGATTATGAAGAGAATGGAGGCCCGGCACTTCAACATGAGAACAGCTTTAATAGCCAGCTTAGCTTTTCTAGTACAGAAGGAAACCATTATCTCACAGAAGTAAGGTCTCATTCCAATTTTCCAATTCATTTCAAATTTACGAACAGCACCTGCAAAACACATTCAATTTCAATGGAGAAAGACTTCCCTTTCTTAGGATAGCTTAGATCCATTGGCATGATCCTAGTTATATAGTGTATATTGGTTGGATTGCAGAATGGCGACCTAAATACATTACGTGAGGATGCGGAACAAAATGGAAACTCTAGAGTGTCCCCTGGCTCTAATTCGGCTAAATTTGCATCATACTGGGATGGTAATAATGGTGAAAGAAATACTCAACAGGATTCGAGATCAATGAAGAATGCTGTGCGAAGTCCAACCCTCTTATCGCCCCTTAGACAAAACTCCATGCCTAAGAAGGCAACAGTCGACACCAGTAGAGTGAAAAACCAAGCGCATAAGCGATCAAATACAGAATGGTCACTGGGTTCAGTTTCAGATGGAAGTTTCGGTGACTCAGCAAATAGTCTTGAAGAAAACGCTTCAAGAGAAAGGATGCACCAGGTCCCAAATAATTCTATTGAAAAAGTAAAGAATGAAAATGTTATGCTTACGAGAAAGCTAGAAGTAACAGAACTGGAATTGCAGTCTCTTCGCAAACAGGTCACAAAGGAGACTATACAAGGGCAAAATCTATCACGACAACTCATTTGCCTCACTGAGGAAAGAGATGCACTCAAAACAGAATGCAAACAACTCAAGTTCTTGAAGAAATGTAATGATGAGGCAAAGGACTCAAAGACTTTAAAGTCTGAAATTAAGGAAGCAAGGGTTCAGTTGGCAGCAGTAGTGGAGGAGCTTAAGCAGGAAAAGGAAGTACGAACTGATCTTCAGCTACAACTGCAGAAAACACAAGAGTCCAACTCTGATTTAGTTCTTGCTGTGAGAGATCTTGAAGAAATGATTGAGCTAAAAAATAGGGTAATAGCTGATCTTTCAAGAAGTTTAGAATCCTGGGAGAGTGATAGAAAACAGAAAGTTGTTTATGATTGTGAAGAGAACAATGAGGAGAACCCAAAACTCTCAAAAGAATTGATTCAAGAGTATGACGATGTCAAGGAAGTGAACTTGTTGAAACAGGAGATTAAAGATTTAAATAGTGAAATAGATATGCACTTAAAGAACATAGAAGAGCTAGAGATGCATTTAGAACAACTTATGTCGGACAATGAAATTCTCAAGCAAGAAAACAAAGACCTGTCTGCAAAGTTAGAGAGAAACAAGACAGAATATCTCATAAAACAGAATGAATACTCAGGTTCTCTGGCTGTAATAAAAGAACTTGAATCCGAAATAGAAAGACTAGAAGAAAAACTCCGAATACAGACCGAGGAGTTCTCAGAATCTTTGATCTCAATCAATGAACTTGAAGGTCAGATCAAGCGCTTGGAGAGAGAATTGGAAAAGCAGACACGCGAGTATCATGATGAACTCAATGCCATGAAACATGCCAATGTTCAGTTGGAACAAATGGCTATAGAAGCAAAGGAAGTATTGAGTAAGACAAGATGGAAAAGTGCCATAAAAGCCGTCAGTCTTCAGGAGAGAAGTAAAAAGTTTTCAATGGAAATGGCTTCCAAGTTAAATGATAATGAAAAGAGAATCACTAAAGCAGTCAAAGAAATCAATGAATTGCGTCTGCAGAAAATAGTATTGAAAGAAATGCTCCAAAAATCTAAAGAAGAGTCGAGGCGAAATAGAGAACAAAGCGAAGAAGAACTGCATAGCCTTTCCTTCCAGCTAGACTTAAAAACAAAAGAAATGCATCACATGTCAATGGAGCTAGATAATAAGTCTAGACAACTTGAAGATGCAAAAAAACATGAAGACTATCAGCAGGAGGAAATCCAAATGCTGAAATCAAATATAGAAACATTAAATGCAGAAAAGCATATTGCAAAGCAGGCGGAGAGAGAACAACCTGAATGTTTGATTTCTGAAATGGAAGCATTAGAAGAAAGAAGTAAAGAAAGGGAGATTTTAGAAAAAGAGATGGTTTTTTTTAAGAGAGAAACAGAAAAGGTACAGGAAGAGATGACTAGAATGAAAGCTTACAAACGTGAACAAGATACATTAATTGACAATCTGCTTGCCGAAGTGGAAAACCTTGGAGCTCAAATTAATGAGTTAAAGAAGGAATCAGAGACACAAAATTCTGAGAAAGGAAACCTAAGAAAACAGGTATTCCAATTAAAGAGTGAACTACAAAATAAGGAGGAGAGAACTTCCGGCATGTCAAACATCAAGTTGGAAAGTCAAGAAATTTCAGCTTTGAATCGAAACTCAGCAGCATCAATTCATAATGTATCTCAAACGCTTCTTCATACCAAACAGGAGCTTTCAACTTCAGAAGAGGTGATGCAATTGCTTCAGGTACTTCTCAAACTCTTTAACTAACTATCCATATGTAAAATAAGTACAAAATTCTGAAATTTTGATGCTTTCAAAAGTCCTCCCCATCCTTGATATTTAGCTAGAGAGTACCAAATTTCTATGATTAGATATGTATTCAAAAAATGAAGAAGTAGAAGAAAGAAAGATGGAAAATATCTAATGTCATTGTATGAGATGGCAGGTAATTAAGTTTCAAGGAGCTAGTTTTGTAGTAAATTCAAAGATCTTTATTCTGGAGAAAATTTCAACACTACAATAGGAGAGCAGGATTATGTTCAAAACTAGTCTAAATGGTCAAAGCTCTTCTGCAAGTACAAAACTACATTATTAACTTAGCAACCTTATGCAATTTTTTTCTACTGCGAAGCATTATCAGTAATTGTATACATTCACAATACCTCATCAAGGTGACTCCAGTCTCCTGCTAAATAAATTCCATATCATCATAAATGAAGTATTTGAAAAGAATGTCAAGCACTTAGTATATATCATAGTTTTCTGCAAAAATTAAGAAGATCAAGATAAAAAATGAACAGAATTTCCCTCTTAATTGACTAAATATCGATACTTTAATACGCTAATCATTTAAGCTGAAACTGGTTGATTCCTTGAAATTGCATAAGACTTCTGCAGTTGTCCTTGTTAGACTTTGTTTCGTGTTTCATTTATATCACTTCATCCATGTTCTAGACTGTGCTAACACTGCAGATATCTTTGAAATATAGGACATCAACCATTCTGGTATTACCATAACAAGTAATAAAGAGGAGAAAGCGAACCAAAGCAATGCTCATGAAGCACCAATTTGTGGAAGGTATATAAGCAGTCAATCAATTAAACTTGAAGTCTATCTTTCTTGTCAGTTGTCACAATAATAAACATCTCCCTGCATTAAATGTTAGCAAATCCAAACAACATGTATAGTCGTGAATATATACAGCCAGTGCCAGAAAAGTTAACATTCAGAAGCATGTTCATTTCATTATTTACTTATACTTTTTGGGTGTTATAATAACTCTCTATTTAAACACAATTGCTAATTCTGATTTGCAGGAAAATGGACTCTAACGCATCAAATAAGGAACTGAAATCGTCAACTTCTGGTAAAAGTAACAAGGACTGTTATATCGACCTCCTTACGGAGATGTCTTCTCTAAAGGAGAGGAACCAAACTATGGAAAGAGAACTGAAAGAAATGGAAGAGAGATATTCAGAAATAAGTCTCAAATTTGCAGAAGTAGAAGGCGAAAGACAACAACTTGTTATGACTGTGCGAAACCTTAAAAATAGTAAAAGAAATTAGAATTTATCAGGTCGTTGACCAAGTCATTTGAGAATATTCATGGCTCTAGCAGGAAAATATCGAGTGCTTAACCAGAAAACTTGGTATAACCAATTCATTGAAAGGTATAGATATGTGCTGCCAGAAGATTATTTTCTCATGGTTTATTTTTCATTTTTTTTTTTTTTTTTTTGGGGGGTGAACAAGCTCATTTTTCTAAACCCTCAAACTTACATCACCAAATTGCGAATAGGGGGACTTGTATTCCTGAAATGTTTTCATAAAGTTAGTAGCTAATTAGCTTGCAGTGTGCAGGGTTCATAAAGTCACCGGTGACAATTAGATAAAGGGTATAATCATTAGTAAACTCTTTTATGTTCTTGAGCCTCCAATCTAGATAAAGGTTTTAGTAAGATGTTAATCGAAATCATGATTCCAACACACTTCAATGAAGTGAACTGTCAGTTTTAAGTAATC